>JASDFA010000027.1:100120000-102520000 GCA_035772735.1 Datura wrightii | reverse complement strand
ACCACTCACGGGCCAGTTTTCACATTAGCCGAGCGACATGCTCGGGATGATTAGTACGTGGCTCGCATGTTCGGGATGCAGATGCTCCAGTTGTGCATAGGTGGGAGGCCGGCAACCGAAGATGAGCTGTGGCAGCTCGAGCTAGACTACCCTTTTGGCAAAAATGCCAGGGCTCAATGCCGAGTGGGGCCAGCTTTTGTGGAGCCCACTGATGATGATGTCCCCACAGATGAGGAGACACGTCGTGATGACTCCGATGTGGAGTCAGATGATGACGACAGGGGCGATTCAGACATGGGAGATGAGGCAGCGGCACCTGACAAAGAAGTGAAATACTTTGATTGATCAGGGAGTTTAACCACCTACTTTCGTACTATGCTAAATTTTGTGAACAATGGGGAAAGTGTTCGATTTAAGTGTGGGGTGGGAGTAGTTAGGTGTTGGTTGCTGTTGTTATTATTAGTGTCTCTGTTCTGTTGTTGTGCTTGGATAAACTTGTGACCCTGTGATTTTTGTGTGTATGTCTGTATTGTAATTAAGGTGAAGCTGTTGTGTGCTGTTGAATGTTGTTAGCTGGTTTTGTACATATATTTGTTTTATCAAAATTATCGATTTTTTTTTTAAATTTTGGTGAAATTTTTATTTTTGGGTTTCTCGGTGTTTGTTTTCGGTTCTTTTACCGAGAATAGTCCCATTGAACCGAAGTCGTAATTAGTGACCGTTCCCTATGATGGATGGATGATGACCGTCTTAATGGAAATGTAGTCGTTAGGAGTAGATTTCTTTTTTTTCATTTTTTCTTTTAGTTTTTTCTTTTATTGGTTTGCATCCCAAAACCTGTCGTTACTTTATGGTTGCGAAATTATGGTTGCGTGTTGTACATGATGTTTGAAATGCAAAGGTAATTCATATGAAAGCATGCAACTTTGTAAATATGTTGAGATACCTAGGCCATAGAGTTCGATTCGGTGTGATTGAGGGTTAATGCTTGAATTCTTATAATTAGCTGATTGAAGAGTTTGTGAATATGTCTTGAGTTGAGCATGTGAAATGAGTGTATGGTGAGGTTTCGTTTCTTCCATGCTATTGTAAAGTGTCTAGAACTTGCCTGGTGTGTGTACAAAACGAAATGAAGGATGTGTATTGTAGGAAAGGATATAGGCATTTCTTTGCTTTAACCGAAAGTTTTTTTCATTATCGTACCTACCTTGAATGTACACCCTAGTTAGCCCATTGAGCCTTTAGCCTATTTCTTTCTTTTGTCTAAAAGGTGTAAACCAAGCTTAACCCCTTCTTTTCATTATCCGTGAATTTGATCCAAAACTCTTAAGCGCTCAAGAAAAAAAAATAATTAAATAATTTTCCCACAGCGCCAGGGAGTGAGAATGTTGAAAAGAAAAGAAAAAGCAGAGTGATGAAAGGAAAGAAAAGGTCTAAGGTGCACTTGGTATAAATTAAATATAATGAAGATGTATAAATGATCTTTGTTATTAAGTCAAGTGTGCTTAAAGATATAGGGTCGAAAATTAAGACAAACTTCAAGAATGGGATGATGAAGGAAGAAACAATGTCCATAAGGTTGATGGGATGGATTGAAAAAAGAGCTTAAGGAGGCTAGTTGTTATTATTGGTTAGCTAGTAATTGCTAGTTTCGTAGCTTACACTACAACCCGTTAAGTCCTACGTGATCTTACATCATGTGTCCTTATATTAGTGGAGTAATACACTAAAGGCAAGCCTATGGTTCATGACATAATGCATGGGAATTCTTTTCGGAGAGAGAGCGAAATCTTGTTTATATGCCCCTGCATGTAAGGTTTTGAGTTCATGTGATTAAAAAGGGGAAAATTCTCTTGTGTGGTGAGGGCACATGCTCGATGAGAGATTAAAATTCGTGTCGGATATCTTGATCAGCTGATTTGCATGAGTTTGCCGATATCGAGAGTCGATTCTTGAGTCTAGGAGGCCTTAATGTGTTGAAGGTCATCGTATTGATAAGACTATGCATGTTTTCTTGATGATTTGCTGTATTAAATAATCGGTATAACCGTAGCTTGAATTGTCGAGCCAAAGTAGCCAGGATGGGGTGTCAATTTCATGAGGTGTAAGATTATTTTTCGGGGACGAACAAGGAAATAAGTGTGGGTAAGTGATCTTGGGCAAATTTATATGCCCAAGTGATACTAAATGTATCATTTTACCTTGTTTATCTATCGATGTTTGTACATTGTCATGTGAATTGTAATAAAATGTGAATTTATACTAACCAACATGATTAGAGTTGTTTTGCAGGAAAAATATAAAGTTATGGAGCTAAGATGCATGTTGGGAGAGATCTGGATTGGACTCGAAAGCTAGCAAGGGAAAAAGCACAAGGAAGCCACGAATTAAAGGGGCTCCGCGATGGAGCCGTGTCACGCTGCCATCGCGGATGCACTCTACCTGGATGGTGAAATTATGCCTAATTCCAGTGAAGGTGCGCGTTGGGGCCATGGCACGTTGGCCTAGCCCCGCGTTGCACACCGTGCCACGTTGGGCCTTAATACCTGGACGACCGGATTCTAGTGAGGGTCCGCGTTGGTGGCGTGTCACGGAGGCAGTGCTCCGCGATGCACTCCGTGACATCTTGCTTGTTATTCCAGAAAAAATTCCCACTAGTATAAATAGAACACTTAGGTTTTATTTTTAATAATTCTGACTTGGTGGAGCAAGAACGTGGGTTATAGGCAGTTAAGGGGACGAAAATCTCAGGGTTTTTCTCGATCTCCTTCTTCTTTATTTCAATTGCTTGTATGATTAACACTCATTTGACGATGTTTAATCCATAAATGAGTGGCTAAATCCCTTTCTTGCTGAGGTTAAGAACAATTGTATTGAAATGTGATTATTGATAAATTGGTTTTTCATCTTTTCTTCCATGGTTGTTCAATTGATTCTTGTTCTTACTGCATTAATGTGTGGCCAATGTTAATGTACATCTAAAAAGTCCGGTTTCACTCGAGAGAGCAAGAAATTGGAAAGTTGTAAATTGATAGGATATGATCTTTTCTTAGTTTGGGAAAATTGAGAATTGATTTACCTTCAGAATAGAGATATACCTGAAAGTCGTATTAGTCAATTAAGGAATCGGTTTTGTATGGCTAGAACATGAATTTCTTTTTATCACAGAAATGTAGGTGGAAGGTTCACGATTCTTAAGTTGGGTTAAATACGAGAGTTTTATTCCATAGGCAATAATTCTTGACTAGCAACCAGAGGAAAGATTAATCAAATTGTATCGATAATTTATTTCTCTACATGTTCATCTTAGCCTCAGCATGCTCATACTTATAGCTTAGACTCAAATTATATATTCGTTTTAGACTTAGTATAAAATTAGGAAACAAAATATCAACCTTTTCTTCACATTGTTGTTTGCAATTTAGAGTTAAAGTTTATTGACACTTGAGTAGATTGTTACTTTAGTCCAGTCTCTATGGGATCGATACTTGGCTTACTTGAGCCACTTTACTACTTGTTCGACCACGTGCACTTGCGTGTAGTTATACCGAAATCGCCGAACAATGATGTCAATTTTTTCCAATATGTTGGAAGACACCTTGGATGTCTTTATGGACGAATTTTCAATCATAGCTGATACCTTTGAGGATTGTTTGGCTAATTTTGGAAAATCCTTACAAAGATGTAAAGAAGAAAATCTTATGTTGAACTAGGAGAAATGCCACTTCATTTTGAAGAAGGGCATTGTTTTGGATCACAAGATATCTGGGAAAGGCATCGAATTTGATAGATCCAAGATTGAAGTGATAGAGAAGCTTCCCCTACTGATCTCACTAAAAGGAGTACGAAGTTTAGTGGGCTATGTAGGCTTATAGAAGGTTTATAGGGCTTCTCAAAAATTGCCAACCCATTGTGTTAATTATTGGAGAAGGATGCTAAATTCATATTTTCTGAGGCTAGTATGAAGGAATTCAAATACCTTAAAGATAGATTAGTGGCTACACCGGTAATTATTTCTCCAGATTTGTCGAAACCGTTTGAAGTGATGTGTGACGTGAGTGGAGTTGCACTTGGAGCGGTGTTGGGGCAAAAGTGTGAAAATATTGTAACCCCATTTGTTGTGCCAGCAAGGCGTTGAATGGGGAATAAAAGAACTACACAATGACCGAGCAAGAGATACTTGCAGTTGTGTATGCCTTCAAAAAATTCCAAGCATAGTTGTTTCGCATACAAGTGATAGTGCACGCTGATCTTGCAGCTTTTAGATATCTAATGTTGAAGAAGGATGCAAAACTGAGGTTAATAAGATGGGTACTTCCGCTATAGGAATTCAATTTCGAAGTCAAAGATAAAAAAGGTTGTGAAAATCAAGTAGCAAATCATCTATCAAGACTTGAAAATGAGCGGAGAGTTATATAGATGATTCTTCCCAGATGAGCAGGTATTAGTTGCATCTTTTGACCTTATTCCTTTGTTTGCTAACTTTGTGAAGTACATCGTTAGTGACATGATGCAAGAAGATCTAACTTTTCATCAGAGAAAGAAATTTCTCTATGATGTGAATAGATATTACTGGGATGAGTTGTATTTGTTTCGACTCTGTGTTGATAATCTAATAAGGAGGTGTATCCCGAAAGTAGAAGTGATGAGCATTCTAGAAGCTTGTCATTTGTCTCCTGTGGAGGGACACCATTGTGGTGCTTGTAAAGATTAGAAGATCTTGTAGTGTGGTTATTATTGGTCCATAATCCACCAAGATGATCATGAATTTGTGAAGGCATGTGACCAATGCCAAAGGCAAGGATCTATTTCTCAGAGACATGAGTTTCCCAAGACACCAGTTTTAGAGATTTAATTATTTAATGTAAGGGGCATAAACTTCATGGGACCTTTTGTGAGCTCTTATGGCAAAAAGTACATCTTGGTGGGATCAGATTGTGTTTTTAAGTGGGAAGAAGCGGTAGCACTATCAGATAATGATGGAAAGAGTGTGGCTGCATTCTTTGAAAGGAATATTTTTTCAAGATTTGGCACTTCCAAGGAGATTATTGGTGATGGAGGGTCGCACTTCTGCAACAAAGATTTTCGTACTTTGCTAGAAAATCATGGAGTTAAGCAACACAAAGTGGAAACTCCTTATCACCCACAATCAAGTGGCCAAGTGGAAGTGTCAAACAAGGAGATAAAAATAATCCTCACCAAGAATGTGAATGCTAACCGGATTGATTGGGCTAGGAAGCTTGATGACGCTTTATGGGCATTACCGTTCAACATTCAAGACGCCCATTGGAATGTCCCTATATCAGCTAGCTTTTGGTAAAGCATGCCATCTGTCGGTCGGGCTCGAGCACAAAGCTTTGTGGGCTCTCAAGAAACTCAAGCCAAGCTAGAGTGATACCTCAAAATTGAGGCGTGAAAAAATAAATGAAATGGATGAGATCTGGTTGAAGGCATATGAGAGGGTAGCCCTACACAAGGAAAATATGAAGATGTACCATGATAGGAGGATTGAAAAGAGGGAGTTCATCCCTAGAGACCTTGTGCTATTGTTCAACTCTAGGCTTCATCTGTTTTCGGGCAAACTCCGGAGCTATTCAAGGTGGCACCTGTATTCCCGTCTGGAGCTATTGAGCTAGAAAACTAAAACGGGGAATGCTTCAAGGTGAATGGCAAATGTGTAAAGCAGTACTGTGGAGTTCTTAAAGAGGTAAATGTATTAGCATTAGTGTACCTTGAAGAAATTTGAGTAATCAAGGTTCCCGAGTCATGTCGCGATGTTAAATCAGACACTACTTGGGAGGTAACCTAAGATTATTGTATTTGTAATTTAATATAGTTGTGTAACACCCCGAAACTTTTCTAAACAAAACTCAGACCTTCCAAAAAAAATCTAGAAGAAACTAGAAAAGAATGCCTCAGAACGACCGAGACAACGAGTCGTGGTCAGCTCCAATAATCCATTGTCTCAGTCATGGCCACCCTTGCTTTGGTCCTTCGAGAATCAACAGGACGTGGAATGACCCGTTGTGAC
Organism: Datura wrightii; assembly: GCA_035772735.1. Taxonomy (NCBI): domain Eukaryota; kingdom Viridiplantae; phylum Streptophyta; class Magnoliopsida; order Solanales; family Solanaceae; genus Datura; species Datura wrightii. Next base: position 102,513,969 of record JASDFA010000027.1, on the reverse strand, counting down.
AAATAATGAGTCATCCAGTCACTCATTGGTCCCCCTTTTCTAGGATCCCATGACTCAACAAAAGAGTCGTCGTGTGATACAATGACTCATGGTGTGAGTCGTTGGTTGGGATTCCCATAAACCTCCTTCAGTAGCAACGAGTGCAAACAACGACTCGTTGTATCTCACAACGAGTGGTTGTGACCACCCCTGGTGCCAAAATTAGTGATTGTAGGGACCTTTTCAGTGGAGATAATGACTTAACACAATGACCCGTTGGGTCTACCAGTGAGTTGTTGTGTTGCCCGTTGTCAGGTGTTATACCTCGGAAGCCCAAAGATCAGACTGGGAGTTGAAACGGAGAAAAATTGAAATTCTGCACCAGACTTCGGGATGTGTCATTAGGTGACCCATAAGGAGGGACCATGAGTCTTGGGGTGGCTCGTGGTAAAGGATGAGGAGTGTGGGCTGGAGGGGTCACCACGGGCATGACCACGATGACTCGTAGTGTCACTCATGGCCTGGACATGAAGTGGCAAGGAAATTTTGGTCAGTGGGGATCACAGATGGTGACCATGAGTCGTGGTCAGCCACCACAATTCGTGGTGTCCCCTAATGGGAAATTGGTAGCGTACATCACGGATTGAGGCCATGAGTCGTGGCTAGTGAGGACGAGTCATTAGGTCCCTCGTTGGGACCTCCTGGCAGTCTTTTCCTGCGAAATTAGTAAGGGTCTTTTCATAATTTCTAAGTTCCTAAATCCTAAAATACATTATTTTAGCCTATGAAAGGTGGGTTTTAGAGGGGAAAACTATCCTAAAGACTTCATTCATGCATGTAAGAGAATGGAAGAGTGGTAGAGACTTTATTTTGAACTAAAGCTTCTCATATGCATGATTTTGTATTTGAGATGTATTTAATTATTGAGCTTCGTCAATAGACGATGTTGAGCTTCGTTATATACGATGTAGAGCATATGCATGCTTTTTTTGGGAGTAGTGTTTAGCACCGAGTAGGCTATGGGTTGATCACCCTATGCCTTAGAACTACGCGCCACCGTAGGTTGATATTATTATATGACTCGGGACCTCCCTTGTGAGCTTCCCCTTTCCCGAATGGGCCTTCAGCTTGATATTGATATCATGGTAGCATCCTTAGCCTGGCAAGATTTTGAATGGCTTTGCCCACTTGAGTGTAATAGTCGGGACAATGTAAGCGCTATCGTGGTATGTCGGTTAAAGGAGGAGTCTCCCATTGTTCCTCATGATATCAGATATGCATATTCACTACTTATGAGATTTATGTAAAAGCATGTTTCTAAGAAGGTTTGACTCAATGTTCAACTTTTACTTGTAAATGTCATAATTCAGCTTCTAGTCAATCGATCCTGTTATGATGTTATGAAGTATGTTATGTCATGTTAAGAAGAGGTCATGATTTCAAAAAGAATGCATGCAAGTCCTACTCTCAGTTTTGCAATTATGTTTTAATTAATGCATTGTCTTTAAATGATTGTACCTACTTTAACGGTTTTACTTATCTTGCATACTTGGTACATTCCACGTACTGACCATATTCTCAATGCTGTATCATTTCATGATACAGGACCCGGCTCTCAGGCTCAGCCCCGTTCTTAGTCACTTTTCAGAGTTAGCACCTGTGGGGATGGTGAATCCTCTTCTTTCGAGGGCTAGACTTTAAGATTTCCTTATGTATTTTAGTTTTAGTATTGTTGAGTTAGTTCGGGTCTTAATACATCAACTCTTCATGTTTAGAGGCTTTTTAGACTTATGTATGTATTCAGCATCGGAAGATGTATTCTGATGTTATGGTTGAGTTAGAATTTTGCTAAGTTTATTATGTTGGTTCTACTGTTTGTTAATTGAGTTAGATGCATGCTTATTCCATGGGTCGACTTGGGTTCTCTCGGGGTCCCTTGTCCCGTGTCGCGATCCGGGTCTCTGTTCGGGTCGTGACATCAGGATTTCTAGCTTTCTCATCTAGTGACCATGGGAGGAACCAATGACCCATTGGTCCATCCAAAGATTTGTGGTCGCTTTCGTTGCCAGTTCCAGAGAGCCAACAACCCAGGCTTCAGGACCGACGACTGGTCCCAATGAGTCGTGGTCTCAACCAGCGACTCGTTGAGTGACCCGTTGGTCCCTGTCGGCAGTTTTTTCAGATTTTTCCCTAGGGATATTTTTATAATTTCCCACCATTTTAATCCCTAAACTATGTCGTTCTGGGTTATTTTTAGTGAATTTAGAGGGGTAATCGACAGTTACTTCACCCCTCTCATTCCCTCAGAAAATCAATTTGTAAAACTTCTCTCAGAAAAACTCAGAGCAGGAGCTAGGGCAGTCAATTTCTTCTCAGATTCTCAAGGGATTTTCTTCAGAATTTATTCACTAGGTATGTGGGATTCAGTAAGGTAATTGTTCTTCCCTTGTGTCCCTTAAACCCTTCCTTAATTCTACTATCAGTTATAGCCCCGAGGTTTCAAATTATAGAAAGTTTTCAGACATAATTCTATAAATCTAAGATGGGACATTATCCATGTTATTAGTTTCTATATTTGTCCTAAATTCTTAGAAATCATGTGGAAACTAGCTTCTTGTGAAATGATTTAGCCCTAACTTTTGAATGCAGTATTTTAGGGTCTAGCATAATTGAGTAGTTAATCATGTTGCTTGACTCTACCAGTGTTGGGACTCCCATATTGTTAAAATTAGTTGAAATCTCAGTCAATTGCATGCTAGTCCAGTTTCAGTTAGAATGTTAGCATATTTAGTACTATTCAGAAATGCCAGCTGATCAGTTTGAACACAACCTTTTCTCGAGGTGTCAGTGGTGCCTCCCAGTTATCATTTATTAGACTCAAATATTAGTTATTAGGTTTTAGTGGTTCTTTGGATAGTTACAACACTTCTAGATAAGCAGCTCTGACCAGTCTTAGACCCCCTAGCTTCAGTTTTAGTTTGTACTTTAGATGGTTACGAAGCTTCTAGATAAGCAACTCTGGCAAGTCTTAGAACAGCAGTTACAGAATTCGATCCGATAAGACTCTCAAAGTACTTCCAGATAGCTATTCCTGACTTAGTCTTGGACCCCAGTTTTGAGCTATCATCTTAGTTGTTAGTTTAGGACTATACAGTGGGAGTAGAACTTAGCATCGAGCGCACTGGGGTTCAAGTGCATCCTGATTTCCCGAACTACATTGCCATCGTAGGTTATTTTATTAGCCCTATGGCCCCAGACTTGTTATCACCCAGTTCATGCCTTTATACCCTTGCAAGGTATATTGGGTCCTACCAATGGGTTGTATACATCGGACTCCACGTCTAGCTCACATGGTTATATGTCGGTTACAGCCTCTCCCACTAGTCAGTACAATTTCAGTTTAGCTTAGCTCAGAACAATTTCAGTTTACTTAGTCTAGTTCAGTTAAGTACAGTTAGCTCAAATCAGTATCTCAGATTCAGGGCATGTACATGACCATCAGACAGGGTCATTTTGACTATTTTAGTTATATTTTAGATTGTTAATTTCAGTATTTCAGTTGGTCATTACAGTTCAGTTAGTTTTTTTATGTTATATTTTTCTCCCACTTACTCAATACATTCAAAGTCTGATACCTTTTATGCTATATCGTATTATGATACAGGTGCAGGTTCTCCACCTAAGCACCATTAGTAGATCTTCTTCAGGCGATATTAGCAGTACCAATGGTGAGTCCTCATCTTTCGAGGACGATATTTACTTTTTCAGTTATTTTCATTTAGTCAGATTTTAGAGTTAGCGGGGGCTTGTCCCAGCAACTCATCATATGTAGATGACTTTCAGACCTAGATTTAGACATTCAGCTTTGTTTTTAGATGTATAAACTTTTTATCGTTTAGCTCTCTTAAATGGTTTTAGTTTTTAAGCTTCCTTTATGATTACTCAGATTATTGGTGTTATGATAGACCATGGGTTGGCTTGGAGTTACTTGTTACTCCAAGTACCGTGTCTCATCCAGGGTATAGAATCTGGCCATGGCAAGTTGAGTTTCTATTGTTCTTGTTTGAAAGGGGTGTTAAGTGTGCAGGTACAGGTGATTCTGTATAGAGATGACATAACAAATAATGAGTCATCAGCATGGCGATGGACCGTCACTCTAAGCCGTCAAAATGGTGGAAAATTATGGGTATTCTAGATAAGTCTGATGGAATAGTTGATGCACCATCAGAACCATGATAAACCGTCACTCTAAATCGTCAAAATGGAAGAAAACTATGGGCATTCTGGATAAGCCTAATAGTAGAGTTGACGAGCCATTGCTTTGTCAATGAGACATCATCTTCTTTGTCAATATGGGGATAAAAAGGAATCATTGTGGATAAGGTTGACAGTGAGGTTGAGGAACAGTTGAGTCTATGAAGGGCCGTCACCTATCAGGTAAGTTAATTTTAATTATCCATTACCAAATCCGACCCATACCCTTTTTACCCAGATCTGACCTAGTCCTCGATATCTCTCATTCAAGAACATTTTAAAACGTTATAAATCCCCCCCCCCCCACTATCCTCATCACATAAATCTCCATAGAAATACCTTCAAATGCGCTATAATTTTTCCATCTTTCTTCATCCTCCCCTTTTTCCCAATCCATCTATTAACCAAGAAGCTGCGTCAAACTCTTGGTCCCATTGATTCCTTCAAATAGGGAAAAATAGTGCAATTGTGGTCATCCTCTTACTCCATAAAAGGTATGTTTCTCTTCTTAATATTATTGTAAGTGGTAAGTCTTGTCGTTTGGTGATGTGTGTGAAGTTGATAAGTGATAACCCTTAAACACACTCCTCATTTAGAAAAAGTGTAAGCGATTGTTGTATCAAAACAAATATTTTCGACGGATGTCGGGGTTGAATCCCACATAGACTAATGAATGATGTGAGCAAGTGTTGTTTTAGGAAATTTGAATTAATTTGCACCAATGAAGGAAAATAGAATAGGAAATGTTTGGGGAAAAACAGAGTTAACAATATTGTGGATTTAAAACCAGCACGCCAAAATAACAAAATAACAAAAATTGATAGACAATAATGACAGAAGACTAGAGTTGTGGTGCAGATGGGGTACTAATAAAATAAGGATATGCTAGCTCATCAAATCAATACGAATACATGTAAATAACTTTGGGCAAGATTGCATCCTGTATTTTTCAACCTCATAGATGCCTTTTTCTCAAGTCCTTTCGAACCTCAAGACACAACTCAATTATCCCAATGGAGTTTGGGTTGATGGCTGAGCTATTTCTAGCCATCAACTACTAATTAAGATGATGAATATGGGTTTTGTCTATTTCTAGCCCAACTCCACACAATCACATCCATTCCCACGATCAAATTCTCTCCCAATACTTGAATTCTTCTTTTTCAAGCTAAATCAAGTAAGAAAAATAAACCCACATTTGCAACTATGAATCATCAATTATAAATTGGAGATAATTCAATAGATTTACACTAATTATATCCAATCTAATTAAGCACCCACCATCATACACCTCTAGTTGATGATTTAGCTACTCATGATTAAGAAACTAAAGAGTATATTCATCAATAAACTCAATGATTTCATTAGTAAGAGCAAGCAAAATCAAACTATAAATATGTCTGCAACAATGGTTTTACCTTGCTAATGAAAGAAGAAGAAAATAATAAAAGCAATATTCCACACTATCCTCTAATGGAGTTCTTCTCTTTCCAAGGCAAAAGAAATGTTGAAAAAGCTAAAGTTAAGATCTTATATGTATAGAGTACTTTCTTATAGACTATATAAAAAATAGGGCAACCAATCTCCTCTTTTTTAGTGTTAGACGCAATTGCCCCTGTTCAAGCGTTTTGTTACTTGCGAAGGCACCAGCGGTTCACCGGTTACACTCCGCAAATTGCCATCCATCATCTTATGCTCCTCTAGTGATTTCCAGTACCATTCGGTGGTACCTTCGGTGATTCGCTAGCCTCTAACCGCACACCACCGAATACTTTGCTCATTGGTCCAGCAAGTTCAGGCGCCTGTAGGCGATTTGACCGGTGAGTCGCCGGTTGATGACCGCGACCACCGGTTGCATTATTTCTTCAAATCCGTGGTTCTCTGTATTTGATGGCATTTCATCGGTGTCCTCTGGTGAAGCACCGGTTTTCACCTGATTTTCTTATTGTACTCCACTTCTTGCACTTTTTCTTCAACTCACATATCTACACATAAAAAGGGAAAAGTTACATAAAATTCATCTAAATGACTTGAAAACTAAGCTAAAGCTCATTCTTAAGAGCCTAATGAGTTGGTAAATTACCAACTCATCGAAACCCCAAACTTGAACCATTGCTTGTCCTCAAGTAATACAAATATTGTCCATTGAGAAACATGTTACTCCACATGAGTTTATACATCAATGACAACTTAATCTATGACAACCCAAAAATGCTCACCAACTCATAGAAAAAGAGAAGCAAATTACCCAATATGAAAAGTGGAAAAATTTCAAGAGGCCACCACAATTCAAAGATATGATTCACAAATGCTTTCATTTTTTAAAACAAGGGCATAGCTTATCCACGAAATACACATAGCATCTCAATTCATAATCATTGCACATTCAAAGTTTGCCTTACAGCTCGCACTACTCATGCCTCATTCACACTTTTACCTTAATGCAAGTGTGTCCTCAAAAGGAATGACGCCACTCATAAAAGAGAGAATCCTTTTTCTTTATCATGAATCACTGCACACACACAGGGATTGTAGAAAAAGATGATCATGCTCACTCTCCCAAAGGAAATCTTCATGCGCACAACTCGACCCATAGGCTTACCCTTCGTGTAATTCGCCACTAATGTATAGCAACTGCACTCCAAATTACTCAGGACTAGTGAGTCATACTGAAGGCTAGGGCTAAGGGTAGGATAAATGTTTATATTTAGTGACTAACACCTCCCTAATGCCTTTACAAATACTTGTAACATCCCATCATCTTGTTTATATCACACCACCTTATTTCTCCTTTTTCATCATCTTCATCTTTTGTGTAACATGAGCCACCCTTATAACATCTATGAATTTTACATTTACCCTTATACATGAGAGGGATAGAACCTATTAACTATTCTTCCTCTTTTGATGATTTGAGGTCTTTCAACCCATCGATTCACTCATCTCATCACAATTTTGGTGCTACCTTAATTTTAGGCTTCTTATTTTCCCCCTTACTCATGCTAACCCCCAAACTTAGGCCTTTGCCGCATTTCACATTCACTCCCTTATTGCTCCCCATTTCTTGGGCTTCAAGCCCCATTTTTCATTGTTTCATCACTAAAAATTAGAGAGAATGGGTTTCAAAGAAAAGGATTAAAAATGGTCATTAGGCTTGTAATATATTTTTCAAAGAAATGGTCCAAGGCTCAAACGTTGGCTATCAAAGATTAATGTTCAAGGAGGCCATTTTAGGTGAAGTGACTTGACAAAAGAGGGCCTAAGATCATGTTCTAAGTGCAGCTACATCTGAGATTTCTCCTTGAGTAATACTTAGAGCAAGTTCTACAAAAGATCTATGCATGCAATTCACAAAGATCCTTACCACACAAGGCATCACACCCAAAGAGTCCACAAAAGTCATTATCATCACAAGATCTTGATTCAAGATATTAGATCATACAAATTCATAAGCCAAACAAGGAATCTAGAATGTATGACAGAGAGTGCTACATTCTCATTTAAAATGCCCATTTTTCTTTTCTCATTTTCATGCCACATTTCAAAATTTTTGGTGGTACCTCTGAAAACAGCTCCACAAATGGCTCAAGAAAGACATGGCATTTTTTCTTAAGAGAGTCGCCTCACAATTTATCATTAGGAAGTGCCAACCGGGTTCAACAACAAAGAAAAAAGAAAAAGACAAATTCTCCTTGGGAAAGAACCGTGGTATGAATAAAACACTCAGAGTTTTATTACTATTCTACTATTTACATAGCCGAACGAATGACTTGGGTCATAATGCAATATTTAACAATTCAAAGCAAGGACCCAATTTTCATCACTAACACATTAACATCAAAAAACTCATCCATTTCATTCATTCAGATTTTATCAACACAACTAGCCCAGAAAGGGAAATCATCAACAATACTAAAAATGAGCCCGACAAAGGGTCACAACTCTCCATCAAATAAAAACAAAAGCCCAACAAGGGCTACACCAAATCATCAAAAATAAAACACAACTAACCCCCCAGAAAGCACTCATCCACCCCCAACATAAAATTACATTGTCCCCAATATATGCATGAAAAATAAAAGGGCGAGAGACTCCCTGAGTGGGTCACTCCTTATCATCCATATCATAATCTGCACCTGCTCCTTCCTCACACTCAAAGTTTGCATCACCTGCATCATCAGCGTCATCTCCCAAGCCCTCGAACAAATCATCTAGAAGGCGTTGAACTGTAGAAGAGGCAACCATTGTGTTATACCCCAAAAGCCCAAAGATCAGACCCGGGAGTTGAAATGGAGAAAAATTTAAAAACTGGCATCAGGTACAGGACAGGTCATAAGGTGACCCGTGGGAGAAGCCCACGAGTAGTGATGTGACTCGTGGTGAGGCTGAGGTGATGAGTTGAAATTTTGATAACGGGATCCCAACGGACGTGACCAGGAGTCGTGGGAAGGCCCCATGACTCGTTAGGTAAGTCGTGGGGAGTGATGAGTGAGAAAAGAGAAGGAAGGAGGTAGTGTATCTAATGGAAGGACCCCATGAGTCATGGTCAGTCACCACGATTGGTGGAGAGGGTCGTGAGCAACATGGTGAAGTAAAATAAAAATCCATGGTAATATACATCACAAGTGGTGACCATGAGTTATGGTGACTAATAACAAATTGTGGAGTCACCCGTAATGAGCCCAGATGATTGACAAGCAGTGTACTTCATGGACCATGCCACGAGTCGTGGCCAGAGAGGAGGAGTCATCATGTGCCTCGTGGGGACTACTTGGCAGTTATTTTTTGCGAATTTAGTAAGCGCTTTTCCGTAATTCATAAGATCCTAGGGCCTAATCTACGTCGTTTTAAGTTATGAATGATGTATTTTAAGAGGGTTAAGTTCATTTTAGTCCATATTCATTCATGCATGTAAAGATAGAACGTTAGAGGGGGTAATCAAGCTTGTTCTTCTCCAAATTCTTTTCAATTCCTCTTAGGAAACCAGAGAAGTGTAAGAATTAGGCTCAATCAGGTATGTAGGGTTATGAATAGGTGAATTCTTTCACACCCATGCCCAATCCCTCTCTAAATCATGAATTTCTATGTCTAATCTATGGGGTTTTAACCCAATGCATGAATTTCCTAATTCTCTATATGGGTATGATTTAAATATGTTTCTACCATTGAATTACAAAGCATGGGCATGTTTTAAAATATTTTCAATTAAAAATCATGTTTCAAGTTTTATGAATTTAAAAGCCCATTGACAGGAAGTCATGAAAGATCAGATTTGAGATGAATATATGATTATGATGAGATATTATGATGAAAAGCATGTTTTCATGCTACCCATGTTTATAATCATGTTTTTGATGTGAATTGAGTATTTTCAAGCATGTGAAAGTATTGGGCAATGCCCACATGTTCAAGGATAATATATGATTTTCAAAATTAAGCTTACCACATGGTTTTGGAGCGAAGGTTCCCAATTATACTTTAGCTTGTGGTATGGTTTGAGTTAAAGCTTCTCAAGCATGATTTCAGATTTAAAAATTATTTGAGTATCGAGCTTCGTCAATAGACGATGTTGAGCTTCATTGAAAAATAATGGAGAGCATATGCATATTTTTGGGAGTAGTGTCTAGCACCGAGTAGGCTAAGGGTCGATCACCCTATGCCTTAAAACTACGTGCCAATGTAAGTTTATACTTATGCATACATATATATATATATATATATAAACATATATATATATACATATATATATACACACACACACATATATATATAATATATATTAGTTTGGGATCTCCCTTGTCAGCTATCCCCAACCCTATTGGCCCATGATCTTGATATCGATATCACGGTATCTTCCCTAGCCCTGGAAAGGCTTCGGACGGCTCTACCAAAGAGTGTGATAGTTGAAACCACGTAAGCTCTATCGTGGTGTGTCGGTTAAAAGACGAGCCTCCCATTGTTCCTCATGATTCAGTTATGCATGTTTATCATTCATGGAATTTCTATATCAATATATGTTATAAAGCTCGTTTGACTCAATGTTCAATTTTACTCATGACTATCAGATTTTAGCTTTGAGTCAATCGATTCAGTTATGATATTATGTTATGTTATGATGAGATCATGATTTTAGAAAGAATGCATGCAAACCCTACTCTCTAATTCATATTGTTTATGATTTACATTATGCATGTCTTTAATTTATTTTACTTACTTAAGCATTTTAACTCACCTTGCATACTCGGTACAATCCCCGTATTTACGCATACTCTATGTTGTATCATGTCATGATACAGAACCTGGCTCTCAGGAATAGCCCCGTTCATAATCAGTCTTCAGAGTTGGCATCTTACATTATTGGTGAGTCCTCATCTCCTGAGGAATACACTTATTCGGATTTCCATTATGTATTTTCAGTTTCAGCTTTACTGAGTTAGTTGGGGTCTTGTCTCATCAACTCGTAATGTTCATAGGCTTTTTAGACAAATGATGTATTAAGCTTCAGATTTTGTATTCTATTGTTATGTTTAATTTATACTTCCACTAAGATTATTATGTTGATTCTTCAGTTTTAGTAATTGAGTTAGATGTATGTTCATGCCATGGGTCGACTTTGAGTCTTTGGGGCTCCTTGTCTCGTGTTGTGATCCGAGCCTCCGTTCGGGTCGTGATAAACTTAGTATCAGAGAAATAGGTTTCAAGTGTCCTAGGGTGTCTAAAAGATGCGTCAAGTAGAGTCTTTTTCATGGGTGTGAAGCGCGCCACAATTATGATGAAGAGCCTATGAAACGTTTAGGAAATGATCCCTTTTTCCATGATCTATGTCGTGCGATGAAAAGTCTCCCTATCCTTCTATGTTTTGCTATTCACGATTGCAGAATCATGGCTCCCCGAAGAGTAACTGGTAGGAGGAATGGAAATGAAGACAACCACGAGGATGGCAATGGAAACGGGCACTAGCAAGCCCCACAAGTCGAGGAGCATTATGCATTAGAGCCGATTCCCCATGTTGAGTTTTGGGCAGCCATTTAGATGCTCGCGTAGGCCTTGGACCGCTCAAGCCAATCAGCACGCAGCTGCGCATTCCTGCAAAATGGAAATACGGTGGTGGCTCGAGTTAGGGATTTCTTGAGGATAAACCCGCTAGAGTTCCTCGAGTCAAAAATAGATGAGGACACGCATGAGTTCATAGATGAGATTGTGAAGATCACCCATGTTATGGGGGTGAATGGGGTTGAATGTGCAGAGTTGGCCTCATACCAGCTGAAAGGAGTCGCACACATCTGGGTTCGACAATGGAAAGATAGTAGGGCCACTGGAGCAGGTCCTATCACTTGGGAAGAGTTCCATGTTGCATCCTTAGATAGGTTCTTCCCTCGTGAGATGAGGGAGCTAAAGGAAGATGAGTTCGTGAACCTTAAGCAAGGGAGAATAAAGGTGTAGGAGTATGCCCTTGAGTTCACTCGCCTATCGAAGTACGCCCCAGAGTTAGTGGCCGATCAGAGGATGCGGGTGAGTAGATTTGTTCATGGTGTGGCAGGCTATTTAGACAAGAATTCTATGACCTCCATGCTCTACCATGATATGGATTTCCTTCGGATAGTCTTGTACTCCCAATAGATGGAGGTGGTATATTTGAGAGAGAGGGAGGCCAAGAGGGCCAGGACCGATGACCATAGATTCTCACAGTCGAGGTCAGGTGGTGGGCACTGATAGCATATCTACCAGAGATCTTTAGCCCCAGCATCTTAAGCGTTGAGAGTGCCATCCATGCCTAGGCACGATCAGAGGGGTCGGAGCAGTAGACACACAGATTTTGGTATTCCAGCTATTCCAGCTTGCCGCAAATGTGGTCGAGGGCACACAGGCCAGTGCTTAACAGGTACAGGTGCTTGTTTCGGGTGCGGAAAGTGCGAACACATGCTCAGATATTGCCCAGTAGCAAGACGGGATCATGATGGGGGTCGAGGCCCAGCTTCTAGTTTAGCAGCCCAACCCACACGCTCAGCACATCAGGGGGAATCTACAAGCACAGGTGGCGGTCAACGCCAAAATAGATTATATGCTTTAGCATCCCGCCAGGAGCAGGAGGTCTCCTCGGGTATAGTCAGTAGTATGTTACGAGTTTCCATCTTGATGTATATGCTTTGTTAGACTCGGGGGCTACCTTATCTTTTGTGACACCTTATGTGGCAGTAGCTTCAGAATCAGTCCCGAGGTCTTGTCAGAACCCTTCTAAGTCTCCACTCCAGTAGGTGATTCAGTTGTAGCTAGATGGGTGTATAGAGGTTGCTCGATCTCAGGCCTTTAGAAAGTCACCTTAGCAGATTTGATAGAGTCAGCCATGACCGATTTTGATGTTATCCTCGACATGGATTGGCTATTTGCATGATATGCCTCAGTTAATTGCAGAACCTAGGCAGTAGAGTTTAGATTTCCGGGTGAACCAGTCTTAGAACGGAAGGGTAGTTCAGCTGTGCCTGTAGGTCGTTTCATTTCCTACCTTAAGGCCAGAAAGATGATCTCCAAAGGTTGTGCGTACCATCTAGTTAGGGTTAAGGATGTGACGTCCAAGACTCCGACTCTCCAGTCTATCCCAGTAGTATGTGAGTATCCAGAGGTCTTTCCTAATGACCTACCGGGAATCCCTCCTGAGCGGCAGATTGATTTTGATATGGACCTTCTTCTTGACACGCAGCCTATATCTATTCCTCCCTACATAATGGCTCCAGCTGAGCAAAAGGAGTTGAAAGAACAGTTGAAGGACCTATTAGATAAGGGTTTCATTAGACCAAGCAAGTCCCCATGGGGTGCACCAATTCTCTTTGTCCGAAAGAAGGATGGTTCTCTTTGTATGTGTATTTACTATCGACAATTGAATAAGGTCACTATCAAGAATAGGTATCCTCTACCCAGAATTGATGATTTATTCGACCAGCTTCAGGTGCCCAGTGTTTCTCGAAGATAGATCTCAGATCTGGGTACCATCAGCTCAGAGTTTTGGAGAGCGACATCCCGAAGACAGCCTTTAGGACGCGGTATGGTCATTACGAGTTAGTAGTTATGTCTTTTGGACTAACAAATTCTCCTGCCGCTTTTATGGACTTGATGAACAGGGTGTTCAAGCCATACCTGGATATGTTCGTGATTGTGTTTATCGATGACATCCTGATATACTTTAGAAGCGAGGAGGAACATGCCGCTCATTTGAGAGTAGTGTTGTAGACTCTCAAGGATCACTAATTTAATGCCAAATTTAGAAAGTGTGAGTTTTGGTTGAACTTAGTGGAATTTTGGGGCCATGTGGTGAAGATATAAGGGTGGATTCTCAAAAAATAGAAGCGGTAAAGAATTATCCTAGACTAGTGAATCCTTCGGATATTCAGAGATTCCTGGGTTTAGCTGGCTACTATCAAAGATTCGTGGAAGGTTTCTAATCGATTGTAGGACCCTTGACCAAATTGACCTACAAGAAGGTGAAATTCCAATGGTCGGAGGCTTGTGAGAAGAGCTTTCAAGAATTGAAGGCTCAACTTACTTCAGCACCAGTGTTAACTCTACCGGAGGGTACCGATGGGTTCGTGGTGTATTGTGATGCTTCAAGGATCGAACTTGGGTGTGTATTGATGCAGCACGGGAAGGTTATAGAATATGCCTCTAGACAACTGAAAGTTCACGAGAAGAATTACTTGACCCATGATCTTGAATTGGCTGCGGTGGTATTCACCTTGAAGATATGGAGACATTATTTATACGGGGTCCATGTGGATGTGGTTATAGACTATAAGAGTTTACAATATGTGTTTACCCAGAAGGACCTCAATCTTCGACAAAGGAGGTGGTTGGAGCTACTAAAGGACTACGATATGAGCGTCCTTACCATCCGGGTAAAGCCAATGTAGTAGCGGACGCACTTTGTAGACTCTTAATGGAGAGTGTGTCTCACGTGGATTAGGTGAAGGATCTAGTGAAAGATGAGCATCGACTTAAAAGGTTGGTTGTTAGGTTGGTTTACTCGACCACGGGTGGTGTTATTGTTCAGAACGGATAAGAATCATCTTTGGTGACTGATGTAAAAGCTAGGCAAGATGAGGACCTGATTTTGGTAAAGTTAAAGGAAGCCGTTCAAAATCAAAAGGTAGAAGTCTTCTCCAAAGGAGGAGATGGTGTACTTCGATACCAGGGGCACTTATGTGTTCCATATGTGGATGATTTGAGGAGATGGATGTTGCACAATCCTCATGGATCTAGGTATTCTATTCATCCAGGTGCCACCAAGATGTACCGTGACTTGCGGAAGGTCTATTGGTGGAATGACATGAAGAAGGACATCACGAAATTTGTGGCTAAGTGTCTGAACTGTCAACAAGTAAAGGTTGAGCATCAAAGATCGGGATGCGTGCTTCAGGATATCAGTATTCCTACTTGGAAGTGGGAAGAAATCAACATAGATTTCATCATAGGTTTTGCCTCGCACTCACCGATAATATGGTTCCATTTGGGTTGTGGTAGACTGGTTGACCAAGGATGCTCATTTTTCTATCAGTCAAAACCATGTATTCGGCGGAGGACTAAGCCAAAATATATATTCAGGAGCTAGTTCGATTGCATGGAGTTACCTTATCCATCATTTCAGACAGAGGTACTCAATTTGCTTCTCAGTTTTGGATGTCATTTCAAAAAGGACTAGGTACTCAGGTTAAGCTCAGCACATCATTTCACCCGCAAATAGATGGTCAAGTGGAACGGTCAATCCAGACTCTCGAGGACATGTTGAGAGCATGCATGATTGACTTCAAAGGTAGTTGGGATGAGCATTTGCCTCTTATCGAGTTTGCATACAATAATAGCTATAATTCCAGTATTAAGATGACGCCGTTTGACGCTCTCTATGGGCGAAGATGTAGATTGCCCATTGGTTGGTTTGAGGTTGGTGAAGCGGTGTTGATAGGACTAGATTCAGTTTGTGAGGCTATGGAGAAGGTTCAGTTCATAGGGGACAGGTTGAAAACTGCTCAGAGTCGCCAAAAGTCCTATACCGATGTGAGAATGAGGGAATTAGAATTTGAGGTGGATGAATGGGTGTTTCTAAAGGTATCTCCCATGAAGGGAGTGATGCGGTTTGGAAAGAAAGGAAAACTCAACCCTAGTCATATTGGCCCTTACCGGATTGTAAAACGGGTTGGCAAGGTAGCATACGAATTTGAGTTGCCCTCAGAATTAGCTTCCGTGCATCATGTTTTCCATCTATCGCTCTTGAAGAAGTGTTTGGGTGATCCTGCTCTAGTTGTCCCGATGGACAGTGTTGGTGTGAAGGACAGCCTCAATTATGAGAAGGTTCCGGTATAAAGACTGGATCATCAGGTTCAAAGGATAAGGAACAAGAAAGTAGCTTCAGTCAAAGTGTTATGGAGGAATCACCATGTTGAGGGAGCTACGTGGGAAGCCAAAGCGGATATGGTGGCTAGATACCCACATTTATTCTTTACCGGCTCAGTTCCAGCTTGAGGGATCAGTTTTTTATCTAAGACTCTAATTAGTTTTTATGTTCAGTTCATGTACACAAGTTTCTTTTATGTATATGGATGTACATATGATTCATGAATTCAGTTCAGCTATGTAGTTTGAATTAGAGATAGTCATTCCGTCAGTTTTCGGTATAAATGATCAGTACTTAAATATGATAATTGCATTTCTCGATTTTTCTGTACGTTTTCCAACATTCCAGGATAAATGTTCCCAAGGGGGAGATATTGTTATACCTCGGAAGCCCAAAGATTAGACCCGGGAGTTTAAACGGAGAAAAATTTAAAAACTAGCATCAGGCATAGGATGGGTCGTGAGGTGACCTGTGGTAACAGCCCGTGAGTCGTGATATGACTCGTGGTGAGGCCCAGGTGAAGAGTTCAAATTTGGGAAATGGGATCTCCACGGACGTGACCATAAGTCGTGCTCAGGCCCCACGACTGGTAAGGTCAGTCGTGGGGAATGATGAGTGAGAAAAGAGAAGGAAGGAGGCGGTGTATCAAACTGAAGGGTCCTATGAGTCATCGTCAGTCACCACGATTCGTGGGGAGGGTTGTGAACAACATGGTGAAGTAAAATAAAAATCCATGTGTACGTAATGAGTGGTGACCATGAGTCGTGGTCACCAGTAATGAATTGTTGAGTCACCCGTAATGAGCCTAGATGACTTGACAAGTAGTGTACTTCATGGACCATGCCACAAGTCATGGCCAGAGAGGATGAGTCATCATGACACTTGTGGGGACTACCTAGCAGTTATTTTCTGCGAATTTAGTAAGGGCTTTTTCGTAATTCCAAAATATCCTAGGGCTTAACTACGTCATTTTAAGTTATGAATAATGTCATTTGAGAGGGTTAAGTTCATTTTAGGCCATATTCATTCATGCATGCAAAGATAGAAGTTTAGAGGGGGTGATCAAGCTTGTTCTTCTTCAAATTCTTTTCAATTCCTCTTGGGCAACCGGAGAAGTGTAAGAATCAGCCTCAATTAGGTATGTAAAGTTATGAATGGGTGAATTCTTTCACACCCATGCACAATCCCTCACTAAATCATGAATTTCTATGTCTAATCTATGGGGTTTTAACTAAATGCATGAATTTCCTAATTCTCTACATGGGTATGATTTAAATATGTTTCTACCATTGAATTACGAAGCATAGGCAAGTTTTATAATGTTTTCAATTAAAAATCATGTTTCAAGTTTTATGAATTAAAAAGCCCATTGATGAGAAGTTCATGAAAGATGAGATTTGAGATGAATGTATGATTATGAAGAGATATTATGTTGAAAAGCATGTTTTCAAGCTACCCATGTTTATAATCATGTTTTCGATGTGAATTGAGTATTTTCAAGCATGTGAAAGTATTGGGCAATGCCCACATGTTCACGAATAATTTATGATTTTCCGAATTAAGCTTACCATATAGTTTAAGAGCGAAGACTCCCAATTATCTTTCAGCTTATGGTAAGGTTTGAGTTAAAGCTTCTCATATGCATGAATTCAGATTTGAGATGTATTTGAGTATTGAGCTTCGTCAATAGACAATGTTGAGCTTCATTGAAAAACGATGGAGAGGATATGCATGTTTTTGGGAGTAGTGTCTATCACCGAGTAGGCTAAGGGTCGATCACCCTATACCTCAGAACTAGGCGCCAACATAGGTTTATATATATATATATATATATATATACCTCCCTTGTGAGCTATCCCCGTCCCTATTGGCCCACGAGCTTGATATCGATATCATGGTATCGTCCCTAGCCCTGGCAAGGCTTCAGACGGCTCTACCCACTTTAGTGTGATAGTTGGGACAACATAAGCTCTATCGTGGTATGTCGATTAAAATATGAGTCTCCCATTGTTCCTCATGATTTAAGTTATGCATATTTATCATTCATGAAATTTCTATATCTATATATGTGATAAAGCAGGTTTGACTCAATGTTCAATTATACTCATGACTATCAGATTTCAGCTTTAAGTCAATCGATTCAGTTATGATGGTATGTTATTTTATGATGAGATCACGATTTTAGAAAGAATGCATGCAAACCCTACTCTCAGATTCTTATTGTTTATGATTTACATTATGCATGTGTTTAAATGATTTTCTTAATTACGCGGTTTTACTTACCTTGCATACTCGGTGCATTCCACGTATTGACTGCATACTCTATGTTGTATCATTTTATGATACAGGACCCGGCTCTCAGGCTCAGTCCAATTCATAGTCAATCTTCAAAGTTAGCATCTTACGTTGTTGGTAAGTCCTCATCTCTCGAGGACTAGACTTATTCAAATTTCCTTTATGTATTTTTAGTTTCATCTTTATTGAGTTAGTTGGGATCTTGTCCCATCAACTCATCATGTTTAAAGGCTTTTCATATAAAGGTTGTATTCAACTTCAGATTGTGTATTCCGTTCTTATGTTTAATTTATACTTCCACTAAGATTATTATGTTGATTCTTCAGTTTTAGTAATTGAGTTAGATGTATGTTCATGGCATGGGTCGACTTGGAGTCTCTCGGGACTTCTTGTCCCATATTGCGATCCGGGCCTCCGTTCAGGTCGTGACACATTGTAGCATCAAAAACACTCAGATCAGGAACCTCCACGGATGTCTGACTCTTCCACTCCCTTACTTCAATTCGGAGAGAGGTGAACACCCCCTCCACAACATATACCCTCTTGCATAGTTTGTTCATACTCTCATACATAGATTTCATCTCCTTTTTAATCGTTCGGGCGATGAGAGCAGGGAGGCTCCTAGCCAACTTTTGAAGCTGACTCTCATTAGAGTTGGTAATTTTCACCAGCTTGTGGAGACTACTTTATTGGGAAGATATTGGAGAGGGTGATGCTCCCGGCATAGATAGGTCACAACAGGTATGGCCTGAAGCTTCTAGGTGAGGCATATTCAAATCTGGGGCTTGGGGAGATTTCTCGGATCCATGAGAACCCTACGACAAATCAAAATCTTGCATCCTCTTCAGCTTGACTATGAGGGCCTCAGCGTCCCTCTTCTAGTCTAATGTGATTACATCCGAAGCAGGGATAAGGTTCTCATCCAGGAACAGTGGCACTCCAGCATGCAAACACAGTTGAGAAATCAACACGGCATATGGCATGGAAGTGTTGGCCTGTCTTGCTTTCCTCTTCATTTGCTGAGCCACAATCTCCCCAAAGTTTATGGGGACCCCTGACATAATAGAATAGCCGCTTCCAGGCTGACCTGCTGCTCATTTTTGGAAGGCATGATGCGGCCACAGATGAAATCTAGCTACAACTTGGCTTCAAATTTTAGATCATGGTGAGAAATTTCACCGCCTATCGTAGCCCATAAAGGTGTGTCGGCCGTAATGATAGGAGCTATCCAAGTGAATTGGTTCTTCATGTCAGCAATCCTGGCCATGTACTCTGAGCCAGTGTCAATCTCGTCCTCCCAGAATAGATAAATGATGGCTGCTGGAGTGATGTCCACCTCCACACCTCGCACCATGACTGAAGGTGGGTTGTGGAATTCATCGACCTTGCCTCTGTGGTTCATGCTTTCCTAGCTAGCCAGATTGGAAGAATAGAACTCTGGCACCAAGCTTGGATAATAGTGTGGGAGAGGTTTGGAGAAAGTGTGCCATTGCCTGTCCGTGAACTGAGCGGTGATGTTGGGAAGGTCACCGCGCAGCCCCACCAAGTCAACTCACTTTTCTACAACGATTGAGCAGCCCTTGCAGATGGCATAGTGCCCTTTCAGGTCAGGCACACAAAACATGATAGCCTCCCTAGATTTGGCGGGCGCTACGGAGGCCCTTACCTTGCCTTTACCCTTTATTGAAGAAGAAGCTGGAGCTTTGCCCTTATCGATGTGCCTAGATGAAGTAATTTTCTGCAAACATGATGTTAGTGGCATATTTTTATAATAAAAGGAAATAACAAACAACTATGCTAAAATTTTAAAGGAGAAACAAAGATGAAGAATTAACATTCAAAGCACTGGCAGCACCGGCGAAACATCGGTAAACCACAAGAGGGTATCCGAGGACAGTCGCTGAACCGCCGGTGAGAAACAAAGAACTAAGGTAGCAGATATTTAATCAGCGATAGAACAACGAATCACCGGTCCCTATCCATGAACCGCTGATGTAACGCGGGATCAAGGTAGTGGCCTGAAGCCAATATTAGCCCGAACTGGCATTCCATTGGCATTTCGCCGGACCCGATCGGCGATGAGCTGATAGTCATCATCCCCAAATCATCACCTGAACTCCAATATCACAATATCTCAAACACTCACACACAACATATCAAAGCAGTACCTCTACACAGAGAAAGGCCAAAACGATGATCTACCCTTAAGAATGGCGTCACCTAATCTATCATATGGAAAAGTATGTCTTTTAATTCCCTTTTGGGTTACTCATACTTCACCCCATTTAACTCTACACAAGAATAACAAATTCCCTCCATACGCATTGCAGCATCAAAACTCTATCATCCTACTAATTTCATATAACAACAAGGATGGTATCAATCATGAAAATATTGGGGAGAATGGCTGTAAAGAGGAGGGGAATTATATGTCATAGAAATATCTATAAGCAACCAAAGTACCATTGGTGAGAAAATAAGAAAGCTAAGGGTACATTACCACTCTTTAAGAGAATGCTTTACAGAGACTAGCTGTGTAATAACCCGGGAACCCAAGGATCAAATCCGGGACTTGAAACGGTGAAAAACTGAAATTTCACACCATTAAGAATGATTCGTGAAGTGGCTCGTGAGGGGTGACCATGAGTCGTGAGGTGAGTCGTGGTCAAGCAGGGCCTGGCAAGGTGTTGGGTGGGGCCACGAGCATGACCACGAGTCGTTTCTAGACCTTACGACTCGTGAGGTCATCCGTGGCATGGATTGAGAGGTTGGCCAGTGTTTGCGGTAGTGGCGGTCATGGGTGGTGATCACGATTCTTGGCTAGCCACCACGACTCGTGGGGTCCCTTATGGGGTCCGCTGAGTGATTTGGGCAGTAGACTCCACGACTCTAGGCCACGAGTCCTTAGCCCTGTTCACGAGTCATCTAGTCCCTCGTGCGGACTGGCAGTCAGAAAATTTCTGCGATTTTAGTAAGGGCCTTTCCGTAATTTCTAAGTCCTAGGGGCCTATACTACATCTTTTTAACATCAGAAAGGTTGTCTTAAGAGGGAATAGACTAGTCTAAGTCCTCTTTCATGCATGAAAAGGTTTGGGAAGGAGATAGAAGGGTGATCTAGGTGATTTCAAGGTGTTCGTCATCAATTTCTTCTTGGGCTTTCAAGGGAAGTTAAGAACCAGTTATTCCCAGGTATCTAAGGCTATCAATGGGTGATTTCTTCCACACCCATGCCCATCCTCTATGATTTTTACAATTTTTTTAAAATTAAAAACTTATGGGTTTTGAAGATGATTTCTTATAAAAGTCTAATAATTTGATAAGGGGTTTTGTAATTTTAGAATCTCATCATAATCTATGGGTTTTGATCAGTTTTCATTATTTAAATCATTTATAATTTTATAAATTTTGATTTTCTATGAAATTAAGCCAAATTATGCATGACCCATGATGAATGATTTATGATCTTCCCTCCAGGTGATGATATTTATGAACCCAGCATGATTTACGATTTAAATTATAGATTTATGATATTATCCATCATGATTTTATGAATTCCAGGCTATATGCATGATTTACACGTTACACCCCATAAAATTCCAAACACATAGATGGCCTATTCGCATGTTGGTTAAGAGTATTTGAAAGCCATACATGCTAAAAAAAGGCCCGGTAAAAGACCGAATGAGAAACCTGTCGAACCATCGCGGAAGGAGCCGGGGCAGAGCCCCACCGCGATAGCAACGTGTCAGGGAGGTGGAGCCTCCACGTTGGCTCTGTGACACGTTGGCTCTGTCCAGGCCCAAGTATATAAACCCCTCATTTCGGTTTATTTGATAAAATTCTTATAATTTCCAGAAGAAAACGTAGGGGAACAGGGGAGAACGAAGATTCCTTTCAAATATTCGTCCGATTACGCCGTCAAATGTGGTCCAACCTCAAATTAACTCCAGATACTGAGGTATTAAGCAGTAAGGAGCATTCCTACGGATTTAGTTTCGCGAAATTCGGCCGGCGAATCGTCGTGCTACCGAACTAAGGTAAGTGGAATTGCTCCAAATTAGTGTCAATATACTCCTAGCCTTAAAGTGAATATTTCTCCCTTCTGGACTTTTGAGAAACAGTGAGTTTTTGACCGTCTTTCTATAAGCCAAAGTTTAGGCTATAAATATATTTAAAGTGACATTTTCTTTCAGAATATTGGTGTATTTAGTTCTAATTGACATATATGTAAATTCAGTTGGGAGAAATAGCTGGAGTACTAACCGAGCTTCGTCCATTAGTCGGATAAACCGAGGTTAAGGTATGTAAAGCCAGTTTCTTCGGCAAGTTAGTAGTTTTAGCCTTGTATAGAACAGTAAACTTCGTAGTAGAATTCCCGGAGTTGAATATTGAGTATTGTGCAAGTTCAGTAGATCTGATTTGCGTTGTTATATCGTACTCAGTTCGAAAGTTAGTAAAGCATGCGCCAAAATGGCAAGTTAGCATTCCAGACTCAGTATAGCCCAATATGTGATTAGCAAGCATGTTTCTAGAATAATATGACAGATATTCAGAATAAGAGTTAGTAAAGTAAAATCAGACAGTTAAACAGTATCTTGGCTACAGATTAGCCATACAGACAGATGATATCTTGGCTACAGTATAGCCATACAGTTAGATAGTATCTTGGCTACAGATTAGCCATACAGTTAGATAAAGATCACAGATTCAATGTAAAGTAGTATGAGAATCAGTATAATACAGAAAAAGATAAGAATAAGAAATCAGAACTCAGATAGTATTTTTCAGTTTAAACATGCTTGCTATATATGTGCTTATTGTTTGTTGAGACTTGGTTGTGTCATGAGGGAACCCTTTTGAGCGTCCTCGCTGCCCCTGGGTTGGTAACTGTGTCACCCACTAAGCGGGTGGGTTTACGTCACTCCAAGGAGTGGCATGCTGTCCCCAGTTTGGACGAAGATGGGATGAAGCTTTCCCCATATCAGGCTGATCAGCATCACAATACAGATAGCCCTGTTATGCGCAAGCGCCCAGGGAACAGATTCAGATACTGTTACAGTTACAAATAAAGTATAGGAGTCCTCCGGACTCAGACATGGTTATTTATATCGGAGGCTATGGCCTGAGCCGGAGACCCAGGGGGCCGGCAGAGGTGCTCGTAGTTAGCAGATGAGTGGAGTTACTTATTTTTGGCTGGTTTTGACCCGGGTAGGGGTATATAGATTGTTTTCTTACTTGGCACCATTCGACTTATAGGGGTTGGTATTGGCTCTTGTTTGCTATATATATATATATATATATATATATATATATATATATATATATATATTTATGTGCTATATATTAGTTAATAGACAGCAGGCCGCCGCGTCTACAGGTACGCTCCTGTCTTTTCACAGCATAGAAAGTCTAATTTAGTTTATATCAGTTCTTACAGATTCAGTTATCTCCTGCTATTCAGAATTGCTAGTTATGTTATTTGTATTCAATTGTATCCAGTTGCTTAGCATACTCGGTACCAGTGGTACTAACGCCCGTTTGGGGCGCTGCATTACTTGCCTGCAGGTACTCATAGATGAGGAGTCGATCCCTCGTGATCCTAGCCAGCGCAGAGTCATCAACTCCTATCATCCAGAGCTTGACATTCAGAGGTGTATTTCATTTTCTTTTTTTGTATAGTATGGGTAGGTCGGGGCCCTGTCTCGACCATTTTATCAGTATTCCTAGAGGATTGCAGTCAGTATATATATTTCCCTGTGGTTAGTTGTGCTAGTCGTGTGGGGCCGTGTGTATGTTTAGTTGATTATGTTGGCCGTGTGGGGCCATAGTCTGATAGTAGTGGTGACCTTGCCGGTCACGTAGTTATTCAGTATTCTATTGTTGAGTTACAAATAACTAGACAGCATGGTGGCCTTGTCGGCCCGCATAGGCTTCCCCCTTTGTAAGTATGTTTCTGGTTAGCTGAAGTTTTATACAGATGGCTATAGGCCCAGTCGGCCGAAGGCTGTGTTTACATCCGTTATATAGCCCATTGCTTCTAGAAATCTAAGTTAGAGCTAGCCAGGCACCAGATGTGCTTAGGCTCAGTAGTCTGGCAGTTCAGGTCCTAATAGGACACCAGGTGCCAGTCATACACCCAAGGCGGGGCGTGACAAACTTCCGCCTCAGTGATGCGTTGCCATCGTTGAGGGGCTCTACCCCGGCTCCTTCCGCGATGGTTCGACAGGTTTCTTGTCCGGTCTTTTCCCGGGCCTTTTTCTAGCATGTATGGATTTGAAATACTCTTAACCAACACGCGAATAGGCCATCTATGTGTTGGGAATTTTATAGGGTGTAACATTCTCCCCCCCTTAAGAACATTCGTCCTCGAATGTAAACTTCTATCTAGAGGACTTCTCAACTTACTTAACTTGTTTCTAGAAAAATTTTAGGCAAAGTTTCTCCTGTAATATGGACTATCCCAAAAACCTGAAATGCAGAAAAGTCCCATATAGGTACTCCACACAATACTATAGTATTTAAATGACAGATTAAAATAGACCTTCTCATTTATATGTATACTATAAGGCACTGCACAAGATAATAATACTAACATACTGTCGCCTGACTAGGCTTGAAATAAATGAGGGTATCTGGTCTTCATATCTTCCTCTGCCTCCCAAGTCATCTCCTCTCGGTTCCTGTTACGCCACAATACCTTGACATATGCAATATCTTTAGTTCTCAATCTACGAATCTGTCTGTCTAAGATGGCTACTGGAACCTCTTCATAGGCCAGTTCTTCTGTAACCTGGATATCCTAGACTGGGACTGCTCTGGATGGGTCTCCTATGCATTTCCTCAGCATAGATACATGAAAGACCGGATGAACGGATTCCAATTCTGGAGGCAAGTTCAACTCATATGCTACTCGGCCTATCCTTCGACGAATCTGATAAGGCCCAACAAATCTCGGACTGAGCTTACCTTTATTGCCGAATCTCATTACCCCTTTCATTGGAGATACTTTCAGAAATACCCAGTCATTTGCATCAAATTCCAGGTCTCTGTGCCGCACATCAGCATATGATTTCTGGCGGCTCTGTGTAGTCATTCGGCGTTCTCGGATAAGCTTTACCTTCTCCTCTGACTGTCGAATGATGTCTAGCCCAATCAACGCTGATTCTCCCACTTCAAACCAGCCAACCAGCGATCTGCATTTTCGCCCATACAATGCTTCAAAGGGCGCCATCTGGATAGCTGAGTGATAACTATTATTATAAGCAAATTCAATTAACGGCAAATGCTCGTCCCAGCTACCTCCAAAATCTAGCACACACGCTCATAGCATGTCCTCGAGTGTCTGAATAGTGCGCTCAGCCTGTCCATCTGTCTGAGGGTGGAATGCTGTGCTCAAATTAATCTGCGTTCCCAGACCCCTCTGGAACGACTGCCAAAATCTAGCTGTAAATTATGCTCCTCTATCTGAAATAATTGATACTGGCACTCCATATAATCTAACTATTTCTCTGATATATAATTTGGCATAATCCTCAGGTCGAGAAGGTAGCTTTCACTAGCAGGAAATGATTTTATTTTGTCAGCCTGTCAACTATTACCCAAATAGAATCGTGTCTATGTCTGGTACGGGGTAATCCTGCTACAAAATCCATATTCACTGCTTCCCATTTCCAGAGAGGCACAGCTACGTCTTGAGTCAACCCGCCTGGTTTTTGGTATTCCGCATTTACCTGTTGGCAGTTAGGACACTGGGCTACAAATTCGGCAACTTCTCTTTTCATTCCTAGCCACCAATAATTCTCCTTGATATCATGGTACATTTTCGTCGCACCGGGGTGAAGAGAAGAGCGGGCGTAATGTACCTCGTTCATAATCTGCTGGCGGAGCCCTGAAACATCTGGAACATAGAGGCGGCCTTTACATAACAACACTTCTTCCTCAGTTATCTGAAAATCTGGCGCCTTACCCTGCTGAATTCTGTCTTTGAGCTGGATCAGGTCAGGATCCTCATACTGCTGTTCTTTTACTTCGACAACTAATGATGACATGGCGGTGTTCTGAATTACCACTCTGTTGTCCTCTGTGTTTGCTATACGAACGGCTAGACTGGCTAATTGATGTATCTCCCTGACCAACTCCCGCTGCTTGGGCTGCAAATATGCCAAACTTCCCATGGATTTACGGCTTAGAGCATCTGCTACTACGTTGGCTTTTCCCGGATGATACAGAATATCCACATCATAATCTTTTAATAGCTCCAACCAGTGATGCTGTCGCAGATTCAACTCCCTCTGGGTGAAGATATACTGTAGGTTCTTATGATCTGTGAAAATATCCACATGGACGCCATACAAGTAATGTCTCCATATCTTTAAGGCGTGGATCACTGCGGCTAACTCCAGGTCATGGGTAGGGTAGTTCTTTTTGTGTTTTTTCAGCTGTCTTGAAGCATATTCAATCACTTACCACACTGCATCAACACACAACCCAACCCAACGCCTAATGCGTCTCAATACACTGAATAACCTTCTGTACTTTTCGGCAATGCTAATGCTGGGGCATAGGTTAATCTGTCTTTTAACTCCTGAAAGCTCTGCTCACATGCCTCAGTCCACTGAAACTTCGCTGCTTTATGCGTCAGTTTGGTCAGAGGTGCCGTTATAGTAGATAATCCCTCAACAAATCTCCTGTAATATCCTACTAACCCCAGAAAACTACGGACTTCGGTCGGAGTGGTAGGCCTAGGCCAGGTTTTAACTGCTGCTATCTTCTGCATGTCAACCTGTATACAAGCATCTGACACAATATGCCCCAAGAAGGCTACTGAGTTCAGCCAGAATTCACACTTGGAGAACTTAGCATATGATTGACGGTCCCTAAGAATCTGGAGCACTATCCGTAAATGAGCCCGGTGATCTGCTTTAGATCAAGAATACACCAGAATATTATCAATAAACACTATCACGAACAGGACCAGGTATGGTCTGAAAATGCTATTCATCAGGTCTATGAGTATTGCTGGGGCATTCGTCAACCCAAAGGACATAACAAGGAATTCAAAGTGTCCATATCGGGTCCTGAAAGCCGTTTTGGGAATGTCTCTTTCACGAACTCGAACCTGATGATATTCTGACCGCAAGTCAATCTTGGAGAAATATCTGGCCCCCTGTAACTGATCAAACAAATCATCTATTCTGGGAAGTGGATACTTATTCTTTACTGTAACTTTATTCAGCTGTCGGTAATCTATACACATGTGGAGCGAGCCATCCTTCTTTCTCACAAATAGAACTGGTGCACCCCACGGTGAAGTACTCAGCCTGATAAAACCCTTATCTAGCAGGTCCTTCAGCTGCTCCTTTAATTCTCTGAGTTCAGCAGGAGCCATACGATATGGAGGAATTGATATAGGCTGAGTGCCTGGTAGCAAGTCAATTGCAAAATCTATCTCCCTTTCTGGGGGAATACCAGGTAACTCGTCTTGAAATACATCAGGGAATTCATTCACCACCGAGACAGACTGAAGTGTCGGAGATTCTACCTGAACATCCTGAACCCTGACTAGGTGGTAGATACATCCCTTAGTTATCAATTTCCTCACCTGAAGGTATGAAATAAACCTACCTTTTGGAGTAGCTATGCTGCCTTTCCACTCTCGCACTGTGCTGGAAAGTGGAATCGGACCGTCTTGGTCCAACATTCTATGTTAGCATAGCATGGCACCAACCAATCCATACCCATAATGGCATCGAAATTAATCATTTCTAACTCTACCAGATCTACTGTAGTCTGGCGATCAGCAACCTCTACTATACATCCTCGATAAATTCTACTAGCTATAATGGAGTCACCGACGGGTGTAGATACTGAAAAGGGCTGCTGTAATAACTCTGGTGCGACATTAAACTTTCGAGCCACAAAAGGGGTAATATATGACAGAGTGGACCCTGGATCAATCAGTACATAAGCAGGGCATGAACAGATAGTCATCATACCTGTCACTACATCTGGAGACGCCTCTGAGTCCTGTCTCCCTGGTAATGCATAGGTACGGCTTGAGCTCGTACCTGAACTGGAGGCTCCTAATCTACCTCTGCCTCTACCTGCTGTACCTGAGGGCCTACGCCCTGCCGAGGCTGCTGGGGCTCGTGGCCCTACGGATCCCCTGTCCTGACTATCTCTGCTCTCTTGTCCCCTGGACGAACAATCTCTCATGCGGTGCCCCTCCTGCCCGCAAATATAACACCCCGAGGAGCCATATCTACAAGCTTCGTTGTGAGGTCGTCCGTAATTAGGGCAGGGTGGGGGTGTAAATCTGCTCTACTCTCCCCTTCTCTGCTGCGGGGAATCTACTGTTCGAAAACTGCCACCAAACTCTGACTTCCCTCGACGAGCAAATCTACCTCGCTGCTGCTGTTGTGGTGGAGGTGATGGTCTAGGGGGTCTGTCTGACGATCGGGACTTGGGTCATCTCTGAACCTCCCTCTGCATTCCATCTGATCTGTCTCTGCGGCGCTGTTCCTGATTTGTCTTCCTACTGCATTGTTTCCGTTGTCTAAGGCCCTCAATGGTCTGGGCAAAGGCCTGTACTCAGGCAATATCCATATCTTCTCGTAACGTAGCCGTAATGCAAGCTTCAATATATTTCGGGTTCAGACCCATAATGAACCAGTGGACCCTGGATGGCATAGTGTCCATAAAAGCTGGAGCATAGCGGGCTAGGGAGTCAAACAGTTGGGCATATTCTTGTACACTCCTCGCCCCCTGCTCCAAATGCAAAAACTGATCCATCCGGGCCTGCCGGATCTCCCGTGGCAAATAACGGTCCAGGAAGGCCTCAGAGAAGTTGGACCAGGTCGGAGGGGCAACATCTCTCCCTCGAGACCTTTCCCAACTCTCGTACCATAATACAACTATGTCCCACAACCGAAACACTGCCAGCTCAACTGATTCTATAGGGGCCACATGCATAACCCGAAAAATTCTCTGCATCTGATCTAGGAAATCCTGGGGGTCCTCTGCTTGATCTGACCCAGTGAACTATGGGGGACCTAGTGCCAAAAACTCCCTGACCCTGGAACTACTTGACCCACTTGAAGGCTCTGCTGCTACAGGAGGCATTGACTGGCGCTGTGTGGCCATCATTTGTGCCAACATAACCACTGCGCTCCGAACTTCCTAGTCTGATGGTGGAGGTACAGGAGCTATCAGAGGTGGTGTCGTGCCCAACGGCTCCTAATGTGAGGGGGAGCGCAGAGAGAGCTGTGATGAAGCCTCTATATCGCCCTCAAATCGGGCTGACTCTAAATGGAACTGAGGCATCTTGTTGGTGCCTTCTCCTGCTGCTGTGTCTAATCTTCTACCGGTGGTAGGGTGACGCTGGTCTGCCATTCTTATCTGTAGATAAAGAATATGATAAGTTTTATGGATCCAACCCTATACTGTACCGCTCTATAGCACGACAGAATGAGAAAGAAGAGTAACCATCCTATCATGCCTCGCAGCCTCCTACCTATAGTATGTGGTGCACAACACATCCATAGACAAGACTCTACTTAGCACGGCTTGCAGACTCCTTGGGAAAAGACCTACTCTGATACCAAGTTTGTCGCGCCCCGCCTTGGCGGTATGACTGGCACTTGGTGCCCTATTAGGACCTGAACTGCTAGACTACTGAGCCTAAGCACATCTAGTGCCTGGCTAGCTCTAACTTAGATTTATGGAAGCAACGGGCTATATAACGGCTGTAAACACAGTCTCCGGCCGACTGGGCCTATAGCCATCTGTATAAACTTTAGCTAACCAGAAACATACTTACAAAGGGGGAAACCAATGTGGGCCGACAACGCCACCATGCTGTGTAGTTATCTGTAACTCAACAATAGAATACTGAATAACTACGTGACGGGCAAGGTCACCACTACTATCAGACTATGGCCCCACACGGCCAACATAATCAACTAAACATACGCACGTCCCCACACGAATGACACAACTAACCACAAGGAAATATATATACAGACTGCAAGCCTCTAGGAATACTGATAAGATGGTCGGGATAGGGCCCCGACCTACCCGTACTATACAACAAAAGAAAATGAAATACAACTCTGAATGTCAAGCTCCGGATGACAGGAGCTGATGACTCTGCGCTGGCTAGGATCACAATGGATCAGCTCCTCGTCTGTGAGTACTTGCAGGCAAGAAATATAGCGCCCCAAACGGGCATCAGTACCACTGGTACCGAGTATGCAAAGCAACTGGATACAACTGAATACAAATAACATAACTAGCAATTCTGAATAGCAGGAAATAACTGAATCTGTAAGAACTGATATAAACTGAATCAGACTTTCTGCGCTGTGATAGGGCAGGAGCGTACCTGTAGACGCGGCGGCCTGCTGTCTATTAACTAATATATAACACATAAATATATATATATATATATATATATATATATATATATATATATATATAGAAAACAAGAGCCAATACCAACCCTCAAAAGCCGGATGGCGCCAAGAAAGCAAACAATCTATATACCCCTACACGGGTCAAAACCAGCCAAAAATAAGTCACTCCACTCATCTGCTAACTACGAGCACCTCTGCCGGCCGCCTGGGTCTCCGGCTCGGGCCATAGCCTCCGATATAAATAACCGTGTCTGAGTCCGGAGGACTCCTATACTGTATTTGTAACTGTAACTGTATCTGAATCTGTTCCCTGGGCGCTTGCGCACAACAGGGCTAGCTGTACTGTAATGCTGATCAGCTTGATATGGGGAAAGCTTCATCCCATCTTCGTCAAAACTGGGGACGGCATGCCACTCCTTGGAGTGACGTAAACCCACCCGCTCAGTAGGCGACACAGTTACCAACCCAAGGGCGGCGAGGACGCTCAAAAGGGTGCCCTCACGACACAACCAAGTCTCAACAAACAATAAGCACATATATAGCAAGCATGTTTAAACTAAAAAATACTATCTGAGTTCTGATTTCTTATTCTGATCTCTTTCTATATTATACTGATTCTCATACTGCTTTACACTGAATCTGTGATCTTTATCTAACTGTATGGCTAATCTGTAGCCAAGATACTATCTAACTGTATGGCTATACTGTAGCCAAGATATCATTTGTCTGTATGGCTGATTTGTAGCCAAGATACTGTCTGACTGTCTGATTTTACTTTACTAAATCTTAATCAGAATATCTGTCATATTATTCTAGAAACATGCTTGCTAATCACATACTGGGCTATACTGAGTCTGGAATGCTAACTTTCCATTTTGGCGCATGCTTTACTAACTTTCGGACTGAGTACGATATAAAAACGCAAACCAGATCTACTGAACTTGCACAATACTCAATATTCAACTTCAGGAATTCTACTATGGAGTTTACTGTGCTATACAAGGCTAAAACTACTAACTTGCCAAAGAAACTGGCTTTACATACCTTAACCTCGGTTTATCCGACTAACGGATGAAGCTCGGTCAGTACTCCAGCTATTTCTCCTAACTGTATTTACATATATGTCAATTAGAACTAAATACACCAATATTCTAAAAGAAAACATCACTTTCGATATATTTATAGCCTAAACTTTGGCTATCGAAAGACGGTCAAAAACTCGTTGTGTCTCAAAAGTCCAGAAGGGAGAAATATTCACTTTAAGGCTAAGAGTATATTGACACTAATTTGGAGCAATTCCACTTACCTTAGTTCGGTAGCACGACGATTCGCCGGCCGAATTTCGCAAAACTAAATCTGTAGGAATGCTCCTTACTGCTTAATACCTCGATGTCTGGAGTTAATTTGAGTTTGTACCGCGTTTGATGGCGTAATCGGAC
The DNA here is from genome assembly GCA_035772735.1 of Datura wrightii. Classification (NCBI taxonomy): domain Eukaryota; kingdom Viridiplantae; phylum Streptophyta; class Magnoliopsida; order Solanales; family Solanaceae; genus Datura; species Datura wrightii. The sequence goes on along the minus strand of JASDFA010000027.1, from coordinate 102,482,209 downwards.
GAATATTGGTAAGGAATCTTCATTCTCCCTTGTTCCCCTACGTTTTCTTCTGGAAATTATAAGAATTTTATGAAATAAACTGAAGTGAGGGGTTTATATACTTGGGCCTGGATAGGGCCAATGTGTCACGGAGCCAACGCGGAGGCTCCACCTCCGTGACATGTTGCCATCGCGGAGGGGCTCTGCCCCGGCTCCTTCTGTGATGGTTCGATAGGTTTCTCGTTCGGTCTTTTCCCGGGCCTTTTCCTAGCATGTATGGCTTTCAAATACTCTTAACCAACACGCGAATAGGCCATCTATGAGTTTTGGTCGACTCGCGGGCCTCGTTTCATGGCTAGTTCGCGTATGTATAAGAATGTTTATGATTATCATGATTTAACTAGCCCATGAATTCATGCATGTTATACTATGAGCACTATATATGTTTGGGAGTAGTATTGAACATCGAGTAGGTTCGGGGCCTAGGTTCTGCCCCGGATCTTAGAAACTACGTGCCATCATAGGTATGTTAGGATCTCCTATGGGACTATCCTTGGCCCAAATGGCCCTTTTCTTTGTGATATCACACTTTTATGGTCCTACCCTTGGCAAGGTATGGACACCCTCCCGACTAGGGTTACAAGTCGGTCTTCATGTGTGCTCATATGGTATATGTCGGTTAAGAGAATCTCCAGTTGTGCCTCATGATCTGTGCACGTTTATGATTATGTATATTGGCTCAAGTCATGTTAAATAAAGTTTTTCTCTTACGATTATGATTATGATTGTATTACGAATGTTTTCAAGACCTTGAGCCTTACGTTATGGTATGATATTTTTGATATGAGCATGATGTCCTACTCATATGATCGTTTATGAGATTTATATATTTTAAACATCCGTTTTACTTACCTTGCATACTCTGTACATTCCACTTATTGACCGCAGACTTTCTATGTTGTATTGTTTCATGATACAAGACTCGGCTCTCAAGCTCATCCTCCTCAGTAGCTCCTCAGAGTTCTCTATCAGCTTATTTGGTGAGTCCTCATGTTCTGAGGGCCATATGTTCAGACTCTATGCTTTTCTTTTAGTTTCGGAATTGTCAGGTTAGTTGGGGAGTTGTCCCATCAATTCGTCTTTCATGATTAAAATCTTTTTGAACTACAAGTTGTATTCAACCTTCATGTATGGATTGTGTATGGTCCTTTCTCCGTATTAATGACATGTTTGTGTTTTCTTAGGTTAAGTCTTCCGCTTATGTGATTGAATTAGATGTACGCTCAGGCCATGGGTTGACTTAGGGTCAATCGGGGCTCCTTGGCTCGTGTCTATGATCCGGGTGTATGCTCGGGTCGTGACAAACTTGGTATCAGAGCCATAGGTTTGATGTGTCCTAGGGAGTATGAAAACCACATTAAGTAGAGTCTTTTTCATGGGTGTGAAGTGCGCCACACTTATGATGAAGAGGCTACTAAATGTTTAGGCAATGGTCCCTTCTTTCATGATCTATGTCGTGCAATGAAAGTCCTCTACCCTTCTAATTCATGCTATTCACATTTGCAACATCATGCCTCCACGCTAAGTGAACACCAGAAGAAATGGTAACGGTAATGATCATGAGAGTGCCAATGGTGAGCAGCATCAGCCAGCCCCACCCGTTCACGAGGAGCACGCACAAGAGCCAGTTGCCCATGTTGCGTTTATGGCGGCGATTCAGATGCTAGAACATACTATGGCTACCCAAGTTCATAATAAGACAGTGACGCATAACCCTCTTAATGGGAATGCGATGGAAGTTAAGGTAAGGGATTTCTTGTGGATGAGCCCTCCTGAGTTCAGAAGGTTGCAGGTGGACGAGGATCCCCATGATTTCATTGAGGAGATTCTGAAGATCACCCAGGTTTTGGGGGTGAAAAATGGGGAATGTGTTGACTTGACCTCCTCTCAGCTAAAGGGGGTGGCTCATATATGGTATAAGCAATGGAGAGATACCAAGGCAGGGGGTTCAGGCCTGATGGGTTGGGAAGAGTTCAACGAGGCATTTTGGATCAATTTTTCCCTTGGGATTTGAGGGAGCTCAAGGCGGTCGAGTTTGTTAATTTGAAGCAGGGTAACATGTCCATTAAGGAGTACACATTAGAGTTTACTCGATTATCTAAGTATGCTCTAGAGTTGGTGGCATACCATAGGGATCGGTTGAGTCATTTTGTGCATGGGGTGGCAGATTATGTGGACAAGGATTGTAGGATCGCCATGCTACATTACAATGTCGACTTTACCCGTATTGTGTTGAACGCTCAACAGATGGAGTCGGTCTATCGTAGGCAGAGGGAGTCCAAGAGGGCCAGAACCGACAGCTATGGGGCTTCTCAAGTCAGGTAAGGAACTGGACAACGTCAGTAGTCTTAGCACGTGTCTATCGCCCCAACTCCATCATCTACCAGAACACCATCTAGGTTTAGGGGAGAGTAGAGGAGCAAGGTTTCAGAATTGAGGGATCACGGCAGTATGCAGGTAGAGCGCACTTTTCTAGCTTGTACAAAGTGCCGCAATAACCACCCCGAGAGGTGCTTACTTGGCTCAGATGCTTGTTTCTGGTGTGGCAAACCTGGACACAGACTTAAGGATTGCCTTCAGCCAGGATCTACCACTCCAGCAGCACGTCCCCCTCATCAGGGTGCCTCTACTAGTTCAACAGGCGATCAGTGCCAAAACAGGTTTTATTCTTTAGTGCCCCATCAAGAGCAGGAGGCTTCGCCAAATATGGTCACTAGTATGTTACAAGTCTTCTATATTGATGCTTATGCCTTGTTAGATCCAGGAGCTGCTTTGTCTTTTGTGACTCCCTATATTGCTAGTAGTTTTGGAGTTAGCCCTGAAATCCTGTCTGAACTGTTCTCAGTCTCTACCCCAGTCGGTGAATTAGTTGTAACTAGGCGGGTGTATAGAGGTTGCCACATCACAGTGTTACATAAGTTGACCTCCGCAGACTTAGTAGAGTTAGCTATGACTGAGTTTGACCTCATTCTCAGCATGGATTGGTTGTTTGCATGTTATGCTTTGGTTAATTGTAGGACCCGTGCGGTGGAATTCTGATTTCCGGGTGAGGCCATTTTAGAGTGGAAGGGTAATTCAGTTGTACCAGCCGGTCAGTTTATTTCATATATTAAGGTCAGGAAAATGATTTCTAAGGGTTGCATGTATCACCTAGTTAGGGTTAAGTATGTTGAGTCTGAGACCTCGATTATCCAATTACTTCTGATAGTGTGTGAGTATCCGGAGGTTTTTCTCGATGATTTGCCAAGTGTCCCTCTTGAGAGGGAAATTGATTTTGACATTGATCTCTTATCCGACAAAACAACCTATCTCTATTCCTCCATACAGAATGGATCCAATCGAGCTAAAAGAGTTAAAGGAGCAGTTGAAGGACTTGTTAGATAAGGGCTTTATTAGGCCGAGCAAGTCTCCATGGGTTCACCGGTGTTATTTGTCCGAAAGAAGGATGGTTCCCTTCGCATGTGTATTGATTACTGGCAATTGAACAAGGTTACCGTCAAGAATAGGTACCCCTTACCCATGAGTGATGATTTTTTTGACCAGCTCCAGGGTGCTAGATGTTTCTCAAAGATAGATCTCAGGTCCAGGTATCATCATCTCAGGGTTCGGGAATGTGATATCCCAAAAGCAACCTTCAGGACATGGTATGGTCATTATGAGTTTGTAGTTATGCCTTTTGGACTAACAAACACAACTCCAACATTTATGGATCTAATGAATAGGGTGTTCAAGGTATATTTGGACATGTTTGTGATCGTGTTTATCAATGATATCCTCATATACTCGCGAAGCGAGGAGGAGCATGCCGCTCACTTGAGAGTAGTGTTTCAGACCCTCAAGGATCGTCAATTGTATGCAAAGTTAACCAAGTGTGAGTTTTAGTTGAACTCGGTTGCATTTTTGGTCCACGTGGTATCAAGTAAGGGCATAAAGGTAGATTCTCAGAAAATCAAGGTGGTGAAGAATTGGCCCAGACCGGGGAACCCATCGGATATCAGGAGCTTTTTGGGATTAGTGGGTTATTATATGAGATTTTTTGAAGTCTTTTCATCAGTTATAGCACCTTTGAACAAGTTGACTCAAAAGAAGGTAAAGATCTAGTGGTTGGAGGCTTGTGAGAAAAGCTTCCATGAATTGAAGACCCGACTCATTTCAGCACCAGTGTTGACCCTTCCCAAGTGTACGAATGGTTTTGTGGTGTATTGTGACGCTTCAAGAATCCAACTGGGGTGTGTGTTGATGCATCATGGAAAGTGATAGCATCTGCCTCAAGATAACTGAAAATCCATGAGAAGAATTACCCGACTCATGATCTTGAGTTAGCCGCGGTGGTGTTTGCGTTAAAGATATGGCGGAATTATTTATATGGGGTCCACGTGGATGTATTTATGGACCACAAGAGCTTGCAATCTGTGTTTACACAGAAGGATCTCAATCTTCGACAAAGGAGGTGGTTGGAGCTACTAAAGGACTACGACATGAGTGTCCTTTACCACCCGGGTAAGGCTAATGTGGTAGAGGATGCACTTAGTAAGCTCTCTATGGAGAGTGTGTCCCACGTGGATGAGGGAAAGAAGGAGTTGGTGAAAGACATCCATCGACTTTTGAGGTTGGGATTAGATTGGTCGACTCCACCGACAGTAGCGTTTTTGTGCAAAACAGATCAGAATCGTCCATCGTGACTGATGTGAAGGCTAGGTAAGATGAGGATCCGATTTTGGTAAAGCTGAAGGAAGTCGTTGGAGGTTTTCTCCCAAGGGGGAGATGGGGTACTGAGGTACGACTCCACCGATTTTGAGGGACCGGATATTGCATGAGGCACATGGATCCAGGTATTCTATCCATTCGGGCGCCACCATCATGTATCATGATTTGCGAGAAATATTTTGTGGAACAGCATGAAGAAGATATTGCAGAATTCATAGCCAAGTTCCCAAATTGTTAGCAACTGAGAGTCGAGCACCAAAGGACGGGAGGCGTACTTCAGGATATTAGCATTCCCACTTGGAAGTGGGAAGAGATTAATATGGATTTCATTAAAAGCCTACCCCGTACTCACTAACAATATGACTCCATTTGGGTGGTGGTAGACAGGTTGACCAAGGTTGCACACTTTCTATCGGTGAAAACCCCAAATTCAGCGGATGATTATGCCAGGTTGTATATTCGGGATTTGGTTCGGTTGCATGGAGTGCCCTTTTCTATTATCTCAGACTGAGGTACTCAGTTTACCTCTAAGTTATGGCGGTCTTTCCAAAAAGGGATTAGGACGCAGGTTAAGCTCAACATAGCCTTTCATCAGCAAATAGAAGGAAAAGTTGAACAAACGATCCAGACTCTTGAGGACATTTTGAGAGCATGTGTGATGGACTTCAAAGGTAATTGGGACAATCACTTGCCCTTGATCGAATTTGCTTATAATAACAACTATCACTCTAGCATCCAAATGGCTTCGTTCGAGGCTCTTTATGGATGAAGGTGTAGATCACCCATTGGATGGTTTGAGGTCGGTGAGGCAGCCATAATAGGACCCGATTCGATTCATGAGGCTATGGTAAAGATTCAGTTGATAAGGGACAGGCTGAAAACCGCTCAGAGTCGTTAGAAGTCATATGCTGATGTAAGGAGGAGAGAGTTGGAGTTCAAGGTTGACGATTGGGTATTTCTGAAGGTATCTCCCATGAAGGGAGTCATGCGGTTCGAAAAGAAAGGAAAAATCAGTCCCCACTATGTTGGTCCCTACCGGATTATGAGAAGAGTTGGTAGGGTAGTGTATGAGTTGAACTTGCCATCGGAGTTATCTTCAGTTCATCCTGTCTTTCATGTATCACTCTTGAAAAAGTGCTTCGGTGATCCAACTTTAGTTGTCCCGGTGGAAAGTGTTGGTGTGTGAGATAGCCTCATTTATGAGGAAATTCCAGTTGCAATCTTGGATCATCAGGTTCAAAGGATGAGGAACAAAGAAGTAGCTTAAGGGAAAGTGTTATGGAGAAATCAGCATATTAAGGGAGCTATGTGGGAAGCCAAAGCGGTTATGATGGCTAAATACCCTCACCCGTTCCCTACCGGCTCAGTTTTAGTTTGAGGTACCAGTTTTTCCCTAATTCTCTAATTAGTTTCCATGTTCAGTTCATGTGCCCAAGTTTGATTTATGTTATGATAAATGTATGTAACGCCTGAATTCAGTTCAGCTATGTAGTTATTTTTGGAGGTAGTCATTCCGTTAGTTTTCAGTTTAAATGATCAGTGTTTGCCTATGATGGTTGCATGTTTTTGAATTTCTGTGTGTTTCCAACATTCGAGTACGAATGTTACCAAGGGGGAGATATTGTTATACCCCGGGAACCCAAGGATCAGACCCGAGAGTCAAAACGGTGAAAAATTGATTTTGCACCAAATCTCAGAACGATACATGAAGTGGCTTGTGAGGGGTGACCATGAGTCGTGAGGTGACTAATGGTCAAGTAGGGCCTGGCAAGGTGTTGGGTGAGGCACGACCATGACCATGAGTCGTGGCCAGACCTCACGACTCATGAGTTCATCTGTGGCATGGATTGAGAGGTTGGCCGGTGTTTGGGGCAGTAGGGGTCACGGGTGGTGACCACGATTCGTGGCCAGCCACCACGACTTGTGGGGTCCCTTATGGGGTCCCCTGAGTGATTTAGGAAGTAGACTCAATGACTCTAGGCCAAGAGTCGTTAGCCTTGGTCACGGGTCGTCCAGTCCCTAGTGGGGACTAACAGCCAGCAAATTTCTACGATTTTGGTAAGGGCCTTTCCGTAATTTCTATGTCCTAGGGGTCTATACTACATCATTTTAACATCAGAAAGGGTGGTTTAAGAGGGAATAGACTAGTCTAAGCCCTCATTCATGCACGCAAAGGTTTGGGAAAGAGATAGAAGGGTGATCTAGGTGATTTCAAGGTGTTCTTCATCAATTTCTTCTTGGGTTTTCAAGGGAAGTTAGGAACCATTTACTCTCAGGTATGTAAGGCTATTATTGGGCGATTTCTTCCACACCCATGCCCATCCTCTATGATTTTTACAAAAAAAATTATTAAAAACTCATGGGGCTTTGAAGATGATTTTTAATAAAAGTTTGATAGTTTGATAAGGGCTTTTTTAATTTTAGAATCTCATCATAATCCATGGGTTTTGATAAGTTTTTATTATTTAAATCATTTATAATTTTATCGATTTTGATTTTCTATGAAATTAAGCCTAATTACGCATGACCCATGATGGATCGATTTTTCAACTTCCCTCCAAGATATGATATTTTCGAACCCCGCATGATTTCCGATTTAAATTATGGATTTATGATATTACCCATCACGATTTTATGAATTCCAGGCTATATGCATGATTACAAGTATGTATGAACCTTATGAATCATGAATTATGTTTTGGCCGACTCACGGGCCTCATTTCATGGCTAGTTCAAGTATGTATAAGGATGTTTAGATAATTATGATATAACTAGCCCATTAATTCATGCATGTTATACTATGAGCACTATATATGTTTTGGGAGTAGTATTGAACAACGAGTAGGTTTGGGCGCTAGGTTATGCCCCGGACCTCATAAACTACGTGTCACCGTAGGTATGTTGGGGCCTCCTATAGGACTTTCCTTGGCCCAAATGTCTCTTTTCATGGTGATATCACACTTTCATGGTCCTACCCTTGGCAAGGTACGGATACCCTCTCGACTAGGGTTACAAGTCGGGCCTCATGTGTGCTCATATGGGGTATATCGATTAAGAGAATCTCCCACTGTTCCTCATGATCTATGCATGTTTATGATTATGTATAATGTCTCAAGTCATGTTAAATAAATCTTTTCTCTTACGAATATGATTACAATTGTATTACGAATGTTTTGAAGACCTTGAGCCTTATGTTATGGTATGATATTTATGATATAAGCATGATGTCCTACTCTTATGATCATTTATGAGATTTATTTATTTTAAATGTCCATTTTACTTACCTTGCATACTCAGTACATTCCACGAACTTACCGCATACTTTCTATGTTGTATTGTTTAATGATACAGGACCTGACTCTCAGGCTCACCCTCCTCAGTAGCTCCTCAGAGTTTGCTATCATCTTATTTGGTGAGTCCTCATGTTTGAGGGCCATATATTCAGACTCTATGGTTTTCTTTCAGTTTCAGAATTGTTTGGTTAGTTGGGGAGTTGTCCCATTAACCCGTCTTTCATGATTAGAGGCTTTTCGGACTACAAGTTGTATTTAGCCCTCATGTATGGATTGTGTATTTTCCTTTCTACGTATTTATGACATGTTTATCTTTCCTTATGTTAAGTCTACCACTTATGTGATTGAATTAGATATACGGTCACGCCATGGGTTGACATGGGGTCTCTCGGGGCTTCTTGTCCCATTTCTACGATCCGGGTGTATGTTTGGGTTGTGACAAGCTATGGAAACTTGGATAATGCTCAAAAATGGAAATCTTTCAAGACTAGTCTTGTAGAGAGGATGAGTTTGAGTGTAATGAAAATTAGGTAGAAAGGTTGGGGGGATTTTATAGCTGAGAGGGTGAGAATGTGGTTGGTTGAGAAGGAGGTGGATGATCAGTGGTGTTTTAGTTTTATGGGAAGTGGAAGAGAGTGAGTCGTGGGAATATGAAAAGGTGGATGTTGGGAAAATAAAAAGGAGTATGGGAAAGTGTTAAATAGGGAAAAAAGGAAGGCTAAGGGAGTGAAAAAGGGAATTTCGGCAGGTTAGGGAGGCTACCCATATCTTTTCGGTTGGGTAGGTCTGTAATTTGGTTAAGATTTTAAAATAAAACTCGTACCGTCACTGGTGTTACATGGGCGATTGCCAGTTGGATCCGGCTATTCACCGCCTTACCATCTCTGTCTTGATTTATGCCCAGTTTTATTGTCTTACAACCAGCGATTAACCGGCAGTTCGCGAATTAGGTTCTGTGTTCCACCGGTGGATTTCCACTTGTGCACCTACTACTCAGGTATTCTATCTTGCATCATCATTCAAGTGGTGCTATGCGACTTTGCATAGGCGTTCCACTGACTCATTCACCGTTCTGACTATTTTGTTCCTAGGTTTCTGCTTGCATGCTCAAGGGCACGATGGTTCACGCATTTGGCTTGGCGATTCACTGGTCCAGTACGTTACCTGCCTTGTTTTTTGCTTCCTCTCCTTGATTTTCACCTAATTAGTCCTATAAAACCAAAAACAACAATGACATTAAAAACATTTAAAATGAGACACTTGGATTGCCTCCAAAGAAGCACCTTAGTTTATGTCGTGGCACGACGTATTTGTTATTTAGCATTCATTCTTGGAAGGATCATCCTCCAACTCAGCCTCCTCCATATCAACTTCGCTATACTCATTCTCCTCATGCAGCACTCCGATCACTTTGCGTTCATCGGGAGGTTCCACGAATTGGGAAACCTTGAATGTAACCTCTTCCCTTCCAACTCGAAACTTGAGCTCTTCTAGCTCAACATCTACCAAAGCTCTACCCGTGGCGAGCAGTGGTCTCCCCAGAATGATTGAAATTTCTATATCCATTTCACAATCAAGAACCATGAAATCAGCTGGTAGAATAAATTTATCCACCCTTACCAATACATCCTCTAACACACCCACAAGTTTCATTATAGAGCAATCAGCCATTAACAACCTCTTTGATGTGGTTTTAGTGTTCCCAAGCCCCAATTTCTCGAAGGTGATGAGGGGCATCAGATTTATACTTGCTCCAAAATCGCAGAGGGCTTTCTTAAACACACACATCCTAATGTGAAGGCTCCCGAATCCTCCAACTTTGGGGCCAGATTGCTCATCATCATAGCACTGCAATGTTACATTGTCTCCCCGAAGCCCACATCTACAACCTTCTTCTTTTTCAGCAACTCCTACATGATCTTGGCATATCGGTGCATTTGAAGTAAGGCGTCCACCAACGGTATATTAATGGACAATTTACTTAACATGTCGATAAATTTACTGAGCTGATCATCCTTCTTTTTCTTAGCTAACCATTTCGGATAAGGAGGTGGAACTCTTGGCTCTTGTTCGTTATCATTTGAGGACTTCATGCTTGCCTCTTCTTCATTAACATTTGGGGGAACTTCATCAGCCGCTCCCTCACCTTCATCTTCAGCATTTTCATAACCACTTGGTGCTTTTGGCACCACATCAAATTTTCATTATTTGTTTTAGGAGCAACAACCTCCTTAAGCTTCACACCTGCATCTCCAACCATTTTACCACTTATCTTGGCATTGTATCATTCAGAAGTGTTCCCTTCATTCAGGGGTTCATTTGAGAGAACAAGAGGTTCATTTGAGCTTCCAAATGCTTGATGGAAGCTGAATGTCAACTCACAATTTGGGCAAGGTTAGACACCTCCCCGTTCAATTCCTTGACCTCGATGTTGGTTGACTCCACTTTCTTAAGAACCCTTCCTAGCATCTCTTCAATTTTCAAGTTCCCAACATCTCTCACACCTGGTTGAGCTTGGGCATTCTCAGCATTAGGAGGGGGAACATATGGATTCAAACTTTGATGGAATCGGTCACCCTCACGACTTTTCTCTCTATTTCCCCATCTCTCATTTATCTTAGGCCATCCCTATACGTCAAAATTTCTCCAACCTTGATTCTCTTCTCGTGGGTACCAAGGGACTTGGTTAGCCCCTTGCTTCCCTGTTCGAGAACCCCCCATCTGATTTTCCATGTATTGACAATCCTCCTCGTATGGTGGTGGCGATGATTCTCCTTCAAACTGTATTGGAATTTGCATTCCTACAACATTCACAACCTTAGGCCCGACCCCCATCACATGTTCAGTCATTAACTCTAGTTGAGTCATCATTTAAAAGCAAGATTTTCATCTCGCTCTTCATCTTTTTTTCACATTTCAGCTACCAATGCAGTAGAACTTCCATCATGTTGCGATATATGAGTCTCTCTTGCATGCCATGCCCGATTTGTCTTCGTCATTCTATCCAAAAGGGCCTTAGCTAAACTATATGTCCGATCCATAATTGATCCTCTGGCTAAATTATTGGAAATGGATTTATTGATGGAGTCTAGGGCTCGGTAAAAGCGTTGAAGGAGAAATCCATTAGGGAGACCATGGTTGGGGCTAAGGGACACCTTCAATTTGAACCTTAGCCATTCTTCATGTAAAGGCTCAGCTGGCTCTTGCCTAAAGTTTGTTATGTCATCCCGCAGCTGCAATATCTTTGAGGGAGGGAAGAAATGATCCAACAACGCTTTAGTCAATTCTTGCCACGAAGTGATACAACCCGGAGGGAGCTACTCTAACCACATAGTATCCTCTCCCATTAAGGAGAATGGAAAGAGCCTTAACCTGACAGACTCTTGACTGATATTTGTTATGTTAAAGGGCTGGAAAATTTCCAAGAAAATTCTCAAGTGGCAGTTGGCATCTTCACTCGGTTTTTCCCCAAAGAGTCCTTTCATCTGTAAAAAATGTAACATTGTACTTGTAATGTGAAACATTGTATTCCCCACTGTGGCTAGTAGGTGAATGGCTCCTGCAACTTTAGGCATAACCGGGTTATCCTCCTCATGCTCCATGTGACCTCAATCAAACTATCTCCTGCTTGCGAATAATGGCTCATGTGCACTCACCCTAACAACCAACATAAAAATAAATGTAAAAAATTATGATGCAAGATTAACTCAAATTAACAAACAACACAAGGATATCAAGCACTAGTCCCCGACAATGGCTCTATTTTTGATAATGCTCAAATACCCTCCTCATTTAGAAAAAGTCTTAAGTGATCATTGTACCAACATAAATATTCCCGACAGATGTCGGGGTCAAATCCTGCAGACACTAGTGAATGGTGTGCGCAAGCGTTGTTTTAGGAAATTTGAATTAATTTGCACCAATGAAGGAAATAAGAACATGAATTTTTTGGGGAAACAAAGAGTTGACTATATTGTGGACTTCAAACCAGTTTGCCAAAATAGCAAAATAACCAAAACTAATCGACAATAATGAGAGAATACTAGAGGTGTTGTGTAGATGGGGTGCTAATCAAATAAGGATATGCTAGCTCATAAAATCATTGCGAATACGTGTAAATAACTTTGGGCAAGATGGCATCGTATGTTTTTCAACCTCATAGATGCCTTTTTCTCGAGTCCTTTCGAACCTCAAGACACAATTCTATTAGCCCAATAGAGTTTGGATTGATAGCTGAGCCATTTCTAGCCGTCAAACTACTAATTAGGAGTATGAACATGGGCTTTGGCTATTTCTAGACCAACTCCACAAAATCACATCCATTCCCACTATCAATTTCTCTCCCAATACTTGAATTCTTCTTTTCCAAGCTAAATCAAGTAAGAAAAATAAACCCAGATTTACAACTATAGATCATCAATTATAAATTAGAGAGAATTCAACTGATTTACACTAAATAAGAAATATTAAGATGAATCTAGCAATACCCAATCTAATTAAGCACCAATTATCACACACCTCTAGTTGATTATTTAGCTACTCATTATTAAGAAACTAAAGAGTATATTCATCAATAAAATTAATGATTTCATTAGTAAGAGCAAGCAAAATCAAACTCAAAATATGTCTGCAACAATGGTTATACCTTGATAATGAAAGAAGAAGAAAATAAGAAAAGCAATATTCCACACTCTCCTCCAATGGAGTTCTTCTCTTTCCAAGGCAAAAGAAATGTTCAAAAAGATAAAGTTAAGATCTAATATGTATATAGTACTTTCTTCTAGACTATATATAAAAATCGGGCAACTAATCTCCTGTTTTTCAATGTTAGATGATATTGCCCCTGTTTAAGCGTTTTGTCACTTGCAAAGGCATCGGTGTTCTTCTGGTTACATTCTGTGAACTGCCATTCGTCATCTTATGCTCCTCCAGTGATTTCCAATACCATTCAGTAGTACCTTCGGCGATTCGCCAGTCTCTAACTACGCCCCGTCGATTACTTTGCTCCTTGGTCCAGTAAGTTTCAGCACCTGTAGACGATTTGAACAACGATTCATCGGTTGATGACTGCAACCACCAGTTGCATTTGTTCTTCAAATCAGTGGTCCTCTGCATTTGACCAGCATTTTGCCGGTGTCCTCTAGTGGAGTGCCAGTTTTCACTTGATTTCCTTCTTTCTACTCCACTTCTTGCTCTTTTTTTCTTCAACTCAAATGTCTACACATAAAAAGGCAAAAAGGGAATAAAATTCACCTAAATGATTTAAAAACTAAGCTAAATCCATGCTTAAGATCCTAATGATTTGGTAAATTACCAACTCATCAATAATGGATGTTTCTTTTTCTCACATGCCAAATTCATTGTTCATCCATAAAATGCTAGTTCTTTTATGAATTTAACCATGCCCTTGCTATACTTGGTTTTATTACATGACTATTCCCTATGATGGTTTGAGTGTAATAGCCAAAAGTCCTTAAGATCAAACATGAGGATTGAAATGGAGAAAATAGAAAAATCTGCAATAGGTCACTGAATGAGTCATCCAGTGACTAGTCAAGTGACCTAACGGGTCATTGAGTTACCCGTTAAGTGGTGCCAAGTTGGGGAAAAATGTTTCTTCCCAGAAGTTATGACTGATGAGGTGATGAGTCATTAGGACTCCCAATGAGTCATGGTGTGACCTTTTAAGTGCACAATGTGGTGAAAAATGTTGTTTTCCATATACTTCACGTATTGGGGAAATAAGTCATCAAGTTCCCTGATGACTCGTTAAGTGACTCTTTGAGTGAAGGAAAGATTAAAGTTTGGGTTTTTTCTCCGGTGCCGACGGGTCAGAGGACGACCCATTACTTGACCCGACGGGTCATCTAGTCCCTCGTTGGGTCATCTTTTCAGTTGGTTAATTAGGGTGCTTTGGTAATTCCTAAACTCCTAACACATAAACTACATTATTTTAAGCCTTCTAAAGAGTGTATTAAGGGTTTAATTCATCCTAATCCCTCATCATACTCCTAACACTCTCATTAGAAGATCAAAGCCTCAAGTGCAGAGAAAATTCCCCATCTCCATCCTCTTCAATTTCTCTTGGGTATCGAACGCTGTCAAGAATTCTCCAAGCCGAGGTATGAAGGGCCATGAATGTGGGATTTCTTCCACCCTCATGCCAAATTTGTTCTCTCACTCATGAATTCAAGTCTCCAATTAAGGGTATTGAAATTCTGGGGTTTTAACCCAATTCCATGTATATATTCATTCTATGTCTATGGTTATAATTCCCTTATGTCTCAATGAATGATTTAAGACTATTGGGGATGATTTTAAATTCAATTTAATTATAAATTCATGATTTCAAGTTCTTAGAAATTATGCGCTATTATGCATGTTTTATGAAATTCAAGCCTATGATTCCATGATTTCAAGCATGATGAGTTATCTAGTATGCATGAATGTTTATGAATTATTAAATTATGATTCCACGATTTCAAAATATAAAGTCTATTTCAAGTATGTATAATTTCATGAATTGGCAAGCCCATGCAAAGTTAAGTATGCTTATCATGATTTTAGCCAAGACTTATAAAATCAGTTTATAAAATTTTTGTAGTCAAGATTTCCCATAATCAAATTTAAGATATATTTTTGAGAATATGATTATATGAGCAATATGCATGTTTTGGAAGTAGTTTCTACCACCGAGTTGGCTAGGGATTTTCAAGGACCCCGGTCTCTTAACTACGTGCCAACGTGGATATATTCTTGTTGGGACCTCTCAAGCGAGTGTTTCCCCAATCCGAGATGTAATACCCTAAAGTTCTTAAGACTAGACCCGAGATTTGAAATGTGATTACCAGGAAAGTTGGAGAATTTCTTCAGTACGACTCAACCTACAAATCTTAGGTTTATGGTATGGATCCTAGGAAGACCCGTGGTTCATTTTAGAGATTTCTTTCCCCTAACCACGAGTTCCCACTACAAGTCGTAGTGTGTGGGTACGACTCGTGGTACGGATCGTAACAAGTACCTGGGATTTTTAAGATGCTGATTGTATGAGTGTTAGTACGACTCTTGATAGCTTGTTACGGGTTGTAGTATGATTCGTGGAAATATTCAGAGGATTGGAGGTTTTGGACTTGGTCAGTACGGGAGGATACCACGAGTCATAGGAGGATTGTATGACTCGTGTACGAGTCATGACAGCTAATAGAATGAATTTTTCTGTGAATTTATTAAGGGTATTTTTGTAAATTGTGATATCCTAAGCCCTAAACTATATCTTCTTAAGCTTTGAAAAGAGGGTTTTAACGAAGTTTAACCTATT
Organism: Datura wrightii; assembly: GCA_035772735.1. NCBI lineage: Eukaryota > Viridiplantae > Streptophyta > Magnoliopsida > Solanales > Solanaceae > Datura > Datura wrightii. The sequence goes on along the minus strand of JASDFA010000027.1, from coordinate 102,466,852 downwards.
CTAAACCATTTCCCTCCCATGCATGCTAGACGAAGAATTCTCTATTGAAGATCAAGCCTAGAATTCTTCAAGTTCATCTCCAAATCTATTGGGCTTGTAGATTCAATTTATCTAGGTATGTGAGGCCACGAATGAGAGTCCCTTTCACTCTCATGCTCATAATTCTCCTCAATTTCATGAATCAAGTCTCAATCCAAGTTATGATCTAAAAAGGGTTTAATGCATTTTATTGAATTCTCTATCAATTGTTTATGGGTCAATTCCCTTTATTTTTTAATTTATATTTAAAGATTCATGGGCAGATTTTAAGCATGTTTTTATTACAATTTCATGATTTCAAATCTTAGAAAAATTATGCCCAATTCTGAAAGTTCATAAAAAGTCAAGTTTATGGTTTATGATTTCAAGTATGATGAGAACTCTAGCATGATTGAACGCCTGCAAATTACCCATGTATAATGTTACACCCCGTAAGATATTAACTGTTAGTGTGCATGCGTGTGGATTTATGACGAGTAATAGAAGCTTGACGCTTGAGGGAAGAGCTTCGGAAGCAGGGTTGGGCAAGGCTTGGCCGCGAAGGGACAACACGATGCGCTAGCCGGCTTGTGCACTGGGCAGCGCGGCTCGCCAAGCATGCTGGCGCCCTGGGAGGTGCGGCGTGGCATGCCTATGGTGTGTTGGTTGACATGAGGCACCCCTAGGCCACCATTCTTGGCCTATATATTAAGCCTCCTTTGTAATTCAAATCATTTTCCAAGCCAGAATAGAGAGAATACCGAAAGTTCATCAAATTTTCATCAAATTTCGCTACCAAGTGCCTTCCAAATGCAAATTAACTTTGGGTAACAAGTTCTAGGCTTACGGGAAGAATTTCTGAGAAGTTATTTCTTAAAAATTCACTCGGCATACCGGAACCCCGCCAAATAAAAGTTGTCAGAATTACTCTAAATTGAATCCTAAATGGCCAAAGGCATTAGGTAAGCACTTCACCCTTCTGAACTCTTGAGAAATTCTAGGTTTTTGGTCGAGTTATTAAGAGTTGAATTATAGTTAATATTATTATCGAAGGATGTCATTATTTGTCAAATTTAGTATTGAAATTAGCCCTATTCTTTTAGCATAAGGGATGCAGTTTAGTGGAACCACCATTTACCAATTGAATTGTTAAGTGAAAGTCATCGTTTGAGGTAGGTTAAGGCTAATTCCTTCGGCAAGTTATTCCTGTCATATAGCAATATGACTTATGTCCTTGTAAGAAATCCAGAAGCATGTATATTGTGATTAGCTACTACCGTTAGTTAGAGATTAGCGTTTTCTATTTAGACTGGGACTAACCCTACCCTATATAGCCTTCCATTGTCCAACCTCAGGTTACAAGTTGTGTCATCGCCTATGGGGCTATATGGATCGCTCCAAGGAGCTATATGTTGTCCCAAGGGACTATACTCAGGCCCAAGGGCCATATTACAGTCCATCCATGGCTGGACTATTATTTCTATGTCGTATCGGCATCACCAACCCTCGTCGAGCCTATGTGACCAGGGTGCAATTATAGGAGTCCACTGAACTCAGACACAGCTACAGGAGTCGAGTAGGCTCAGTTGCAGACCTAGGGGATAGATAGTTTGGCTATAGTTTCCTGTTGACTTATTTTGACCCTTGTTAGGGGTATGTATACTGAAGTGTGCTCGCCAGGGCTTATGGGGGCCCCATGCAGGTTATTCTATGCTGGTTGTACTTTCCAGACTTATGGGGGCCAGGTAAGGTTCTTGTTTGCATTATTTATTGTTAGTTATATAGTAGGTTGTAGGACAATGCAGGCTGTATCTCTTATCCTTCCTATTGAATAGTTTTCAGTTCTATTATCAGTATTATTCAGTCATTTTTCATTACTACCTTACATATTCGGTACATATTATACTGACGCCCATCTTTGGGGCATTGCATTACTTGTCTGCAAGTGTGGTTAGATGTGGTTCAGGACCTCCCTAGTCATCAGCCGGAGTCAACGGTCTAATAAACTCCTTTTCTCCGGTTTGTTAGTTAGAAGGTTTTGTCTTTAGTTTTACAGTTTATGGGTAGGTTAGGCCCTGTCCCCACTATTATTTCACTTTAGAGGCTTTCAGGCTACAGATTCATAGTTGTTGGTTTTGTTGTTGGTTGTGTGGAACCTATGTATGTTTATTTTGTGTGATGGCCATGTGGGGCCCAGTTTAGCTTTTACTTAGTAGCCTTGTCAGCTATAGTATAGTTATCACTACCTGTATTCATTCTTCTATAACTAGAAAGAATGGTGGTCTTGTCGGCCTGCATAGGATCCTTTTATTGCATGTTGTTGGTTAGTTATTTTCTTTTTAAAGGTGGCTATGCGGCCTTATCGACCCAGAAGCTGTGTTTATAGCCGAAATATAGCTCATTGTTTTTCTTGATTTGAAGAGCAGGCATGCACCAGAAGTGCATAAGCCCAGTCAGGTCAGCTCAGATCCCAGTATGGCGCCAGGTGCCGGTCATGCCTCCCAATGTGTGGCATGACAAACTTAGTATCAGAGCAGGTCATATCCTAGGGAATCTGCAAGATGTTTCTAGTAGATTCTTGTCTATGGGTGTGTTCTGCACCACATTTCATAGGCAGGAGGCTATAGGGCATAATAGCATGTTTACACTTCCTTCTTCTTTAGTCATGCTGCAGAGCTATTTTATATAGGGTTGAGTCCCTAAGCTTACCTTATTCTGCTTACTACAGAGAAATGTCGGACACACGAAAGACTAGGACCAGTCGGAAGCTAGATGCTGTGGAAGGAGAGGGCACTAGCGGGGTGCCCCCGTCAGAGCCAACCCGATCTAAGGGAGATAGGAAGACTTCATCCTAGTCTCCCCAGCATTCTTCCCCACGCTAGGAGTTATCTAGGGAGGAATATGTGTCGGCACCACCTCCAATAGTTCCTATACCTATACCATCTGATAAGGAGGTTAGGAGCGCCGTCTATATGTTAGCTCAGGTGATGGCCGCTCAACCCCAGCCTGTGGTACTAGTAGTTGTTGAATCATCCGGAGGACCTGGAAGTTCCATGGTCCGAGAGTTCCTAGCCTTGATTCCCCCGCAGTTTACAGGGATGGATCGGGCAGAGGACCCTCAGGACTTTTTTGACCAGTTACAGCGGATTTTTAGGGTAATGTATGCCACGACCATGGACTCAGTTGGGTTAGTAGTATTTTAGTTGCGGTACATAGCAGTGTTGTGATGGGCCCACAAGTGTACAGGTCGTTCAAGTAATATAGTGGCCGTTTTTAAGAGTCGGATGTCGAACCCACAGGGACTAGACCAATTCAGCTAACTATCAAGTTCAAGTGTGATATTAAATGTCGCAAGTGTTGATTATAGAAGTTTTCGATAGAATTAATTAAGTGTAGGGACAGTCAACGAAATACTCTGAATTAATTCAAGGAGCAACTTGAGTTAAAGCCGGATAATCATGCGATACTAAGAATTGCAATGGTTTAAGCATGAAACTATCAATTTTCGTCTCACATAATTAGAATTGCATGTTCATGGTCTTTCGAACCTCTAAACATGACAAACTAGCCTCACTACTACATTGTTAAGCGAGGATGTTATTTCTAGTTCGTGGGCAATTCACTACATGAATGTGGTTTATGGGGTTATGCCATTGATTTGGGTACTTCCGTACCTCTAACCATTTAACCAAACTTATCTTCACAACTACTCGTACATATGGTGGAGTACAATTCTATGTTGGTGTCTTTCTATGTTCCCATTTTATCAACCAAGCAAGGTATTAGGTATATTCCTATCCTAACGACAAAATCTTATCAAAAGACAAGAACTTGCTTCCTACATTCTTATTGTTGTTTCCTAAGTTTGCATTCTCAAGAATTTACCTACATGTAACGTGTGTGTTTTCGTGGTGATTAATCATAAAAACAACCATAATTAAGAATGCAAGACAAAACAACAATCAATAACTTAAAACCAAAACAAAATCGCAAAATCACAATCACATCTTGTGGCTTCAACCCTAGAGGGAGTGTTATAGCCACTCATGTTTGTATAATTGCAAGAAAACATAATTAAAGTAACATCCTTACAAGAATTGGCAGAAGAGAAGATGAAATTGATGAACCCTAGGTGAGTTCTCCCACTTCTCCCTCACTCCTTGGAAGTTTTTTAGAAATAAATCATGACTAAATGTTTTTAGGAGCTAAGGGACCTATTTAGAATAAATGAGAAAAAGCAACTATTTAGCCCGAAGTGGAGTGGCTCCGTGTCACGGAGTGTATCGTGGAGCACTGCCTCTGTGACGCGGAGTGTATCGCGGAGCACTGCCTCCATGACATGGAGGTATCGCGGAAGCCCTCTGGAAATCGCCCAATTTAAATCTTGGAGGTAGAACACTGCCGCGATGGCTCCGTGACACGGTGCCCATCGCGGCACCCTTCAGTGATCCCTCATTTTGTTCCAACTTTGGTGTATCGCTCCCGATATCATTCCTCCACTTCACCAAATCATAGATTAAGTCCTCAAATGCGTTATTTACCTTCAAAAACAAGAACTAATCATGTTGGTTAGTATATATTAACATTTACATAAAATCACATGAGAATTTATATAAATAGGTAGATAAAAAAGACTAAATTGAGTTATAAAGTAGCACTTGGGCGTGCTATTTTGCCCACGATCATGTTGTACGAGAGCTGGGAATGGTCCCGAGATTGAGAAGCTCCCCCTCTGACTTGGTCTAGCTTCTTAGAGGCCTCTTTGGATCGCTACCATCCATGGGAAATCCGACAGGCACGGGTGGACCAGTTTCTGCACCTGGAGCAGGGCTCGATGAGTGTTCGGAAATATGCTATGACATTTGATTCCTTGGCCAAATATGCGCCCGCTTTTGTAGATACCATGCCAGCCAGAGTACGTTGGTTTATTCTGGGGCTACTCCAAGAGTATGTGGAAACTTGTGTTATAGTTGCTTTATGGGAGGACATGGATATTGCCTGCATTCAGGCTTTCACTCATAATATTGAGGAGATCAGGCAGCAACAACTGGAGGTAGAAAGGAAAAATCAAGAGTAGATTGCAGGGCCAAGCCTAGTGATATGCAGAAAGAATTTCGGAGTGGACCTAGGTCGAGATTATCAGGCAGGCCACCCAGACCCCCACCTCCATAGCAACAGCAGGGTGGTTTATCAAACCGCCGGGGGCAGTCAAGATCCAACGAGAGCTTAGGGGAATCCTTATCTCAGCAGTAGAGGGGGTCAAATCAGAGAAGGTCTACGGTGCCATATTGTTCTATTTGCAGTCCAAGTCATTTTGGGGAGTGCAGATATGGTTCTATCGCTTGTTACACCTCTGGACAAAAAGGTCATATGATATAGGATTGTCCAGCTAGAGGTCAGGGTGATCGAGACCAACAGGACAACTCTTCAATAGGGTCACATGCCCTAGCACGTTCAGCAGGGCGCAGGCCCTCAACTCCAGCCGGCAAAGGCCGAGGCAGGATGGGGCACCCAGTTCAGGCAACGGTTCAGATCGCACTTATGCTTTACCGGCGCGATAGGAGTCAGAGTCGTCGCTAGATGTTGTGACAGGTATGTTGGATATTTGCACTCACTTAGTTTATGTTTTGATAGACCTCAGGTTACAAGTTGTGTCATCACCTACGGGGCGATAGGGAGACTTCATCCTGGTCTCCCCAGCATTCTCTGCCATTCCAAGAGTCATATAGGGCGGAATATGTGTCGGCACCACCTCCAACTATTCCTATACCTATACCATCTAATCAGGATGTTAGGTGTGTTGTCTATATGTTAGCTCAGATGATGGCCGCTCAACCCCAACCCGTGGTTCAAGTCATTGCTGAATCGTCGGGAGGACTTGGAAGTTCGAGGGTCCGAGAGTTCCTAGCCCTGATTCCCCCGTAATTCAGAGGGATGGATCGGGGAAAGGACCCTCAGGACTTTTTAGACCAGTTACAGCGGATTTTTAGGGTAATGTATGCCACGACCATGGAGTCAGTTGAGTTAGCAATATTTCAGTTGCGGTACATAGCAATGTTGTAGTACCCGAGATTGAGATACTCCCCCTCCAATTTGGTCTAGCTTCTCAAAGGCCTTTCTAAATCACTACTTGATGTGGGAAATTTGTCAAGCTCGGGTGGACCAGTTTCTGCACCTGGAGCAAGGCTTGATGAGTGTCCGGGAATGTGCTATGAGATTTGATTCCTTGTGTAGATATGTGCCAACTTTTGTAGATACCATGCTAGCCGGAGTACATCGCTTTATTATGAGGCTGCTCCTAGAGTATTGGAAACTTGTGTTATAGCTACATTATGCGAGGACATGGACATTGCCCGCATTCCGGCTTTCACTCAGAAAATTGATGGGATCGGGCAGCGATAGCAGGAGGTAGAAAGGAAAAATCAAGAGTAGTCGGAGGGCCAGGCCTAGTGATATGCAGGCAGAATTTTAGGGTGGACCTAGGCAGCGATTATCAGTCAAGCCATCCAAACCCCCACCTCCACAGCAGCAGCAGGGTGATAGATCAGACCGTCGAGGGCATTCAGGACCGGATAAGAGCTCAAGGAATCAAGATCTCAGCAGCAGAAGGGGTCAAATCAGAGAAGGTACGGTGCCATATTGTGCTATGTGTAGTCGACGTCATTTTGGGACGCGCAGATATGGTTCTACCACTTGTTAGACTTGTGGACAAAAGGTTCATACGATGTGGGATTGTCTAGCTAGAGGTTAGGGTGATCGGGACCCACAAGACAGATCTTCAGCAGGGTCACATGCCCAACACCTTCAGCAGGGCGTAGTCCCCCAGCTCCAGCAGGCAGAGGCCGAGGCAGTTCAGGGACATCCAGTTCAGGCAGCGGTCCGGATCGCACTTATGCTTTACTAGTGCGATAGGAGTCAGAGTCATCGCCAGATGTTGTGACAGGTATGCTGGACATTTGCTCTCACTCTGTCTATGTTTTGATAGACCCAGGTTCCACGTTGTCCTATGCCACTCCATTAGTTGCTCGAAAGTTTGGCATAACGCTGGAATTGCTTCAGCGACCCTTCTCGGTGTCTACACTTGTCGGTGATTCCACTATAGCTAAAAGGATTTACCAGGTTGCACAGTAGAGGTAGCCGTTCGCTGTGTTTAGAAGATTTAGTGGAGATGAAAATGATTGATTTTGATGGAATTATGGGTGTGGATTGGCTAGCGCCATGATATGCAATTGTAGAGTGTTGGACCAAGACTGTTCAATTCCACTTTCCAGGGGAGGTAGTGCTTGAGTGGAAGGGTAGTGCAGTTACGCCAAAGGCCAGGTTCATATCCTATCTTCAGGAGAAAAAGTTGATAGCAAAGGGTTGTGCTTATCATATTGTCAAGGTTCAGGATGCGCGAGCAGAACCCCAAATCTTTAGTCTATTCCAGTGTTTAATGAGTTTCTAGAAGTGTTTTAAGATGAACTTCCTGGTATTCCCCCAGAACAGGAAATCGATTTCTCTATCGACTTGCTACCAGGTACTCAGCCTATATCCATCCCCTCCGTACCGAATGGCTCCTGCTGAATTGAAAGAATTGAAAGAATAGTTGAAAGACCTGTTAAATAAGTGCTTTATCAAGATGAGTACTTCACCATGGGGTGCGCCAGTTTTGTTTGTAAGAAAGAAATATGGTTCCCTCCGCATGTGTATAGATTATCGATAGTTGAACAAAGTCACTATTAAAAATAAATACCCTCTTCCGAGGATAGACAATTTGTTTGACCAGATGCAAGTGGAAAAATATTTTTCCTAGATTGGCGTAAGGTCAGGATATCACCAGGTGCAAATTAAGGAGAGAGACATTTCGAAAACAGCTTTCAGGACTAGGTATGGTCATTTCGAATTTCTAGTTATGTCCTTTGGGTTGACAAATTCCCCAGCAGTGTTCATGGATATGATGAATAACATCTTTAGGACATATTTAGATCTGTTTGTGATAGTATTCATCAATGACATCCTAGTGTATTCCCGTTCAGAAGTAGAATATACAGATCATTTGCAGATGATACTTTAGATTCTTAGAGATCGCCAGTTATATGCAAAACATTCTAAATGTGAGTTCTGGATGAATTCCATATATTTCCTGGGCCATATTGTATCAGAGGCGGGTATTCAAGTTAATTCACAAAAAATTGAGGCAGTAAAGACCTGGCCTAGACCTACCACTCCAATGGAAGTTCGTAGTTTCTTGGGATTAGCCGGGTATTATAGAAGGTTCGTGGAAGGATTTTATACCCTGTCAGTGCCTTTGACTAAATAGATTAGAAAGTATCCAAATTTCATTAGATCGAGGCGTGCGAGTAAAGTTTTCAGGAATTGAAAAATAGATTGACATCGGCACCAGTGCTATCCTTGCCAGAAGGTCCAGAGGTGTCACGCCCAACCTTGGTAGGCATGACTGGCACCTGGTGCCCTACTAGGATCTAAAATAACTGAGCTGACTAAGCCTAAGAACTTTTGGTGAAGGCCTAACACTAACTCTTAAATCAAGAACACAACGGGCTATATCTCAGCTGTAATCACAGGCCCCAGCCGACAAGGCATTATAGCCACTTGTAAAAGAAAACAGCTAACTAGAAACATGCAATAACAGGGCATCCTATGCAGGCCCACAAGGCCACCATGATGTCTAGTTATGACTAATCCAGTACTAAGCTAAACTATGGACAACAAGGCCGCTAATATGCCAGCTAAACAAGGCCCCACATGGCCAACACGTAAATTAAAACACACATAGGCCCCACAGGGCGAATAACAACTAACCACAGGGAAATAGAAATAATCTGCAAGCCTCTAGGAGTAATATGACGGTCGGGACAGGGCCCCGACCTACCCATGAACTGTACAATCAAAAGAAGTAAACCTTCTATCTACAAGCTCTGGAAGAAAGGAGCTAACTTCTCTAGTGATGCTGGTTGAAAGCTACGAGGGACCTTCTCCTCGTCTATCCTTACCTACAGGCTAGTAATGCAGTGCCCCAGAAAGAGCATCAGTACAATATGTACTGAATATGTTAGGCGATAACTGCAAATGACTGAAATAAAGAGATAAAACTAAGAATAACTGAAATGAAGGAATAGACATCATAACTGAGTAATAGAACGTCTTACTATCTAACTATCAATAACTAAAGCAAACATAAACCTTACCTAGACCCAATAAGCCGGAAGGTACAACAAGCACAGAAACCCACCTGGGGCCCCCAAAAGCCCTTGTGAGTGCACCTCAGTCTATACACCCCTATCCAAGGTATTACTGGTCAACTAATAGTTATAGCCATCCTACCAATCCCCTGGGTCTGCAACTGAGCCTGCTGGGCCCCTGACTGTAACTATGTCTGAGTTCGGTGGACTCCTGATATCTGCACCCCGGGCACCAAGCTCGATAGGGGTGTATAGAGCCAACCACGGCATATGAGGACCTGAGACCTCATCTTCTTCCCTGGCAGACGGCATACCGCTCTGTAGAGTGACTTCATCTCGCCCCTGGCGAGGGTCGACACAGCTCAAAACCCTGGGGTCGGTCGTGAAGGCTATACAAGTATAATTCATCCCAAACTAAACATTGGAATATGAGTTTCAGCTAATAACAACAACCAATAATAAAAGGCATGCTTCTGGTACTCTTACTGGGACTCAAACTGAGTTATCATGCTAAGGAAACTAACTTGCAAAAAGAAACTACCTTAACATACCTCGTTCGCCGATTACTAATTAACTGGCGAGTTTTAGCTCGTATTCAACTACTCTTCTCAACTGCAATCGTATTATTAGAAGAATGAGGCTAATTCCAGTACTAAATTCGATGAAAATGATAACTTTATATATAAATATTAACTATATTTCAACTTGACGGAACACGGTCAAAACCTAGTAATTTCTCGAGAATCCAGAAGAGACAAATGCTTACTTTAAGCCTGTGATCGTATTGACACTAGATTGGAGCAATTCCAACAACTTTAGATCGGTAGAGTTACAATTTGCTGGGAGAATTTTGTGAAACTAACTCCGTAGAGATGCTCCATGCAGCCTTAAACTTCAATACCGGAAGTTAATTTGAATTCGGGTAGCGTTTCTCAGCGTAAATGGAGGAATTTAACTTAAAAATGATGTAACTCTATGGGTTGGACGAAGAACATGTATATATGTATGAAACTAATGAAGCTTCTTAACATATATATATAAATATATAACTTTGGGCAGTGGACACGGGGTCTGTGGCACGGACCCCAACACGCCAATAGTCGGGCCTACCGTGGCGCCGAACGCGCGCCAGGGAGGGTCCATGTCATGCTGCCCCTTTGGGCAGCTGGCCCAACCTTCTCCTGTGCAGTCCCGACTCCGTGCTCGTTTGGCCTCTCCCCAGGCCCTTTTCTCTCATGTATTGCACCCTAAAACTCTTAACCAATGTACGAATAGGCCGTCTCAGCATTATAAACTTATGGGGTGTAACATCCTCCCCCCTTAGGAACATTCGTCCTTGATATTTTACTTTAGTTTATAGGCATCTTAAATTTAGTAGCTACTTATTCTGGAAAAATTTTGGCAGAATCTCCCCTGTAATATGGACTATCCAAAAATCCTGAAACACGAAAAAGTCTAGTACAGGCACGTCGTATAATACTATCACAACTATTTCGCAATAAGGATGGAGTCAACTGAGCAGTATATATAACACAATTAATGAAACAACGACTGAATCAATAACTTACCTTAACTACATAATCCAGACTAAGTTTGGAACAAGTGAGGATATCTGGATTTCATGTCGTCCTCAGCTTCCCAAGTCATTTCCTCTCTATTCTTTTTTCTCTATAGTACTTTAACAGAGGCAACATCTTTAGTCGTCAACCTTCAAACCTGCTGATCTAATATAGCTACTGGAATTTCTTCATAGGCTAACTCCTTGGTAACCTGGACATCCTCAACTGGCACAATTCGGGACAGATCCCCTATGCACTTTTGTAGCATCGACACATGAAAGACTGGATGAACAGATTCTAATCCTGAAGGCAAATCTAGCTCATATTCCACCTGGCCTATTCTCCAGAGTACTCGATACAGCCCAATAAAGCTTGGGCTGAGATTAACCTTTTTACCAAATCTCATCACGCCTTTCATCGGCAAGACTTTTAGAAATACCCAATCACCTATACTGAACTCCAGATTTCTACGCTGTACATCGCCATAAGATTTCTGGTGGCTCTGAGCTATTAGTAGACATTCTCTGATAAGCTTTACTTTCTCTTATGACTGGTGAATTATATCCAGGCCAATAACCCTGTCTCTCAAACCACGAATCAACCAACTGGGGACCTATATTTTTGCCGTATAAAGCCTCATAAGGCGCCATCTGAATCGCAGAATGGTAACTATTATTGTAGGCAAACTCAATAAGGGGTAAATGTTCCTCCCAGCTGCCCCTGAAGTCTAGCACACACGCTCGTAATATATCCTCGAGCATCTGAATTGTACGTTTCGCCTGCCCATCTGTCTGAGGGTGGAATGCCATACTCAGGTTAACCTGGGTTCCCAAACCTCATTGGAAGGAATGCCAAAACCTAGCTGTAAATTGGGCTCCCTTGTCAGAAATGATAGATACTAGAACACCATGTAATTTGACTATCTCCCTGATATAAAGCTCGGATGAATCTTCAGCTGAAAAAGTAGCCCTCACTAGTAGAAAATGAGCTGATTTCGTCAACCTTGACATACTGGAACAATTTTGGTATTGCTAACCTCTGAAGTATACCTATTCGACCTCTATTTCTGGTTCTAGCACATGCGATAATGTTACTGATCTTTAGGGATGCTTCCCTGCTAATACAGGCGCCAGCTGGTCGTTAGACCGTCTAATCGTGCCCGTATCATCAACCACGTGACTCAGGCTACTAACTCCTGTGAGCTTCTTAAGTCTAGATCTAGCAACAAGCATATAAGTCCGTTAACTCAATAAACTGAGAACCAAGAAAGTTTCTATAGCTTCATACGTGAATCACACTTAACATGCCCCCTTTTTTGGTGAGGGGTCCTGCAGTACGATCTGTATATATTTCCTAGCAGCTAACCAAAATCTGTGTGACTGTAACCCCTATAGCCAACTACTCACATCATATCTATTATCTGTACATATATATATCAACAACTATGTACAATACATACTGAATTTTGTGATGATACGTAATCTCTGACATGCTTTACTGAATTTCATACTGCACATGATATACCGCTTCTACGGTCTAATGATATCTCATATCCTCTTGCATCATTTAATTAGATTTTTTTCATCCCATTCTGGAAGCAACACACACATGCACTTTAGCTATGATCTGCTATTTGAAATTTCGCCACTCTTACAATCTGGGGTCCACATCCGAACCTTGTGGCCTTACCTGGCATTATATTAAGGCCCATGACTGTCTGTTGGACCCTATCTCTGGGCCACACTAGATTGGAGTCTCTGGGTCGGTACCCTCTTACCTTCCCCTTAGGCGGACGTACTGCAACATTCTAAACTATAATCTTACTGTCTCTTAGTTGTTCGTCTAAGGTTTAGTCCTTAATACACGATGTTCTATCAATCTGGAGGTGATTCTGATTTCCCCTCAAAATCTAGTATTCATGCTTCTCACCCTCATCTTCCTTAAACTGAGCTCTGGGGTTCAAGGTACCTACCTTACATTGTCAATAAGGTTGCCAATCAAGTTCCAACCTATACTTCTTCTGACCTTCAATCGGACCCATCTTATTCATATAATCTCCCTGTCTTTTGATATCACAGCTAAGATTATAACTATTATCTTGCGGACATATCCTTCCGTCGTTAGCATGCTACGGCGAATTCAACCTTTTTCTGACTTGAACTTTACTCTTATTGGGAATCCATCATTGATGGATCTCCTACACCCACTTTGAGTAAGCTAGTAGTCTTACTTGCTCTTCTGACTTATTACCGCGAGGGTCTGCACAACTTGCATAATCATAAGGGCTCCTTACTCTTTCTAACCCTTTCTGGAATCAACCAATCCAGCTTTCACTTACTGCCTACTTTGGGAAACATTGTCTCAATCCTTATGCTCTTTGCTACACTGGGATAAAAACTAAGGGGTAGGAATGACTTTTTTTTACTGCAACGAGACGAAGACATGGAACTGTACCATACCTGAAAGGATGGAGGTGGGAATCCTACATTTCCCCCTCTTTCTCACACTTATCTGATACTCTAATATTGTCTATTATGTTAATCAGGTCTTATATATATATCTAACAAATAAATCAACTCATTTATACGCTATACTTATGACTTCCTATTCTGAAGTTATCGACATATACTTGGGATGATAGCGATAGAAGTATAACATTGGGAGGTCCCTGTTACCTCCTCCTGCTGCTGTAGTTACCTTGTAACTGGCTGATGTTCTCTGCTGTTGCTATATATGATCTTCTGCCTGGGATAGGATTTCGCTGGTTTGACTTGTATCTGTATTCAAAGAATATGATAAGTTTTAAAAGGACCAACCCTATACTGTACTGTGCTATGGCACGACTGAGTATGAAGGAAGGGTAACCATCCTACTATGCCTCCCAGCCTCCTGCCTATAGTATGTGGTGCACAACACATCCATAGACAAGATTCTACTTAGCATGGCTTGCAGACTCCCTGGGACACGACCTGCTCTGATACCAAGTTTGTCACGCCCCGCCTTGGGGGGTATGACTGGCACCTGGTGCCCTACTAGGACCTGAACTGCTAGACTACTAAGCCTAAGCACATATGGTGCCTGGCTGGCTCTAACTCAGATTTAGGGAAACAACGGGCTATATAACGGCTGTAAATACAGCCTCCGACCGACCAGGCCTATAGCCACTTGTATGAAACTTCAGCTAACCAGAAACATACTTACAAGGGGGAAACCTATGCGGGCCGACAATGCCACCATGCTGTCTAGTTATCTGTAACCCCACAATAAAATGCTGAATAACTACGTGACCGGCAAGGTCACCACTACTGTCAACTGAGGCCTCACATGGCCAACACAAACTGAAATGCTAAACAGCTATAACAAACTGCACGGCCTCACGCGACCGGCTCAACTAACCACAGGGAAATATATACAGACTGCAAGCCTCTAGGAATACTGATAAGATGGTCGGGACAGGGCCCCGACCTACCCATACTATACAAAAAAAGAGAAATAATATAAACCTCTGAAATATCAAGCTCCGGATGACTGGAGCTGATGACTCTGTGCTGGCTAGGATCACGAGGGATCGCCTCCTCGTCTATGAGTACCTGCAGTCAAGTAATGCAGCGCCCCACTGGGCGTCAGTACCACTGGTACCGTGTATGCAAAGCAACTGAAATAATAGAACTGAATACAGCTAACACAACTAACAAGTCTGTGAGCAGAAGGTAACTGAATCTGAAGAGCTGATAGGAACTAGATCAAACCTTTCTGCACTGAAGATCTAATGTCCGCATACGGTGGGGTAATGTTCAGCTGTCGAAGTACGTGGGCGTCTGTGTCCCGCGCTCCTATGATGGCATTGAGGTGGTGGGGCTCCAGAGTGACTATTTGCCCTCTGATCTTGATGGTGTGACTCCTGATCGTCGGGTTTCAATTGGCATAGAACTCCCGAACCAAGTGCAGATTGCGTTCCTTGGGCTCTTCAAAGATGAACTTGAGCCCAGCTGCCTCAATCCGGTGGACCATTCTAGGGAACTCCTGTGCCAATGGTTCCCGTGCTATATGCTCCTCAGGGAAATATTTGTTTTCTTTGTGCTTGGCGTATCACTTTTTCCCCTCATCGGTCACCCATCTTATTCCGTACTGGCGGCACTGGCCGTGTGGAACTGCTGGTGCAGCTGGGACTGCTGTGCCCAGTCTGATTCGTTTCCTTCCGGCGCCTGAAGTTGACGCGCCTTTTCCTTTATCTTGCCGGCTTGCCATTTTACCTGTCAACCCAAGTAAACAAGATCAATGTTAAGCTAACGGATATTAACTTCGGCTAAGGTCGGGTTACGCTAGGTTACCCCACCCTTAGTCCTTAGCTACAGTTACAACACTACGACAAGATTATCTTTATTTACACACAATAGACAACCATATAATCATGCTTAGTGCGTTCGAAAAATTCGACTGTATAACTTCTGCGTACTACTCAGACTTCATACAGCTAATCACAATCACTACCATCGCTAACATTTTAACCCATCACACTTAGCAAAGAAAAACAAAAAAACCAAAACAACAACAAAAATTTATCTACATGAACCTATACAACCAACCAAATTCTTACAAATTTCAACATTTCCCCAACCCGAGAATCCGTCGTTCTATTAGCATCCTAACAATTTGTACATCGACTCATCTCATTCAACATGTACATCCCGGCATAAAATTCACAATTTCAACACACTTTCAACTTTAAATTCAACAAACAAGCCCTAGAATTGAGATTATCAATCAAATTCGAATAAGTTATGCAATCGACAAGTTCAAGTAATCATAACGACATTCCGAACATTCATCAACAACAATTAACTCAAATTCATGATTAATTACTACGTAGGGCAATTTAGCTCACCTCCCATGCTCAATATCAAAGAAAATCGACAAGAATTTGAGAGGGAATCGAAAAAACATACCTTGACTTTGAAGAATCAAAGAAAACTCGGTGAATTTCTTGCCTTACTCCGTGTCACGTTGATGGGGGATGGGTTTTGGGGGGTTTGGTTGCGGAGGGATTAGAAAATGAGGGAAAAGGGAAGGGTTTCGGGGTTAAAAAGTAAGAAAATCACGCGGGTCACCCGGCGACCCGGTGTGACCCATCGCGATATACAAGGCAACGTGTCACGGAGTGCATCGCGGTGCACTGCCTCCGTGACATGGAGCCATCGCGAGACCATTCTGGAAATTTTTAGAATTTTCGGGTTATACCTCAACGTGTCACGGAGGGTAACGCGGAGGTCCACCTCCGTGACATGGAGCTATCGCCCCTGCTCACTGTTTTCCACTTTTTATTAATTTTTCATACCTCGACTTTTCCTTCGCGATTCCGTGCATATTTTTCTCCGTTTGACCTGAAATTCATCTCACTATACAAAATTGATTAGAATTACAAGTTTCACTCTAAATACAAATAAAACAAAAACTAAAACGAAAAATTTTGTAGTAAATCAAGAAAAAGAAAAAGAAAAATCTATTTACACTTTACAAAATGAAAGAAAAAAATTTTCACGGGTTGCCTCCCATGCAGCGCCTGGTTTACCGTCGCGGCTCGACGTCGTTTAAGCTCAATTGTCCGCTAAGGTGATGGACGATTTCTCTCGATCACCGTCCTCCCCCCAGTAGTGCTTACACCTTTCCGGTGGTTTTCCCATTAACACTCTGGAATCCTCCATCTGCTTATCATCACCTTGATCAATGACATTGATCACCGAGAGTTCTTCATGCACCATCGGGATCTTGGGTGCCTTGTACACATCGAACAACTCTACCTTGTCATGTGCTCGCATTGTTAGCTGCCCCGCAGCTACGTCGATTAGTGCTTTCCCGGTTTCCAGGAAGGGATGTCCCAAAATAAATGGGACTTCCGCGTCTGGTTCAAAATCCAGCACGACAAAATCTACCAGGAAAATTAGGGAGCCAACTTGCACCAGAACGTCCTCAACAATGCCATCCGGCCTGGCTAAGGATCGATCCGCCAACTGCAAGATTACCGTTGTGGGTCTAGGACTCCCTAGGCCCAACTTTCTGAATGCCGAAGACGGCATCAAATTTATGCTCGCTCCCAAGTCACACAATCCACGAGCTCGGATGCTCTTCCCAATATTAATCTGGATAGTAAAACTCCCAGGGTCTTTTAGCTTTGTGGGCAGTCAGTTTTGAATCCGGGAAGTGCACTCCTCCGTTAGAGCCACTGTAGCATACTCAGTCAACCGACTTTTGTTTGCCACAATGTCCTTTATATACTTAGCATATTTCGGCACTCCCTGTAAGACATCAACAAGAGGTAAGTTAACATGTACCTGTTTCAGCACCTCCATGAATTTCTTGAAACACGCCTCCTCCTTGTGTTTCTTTAGTCGTTTAGGGAACGGGGGTGGGGGTCTTTCTGATTCAGCTTCTTTAGTCTTCCCCCTTTCGGAACTGTGCTCCCTCTCAACTTCTGTTGCTCCCGACTATTAAGGTGGTCTTTCTGGTTCCACCTCTTTCAGCTGCAAACCACTCCTTGTGGTCACTGCATTTACCTGCTTGGGATTGGGATCCGTGTCGCTTGGCAGTCCTCCTCTAGGCCTTGTATTTTGGGCACTAGCAAATTTCCCAAACTGATATTCAAGTGTCTTGGTAGCTAACTGGTTGTTTTTTACTTCGGCTGCCAATTTCACATAGTCAGCCTGCAATTGAGCTTGGTTAGCTATCATGGTCTTGAACATCTCCTCAATGCTGGGTGATGGTGGTGGAGGAGGTGCATTGTTGTTCCTGAATTGAGCTTGATAATTCTGCTGCCCTCCTTGGTTCCTTTGCACACCCTGACCCGAACTTTGGCCCTGATGGTTGTTGCTACCTGTCCTTTATATATTTAGCATATTTCGGCACTCCCTGCAAGACATCAACAAGAGGTAAGTTAACATGTACCTGTGTCAGAACCTCCATGAATTTCTTGAAACACGCCTCCTCCTTGTGTTTCTTTAGTCGTTTAGGGAACGGGGGTGGGGGTCTTTCTGATTCAGCTTCTTTAGTCTTCCCCCTTTCGGAACTGTGCTCCCTCTCAACTTCTGCTGCTCCCGACTGTTGAGGTGGTCTTTCTGGTTCCACCTCTTTCAGCTGCAAACCACTCCTTGTGGTCACTGCATTTACCTACTTGGTATTGGGATCCGTGTCGCTTGGTAGTCCTCCTCTAGGCCTTGTATTTTGGGCACTAGCAAATTGCCCAAACTGATATTCAAGTGCCTTGGTAGCTAACTGGTTTTTTTTCACTTCGGCTGCCAATTTCACATAGTCAGCCTGCAATTGAGCTTGGTTAGCTATCATGGTCTTGAACATCTCCTCAATGCTGGGTGATGGTGGTGGAGGAGGTGCATTGTTGTTCCTGAATTGAGCTTGATAATTCTGCTGCTCTCCTTGGTTCCTTTGCACACCCTGACCCGAACTTTGGCCCTGATGGTTGTTGCTACCCCATGAGAAATTAGGATGATTCCTCCAATTGGAGTTGTAGCTACTACCATACTGTTGGTGGTTCCTTTGTCCATTACCCACAAAGTTTACCGAGTCAGGATTGGCTCCACAACACTCAGCTGAGTGCTCACTGCTTCCACACACTTCACACCACATCTGCTGTACTGCATTAACTGGGGCTTAAGGCTGGTTCAATGTCATGTTGCTGAAGTGGGTGTTAAGTTGATTTTGCAATGCAGCTATCTGTGCAGCGATAGCTGTGAACCCATCCACTTCAAGCACTCCTGCTGCTTTCCTTGTCCCACCTCTTGATGAATCAGCATTCCATTCTGGATTGCCCTGTGAAATCCGGTTCAACAAGGTATACAGCTCCTCATAAGTCTTCTCCAGCGCTTGCCCTCCAGCTGCTGAGTCTAGCAATATTTTGGCGTGGGGTTCCAAACCCTCAATAAATGTGTGCACCAACACATCATTGGACTGATGATGATGAGGACAATCCCGCAACATGGATTTAAATCTCTCCCAAGCCTGATATAAATTTTCTCCCTCCCTCTATTTGAAACTTAGAATTTGACTTCTAAGTCTTGCTGTTTTACCAGAGGGAAAAAACCTTATCAAGAACTTCCGTGCAAGATCATCCCACGTAGAAATAGAATTCGGTGGCTCAGCTTTCAACCACCTCTTGGCTTCTCCCAATAATGAGAATGGGAACAATGTAAGCCGGACATAGTCTAATGACACTCCAGCGGGTACATAAGTGTCACTTATCTCCAAAAAATTTTGGAGATGCTGCTGTGGATCTTCATGAGGGAGACCGGTAAATTGCCCGCTAGTGTGCAACAACTGCACCATATTCTATTTAAGTTCAAATCTCCCTCCGGGCTCTGGTTTGCGGATACTCGATGTAACATTATTGGCATGTGGGATTGCCACCTCGCGAACCGGCCGAGCTGCTGCTTCTTCGGGCACTAACACTGCCCGTACTACCGGTGGATTCTGTTGTTGCTCCATGATCGTCTGTCTGAGCAACTGCAGCTTTCTTTGTAGAGCTTCTCTTCATTTACTGTGAAATATTCTTTCTGGCTCTATATACGATTCCACCAGCTCCTTGTCTCTTGCCAGTGTTCAACAACAATTAACTCTGCAAAATACAGGCTAAGAGCAAGTTGTCAACACTTAAGAAAATAAAAATACAGTAAATTAACACTTAAAACAAATTGACCAATTGCCAAATCCCCGGCAACGGTGCCAAAAACTTGTTCGGGTGATTGTGGGTATATAAAACAACACGCAAGTGCACGTGGTCGAACAAGTAGTAAGTGGCTTTAGTAAGCCAAGTATCGATCCCACAGAGACTTGGATGAAGTGCAATTTGCTCAAGTGTACTATATTTTACTTCTAAAAATGCAGACAACAGTGTAACCAAAAAGCTGATAGTTTGTTTTATAAATTTTATACTAAAACTAAGAACAATTATCTACATTGAATCTGAACAATAAATGAAAGCATGCTGAGGTTAAACGAACATGTAATGAAATTAATTATCATCATAAATTGGTTAATCTTTTCCTCCTGTTGGTAGTCAAGAACATTTGCCAAGAGATTAAAACTCTCGTATTTAACCTCACTTAAGATTATACTGCTGGGAATTTTTCCCGGAATAACGAGCAACGTGTCACGGAGTGCATCGCGGAGCACTGCCTCCGTGACACGCTACGAACGCAGACCCTCACTGGAACTGGGGGTCCGGGAATTTAGGCTCAACGTGGCATGGCGTGCATCGCGGAGCACTAGCTCCGTGCCACGGAGCAAACGCGGACCCTCTCTGGAATTTGGGCGAATTTTCCCCATCCAGGCAGAATGCCTCCGCGATGGCAGCGTGACAGGGCTCCATCGCGGAGCCCGATTAATTCATGCTGTCTAATGCCTTTTCCCTTGCTCGCATCCAAGTCCAACTCCGATATCATCCAACATGCATTTTAGCTTCCCGAAATTACATTTTACCTGCAAAACAATGCTAATCATGTTGGTTAGCATAAATTCACATTTTATTACCAATTACATGAGAATGTATACACATTGATAGATAAACAAGGCAAAAATGGTACTTTTGAGTATCACTTGGGCATATAAATTTGCCCAAGATCACTCTCACGCCACATCAAGTCTCAACAAACAACTAGCACATATAAATAGCAAGCATGTATAACTAAAAAAGACTATCTAAAAGATGATTTCTTATTCTGATCTATTTCTTTACTAAACTGATTCTTTACTGATTATACTGATTCTGAGATCTTTCTTTAACTGTTGGCTAATCTGTAGCCAGGGTACTATCTGTCTGAACGTCTAATCTGTACCCAATAAAACTGTCTGTCTATCAGCTTTTACTTTACTAACTTTATTCTGAAAATTTGTCTCTTTTTATTCTACAACATGCTTGCTAATCGTACAATAAGCTATATTAAATCTGGAATGCTAACTCGCCCTTTGGCGCATGCTTTACTAACTTTCGGACTGAATACAATACGGCAACACAATTCAGAATCTATTAGACTTACCTAATTCTCAACATTCAACTCCGAGAGTTTCAAATACAAAGTTTACTATGATTTACCAAGCTATGACTTACTAACTTGCCGAAGAACAACTTCACATACCTTAACCTCGAGTTATCCGACTGTCGGATAAGACTCGGTCAGTACACCTGCTATTTCTCCCAACTGCATTCATATACACGTTAATTAGTGCTAAATACAACTTTATTCTGAAGGACGATGTCATTTTTGATATAATTATAGCCTAAATTTAGGCTTATCTAAAGACAGTCGAAAACTCGCTATTTTTCAAAAGTCCAGAAGGGAGAAGTATTCACTTCACAGCTAGGAACACATAGACACTAGTTTGGAGCAATTCCACTTACCTTAGTCCGGTAGCTCGATGATTCGTTGGCCGTATTTCGCGAAACAAAATCTGTAGGAATGCTCCCTGCTGCTAAATACCTCGGTATCTGGAGTTAATTTAAGTTTGGACTACGTTTGGCAGCGTAATCGAACGATTATATATTAACCTTCTTCGTCCCTCTCTGTTTTCTAAGTTTCTTTGGAAATTTTCAATGATTTAAATGAAATTAAACCGAAGTGGGGCTTTATATACTTAGGCCTGGCAGGCCCAACGTGTCACGGAGCCAACGCGGAGGCTCCACCTCCGTGACACGTTGCCATCGCGGAGGGGCTCTGCCCCGGCTCCTTCCGCGATGGTTCGACAGGCTACTCATCTGATCCTTTCCCGGGCCTTTCCCTAGCATGTATGGCTTTCAAATATGCTTAACCAACACGCGAATAGGCCATCTAGGTGTCGGGAATCTTACGGGGTATAACAGAAATAATGGGCTATATAAAGGCTGTAAATACAGCCTCCGGCCGACTAGGCCCATAGCCACCTGTATGAAACTTCAGCTAACCAGAAACATACTTACAAGGGGGAAACCTATGAGGGCCGACAAGGCCACCATGCTGTCTAGTTATCTGTAACCCCACAATAAAATGCTGAATAACTATTTGACTGGCAAGGTCACCACTACTTCAATTGAGGCCTCACACGGCCAACACAAACTGAAATGCAAACAGCTATAACAAATTGCACAGCCTCACGCGATCGGCTCAACTAACCACAGGGAAATATATACAGACTGCAAACCTCTAGGAATACTGATAAGATGGTCGGGACAGGGCCCCGACCTACCCATACTGTACAAAAAAAGAGAAATAATATAAACCTCTGAAATATCAAGCTCCGGATGACAGGAGCTGATGACTCTGCGCTGGCTAGGATCACGAGGGATCGCCTCCTCGTCTATGAGTACCTGCAGGCAAGTAATGCAGCGCCCCACTGGGCATCAGTACCACTGGTACCGAGTATGCAAAGCAACTGAAATAATACAACTGAATACAGATAACACAACTAACAAGTCTGTGAGCAGAAGGTAACTAAATCTGAAGAGCTGATAGGAACTAGATAAAACCTTTCTGCACTGATAGGCAGGAGTGTGTCTGTAGTCACGGCGGCCTGCTGTGTATTAACTAATATATATAAAGCACATAAATACATATACATTTAGCAAGCAAGAGCCAATACCAACCCCCATAAGCCGGATGGCGCCAAGCAAGAAAACAATCTATATACCCCTACCCAGGTCAAAACCAACCAAAAATAAGTCGCTCCACTCATCTGCTCACTTCAGAGCTCCTCTACCGGCCACCTGGGTCTCCGGCTCGGGCCATAGCCTCCGATATAAGCAACCGTGTCTGGGTCCGGAGGACTCCTGTGTAGACAGTAACAGATTGGGTCTGGATCCCTGGACACAAAACTCAACAAGGCTATCTAAAATCGGAGCTACACCTATAATAACTGAATGTACAGACAGTAACAGATAGGGTCTGGTTCCCTGGACACAAAACTCAACAAGGCTATCTGAAACCAGAGCTGCACCTGTAATGCTGATCAGACTGTTATGAGGAAAGCTTCATCCCATCTTCGTCCAAGATGGGCACGACATGCCACTCCTTGGAGCAACGTAAACCCACCCGCTCAGTGGGTGACACGATTACCAACCCAGGGACGGCGAGGACGCTCAATAAGGTGCCCTCACGCCACATCAAGTCTCAACAAATAAATAGCACATATAAATAGCAAGCATGTATAACTGAAAAAGACTATCTGAAAGCTGATTTCTTATTCTGATCTATTTCTGTACTAAACTGATTCTTTACTGATTATACTGATTCTGAGATCTTTCTTTAACTGTTGGCTAATCTGTAGTCAGGGTACTATCTGTCTGAATGGCTAATCTGTAGCCAATAACACTGTCTGTCTATCTGATTTTACTTTACTAACTTTATTCTGAAAATCTGTCTCTTTTTATTCTACAACATGCTTGCTAATCATACAATAAGCTATACTGACTCTGGAATGCTAACTCGCCCTTTGGCTCATGCTTTACTAACTTTCGGACTAAATACAATACGGCAACATAATTCAGAATCTATTAGACTTACCTAATTCTCAACATTCAACTCTGAGAGTTTCAAATACGGAGTTTACTATGATTTACCAAGCTAAGACTTACTAACTTGCCAAAGAACAACTTCACATACCTTAACCTCGAGTTATCTGACTGTCGGACGAGACTCGATCAGTACTCCAGCTATTTCTCCCAACTGCATTCATATACATGTTAATTAGTGCTAAATACAACTTTATTCTGAAGGACGATGTCATTTTAGATATAATTATAGCCTAAACTTAGGCTTATCGAAAGACGGTTGAAAACTCGCTATTTTTCAAAAGTTCAGAAGGGAGAAGTATTCACTTCATAGCTAGGAACACATAGACACTAGTTTGGAGCAATTCCACTTACCTTAGTCCGGTAGCTCGATGATTCGTCGACCGTATTTCACGAAACAAAATCCATAGGAATGCTCCCTTCTGCTAAATACCTCAGTATCTTGAGTTAATTTAAGTTTGGACTACGTTTGGCAGCGTAATCGAACGATTATATATTAACCTTCTTCGTCCCTCTCTATTTTTTACGTTTCTCTGGAAATTTTCAATGATATAAATGAAATTAAACCGAAGTAGGGCTTTATATACTTGGGCCTGGACTGGCCCAACGTGTCATGGAGCCAACGCGGAGGTTCCACCTCCGTGACACGTTGCCATTGCGGAGGGGCTCAGCCCCGGCTCCTTACGCAATGGTTCGACAGGCTACTCGTCCGATCCTTTCCCGGGCCTTTCCCTAGCACGTATGGCTTTCAAATATGCTTAACCAATGCGCGAATAGGCCATCTAGGTTCCAGGAATCTTACGGGGTATAACATTCTCCCCCCCTTAAGAACATTCGTCCTCGAATGGAAACTACTATCTAGAGGACTTCTCAACTTACTACTTAGAAAAATTTCGGCAGATTTTCCCCTGTAATATGGACTATCCCGTAAACCTGAAATGCAGAAAAGTCCAATAGAGGTACTGCACACGATACTTTAAGATTCACTGGATAGCTAAACATCAATCTTTCTCCGCCTCCCACGTCATCTCCTCTCGATTCTTGTTACGCTCCAATACCTTGACAGACGCAATATCCTTAGTTCTCAATCTACGAATCTGTCTGTCTAAGATGGCTACTGGAACCTTTTCATAGGTCAGCTCTTCTGTAACCTAGATATCCTAGACTGGAACTGCTCTTGACAGGTCTCCTAAGCATTTTCTTAGCATGGATACATAAAAGACTAGATGAACAGATTCTAATTCCGGAGGCAAGTTCAACTCATACACCACTTGGCCTATTCTTCTACGAATCTGATATGGCCCGACAAATCTTGGGCTGAGCTTATCTTTCTTGCCGAATCTCATCACCCCTTTCATCGGAGACACTTTCAGAAATACCCAGTCATTCACATCGAACTCCAGGTTCCTGCGTCGTACATCTGCATATGATTTCTGGCGACTCTGTGCAGTCAATAGGCGTTCTCTGATAAGCTTTACTTTCTCTTCTAACTACTGAACGATGTCTGGCCCAATTATTGCTGATTCTCCTATTTCAAACCAGCCAATCGACGAACTGCACTTTTGCCCATATAAAGCCTCGAAAGGCACCATCTCGTGATAGCTGTTATTGTAAGCAAACTCGATTAAAGGCAAATGCTCATCCTAGCTACCACAGAAATCTAGCACACACGCTCGCAACATATTTTTAAGCGTCTAAATAGTGCGCTCAGCCTGTCCATCTTTCTGAGGGTGGAATGCTGTGCTCAAATTAATCTGCATTCCCAGACCACTATAAAATGATTTCCAAAATCTAGTCGTAAACTATGCTCCTCTGTCCGAAATAATGGATACTGGTACTCCATGCAACCTGACTATTTCTCGGATGTACAACTCTGCGTAATCTTCGGCCGAGAAGGTAGTTCTTACCAGCAGGAAATGAGCTGATATTGTCAATCTGTCAACTATCACCCATATAGAGTCATGTCTGTATTTAGTACGAGGTAATCCTGCTACAAAATCCATATTCACTGCTTCCCATTTCCAGAGAGGCAGAGCTATGTCCTGAGTCAAACCGCCTGATTTCTGGTGTTCCGCTTTTACCAGTTGGCAGTTAGGACACTGGGCTACAAATTCGGCAATTTCTCTTTTCATACCTGGCCACCAGTAGTTTTCTTTGATATCATGGTACATTTTTGTCGCACCGGGGTGAAGAGAATAACGGGCGTAATGTACCTCGCCCAACCTGCTGGCAAAGCCCTACAACACCTGGAACACAAGGCGGCCTTTACATCGCAACACTTCATCCCCGATTACCTGGAAGTTTGACACTTTTCCTTGCTGAACTCAGTCTTTAAACCGAACCAGGTCGGGATCTTTAAACTGTCGTCACTTTACTTCCACAACTAACGACGACACTGCGCTGTTTGAAATTATAGCTCCATTGTCCTCTGTTTCTGCCACACGAACAACTAAACTGGCTTATTATGCCGGAGCACCCGACAGGTGATCTACCGGTATAGCTAGAGCTTATCTGGCCTTCTGACCGCATGTTAAGGCTACCTATTGCTGAGATAACCTGAACGACTATCAGCACACCATGTGCCCGTATCTGATCAGAGGATCTTGACAATGATCATGATCTCTAATAGCCTGGCTGAGTAACCTTAACTAACTAAATAGCTGGGTTAAATGACCCGAATGCTGCAGTAGTCTAACGATGCTCTACATGTCCTACTCGGACATCTGTAGCTCATGCATAACTGCGGAGTTGTGGACAGCTAATTGTTTTGTCCTCCTAATTGAACAATTGTGGTGTTGTGCTTATACCAACCTACTCTCAGGCGATCCGTCCCGGGATATTCATAGGGAACTTACCAATCTCCTTGTCTTAGTAGACACTGTGCTAGCAGAGCACAACCAATTTCTTACGCCTTATTCGTACCCCCTTGGATTTATATTACTGTTCTTGGAAATTCTCGGTCATATGAGCCATTCTGTAAAGACTGGCCTTCTGTTAGGGCTCTGTATCTGAATACCTTGCGAGAACTAGCTGAAGTACTAGTCCGTCACTGACTACTGATATGGACTCTTTCTTGGGGTACCCACAGGTTTGTCTGACTGAGACGGTTGGCTGACTTGTGGGGTATTCCACAAAATAGCTGCTAGGTTGACTAAGGCCGACTCTCACCTATAAGGCTGGGAAAACGATGTAGAGCATGAGCTACAAATGTCCGAGTAGGACATGTAGAGCATCGTTAGACTACTACAGCATTCGGGTCATTTAACCCAGCTATTTAGTTAGTCAAGGTTATTCAGCCAGGCTATTAGAGATCATGATCATTTTTAAGATCCTCTGATCAGATACGGGCACATGGTGTTCCAATAGTCATTCAGGTTAACTCAGCAACAAGTAGCCTTAGCATGTGGTCAGAAGGCCAGATAAGCTCTAGCTATACCGGTAGATCACCTGTTGGGTTCTCCGGCATAATAAGCCAGTTTAGTTGTTCGTGTGGCAGAAACAGAGGACAACGGAGCTGTAATTTCAAACAGCACAGTGTCGTCGTTAGTTGTGGAAGTAAAGGGACGACAGTATAAAGATCCCAACCTAGTTCGGTTTAAAGAAAGAGTTCAGCAAGGAAAAGTGTCAGACTTTAAGGTAACTGGGGATGAAGTGTTGCGATGTGAAGGCCGCCTTGTCTTCCAGGTGTTGCAGGGCTTTGCCAGCAGGTTGGGCGAGGTATATGACGCCCGTTATTTTCTTCACCCCGGTGCAACAAAAATGTACCATGATATCAAAGAAAACTACTGGTGGCCAGGTATGAAAAGAGAAATGGCCGAATTTGTAGCTCAGTGTTCTAACTGCCAACAGGTAAAAGCGGAACATCAGAAACCAGGCGGTTTGACTCAGGACATAGCTGTGCGTCTCTGGAAATGGGAAGTAGTGAATATGGATTTTGTAGCAGGATTACCCCGTACTAAATACAAACATGACTCTATATGGGTGATAGTTGACAGATTGACAAAATCAGTTCATTTCCTGCCAGTGAGAACTACCTTCTCGGCCGAAGATTATGTGGAGTTGTGTATCCGAGAAATAATCAGGTTGCATGGAGTACCAGTATCCATTATTTCAGACAGAGGAGCACAGTTTACGGCTAGATTTTGGTAGTCGTTTCAAAGAGGTCTGGGAATGCAGATTAATTTGAGCACAGCATTCCACCCTCAGACAGATGGACAGGCTGAGCGCACCATTCAGACGCTCGAGGACATGCTACGAGCGTGTGTATTAGATTTCGGTGGTAGCTGGGATGAGCATTTGCCCCTAATCGAGTTTGGTTAAAATAATAGCTATCACTCAGCTATCCAGATGGCGCCTTTTGAAGCCTTGTATGGGCGAAAGTGCAGATCACCGGTTGGCTGGTTTGAAATAGGGGAATCAACGTTGATTGGGCCAGACATTATTCAACAGTCAGAGGAGTAGGTAAAGCTTATTAGAGAACGCCTACTGACTGCACAGAGCCGCCAGAAATCATATGCTGATGTGCGGCGCAGATACTTGGAATTTGATGTGAATGACTAGGTATTTCTGAAAGTATCTCCGATGAAAGGGGTGATGAGATTCGGCAAGAAAGGTAAGCTCAGTCCGAGGTTTGTTGGGCCTTATCAGATTTGCCGAAGGATAGGCCGAGTAGCATATAAGCTAAACTTGCCTTCACAATTGGAATCCGTTCATCCGGTCTTTCATGTGTCTATGCTGAGGAAATGCATAGGAGACCCATCCAGAGCAGTCCCAGTCCAGGATATCCAGGTTACGGAGGAGCTGGCCTATGAAGAGGCTCCAGTAGCCATCTTAGACAGACAGATTCGTAGATTGAGGACTAAAGATATTGCGTCTGTCAAGGTATTGGAGCGTAACAGGAAACGAGAGGAGATGACGTGGGAGGCGGAGAAAGATTGATGTTTAGCTATCCAGTGAATCTTAAAGTATCGTGTGCAGTACCTGTATTGGACTTTTCTATGTTTTAGGTTTTCGAGATAGTCCATATTACAGGGGAAACTCTGCCAAAATTTTTCTAAGTAGTAAGTTGAGAAGTCCTCTAGATAGCAGTTTCCATTCGAGGATGAATGTTCTCAAGGGGGGAGAATGTTATACCCGTAAGATTCCCGGCACCTAGATGGCCTATTCGCGCATTGGTTAAGCATATTTGGAAGCCATACGTGCTAGGGAAGGGCCCGGGAAAAGACCGGACAAGAAACCTGTCGAACCACCGCGGAAGGAGCCGGGGCAGAGCCCCTCTGGATGGCAACGTGTCACGGAGGTGGAGCCTCCACGTTGGCTCCGTGACACGTTGGGCCTGTCCAGGCCCAAGTATATAAAGCCCACTTCGATTTAATTTCATTTAAATCATTGAAAATTTCCAGAGAAACGTAGAAAACAAAGAGGGACGAAGAAGGTTAATATATAATCGTTAGATTACGCTGCCAAACGTAGTCCAAATCCAAATTAACCTTAGGTACCGAAGTATTTAGCAGCAGGGAGCATTCCTATGGATTTAGTTTCGCGAAATTCGACCGACAAATCATCGTGCTACCTGGCTAAGGTAAGTGGAATTGCTCCAAACTAGTGTCTATGTGCTCCTAGCTGTGACCAAATTAACCTTAGGTACCGAAGTATTTAGCAACAGGGAGCATTCCTACGAATTTAGTTTCGCGAAATTCGACTGACAAATCATCGTGCTACCTGGCTAAGGTAAGTGGAATTGCTCCAAACTAGTGTCTATGTGCTCCTAGCTGTGAAGTGAATACTTCTCCCTTGTGGACTTCTGGAAAATAGCAAGTTTTCGACCGTCTTTCGATAAGCCTAAGTTTAGGCTATTGTTATATCGAAAGTTATGTTTTCTTTTAGAATAGTGTTGAATTTAGCACTAATTAACGTGTATATGAATGCAGTTGGGAGAAATAGTTGGAGTACTGACCGAGCCTCGTCCGACATTTGGATAACTCGAGTGTTAAGGTATGTGAAGTTGTTCTTCGGCAAGTCAGTAAGTCTTAGCTTGGTAAATCATAGTAAACTCTATATTTGAACTCTCTGAGTTGAATGTTGAGAATTAGGTAAGTCTAATAGATTCTGAGTTGTGTTGCTGTATTGTATTCAGTCCGAAAGTTAGTGAAGCATGCGCCAAAGGGCGAGTTAGCATTCCAGATTCAGTATAGCTTATTGTATGATTAGCAAGCATGTTGTAGAATAAAAAGAGATAGATTTTCAGAATAAAGTTAGTAAAGTAAAATCAGATAAACAGACAGTTCTATTGGCTAGAGATTCGCCATTCAGACAGATAGTACCCTGGCTACAGATTAGCCAGTAGTTAAAGAAAGATCTCAGAATTAGTATAATCAGTAAAGAATCAGTTTAGTACAGAAACAGATCAGAATAAGAAATCAGATTTCAGATAGTCTTTTTCAGTTATACATGCTTGCTATTTATATCTGCTATTTGTTTGTTGAGACTTGAAGTGGCGTGAGTGCACCTTATTGAGCGTCCTCGCCGCCCCTAGGTTGGTATACGTGTCTCCCACTGAGCGGGTGGGTTTACGTCGCTCCAAGGAGTGGCATGTCGTCCCCTGCTTAGACGAAGATGGGATGAAGCTTTCCCCATAGCAGTCTGATCAGCATTATAGGTGCAGCTCCGGTTTCAGATAGCCCTATTGAGTTTTATGTCCAGGGAACCAGACCCTATCTGTTACTGTCTGTACATTCAGTTATTATAGGTGTAGCTCCGGTTTCAGATAGCCCTGTTGAGTTTTGTGTCTAGGGATCCAGACCCTATCTGTTACTGTCTACACAAGAGTCCTCCGGACCCAGACACGGTTGCTTATATCGGAGGCTATGGCCCGAGCCGGAGACCCAGGGGGGCGTTAGAGGAGCTCCGAAGTGAGCAGATGAGTGGAGTGACTTATTTTTTGTTGGTTTTGACCCGGGTAGGGGTATATGATTGTTTGCTTGCTTGGCACCATCCGGCTTATGGGGGTTGGCATTGGCTCTTGCTTGCTAAATGTATATGTATTTATGTGCTTTATATATATTAGTTAATAGACAGCAGGCTGCCGTTACTACAGACACGGTCCTGCCTATCAGTGCAGAAAGGTTTGATCTAGTTCCTATCAGCTTTTTAGATTCAGTTACCTTCTGCTCACAGACTTGTTAGTTGTGTTATCTGTATTCAGTTATATTATTTCAGTTGCTTTGCATACTCGGTACCAGTGGTACTGACGCCCAGTGGGGCGCTGCATTACTTGCCTGCAGGTACTCATAGACGAGGAGGCGATCCCTCATGATCCTAGCCAGCGCAGAGTCATCAGCTCCTGTCATTCGGATCTTGATATTTTAGAAGTTTATATCATTTCCCTTTTGTTGTACAGTACGGGTAGGTCGGGGCCCTGGCCCGACCATCTTATCAGTATTCCTAGAGGCTTGCAGTTTGTATATATTTCCCTGTGGTTAGTTGAGCCGGTCGTGTGAGGTCGTGCAGTTTGTTATAGCTGTTTAGCATTTCAGTTTATGTTGGCCGTGTGAGGCCTCAGTTGACAGTAGTGGTGACCTTGCCAGTCACGTAGTTATTCAGCATTTTATTATGGGGTTACAGATAACTAGACAGCATGGTGGCCTTGTCGGCCCGCATAGGTTTCCCCCTTGTAAGTATGTTTCTTGTTAGCTGAAGTTTCATACAAGTGGCTATAGGCCTAGTCGGCCGGAGGCTGTATTTACAACCGTTATATAGCCCGTTGTTTCCCTGAATATGAGTTAGAGCCAGCCAGGCACCAGATGTGCTTAGGCTTAGTAGTCTAGCATTTCAGGTCCTAGTAGGGCACCAGGTGCCAGTCATACCCCCCAAGGCGGGGCGTGACAAACTAAAATGTTATACCCCGTAAGATTCCCGGCACCTAGATGGCCTATTCGTGCATTGGTTAAGCATATTTGGAAGCCATATGTGCTAGGGAAAGGCCCGGGAAAAGACCAGACAAGAAACCTGTCGAACCACCGCGGAAGGAGCCGGGGCAGAGCCCCTCCGCGATGGCAACGTGTCACGGAGGTGGAGCCTCCGCGTTGGCTCCGTGACACATTGGGCCTGTCTAGGCCCAAGTATATAAAGCCCCACTTCGGATTAATTTCATTTAAATCATTGAAAATTTCCAGAGAAACGTAGAAAACAGAGAGGGACGAAGAAGGTTAATATATAATCGTTCGGTTACGCTGCCAAACGTAGTCCAAATCCAAATTAACCTCAGGTACCGAAGTATTTAGCAGCAGGGAGCATTCCTACGGATTTAGTTTCGTGAAATTCGGCCGACAAATCGTCGTCCTACCTGGCTAAGGTAAGTGGAATTGCTCCAAACTAGTGTCTATGTGCTCCTAGCTATGAAGTGAATACTTCTCCCTCCTGGACTTCTGGAAAATAGCAAGTTTTCGACCGTCTTTTGATAAGCCTAAGTTTAGGCTATTGTTATATCGAAAGTGATGTTTTCTTTTAGAATAGTGTTGAATTTAGCACTAATTAACGTGTATATGAATGCAGTTGGGAGAAATAGCTGGAGTACTGACCGAGCCTCATCCGACAGTCGGATAACTCGAGGTTAAGGTATGTGAAGGTGTTCTTCATCAAGTCAGTAAGTCTTAGCTTGGTAAATCATAGTAAACTCCGTATTTGAACTCTCGGAGTTGAATATTGAGAATTAGGTAAGTCTAATAGATTTTGAGTTGTGTTGCCGTATTGTATTCAGTCCGAAAGTTAGTAAAGCATGCGCCAAAGAGCGAGTTAGCATTCCAGATTCAATATAGCTTATTGTATGATTAGCAAGCATGTTGTAGAATAAAAAGAGATAGATTTTCAGAATAAAGTTAGTAAAGTAAAATCAGATAGACAGACAGTTCTATTGGCTACAGATTAGCCATTCAGACAGATAGTAGCCTCGCTACATATTAGCCAGTAGTTAAAGAAAGATCTCAAAATTAGTATAATCAGTAAAGAATCAGTGTAGTACAGAAACAGATCAGAATAAGAAATCAGATTTCAGATAGTCTTTTTCAGTTATACATGCTTGCTATTTTATATGTGCTATTTGTTTGTTGAGACTTGATGTGGTGTGAGGGCACCTTAATGAGCGTCCTCGCCGCCCCTAGGTTGGTAATCGTGTCGCCCACTGAGCGTGTGGGTTTACGTCGCTCCAAGGAGTGGCATGCCGTCCCCAGCTTGGACGAAGATGGGATGAAGCTTTCCCCACAGCATTCTGATCAGCATTACCGGTGCAGCTCCTGTTTCAGATAGCCCTGTTGAGTTTTGGGTCCAGGGAACCAGACCCTATCTGTTACTGTCTGTACATTCAGTTATTATAGGTGTAGCTCTAGTTTCAGATAGCCCTGTTGAGTTTTGTGTCCAGGGATCCAGACCCTATCTGTTACTGTCTACATAGAATTCCTCCTGACCCAGACACGGTTGCTTATATCGGAGGCTATGGCCCGAGCCGGAGACCCAGGGGGCAGGTAGAGGAGCTCCGATGTGAGCAGATGAGTGGAGTGACTTATTTTTTGTTGGTTTTGACCCGGGTAGGGGTATATAGATTGTTTGCTTGCTTGGCGCCATCCGGCTTATGGGGGTTGGTATTGGCTCTTGCTTGCTAAATGTATATGTATTTATGTGCTTTATATATATTAGTTAATAGACAGCAGGCCGCCGTGACTACAGACACACTCCTGTCTATCAGTGCAGAAAGGTTTGATCTAGTTCCTATCAGCTTTTCAGATTCAGTTACCTTCTGCTCACAGACTTTTTAGTTGTGTTATCTATATTCAGTTGTATTATTTCAGTTGCTTTGCATACTCGGTACCAGTGGTACTGACGCCCAGTGGGGTGCTGCATTACTTGCCTGCAGGTACTCATTGACGAGGAGGCGATCCTTGTGATCCTAGCCAACACAGAGTCATCAGCTCCTATCATCCGGAGCTTGATATTTCAGAGGTTTATATCAGTTTCCTTTTGTTGTACAGTACAGGTAGATCGGGACCCTGACCCGACCATCTTATCAGTATTCCTAGAGGCTTGCAGTCTGTATATATTTCCCTGTGGTTAGTTGAGCCGGTCGTGTGAGGCCGTGCAGTTTGTTATAGCTGTTTAGCATTTCAGTTTGTGTTGGCCAGGTGAGGCCTCAGTTGACAGTAGTGGTGACCTTGCCGGTCACGTAGTTATTCAACATTTTATTGTGGGGTTACAGATAACTAGACAGCGTGGTGGCCTTGTCGGCCCGCATAGGTTTCCCCCTTGTAAGTATGTTTCTGGTTAGCTGATGTTTCATACAGGTGGCTATAGGCCTAGTCGGCCGGAGGCTGTATTTACAGCCGTTATATAGCCCGTTGTTTCCCTGAATCTGAGTTAGAGCCAGGCAGGCACCAGATGTGCTTAGGCTTAGTAGTCTAGCATTTCAGGTCCTAGTAGGGCACCAGGTGCCAGTCATACCCCTCAAGGCGGGGCGTGACAAACTTGGTATCACTATCAACAACCACACAGATGAAATCAAATTTATGCCTTGTACGAGGTAACCCTGTCACAAAATCTATGTTAATTGCCTCCCATTTCCACATAGGCACTGCTATCTCCTGTGTCAGCCTGCTGGGTTTCTGATGTTCAGCTTTCACCTGCTGGCAATTAGAACATTGAGCTAAAAATTGTGCTATCTTCTTTTTCATTCCCCGCCACCAGTAAATCTCTTTTATATTGTGATACATCTTTGTTTAACCTAGATGAAGAGAGTAACGAGAATAATGCACCTTACCCATAACTTGCTGGCGAAGTCCTGCTACATTTGGAACACAGAGGCGATCCCTATATCTCAAAACTCCATCTCCGGTTACCTGGAAATATTTAACTTCCCCTCGCTGAACATTATCTCTGCACTGGACAAGGTTAGGGTCTTCGTACTGTCGTTCTTTCACTTCCACAACTAATGGCGATACTGCCATATTCTGAATTACTGCTGCACTATCTCCCAAATCTACTATACAGACGGCTAAACTGGCTAACTGATGCAATTCTCGAGCAAGTTCCCATTGTCCTGGCTTCAAGTGTACTAAAATCCCCATGGATATATGGCTGAGCGAATCTGCTACAACATTGGCTCTCCCTGGGTGGTACAAAATATTCACATCATAGTCTTTCAATAGCTCTAACCAGCGACACTGCCGTAGATTCAATTCTTTATATTTGAATATGTACTGGAGACTCTTGTGATCAGTGAAAATATCTACATGAACTCCATATAGATAGTGCCTCCATATTTTCAAAGCATGAATCGCCGTGGCTAATAAAGTAATAGGTGGGGTAGTTCTTCTCATGCTTCTTCAGCTTCCTGGAAGCGTAAGAAGTTACTTTACCATGTCGCATCAGAACACATCCTAACCCGACGCCTAAAGCTTCGCAGTATACTGCATAACCCTATGATCCTTCCAGCAAGGCTAATACTGGTGTTGAGTTCAGTCTGTTTTTCAACTCCTGAAAGCTTTGTTCACATGCTTCAGTCTAGTGAAATTTAGTTGTTTTCTAAGTTAACTTGGTCAAAGGTGCTGCTAAGTTGGAAAATCCTTCCACGAACCTTCTGTAATACCCAGCTAACCCTAGAAAACGGTGTACCTCGGTCATAGTGGTAGGTCTAGGACATGTTTTCACTACTTAAAATTTCTGCAAGTCTACTTGAATGCTAGCATCTGACAAAATGTGGCCCAAAAAGGCTACTCAATATAGCAAAAATTCACACTTAGAAAACTTCAGATACAGTTGGCGATTCCTAAGGGTTTGGAGCACTGTTCGTAGGTAATCTCGGTGATCTACCTCTGAGCGGGAATATAAAAGAATATAATCAATAAATACTATCACAAACTGGTGTAGATATAGCCTGAAGATGTTGTTCATCAAGTTCATGAACACTACTGGAGCATTCGTCAATCCAAAGGACATGACTAGAAATTCAAAATGGCCATACCTAGTCCTGAAAGCGGTTTTTGGAATATCCCTCTCATGGACCCGTACCTGATGGTACCCTGACCTTAAGTCAAATTTTGAGAAATACTTTGCCCCCTGCAACAGTCAAACAAGTCGTCTATTATAGGAAGCGGGTATTTATTCTTGATAATGACTTTATTT
Organism: Datura wrightii; assembly: GCA_035772735.1. NCBI lineage: Eukaryota > Viridiplantae > Streptophyta > Magnoliopsida > Solanales > Solanaceae > Datura > Datura wrightii. The sequence continues at coordinate 102,431,378 of JASDFA010000027.1, read as the reverse complement.
AGCTGGCGGTAGTCTATACACATATGAAGGAAGCCATCCTTCTTTCTCACAAACACAACTGGTGCACCCATGGTGAAGTACTCAGCCTGATGAAGCCCTTATCCAACAGATCTTTCAACTATTCTTTCTATTATCTAAGCTCATCAGGAGCCATTCGATACGGAGGAATACATATGGGCTGATTACCTGGTAATAAATCAATTGCAAAGTCGATTTCCTATTCTTGGGGAATGCCATGTCATTCATCTAGGAATACATTAGGAAATTCATTAACTACTGGGATGGACTGAAGAATTGGAGATTCCTCTTTAACATCCTGAACCGTGACAATGTGATAAATACATCCTTTCGCTATCAATTTTCTTTCCCGAAGATAGGAAATAAACCTACCTTTTGGCATGGCTGCACTACCTATCCTCTCCCGTACAACCTCCCTGGAAAGTGGAATTGGACAGTCCTTGTCCAATATTCAACATTGGCATAGCATGGAGCTAGCCAATCCATACCCATAATTGCATCAAAATCAATCATTTCTAGTTCTATCAAGTCCGCTCATGTCTGACAACCAACAACCTCAATTGTGCATCACCGGTAGACCCTCTTGGCTATGATATAGTTGCCGACGGGTGTGGACACTAAAAAAGGTCACTGAAGCAATTCTGGCGTAATACGAAACTTCTGAGCCACTAATGGGGTAACATAAGACAAGGTGGATCTTGGATCTATCAGTACACAAAAAGAGTGAGAGCAAATGTCCAACATACCTTTCACCACATCCGACGACGAGTCTGACTCCTGTATTCCCGGTAAGGCATAAGTGCGATCCGGACTGCTACCTAAGCTAGAGGCCCCTGGTCGGCCTCGGCCTCTGCCGGCTGGAGCTGAGGGCCTACGCCCTGCTGGAGATGCTGGGGCACATGACCCAACTAAAGATCTATCCTATCGGTCCCGATCACTCTGACCCCTGGCTGGACAATCCCTCATCAGATGACCCTCCTGTCCATATGTATAACAAGCTATGGAACCATACCTGCATGACCCAGAGAGACGTCTACTGCAAATAGGGAAAAGTGGCGTAATGAATTTACTCTTCTCCACTCTTCTCTGCTATTGTGAACCTGCTAATAATGAACTCCGACTGTGTCCTGACTGCCCTCGACGACCAGATCCACTCCCCTGTTGCTGTTGTGGGGTGGGGGTCTGGGTGGCCTGTTTGAAAATCGTGGGCTGGGTCCACCCTAGGACTCCGCCTGCAAGTCACTAGGTATGGCTTGGCGACATTGCTCCTGATTTAGCCTCCTTATCTCCCGTTGCCACTGTCTGATCCCTTCAATGTTTTGAGAAAAAGAATGAATGCGGGAAATATCCATGTCCTCTCGCATAGTGGTCGTGATATAGGTCTCCACATATCCTATATTCAGCCCCATAATAAACCGATGCACCCTAGCTGGCATGGTATCTACAAAAGCTAGTGCATAACGGGCTAAGGAGTCAAACCTCATAGCATACTCCCGAACGCTCATTGACCTCTGCTGATAGACCCGGGCCTGTTAAACTCCCATGGAAGGTAGTGGTCAAGGAAAGCCTCTATGAAGTTGGGCCAAGTCGGAGGGTAAACATCTCTCCATGGGGACCTCTCCCAACTCTCATACCACAATACTACGATGTCCCATAGCCATAATACCTCTAACTCCACTGACTCTGCAGGTGTTGCATGTATTACCCTGAAGATCCGCTGCATCTTATCCAAGAAATCCTAAGGGATCTTCGCCCGATCCATTCCTGTAAACTGCCAGGACCTCAAGGCAAGGAACTCTCGGACCCTCGAACTACTAGGCCCTCCTGAGGACTCTGCGACTGTGGGTGCCACTAGCTAGCGCTATGCAGCAATCATCTGAGCTAGCATAACAATAGTGCTCCTAACCTCCTGATCTGATAGCACTGGTAAAGAGGCTGTTGTAGGCGGTGCCGTCGCATTTGCCGCTCCGAGCAGCTCCTGGCATAGTGGAGAGTGCTGGGGAGACCAAGATGAAGTCTCCCTGTCGCCCTCAAATTGGGCTGACTCTGACTGAGGCTCCCTTCTAGTGCCTTCCCATACTGCAACATTCAATCTCCTACCAGTCGTGGGGTATCGTGGATGTGCCATTTCTCTATAGATAAAAGAATACGGTAAGATAAGGGACTCAACCCTACACTATATAGCTCTGAAGCACGACTGGATAAGAAGAAGAAGTAACCATCTTATCTTGCCTCACAGCCTCTTGCCTATAGAATGTGGTGCACAACACATCCATAGACAAGACTCTACTTAGCACGGCTTGCAGACTCCCTGGGATACGACCTGCTCTTATAGCAAGGTTGTCATGCCCTACCTTGGGAGGCATGACTGGTACCTTGTGCCCTACTAGGATGTGAACTGAATGAGCTGACAGAGCCTAAGCACTTCTGGTGCAGGGCTAACACTAACTCTTAAATCAAGAAAACAACGGGCTATATCTTGGCTTCAATCACATCCCCTGGCCGACAAGGCCTTATAGCCCACTTGTAAAAGAATACAGCTAACCAGAAACAGGAAATAACAGGGAATATTATATAGGTCGACAAGGCCACCATGATGTCTAGTAATGAGTGTAAAGTTATTCCAGTACTAAGCTAAACTATGGCCGACTAGGCCGCTAATCTGCCAGCTAAACAAGGCCCCACACGGCCAACACGTAAACTAAAACACATATAGGCCCCATATGGCCAATAACAGCTAACCACAGGGAAATAGAAACAATCTGCAAGCCTATAGCAGTAATATGACGATTGGAACAGGGCCCCAACCTACCCCTGAACTGTACAATTGAAAGAAGTAACCGTCTATCTACAAGCTCTGGAAGAAAGGAGCTAACTCCTCCGGTGATGCTGGCTGAAAGCTACGAGGGACCTGCTCCTCGTCTATCCGTACCTGCAGGCTAGTAATGTAGCGCCCCAGAAAGGGTGTCAGTACAATATGTACTGAATATGTAAGGCAATAACTATAAATGACTGAAATAAATAGATAAAACTAAGAATAACTGAAATGAAGGAATAGAGATCATACCTAAGTAATAAAATGTCTTACTCTCTAACTATCAATAACTAAAGCAAACATAAACCATAGCTGGACCCTATAAGCCAGAAGGTACAACCAGCACAGAATAACCTAATTGGGGCCCCCATAAGCCATGGTGAGTACACCTCAGTCTATATAACCCTATCCAAGGTCACACTGATCAACTAATAGCTATAGCCGTCCTACCAATCCCCTAGCTCTGCAACTGAGCCCGCTCAGCCCCTGACTGTAACTGTGTCTGAGTTTGGTGGACTCCTAATATCTGTGATCTTGGGCATAATTGCATGCCCAAGTGATACTTTATTACTTAATTTGGACTTGTTTATCTACTTTTATGTGTACATTCTTATGGTTTTTATGTAAATATGGATTTATACTAACCAATATGATTAGCTAATGTTTTTGTAGTTAAAAGGAATTTTGGAAACTAATCGACAAGTTCGTGAAGTGGAGGAATGGACTCTGAAGCAAAACTCGGAAGTCGGCAAGAAAATGCTAAAAACTTGGTGCTCCGCGATACAGGCCGTGTCACGCCACCATCGCGGAGGCATTCTGCCTGGAGTGAACTTTGAGCTGAATTCCAGTGAAGGTGCACGATGGCACCGTGTCACGGAGCCTATGCACCGCGTTCACTTTCGTGACACGGTGGGAAGACTTTGCTGCACACCTGGATTCCAGTGAAGGTGCGCGATACGGCCCAATAAACCTCGGGCTGAGATTAACGTTTTTACCAAATCTCATCACGCCTTTCATCGGCAAGACTTTTAGAAATACCTAGTCACCTATACTGAACTCCAGATTTCTATGCCGTACATCGGCATAAGATTTCTGGTGGCTCTGAGCTGTTAGCAGACATTCTCTAATAAGCTTTACTTTCTCTTATGACTGGTGAATAATATCCGGCCCAATTAACCCTGTCTCTCAAACCAGAAATCAACCAACTGGGGACCTATATTTTTGCCGTATAAAGCCTCATAAGGCGCCATCTGAATCGCCGAATGGTAACTATTATTGTAGGCAAACTCAATAAGGGATAAATGTTCCTCCCAGCTGCCCCTGAAGTCTAGCACACACACTCGTAACATATCCTCGAGCATCTGAATTGTACGTTCTGCCTGCCCATCTGTCTATGGGTGGAATGTCGTACTCAGATTAACCTGGGTTCCCAAACCTCTCTGGAAGGAATGCCAAAACCTAGCTGTAAATTGGGCTCCCCTATCAGAAATTATAGGTACTGGGACACCATGTAATTTGACTATCTCCCTGATACAAAGCTCAGATGAATCTTCAGCTGAAAAAGTAGCCCTCACTAGCAAAAAATGAGCTGATTTCGTCAATCTATCAACAACCACCTAGATGGAATCAAATTTATGCCTGGTACGAGGTAACCGTGTCACAAAATCCATGTTAATTGCCTCCCATTTCCACACAGGCACTGGTATCTCCTATGTCAGCCCGCTGGGTTTCTGATGTTCAGCTTTCACCTGCTGGCAATTAGAACATTGAGCTACAAATTGTGCTATCTCCTTTTTCATTCCCCGCCACCAGTAAATCTCTTTTATATTGTGATACATCTTTGTTTAACCTGGATGAAGAGAGTAACGAGAATAATGCACGTTACCCATAACTTGCTTGCGAAGTCCTGCTATGTTTGGAACACAGAGGCGATCCCTATATCTCAAAACTCCATCTTCGGTTACCTAGAAATATGTAACATCCCCTCGCTGAACATTATCTCTACACTGGACAAGGGTAGGGTCTTCGTACTGTCGTTCTTTCACTTCAACAACTAATGACGATACTGCCATATTCTGAATTACTGTTGCACTGTCTCCCAAATCTACTATACAGACGGCTAAACTGGCTAACTGATGCAATTCTCGAGCAAGTTCCCATTGTCCTGGCTTCAGGTGTACTAAAATCCCCATGGATTTATGGCTGAGGGAATCTGCTACAACATTGGCTCTCCCTGGGTGGACAAAATATTCACATCATAGTCTTTCAATAGCTCTAACCAGCGACGCTGCCGTAGATTCAATTCTTTATATTTGAAAATGTATTGGAGACTCTTGTGATCAGTGAAAATATCTACATGAACGCCATACAGATAGTGCCTCCATATTTTCAAGGCATGAATCACCGTGGCTAATAAAGTAATAGGTGGGGTAGTTCTTCTCATGCTTCTTCAGCTTCCTGGAAGCGTAAGCAATTAGTTTACCATGTCGCATCAGAACACATCCTAACTCGACGCCTAAAGCATCGCAGTATACTACATAACCCTATGATCCTTCCGGCAAGGCTAATACTGGTGTTGAGGTCAGTCTGTTTTTCAACTCCTGAAAGCTTTGTTCACATGCTTCAATCCAGTGAAATTTAGTTGTTTTCTAAGTTAACTTGGTCAAAGGTGCTGCTAAGGTGGAAAATCCTTCCACGAACCTTCTGTAATACCCAGCTAACCCTTGGAAACTGTGTACCTCGGTCATAGTGGTAGGTCTAGGCCATGTTTTCACTGCTTCAAATTTCTGCAGGTCTACTTGAATGCTAGCATCTGACACAATGTGGCCCAAAAAGGCTACTGAATTCAGCCAAAATTCACACTTAGAAAACTTCAGATACAGTTGGCGATTCCTAAGGGTTTGGAGCACTGTTCGTAGGTAATCTCGGTGATCTACCTCTTAGCGGGAATATAAAAGAATATAATCAATAAATACGATCACAAACAGGTCTATATACAGCCTGAAGATGTTTTTCATCAAGTCCATGAACACTACTGGAGCATTCGTCAATCCAAAGGACATGACTAGAAATTCAAAATGTCCATACCTAGTCCTGAAAGCGGTTTTTGGAATATCCCTCTGATGGACCTGTACCTGACGGTACCCTGACCTTAAGTCAATATTTGAGAAATACTTTGCCCCCTGCAACTAGCCAAACAAGTTGTCTATTATATGAAGTGGGTAATTATTCTTGATAATGACTTTATTTAGCTGGCGGTAGTCTATACACATATGAAGGGAGCCATCCTTCTTTCTCACAAACAGAACTTGTGCACCCATGGTGAAGTACTCAGCCTGATGAAGCCCTTATCCAACAGATCTTTCAACTGTTCTTTCAATTCTCTAAGCTCAGCAGGAGCCATTCGATACGGAGGAATAGATATGGGCTGAGTACCTGGTAATAAATCAATTGCAAAGTCGATTTCCTATTCTGGGGGAATGCCATGTCATTCATCTAGGAATACATTAGGAAATTCATTAACTACTGGGATGGACTGAAGAATTGGAGATTCCTCTTTAACATCCTGAACCTTGACAATGTGATAAATACATCCTTTTGCTATCAATTTTCTTTCCCGAAGATAGGAAATAAACCTACCTTTTGGCATGGCTGCACTACTTATCCTATCCCGTACAACCTCCCCTGGAAAGTGGAATTGGATAGTCTTGGTCCAATATTCAATATTGGCATAGCATGGCACTAGCCAATCCATACCCATAATTGCATCAAAATCAATCATTTCTAGTTCTATCAAGTCCGCTCAAGTCTGACGACCAACAATCTCAATTGTGCATCACCGGTAGACCCTCTTGGTAATGATATAGTCGCCGACGGGTGTAGGCACTAAAAAAGGTCACTGAAGCAATTCTGGCGTAATACCAAACTTCTAAGCCACTAATGGGGTAACATAAGACAAGGTGGATCTTGGATCTATCAGTACACAAACAGAGTGAGAGTAAATGTCCAACATACCTTTCACCACATCCGACGACGACTCTGACTCCTGTTGGCTCGGTAAGCATAATTGCGATCCGGACTGGTACCTGAGCTAGAGGCCCCTAGTCAGCCTCGGCCTCCGCCGGCTGGAGCTGAGGGCCTACGCCCTGCTGGAGATGCTGGGGCACATGACCCAACTAAAGATCTATCCTGTCGGCCCGATCACTCTGACCCCTGGCTGGACAATCCCTCATCTGATGACCCTCCTGTCCATATGTATAACAGGCTATGGAACCATACCCGCATGACCCAGAGTGACGTCTACTGCAAATAGGGAAAAGTGGTGTAGTGAATTTACTCTGCTCCACTCTTCTCTACTGCTGTGAACCAGCTGATCATGAACACCCACTGGGTCCTGACTGCCCTAGATGACCAAATCCACTCCCCTGCTGCTTTTATCGGGTGGGGGTCTAGGTGGCCTGTCTGAAAATCGTGGCCTGGGTCCACCCTGGGACTCCGCCTGCAAGTCACTAGGTATGGCTTGGTGACATTTCTCCTGATTTACCCTCCTTATCTCCCGTTGCTACTGTCTGATCCCTTCAATGCTCTGAGCAAAAGAATGAATGCGGTAAATATCCATGTCCTCTCTCATAGTTGTCGTGATACAGGTCTCCACATATTCTATATTCAGCCCTATAATAAACCGATGCACCCTAGCTGGCATGGTATCTACAAAAGCTAGTGCATAACGAGCTAAGGAGTCAAACCTCATAGCATACTCCCGAACGCTCATTGACCTCTGCTGATCAACCCGGGCCTGTCGAATCTCCCGTGGCAGGTAGTGGTCAAGGAAAGCCTCTAAGAAGTTGGGCCAAGTTGGAGGGTAAACATCTCTCCATGGGGACCTCTCCCAACTCTCATACCACAATACTGCGATGTCCCGTAGCCATAATACCGCTAACTCCACCGACTCTATAGGTGTTGCGTGTATTACCCTGAAGATTCGCTGCATCTTATCCAAGAAATCCTAAGGGTTCTCCGCCCAATCCGTTCCTGTAAACTGCCGGGGCCTCAAGGCGAGGAACTCTCGGACCCTCGAACTACTAGGCCCTCCTGAGGACTCTGCGACTGTAGGTGCCACTAGCTAGCGCTATGCAGCAATCATCTAAGCTAGCATAATAATAGTGCTCCTAACCTCCTGATCTGATAGCACTGGTAAAGAGGCTGTTGTAGGCGGTGCCGTTGCATTTGCCGCTCCGAGCAGCTCCTGGCATAGTGGAGAGTGCTGGGGAGACCAAGATGAAGTCTCCCTGTCGCCCTCAAATTGGGCTGACTCTGATTGAGGCTCCCTTCTAGTGCCTTCCCATACTGCAACATTCAATCTCCTACCAGTCGTGGGGTGTCGTGGATGTGCCATTTCTCTATAGATAAAAGAATACGGTAAGCTAAGGGACTCAACCCTACACTATATAGCTCTGAAGCACGACTGGATAAGAAGAAGAAGTAACCATCCTATCTTGCCTCACAGCCTCTTGCCTATAGAATGTGGTGCACAACACATCCATAGACAAGACTTTACTTAGCACGACTTGCAGACTCCTTGGGATACGACCTGCTCTGGTACCAAGGTTTTCACGCCCTACCTTGGGTGGCATGACTGGTACCTTGTGCCCTACTAGGATGAGAATTGAATGAGCTGACAGATCCTAAGCACTTCTGGTGCAGGGCTAACAATAACTCTTAAATCAAGAAAACAACGGGCTATATCTTGGCTTTAATCACATCCCCTGGCCGACAAGGCCTTATAGCCCACTTGTAAAAGAAAACAGCTAACCAGAAATCGGAAATAATAGGGAATCTTATATAGGTCGACAAGGCCACCATGATGTCTAGTAATGAGTGTAAAGTAAATCCAGTACTAAGCTAAACTATGGCCGACTAGGCCGCTAATCTGCCAGCTAAACAAGGCCCCACACGGCCAACACGTAAACTAAAACACATATAGGCCCCATATGGCCAATAACAGCTAACCACGGGGAAATAGAAACAATCTGCAAGCCTATAGCTGTAATGTGACGATTGGGACAGGGCCCCGACCTACCCCTGAACTGTACAATTGAAAGAAGTAAACCTTCTATCTACAAGCTCTGGAAGAAAGGAGCTAACTGCTCTGGTGATGTTCGTTGAAAGCTACGAGGGACCTGCTCCTCGTCTATCCATACATGCAGGCTAGTAATGCAGCGCCCCAGAAAGGGCATCAGTACAATATGTACTGAATATGTAAGGAAATAACTATAAATGACTGTAATAAAGAGATAAAACTGAGAATAACTGAAATGAAGGAATAGAGATCATACCTAAGTAATAGAACATCTTACTGTCTAACTATCAATAACTAAAGCAAACATAAACCTTACCTGGCCCCCATAAGCCGGAAGGTACAACCAGCACAGAATAACCTAACTGAGGCCCCCATAAGCCCTGGTGAGTACACCTCAATCTATATACCCCTATCCAAGGTCACATTGGTCAACTAATAGCTATGGCCGTCCTACCAATACCTTAGCTCTGCAATTGAGCCCTCAACCCCTGACTATAACTATGTCTGAGTTCGGTGGACTCCTGATATCTGTGATCTTGGGCATAATTGCTTGCCCGAGTGATACTTTATTACTTAATTTGGACTTTTTTATCTACTTTTATGTGTATATTCTCATGTGGTTTTTATGTAAATATGGATTTATACTAACCAATATGATTAGTTGTTGTTTTTGCAGTTAAAAGGAATTTTGGAAACTAATCTACAAGTTCGTGAAGTGGAGGAATGGACTCGGAAGCAAAACTCAGAAGTCGGCAAGAAAATGCTAAAAACTTGGTGCTTCGCAATAGAGGCCGTATCACGCCACCATCGCAGAGGCATTCTTCCTGGAGTGAACTTTGAGCTGAATTCTAGTGAAGGTGCGCGATGGCACCGTGTCACGGAGCCTATGCTCCGTGTTCACTTTCATGACACGGTGGGAAGACTTTGTTGCACACCTGGATTCCAGTGAAGGTGCGCGATACGTTCGTGGCACGGAGCTGAGGCTACGTGATAGCCTCCGTGCCACGCTGAGGATAATAATCTGGCATCCAAGTTCCAGTGAGGCTCTGCGATAGGGCCGTGGCTCGGAGCTGATTCTCCGCGATACCCTCCATGCCACGTTGCTAGTTTATTCCGGGAAATTCTCACTTGTATAAATAGCACACTTAGGTTTTATTTTATGATATCTGACATTTCATGCTGGAACGTGGGTATCAAGCAGTTGAGCTAAAGAAGTTCTTAGGTTAATTCTCTTCCTTTATCTTTTAAATTTCAATTGCTTGTATGATTTCTACTTGTGTGAAGATGTTTAATCATCAAATGAGTGGCTAATTCACCTTTGGCTGAGGTTGAGGATGATTGCAGTAGTATGTAATTGATTTTATTTCAGTTTTTATCTTCTCTACAATGGTTGTTCTCCTAATTCTTGTTTTCACTGCATTAATGCTTGGTCGTTGTTAATGTACATCCTAGAATTCCAGTTTTATTTCCGAAAGGAAGATTAATTGGATAGATGTGAATTGGTAGGATATGTTCTTGTCTTGATTGAGAAATTAAGAGAAGATTAACGTTCAGAATAGAAATATATCTGTAATGTCATATTTGGTCATCTATGGAATTTGTTGTGTATTACTAGAATATGAAGTTTTTGCATCACAAAAATGTGTAACGTAAGTCTCATAATTCTTTAATTGGAGAGGAGTTCGAAAGACCCAATCCATTGGTTAATAATTCCTGACTAACAACCGAAGAGAAGTGTTGACTACAATTTAATCAATAAATTACATATCTGCATGTTTTGCCTTAACCTCAGCTTGTTCGTGCTAATGTTCAGATTATAATTTACAATCATTTTACTTAAAGTTACATTAACTAGTATTCTTGAAAAATCACCATTTGTTTTGTTTGTCTGCTTGTATAAAGAAGTGTGTATACTAAACACTTAAAGAAAAATTACTGCCACATTACAGTCCCTGTGGGTTCGATACCTGGCTTGAAATAAAGCCACTTTATTACTTGTACGACCACGTGCACTTGAGTGTAATTGGGGGTGAACAAGTTTTTGGCGCCATTGTCGGGGACTGGAAATTGGTGACTTAAATTTTCTTAGTGTTAATTTACAAGTTCGATACAAGTGTTGACAACTTGATCTTAGCATTTCTCTTGCAGGAACTAAGTTGTTTCTGAATGCTGGCAAGAGAAAAGGAGTTGGTGAATGCGTTTTTAGAGCTGGAGAGACAATTTCATCTACAGAAGAGGGAAGCTCTAGAAAAGAAGTTGCAGTTATTAAGGAGAGAAATTCTGGAGCAACAACAGCAACCACCGATTGTAAGGGCAGTTTTAGTGCCCGAAGAGATGGAAGCAAGACCGGTCCATGAGGTGGCAATCCCACATGAAAACAATGTAAAATCCAGCATTCACAGGACGGAACCAGGAGGGAGGTTTGAACTTAAGCAGAACATGCAGTTATTGCACACCAGCGGGCAATTTACAGGTCTCCCTCATGAAGATCCACAGCAGCATCTCCAAAACTTCTTGGAGATAAGTGACACATATATACCCGCTGGAGTATCATATGATTATGTGAGGCTTACATTATTCCCATTTTCACTACTGGGGGAAGCCAAAAGGTGGTTGAACGCTGAACCGCCAAATTCTATTACTACTTGTGATGACCTAGTGAGGAAGTTTTTGATACGATTATTTCCATCAGGGAAGACAGCTAGGCTTAGAAGTAATATTCTAAGTTTCAAATAGAGAGAGGGTGAGAATTTGTATTAGGCTTTGGAGAGATTCAAGTCAATGCTAAGAGATTGTCCTCATCATCACCAGTCTAATGATGTGTTGGTGCATACATTCATTGAGGGCTTGGAACCGCATACGAAGATTTTGTTAGATTCAGCAGCCGGGGGGCAGGCATTGGAAAAGACCTACGAAGAGCTTTACACCTTGTTGAACCGTATTTCACAAGGTAATCCGAAATGGAATGCCGATACAACTCGAGTGGGAGCAAAGAAAGCCATAGGGGTCTTTGAGGTGGATGGATTCACAGCTATCACTGCATAGATAGCTGCTTTGCAATATCAACTTACCACTCATTTCAGCAGTATGAGCTTAAGCTAGGCACAAGCCCTAGTCAGTGCAGTTCGTGTGGTGTGAAGTCTGTGGAAGTAGTGAACACTCAGCTGAGTGTTGTGGTGCAAATCCAGATTCGGTAAATTTTGTTGGAAACACCCAAAGGAGCAGTAATCAACAGTATGGCAACAGTAACAACCCAAATTGGAGGAACCATCCGAATTTCTCATGGGGGAGTAATAGTTATCAGGGATAGAGTTCAAATCAGGGCATGCACATAAATCAAGGGGGTCATCACAATTTTCAGCCGCAATTCAGAGGACATAATGCACCTCCTCAATCCAGCAACATCGAGGATATGCTTAAAACCATAATAGCTAACCAGGCGCAGATGCAGGCTGATCAGGTAAAATTGACAGTTGACATGAAAAATTAGCAGTTAGCTACAAAGGCATTGGAGTATCAGTTGGGACAGTTAGCTGGAGCCCAAAATACTAGACGAGGGGAGGATTACCAAGTGATATAGACCCAAATCCTAAGAAGGTGAATGTAGTTTCTACTAGGAGTGGAAAGAAACTCGGGGAGGTGGAACCCAAAAGGCCACCTCATACATCTGGAGCAACAGAAAAGGATGAAGGAAACGATGATGTGAGGGGGAAGGAAAAGGCAACAGAGATGGAAAGACCACCGCCCACATTTCCTCAAAGATTGAAAAAGCACAAGGAGGAAGCATGCTTCAAGAAGTTCATGGAAGTGTTAAAGAAGGTACATATTAATCTTCCTTTAGTTGATGTGTTGCAGGGAGTGCCAAAATATGCCAAGTACATCAAATACATTGTAGGAAACAAGAGCAAACTGATAGAGTATGCTACAGTTGCACTTATTGAGGAGTGCACCTCCCGTATACAAAATCGATTGCCGACAAAGCTCAAGGATCTTGGGAGATTCATGTTCGGACCAAACTACACGCAAGTGCATGTGGTCGTACAAGTAGTAAAGTGGCTTTATTTCAAGCCAAGTATTGATCCCACAGGGACTGAATTATGGTAGTGGTTATCCTAATTTTTAGTGAACAATATCTCTATGAATGTAGACAACCAAACAAATAATGTTTTATGAGTCACTATTAATAGTTACTACGAACCTTTGTAAAGATTGTAATTTAAAGTCTGAACAATAGCAATGAACAAGCTGAGGTTAAGGCAAACCGCAGGGATGTAATTCATTAATTAGAATCAGTCAATCTTCATTTGGTTGTTAGTCAAGAATTAATAACCTATGGATTGGATCTTTAGACTCCTCTCCAATTAACAATTTGGACACTTAGCTACAAACTCTGCGATGTCCTTCTTCATGCCATTCCACCAATAGACTTCCCATAAGTTACGGTACATCTTGGTGGCACCTGGATGGATAGAATACATGGATCCATGAGCCTCGTGCAACATCCGGATCCTCAAATCATCAACATCCGAAACACATAAGCGACCCTGGTACCGAAGCACACCATCTCCCCCTTTGGAGAAGACCTCCACCCTATGATTTTGAACGGCTTCTTTTATCTTTACCGAAATTGGGTTCTCATCTTGTCTAGCTTTTACATCAGTAACCAATGAAGATTCTGATCCTTTCTGAACAATAACACCGCCATTAGTCAAGTAAACCAACAAAGCTCCCAACCTTTCGAGTCGGTGCACATCATTCACCAACTCCTTCTTCCCCTTATCCACATGGGACACACTCTCCATAGAGAGTCTACTAAGTGTGTCTGCTACTACATTCGCCTTACCTGGATGGTAAAGCACACTCATATCGTAGTCCTTGAGTAGCTCCAACCACCTCCTTTGCCGAAGCTTGAGATCCTTTTGGGTAAACACATGTTGTAAGCTCTTATGGTTCGTAAACACATCCATGTGAAGCCCGTACAAATAATGTCGCCATATCTTCAAGGCGAATACCACGGCGGCCAACTCAAGATCATCGGTCGGGTAATTCTTCTGATGAACCTTTAGCTGTCTGGAGGCATATGCTATAAGTTTTCCATGCTGCATCAACACACACCCAAGTACGATCCTTGAAGCATCAAAATACACCATGAACCCATCGGTACCCTCGGGTAGGGTCAGCATGGTGCTAAGGTAAGTAGAGCCTTCAACTCCTGAAATTTCCTCTCACAAGCCTCAACCATTAGAATTTCACCTTCTTTTGGGTCAATTTGGTCAAAGGTGTTGCAATCAATGAGAAACATTCCACGAATCTTCGATAGTTATCCAGCTAAACCCAAAAAGCTCTGAATATCCGAAGGATTCTCTGGTCTAGGCCAATTCTTCACCGCTTCTATTTTCTGAGAATCCACCTTTATGCCTTCGCTTGATACCACATGGCCCAAAAATGCCATTGAGTTCAACCAAAACTGCACTTGCTAAATTTGGCATACAATGGAGATCTTTGAGAGTCTGTAGCACCACCCTCAAATGAGCGACATGCTCCTCCTCGCTCCTAGAGTGTATCAAGATGTCGTCAATAAACACAATCACGAACATGTCTAGGTATGGATTGAACAACCTATCCATCAAGTCCATAAAAGCTGCAAGAGCATTCATTAGTCCAAAAGACATAACTACGAACTCATAATGACGATACCACGTCCTAAAGGCTATCTTAGGGATATCGCTCTCCCGAACTCTGAGCTCATGGTACTCAAATCTGAGATCTATCTTCGAGAAGTACTTGGAACCCTGAAGGTGGTCAAATAAATCTTTAATCCTGGGTAGAGGATACCTATTCTTGATGGTAATCTTGTCCAATTGCCGATAGTCAATACACATACGAAGAGAACCATCCTTCTTTCGGACAAAGAGAACTGGTGCACCCCACGGGTACTTGTTCGGTCAAATGAAACCCTTATCTAACAATTCCTTTAACTATTCCTTCAACTCTTTTAGCTCGGCTGGAGTCATTCTATTGGGAGGAATAGATATAGGATTCGTGTCGGGAAGAAGGTCGATACTAAAATTAATCTCCCGCTTGGGAGGGATTCTCGGTAGATCATCAGGAAAGACCTCTGGATACTCATATACTAATGGAACAGACTGGATAGTCGGGGTCTCGGATGTCGCATCCTTAACCCTAAATAGATGGTAAGAACAACCTTTGGAGATCATCTTTTTAGCCTTAAGGTAGGAAACAAAATGACCTACAGGCACAACTGAACTACTCTTCCATTCCAAGACTGGCTCACCCGAAAATTTGAACTCTACCTCCCTTAGTTCTATGATTAACTAAGGCATAACGTGAAAGCCAATCCATGCCGAGGATAACATCAAAACCGGTCATGGATAAATCTATCAAATCTACTGAGGTGACCTTCTAAAGGACTGAGACCGGGCAACCTCTATACACCCATCTAGCTACAACCGAATCACCTACTGGAGTAGAGACTAAGAAGGATTATGAAAAGACTTGGGGACTGACTCCGAAGCTACTGCAGTATAAGGTGTGACAAAAGACAAGGTAACCCCCAGATCAAACAAAGCATAACATTAAGATGGAAAACTCGTAACATACTAGTGACCATAGGAGATCTCCCGCTCATGGCGGGATGCTAAGGAATAGAATTTGTTTTGGCGCTAACTGCCACCTGTGCTAGTAGTTTCCCCTTGCTGTACTGAGCGTGCGGGAGGGGCTACTAAACTACAAACTGGGCCTCATCCCCCATCATGATCTGTCTCGCTGTTGAGAAATCTCTGATCATGTGTATGAGCTTCCCACAACTAAAGCAAGAACCTAAGCCTGCCAAGCACTAGCCTGTGTGTTCCTGACCACATCTGCGACAAGCTAAGATGCCAGAATCTACGGGTCTGCTTCTCTGACCCCTTGAGCCTAATGCTCGCCCCCTCTCATCATGCCTAGGCCTGGATGGCACACTCAACGCTGAAGATGCTGGGCTGAAGATCTCTGGTGGGTCTGCTGTCGGTGCACACCACCTGACCTCGGCTGTGAGAACCTGTGACTATCAGTCGACCCCTATTGGCCTCCTTCTCTCTCATATGTGCCACCTCCATCTGCTGAGAGTACAAAACTATTCGAGGGAAATCCATATCCTAGTGGAGCATAGCGGTCCTACAATCCTTGTCTAAATAGCCCACCACACCATGAAAAAATCTGCTCACCCGCGCCCTCTGATCATCCACTAACTCTGTGGAATACTTCGAGGCGAGTGAAATCAAGGGCATACTCCTGCACCGTCATTCTCCCTTTCTTAAGATTCACGAACTCAACTTCCTTCAACTCCCTCATCTCATGAGGGAAGAACCAATCTAAGAATGCAACATGGAACTCCTCCCAAGTGACAGGACCTGATCCGATGACCCTACTCTCTTTCCATTATCGAAAACAGATGTCTGCGACCCTTTTTAGCTGGTAGGAGGCCAGCTCTACACATTCAATCCCATTCACCCCCATGACCTGGTTGATCTTCACAATCTTATCAATGAACTCATGCGGGTCCTCCTCTACCTTTGACCCAAGGAACTCTGGTGGGTTCATTCTCAAGAAATCCCTGACTAGAGTCGTCATTGCATTGCTATTTTTCATGACATGCGCAACTGCCTGCTAATTGACCTGAGCAGTCAAGGCCTTGGCGAGCATTTGAATAGCTACCCAAAACTAAGCATGGGCACCTGTCTCCGGTGCCTGGTGCTCTTAAACTAGTGGGGCCTGCTGGTGCCCATTTTCATTGCCGTCCTGGTGGCCTTCTCTGTGGGGAGCCATGATTCTGCAATTTCGAATAGCATGAGTTAGGAGGATAGAGAGACTTTTCATCGCACGACATAGATCATGAAAGAAGGGAACATTTCCTAAATGTCTGGTAGCATCTTCTTCATAAGTGTGGCGTGCTTCACACCCATGAAAAATACTCTACTTAACGCAACTTTAAGACACCCTAGGACATTTCAAATCTATTGCTTTGATACCAATTTTTGCACGACCCGAATGGAGGCCCGGATCGCAAAACGGGACAAGGAGCCCCGAGAGACTCCAAGTCGACCCATGGCATGAACATATGTCTAACTAAATTACTAAAACTGAAGAATCAACATAATAATCTTAGCGAAAGTCTAAAATAAACAAAACATCAGAATACACAATCTGAAGCTGAGTACATCCTTTTGTCTAAAAACCTCTAAACATGATGAGTTGATGGGACAAGACCCCAACTAACTTGATAAAGATGGAAACTAAAAATTCATAGAAAAATATAACTAAGCATGGTACTTGGGAGATGAGGACTCACCAACAAACATAAGATGCTATCTTTGAAGATTGGCTATGAACGGGGCTGAGTCTGAGTGACGGGTCCTATATCATGAAATGATACATCATAGTGTATGCGGTTAGTACGTGGAATGTACTGAGTATGCAATGTAAGAAAACCACTTAAATAAGTAAAATCATTTAAGATCATGCATATTTTAAAACATAAATAATAAGAATCTAAGTGTAGGGCTTGCATGCATTCTTTCTGAAATCATGATCTCATCATAACATAACATAGCATCATAACTGAATTGATTGACTCAAAGCTAAAATCTAATAGTCATGAGTAAAACTGAACATTGAGTCAAACCTTCTTTAGAACATATTTAGATATATAAATCTCATGAATGATGAACATTCATAACTGAAATCATGAGGAGCAATGGAGATTCATCTTTTAACTGACATACCACGATAGAGCAGATGTTGTCCCAACTATCACACTCAAGTGGGTAGAGCTTTCCAAAGCCTTGCCAAGGCTAAGGAAGATACCATGATATCGATATAAAGTTCGTGGTCTAATAGGGCAGGGATAGCTCACAAGGGAGGTCTCGAAGTAATAGATATATATATATAACACTATAAACCTACATTGACACATAGTACTGAGGCATAAGGTGATGGACCCTTAGCCTACTCGGTGCTAGAAACTACTCCCAAAAACATGCATATGCTCTTCATCATTTTTCAACGAAGCTTAACATCATCTATTGACGAAGCTCAATAATCAATTACATCTCAAATATGAAATTATGCATATGAGAAGGTTTAACTCAAACCATACCATAAGCTAAAAAATAATTGGGATTCTTTGCTCCAAAACCCTGTGGTAAGACTAATTCGGAAAATCATAAATCATACTTGAACATGTGGGCATTGCCCAATACTTTCACATGCTTCAAAATACTCAATTCACATAGAAAACATGATATAAACATGTGTAGCTTGAAAACATGTTTTTCATCATAATATCTCATCATAATCATACATTCATCACAAATCACATTTTTCATGAACTTCTCATCAATGAGCTTTTTAATTTGTAAAACTTGGAACATGATTTTAGTTGAAAACAATATAAAACTTTCCCATGATTCATATTTCTATTGTAGAAATATATTTAGATCATACCCATGTAGAGAATTAGGAATTTCATGCATTGGGTTAAAACCCCATAGAATTGACAAAAAAAATTCATGATTTAGAGAGAGATTGGGCATGGGTGTGAAAGGATTCACCAATTCATTACCGTACATACCTGATTGTAGCTGATTCTTATACTTCTTTGATTTCCCAAAAGGAATTGAAGAGAATTTGAAGAAGAACTTGATCACCCCCTCTAACCTTCTATCTTTGCATGCAAGAAAGAAAATGGCCTAAAATAAACTTAACCTCTTAAAATTCATCATTTATAACTTAAAACAATGTAGTTTAGGCCTTAGGATCTTAGAAATTATGGATAAGCGCTTACTAACTTCGTAGAAAATAACTGCCAGTCAGTCCCCGTGAGGGACATGGCGATTCATCACCTCTAGCCATGACTCATGGCATTTTCCATCAAGTACACTGCTTACCAAGTCACTTGTTATGGGTGACTCAACGATTCGTTACTGGTGACCACGACTCATGGTCACCACTCATTATGTGCACTTCCTTCTTCTCAAACAAACCGTTCCCTGCTGGCCATGACTCATCTCATGAGTTATGGGGCCTGACCATGAATCGTGGTCACGTTCGTGTGGATCCAAATTCCCAAATTTCAACTCACCTTTTGAGCCTCACCATGAGTCACATCACGACTCGCGGGCTTCTCTCACGGGTCACCTCATGACCCGTTCTGTGTCCTGATGCCAATTTTAAATTTTTTTCTCTGTTTCAACTCTCGAATCTGATCTTTGGGTTTCCAGGGTATAAAAAATATGGACTTCATGATAGGTTTGCCTCCCACTCTAGTATCCAGATTGCTCTTTTTGAGGCTCTTTATGGGTGGAGGTGTACGTCATCTGTTAATTGGTTCGAGCGAAGCTACGTTGATAGGGTCAGATTTGGAGGCCATGAAGAAGGTTCAGCTCATAAGCTAAAGGCTGAAAACAGCTTAGAGTCGTCAAAAGTCATACTCAAATGTTAGGCGAAAAGAACTTGAGTTTGAAGTTGATTATTGGGTGTGCCTGAGGGTTTCTCCCACGGAGGTAGTGATGAGATTCAGAAAGAAAGAGAAACTTAGTCCCCGATATGTTGGCCTATATGGGATTGCGGGACATGTTGGCAAGGTGGCCTATGAGTTGGAGCTACTAGCAAAGCTAGCATTAATGCATCCAGTTTTCCATGTATCGTAATTGAAGAAGTGCATTGGTGACCCGGGTTTGGTTGCTCGGGTGAAGAGCATGGGCATGAACAATAGCCTTACTTATGAGGAGGTACCCGTGGAGATCCTTGATAATCAGATTCAGAAGTTGAGGAACAAAAAAGTAGCTATAGTGAAAGTCTTGTGGAGTAATTAGCTTGTTGAGGGAGCTATATGGGAAGACGAAGTAGATATGATGGCTAAATACCCGCATTTATTTCCTTCCAGCTCTGTCTCATCTTGAGGTATTAGTTTCCTCTCTAATACTCTATTCAATTTCATGTTAAATTCATGTCTCTCAGTTCATTTCATATTCTAGTATGTATGTATGATTTATCATTTTAGTTCAGTCATGCGTATCAGTCTAGATTTAGTCACTCCGTTAGATTTTAGCTTCAGATATTAAGTATTTGGGATTGTAATTCCTTTCCCCAGCCTTTTAGTTTGTTTACCCCATATTCGAGGATGAATGTTCCAAAAGGGGAGATATTGTAATAACCCGAAAGTTCCCAAGGTTGGCCTTGGGATTAGAAATATGATCAGCAAGAAAAAGTTAGAAAAAAAAATATCTTAGGACGACTCATACCTCACAACCAATGCGACATAGGATGAACCATTGTTTGAGGACTGAGCTACCCTGGATAGAACGTACCAGCCATTTTATGACTCGTTATGGGAGACCATGGGTCATTGTATGAATCGTTAGAAGAATGGAGGTGGACGAGTGAACCACGAGAGCAAACCACAAGTCGTAGGTTGGTCGTAAGACTCATGGTCAGTTTTCATAATAGGTTTCATGTGTATCAGGTTTATAAGGGACAAGTCGTGGTACGACTCATTCTGGGAAACAGTGAGTTGTGCCCTACACTCGTGGGAAGGGACTGAGGATATTGGAAGCAATGACCACAGGTGGATGCAATGACTTTTTGTTTGATGGTACAAGTCATGGTCTGACCCATGGGAAACTTCAGAAGTCAAGGAAAAATAGTTGTGACAATGGGAGCCAACCACGAGTCGTGATACAAAGGTACAGCTCATGGTGTCGGTCGTGACTCCTGGTAGTGTGAAATTTTTTGCAAAATTAGTAAGGGTATTTTCATAATTCCTAAACTTCTAAATCCTAAACTATGTGGTTTTAATCCCTAAAAGAGGTGCTTTAAAGGGGTTAAACCTATTCTAAGTCTTTCCCCTCCCATGCATGCAAGATTAGGACTTCCCCATTTAAGATCAAGCTTAAACTCTCCAATTTTTTCTCAAAACCTCTTAGGCTTTCAAAATCAAGTGTAGATTCAGGTTACTTAGGTATGTAGGGCTATAAATGAGAGTTCCTTTCATGGTCATGCTCAAAATTCTCCTCAATTTCATGAAATTAAGTTCTAGATCAACTTCATGGGGTTTTATCCTAATTTAATAAAATTCTCTATGATTTATTTATTTATGGGTCAATTCTGTTCATGTTTCAAAGCATGTTTTAAGATTCATGGGTAGATTTTATACATATTTTTATTATAAATTCATAGTTTCAAGTTTTTAGAAAATTATGCCTAATTATGCAAGTTTCATGAAAAGTCAAGTTTATGATTTTATTACGATTTTGATTCTCCAAACTCTAAGTTATGGTTAATGATTTATGATATGGTTTCCTAAAAGTATTCTTCATGAATTTATGAATTTTAAGTATGGTGATTTTCTCAAGCATGTATGTTCTTCATGATTTATGACTTTATAATTTTTGCCGACTCAAGGGCCCTTATTTCATAGCTAGTCGTGTATTTCAAATATGATCAAGTATGTTATGATTTAACTAGCCCATGAACATAATATATGATTTCATGATAATTATATGAGCCCTCATGTGCATGTTTTTGGGAGTAGTGTCTACCACCGAGTAGGTCTGGCATTCAGGTAAACTCTAAGGTCTTAGAATACGTGCCACCATAGGTATATATTCATGGTTAACCATATTAGGTCCTTATTAGTGATATCACGCCAAGTATCATTCCCTGCCTTGGCAAGCTTGGGACAGCTCTATGCACTTGAACGAGATAGTTAGGCATCATGTAAGCTCTATCATGATGGTGTCTATAAGGACGAGTCCTCCCATTGTCCCTCATGATTTCAGCTATTCATGTTTATGACTTATGATATTATGTTTTCACTAGTTTTGACCTAATGATCAGTTTATTAGCTTTTATGTATTATTTTAGATATGGAAAGCCATATGATTTTATTCCTAGCTTTAGGTCATTCTATTCAAATACGAGATTCAGTTATGATTATACATGTTTTCTAATATCAACATGCAATCCCTACTCTCATGATATTACTATTTATATTTATGTGCATGATTTCAGTTATATTTTTAGTCAGCCTATTTTACTTACATTATATACTCAGTATATTCCAAGTACTAATCACATACTCTATGCTGTATCATTTTATGATACAGGTTTAGATGCTCAAACTCAGTACTGTTGTTAGTCAGTCTCCATAGCTTAGTCCAGTTCTCTTGTTGGTGAATCCTCATCCTTCGAGGACCTTCATATTGTAGAATTGTGTTACTTTCAGTTTTCAGACGTTTTAGTGAGTTAGTTGTGGATATTGTCCCATCATCTCTTTAGAAATTCTAGGGGCTTTTCCAGATAATATGTAGAACTTCAGCTTTGTCAGTGTTGACTCTGTATGGTTGATACGTATTAAGACTTCCACTTATTCATGTTTAGTTTATCAGTTTCCATTTGATGTCTGCTCTTTAACAACTATGTTCATGCCATGGGTTGACTTGGAGCCATTCGCGGTTCTAGGTTCTGTGTCTCGGTCAGAACCTATGCTGGGATCGTGATGGGAGATTGGAGAGGAGAGTGTGGACTTAACCTCCTATCAGCTGAAGGGGGTTGCTCACATATGGTTTCATTAGTGGAAGGACGGTAGGGGAGTTGGAGCAGTTCCCGTGGGTTGGGATGAGCTTGTAACTGCTTTCTTGGACATGTTCTTTCTAGAGAGTTGAGAGAGGCAAAGGCAATTGAGTTTGTCAATCTAAAGCAAAACAACAGGACTATCCAGGAGTATGCCTTGGAGTTTACCCGGTAGTCCAAGTATGCACTAGAGATGGTTGTTGATCTGAGGGCTAGTATGAGCAAGTTCGTGAATGGAGTAGAAAAGTCACTAGTCAAGGAGTGCAGGACTACCATGTTGATCAATGATGTAGATTTCTCTTGACTACTCATATATGCCCAACAGATAGAGGTGAAGCAGATAAAGGAGATAGAGAGTGAGGCCAAGAGGGCTAGGACAAGGAGTCATGGGCACTTTTCGTAGAGATCCGGTGGTGGACATCATCCTCAGTTCCACTAGAGGTCTTGAGCCCCATCTCCCTCATCAACCATCACTCCATCCAGAGCTTGAGGAGATTAGAGAGGTGGAGTGTTAGGATCTAAGGTTAAGAGGAGCATGTTAGGGGAGCGTACTTTTTCGGCTTATAGGAAGTGGGGCAGGAAACACCTAGGTGAGTTCTTGGTTGGTACTAATGGTTGTTTCTTGTGTGGGAAGCCTGGACATTATGCTTAGAAATTGTCCTTAAGCTAGGTAGGGCGACAATAGAGGTCACGCCCTAGCTACCACTTCATCAGCTCTAGAAGCTCACCCATCGTGGTGAGGTGCCTCTCTAGTGCAGGTGGAGGTCAACGCCAAATCAGGTTCTATGCACTATCATCTCGTTAGGAGAAGGAGGTCTCTCCCAATGAGGTCACTAGTATGTTATAAGTATTCCATCTTGATGTGTATGCATTGTTAGATCCATGGGCTACCTTATCTTTCGTGACTCCTTATGTTGCTGTTAGTTTTGGGTCAGTTTCAAAATCCAATCAGAATCTTTCTCAATCTGTAATCCTATTGGTATGTCAACTTTAGCTCAAAGGGTGTATAGAAATTACCCTGTCACAATTCTTCAGAAGGTCACCTCAGCTGATTTAGTGGAGTTAGATGTGACCAATTTCTATGTTATTCTCGATATGGATTGGTTACATGTTTTTTATGCCTCAGTCAATTGTAGAACCTGTACAGTAGACTTTTGGTTTTCGGGTGAACCAATCCTAGAGTGGAAGGTTAGTTTCGATGTGCCTATAGGTTGCTTTGTTTCCTATCTCAAGGCTAGGAAAATGATCTCTAAGGACTATGTGTACCATCTAGTCCGGTCAAGGATGCTATGTTCGAGACCCCGACTCTTCAGTCAGTTCCTGTTGTATGTGAGTATCCGGAGGTGTTTTCAGATGATCTACCAGGAGTTCCTCCCGAGCGGGAGATTGAATTTGGTATTGACCTTCTCCCTGATACGCAGCCTATATCCATTTCTCCTTACAGAATGGCTCCAGCCAAGCTAAGGGGATCGAAAGAGTAGTTGAAGGATCTCCTAGATAAGGGTTTCATCAGGCATAGTAAATCCCCATGAGGTTCTCTAGTTCTATTTATTCGGAAGAAGGATGGTTCCCTTAGGATGTGCATTGATTATCGGTAGATGAATAAGGTCATAATCAAGAATAAGTATCCCCTCCCTAAGCTAGATGACTTGTTTTACTAGCTTTAGGGTACTAAGTGTTTTTCAAAGATAGACCCCAGATTCGGCTATCACCAGCCAAGTTAGGGAGAATAACATTTTGAAGATAGCCTTCAGGAAACAATATGGTCATTATGAGCTTGTAGTTATGTCCTTTGGAATAACTAATGCTCCTATAGCATTTATGGACTTGATGTTCAAGCGGTATTTAGATATGTTCATGATTTTCTTGATTGATGATATTCTCATATACTCTCAGAGAGAGCAGGAGCATGCCACTCATTTGAAGATTGTGTTGCAGAGTCTAAAGGATCACTAGTTGTTTGGAAAATTCAGCAAGTGTGAGTTTTGGCTGAACTCAGTGGCATTTTTGGGCCATGTAGTGTCTAGTGAGGGTGTGCAGGTGGACTCTCAAATGATAGAATCGGTGAAAACTTGGCCTAGAACTGTCAATCCTATAGATATTAGGAGCTTATTGGGTTTAGCTGGATACTACAGGAGGTTCGTAGAAGGATTTTCATCCATTGCAGCACTGTTGACTAAGTTGACCCAGAAGAAGGTCAAATTTTAGTGCTCAGATGCCTGCAAGAAGAGTTTTAGGAGCTGAAGAATCGACACACTTCAATCTCAATATTGACCCTACCATAAGGCATAGATGGTTTTGTTGTGTATTGTGATGCCTCTAGAGTTGGTCTTGGTTGTGTGTTGATGCAACATGGTAAGGTTATTGTGTATGCCTCTAGACAACTTAAGACTCATAAGAATGATTATCCAATGCATGACCTAGAGTTGGCAACTGTGGTGTTTGCTTTGAAGATTTGGAGGCACTATTTGTATAGGGTGCATGTGGATGTGTTCACATACCAAAAGAGCCTTCAGTACATGTTTACTCAGAAGGACCTAAATTTTTGATAAAGGAGATGGCTAGAGCTTCTCAAGGACTATGACATGAGTATACTTTATCATCCTGGAAAGGCCAATGTAATGGCGAATTCCCTTAGTAGGATGTTAATGGAGAATGTGTCTTACGTCGATAATGGGAGAAAGGAGTTGGTGAAGTATGTCCATAGGCTTGCTCATTTAGGGGTTCACATTATAAATTCGACGGATGGCACTGTTATTGTTCAGAATGGGTCAGAATCTTCTTTGGTGATGTAAGTCAGAGATAGGAAAGATGACGATTCTCTCTTGGTGAAGCTGAAGGAAGCTGTTTGGAATCAAAAAGTAGAGGTTTTCTCCTTAGGGGGAGATGGTGTACTTCGATATAAGGACCGATTATGTGTTTCAGTTGTAGATGACTTGAGAGAGCGGATGTTAAGCCAGGCTCATGGCTATCAGTACTCTATCCATCTAGGTGCCACCAAGATGTATCATGATCTATGGGAAGTCTATTGGTGGAATGACATGAAGAAGGATATAGTAGAGTTTATAGCTAAGTGTTCGAATTGCCAGCATATGAAAGTTAAGCATCGGAGACTTGGAGGTATACTTCAGGACATTATCATTCCTACTTGGAAGTGGGAAGAGATAAATATGGACTTTATTATAGGCTTGCCTCATACACACTGACAGTATAACTCTATATGTGTGATTGTGGACAGGTTGACCAAATCACCCTATTTTTTACCGGTATAAACTACCGATTTAGTAGAGGATTATGCTATATTGTACATTTGGAAGTTTTTTCAGTTGTATGGAGATCCTTTTTCCATAACTCAGATAGGAGTATTCAATTCACCTCTTAGTTTTGGAGATCATTTTAGAAGGGACTTAGTACTCAAGTGAAGCTCAACATAGCTTTTCACCCGTGGACAGATGGTCAGACCGAGCGGACCATTCAAACTCTTGAGGATATGTTGAGAGTGTGTGTGATTCATTTCAAGCGTAATTGTGATGATCAGTTTCCTCTCATCGAGTTTTCCTACAATAATAGTTATCACTCCAGCATTCAGATGGCTCCGTTTGAGGCTCTTTATGAGCGGAGGTGTAGGTCACCTATTTGATGGTTTGAGGTAGGCAAGTCTATGTTTATTGGGCCATATTCAGTCATGAGGATATGGATAAGGTTCATCTTATTAGAGAAAGGCTAAAAACAGCTCAGAGTCACCAGAAATCTCATGCAGATGTGAGGAGGAGAGAGCTTGAGTTTGAGGTTGACGATTGGGTTTTTCAAAAGGTGTTTCCCATGTTGGGAGTGATGAGGTTCAGTATGAAAGGGAAGCTTCATCCTCGATATATTAGTCTTTATAGGATTCTGAGGTAAGATGGCAAGGTGGCATATGAGTTGGAGCTACCAGCAAAGTTAACTTCAGCGCAACCAATTTTCCATGTATCTCTGTTAAAGAAGTGCATTGGTGACCCAACCTTAGTTGTTCCAACAGAAAGAATTAGTGTAAAGGATAGCCTTACTTATAAGGAGGTTCCGATTGATATCCTGGATCGTCAAGTTTGGAAATTTAGAAACAAGGAGGTAGCTTCAGTGAAGGTTTTGTGGAAAAATTAGCTTATCGAGGGAGCTATGTAGGAAGTCGAAGAAGATATGATGGCTAGATACCTGTGATCTTGGGCAGAATTATATGCCCAAGTGATACTCAAATGCTTCATTTCGTCTTGTTTATGCATCTATATTTGTACATTCTCATGTGATTTGTAATTAAAATGTGAATTTATACTAACCAACATGATCAGTGTTGTTTTGCAGGAAAAATGTAATTTTAGGAAGCTAAGATGCATGTTGGGAGTAATCGAGAATGGACTCGGAAGCGAGCAGTGGAAAAGGCCAAGGAAATGCAGCAAATTAAGGGGCTCCGTGATGGAGCCGTGTCACGCTGCCATCGCGGAGGCATTCTGCCGCGGATGATTAAAATAGGCCAAGTTCCAGCGAAGGTGCGCGTTGGTGTCGTGGCACGTTGGCCAAGCCACGCGTTGCACGCCGTGGCACGTTGGGCGTAATTAACTGGACGACCGAATTCCAGCAAGGTTCCACATTTGTGGCGTGTCATGGAGGCAGTGCTCCGCGATGCACTCCGTGACATGTTGCTTGTTATTCCGGGAAAAATTTCCACTAGTATAAATAGCACACTTAGGTTTAATTTTAATAATTCTGACTTGGTTGAGCAAGAACTTGGGTTACAGGCAGTTGAGGGGATGAAATTCTTAGGGTTCTTCTCTATCTCTTTCTTCCTTATTTCAATTATTTGTATGATTTACACTCATTTAATGATGTTTAATCCACAAATGAGTGGTTAAATTCACTTCTTGCTGAGGTTAAGAACATTTGTAGTGGAATGTAATTATTTATCATTTTGGTTTTTCATCTTATCTTCTATGGTTCTATTAATTCTTGTTCTTACTACATTAATGTGTGGCCAATATTAATGTATATCTAAAAAATCCGGTTTGCGCTCGAAAGAGAAAGAAATTGAAAAGTTGTGAATTGGTAGGATATGATCTCTTCTTGGTTTGGGAAAATTCAGAATTGATTTACCTTCAGAATAGAAATATATCTAAAAGTCGTATTAGTCAATTAAGGAATCGGCTTCGTTTGGTTAGAACATAAATTTCTTCTTATCACAGAAATGTAGGTGGAGGGTTCATGATTCTTAAGTGGGGTTAAATACGAGAGTTTTAATCCATAGGCAATAATTCTTGACTAGCAACCGAAGGAAAGATTAACCAATTTGTATCCATAAATTGCTTCCCTGCATGTTCGTTTTAGCCTCAGCATGCTCATTACAATAGTTCAGACTCAATTTGTACATTTGTTTTAGATTAGTATAAATTAGGAAACGAACTCCCAAAATCTTCTTGAAACTGTTGTCTGCATTATTAGAGTTAGAGTTTATTAACACTTGATTCGATTATTACCTTGGTCCAGTCCCTGTGGAATTGATACTTGGCTACTCTACCCATTTTACTACTTGTTCCACCACGTGCACTTGCGAGTAGGCATTCCAAACCACCAAACAAGTTTTTGGCGCTGTTGCTAGGGACTGGCAATTGGTAAAATTGTTTACTTAAGTGTTAGTTTACAATTTCTTATTAGTGCTGACAACTTGGTCTTAGCCTGTCTTTTGCAGATATTGAATTATGTTGAACACTGGCAAGAGACAAGGAGCTGGTGGATTCACACTTAGAGCCAGAAAGACAATTCCATCGTCAAAGGAGAGAAGCTCTAGAGAGAAAGTTGCAGTTGCTCAGACAAACAATCCTGGAGCAACAACAGAATCCACCCATTGTAAGGGCAGTGTTAGTGCCCAAGGAAATGGCAGCTAGGCCGGTTCGTGAAGTGGCAATCCCACATGCTAACAACGTTACATCTAGCATTCGCAAACCTGAGCCAGGAGGGAGGTTCGAGCTTAAACAGAATATGGTGCAATTGCTGCACACCAGCGGGCAATTCACAGGTCTCCATCACGAGGATCCACAACAACATCTCCAAAACTTTTTGCAGATAAGTGACACTTACATCCCCGCTGGAGTGTCACCCGATTATGTCAGGCTTACATTGTTCCCATTTTCACTTTTGGGAGAAGCAAAGAGGTGGCTGAAAGCTGAACCACCTAATTCCATCACTACTTGGGATGATCTTGCACGAAAATTTTTGATACGGTTCTTTCCATCCGGTAAAACAGCAAGACTTAGAAGTCAAATTCTAAGTTTTAAAAAAGAGAGGGGGAGAATCTGTATCAAGCTTGGAAACGATTCAAATCTATGTTGCGGGATTGTCCTCATCATCACCAATCCAATGATGTGCTGGTGCATACTTTCATAGAGGGTTTGGAACCCCACACAAAAATCTTGCTAGACTCAGCAGCTGGGGGACAAGCTTAGAAAAAACTTATGAGGAGCTGTATACTTTGTTGAACCGTATCTCGCAGGGAAATCCAGAGTGGAATGCGGACTCTTCTAGAGGAGGAACAAGGAAAGCGATAGAAGTCTTGGAAGTGGATGGTGTTACAGTTATCGCTGCACAGATAGCTACGTTACAGAATCAACTCAATACCCACTTTAGCAATATGAGCATGAATTAATCTCAAGCCCCAATGAATGTAGTGCAGCAGATTTGGTGTGAAGTGTGCGGCAGTAATGAACACTCAGCTGAGTTTTGTGGTGCGAATCCTGATTCAGTGAACTTTGTTTGTAATGTACAGAGAAATAATCACCAACAGTATGGCAACAACTACAACTCTAATGGGAGGAGTCACCCGAATTTCTCTTGGGGTAGTAACAGCCATCAAGGGCAGAGTTCGAGTCAGGGGGCGCAGACAAATCAAAGAGGGTAGCAGAACTATCAGTCGCAATACAGAAGCAACAATGCACCTCCTCCACCATCATCACCCAGCATTGAGGAAATTTTCAAAACGATGATAGCTAACCAAGCTCAATTGTAGGCTGACTATGTGAAATTGGCAGCCGATGTAATAACAATCACTTAGTTACAAAGGTATTGGAGTACCAGTTTGGGCAACTAGCTAGAGCTTAGAACACCAGGCCGAGAGGAGGAATTCCGAGTGACACTGACCCCAACCCCATGCAAGTGAATGCAGTGACCACAAGGAGTGGTTTACAACTCAAGGAGGTGGAACCAGAAAGACCACCGCAGCAGTCGGGAGCAGTGGAGAATGAGAGGGAACACAATAATGATAGGGGGAAGGAGAAGGAAGCTGAACCATAAAGACCACCACCCCCATTCCCTCAATGATTAAAGAAACACAAGGAGGAAGTATGTTTCAAAAAGTACATGGAGGTTCTTAAACAGGTACACATTAATTTACCTCTTGTTGATGTTTTGCAGGGAGTGCCGAAGTACACAAAATATATCAAGGACATCATGGCGAACAAAAGCAGGTTGACAGAGTATGCTACGGTGGCACTTATGGAGGAGTGCACTTCCCGGATACAAAATAGGTTGCCTACAAAGCTCAAAGACCATGGCAGCTTTACAATTCAACTTACAATCGGGCAAAGTATCCGAGTTCGTGGATTATGTGGGAGCGAGCATTAACTTGATGCCGACATCGGTATTCAAGAAATTGGGGCTAGGCAGTCTAGACCAACAACAGTGATCTTGCAACTAGCGGATCGTTCCTTGGCCAGACCAGATGGCATTGTGGAGGACGTGCTGGTGCAAGGGGGCTCCCTTATCTTCTCGGTAGACTTCATTGTGCTGGATTTTGAGCTGGATGTGGAAGTCCCATTTATTTTGGGACATCCTTTCTTGGCGACCGGGAAAGCACTGATTGATGTAGCTGCAGGGCAGCTAACCATGCGGGCACACGAAAAGGTGGAGGTATTTGATGTGTACAAGGCCACGAAGCTTCTGGCTGTGTATGAGGAACTCTCAGTGATCAACGTGCTTGATCGAGTGAATATTGCTCAAAGTGTTTGCGAGAGCCAGTGGGAAAACCACCGGTGAAGGACCCCCCAAAATTGGAATCGTGGCAAGAAGATCGAAGTGCCACGTTCTTAGTCAATGGGCAGCGATGTAAGCATTACTGGGGTGAGGACGGTAGTCGAGAGAAGACGTCTGTCACCCTAGAGGATGACTAAGCTTCAATGACGTCGAGCCGCGACGGTAAACCAGGCGCTGCATGGGAGGCAACCCATGAAATTATTATAATGATTGAGTAGAATTAGTAGAAAAGAAAGAAAAAAAAAGAAAAAGAGAAAAAAATAGAAAAATAAAAATAAAAACAAAAATTGTGTTTTATGTTGAAACCTATGAATTCTAACCAATTTCTTGTTGTGAAATGAATTTCAGGTTGAACGGAGGGCAAAAATGCAAAGGATCGCAAAGGAAAAAATCGAGGTTAGAAAAATAATAAAAAGTGGCAAAACAGTGAGCCTGTGCGACGGCTTCGTGTCACGGAGGAGGGCCTCCGCGTTGACCTCCGTGACACGTTGAGGTGTAATTCTGGAATTTTTAAAATTCCAGAACACCTCCGCGTTGGCTCCGTGTCACGGAGGGGGTGCTCCGCGTTACCCTCCGTGACACGTTGAGGCGTTAATAGAGACGGGTCACACCGGGTCATCGGGTGACCCACGTGAAAATCCCCCTTTTTATCCTCGATTTCCCTCATTTTTCCCTCATTTCTCATCCCCTCCATGACAAACACCCAAAAATTCCCCCTTCCCCAATGTGACACGGACCTAGGCACAAGTTTTCTTCAACTTTTCTTCGATTTCATCTAATTAAAGGTATGTTCTTTAACTTCATCTCAATTCTTGTCAAATTTTTTGATTTTGAGCATGTGAAGTGAGTAAACCTTGCCCTAATTGTAAATTGAGCTTGAATTCATTTAAGTTATTGTTGATTGATGTTCGTAGTATCATTTTGATTGTATGAACTCGATAAATACATGCTTGATCGAATTTTGGTGAAATATGTAGCTAGGGTTAGAATTTGAATACGAAGAAACTAAATGTGATTGAAAAAGTGGAAATTATGGGTTGGGCATGTTGGGTAAGGTGAATTGTGTTGTCCTTGATGTGAATATGATAAATAAATGAGGGGTTTTCGGGAGAATGAAATTGTTGAATTGCATAGAAATTGGTGACTTGCATAGGTTGTGTTGAGAGAAGTTTTTGCTAAGTGCTATGTGATGAAATGGTATCGTTGGTGATATTTTGATTAGCTGTACGAAGTCTGAGTAGTATGTAGAATTTATTCCATCGAATTCTCTGAATGCACGAGGCATGTTGTTATTTTCTTTTTGTAAATTGGAAAGTGAGAATTGTCTCGCCGTAATGTCGTAATTGTGGCTAAAGACTAAGTGTGGGGTGGCCTAGCTTAACCCAACCTTAGTCAAAGCTAATTTTGATTTGAATAACATTGGGACTGTCCGTTTGATTTGACATGAACAATGGCAAGCAGGCAAGAAAAGGAAAAGGCACATCTACATCGGGCGCGGGAAGGAAAAGAATTAGACTAGGAACAGCAGTCCCAGCAGCACCAGCGGTTTCGCGCGGCCAACGCCGTCAATATAGAACCCGATGGGTGACAGACGAAGGGAAGAAATGGTACACAAAGCACAAGGAGAACAAATACTTCCCCGAGGAGCACATTGCAAGGGAGCCGTTGGCACAGGAATTCCCCAGAATTGTACACCAGATTGACACTGCCGGGATGAACTTCATCTTTGAAGAGCCTAAGGAGTGCAATCTCCACCTGATTCGAGAGTTCTACGCCAACTGGAACCCGACACTCCGCAGTCACACCGTCAAGATAAGGGGGCAAGTAGTCACCTTTGAGCCCCATCACCTTAATGCCATTTTGGGGGCGCGGGACACAGACGCCCATGTACTCCGGCAGCTGAACATCACTCCACCATATGCGAATATCAGACGCACTCTGTGTGGAGCCCGTTCTACAGCACGGTGGAGCAGGCATAAGGAGAGGGGCTACCATCAGATGCTGCCCTACTCTCAAATGAACAGGGAAGCCAGAATTTTGCTTAAGATCGTGTGTTCCTGCTTGATCCCGGGGGTGCACATGACAGATGTCACTTAGGATCATGTGTGCTTGGTATACGCCCTGATGAAAGGGCTAGAGATTAATGTTGGGGCGGTGATTATCTCCGCCATGAAGAGAGCCCGTTTGCATCAAGGGCACAAGTACGGGTTTGGTGGCTTGCTGACCACGTTCCTGAGGGACCTGGATATTGAGGAAGAGGCCCTGGATTACATCCCGTAGATGGAGAGGCATGCCTTGGACGTCACCAAAACTAAGGCACCTGAAACCACTCAAGGGCCACTTCTCACATTAACCGAGCGACATGCTCGGGATGATCAGTATATGGCCCGCATGTTCGGGATGCAGATGCTATAGTTGCGCATAGGCGGGAGGCCAGCAACAGAAGATGAGCTGTGGCAACTCGAGTTGGACTACCCCTTCGGCGAAAATGCTAGGGCTCTATGTCGAGTGGGGCTAGCTTTTATGGAGCCCATTGATGATGATGTCCCCACAGACGAGGAGACACGCCACGATGACTAAGATGTTGAGTCAGATGAGGATAGCAGGGGCGATTCGGATGTGGGGGACGAGGGAACCGCACCTGACGAAGAAGTGGAATACTTCGACTGATCAGGGAGTTTCACCACCTACTCTTGTGCTATGCTGAATATTGTGAACACTGGGGATAGTGTTCGATTTAAGTGTGGGGTTGGAGTAGTTGGGTGCTGGTTGTTTTGTTGTTGTTTATGTTTATGTTTTGTTGGTTGTGCCTGTGAAAAAAATTATGACCCTGTGATTTTGGTGTTTATGTTTTGTATTGTAATTCGGTGTTGTAATTAATGTGAATATGTTGTGTGTTGTATTGAGTTGTTGTTAGCTTGTTGTGTAAATATTTTTGTTTTATCGAAATTATTGATATTTTTAAAAATTTTCATTGAAATATTTTTATGATTGGGTTTCTCGGCGTTTGTTTTCGGTGCTTTTACCGAGAATAGTCCCATTGAATCGAAGTCGTAAATAGTGATCGTTCCCTATGATGGATGGATGACGACTGTCTTAAGGGAAATGTAATCGATGGGAGTAGATTCTTTGTTCTTTTTAATTTTTTATTTTGTTTGTGTGTATCCCAAACGTGTCGTTACTTTATGGTTCGAAATGCTTGTTGCGTGTTATACATGATATTTAGAATGCAAAGGTGATTCGTATGAAAGCATGCAACTTTGTAAACATGTTGAGATACCTAGACCATAGAGTTCGATTCGGTGTGATTGAGGCTTAATGTTTGAATTCTTGTAATTAGCTGATCGAAGAGTCTGTGAATATGTCTTGAGTTGAGCATGTGCAATGAGTTTGTGGTGAGGTTTCGATTCTTCCATGCTATTGTGAAGTGTCTAGAACTTGCCTGGTGTGCGTACAAAACGAAATAAAGGATGTATATTGTAGGAAAGGATGTAGGCATTTCTTTGATTTAACCGAAAGTTTTTTTCCATTATCGTACCTACCTTGAATGTACATCCTAGTTAGCCCATTGTGCCTTTAGCCTATTTTTTTCTTTTGTCGAAAAGGTACGAACCGAGCTTAACCCCTTCTTTTCATTATCCGTGAATTTGATCAAAAACTCTTAAGCGCTCAAGAAAAATGTTTTTTCCACAGTGTCAAGGAGTGAAAAGTGTGAAAAAGAAAGGAAAAGCGGAAGTGGTGAAAGTAAAGAAAAAGTCAAAGGTGCACTTGCTGAATTTAATGAAATGAAGACGTATAACTAATCTTTGTTATTAAGTCGAGTGTGCTTAAAGAAATGGGAACAAAAATAAAGAAAGGCTTCAAGAAAGGGGAGGATGAAGGAAGAAACAATGCCGATGATGTGGTGGGAAGTATTGAAAAGCGCTTAAGGGTGCTAGTTGCTATTATTGGTTAGCCCAGTATGTACTAGTTCCTTAGCTTACATTACAACCCGTTAAGTCCTACGTGATCTTACATCACTCGTCCTTATATTAGTGGAGTAATACACTAGAGGCAAGCTTATGGGTCATGACATGATGCATGTGAATTCTTTGGGAGAGAGAGCGAAATCGTGTTCATATGCCCCTGCATATAATGCTTTTGTGATCATATGATTGAAAAGGGGGAAATTCTCTTATGTTGTGAGGGCACATGCTTGACGAGAGATTTAATTTCGTGTTGGATGTCTTGATCAGCTGATTTGCATGAGTTTGCCGAGATCGAGAGTCGACTCTTGAGTCTAGGAGGTCTTAATGTGTTGAATGGCATTGTATTGATGAGACTATGCATGTTTTCTTCATGATTTGCTATGTAAATAATCGGTATAACCGTAGCTTGAATTGTCAAGCCAAAGTAGCTATGATTGGGTGTCAATTGCATGAGATGTGAGATTTTTGTTCGAGGACAAACAAGGTTTTAAGTGTGGGGTAAGTGATCTTGGGCATAATTATATGCCCAAGTGATACTCAAATGCTTCATTTCGTCTTGTTTATCCATCTATATTTGTACATTCTCATGTGATTTGTAGTTTAAATGTGAATTTATACTAACCAACATGATTAGTGTTGTTTTGCAGGAAAAATGTAATTTTAGGAAGCTAAGATGCATGTTGGGAGAAATCGGGAATGGACTCGAAAGCGAGCAGTGGAAAAGGCCAAGGAAATGCAGCACATTAAGGGGCTCCGCGATGGAGCCGTGTCACGCTGCCATCGCGGAGGCATTCTGCCCCGGATGATTAAAATAGGCCAAGTTCCAGTGAAGGTGCGCGTTGGTGCCGTGGAACGTTGGCCAAGCCACGCGTTGCACGCCTTGGCACGTTGGGTGTAATTAACTGGACGACCGGATTCCAGTGAGGGTCCGCGTTTGTGGCATGTCACGGAGGCAGTGCTCCGCGATGCACTCCGTGACACGTTGCTTGTTATTCCGGAAAAAATTTCCACTAGTATAAATAGCACACTTAGGTTTATTTTTAATAATTCTGACTTGGTTGAGCAAGAACGTGGGTTACAGGCAGTTGAGGGGACGAAATTCTTAGGGTTCTTCTCTATCTCTTTCTTCCTTATTTCAATTACTTGTATGATTTACACTCATTTAACGATGTTTAATCCACAAATGAGTGGTTAAATTCACTTCTTGCTGAGGTTAAGAACATTTGTAGTGGAATGTAATTATTGATCATTTTGGTTTTTCATCTTTTATTCTGTGGTTGTTCTATTAATTCTTGTTCTTACGGCATTACTGTGTGGCCAATACTAATGTATATCTAAAAAACCCGGTTTTCGCTCGAAAGAGAAAGAAATTGGAAAGTTGTGAATTGATAGGATATAATCTCTTCTTGGTTTGGGAAAATTGAGAATTGATTTACCTTCAGAATTCAAATATATCTGAAAGTCGTATTAGTCAATTAAGGAATCGGTTTCGTAAGGCTAGAACATGAATTTCTTCTTATCGCAGAAATGTAGGTGGAAGGTTCATGATTCTTAAGTTGGGTTAAATACGAGAGTTTTAATCCATAGGCAATAGTTCTTGACTAGCAACCGAAGGAAAGATTAACCAATTTGTATCCATAAATTGCTTCCCTGCATGTTCGTTTTAGCCTCAGCATGCTCATTACTATAGTTCAGACTCAATTTGTACATTTGTTTTAGATTAGTATAAATTAGGAAACAAACTCCCAAAATCTTCTTGAAATTGTTGTCTGCATTATTAGAGTTAGAGTTTATTAACACTTGATTCGATTATTACCTTGGTCCAGTCCCTGTGGGATCGATACTTGGCTACTCTAGCCATTTTACTACTTGTTCGACCACGTGCACTTGCATGTAGGCATTACAAACCACCGAACTACCCGCACCATTACCCTTCCGGCAGTTCTAGCATGAGATACTAGTTTCCTCCTTGGTACTCTATTCAGTTTCATGTCGAGTTCATGTCTCTAAGTCTCTTTATTTTCATAGCGTGCATGTATGTTTCATGAATTTAGTTCAGTCATGTATATCAGTCCAGAGTTAGTCATTCCATTAGTTTTCAGCTATAGTTGTTCGGTTTTGGGAATGCAGCTCCTTCCGCAACCTTCAAGTATGCTTAATCTATATACGAGGATGAATGTTTCCAAGGGGGAGATAATGTAACACCCCAAAAGTCTCTAAGATCCGTCTTGAGGGTTGAAATGGAGAAAAAAGGAAAATCTGCACCAGGACACAGAATGAGTCGTCCAGTGACTCGTCAAGTGAATGAACGGGTCGTTATGTGACTGTTAAGTGGTGCCAAGTTTGGGAAAAATGTTTCTTTTCAGAAGTTATGACGGATGGGGTGACAAGCCATTAGAACTCCCCATGAGTCGTGGTGTGACCATTGGTGGTGAAAATGTTGTTTTCCAGTATACTTCACGAATTGAGGAAACGAGTCGTCAAGTCCCCCGGCGACTCATCAAGTGACTCTTCGAGTGAAGGAAAGATCAGGATTTGGGTTTTTAATCCAATGACGGTGGGTCAGACGACGGCCTGTTACTTTACCTGACGGGTCGTCCAGTCCCTCATTGGGTTTGGTAGGGTCCTTTTTTTCAGTCGGTTAATTAAGGGTGTTTTCATAATTTTTAAGCTCCTAACTCCTATACTATGTCGTTTTAAGCCTCCTAAAGAGTGAATTAAGGGTTTATCTTATCCTAAGGCCTCATCCTACTCATAAAACACTCATTAGAAGATCAAAGCCTCAAGTGAAGCAAGAATTCCCCATCTCCATCCTCTTCAATATCTCTTAGGCATCAAACCCTGGCAAGAATTCTCCAAGCTCAGGTATGTACAACCATGAATGGGGGATTTCTTCCACCTCATGCCCAAATTTCTTCTCTCACTAATGAATTCAAGTCTCAAATTAATTGTATTGAAATTATAGGGGTTTAACCCAATTCCATGTAAATATTCATGCTATGTCTATGGGTCTAATTCCCTTATGTCTCAATGAATGATTTAATACTATTCGGGCTGTTTTTACCTTCAATTTAATTATAAATTCATGATTTCAAGTTAATAGAGATTATGCCCTATTATGCATGTTTTTGAAATTCAAGCCTATGATTCCATGATTTCAAGAATGATGAGTTATCTAGTATACATGAATGTTTATGAATTCTTCAACTTATGATTCCATGATTTCGAAATATGAAGTCTATTTCAAGTATGTATGATTTCATGACATGGGCAATCCCCTGGAAAGTTAAGAATGCTTATTATGATTTTAGCCAAGGCTTACACAATCAGTTTATGAAATGTTTCGGAGTCAAAACAACCCATATTCAAATTTAAGCTATGTTTCTTAGAATATGATTATATGAGCAACATGCATGTTTCGGGAGTAGTGTCTAGCACCGCATGGGCCAGGAATTTCGAGGACCCCAGTCTCTGAGCTACATACCAAAGTAGGATATATTCTTATTGGGACCTCTCAAGAGACTGTTTCCCTTGCTCGAGGGCACCCGTGATATCACATCTCATTCGTCCTTTTCCCTAGCAAGGCTTAGGATGGCTCTCCTCCATGTGGGCAAGACGTGGGATTATCGTGCACTCATACATGATGGTTTTCAGTTATGATGAGTCTCCCATTGTTCCTCATGATTTCAGTTAATCATGATCAGGACTCATGATATTATGTTTTATAGCATATTTGACTCATTGGTCAGTTTATGAGCTTTTACTTATGATTTCAAGCATGACAAGTTATATGATTTCTATTTTTAAACCTTCGGTCATTATGTTCAGCTTATGATTATGTATATTTCAAATATATGGCCATTTGCATGTGGTCCTTACTCTCATGATCCATCTTGATTTATATTCATGATTTTAACTACTGTTTTACTAAGCATGTATTACTTACCTTATATACTCAGTACATTCAAAATACTAATTGCATAATTTATCCTATATCATCTCATGATATAGGTTTGGTTGATCCTCCTCAGCCTCGTTGCTTTTATTTATGCTTTATGATATTTAGACTCTCGCTTATCCATGCTTAAGTCAATTTCCGCTTGATTACGCTTTTAAGTCATGTTATGTACGTACCATGGGTTAGCTTGGAGCCATTCATGGTTCAAGATCCCGTGTCTCGGTCTTGGGGCCCAACTTAGGTCGTGACATTGAATGACGACATTCCTAAGTGAAACAGGCAATTTTATAATTGTTTTAGATTTTTAGATAAGTCCATGGGTGTGTGGTAAGGGGAGGTATGAGTACCCGTCACTGAAGCAGGGAAAAATTGGCATGACGAGATACATTACGGCCCATCACATACTCAATGGATCATCACTATCACAATTAGTTGTTCAGTGCTCACGGGATACGTGTGTCGGAGAAAGTGATGGAATGTCACCTCAGTGACAGACAATCACATTCACCGTCACTTATCTACTCATTTCACTAGCTTACTAGATAAGTGTGACGGAGGAAGTGATGGAATTTCATCTTGGTGACGGATCGTCACATTCACCGTCACTTATCTGTTGATTTCACTAACATATTGGATACACAGCAATAAAGGAAGTTATGGCTCGTCACTCACTTCATCACAAGCATAAAGCATCAGTCAATCAAACATTTTTCCTATGTAATTCCAATTGACTCTTGGTACTAATTATTCATATGTCACAGGTACTCATGGCACCAAAATTCCAACCTACCAATGGTGGCTCGTAGAGGAGAATTGATAGACTTGTCCCAGTACATCATCTTTAGGATGAACCTACTGACTCCAAAGAGGAGGTACAGGATGTTGGAGTCGAGGGACAAACACCAGCCTACCAAACTAGATCTATTGCTAGACAACTAGTTACTGTTCCCCAGTTTGATGAGAGAGATGACTCTTCAAAAAACGGATTTAGTTAGGATGGTCCAGGCTCTAACTTAGAGGAAGACAATGGCAATAAGGCCACAAGGAGTCTGTCAATGGAAGCTGATGTCACACCCCACCTTGGGGGGTATGACTGCCACCTGGTGCCCTACTGGAACCTGAACTGCTGGACTGCTAAGCCTGGGCACATCTGGTGCCTGGCTGGCTCC
Organism: Datura wrightii; assembly: GCA_035772735.1. Classification (NCBI taxonomy): domain Eukaryota; kingdom Viridiplantae; phylum Streptophyta; class Magnoliopsida; order Solanales; family Solanaceae; genus Datura; species Datura wrightii. The sequence continues at coordinate 102,391,687 of JASDFA010000027.1, read as the reverse complement.
AACTCATATTTCTGGGAACAAAGGGCTATATAACGGCTGTAAACACAGCCCCCGGCCCATTGGCCTATAGCCTCCTGTACCTGTACTAACAGCTGACCAGAAACATATCAACTCAGGGAAACCTATGTGGGCCGACAAGGCCACAATGCTGTCTAGTTATCTACAACTCAATCATAACGCACAGAAAAGCTACGTGACCGGCAAGGTCACCACTACTGGCAAACTATGGCCCCACACGGCCATCATAAAAGAAAGAAAGAGTACTAACAGCTATACAACTGCACGGCCTCACACGACCGGCTCATCTGACCACAGGGAAAACATATACAGACTGCAAGCCTCTAGGAATAGCAATAGAAATGATCGGGACAGGGCCCCGACCTACCCGTACTATACAGCAAAAAGGAACTGAACTATACCTCAGGAATTCAGTCTCTGGATGACAGGAGCTGAATACTCAACCGTTGATGGGGATCACGTAGTATCGCCTGCTCATCTATGAGTACCTGCAGGCAAGTAATGCAGCGCCCCACTGGGCGTCAGTACCACTAGTACTGAGTATGCAAAGCAACTGAAATAATACAACTGAAAACAACTGAATATAGATAGCGTATCTAGCATTTCTGTATAGCAGGAGATAACTGAATCTGAAGAAGCTGGTATGAACTAAATCAAGCTTTCTGTACTGATAAGGCAGAGGCGTACCTGTAGACGCGATGGCCTGCTGTCTAGTAGCTAGTATATAATATATAAAGCACATAAATGGATATACAAGTAGCAAGCAAGAGCCAATACCAACCCCCTTAAGCCGGATGGCGCCAAGCAAGCAAACAATATATATACCCCTACCCGGGTCAAAACCAACCAAAAATAAGTCACACCACTCATCTGATAACTGTGAGCTCCTCCTACCGGCCCCCTTGGGTACGTAGCTCAGGCCTTGGCCTCTGACAATAAACTGTGTCTGAGTCCGAAGACTCCTGCCTCTGGGCGCAAGTGCACACGGGGTGTGTAATAAAAACTGCCCCTAGGTGCAAGCACGCAACAGGGTAATTTTATAAAAATCTATATCTGAGTCTGCCCCTGGCCACAAGCGCACACAGAGTGTTCTGTCCCTGTAAACAAGGTGGACTGGCTCTGCACAGAGTAAACCGAACTACCCCTGCAAGCAGGGTGGTCTGGACCGTATTATCATGGTGGTCGGCCATCATCGTCCTCTAGGTGGACGACATCGCCCAGCTGGTGGCGGTATCTGAATCTGATATCGACACAGCTATAACCCAAGGGCGGTGGGGATGCTAAAAGGGTGCCCACATGCCACAACAAGTCTCAACAAACAAATAGCACATAGAAATAGCAAGCATGTATAACTGAAAAGACTATCTGGAATCTAACTTCTTATTCTGATCTGTTTCTATACTGAACTGATTCTTTACTAATTATACTGATTCTGAAATCTCTGTTTAACTATATGGCTAATCTGTAGCCAAGATACTGTCTGTCTATCTGATCTTTCTTTATTGACTTTTATTATGAAAATCTGTCTCTTTTATTCTACTACATGCTTGCTAATCACGTAATAGGCTATACTGAATCTGAAATACTAACTTGCCCTCGGGCGCATACTTTTCTAACTTTCAGACTGAATACGATATAACAACGCAAACTAGGTTTACTGAACTTTGCACAATACTTAACATTCAACTCCGGGAATTCTACTACGGAGTCTATCGTACTATACAGGGCTAAAACTACTAACTTGCCCAAGGAACTAGCTTTACATACCTTATCCTTGAATTATTCGTCCGTCGGACGAGGCTCGGCCGGTACTTTAACTGTTCTCTCCCAACTGCATTCATAAATATGTCAACCAATACTAAATACAGCTTTATTGTAAAGAGCAACGTTACTTTCGATATAGTTTATAGCCTAAACTTAGGCTTATCGAAAGACGGTCGAAAACTCGCTATTTTTCAGCGGCCCAGAAGGGAGAAATATTCACTTCTCAGCTAGGAACACATAGACATTAATTTAGAGCAATTCTACTTACCTTAGTTTGGTGGCTCGCCGATTCGTCGGCGGTATTTCACGAAACTAAATTCGTAGGAATGCTCTCTGCTGCTAAATACCTCAGTATCTGGGGTTAATTTGAATTTGGGCAGCGTTTAGCAGCGTAATCGGATGAAAATTATTTAATTTCCTTCGTTCTTACTCCTCTCTGCCATTCACCCTCTGTTTTCTGGAAATTTTTACTGGTTTAAATGAAATTAAACTGAAGTGGGGCTTATATACTTGAGCCTGAACCTGGCCAACGTGTCACGGAGCCATCGCGGAGGCCTCACCTCCGTGACACGCTGCCATCGCGGAGGGGCTCTGCCTCGGCTCCTCCCGCGATGGTTCGACGGGTTTCTCGTCCGATCTTTTTCCCGACCTTTCTCTAGCACGTATGGCCTTCTAATATGCTTAACCAATGTGCGAATAGGTCATCTATGTGCCGGGAATTCTATGGGGTATAACATTCTCCCCCCCTTAAGAACATTCGTCCTCGAATGTATACTACCATCTAGAGGACTTACTTAACTTACTTGTTTAGAAAAATTTCGGCAGAGTTTCCCCTGTAATATGGACTATAGCAAAAACCTGAAATGCAGAAAAGTCCAACACAGGCACTGCACATAATATTCTAGGATCCACTGGATAACTAAATATCAATCTTTCTCATTCACAAACACACAACCATAAGGTACTTCATAAGTAATAATACGGGCATACCTGTCGCCTAACTGGGCCTGGAATAGGTGAGGATATCTGGTCCTCATATCTTCCTCTGCTCCCCAAGTCATCTCCTCTCGGTTCTTGTTACGCCCTAATACTTTGATAGACGTAATATCTTTAGTCCTCAATCTGCGAATCTGTCTGTTTAAGATAGTTATCGGAACCTCTTCATAGGCCAGCTTTTTTGTAACCTATTCTGGACTGGGACTGCTCTGGACGGGTCTCCTATGCATTTCTTCAGCATAGATACATGAAATACCGGACGAATGGATTCTAATTCTGGAGGCAAATTCAATTAACGGTAAATGCTCACTTTGGCTACTACCGAAATCTAGTACACACGCTCGCAACATGCCTTCGAGCGTCTGAGTTATGCACTCAGCCTGCTCATCTGTCTGAAATAATAGATACTGGTATTCTATGTAATCTGACTATCTTTCTGAAATACCACTCAGCATAATCTACGGCCGAGAAGGTAGTTCTTACCGATAAGAGATGAGTTGATTTTGTCGATCTGTCACTTATTACTCCTGTGGAGTCATGTCTGTGTTTAGTACGGGGTAATCTTGCTACAAAATTCATATTTACCGCTTCCCCTTTCCGGAGAGGCACAGTTATGTCCTGGGCCAAATCGCCTGGTTTCTAATGTTCTGCTTTCATCTGTTGGCAGTTAGGAGACTGGGCTACAAATTCAGCAATTTCTCTTTTCATACCTGGCCACCCGTAGTTTTCTTTGATATCATGGCACATTTTCATCGCGCCTGGGTGGAGAGAATAGCGGGCGTAATGCGTCTTGCTCATAAGCTGCTGGCAATGCCCCAAAACATCTGGAGCGCAAATGCGGCCTGTTATACCCCGTAGAATTCCCGGCACTTAGATGACCTATTCGCACGTTGGTTAAGCATATTTGAAAGCCATACGTGCTAGGGAAAGGCCCGGGAAAAGATCGGACGAGAAACCTGTCGAACCATCGCGGGAGGAGCCGAGGCAGAGCCCCTCCGCGATGGCAGCGTGTCACGGAGGGGAGGCCTCCGCGATGGCTCCGTGCCACGTTGCCCTTGTTCAGGCCCAAGTATATAAAGCCCCAACTTCGGTTTAAAATCATATTACACTTATAAATTTCCAGAGAAACGCAGTGAAGTCGAGGAAGACGAAGAAAATTAAATATTTTCGTCCGATTACGCTGCCAAACGCTGCCCAAACCCAAATTAATCCTAGATACCCTAGTATTTAGCAGCAGAGAGCATTTCTACGGAGTTAGTTTCACGAAATACGGCCGACGAATCGGCGAGCCGCCGAACTAAAGTAAGTAGAATTGCTCTAAATTAATGTCTATGTGTTCCTAGCTGAGTAGTAAATATTTCTCCCTTCTGGGCCGCTGAAAAATAGCGAGTTTTCGACCGTCTTTCGATAAGCCTAAGTTTAGGCTATAAACTATATCGAAAGTGACGTTGCCTTTTGAAATAACGTTGTATTTAGTATTGATTGACGTATTTATGAATGCAGTTGGGAGAAAGCAGTAGAAGTACCGGCCGAGCTTCGTCCGACGGACGAATATTCAAAGATAAGGTATGTAAAGTTAAGTTTCCTCGGCAAGTTGAGTAACATTGAAGCAGCGTAGTAATTTACAGACCAGTAGAAGGTTCAGAAATTGATTATTGTATTATTTTGAACATTGGTGTAATATGAGCAGTTTTGGGCCGTAACGTGTACGATACCTATCCGTATGATATAGATTCGAATATAAATGATTAAGATTGGCCGTATATTCAGTATGTGATATAATGTGCCCTGCCAAGATATTGTTGTGTTTAGCTGAAACCTCGCAAGATAGTACAGCATCAGTAAAACATTCCAGATATAGAATAGTAATTGTATATGGTTTAGAAAGCATGTTAGAAATAGGAAATCATGTTAATACAGAAACCTAGTGAATAGCATAGCCTTCAGCAGAAACACCCGCTTGTATAGCCTTTGCCCCAGTACAGTTAGACAGGGAACTATATTCATATTTATACTTCCCTGCCACAGCATGTATCAGACATCTACAGATTGCTATTTTTAGCCCAGTACATGATTTATATAATACCTTACGCCTATTAGTTTTGGCTTATGAGATACACAGACAGCATGACTAGTTGAGACCGTTGTATTGATTGGGGTTGGATTACCTAGCATTCCTGACCGCCCCGGGTTAATAGCTGTATCGACTCGTCCGCCAGAGGACGAGGATACGTCACTCTATGGAGTGATATGCCGTCCCGCAAGGGGACGAAGATGGGATGCCAGTTTCCCCATATTGTGCCTTGGTCGGCCCTTATACACCCCCGTCGAGCGGGTACGCCCGGGGTGTTGATTTAGAGTCCTTCGGACTCAGGTACAGTTATAGTCAGGGGCTCAGCGAGCCCAAGTGCATACCCAGGGACCGGCAGGATGCTTACAGCCACTATAGGAGATGGGATGACCGGGGTAGGGGCATAGATTCTGTGTTGATTGTACCTCCCGGCTTATGGGGGCCGGGTAAGGTTTGTATGTGTTGTGTTATGCTATGTATATTATGCCATGTTATATTAGACGCGAGTAGGTTGGTAGTAGAATGATACGCTTCCAGGTATGATTCCTACTTCCTTCGGTATCAGTAAGAACAGGTACGATCTACATCATCAGACAGTTAAGTTATTCCTCCTACTTCAGCTTCACCAGTCATATTATTGCTTTCAGATGTTGTTTCAGTTATATTATTTCAGTTGCTTTACATACTCAGTACCAGCGGTACTGACGCCCAGTGGGGCGCTGCATTACTTGCCTGCAGGTACTCCTAGACGAGCAGGTGATTCTACGTGACACCCTATCAGCGGTTGACTATTCAGCTCCAGTCATCCGGAGGCTGAATTTCAGAGGTGTAGTTCAGTTCCTTTTGTTGTATATAGAATGGGTAGGTCGGGGCCCTGTCCCGATCAGTTCTATTACTATTCCTAGAGGCTTGCATTCTGTATGTAGTCCCTGTGGTCAGATGAGCCGGTCGTGTGGGGCCGTGCAGTTGTATAGTTGCATTTACTCTTTCTTACTTCTGTGATGGTCGTGTGAGGCCATACTTGTCAGTAGTGGTGACCTTGCCGGTCACGTAGCTTCTTTTTGTGCTTTTTGATTAAGCAGCAGATAACTAGATAGCATGGTGGCCTTGTCGGCCCGTATAGGTTTCCCTGAGTTACTATATTTCTGGTTAGCTGCCAAGACAGGTACAGCAGGCGATAGGCCAATGGGCCGGGGGGCTATATTTACAGCCGTCATATAGCCCTTTGTTTCCAGAAATCTGAGTTAGAGCCAGCCAGGCGCCAGACGCGCCCAGGCTTAACAGTCTAGCAGGTCAGATCTTAGTAGGGCACCAGGTGCCAGTCGTACCCCCCCAAGGCGGGGTGTGACAAACTTGGTATCAGAGCAGGTCGTATCCCAGGGAGTCTGCAAGCCGTGCTAAGTAGAGTCCTGTCCATGGATGTGTTGTGCACCACATACTATGGGTAGGAGGCTGCAAGGCATGATAGGATTGTTGTCTCTTATTTTGATTCAGTCGTGCTATAGAGCTGTACAGTATAGGGTTGAATTCCCAAAATCTTATCATATTCTTTGGCTACAGATAATGTCAGACCAGCGCCATCCCGTCACAGGTCGGAGCTTAGACATTGCAGCAGGGGAAGGCACCAGCAGGATGCCCCCCCCTCATTTGGAGACAGCCCGATTAGAGGGCCTTACAGAGGCTTCATCTCAGCCTCCTCAGCAGTCCCCACCACGTCAGGAGCCGTTTGGAGCGACAGTATCTTCAGCAGTCCCTATACCGATACCTTCCGATCAGGAAGTTAGGAGTGCTGTAGTTATGATAGCACAGGTGATGGCTGCTCAGCGGCAGCAAATGCCATCCACAGTTGCAGAAGCATCAGGAGGGCCCGGTAGTTCGAGGGTCCGAGAGTTCTTAGCCTTGAATCCCCCACAGTTTACAGGCACGGACCGCACAGAGGACCCCCAGGATTTTCTGGATTAGATGCAGAGAATCTTCAGGGTTATGCATGCTACACCTACTGAGTCAGTTGAGTTGGCCGCATTTCGGTTGCGAGATATTGCGGTGTTATGGTATGAAAGCTGGGAGAGGTCTCGAGGGAGAGATGTTCCCCCTCCTACCTGGTCCAGCTTTTCAGGAGCCTTTCTGGATCACTATTTGCCGTGGGAGATCCGACAGGCCCGGGTAGACCAGTTCCTACATCTAGAACAGGGGGCCATGAGTGTTCGGGAATATTCCTTGCGGTTTGATTCTTTGGCTCGATATGCACCAGCTTTTGTGGATACCATGGCATCCAGAGTGCACCGTTTTATTATGGGGTTGAACCCAGAGTATGTTGAGACTTGTATCACGGCCACACTGCGAGAAGATATGGATATTTCCCGAATCCAGGCATTTGCCCAGAATATTGAGGGCATCAGACAGCGACATCGGGAAATCAGAAGGGTTAATCAGGAGCAGCGTCGCCGGGATAGACCAGCTGAGTTACAAAGAGAGGCCCGGGGAGGACCCAGGCCACGATTGTCAGACAGGCCGCCCAGGCCCCCGCCTCCACCACAGTCCCAGGGAGGTAGATTCAGCCGCAGGGGGCAGTCAGAGGCTGGTAGAGGTTCACAGACGGCAGACTCACCGTCACAGAGGAGGGCGGAGCAGAGTAGGTATACCCTACCACTTTGTCCTATATGCAGTCGACGCCATTCTGGAGCATGCAGGTATGGTTCCACCGCATGTTATATTTGTGGCCAAGAAGGCCATTTGATGAGAGATTGCCCAGCCAGAGGTCGTGAGGACCGGGATAGACAGGATAGGGCATCCACAGGATCACGAGCTACAGCATCCTCAACTGGGCGCAGGCCCCCAGTTTCAGCAGGCAGGGGTCGAGGCAGATCAGGGGCCTCTAGTACAGGTGCGGGTTCAAGCCGCACATACGCCTTACCAGGGAGGCGAGAGTCAGAGGCATCGCCTGATGTTGTGACAGGTATGCTAACTATCTGCTCACACCCTGCTTATGTGTTAATTGATCCAGGGTCTACCTTGTCCTATATTACTCCATTTGTGGCACGAAAGTTTAGTATTGTAGCAGAATCATTACAGCAGTCCTTCTTAGTATCTACGCCCGTCGGTGACTCCATCACAGCTAGCCGAATTTACCGCGGGTGTACAGTAGAGGTTGCTGATCGTCAGACCACAGTAGATCTGGTCGAGTTAGAGATGATAGATTTCGATGCCATAATGGGTATGGATTGGTTAGTGCCATGTTTTGCTAATGTTGAATGTTGGACCAAAACGGTCCGATTCCATTTCCCGGGGGAGGCAGTACGGGAGTGGAAGGGCAGCACCGCGACACCAAAAGGTAGGTTTATTTCCTACCTTCGGGCGAGAAAGTTGATATCTAAGGGGTGCATTTACCATCTTGTCAGAGTTCAGGATGTCCAAGCAGAATCTCCGACACTCCAGTCTGTCCCAGTGGTAAATGAATTCCCAGATGTATTTCCTGATGAGTTACCTGGTATTTCCCCAGAAAGGGAAATAGACTTCGCTATTGACTTGCTACCAGGCACTCAGCCAATATCAATACCTCCTTATCGTATGGCTCCTGCAGAACTCAGAGAATTAAAGGAGCAGTTGAAAGACTTGTTAGATAAAGGTTTTATCAGGCCGAGTACTTCCCCGTGGGGTGCGCCAGTCTTGTTCGTGAGAAAGAAAGATGGCTCGCTCCGAATGTGCATAGATTATCGGCAGCTCAATAAAGTTACAGTAAAGAATAAGTATCCACTTCCTAGGATTGATGACCTATTTGATCAGTTACAGGGAGCCAGATACTTTTCTAAGATTGATTTGCGGTCCGGATATCACCAGGTCCGAGTACGTGAGAGGGACACCCCTAAGACAGCATTTAGGACCCGATATGGACATTTTGAATTTCTGGTTATGTCCTTCGGGCTAACAAATGCCCCAGCAGTTTTTATGGACCTGATGAACAGTATTTTCAGACCCTTCCTGGACTTGTTCGTGATAGTATTCATTGATGATATTCTGGTGTATTCTCGCTCCGAAGCAGATCACCGGACTCATTTGCGGGCAGTGCTCCAGATTCTCAGGGACCGCCAGTTGTACGCAAAATTTTCGAAGTGTGAATTCTGGCTTAACTCAGTAGCCTTTTTAGGGCATATTGTCTCAGATACTGGTATACAGGTAGACAAGCAGAAGATAGAAGCAGTTAAGTCATGGCCTAGGCCTACTACCCCGATTGAAGTTCGTAGCTTTTTGGGGTTGGCAAGATATTATCGAAGGTTCGTTGAGGGATTCTCAACCATTGCAGCACCTTTAACTAAATTGACACAGAAAGCAGCAAAGTTTCAGTGGACGGAGGCATGTGAGCAAAGTTTCCAAGAACTGAAAGATAGATTGACCTCCGCTCCCGTATTAGCACTGTCGGAAGGCACAGAAGGTTATTCAGTTTATTGCGACGCGTCAGGTGTCAGATTGGGATGTGTGTTGATGCAGCATGGTAGAGTAATTGCATATGCTTCCAGGCAGCTGAGGAAACACGAAAAGAATTACCCTACCCATGACCTAGAATTGGCCGCAGTAATTCATGCCTTGAAGATGTGGAGGCATTATCTGTACGGAGTTCATGTTGATATTTACACAGATCATAAGAGCTTGCAGTACATTTTCACTCAGAGGGAGTTGAATCTGCGGCGACGTCGCTGGTTAGAATTGTTGAAAGATTATGATGTGAATATTCTATACCACCCCGGAAAAGCTAATGTTGTAGCAGATGCCCTGAGCCGTAAGTCAATGGGGAGTTTAGCGTATTTGCGACCTGAGAAGCAGAAGTTAGCCAAAGAAATCCATCAGTTAGCTAGCCTAGCCATTCGAGTAATGGAAACAGAAGATAATGGGGCTGTAATTCAAAATTCTGCAGTATCATCATTAGTTGCAGAGGTAAAAGAACGACAGTATGAGGATCCCGATTTAGTCCAGCTCAGAGATAGAGTTCAGAAGGGCAAGGAGCCAGATTTTCAGACAACCGAGAGTGGTGTGCTACGCTGTAAGGGCCGCCTTTGTGTCCCGAATGTCTCAGGACTTCGCGGACAGATCATGCACGAGGTACACTACGCTCGCTATTCCCTTCATCCAGGGGCGACGAAAATGTACCATGATATCAGAAACATCTATTGGTGGCCAGGTATGAAAGCTGAGATAGCTGAGTTTGTGTCTAGATGTTCTAATTGTCAGCAGGTAAAAGCCGAGCACCAGAAACCGGGCGGTTTGACGCAAGAGATAACGGTACCTATGTGGAAATGGGAAGCAATAAACATGGATTTTGTAACAGGGTTACCCCGTACTAGACGCAGAAATGATTCCATTTGGGTAATAGTTGATAGGCTGACAAAATCAGCTCATTTCCTGCCAGTGAGGGCTACCTTCTCAGCTGAGGATTATGCCGAATTATATATCAGAGAAATAGTTAGGTTACATGGAGTGCCGGCATCTATCATTTAAGACAGAGGGGCACAGTTTACAGCTAGGTTCTGGCAGTCATTTCAGAAAGGTCTGGGGACGCAGATTAATCTGAGTACAGCATTCCATCCTCAGACAGACGGGCAAGCTGAACGTACAATTCAGACGCTCGAAGATATGCTATGAGCGTGTGTATTAGATTTTGGGGGTAGCTGGGATGAACATCTTTCGTTAATCGAATTTTCTTATAATAACAGCTACCATTCAGCTATCCAGATGGCGCCTTTCGAGGCATTATACGGGCGAAAGTGTAGATCGCCGGTGGGCTGGTTTGAGGTAGGAGAATCAGCATTAGTTGGCCCAGATATCGTTCGGCAGTCCGAAGAAAAGATAAAGCTTATCCGGGAACGTTTACTGACCGCTCAGAGTCGTCAGAAGTCATACGCAGATAGACGGCGCAGAAATCTAGAATTTTCGGTAAACGACTGGGTATATCTGAAAGTGTCCCCGATGAAAGGGGTAATGAGGTTTGGCAAGAAAGGCAAGCTTAGCCCAAGATTCATTGGGCCGTACCAAATTCGGCGAAGAATAGGCCGCGTAGCATATGAGTTAAACTTGCCTCCAGAATTAGCATCTGTTCATCCAGTATTCCACGTTTCCATGTTAAGAAAGTTCGTAGGGGACCCTTCTACAGTAGTTCCAGTCCAGGATGTGCAGGTCACAGAGGAGTTAGCCTACGAAGAGGTTCCCGTAGCTATCTTAGACAGACAGATTCGCAGGTTGAGAACTAAAGATGTTGCATCGGTCAAAGTTTTGTGGCGTAACAGAAATCGGGAAGAAATGACGTGGGAGGCTGAAGAAGACATGAAAATCAGATACCCTCACTTATTTCAGGCCTAGTCAGACGACAGGTATGTCTGTATCATTATTTATGCAGTACTTTATGGCTTGTATGTTGTAAATGATAAAGAAAGAAGTGGTATTCAGTTGTCCAGTGGATTGTAGAATATTGTGTGCAGTGCTTGTGTTGGACTTTTCTGCATTTCAGGGCGTTGCGATAGTCCATATTACAGGGGAAACTCTGCCAAAATTTTCCCAGAAACTAGAGTGAACAGCTCTCTAGACAGCAGTATACATTCGGGGACGAATGTTCCTAAGGGGGGGAGAATGTTATACCCCGTAGAATTCCCGGCACTTAGATGACCTATTCGCACGTTGGTTAAGCATATTTGAAAGCCATACGTGCTAGGGAAAGGCCCGGGAAAAGATCGGACGAGAAACCTGTCGAACCATCGCGGGAGGAGCCGAGGCAGAGCCCCTCCGCGATGGCAGCGTGTCACGAAGGGGAGGCCTCCGCGATGGCTCCGTGCCACGTTGCCCTTGTTCAGGCCCAAGTATATAAAGCCCCAACTTCGGTTTAAAATCATATTACACTTATAAATTTCCAGAGAAACGCAGTGAAGTCGAGGAAGACGAAGAAAATTAAATATTTTCGTCCGATTACGCTGCCAAACGCTGCCCAAACCCAAATTAATCCTAGATACCCTAGTATTTAGCAGCAGAGAGCATTTCTACGGAGTTAGTTTCACGAAATACGGCCGACGAATCGGCGAGCCGCCGAACTAAAGTAAGTAGAATTGCTCTAAATTAATGTCTATGTGTTCCTAGCTGAGAAGTAAATATTTCTCCCTTCTGGGCCGCTGAAAAATAGCGAGTTTTCGACCGTCTTTCGATAAGCCTAAGTTTAGGCTATAAACTATATCGAAAGTGACGTTGCCTTTTGAAATAACGTTGTATTTAGTATTGATTGACGTATTTATGAATGCAGTTGGGAGAAAGCAGTAGAAGTACCGGCCGAGCTTCGTCCGACGGATGAATATTCAAAGATAAGGTATGTAAAGTTAAGTTTCCTCGGCAAATTGAGTAACATTGAAGCAGCGTAGTAATTTACAGACCAGTAGAAGGTTCAGAAATTAATTATTGTATTATTTTGAACAATGTGTAATATGAGCAGTTTTGGGCCGTAACGTGTACGATACCTATCCGTATGATATAGATTTGAATATAAATGATTAAGATTGGCCGTATATTCAGTATGTGATATAATGTGCCCTGCCAAGATATTGTTGTGTTTAGCTGAAACCTCGCAAGATAGTACAGCATCAGTAAAGCATTCCAGATATAGAATAGTAATTGTATATGGTTTAGAAAGCATGTTAGAAATAGGAAATCATGTTAATACAGAAACCTAGTGAATAGCATAGCCTTCAGCAGAAACACCTGCTTGTATAGCCTTTGCCCCAGTACAGTTAGACAGGGAACTATATTCATATTTATACTTCCCTGCCACAGCATGTATCAGACATCTACAGATTGCTATTTTTAGCCCAGTACATGATTTATATAATACCTTACACCTATTAGTTTTGGCTTATGAGATACACAGACAGCATGACTAGTTGAGACCGTTGTATTGATTGGGGTTGGATTACCTAGCATTCCTGACCGCCCCGGGTTAATAGCTGTATCGACTCGTCCGCCAGAGGACGAGGATACGTCACTCTACGGAGTGATATGCCGTCCCGCAAGGGGACGAAGATGGGATGCCAGTTTCCCCATATTGTGCCTTGGTCGGCCCTTATACACCCCCGTCGAGCGGGTACGCCCGGGGTGTTGATTTAGAGTCCTTCGGACTCAGGTACAGTTATAGTCAGGGGCTCAGCGAGCCCAAGTGCATACCCAGGGGCCGGCAGGATGCTTTCAGCCACTATAGGAGATGGGATGACCGGGGTAGGGGCATAGATTCTGTGTTGATTGTACCTCCCGGCTTATGGGGGCCGGGTAAGGTTTGTATGTGTTGTGTTATGTTATGTATATTATGCCATGTTATATTAGACGCGAGTAGGTTGGTAGTAGAATGATACGCTTCCAGGTATGATTCCTACTTCCTTCGGTATCAGTAAGAACACGTACGATCTACATCATCAGACAGTTAAGTTATTCCTCCTACTTCAGCTTCACCAGTCATATTATTGCTTTCAGATGTTGTTTCAGTTATATTATTTCAGTTGCTTTACATACTCAGTACCAGCGGTACTGACGCCCAGTGGGGCGCTGCATTACTTGCCTGCAGGTACTCCTAGACGAGCAGGTGATTCTACGTGACTCCCTATCAGCGGTTGACTATTCAGCTCCAGTCATTCGGAGGCTGAATTTCAGAGGTGTAGTTCAGTTCCTTTTGTTGTATATAGAATGGGTAGGTCGGGGCCCTGTCCCGATCAGTTCTATTACTATTCCTAGAGGCTTGCATTCTGTATGTAGTCCCTGTGGTCAGATGATCCGGTCGTGTGGGGCCATGCAGTTGTATAGTTGCATTTACTCTTTCTTACTTCTGTGATGGTCGTGTGAGGCCATACTTGTAAGTAGTGGTGACCTTGCCGGTCACGTAGCTTCTTTTTGTGCTTTTTGATTAAGCAGCAGATAACTAGACAGCATGGTGGCCTTGTCGGCCCGTATAGGTTTCCCTGAGTTACTATATTTCTGGTTAGCTGCCAAGACAGGTACAGCAGGCGATAGGCCAATGGGCCGGGGGGCTATATTTACAGCCGTCATATAGCCCTTTGTTTCCAGAAATCTGAGTTAGAGCCAGCCAGGCGCCAGACGCGCCCAGGCTTAACAGTCTAGCAGGTCAGATCTTAGTAGGGCACCAGGTGCCAGTCGTACCCCCCCCCCAAGGCGGGGTGTGACACGGCCTTTATATCGCAACATTCCGGCTATCTGGAAATATGTCACCTCTCCTTGCTGAATCTTATGTTCAAATTGAACCCGACTAGGGTTTCTATACTGCCGTTCCTTTACTTCCACCGTTAACGACAATGCTGCGACATTCTGTATTATCATTCTGTTATCCTTTATTTCCGCTATGTGAACGGCTAAACCGGCTAACTAGTGAAATTCTCGGGTCTATTCCCGCTGTTCAGGCGGCAAGTATGCCAACTCCCCATAAATTTATGACAAAGGGCGTCTGCTACCATACTAGCCCTTCCTGGTGATACAAAATTTTCGCTCTGTAAGGCATAAGCTATTGCAGCTAACTCCAGGTCGCGGGTAAGATAATTCTCTTCACATTTCTTCAACTACCTGAAAGCATAAGCTATTACCTTACTACGCTGCATCAACCCTCTGTACCTCCTGGCGATACTAACACTGGAGCTGACGTTAACCTGGCTTTTAACCCTTAGAAGTTCTGCTCACACACCTCAGTCTGCTGGAACTTTACTGCCTTCTGTGTCAACTTAGTCAGAGGTGCTGCTAAGGTGGAAAATCCTTCCACAAACCCTCTGTAATACCCGGCTAACCGCAGGGATTGCGTACTTCGATTGGAGTGGTAGGTCTAGACTATGTCTTCTCTACTTCGATTTTCTGTATATCTATCTGTACCCCAGCCTCTAACATAATGTGACCAAAAAGGCTACTAAACTCAACCAAAATTCACATTTACAAAATCTAACATATAACTGACGGTCATACTGGTTTATTATGCCGGAGAATCTGACAAGTAATCTACCGGTATAGCTAGAGCTTTACCTGGCCTTCTGACTGCATGCTAAGGCTACTTGTTGTTAAGGTAACCTTGAACGGCTATTTGCACACCGTGTACCCGTATCTGATTAGGGGGTCCTGATATTGACCATGACCTCTAATGATCTGGCTGCATAACCTTAAGTAACTGAATAGTCGGGTTGAATGACCCGGATGTAGCAGTAGTCTAACAATGCTCTAACTGTTCTACGTAAATACTTATAGTTCATGCATGACTGCAGACTTGTGGGCATCTAATTGCTTTGTTATTTTGCTTGAACCACTGTAAGGCTGGGCTTAATCAAACTTACTCCCAGGCGATCAATCTCTGGATATTCACGGGGAGTCTACTGATCTCCTGGTCTTAATAAACACTGTGCTAGCAGGGTACTATCAATCTCTTACGCCTTGTGTGTATCCACTTGGATTTATACTACTATTCTGGGGAATTCTCGGTCTTATGAACTATTCTGTAAATACTGGCCTTCTACTAGGGCTCTATATCTAAATATCTTACGAGAACCAGCTAAAGTACTAGTCTGTCGCTGACTACTGACGTGGACCCTTCTTTGGGGTACCCACGAGTATTCTGACTGGGACGACCGGCTAACTTATGGGGTATTCCACATAATGACTGCTAGGTTAGCTAAGGCCGACTCTCACCTACAAAGCTGGGAAAATGGCGTACAACCACTTGACATACTAGAACAATTCTGGTATTGCTAATCTCTAAAATTTGCCTACTCGGCCTCTAATCCTGGTTCTAGCATATACACTACTGTTACCGATCTTCAGGGACGCCTCCCTGCTAATGCAGGCGTCAGCTGGTCGGCAGACCGTCTACTGCGCCCTTATCATCTAGCCATCTGTTTTAGGCCATTAACTCTGATAAGCTCCTAGGGCCTAGATCTGGCAACAACACATAAATCTATTAACTTAATAACTGAGAACTGAGATAGTTTCTATGATTTCATACATAATTCATCCCTTTCCCTTCTCCTTTTCTTTCTTTCTTCTCCCTCTTTCTTATATTTTTTTGGCAAGGGGGTGTCCTGCAATGCAATTTGTATATGCTTTCTATTACTAATCAGCATCTGTGATTGCAGCCCTTATAGGCAGCCACTTACAACATATCTATTATCTGTATACATATATATCGCTAGCTACGTACCATATGTACTGAATTCTGCGGTAATTCATAATCTCTGACATGTTCTGCTGAGTCTCATACCGTACATGATACACCGCTTCTACAGCCTGATACTATCTCTTGCCCTGACTTATCATTTCGTTGTATTGCCACCCCATTTTGAGAGTAACAAACATAAACACCTTAGTTATTGTCTGCTATTTGAAATTCCGCCACTCTTGCGATGTGGGGTCAACGTTCGAATCTTGTAGCCTTACGTAGGCATATATTAAAAGCCCATGACTATCAGCTGGGCCTTAGCTCTAGGCTACACTAGATTAGAATTGCTGTATCGGTAACTTTTTAACTTTTCCATAGCGGACATACTGCGGTATTCTGAACCGCAATCCTACTGTCAGCCCGAAGCTTAATCCTTAAAACGATACTCTATTAATCTGGGGGGTAACCCTGATTTCCCCATCAAATCTGGCATTTCTGCTTCTTCCCCTCATCTTACTTAAACTGAACTCTGGGGTTTAAGGTACCTGCCTTTCGTTGCTAATGAGATCACTGATCAAGCCTCGGCCTATACTTGTTCTGGCATATATTCAAGCCCATCTAATTCACATGACCTTTATATCTTTCGATGTCACAACTAGATCATAACTATAATCTTACCGGTATATCTTGCTATCTGTTAGCATATATGGCGGACTTGGCCCTTTTCTGACTCAAACTCGACTATTATTAGGCATTCATCACTAGCAGGTCTGTTACCCCTACTTTGGGTAGGCTAACAGTCTTACTTTCTTTACTGGCTTGTTATTATAAGGGTCTGCTCAGCCTACGTAATCATAAGGGCTCTTTATACCTTCTAATACTTACTAGGATCAATCAGCCCATCTTTACTTACTGCTTGATTTGGCAACCCCATCTCAAGTCTTATGCCCCTTTACTATACTGGCATCAAAACCAAGGGGTGGGAATAGCCCTTTTCTTATTGCAACAAGCAAAAGCATTTGACTGTACCATATCCGAAAAGAGGTATTTGGGATTCCTGCATTTCCCTCTCTTTTTCATACTTACCTGGTGGTCTGACCTTGTCTATAATCTTAATCAGATCTTATATAACTAATAAGTATATCAACTCATATGTACATTATACTTCTGACTTCCTATTATAACGTTATCAACGTATACTGGGAATAGTGCCAATAAAGGTATCACGCTGGGAGGTCTCTGATACCTCCTCCTGCTGCTGTAGCTATCATGTAACTGACTAATGCTCTCTTCCGTTGCTATCTCTGATCTTCTACCTGTGATAGGGTAATGCTGATCTGCCTTTGTATTTGTAATCAAAGAATACGGTAAGTTCTCAGGGACTCAACCCTATACTGTACCGCTCTAAAGCACGACTGACTGAGAAGGAAGGGTAACCATCATATCATGCCTCGCAGCCTCCTGCCTATAGTATGTGGTGCACAACACATCCATAGACAAGACTCTACTTAGCACCGCTTGCAGACTCCCTGGGACACGACCTGCTCTGATACCAAGTTTGTCACACCCCACCTTGGGGGGTATGACTGGCACTTGGTGCCCTACTGGAACCTGAACTGCTGGACTGCTAAGCCTAGGCACATCTGGTGCCTGGCTGGCTCCAACTCATATTTCTGGGAACAAAGGGCTATATAACGGCTGTAAACACAGCCCCCGGCCCATTGGCCTATAGCCTCCTGTACCTGTACTAACAGATGACCAGAAACATATCAACTCAGGGAAACCTATGCGGGCCGACAAGGCCACCATGCTGTCTAGTTATCTACAACTCAAACATAACGCACTGAAAAGCTACGTGACCGGCAAGGTCACCACTACTGGCAAACTATGGCCCCACACGGCCATCATAAAAGAAAGAAAGAGTACTAACAGCTATACAACTGCACGGCCTCACACGACCGGCTCATCTGACCACAGGGAAAATATATACAGAGTGCAAGCCTCTAGGAATAGCAATAGAAATGATCGGGACAGGGCCCCGACCTACCCGTACTGTACAGCAAAAAGGAACTGAACTACACCTCAGGAATTCAGTCTCCGGATGACAGGAGCTGAATACTCAACCGCTGATGGGGATCACATAGTATCGCCTGCTCGTCTATGAGTACCTGCAGGCAAGTAATGCAGCGCCCCACTGGGCGTCAGTACCACTGGTACTGAGTATGCAAAGCAACTGAAATAATACAACTGAAAACAACTGAATATAGATAGCGTATCTAGCATTTCTGTATAGCAGGAGATAACTGAATCTGAAGAAGCTGGTATGAACTAAATCAAGCTTTCTGTACTGATAAGGCAGAGGCGTACCTGTAGACGCGATGGCCTGCTGTCTAGTAACTAGTACATAATATATAAAGCACATAAATGGATATACAAGTAGCAAGCAAGAGCCAATACCAACCCCCATAAGCCGGATGGCGCCAAGCAAGCAAACAATCTATATACCCCTACCCGGGTCAAAACCAACCAAAAATAAGTCACACCACTCATCTGATAATTGTGAGCTCCTCCTACCGGACCCCTTGGGTACGTAGCTCAGGCCTTGGCCTCTGACAATAAACTGTGTCTGAGTCCGAAGACTCCTGCCTCTGGGCGCAAGTGCACTCAGGGTGTGTAATAAAAACTGCCCCTGGGTGCAAGCATGCAACAGGGTAATTTTATAAAAATCTCTATCTGAGTCTGCCCCCGGCCACAAGCGCACACAGAGTGTTCTGCCCCTGTAAACAGGGTGGACTGGCTCTGCGCAGAGTAAACCGAACTACCCCTGCAAGCAGGGTGGTCTGGACCGTATTATCATGGTGGTCAGCCATCATCCTCCTCTAGGCGGACGACATCGCCCAGCTGGTGGCGGTATCTGAATCTGATATCGACACAGCTATAACCCAAGGGCGGTGGGGATGCTAAAAGGGTGCCCACATGCCACAACAAGTCTCAACAAACAAATAGCACATAGAAATAGCAAGCATGTATAACTGAAAAGACTATCTGGAATCTAACTTCTTATTCTGATCTGTTTCTATACTGAACTGATTCTTTACTAATTATACTGATTCTGAAATCTCTGTTTAACTGTATGGCTAATCTGTAGCCAAGATACTGTCTGTCTATCTGATCTTTCTTTATTGACTTTTATTATGAAAATCTGTCTCTTTTATTCTACTACATGCTTGCTAATCACGTAATAGGCTATACTGAATCTGAAATACTAACTTGCCCTCGGGCGCATACTTTTCTAACTTTCAGACTGAATACGATATAACAGCGCAAACTAGGTTTACTGAACTTTGCACAATACTTAACATTCAACTCCGGGAATTCTACTACGGAGTCTATCGTACTATACAGGGCTAAAACTACTAACTTGCCCAAGGAACTAGCTTTACATACCTTATCCTTGAATTATTCGTCCGTCGGACGAGGCTCGGCCGGTACTTTAACTATTCTCTCCCAACTGCATTCATAAATATGTCAATCAATACTAAATACAGCTTTATTGTAAAGAGCAACATTACTTTCGATATAGTTTATAGCCTAAACTTAGGCTTATCGAAAGACGGTCGAAAACTCACTATTTTTCAGCGGCCCAGAAGGGAGAAATATTCACTTCTCAGCTAGGAACACATAGACATTAATTTAGAGCAATTCTACTTACCTTAGTTCGGTGGCTCGCCGATTCGTCGGCCGTATTTCACGAAACTAAATCCGTAGGAATGCTCTCTGCTGCTAAATACCTCAGTATCTGCGGTTAATTTGAATTTGGGCAGCATTTAGCAGCGTAATTGGACGAAAATTATTTAATTTCCTTCGTTCTTACTCCTCTCTGCCGTTCACCCTCTGTTTTCTGGAAATTTTTAAAGGTTTAAATGAAATTAAACCGAAGTGGGGCTTATATACTTGAGCCTGAACCTGGGCAACGTGTCACGGAGCCATCGCGGAGGCCTCACCTCCGTGACACGCTGCCATCGCGGAGGGGCTCTGCCTCGGCTCCTCCCGCGATGGTTCGACGGGTTTCTCATCCGATCTTTTTCCCGGCCTTTCTCTAGCACGTATGGCCTTCTAATATGCTTAACCAATGTGTGAATAGGTCATCTAGGTGCCGGGAATTCTACGGGGTATAACAGCTGAACCATTGAAAGGATATGTCATCAATGCTAAAACACCTAGATTTCGAGAAAGTGGCGCTGACAGGTCAAAGGTTCAGACAAGTATTTTCTGGAGGGCCCCACCACTATAAGGCAAGGACATCTCAAGAGGAGTTTTTTTGAAGTAAGAATCATAGACTCCATGATATCCGAGTATCCTAAAATTGGAAGAGGGTACAAATTCTATGGCTTGGGGTGGATGAGTGAGGCCCCAGGCTCATATTTCCCCAACATGGTTCATGAATTCTACCCGAACTATGCGGCTACTCTAGATAGTATGTGCAAGAAGGCATAGAAAGCATCCAAAATTCCTATCCACACCAAAGTACAAGTCCATGTAGTCCCGGTTGACATATCAAAAAATATTATCAATAGGATGCTTTATGGAACCGAATTTGCACTACCAGCCAGAACTATGGAGTTTGACTATAGAACAAGAGAGTGGCATAACCAGCATGTATGGTTTGCACATGTCCTGCCTGATAGTCAGCCTTCATGGCTGACGAACCTGTTACACCCTAAAAAATTTTTTTATGATTATTTGATGTTTGTATGCTATATTAAGGGATGTGCGACTTGTATATTGGTCGTAGGTGAGGAGGGAAACATGTATGAAGGGAAAAGAGAAGAGTATGCGAAGTTTATAAGCAAGGTTCTAATTTAAATGAGCATATCTCCTATCTATAATGAGTTAGAAGAACCACTATCTATAAAATTAAAGTTCTTTCATTCTAGTTTTAAGAAGATCAAACCGCTTGTTAATTAGAGTTCAGAGTAAGGTGATATGGGCATTTTATCGAGGCACCTCGAGCAGTGACATGGCATGACTCCCTAGCGCCTCCACCGCCCTATTTACTTAAAATCAGATTTTCACTTGTAGAAAGCATTTCCATCCTAATCTAGATTGACCAGATTTCTAAGGATTCCATTTATATCTCAATTTCATTAGCTAGAAAAAAGAAAATCAAGGAGGAAACATCAAGCAAAGTTCAAGCAAATCACAAGACAAGCTGAGAATTCTTTGCCAAGTGTGCTAGGGGCTGTTTTGGAGCTTGTTTTGGCAACATTTTGAAGGTGATTTTCTGCATTACAGAAGCTGTTTGGACTTTCTATATATCTATATTTGAATATGGATTTAACTAATATGTATGATAAGTATTTTGCCCCCGTTAAACCTCTCAAATTGAAAAGTGAAAAGTTGGAAATTGGCAGCTAAGTGAGCTGCCGATGAACTATTTTTTAGTTGAGTTTTGCTTGTTTTTCTTAGGATTTTTTGCTGTTCCTTTGGATGGAATTATCATTAATATTGAGGGAAGGAATTACAGCAGAATTAAGATAAAATTCCCTCTTTTTTTCTCCCTCAAAAGCTAGTGAAAGTAGTAGAGAAAATGGCTAAATATTATTGATGTTTTCATGTGTTGTTGTTGCTGTTGTGACTGCCTTTGGTAAGTTATTTTGGGCTGCATTTTGTTCTACAAATTAATCTTTTTGTTGGCCTATAAATTCACGAATTAAGGAGGTTGAAATCTAGTCATTAAAATAGGAAATTATCTAAAGAAAAAAGGTATGTTAAGGCATCCTATCCTCGTTGTTCAAAAACGAATATATACTGCCGAAAGGGCTAATATTCCTATGTATTCACACTCATATTGAAGCAAGTATAATTTTTTTTGAAGGGCCAAAAGTGAATGACATTGAGTTTGAATCATTTAAACATTTTGAATATGTAAATGTGAGATGAAATACGTGTTACTTACAATTGTGTCGTAGTTATAAATTGAATCTCAAGTCCCCTTATCATGGGCACCGTGAGCTGGTACTTTACTGTATGTTATATATATGTGATATTAAATATGTTTAAAGGTATGGTTGCTAAGTGAAGCCGGTGAAAGAGCCAAGATGATGACGTGAAAACGAGTTTAAGCTATCTAAAGATGTCGGAATCTAGTAAGGGTAAATGAGCTTGTCGAAGTGGAAATTCCGCATCATGGTTGTCCTTTATCTTATATATATATGTGTGTGTGTGTGTGTGTGTGTGTGTGTGTTATACGGTACATGAGGCTAAAGGGAGATTCCATTATTCCTCTCCTTTAAGCTAAACGTTAGGTTATCGAGTTCTCGAATCTAAAATGTGCCTAAGTGTTGTCTGTGGAGCTTGTTGAATTCCTTATGTCACTCGAACCTTCTTATAACTTTGAGTGTCATTGATTATATGCATATAAGAGTAATTTGAAAGGTATATGTGATATATGTGTGCAACACCAAAAGTTTTTAAGATCAGAGTCCAGACTTTAAATGAGAAATCAATAGGGAAGTGGAAAATTTACCTCAGAACAAGTCGTGGAACGACTCGTTAGGTAACCTAACGGGTCGTGGTCAGGCCCGTAAAGAGCAGTCAGGAGGTGCAATAAGGTTCAGTGACCACAAATTACCTGATGAGTCTTCGTGTTAGGTAATGACTCGTCAGCGCAGTCGTGGGAAGGAGGAGCAGGAATGGTGAGGTTTAGTGGCAACAGGCAACCCAACGAGTCATTAGGCAGGAGACGAACCATTAGTTCAGCCATCGGGTGGAGGCTAGAGATCAAGGATGGGGTCCCCAGAAAATGGTGATAACGGAAGAGGGGATGAGTCATTGTGCAGTTGACAACTCATCAAGTGACCCATGGGGAGAGAAGAGCAGAAAAAGGAAATAATTCTAGTGTACTCCACGAGTTGGCACCATGAGTCATTACCAACCCCACGACTCGTGGAGTGCCTCATGGGGACTGGCAAGTGCATTTTTCCTGTGAATTTCCAAGGGTATTTTCTTAACATTTTATGCTTCTAACTCCTAAACTACATCGTTTTGAGCATTTTATGGGATGTTTTTAAGGGTTTTTCTAGTCTAATCACGCATTCCCTCAAGATATTCCCTCAAATTCTTCTTCCTCTTCTCTCTCAAACCTAAAGATTCAATTGGGATTTCTTCCAAGGATTTAAGGGTTAAGTTCAAGTGGGGATTTCTTTGAAGCAGGTATGTGGGCTTTCAACAAGGACATCATTTCATCCTTGTGCCCCAAATTTTTTATTTTAAAAAACTAAATCCATGATTCTAGAAGAGCATGTTTAGGGTTCCAATTTATGCATAAACTCTCATGTGTTGTTACACCCCGTAAGTCTCTAGCATGTAGTTGGCTTATTCGCATATTGGTTGGAAGTTTTAGAATGCCATATGTGTGAGGAAAGGGCCCGGGAAAAGGCCGAACAAGTGTAAAGTTGGAATTTCGCAAGAGGAGGCCGAACCGTGCTGCTCAGAGGGGCAAAGTGGCACGGAGCTGGGACCTCCACGGTAGCCAACGTGGCATGGAGCCAAAATGGCGCGTTGGCCAACGTGTCACATTGCTATGTACTTTGCTGCAGGTATATATAGGTCTCACCCTTTAATTTTATGTCATTTCCTCATATAGATTGACCAGAAACAGAGGGAGGACGAAGGGAATATTTAATTTTCTTACGATTACGTCGTCAAATGTCGTCCAAATCCAAATTAACTTTGGGTATCGAAGTATAAGGCTGTAGGGAGCATTTTTACAGAGTTAGTTTCGTGAAATTTGCCCGGCGAATTATCGTCCCGCGAAGCCAAAGTTGTTAGAATTGCTCAAAACTAGTGTCAATATGATCCCAGGCTTAAAGTAAGTATTTCTCCCTTCTAGATCTTCGAGAAATAACGAGGTTTCGACCGTGTTCCATTTAATTAGAAATATAGTTAATATTTATATATAAAGTTTTCCTTTTTGTCGAATTTAGTGATAAAACTAATCTTATCTTTCCAGTAACATGATTTCAGTTGAGAAGGGCAGTTGAACACGAGCTGAAACTCGCCAGCTAATCGGTAAACAGCGATCAAGGTATGTAAGGCTTAACTCTTGGCAAGTATCCTAGTGGTATAGTGTTACGACTTATGTTCTCGAATAGAAGTAACTATCTCAGATGCTGCAGATGGTTTATACCATTAGATTGTAATTCAATATGTTGTAACTAGCTGTTATTGATCTACGTATATAAATATCAGATATGTGGCCATTAGCTGCTGACAGGGATTACAGTTACATAAATTATGGTTAAAAGTTAGAACTTATATACAAATCGTACTGTAGGACCCCTCGTTAAAAGGGGAGCAGGTTAAATGTGATTCACGAATGACGCTATAGGAACTCTTATATTCTCAGCTTTTTGGGATGGTAGACTTATATGTTTGTTGCCAAACCTAGACTTCAGAGGCTTGTAAGAGTTAGTATCCTGAATCAGTTGGTTAAATAGTATGGGCGCAGTTATGCGGTCTTACGACCATTTGGCTCCTGTATTAGCAGGAAAGCATCCTTAGAGGTCATTAACGTTATCGTACGTTCCAGAACCAGAAATAGAGATAGAATAGGTAGTTTCCAGAGTTAGCGACACCAGGGTTCTCCAGTGTATTCAGTGATCGTACATCATCCCTTTAGCCTTATCAGTGATTGTCAGTCTTAGTCGATTTAACAGTTATCATGTAGAATGCCCAGCAAGCCAGCCTAGTAGTCCAAGTCAGATAAACCCGTGGGTACCCCAAGGAGGGGTCCACATCAGTATCCAGTGACAAGCCAGTACCCTAGCCTGTTCTTGTAAGGTATCCAGGTACAGAGTGCCAGAAGAGGGCCAGTCTATATAGAATTGCTTATAGGATTGAGAATAGCGCAGAACAGTAATATAGCGCTCAGAACAGTAACATAGATTCGACTGGATTCATACAAGGCTTAAGGAGTCAGTAGTACTCTGCTAGTATAGTGATAACCGCAGGTTAAGGAGATCGATAAGCTCCATATGAAGAACCAGGGATTGATCACCTACAACCAAGTAAGACCAAGCCCAGCTCTATAGTTGTTTAATTAGAAGACCAAAGTAGTTAGCTTTCCGCAACTCCACAGTTATGCATGAGCTACTGATGTATGAGTGGACATTCAGAGTATCGTTAGACTACTTCAGACCTCACTCTTTTCAGCCCAGATTATTAGAGATCATGATCACTATCAGGATCCTATGATCAAATACATGCACATGGTGTGCCTGTAGATAGTCGTACAAATTATCCTAGAGGCGAGTAGCATTAGCATGAGGCCTAGAAGGCCAGATACTCTCTCGCTATACAAATAGATTTATTTTTCAGTTTCTCCAGTATAGTGATCCAGTATGACTCTCAGTAAAGCGTGTCATGAGTACGTGATTGTGTGCAGTTATTATTATCAGTTGAGACCTGTATTTGCATTGTTTGGGCTGGATTACCTGTATAGTTTCCATGAATACCTCAGGGTTAATAGCTGTGTCGACTCGTCCGCTAGAGGGCGAGGATACGTCGCTCTACGGAGCAGTATGCCGTCTGCAAGGGACGAAGATGGAGAGCCAGCTCCTCATATTTTGCCGTAGTTGGCCTATACACACCCCTGCCGAGCGATTCCGCCCAGCGTGTAGATTTCTGGAGTCCTCCAGACTCAGGCACAACTATAGTCAGGGGACCAGCGGGCCCAAGCTACATACCTAGGGGATCGGTAGGATGCTCATAGTTAGTAGGTGGTGGGGTATGTCCGGGATAGGGGTAATTAGATTGAGGTGTACTCACTAGGGCTAATGGGGACCCGTGTGGTATTTTATGTGTTGATTTCACCTTCTGGCTTATGGGGGCCAGGTAAGGTTTATGTTATGTTGCTTTAGTTACTGATAGTTAGACAGTAAGACGTTCCATTTGTCAGGTATGACCCCTACCCTTCTTATTATAGTTACGTTTTGTCCTGATTTTACTACTTCAGCCAGCTTCAGTCCGTTCCCTTTATTTAAGTTATGGTAAGCTTTATTCCTTACTTTCAGTCATTTACAGCTTTTGCTTGACATACTCAACACATATTGTACTGATGTCCTTCTCGGGGCACTGCATTACTTGCCTGCAAGTACAGATAGACGAGGAGCAGATCCCTCGTAGTTTCAGTCAGCCGCACAGAACCATCAATTCCTTTCTTCTGGAGCTATGTGTCGGAGGTTTACTTCTTTTGTTTGTATAGTATGGGTAGGCCGGGGCCCTATCCCGACCATATTATTACTCCTAGAGGCTTGTAGATTGTATCATTTCCCTATGTTTAGATGTATCGGACGTGTGGGGCCTCGTTTAGATGTTTATTTTTCACAGGTGGCTATAGTCGGACGGGGGTTGCATTTGCAGCCGCTATATAGCCCGTTGATTTCTTTATTCTAGAGTTAGAGCTAGCCTTGAACAAGAGGTGCTTAGGCTCAGTCCGCTCAGTAGTTCAGATCCTAGTAGGGCACCAGGTGCCAGTCATGCCTCCCAAGGCGGGGCGTGACAAACTTGGTATCAGAGCAGGTTGTATCCCAGGGAGTCTATAAGTCGTGCTGAGTAGAGTCTTGTCTATGGATGTGTTGTGCACCACATACTATAGGCAGGAGGCTGCAAGGCATGATAGGATGGTTAACCTTTCTTCCTCTAAGATCGTGTTATAGAGCAAAGTTGTATAGGGTTAAGTCCCTAAGTTTTCTTTGTTATGTCTGTCTAGGTTAACGATTAATATAAGACAGATACCAGCTAGTTGAAAGCTAACTACAGCAGCAGCAGGAGGTATCATTAGGACGCCACAGTTAGGAGATAGTTACCCTAAGGATGGGAGCGGACACCCTTGATCTCCCCAATACTCTCCCGAGATACCAGGAACCTCACACTATGATACATCTATCAGCACCATCCCCAGTTCATTTTTATAACCTCAGAGTAGGAAGTCAGGAGTATAGCGTATATACGAGTTAACTTACCTGTTGGATATACAAGTTCTGATCAAGAAGACAGTTAATATTAGATTACCTGAGGATGTGAGAAAGAGAGGGAAATGAAAGATTCCCACCTTCATCCTTTCGAATGTTGTAAACTTCCATATTCCTGTTTCATTGTGGTAAGAAAAGGCTATTCCTACCTCATAGTTTTGTTTCAAGAATAGAAAAGGGTGTAAGAATTGATGCGATGTTGGCCAGAGTAAATAGTAAGAGAAGGTTGGATTTGTTAGCTCCAGAAGGTGTTTGGAAAAGGTAGAGAGCCCCAATGTTTATGTAAGTTGTCCAGACCTTCACAGTAATAAGTCAAAAGAGCTGGTAAGACTAGCAGCTTACTCGAAGTATGCGTAAGAAATCCATCAGTGATAAACTCTCATTAATAGTCAAGTTCAAGTCAGAGAAAAAGGCTGAATCTGCTGTAGCATGGTAATGACAGTAGGATATGCTTGCAAGATAATGGTTATGATCTTAGTTGTGATATCGAAAGACAGGGAGGACATATGAATAAAATGGGTCTGACTGCAAGCCAGTATAGGCTGAAACCTGGCCGGTAACCTTATTGATAGTGTAAGAAAGGTACCATGAACCCCATAGCTCAGTCTAAGGAAGGTAAGGAGGAAAAGCACGAATATCAGACTTTGGGGGAAATTAGAATCACCTCTAGGTTGATAGAACATTTCATATTGGGGACCAAGCCTCGGGCTAATAGTTAAGAGACAGTAAGATTGTAGCCTAGAATGTTGCAGTAAGCCCTCCTATGAGGAAGATAAGGGAGTGCCGACACGGAGACTCTAATCTACTGCAGCTTGGAAATGAGGCCCAGCGGACAGTCACGAGCCTTCAACATAACAACAAGCAAGGTCACAAGGTTCGGATGTCGACCTCACGTTCCAAGGGTGGCGGAACTTCAAATTGCAGACCGTAGCTAAGGTGCATGTGTCGTTTCTCCCAAAATTTAACGAAGATGCCATGAGATGGTACGAGAGGACAAGAGATATCCTTAAATCATGGAAGTAGAGCCCCAATGACAGGCCAAACAAAAGTGTAATAGTAGGAACCGAGTTATCTAATGTAAGAGATGGTCGTGTCTGCAAGGGAGTGGAGGATAATTAATATGAATACCGTCATAGGGTTATCTCACACTAGGTGTAGCCTGACCTTATTTGAGTTAGTACAATAAGACCAATGAGGTTAATTATGCCTCACTATATGAATTTATATTGCCATTAAGACTTATGTCAAGTTAAATACCCCAGAAGTAGATGGAGCGCGTGGAGCCTCAGTGTTTGATAAACTCCGACAGAGGGGCGCAATCTACGACTAAATTTTAGAAAAGGATGTTAGAACAGACGGTGACATATGTCAAGTTAAGCACGGTTGCTCATACCCTAATTGGTGGTCAAGTGGAATATACAACTCGAACTCTCGAGGCCCACCATAAATGAAAGTGGGGGCCTTCTAGAGGATAACTTCGGGTAGATAGAGAAAACCTGGACATGTTAAAATGGGCAGAAGGAAAAAGTAAATGTTATCAGGGAACGTCTGTTGACTGCTCAGAGCGGCTAGAAATCTTATGCTGATATGCGGCGGAGAAACCTAGAGTTTAGTGTGGGTGACTGGGTATCCCTGAAGGTTTCACCGACGAAGGGTGTGGCGAGATTTGTTAAGAAAAGCAAGCTCAGCCCAAGGTTCATTGGGCCTTATCAGATTCACCGAAAGATAGACCATTAGAACCCGTTCACCCAGTTTTCCATGTATCAGTGCTGAGAAAGTGTATAGGAGATCCCTTCCGGATTGTTCCAGTCCAAGACGTTCAAATCACTGAGGAGTTAGCTTATGAAGAAGCTCCAGTAGCCATACTAGACCGGCAGATCCGTAGACTGAGAATTAAAGATGTTCCTTCTGTCAAGGTGTTGTGACGGAAATAAGAATCGAGAAGAGATGATCTGGGAAGCAGAAGATGATATAAAAGCTAGATATCCTCAGTTATTTCAGACTTAGTCAGATTGTGCAGCCAGAGGTATGTTGATATTATTGTTCCATAAGTTGCATGATATACATGTATATGTGGAGTAGCTGACTTCAGTCTATTATGAGATGAATGCCATAGTATTGTGTGGAGTACCTGTATTGGACTTTTCTACGTTTCAGGATTTTTGGATAGTCCATATTATAGGGGAGACTCTGCCGAAATTCTTCCAGAACAAGTAGTTGCAAGTTAAAGTTCTTGCAAGCAGAAGTTAACATTCGAGGATGAATGTTCTTAAAGGGGGGAGGATGTTACACCCCGTAAGTCTCTAGCATGTAGTTGGACTATTCGCATGTTGGTTGGAAGTTTTAGAATGCCATATGTGCGAGGAAAGGGCCCGAGGAAAGGCCGAACGAGTGCCAAGTTGGAATGTGGTAAGAGGAGGCAGAACCGCGCTACCCAGAGGGGCAAAGTGGCACGGAGCTGGGACCTTCGTGTTAGCCAACGTGGCACGAAGCCAAAACGGTGTGTTGGCAAACGTGCCACGTTGCTATGTATTTTGCTGCAAGTATATATAGGTCTCACCCTCTAATTTTATGTCATTTCCTCATATAGATCGACTAGAAACAGAGGGAGAACGAAGGTAACATATAATTTTATTACGATTACACCGTCAAACACTGTCCAAATCCAAATTAACTTCGGGTATCGACTTATGTTCTCGAATAGAAGTAACGATCTCAGATGCTGTAGATGGTTTCTACCATTAGATTGTAATTCGATATGTTGTAACTAGCTGTTATTGATCTACGTATATAAATATCAGATTTGTGGAGATTAGCTTCTGACAGGGATTACAGTTACATAAATTCTGGTTAGCTGTTAGAACTCTTATACAGATCGTACTGCAGGACCCCTCGTTAAAAGGGGAGCAGGTTAAATGTGATTCACGTATGACGCTATAGGAACTCTTTTGTTCTCATCTTTTTGGGATGGTAGACTTATATGTCTGTTGCCAAACCTAGACTTCAGAGGCTCGTAAGAGTTAGTAGCCAGAATTAGTTGGTTAAACCGTATGGGCGCAGTTAGGCAGTCTGACGATCATTTGGCGCCTGTATTAGCAGGAAAGCATCCTTAGATGTTATTAACGTTATTGCACGTGATCTTGGGTAGAATTTCATGCCCTAGTGATACTTAAATGCTTCATTTCTACTTGTTTATCTATTGTTATGTGTACATTCTCATGCGATTCTTAGATAAATGTGAATTTATACTAACCAACATTATTAGTGTTATTTTGCAGGTAGAAGGAATTTTTGGAAGCTAGTCTACAAGTTGGCGAAGTGCGGGAATGGACTTGGAAGAAAGAAGTGGAAGTTGACAAGGGTAGTTGGAAAAAATAGGGGCTCCGCGATGGCTCCGTGTCACGCTACCATCGCCGAGGCATTCTGCCTGGGATGAATAAATTATGTCGGATTCCAGTGGAGGTTCGCGTTACTTCCGTGGCACGGAGGCAAGACTCCGCGATACATGTCGTGCCACGCTGAGGTGTAGTTACCTGGGAGCCGAGTTCAAGTGGGGGTCCGCGATAGCACCGTGGCACGGAGGCAGTGCTCCGCGATACACTCTGTGCCACGTTGCTTGTTATTCCGGGAAAAATTCCCACTAGTATAAATAGCACACTTAGGTTTTATTTCAAATATTCTGACTTTTTGGAGCAAGAACGTGGGTAGCAGACAGTTGAGAGGACGAAAATTTAGGGTTATTCTCTTCCTTTTTCTCTTTAATTTTAATTGCTTGTATGAATTCAACTTATTTGAATATGTTTAATCCACAAATGAGTGGCTAATTAACCTCTTGCTGAGGTTAAGGATAATTGTAGTGGAATATAATCATTAATTATTTCAGTTTTCATCTTTTCTTCAATGGTTGTTCTATCAATTCTTATTTTTACTGCATTAATTTTTGGCCAATGTTAATGTATATCTTAGAAATCCAATTTTGATTCTGAAAGGGAAAGTAATTGGACAGATGTGAATTGGTAGGATATGATCTTTTCTTAGTTGAGAAAATTTACAATGGATTTACGTTCAGAATAGAAATATATCTGAAAGTCTTATTAGTCATGTATGGAATCGATTATGTATGGCTAGGGCATGAGTTTCTTATATCAGAGAAATGTAGAATAAGGTCTCATATTCTTAAATGGGGTAGGAGTCGAAAGATCCAATCCATGGGCGATTAATTCCTGACTAGCAACCGAAGTTAAGATTAGCAAATTTGAATTAAGAGATTACATCCCTGCATGCTTGCCTTAACCTCAGCTTGTTCATTGCTATTGTTCAGACATCGAATTATAAGCTCTACTTAGGTTCTTATTATTTAGTAATCTTAACTCATAAATCATTATTTGTTTGGTTGTATACATTCATAGAGATATCGTTCACTAACGGTTAATTACTATCGTAGTTCAGTCCCTGTGGGATCGATACTTGGCTTGAAATAAAGCCACCTTACTACTTGTACGACCACGTGCACTTGCGTGCAGTTTTGTGTCGAACAAGTTCTTGGCGCCGTTGCCGGGGACTTGCAATTAGTAAATTTATTTTCTTAGTGTTAGTTTACAAATTCAATATAAGTGCTGACAACTTGATCTTTGCCTTTCTCTTGCAGGTACTGAATTTTTCTGAACGCTGGCAAGAGATAAGGAGTTGGTGGATTCATTTATAGAGCCAAAGAGACAATTTCACCGTCAAAGAAGGGAAGCTCTATAGAAGAAACTGCAGTTGCTCAGACAGGCAATTCTGGAGCAACAACAGAATCCTCCACTTGTAAGGGCAGTTTTAGTGCCCAAAGAGATGGCAGCAAGGCTGGTCCACGAAGTGGCAATCCCAAATGCAAATAATGTTACATCCAGTATTCACAGACCAGAGCCAGGAGTGAGGTTCGAGCTTAAGCAGAATATGGTGCAGTTGTTGCACACCAGCGGGCAATTCACAGGTCTCCCTCATGAAGATCCACAACAACATCTCCAAAACTTTTTGGAGATAAGTGACACTTACATTCCCGCTGGAGTATCATCTGGCTATGTGAGGCTTACATTATTCCCGTTCTCACTTTTAGGGGTAGCAAAGAGGTGGTTGAAAGGGGTAGCAAAGAGGTGGTTGAAAGCTGAACCACCTAATTCTATCACCACTTGGGAGGACCTTGCGAGGAAGTTTTTGATATGATTCTTTCCATCTAGGAAGACAGCCAGACTTAGAAGTCAGATTCTAAGTTTCAAACAGAGAGAGGGTGAGAATTTGTATCAAGCTTGGGAGAGGTTCAATTCGATGTTAAGGGATTGTCCTCATCATGACCAGTCTAATGATGTGTTGGTGCATACATTCATTGAGGGGTTAGAACCACATACTAAGATTTTGTTAGATTCAGCAGCTTGTGGGCAGGCATTGGAGAAAACTTATGAGGAGCTTTACACATTGTTAAACCGTATTTCACAAGGTAATCCAGAATGGAATGCGGATTCAACTCGAGGAGGAACAAGGAAAGCTGCAGGAGTTTTTGAGGTGGATGGTTTTGCAGCTATTGATGCACAGATAGCTGCGTTGAAAAATCAACTTAACACCCACTTCAGCAGTATGAGCTTGAATCAAGCACAAGCCCCAATCAATTTAGTTCATCCGGTATGGTGTGAAGTATGTGGGAGTAGTGAACACTCAGCTGAGTGTTGTGGTTCCAATCCAGACTCTGTAAATTTTGTTGGTAACATCCAGAGGAACAATAATCAACAATATGGCAACCGTTACAACCCAAATTGGAGGAGCCATCCAAATTTTTCTTGGGGGAGTAATAGCCATCAAGCACAGAGTTCGATCAGGGCGTACAGAGAAATCAAGGGGGGCATCAAAATTTTCAGTCTCAATACAGAGGAAACAATGCACCTCCACCACCACCCAACAACATTGAGGATATGTTCAAAATGATAATACCTAACCAAGCGCAGATGCAGGTTGATTATGTGAAATTAGTGGCTGACATGAAAAATCAGTAGTTAGCTACAAAGGCGTTAGAGTATCAGTTTGGATAGTTAGTTGGAGCTCAGAAAACCAGGCCAAAGGGAGGACTACCAAGTGATATTGACCCAAATCCCAAGAAGGTCAATGCAGTTACAACAAGGAGTGGACTTCAACTTAAGGAGGTGGAACCAGAAAGGCCACCTCAGCAATCTAGAGCAATGGAAAAAGATGGGGAACATGATGATGTGAGGGCGAAGGAAAAGGCAGCTGAGATAGAAAGACCACCACCCCCGTTCCTTCAAAGATTAAAGAAGCACAAGGAAGAATCTTGCTTTAAGAAATTCATTGAAGTGCTGAAACAGGTACATATTAACTTACCTTTAGTTAGTGTTTTGCAGGGAGTGCCGAAATATGCCAAGTACATCACGGACATCATAGCAAACAAAAGCAGATTGAAAGAGTTTGCTACGGTGGCGCTTACTGAGGAGTGCACCTCCCGAATACAGAGTAGGTTACCGACAAAGCTCAAGGATCTTGGGAGCTTTACCATTCAAATTACAATTGGGCAATGTATTTGAGCTCGCGGATTATGTGATTTGGGAGCAAGCATAAACTTGATGCCAACATCTGTGTTCAAGGAGTTGGGGCTAGGCAGCCCTAGACCAACTACTGTGATCTTGCAGCTAGCTGACCATTCATTGGCCAGACCATATGGTATTGTGGAGGATGTGCTAGTGCAAGTGGGCTCCCTCATTTTCCCGGTGGATTTTATTATCTTGGATTTCGAGCCGGATGTGGAAGTCCCATTTATTTTGGGACGTCCTTTCTTGGCAACCGGGCGAGCTTTGATTGATGTGACTACTGGGAAGCTAACCATGCGAGCACATGACAAAGTAGAGGTTTTTGATGTGTACAAGGGCATCAAGCTACCGACCATTTATGAGGAGGTATCAGCAATCAATGTGCTAAATCAGGAATCAATTCTTCAGATTGGTGACTCACAGGACCCATAGGAGAGAGCCTTGATGGGATCCAATCATTTTGGAGACAGTGCTACATATGAGATGGTGCAGATGCTGAACGAGCCAAAATGGTTTCCCAGGAAGCAAGACTTTGAGCCATTGATGAGGTCCTTGGAACCATTGCCAAAACCATCAATTGAGGAGGCACCGAAATTGTAGTTGAAGACATTGCCTCTACATCTGAAGTATGTATTTCTGGGGGAAGATAACACCTTGCCAGTCATCATTCCCGTAGAACTGACAGAGGCACAAGTAAAAGACGCATTGGTGGTCCTCAAGAGGAGGAAGAAAGCAATGGGTTGGCAGATGTCGGACATCAGAGGAATTAGTCCAGCTTTTTGCACACACGGGATTTTTATGGAAGAAGGATCCAAGCCAACTGTGCAACATCAGTGGAGGTTGAATCCGGTGATGAAGGATGTAGTCAGGAAGGAAGTGATCAAGTGGCTTGATGCAGGTGTGGTATATCCCATTTCAGACAGTGAATGGGTTAGCCCAGTTCAGTGTGTTCAAAAGAAAGGAGGGATGACCGTGGTCACCAACGAAAAGAATGAGCTGATTCCCACACGCACAGTCACAGGCTGGCGAATTTGCATGGATTACAGGAAGCTAAATGAGGCCATGAGGAAAGATAATTATCCTATCCCATTTATTGATTAGATTTTGGGCAGGTTGGCAGGTCAAGAGTATTATTGTTTTCTTTATGGATATTCCGGCTATAATCAAATAGCCATAGCTCTAGAGGATAAGGAGAGACCACTTTTACATATCCTTATGAGACATATACTTTCAGGCGGATGCCATTTGGTCTATGCAATGCACCAGCCACATTCCAAAGATGTATGATGGCGATCTTTCATGATGCCATTTGATCTTTCATTTATGGATGACTTTTCAGCTTTCGGTAATTCGTTTGCTACATGTTTGCAGAATCTTGACAGGGTGCTAGCTTGATGTGAAGACTCTAACCTTGTGCTCAACTGGGAGAAATGTCATTTTTTAGTCAAGGAGGGTATCGTCCTTGGCCATAAGGTGTCATGCAAAGGGTTGGAAGTCGATCATG
Organism: Datura wrightii; assembly: GCA_035772735.1. Lineage (NCBI taxonomy): Eukaryota > Viridiplantae > Streptophyta > Magnoliopsida > Solanales > Solanaceae > Datura > Datura wrightii. Next base: position 102,356,568 of record JASDFA010000027.1, on the reverse strand, counting down.
CAAAGATTGAAGTGATCGAAAAGCTACCACCACCAGTGTCAGTGAAGGGTGTTCACAGTTTTCTCGGACATGCGGGGTTCTACAGATGGTTTAACAAGAACTTCTCTAAAATTTCTAGACCGATATGCTGGTTGCTAGAAAAAGAGGTGAAGTTCGAGTTTGATGAGGATTGCGTTAAAGCATTTGAGGAGCTAAAACAGAAGCTGGTAGAAGCGCCTATTCTCATCTCTCCGGATTGGGAGTAACCTTTTGAATTAATGTGTGATGCGTGTGACGTGGCTATAGGAGCTGTATTGGGGCAGCGGAGGAATAAAATTTTTCATTCCATTTTTTATGCAAGAAAAACACTTGACGTAGCCGAAGTCAATTATACAGTCACGAAAAAGGAGATGCTAGCATTGGTGTTCGCATTTGATAAATTCAGGTCCTACCTGGTGGGTTCGAAAGTAGTGGTGTATACTGATCATGCAGCGATTCTGTATTTTTTTAACAAGAAGAATGCAAAGCCCATACTAATCAGATTGATATTGTTTCTACAAGAGTTTGACCTAGAGATTCAGGACAGAAAGTGGAGCGAGAATCAAGTGGCAGATCACCTATCGCAATTGGAAAGTCGGTTCCATGTAAAGCAAGGTGACGGCATCAAGGAAGAGTTCCCAGATGAGCAGCTCTTTGCAATAAGGGAAGCTGAAATCCCTTGGCATGCAGATATTGTAAACTTGTTGGTAAGTGGAGTCTACCCATCGGAGGATACGGCTCAACAATGAAAGAAGTTGAGACATGATTGCAGAGATTACATATGGGATGAGCCGTATCTATTTAAGCAGGGATCGGATCAAGTGATTAGACGATGCATCCCATAGAGCCAGATTGCAGAAGTATTGAGAAGTTGTCATTCATCATTGTATGGAGGGCACCACGGAGGGGAGCGGACAACTCATAAGGTGCTCCAGTCAGGTTTCTTTTGGCCTATGTTGTTCAGAGATTCTATAGCATACGTAAAAATGTGTGATAGATGTCAAAGAACAGGCACAATTGGTAGAAGACAGGAGATGCCACTGCAGCAGATATTAGAGGTTGAGATTTTTTATGTATGGGGAATAGACTTCATGGGCTCGTTTCCACCATCATTTGGTAATCATTACATCTTGGTAGCGGTTGACTATGTATCTAAGTGGGCCGAGGCAACAGCTTGTCCTAGGAATGACAACAAGGTGGTGACGAAATTTGTGAAAAAACAAATTTTCACCAGGTTCGGGACGCCTCGATCTATTATCAGTGACGGAGGGGCTTATTTTGTGAATGCGAGTTTCAAGAACTTTCTAGCTAAGTATGGGGTGCGACACAAGGTAGCAACAACGTATCATCCCCAAACTAATGGGCAAGTGGAGGTGTCAAACAGAGAGATAAAGCAGATTCTACAAAAGACAGTGAATGCACAACGAATTGATTGGTCAAGCAAACTTGACGATGCGTTGTGGGCTTACAGAATTGCATACAAGACACCCATTGGGACTTCTCCATACAAATTGGTCTATGGAAAGGCATGTCATTTACCTGTGGAGCTGGAACATCGAGCTTTTTAGGCCGTGAGAAAGCTGAACATGGATCCAGAGTTAGCAGGGAAGAAGAGGTTGATGCAACTCAGCGAACTAGATGAGTTTCGATGGCATGCCTATGAAAGTGCCAAATGCTATAAGGAGAAAACTAAATGGTGGCACGATAGGCATATGGTGCATCGGATATTTGAGCCGGGGCAGAAAGTGTTGTTATTTAATTCAAGGTTGAAGCTTTTTCTAAGAAAGTTGTGGTCCAAGTGGTCAGGGCTGTTTGAAGTGGTAAGAATGACCCCACACAGGGCAGTGGAATTGTGGCAAGAAGATATAATTTCCACATATTTGGTGAATGTGCAAAGATGTAAGCATTATTGGGGTGAGGATGTTATTCGAGAGAAGACGTCCATCACTCTAGAGGATGATTGAGAATGAATAGCGTCGAGCCACAACAGTAAATCAAGCGTTGCACGGGAGGCAACTAGTGAATGTGTTCTAATAGAAGAGTAGGATTATTGAAAAAAAAAGAAAAAAATAGAAAAACAAAGAAAAAGAAAAAAAATTTATTGAAAGGCAACCTATGATTTCTAACGAATTTGTTGTGGTTGAATGATTTTCAGGTGGAACGGAGGGCAAAAATACAAAAAAAATGCAAAGGGAAAAAATTAAGGTAAGAAAATAAAAATTAGCACATTCCAGTGAGCCTACACGATGGCTCCGTGTCACGGAGGAGGGCCTCCGTGTTACCCTCTGTGACATGTTGAAGGTATTACGAAATTTTTTTAAAATTCCAGAATACCTACGTGATGGCTCCGTGTCACGAAGGCAGTGCTCCGCGTTGCCCTTCGTGACATGTTGAGGTGTATTTCGCGTCGGGTCACCTCGGGTCACCGGATAAACCGCACGAAAAAAACCCCTTTTAACCCTAATTTCCTTCATTTTTCCCTATTCTCTCATTTCCTCCGCGACCCACACCCAAAATTCCCTTGTCCCCCAATGTGACACGAACTTAGTGATCAAATTCCTTCGAGTTTTCTTCAATTTCATCAAAGTAAAGGTATGTTCTTGAATATTTCCTTATTATTGCTCACATTTTCGATTCTTGAACATGTTTTGTGATGAAACCTTGCCCTAAGTGAGAAATAAGCTTGAAATCAATTGAGGTATGATTGAATGATGTTCATAGTATCGTTGTGAGTAGATTAACTCAATGGTTGCATGTTTTGTTGAAATTCTTGTGATAATGATAGCTAGGGTTGAGGATTGAGTAGGAAGAAGACAAAATGCATCAAAATTGTTCAAAAATTGGGTTGTGCATGTTGTTTGAAGTGAAATGTATTGTGATTGATGTTGAATATGCTAAGTTAGAAGAGGGATTTTGGGGAGAATGCAATTGGAGAATTACATAGGTTATTGTGGTAAAATTGCAAAGTGCTAATGATGATACAATTGAATCGATGGATAAATTTTTATTCATTGTACGAAGTATGAGTAGTACAATGTAGTTGTTCCATCGACTTATATGAATGCACAAAGAATGTTGAATGTTAAGAATTGCAAAAACATGAATGTCTTGTCGAAGTGGGTTGACTGCGGCTAAAGACTAAGTGTGGGGTGATCCAATTAAATGCAACCTTAGTTGTAGCTAACTATGAATTAAACAACATTGGAACTGTATGTTTGAATGTACAAGAACAATGTAAGGAGGACATGACAAGGGCAAGGGTGCATCCACATTGGGCGCCAACAGAAAGATAGTAAGATTAGGGACAGTAGTACCAGCAGCACCAGCGGTTCCTAGAGGGCAACACCGACAATATCTAATGAGATGGGTGACGGATGAAGGAAAAAAATTGTATGCCAAACATAAGGAAACCAAATACTTCCCGGAGGAGCATATAGCACGGGAACCACTGGCACAGGAACTCCCGCGGATTGTATACAGTATTGACACTGGTGGGCTAAACTTCATTTTTGAAGAACCCAGAGAGTGCAATCTCCATCTTATCCGGGAGTTCTATGCCAACTGGAACCTGACCTTACGCAGCCACACCATCAAAATCAGAGGGCAGGTTGTCACCTTTGAACCCCACCATTTGAATTCAATACTGGGGGCGCGGGACACAGACGCTCATGTCCTCCGTCAGCTGAACATCACTCCACCCTATGCGGACATCAGACGCACCTTATGTGGAGCCCGATCGACAGCCAGGTGGGGTAGGCATAAGGAAAGGGGCTACCATTAGACATTGCCCTATTCTCAGATGAACAAGGAGGCCTGGATTTGGTTGAAGATTGTTTGTTTGTGCCTAATCGGGGGGGTGCACATGACTGATGTCACCCGAGATAGAGTTTGTTTGGTGTACGCACTGATGAAGGGGCTAGAAATCAATGTTGGGGTGGTGATCATCTCCGCCATGAAAAGAGCCCGACTGCATCAGGGGCATAGATATGGGTTTGGTGGTTTGCTTACCACGTTCCTATGGGGCCACGGTGTTGAGGAGGAGGCCCTGGATTACATCTCTCAAATTGATAGGCTTTCCTTGGATGTCACCAAAATGAAGGCACCTGACACTACTTATGGGCCGGTGCACACACTAGTCGAGCGACATGCTCGGGATGATCAGTACATGGCCCGCATGTATGAGATGCAAATGTTGCAGTTGTGCATCAGTGGACAGCCTGCAACGGAGGATGAGCTGTGGCAGCTCGAGTTGTGGGGCCCGCATTTGTGGAGCCCGTGGATGATGATGTCCCTACCGATTAGGAGACACACCGGGAGGACTTAGATGTTGAGTCGGACGAGGACGGCGGGGGCGATTCTGATATGGGAGACGACGCGCTGGCACCTGAATGAGAAATTGAATACATTGATTGATCAGGGAGTTTCACCACCCAACCTTTGTGATATTTTGCAATTATGTGAACACTGGGGACAGTGTTCGGTTTAAGTGTAGGGTAGGAGTAGTTATGTGCTAGCTGTTGTGTTTATGTTTGTTGTGATTGTGCAAATTGTGATCCTGTGACTCTGTGTTTCATGTCTGTAATTGATGTTGGTGTTGTAATGAATCTTAAGCTGCTGTTGTGTTTGATGTGTAAATATTTTTCAATTATATTTTTATCTTTTTCTATCAAAATTTTTGTTGAATTTTTTTTGTTGGGTTTCTCGGTTTTTATTTTCAATGCTTTTCCCAAGAATAGTCCCATTGAACCGACGTTGTAGATAGCGACTGTTCCCTATGATGGATGGATGACAACCGTCTTAAGGGAAATGTTGTCGATAGGAGTAGTTTTTTCTTTTTTTCTTCTTTCTTTTGTTTGTTTCCCAAACGTGTCTCTAATTAATGGTTCGGAATTCTTGTTACGTGTTGTACATGATATTAAGATGCAAGCGTGATTCGTATGAAAGAATGCAAATGTGTTAAACATGTTGAGATACCTAGGCCATAGAGTTCGATTCGGTGTGATCGAGGCTTAATAGTGAATTCTTGTAATTAGCTGATTGAAGAGTCTGTGAATATGTCTTAAGTTGAGCATGTGCAATGAGTGTGAGGTGAGGTTTTAACTATTCCATGCAATTGTGAAGTGTGTAGAACTTGCCTGGTGTGTGTACTGAACAAAATGAAGGATGTTGATTGTAGGAGAGGATGTAGGCATTTCATTGAATAAAGCGAATGTTTCTCCCTTATCATACCTACCTTTAATGTTACATCCTAGTTAGCCCCATTAATCCTTTAGCCTATTCTTTGAGAGGTACAAACCGAGCTTAACCCCTTCTTTTCATTAGCTGTGAATTAGATCCAAAACTCTTAAGCGCTTAAGAAAAATAATTTTCCCAAAGGGTAAAGGAGTGAGAAGTGTGAAATGGAAGGAAAGCGAAAGTTGTGAAAGCTAAAGAAAAAGTCAAAGGTGCACTTGTTGAAATTGATTAATTAATAGTAGAGAGTAAGAAAATCAATAAACGAGAAAAAAAATAAGATGCATAAATACTCTTTGCTAATAAGTCGAGTGTGCTTAAAGAAATGGGAACAAAAACAAAGAAGAAAATTTAAGAATGAGAGGATGGAAGAAGAAGCAATGTCCGTAATGAAGGCGGGATGTATTGAAAAGCACTTAGGGAAGCTAGTTGCTAATATTGGTTAGCCCAGTATTCACTAGTTCCTCAGCTTACATTACAACCCATTAAGTCCTATGTGATCTTACGTCACGCATCCTTATATTAGTGGAGTAAAACACTAGAGGCAAGCTTATGGTTCACGACATGATGCATGTGAATTCTTTGGGAGAGCGAGCGAAATCATATACATATACCCCTACATGCAGTGTTTTTGAAATCTTATGAGTGCAAATGGGGTAATTCTCTTGTGTTGCGAGGGCACATGCTTTACGAGAGGTAAAATTTCGTGTCGGATGTCTTGATTAGTTGATTTGCACGAGTTTTCCAAGATTGAGAATCGATTCTTGAGGTTAGGAGGTCTTAATGTGGTGTACTTCATTGTATTAATGAAACCATGGAAGTTTTCTTTATGATTTGACATCTTAATTAATCGGTATAGCAGTAGCTTGAATGGTCGAGCCAAATTAACTATGCGTGGGTTTCAATTGCATGAGATGTGAGAGTATTGTTCGAGGATGAACAAGGTTTTAAGTGTGGGGTAAGTGATCTTGGGCAGAATTTCATGCCCAAGTGATACTCAAATGATTCATTTCTACTTGTTTATCTATTGTTATGTGTACATTCTCATGTGATTCTTAGATAAATGTGAATTTATACTAACCAACATGACTAGTGTTGTTTTTGCAGGTAGAAGGAATTTTTGGAAGCTAATCTACAAGTTGGTGAAGTGCGGGAATGGATTCGGAAGCAAGAAGTTGAAATTGACAAGGGTAGTTGGCAAAAATAGGGGCTCCACGATGGCTCCGTGTCACGCTACCATCGTGGAGGCATTCTGCCTGGGATGAATAAATTATTTCAAATTCCAGTGGAGGTCGCGTTACTTCCATGGCACGGAGGCAAGGCTCCGCGATACATGCCATGCCACACTGAGGTCCAGTTACTTGGGAGCCGAGTTCCAGTGGGGGTCCACAATAGCACCGTGGCATGGAGGCAGTGCTCCAGGATACACTCCGTGCCACGTTGCTTGTTATTCAGGGAAAAAATCCCACTAGTATAAATAGCAACTTATGTTTTATTTTAAACATTCTGACTTTGGAGCCAGAACGTGGGTAGCAGGTAGTTGAGAAGACGAAAATTCTAGGGTTATTCTCTTCCTTTTTCTCTTTATTTCAACTGCTTGTATGAATTTTACTTATTTGAAGATGTTTAATCCACAAATGAGTAGCTAATTCACCTCTTGCTGAGGTTAAGGAAATTGTAGTGGAATGTAATCATTAATTATTTCAGTTTTCATCTTTTCTTCAATGGTGGTTCTATCAATTCTTGTTTTTACTGCATTAATGTTTGGCCAATGTTAATGTATATCTTAGAAATCCAACTTTGATTTTGAAAAGGAAAGTAATTGGACAGATGTGAATTGGTAGGATATGATCTATTCTTAGTTGAGAAAATTGAGAATGGATTTACGTTCAGAATAGAAATATATCTGAAAGTCTTATTAGTCATGTATGGAATCAGTTATGTATGGTTAGAGCATGAGTTTCTTATATCAAAGAATGTAGAATAAGGTCTCATGATTATTTAATTGGGTAGGAGCTGAAAGATCCAATCCATAGGCGATTAATTCCGGACTAGCAACCGAAGAGAAGATTAGCTGATTTGAATTAAGAAATTACATCCCTTCATGCTTGCCTTAACATCAGCTTGTTCATTGCTATTGTTCAGACATCAAATTATAATCTATACTTAGGTTCTTATTATTTAGTAATCTTAACTCATAAAACATTATTTGTTTGGTTGTCTATATTCATAGAGATATCGTTCACTAACGCTTAGGTTAATTACTACCGTAGTTCAGTCCCTGTGCGATCGATACTTGGCTTGAAATAAAGCCACTTTACTACTTGTACGACCACGTGCACTTGCGTGTAGTCTTGCATCGAATAGCACATTCCAGAACCAAAAATAGAGACAGAATAGGTATATCCCATAGTTAGCGACACTAGGGTTCTCCAGTGTATTGAGTGATTGTACGTCGTCCCTTTAGCCTTATCAGTGATTGTTAGTCTTAGTCGATTTAACAGTTATCGTGTAGAATGCCCAGCAAGCCAGCCTAGTCGTCCAAGTCAGATAAACCCGTGGGTACCCCAAGGAGGGGTCCACATCAGTAGCCAGTGACAGGCCAGTACCCTAGCCGGTTCTTGTAAGGTATCCAGGTACAGAGTGCCAGAAGAGGGCCAGTCTATATAGAATTGCCTATAAGATTGAGAATTACCCAGAACAGTAATATAGCGCTCAAAACAGTGATATAGATCTGAGTGGATTCAGACAAAGCTTAAGGAGTCAGTAGTACTCTGCTAGTACAGTGTCAACCACATGTTAACGAGATCGGTAAGCTCCCTATGAAGAACCAGGGATCGATCGCCTAGAAGCAAGTTCGACCAAGCCCAGCTCTATAGTTGTTTAATTAGGAGAACAAAGTAGTTAGCTGTCTGCAACTCCACAGTTATGCACGAGCTACAGATGTACGAGTAGGACATTCAGGGTATTGTTAGACTACTTCAAACCTCACTCTTTTCAGCCCGAATTATTAGAGATCAAGATCACTATCAGGATCCTCTGATCAAATACGTGCACATGGTGTGCCTGTAAACAGTCATACAGATTATCCCAGAGGCGAGTAGCATTAGCATGAGGCCCAAAAGGCCAGATACCCTCTTGTTATATAGATAGATTTATTTGTGAATTTCTCCAGTATAGTAATCCAGTATGACTCTCAATAAAGCATGTCAGGAGTATGTGATTGTGTGCAGTTATTATTATCTGTTGAGACCTGAATTTGCATTGTTTGGGATGGATTACCTGTATAGCTTCCGTGACCGCCCCAGGGTTAATAGTTGTGTCGACTCATCCGTCAGAGGGAGAGGATACGTCGCTCTACGGAGCGGCATGCCGTCCGCAAGGGATGAAGATGGGGAGCCAGGTCCTCATATTTTGCCGTGGTTAGCCTATACACACCCCCGCCAAGCGTTTGCGCCCGGGGTGTAGATTTCAGGAGTCCTCCAAACTCAAGCACAGCTATAGTCAGGGGCCCAGCGGGCCTAAGCTGCATACCCAGGGGACCGACAGGATGCTCATAGTTAGTAGGTGGTGGTTTATGTCCTGGATTGGGGTAATTAGATTTTGGTGTACTCACTAGGGCTAATGGGGGCCCATGTGGTTTGTTATGTGTTGATTGCACCTTCTGTCTTATGGGGGCCAGGTAAGGTGTATGTTATGTTTCTTTAGTTACTGATAGTTAGACAGTAAGACATTCCGTTTGTCAGGTATGACCCCTACCCTTCTTATTATAGTTACGTTATTTCCTGATTTTACTACTTCAGCCAGCTTCAGTCTGTTCCCTTTATTTCAGTTATCAGCTTTATTCCTTACTTTCAGCCATTTACAACTATTACTTTACATACTCGATACATATTGTACTGATGCCCTTCCCGGGGCGCTGCATTACTTGTCTGCTGGTACAGATAGACGAGGAGCAAATCCCTCATAGTTTTAGTCAGCTGCATAGAGCCATCAGCTCCTTTCTTTTGGAGCTGTGTGTCAGAGGTTTACTCCTTTTGTTTGTACAGTATGGGTAGGTCGGGGCCCTGTCCCGACCATCTTATTACTCCTAGAGGCTTGCAGATTGTATCATTTCTCTGTGTTTAGATATATTGGCCGTGTGGGGTCTTGTTTAGCTGTTTATTTTTCACAGGTGGGCTATAGGCCTTGTCGGCCTTGGGTTGCATTTGCAGCCGCTATATAGCCCGTTGATTTTTTTTATTCTTGAGTTAGAGCTAGCCTTGCACCAAAGGTGCTTATGCTCAGTCCGCTCAGCAGTTCAGATCCTAGTAGGGCACCAGGTGCCAGTCATGCCTCCCAAGGCGGGGCGTGACATGTGTTTTCCCTAAATTCAAAAAAACTCTCACAATTTATAGTAGTGCATGTTCATGAGGTTACTTATATCTTTCCTAAAATATGTGTGTGATATGTGAATAACATGAATGTGGGATTTTCACCATGAATTAGTTTAGAATTTCAAATGGGATTTCATAATTTAATCATATGCTCCTATCATGAAGTTATATCCTTGTTTAGAGTATATGTAAATCACATAGGTTCCGCAAATCTAGAACATATGTCGCATTGTATGTATTGGAACACGATTAGAACTTATGGGCTTTGACCAATGTGATGTTTGTGCATGTTTTCACTATGATTACGATGTAAATGTTTTGGGTATGAGTTGAACCTATGGTAATGCCATAATTACAAAATATTCATCATGAATTAGAGTAAATTTGAAATGGGGTCTCATGAAATATTTATGTTCTTTCACCATGATCTCATTGTACATTAATTAAAGTACAAAATGAACCTATGGATCTTACATGAGTCTAAGATATACATCATAGGCTATGAACTCGGGATTTGAATGTTGTGGATGTGTGTAAAGTATGATGTAATTTGTTGAATGCTCATTATCTGATTAGTTGTAGTAATTTAGACTAGTTCTAGTCTGTCGGGACTCTCATCAGCTGAGAATGTTTCCCTTAGTCTGTGGGGACTCTCATCAGTTGAGAATGTTTCCCTTAGTCTGTCTGGACTCTCATCAGTTGTGAATTTTTCCCTTAGTCTGTCGGGACTCTCATTAGCTAAGAATGTTTCCCTTAGTCTGTCAGTGACTCTCTATATTAGAGAATGCTCTCCCTTACACAGTTACGGACTCTCCACAACCGAGAACGTTTCCCTTTGACAGTTAGCGACTCTCCCTTAGACATCCAGGGACTTTTCATAGCCGAGAACATTTTCCTTCGACAGTCAGGGGCTCTCTATGATATCAGTCACTGCTTCGGTCCTTAATATTTTTTTATTATATAACCTTTGCGTGTTAGTTGATCATATTTCAGTAAATGTTTCTTATAAAATCATTATGTTAATATGTATATGTGTATCTCAGACAAGGTTGTTGTATCTCATTTTAGTTATATTATCATTAATGTGTTCAGTTTACTTTCTTCTTGTATACTTGCATGTTTTGGTTTATTTACGCTTCCCGCATACTAAGTACATTCGAAGTACTGACCACACGCCTTTATATGCTATATCATTTCATGATATATATTTAGGTTTCCAAATGCAGCCTCATGGTTAGACACACTTCATTCCCCTCTCAACTGATTGTGGTGAGTCCTCATCTCTAGGGACACAATTTATATTTTCATTATGTTTTAGTTTTTCAAATTTTAGGAGTTAGCTCGGGGCTTGTCCTAGGAAATCATCAATTTAGTAGAGGCTTTCAGACATGTGTAAATAGACTCATCTTTGTATCAGAATTTTGTTAAATTATGTCTTTCAGTTTTAAATTAGACTCTTTCAGTTAGCTTCCACTCAGTTATGTTTCTATCAGCTACTTCTATTATTAAGTGTTATGATATGATTATGCCATGGGACAACTTGGAGCCTCTCGGGGTTCCTTGTCCCTTGTCTCGATCTGGGCCTATGTCGGGTCATGACAATGTGCTTATGTATAGTTATGAATTATAAAAGAGGCCTATTCAGGTCGTAGTCTTGGAATTTGTCATTTTTTATGCCATATGTGTTAGAAAGATATGATATGAGCCTAGTCGGCTCCAAATATGAGACTATGACCTTACCACCGACCTGGTACGTCCGGTGGGTAGTTGTCCTTTGGCATATTTTATATATGAGACTTATGACCTTACCACTGACGCGGTTATGTCAGGTGGGCAGTTGTCCTTTAAATATGAGACTATGACCTTGCCACTGACAAGGTTATGTCAAGTGGGAAGTTGTCCTTCAGGTATGTGGCTATGATCTTCCCACTGATGCGGTTATGTCAGATGGGACGATGTCCCTTCAGTTACGATACCTCCAAGAGGGCCATCTCGGTAGGTTAGTATTGATTGACCAGACCAGGTCATTACTTTATTAGGGTTTGTATAGCTTATGGATAATTCAGCATGACTTGTATATGTTCTTACTTGATTTTATTCATATGATGTGTCATATTTTGTTCAAATATCAGCTTCTAGGGTCGTAGGTTGTATCTATTCCCTACTTTGGTTTTTAGTATCTTGAATGTAACTATGTTTACTATTTCAGCCTTACATACCAGTACATTTCATTCATACTAACGTCCCTTCACCTCAGGACCCCCTTCTTGCAATCATGTGGCAGGTACAAGTAGAGGCTCAGATCGATAGTTGCAATAGAAGCCTGATTTCAATAGATTGATGGTATGCTCCTTTCTTCCAAGAGCTATGTTACATTTTTGAATGTTTGAGTTGTGTACAGTTGGGTAGGCCAGGGCCTTGTCCCGCGCATTTCAGTTACCTACTCTTTAGTGGCTTGTGTGGACTAGTTGTATAGCTATTTGGGTTGTGTTGCCTTTTTGGCCTTTCATTTTGCAGTTTAGCTTATTGTAGCCTTATCGGCTTTTCATTTGATTAATTTTTATTGCATAGACCTCATGGATCCAATATCTATTTTGGTTTGCTTCAGCAAGTGGCCGGGTTGGCCTTAGCATTACCTGGTATAGAGGCTATATAGCCGGTCTCTTGATTACCTTAGGGTCGAGTGTCAGTTGTGCCCTTTCCCAGCATTGGGGTATGATAGAACCCTAAGGAGAGGATTAATAAATTCTCATTAACATTTGTACAAAAATTTTGTTGGGTAGTGGTTAGGCTCTGACTATTCCCTACCGAAGAAGACAATGCTTTGGGAGAGAAAAGGGCAGTATTAGTAGCCAGCCTGATGTTAGGATTCCCATTAAACATGAGAATTATTATAGAAAATGATATACATAGCAAGGCTACAAAATTCTCCACATCATTTTCGTTCCCCTATTTGATAACTCAATTGTGTAAAGAGGCTCATGTCCCAATATTAGCTGGGATAGATGTTGAGACACCAACAAACAGAAATTGTGATCTAGAGAAGTCCAAAGATGAAACAAGGCATGACTTACGTCTTCATAGGTCAATACCTGAAGTTTTTAGGCCTAGTGGGCAAAGAGCAAGAGTGATTGAGGAGACTACTAACATAGTTGGAGTAGCTAGAGGGACGGAGCTAGTCTGCCTTGCAGCTCCACTCCCTGTATCCACACCATCCACCAATGGTGTAGCTGCAACAACACAGGGAGTGAAATCTACCGAGACATTGTCTGATGCTCCATGATCCTCCCAATATGCATTCACGCCAGCAAACTTTTCAAAGTTGGTCAGAAAAGTTGATAGACATGAGAAGCAAATGAAGCGGTTTGTTGAGCAGCTGGGCACCTTTGTGGATAGAGTTATTGCAACTGCATTGGCATCATATGTGAGTCTTCATGCTCACATTGAGGATATGGAGGCATGGGTGAATGATAGACTAAAAGACTTGACCATGCCAGACTTAGAAAAGTTTACAGCCAAGTTGAAAAACGCCCAAGATGACATTCTTAAGTTGCAGCATGAGCGGTAAATCCAGGAGTTCCTGATTTCAACATTTAATGAGTTGGAGGAGGATGATCCCTTCATTAAGTTGCTGGGCGAGTAGCCCAAACCCGCAGGCAAATGCCCATGAGAGGGTAATGAGGATAAGGAAAAATCACAAATGAAGAAGCACAGAAAAAGGAAATAAGAGCGAGTGGATTTGCTCGAGGTTCAAAGACTATCTAGAGCAGAAAAAGATATGAGGCTCGAGGAGATATGAGATGGTTTTTGTGGGGTATCTTCAAGTTCAGCACCCAGAGCTGTAGATCAAACTATTAGTACTACAGCTTCTTCAGAGTTATAGACTCTCCTCACGCCTTCTCCAAATACAAAGGCTGTTAAGGCTGACACTTTGAGCGAGTCGGTCACCACCAGCTCCACTATCCTTTGCTCATTAAACTCTAGACTATTGTGCCAGAGGCCAAGTAAAGAGATTCACATGTATTCCCTACTTTTAGTTTTTAATTTTGGATATCTACATTGGGGACAATACAAATTTTATTTGGTGGGGGGTGGGGTACCTGTCAGTCTGTCACACCACCTGAGGGTTTTTGTTGTCTTGTTTATTTTCCCTCAAGTGTGTTATCTAGTAGAACTGACATATTTAACCTATTTTTGTGTTGTTTTGTGGTTATTTCTGTGAAAGAAAATTAGGTAAACTCAGAACAGTTTTTGGCAATAATCTCTTTTGATTGAATTATTGGAAATGAGACCCCTACAAAATTTGATATAGCATATATGTGTATCTTTGTAACAAATTGACCATGTTGAATCTATGCATGACAATAGTTGTATATAGATGTAGCAACTGTGCTTAAGCTAAAGCATATTTGATAATTAGTAGTTGATACTACAATCTTGTGCCAAATGTGTGTTAGCTAATTTGATACTATTATTACCTTGTGCATGCATCTGGAACTTACCTGGTTTATCTTGCTAAGGTTATATGATAGCTGACTAAGAAAGGATCATAGGTCATGTTTGTGATGAGTCCACTATGCCTATATGACTAACCAAACAATGTTAATAATCCCTTGATCCCTGATTTGAAGCCTAATTGACCCGTTTATTTCATTAGCCTATTTACCTTCCTAATTTTTTTATAATGAACCTACTTTGGTCCTGTCTCTTCTTGAAAATTATGTACCTCAAATCAGGCGAATCGCCTATGTTGGAGGTGGCTACTATAGGGATGCATAAAAAAGGTTGGATGTGAAAAGTAGAAGCTAATGGTTGAAAAGAATTAGGTATGGTGTGGTTGAAAAAAGAAAAAGAAAAAAAAGTAAGAAAAAAAGGAAAATAGTGGCATATTGAAAAAGAAAAAAAGAATCAAAGTGAAAACCACACCCTTGAGTTGAAAAGAAAAATGAATAAAAGAGAATAAGGGAAAGAAAATAGGAGTGGAGCAAAAAGAAATACTATAGTGCCAAGGAAGGTTAAGTTATTTTTGTCCATATGTACCACACCCATCCCCAAGCCTACATTACAAGCAAAGAAAGTCTTATAGTGATCCTAGTCAAGTATTCAAAAAACCTGAAGAAGCGATAATAAAGGTAAGCTTATGATGTTGCATGTGCATTGTTGCAATGATTTTGTGAGAGTGAATGTTTTGTTCTAGTCCCCATGTAAATAACTTTGTATGTGAGTTGGGACTTCTTTATGGTGAGGGCACTAGAAAAACACTATTAATTGCTAGTTGTTAGGATAAGTGCTATTGTGTATGCAAAAGTGCTTTGTTGATATCACAATGTCATCCTTAGATCCACATGAGTCAATGTGTTGAATGATTGCTATATATACACTGTTGAAAAGGGAGTGGCACTTTTGAAACAATCTGTTTTAAAGACTAATGACTGTTTTAGTTTATACTAAATGTTTTTCACTTAAATGTTGTGATTTATGTGTTGCTTGAGGCAAGAAAATATTCTAAGTTGAGGGAGTTGATGTTTTAGCATTTGACAACACATTTGATGTTGTTAACTGCGTGTAAATGCAAGTTCTTGAGCAACTTTTGTTATATTTGATTGTTTTTGTGTTGAATGTATAGGAAAATATACCCAGGCTAAAGATGGTATGAAAAAGGCTTAGAAGGCCAAATTGATGCCTATTCTGACAGCACGTCAATTTCAATGTCGGGCTTAAGAAGGTCCTCCTCTCATGCAATGGAAATATGATGGCTAATCTGATGGCTCGTCAACCTAGTGATGGAGTGTTAATGCCATTGTCAATCGTAAGCACAGCTGAACAAGAAGATGGAGTTTTAACGACCACTGTGATGGACCATCAACTAGACGCTGGGCTATCAATCTTGGCGTCATTATCATGCACAAAAGGGTGGCCACTAGATAAGAGTGACAACTCGAATGACAGACCGTCACCTTGTTGATGGGGTGTCAGACAAAAAGTAGGATTCCAATTTTAAAGTGTAATTTTGAATTATCCTAGGCTATAAATAGAAACTACTAGGTCTATTTTCAATATTAGACTTTTGAAGAGAAAAACAACGTGTATAAGTCATTACTTTTAAATTCTTGAAGAGATTTATCATTTTTCTTGGAATTCAAATTAAGGATTCATATTTCTTTTGTAAGTTGAGTCTTTTATTATGAATTTAATTACTCGTGTGATTCCATTCATCATGTGTGGTTAAATTTCACTATTAGGGTTTGTGTGACCCATGCTAGATTAGCACGGGTATGGTAATAAACGTGTGGATTAGCGGAGTGTAAACATATGTATTGTCACTTCTTTCATATTGAATGATCTATAATGGTTGCAAACATTAGACTAGACCCTAGGTTTAACTTTCTTGAGGAAGAGGTATAAAACCTAGAAAAAGTAGTGATAAAAAGGATTCAAAGTTTTAACATTTGTCTGATGATTAATGTTATAGTAAGATTAATCAACTTAGGTTAAATATCAAAGTTATTTATTCATCACTCTTAGTTTGATAATATAAGAGTGATATCTATCTAAATATGTTGAGAAATATTTTGATAGATTAATTGAACCGATAGCCTGCATATGTGGCATTAAACGAATCTACAATAGTTAATCACCAACTGTGGTTAAGAAACCATAGTGACCACAACCCTAGTTTCATATCTTCTTGGATTTAATTAAATTCAACTATAGTTGGTGTCTCTCATTTTTGGCTAATAGTGAAACATAACCAATTTTTCCAGACCATTTTTACAGAAGACTAAAAGTAGACAATCACATAAGACTTAGTTTTTACCTTATTCACTATGTGATTCGATCCCAACCTTGTTGGGTTCTACATTTGACATCGACCGTGTTATACTTCTTCATATAGAGGTGTAATTTGGGCATATCAACAACCCCAAGAGTGCAACAATTGATGATCTACTGCCTTAGCCTCGACGCTTGCCTTGACGCCAAGTGAGGGCCCTAGCAATAGGTAATGGCTCCTTGTCTCCAACCACAACTAACCTCATTTTAAACCTCTCTGAGAGAATACAACATGAAATTTATAAACTCAAGAAATAACCAATTATGCATGATAAGAAATCAAAGAGTAGAATTTTCCAAAAATATTCTATAGACTCTTGAAGATAGATACAAACGTCAACATACCGATCCAAATGAAAATACTTGAGACTTTCTTTTTTACTTGTGAGACTAGTGAATCTAGACTCTCTAATACCAAATTATCACGCCCAAAATCCAACGTCGTGATGAAACCTATTCTACCTACCAATAGGTAAGACAAACCTTCACAAATCGTAACAACAAGAATTAATTACGGAAGAAGTAAAATAAGAGAGAACGAGTCTTACAATCCAACATGCATAATTAATGACTTTAAGTGTGAAGAAACCAAAGTACCCAAAACCTAGTGTTACCAGTACAAGATCTTTTATAGGAGTATACAATTGTTCACTACCATAAAACTATCTCGAAAGAGTAAATACAGATAAATAACATAGATGAAGTCAGAGTATTACTCCAAATGAAGATATCTCACCACAACTTCAAAATAGACACAAACTCAGACGAACAGAATCAGTGGCCTCCGCTAGTGCTAGGATATGCATAAAAAATTCAGTAAGAATAGTATGAGTACGGTAACACGAGTACTTAGTAGGCATCATAGTCCAATCGATGAAGAATTAACAACTATATTGTAAAAAATATACTAAGAACCTTGCCAAATCAAAAAAAAAATCCTGCTAATCCAGTAAAATTGTCATGACCCGAACGTAGACCCGGATCGTAAAACGGGACAAGGAGCCCCGAGAGACTCCAAGTTGACCCATGGCATGAACATTCATCTAACTTCATATCATAAAGTGGAACACTTAACATGACAACATATAGGAAACATAAACATATCATAACCATGATAAGCGGAGCGTACTAAATATATAAAGTTGAGTACTACAATTAGTTTGAAAGCCTCTATCGTATCAGATGGGTTGATGGGACAACACCTCGAACTAACTCGGCAAAACTGAAAGCAAAAAGGAACATCAATAACTGAAACATATGGTCCTCAGAGAATGAGGAATCACCAAAAGGTTGGACGCTAAACTATGAAATGGACTACTGAGGTGCTAAGCCTGAGAGCCGGGTCCTGTATCATGAAATGATACAGCATAGAGTATGCGGTCAATACGTGGAATGTACCGAGTATGAAAGGTAAGTAAAATGGATATTTAAAAATACATAAAAGCTTATAAACAATCATAAGAGTAGGACAACATGCTCATAACATAAATACCATAAGTGACATAAGGCTAAAGGTTTTCAATTCGTTCATAAACCATTCATTATCATAGTCATGAGAGAAACTTATTTAAGTCATCACTTGAGCCAAATAACATAAACGTATCAATGTACAAAATATAAGGAACAATGGGAGATTCTTATAACCGACATACCCCATATGAGCACACATGGAGCCCGACCTGTAAATCCCTAGTCGGGAGGGTGTTCGTACCTTGCCAAGGGAAGAACCATGAAGGGTGTGATATCACACATGAAAGGGACCATTTGGTCAAGGGGATAGTCACAAAGTAGGTCCCATCATGTTCTATGGTGGCCCGTAGTTCTGAGATTCGGGCAAAACCTCAGCCCTGAACCTACTCGGTATTAAATACTACTTCCAAAACATATATAGTGCTCATAGGATAATATACATGAGATTCATGGGCTAGTCAAATCATGATAATCATAACCATTCTTGTAAATGCACAACTAGCTATGAGGGTAAAGTCCATGAGTCGGCTAAAACATAATTAGTAAAATCATGAGGTTCATGCGTACTTATAGATCATGCATTGGATTTGTAAATCATAAATTCATAATGGGAATTTGAATAAATCAATATTACGAATCAGAAATCATGATGGGTTTATGAATATCAACAATAGTATTAAAGATCATAACTCAATTCATCAAAGGACATGCATAATTAGGCATAATTTAGTAGAAATTGAATCAATAAATTTTCAATCAAATTACTTGTAGAATCTGATCATAATGTATAAAATATGGTATAATCATGAAAAATAATAACCCATGGATAGATAATTATATTTCCACAAGATTTACGATAAAACCACAAAAGATTTTTGAACAACTCTTCATGAATTAGAAGAGATTGGGCATAGGTGTGAACGAAAACACCCACTCATAACCCTACATACCTGGTTATGGCTGATTCTAACACTTCCTTGAATGCCCAAGAAGGAATTGAAGAAAGACTTTGAAGGATTGCCTTGATCACCTCTCTAGACTATCACTCTCGCATGCATGAATATGAAATGGCCTAAAATGAACTTAACCCCTTTAAAATTCATTATTCATAACTCAAAACAACGTAGTTTAGGCCTTAGGATCTTTGGAATTACGGAAAAGCACTTACTAAATTCGCTGAAAATAACATCCAAATGGTCCCAATGAGGGACCCAACGACTCGTCCTCTATGGCCATGACTCGTGAAGTCATCCGTCAGGTACATTGCTTGTTTAGGTCTCCAGGGCTTGTCACTGAAGACTCAACGGCTCATTGCCTGGTGACGACTCGTGTTCACCATTCGTCAGGTACACTGCCTTAGCCTTAGTAAAATTATTCCTTGCTTAATCACGACTCATCCCACGAATCGTGGGGACTGACCACGACTCGTGCGGTCCTTCCGTCAAGTACACTATCCTCATTTTCCTCTTTACTCAACCACCACTCCCCACGTCTGACCTAACGAGTTGTGGGGATTGACCACGACTCGTTGTCATGCCCATGGGGATCCCATTTCCCAAATTTCCAACTCTTCACCTGGACCTCACCACGAGTCATATCAAGACTCGTGAGTTGAACCAACAGGTCACCTCACGACTCGTTATGTGTTGATGCCAGATTTTTAGTTTTTCTCCATTTCAACTCCTGGGTCTGATCTTTGGGCTTCTGGTGTATAACAATATCTCTCCCTTGGCAACATTCGTCCTCGGATATTGGAAAACATACAGAAAAGCAGAGAAACACAATCATCACATTCAAATACTGATCATTTAAGTCGAAAACTAACAGAATGACTACCTCCGATTAAAACTACATAGCTGAACAGAATTCACGAATCATACACACACCAACATACATTAAAGAAACTTGGGCACATGAAGTAAACATGAAAGCAAGTTGAGTTTTCAACTCTTGGAAGCTCTTCTCACAAGCCTCCCACCATTGGAATTTCCCCATCTTCTGGGTCAATTTGGTCAAAGGTGCTGCAATCAATGAGAAACCTTCAACAAATCTCTGATAATAGACAGCTAAACCCAAGGAACTCCGAATATCTGAAGGATTCACCGGTCTAGGCCAATTCTTCACCGCCTCTATTTTTTGAGAGTCCACCGTTATGCCTTCGCTTGATACCACATGACCCAAAAATGCTACGGAGTCCAACCGAAACTCGCACTTGCTGAATGTGGCATATAGTTGGAAATCCTTGAGAGTCTATAGCACCACTCTTAATTGAGCGGCATGCTCCTCCTTACTCCCAGAGTATATCAAGATGTCATCAATGAACACAATCATGAACATATCCATGTTTTTCTTGAACACCCTATTCATCAGGTCCATAAAAGCTATGGGAGCATTCACTTGTCCAAAATACATAACTACAAACTCATAATGACCATACCGCGTCCTGAAGGCTGTCTTCGGGATGTCACATCCCCAAACTTTGAGCTGATGATACCCGAATTTGAGATCTATCTCAAGAACCACTTGGCACCATGAATCTGGTCAAATAAATCATCAATCCTGGGTAGAGGATACCTATTCTTGACGATGACTTTGTTAAATTTTCAATAGTCAATGCATATTCAAAGGGAACCATCCTTATTTTAGACGAATAAAACTGGTGCGCCCCATAGAGACTTGCTCGGTCTAATGAAACCCTTATCTAACAGGTCCTTCTACTGTTCTTTCAACTCCTTCAGCTCGGCTGGGGTCATTCTATAAGGAGGAATAGATATAGGCTGCATGTCGGGAAGAAGGTCAATTCCAAAATCAATTTCCCTCTCGGGAGGAACACCCAGTAAATCATCAAGGAACACCTCTGGATACTCATGCACTACCGGAACTGACTGGATAGTTGGGTCTCTGACTCAACATTATTAACCCTAACTAGATAATACACAAAACCCTTAGAAATCATCTTTCTTGCCTTAAGGTAGGAAATGAAACGACCTACAAGCACCACTGAACTACCCTCCACTCTAAGACCGGTTCACCCAGAAACCTGAACTCTACTACTCAGGTTCTACAATTAATAGAAGCATAACATGAATACAACCAATCCATGCCAAGAATAATATTAAATTCAGTCATGGTTAACTCTACAAGGTCCGCAGAGGTTATTTTATGCAATATTGTGATCAGACAACTTATGTACACTAGCCTAGCTACAATTGAATCACCAACAGGAGTAGAGACTAAGAATGGTTTTGACAAGGTTTCGAGAATGACTCAAAAGCTACTAGCAATATAAGGTGTCACAAAGGACAAGGTAGCCCTTGGATCTAACAAAGAATAAGCATTAGGGTGAAACACTCGTAACATACCAGTAACCACATCCGGTGAAGTCTCTTGCTCTTAACGGGTCGCAAGGGCATAGAACTTGTTCTGACCCTGACCACCAGTTGAACTAGTCAAGGCACCGTACTAGGAGGGACGTGCTGCTGGAGCGACTGAACTAGCAGTTGGCATACGGGCTCTGCCACCCCCTGATTTGGCCTAAGGGCAGTCCCTGAGTCTGTGCCCGGATTTACCACAACTGAAACAAGCGTCTGAGCCAAGTAGGCACTTCCCTGGGTGATTCTTGCCGCACCTTGCACAAGCTGGGAAAGTGCGCTCAATCTACATGCTACCTTGGCCCCTGAATCTGAAGCCCTACTCCTCCAATCCCCTCGTGATCTAGATTGTGTACTAGATAATGATGGTGCTGGAGAGAAAGACCTAGATGAGACTGCTGGCGCTATCCACCCCTGATCTATGTTAAGAAATCCCATAATTGTCGACCTTGGCCCTCTTAGCCTCTCTCTGCCTCCGATACACTGACTCCATCTTATAGGCATGAAACACGATGCGGGGAAGATCTATATCTTGATGCATCACATCAATCCTACAGTCTTTATCCGTAGTCCGCCACTCTATGCACAAATCGGCTCACCCGAGCCCTCTGGTCTGCCACTAACTCTGGGGCATACATGGATAAGCGGGCAAACTCCAGAGAGTATTCCTGAACTGGCATATCACCCTGCTTCAGATTTACAAACTCGAACGCCTTCAGTTCCCTCATCTCGCGAGGGAAGAACCAATCCAGAAAAGCTACATGAAACTCTTCCTAACCTATAGGGTCTTCCCCCACTGCCCTACTGTCTCTCTATTGCTTAAACCAGGTACGCGCCACCCCTATCTGCTGATTAGAGGCAAATCAACGCACTCTCCATTTCTCACCCCCATGACCTGGGTGATTTTTAGAGTCTTATCGATAAATTCATGCGGGTCCTCATCTACCTTTGACCTAAGGAACTCCGGCGGGTTCATCCTCAATAAATCCCTAACTCGAGCCGCCACTGCATTGCCATTTTGTGGAACATGCGAAACTGCCTGCTGATTGACCTAAGCGATCAAGGCCTGCGCGAGCATCTGAATAGCAGCCCGAAACTCAGCATGGGAAATCGGCTTCGGTGCCTGGCGCTCCTCAACTAGTGGGGCCTACTGGTGCCCATTCCCGTTGCCGTCCTCATGGCTATCTCCATTTCCATTTCTCCTACCATTCATTCTTCGGGGAACCATGACTCTGCAATCACGAATAGCAGGAATTAGAGGGATAGGAAGACATTTCATTGCATGACATAGATCATGAAATAAGGAAACATTTCTTAAACGTCTCATAGCCTCTTCATCATAAGTGTTGTGCGCTTCAAACCCATGAAAAAGACTCTACTTAGCGCGACTTTCAGACACCCTAGGGCACATCAAACTTGGCTCTGATGCTAAATTTGTCACGACCTGTACATAGATCCGGATTGTAACACGGGACAAGGAGCCCCGAGAGACTCCAAGTCGACCCATGGCATGAACATTCATCTAAATTCATATCATAAAGAGAAATACTTAAAATGAAGATATAGAGGAAACATAAACATATCATAATATAGCATGATAAGAAGAACATACTAAATACGTAACAACTGAGTACTACAATTAGTCTGAAAGCCTCTATCGTATTAGATGGGTTGATTGGACAACACCCCCAACTAACCCAGCAAAGTTGAAAGCAAAAAGGAACATCAATATCTAAAACATATGGTCCTCGGAGAATGAGGACTCACCTAAAGGCTGGATGCTAAACTCTGAAATGGACTACTGACGAGGCTGAGCCTGAGAGCCGGGTCAAGTATCATGAAACAATATAGCGTAAAGTATACGGTCAGTACGTGAAATGTACCGAGTATACCAAGGTAAGTAAAACGGACATTTAAAAATACATAAAAGCTTGTAACAATCATAAGAGTGGGACAACATGCTCGTAACATAGATACCATAAGATAACATAAGGCTCAAGGTTTTCAATTCGTTCGTAAACCATTCATTATCATAGTCATGAGAGAAACTTAATTAACTCATCTCTTGAGCCAAATAACTTAAACATATTAATGCATAAAACATGAGGAACAATGGGAGATTCTTATAATCGACATACCCCTTATGAGCACACATGGAGCCCGACCTGTAAATCCTAGTTGGGAGGGTTTTCATACCTTGACAAGGCCAAAACCATAAAGGGCGTGATTTCACACATGAAAGGGCCCATTTGGGAAAGGGGAGAATCACAAAGGAGGTCCCATCATGTCATACGGTGGCATGTAGTTTTGAGATTCGGGGCAAAACCTGAGCCCCGAACCTACTCGGTATCAAATACTACTCCCAAAACATATATAGTGCTCATAGGATAATATACATGCGATTCATGGGCTAGTTAAATCATGATAATCATAAGCATGCTTGTAAATACGTGACTAGCCATGAGGGTAAAGCCCGTGAGTCGGCCAAAACATAATTAGTAAAATCATGAGGTTCATGCATAGTTATAGATCATGCATAGGCTTTTTAAATCATAAATTCATAATGGGAATTTGAATAAATCTATATTACGAGTCATAAATAATGATGGGTTTATGAATATTAATGGCAGTAGTAGAGATCATAACTCAATTCATCATAGGACATGCATAATTAAGCGTAATTTAATAGAAATTGAATAAATAAATTTAAAATCGAATAAGTTGTAGAAGCTAATCATAATGCATAAAATATGGTATAAATCATGAAAAATAATAACCCATGGATACATCATTAGATTTACACAAGATTTAAGATAAAACCCCATAAGATTTTTGAACAACTCTTCATGAATTAGGAGAGATTGGGCATGGGTGTCAATAAAAACACCCAGTCATAACCCTGCATACCTGGTTATGGCTTATTCTAACACTTCCTTAAATGCCTAAGAAGGAATTGAAGAAAGACTTTGAAGGATTGCCTTGATCACCTCTCTAGACTATCACTCTTACTTTCATAAACATGAAATGGCCTAAAATGAACTTAACCTCTTTAAAAGTCATTATTCATAACTCAAAACGACGTATTTTCAACCTTAGGATTTTAGGAATTACGGAAAAGCCCTTACTAATTTGAAAAATATAGCTACCATATGGTCCCAACGAGGGACCCAACAACTCATCCTCCATGGCCACGACTTGTGGAGTCATCCATCGGGTACACTACTTGTTAGGTCTCCTGGGCTCTTCACGGAAGACTTAACGACTTGTTGCCTAGTGACCACGACTCGTGGTCACCATTCGCCAGGTACACTTGCCTTAGCCTCAGTAAAATTATTCCCTGCTTGATCACGACTCATCCCACAAATCATGGGGAATGACCATGACTTGTGGGGTTCTTCTATCAAGTACACTATCCTTATTTTCCTCTTTACTCAACCACCACTCCCCTCGACTGACCTAACGAGTCGTGGGGACTGACACGACTCGTGGTCATGCCCGTAGGGATCCCATTTCCCAAATTTCCAACTCTTCACCTGGACCTCACCATGCGTCATATCACGACTCGTGGGCTAAACCAATGGGTCATCTCACGACTCGTTTGGTGCCTGATGCCAAATTTTAAGTTTTTCTCCATTTCAACTCCCGGGTCTGATCTTTGGGCTTCTGGGGTATAACAAAAATAATATAAGAAACTGACTAAAATAATCTGATAAGTAAATGCAATGCACAAATAGAGATAGATAATAAGTGAAATGTAAAGAAAAACCAAGTAATGTTATGTAATGCAATGTAATGATTCTACTGATATACACCCGCTCAACAATGGCATTATGAGAATTGAGACCCATGAGGGACTTGCAAGGTCTATATATATATATATTCGAAAGTAACCTCAAACACAGTTGAAATAAACCTCGACATAACTGGAAGTAACCTGGGATTTACCCAAAATAACTTCAAATGTATCTGGAAAAGACCCCGGCGCCATAAAAATATCAAGTACCTGAATCAACCATGAAGTTTCTATCACTCTATCAAATCTATTATACCATGTTCGTGATCCCTGACAAATAAATAAGTATGCATGATCATAACAATAAGAAATATACAAATCAATGAAAATAAATGTATCTCATTCAACGGTGTCCTTAGGTCAATACCTTTCTCAAATAAGTAGATTGCTTTCTACACTATGCCTGTAGGACAATATTTTTCTCAAATAAGCAGATTTCTTTCAAAATAGTTCCCGTAGGGCAATATCTTCCTCAAATAAGAAATTTCAAAATAGTGCCTATAGGATAATATATTTCTCAAATAAGAAGATTGCTTTCAAAACAATGCTCGCATGCCAATATCTTTCTCAAGTAAGCAAATTGCTTTTAAAACAGTGTCGGTAGGTCAATATCTTTCTCAATTAAGCAGATTGTTATCAAACACAATGAATGTAGAACAATATATTTCTTAAATAAGGAGATTTCTATCAACACAGTGCCTTTTTAGGAAAATAACTCACCATAGAGTGATGTAATACATGAAAATAGAGTAATTTTTCGACAAATATGTATATCAAATCATATAACGTCTATAAGATAAATCCCAAGTGAGATTTTACAACAAAAAAATCATTTCTCTAAAATTGTAATCTCAGCAATACGCCCAACCCATAAAATGCTTTAGATAATAAATTATCACCCGACCCCAGCCTAGGAAGAGTAAGCCATAACCAACCTCAAAATTCGAGAAAATTCTCCACAAGCCCTCATGCAATTTCCTTACATTTGAAAATTGCTTTAGAGAGCTCCCAATTTATCAAAATCATATTCTACATAAGTATATGAGTCTATCGACACTGATTTTACTATATAAAATGCAATACCTCGTACCCTCAAAAAGAAGTACCGACCTTAGTATGTATCTATACACATGTCACAAAGTGTATATTTTTGATATAAAGTACTCAACAAAGTATTGAAGTGCCCGAAAGTGAAATACCCTAAAATGAAAAGATGTAGAAAATTCCATTCTAGAGGTGTCATGGATGACTTACAAGCCGTACATGAGGCCTATGATCCGTAAGTTCTATCCCAGATGGAAGTCAGGAACCCTAAGTCACTGCATTAGCATGCAAAGAAATATACGAACTATCTGCGAAGCGTACGTTGGACCTTACATGAAAGTCCTATTTCTTTAAGCTACTGTTTAAGATTATAAAGGCAACCTATGAATCGTAGATTGAATTCGCGAACAATACCTTGCTTTGCAAAATGAAACTTTAGAGAATTGGCACAAGTTCAGACCCAATTTAAGATATGACATACAGTTTGCAAATTGATTCTACAAATTGTATATTTCTCTCGTAACTGGAGATGATGTTTTGAACTATTGGATAAGACATATGAATAAATCTATGGATGATATCTCCTACGCACATTCAAGTGCATGTGGTCCTCAAGTAATATAGGACTGGAAGTCCCGATTATTGATCCCTCAAAGACTTATTATATCAATCATTATAAGGTTATTACTTTATTTTGTTATTCTAACAAAACAGATAAAATGGAGAATGGTTTGGAGAATTAAACTACTAAAAACTTGAAATGTAAAACAAACCCAAGAATTAAGATTGTTGCAAACTTGTACTTCAAATGATGATGAAAATCTAGGAAAATGGCACTTTTGTATCAGGTTGAGTTCTCAAGACATGATTACGCTAGATTGATTCCTCCTAATGTTTCTAGTTGCAAGTTACTATCCAATTTCTTGTCATTCTCTCGAGCATTCAAGAACTATCCCATGAACCCTAACACATATATCCCTATGGTCACATAATAAACTTGAAACGACGGTTATGCCTACTTATATTTTACCTAAACATGGTTGAAGGGTATATCCCTATCCTCAACAAAAACTTCTAACCTCCAACCAATGGGACAAAGGATCTTTGAATTCCTGTTTTGTATTTACTTTTAACCATTTTGGTTCCCTTTTCTGAGTTTAACTAAAAGTCGACAAATTTAGTCACATGTTTATCAGTCTAGTGAATAAGAAATTAAAACAAGTAAATATAAATAACCTTTATTAATAATCAACCTAGGTTTTCTCTGAAACACAAGTGCTGGGAGCACCACACCACCCATAGTGTTATACCCTAGAAGCTCCTAAGACTATGACTCGGGAGTTTAAAGGGTGTTCAACAGAAAAGTTAGAAAATTGCCTCAGGAGGACTCATTGTACAAGTCGTTCAAAGTTCCAATTGACCATGGGTTCCTGTTGTGGTTGGTAGGTCCTGGACCAACAAGCCATGGAATGACTCATTTTTCAGTGTAACGAGTTGTGGTATAAACCCGTTAGGAAGAATCCCAAAAGGTAGGCAGTTGCAGGCAGTGGTGACAATGGGCGAAAATGACGAGTCATTAGGATAAGTAACCACTCTTCCTATCCAGGCGTGGTTGAAGACCTGAGTCTGGAAAATTTAGCGAAGTAATGAGAGAAGTAATGAACCGTTGGATCTCAGGATGACCCATTGGTTGAGTCGTTGCTCATGGCAGTGTGTAATTTCCTGTGAAGTTAGTAAGGGAATTTTCCTAATTCCTAAGCTCCTAATCTCGAACCGATGTTATTTTAAGCTTTAGATGGGTTTTAAGAGGGTTTTAATATATTCAAACCTATTCCCTCCCCATGCATGCAAGACTAGAGGATTCCTAAGGAGATCAAGCCTAGGACTCTTGAAATCCTTCTCCAAATCTCTTGGTCATTCAAGGAAGAGTGTAAAACCAGATTACCCAGGTATGCAAGGTTATGAATGGGATTTTCTCTACATTTTCATGCCCAAATCCCTTCTGAATTCGTGAATTCAAGTGCATGGTTCCATGGGGTTCTAACCCAATTTATGAAATTCTCTATGTTTCTATCGTGGGTCAATTCTATTCATGTTTCTAATGATGTTTTAAGATTCATGGGCTTGTTTTATAATGATTTTGATTACAAATTATGATTTCAACGTTTTAAGAGTATGATGCCCAATAAGGCTAGGTTCATGAAAAGTTGAATTTATGATTATTCTTTCAAGTATGATTAGATTTCCTAATTTAAGAATGTTTATGAATTACCCACGTATATATCCATGATTTTGACTATCAAGGCTATTTCAAGCATGATAAAGTTTGGGCAAGCCCACATGATCTAAGTATGACTTCACGATTTGTCTAAATCTTATGATATTAGCTTACCATATGGTTTTTGGAGTCCAGACTCCTATTTTTTATCTTGTGGTATGTTTTGAGCCAAGATTACTTATGTTCAGTTTTCTGACTATGTATATATTGTTATGATCATCTTCGTTGAAAGACGATGATTCAGATTCATTGAAAAATGATGGAGAGCATATGTAATTTTTAGGAGTAGTACCTAACACCGAGTAGGCTAGGGGTTTAGACAACCACGGGCCTCAAAACTACGTGCCATCATAGGTATGTTATGATTCTTTTGGACTTCGCTTCTGAGCTTTCCCTACCCCTAAGGAGCCTTCAAATTGATATCGATAACATGGTAGCGCCCTTAGCCCTGACAAGTCTTTGAATGGTTCTGCCCACTTGAGTTTGATAGTCGGGACCATGTAAGCTCTATCATGGTAATTTTGGTTGTATGACATGTCTCCCACTGTTCCTCATGATTTTAGTTATGCATGTTCATCAGTTATAATATTATGCTTTCAGCGGGATTGGCCCAATCTTCAGTTTTACTTATGATTATCAGTTTTTAGCTTTGGGTCATTAGATTCGGTTATGAGGTTCAATTATGTTTAATCATGTTTTCAGTTAGTAGCATGCATGCTTACTCTCAGAATCTTATGATGAAGTTATTTATGATTCAAATGTTTTCAGTTTTACATACTCAGTTGTTTTAGTTACCTTGCATACTCGGTACATTCAAAGTACTGACCACATACTCTGTGATGTCTCATTTCATGATACAGGCTCAAAAATTCAAGCTTAGTCCCGCCGCTAGCCAGTTCTTAGAATTTAGCATATCAAGTTTTGGTGGTAAGTCCTCATCCATCGAGGACCTTCAGTTAGCCTTGTTATTATCGTCTTTCAGTTTCAGTCTTTTAGTGAGATAGTTGGGGTTTTGTCCCAGTAGCTCGTCAGTATGTAGAGGCTTATCAAACATAGTTATGTATTCAGCTTGAGATTCAGCGTTTGCTATTCCATTGTTCAGATGTATTAAATGCTCAGACTTCCACTATTTCAGAATTTTAGTTTTTCACATTATTTATGTTGAGTTTTAGTTATCATGTACATTCTATGAGTCGACTTGGAGCCATTTATGGTTCTAGGTTTCGTGTCTAGATCCTGGCCTATGCTCAGGTCGTGACAAACTTGGTGTCAGAGCAATAGGTTTTGAAGTGTCCTGGGGTGTCTAAAAGCTACATTATGTAGAGTCTTTTTCATGGGTGTGAAGTGCTCCACACTTATGACGAAGAGGCTACAAAGGGTTTTAGGAAATTTCCCTTCTTTCATGAGTTATGTCATGCCACAAAATGTCTTTCTATCCTTGTAACTCGTGCTATATGTGTTTGCATAATCATGCCTCCACGCTGAGTTAATGGAAGTTGGAACGAGAACAAAAATGGCCTTGAGAATGGCAATGGAGATGGGCACCAACAAGCCCCACCAACCCCTAAGGATCATGTGCCTAAGCACGTTGCCCACGCTATATTTAGGGCAGCCATCTAGATGTTGGCATAGGCCTTGATTGCTCAGGTCAATCAACAGGTGGTGGCTCATGTTCCCCAGAATGGGAATGTGACAGCGACTAGAGTCAGGGATTTTCTCAGGATGAATCCCACTGAGTTCCTTAGATCGAGAGTGACCAAGGAACCACATGAGTTTATTGATGAGATCTAGAAGATCACCCAAATTATGGGGGTGATCGGTGAGGAGTGTGCAGATCTAGCCTCTTATCAATTAAAGGGGGTTGCTCATATCTGGTTCAAATAGTGGAAGGATAGCAGGGGAGTCGGAGCGGGTTTCATTGGTTGGGATAAGTTTATCACCACATTCTTAGACCGATCCTTTCCCCAAGAAATGAGAGAGATCAAGGCAGCAGAGTTTGTGAACCTAAGGCAGAACAACATGGCATTTCAAGAGTAACCCTTGGAGTTTACCAACTTGTCCAAATATGCACAGAGATGGTGGCCGATCAGGGGGCTCAGATAAGCAGGTTTGTGCATGGGATACCAGACTATTTGGTCAAGGATTGCAGGACTGCTATGCTTCATTAGGATATTGACTTCTCACGGTTGGTCCTATACCCCCGACAAATAGAGGTGGTACAGGTGAGTGAGAGAGAGAGAAGCCAAGAGGGTCAGAACTAAGATTTTCGATTTCTCCTAGCAGAGGCTTGGTGGTGGGCATCATTAGTAGACCCACCAAAGATCATCATCCCCAAAGCTGTCAATAGCGAGTGTTCCATCCAGATCTAGGCGCGATCAGAGGGGATGAGCATCTAGCTCTCGAGGTTAGGGGAGCAGGTCAGTTGAGCCCGGCATTCCAGGTTGTGACAAGTATGGTAGAAGGCACACTGGTCAGTACTTAGAAGGTATAGGTGCATGTTTCGGGTGTGGGAAGCCCAAACATATGCTCAGAGAATGTCCAGCAGCCAAATAGGGCCATGATAAAGACTGAAACCCAGCCACTAGTTCAATAGCTACACTAGCACTCTCAGCTCAACAGGGTGCATCCACTAGTGCAGGTGGTGGGCAGAGTCAGAACAGGATCTATGCCCTCTCATCTCGTCAGGAGTAGGAGGTCTCCCTAGATGTCGTTGCTGGTATGTTACAAGTATCCCATCTTGATGTTTATGCATTGTTATATCCAAGGGCTACCTTATCATTTTTGATGCCCTATGTTGCTAGTGGTTTCGAAGTCAGTCCCAAAATCCTACCAAAACACTTCTTAGTCTCTACTCCAGTCGGTGATTCTATTATAGCTCGACGGGTATACAGAAATTTCCCTATCACAGTCCTTCAGAAAGTGACCTCAGCAGATTTAGTCGAGTTAGCCATGACAGATTTTGATGTTATCTTTGGAATGGATTGGTTAAATGCATTTTATGACTTAGTAAAATTGAATGACCTATGCGGTAGAGTTTCGATTTCCGGGTGAGCCAGTCCTAGAGTGGAAGGGTAGTTCGGTTGTGCCTGTAGGTCACTTCATTTCATACCTTAATCTAGGAAGATGATCTCTAAGGGTTCCCTGTACCACGTAGTTTGGGTTAAGGATGCTACTTCTGAGACCCCGACTATTCATTTAGTTCCTATAGTGAATGAGTATCCAGAGGTGTTTCCAGATGATCTACCGGGAGTTCCTCCCCAGTGAGAGTTCGACTTTGGCATTGACCTTTTTTTTGATATCCAACCTATATCTATTCCTCCTTATAGAATGTCTCCAGCTGAGCTAAAGGAATTGAAAGGGTAGTTGAAGGATCTCTTCGACAATGGTTTCATCATACATAGAAAATCCCCATGGGGTGAACCAGTTCTCATTGTCCGAAAGAAGGATGGTTCTCTTTAGATATGCATTGATTATTGGCAGTTGAACAAGGTCACCATCAAGAACAAAAATCCCCTCCCTAGAATTGATGGTTTGTTTGACTATCTTCAGGGTGCCAAGTGTTTCTCAAAGATATACCTCAGGTTCGGATATCATCAGCTCGGAGTTATAGAGAGTGACATCCCGAAGACAGCTTTCAGAACTTGGTATGTTCACTATGAGGTTGTAGTTACGTCTTTTGGAATAACGAAGGCTCCTGTAGCTTTTATGGATTTGATGAACAAGGTGTTCAAGCCATATATAGATATGTTCGTGATTGTGTTCATAGATGACATTTTTATATACTCTCGGAGTAAGGAGGAACATGCCGCTCATTTGAGGGTTGTGCTACGGACTATTAAGGATCGCCAGCTATTTGTTAAATTCAGCAAGTGTGAGTTTGGGTTGGATTTAGTAGCATTTTTGGGTCATATGGTGTCAAGCGAGGGTGTGCAAGTGGACTCTCAAAAGATAGAAGTAGTGAAGAATTGGCCTAGATGAGTTAGTCCTTCAATATCAGGAGTTTCTTGGGTTTAGCTAGCTACTACAGGAGGATTGTTGAAGGATTCTCTTCCATTGCAGCATCGTTGACTAAGTTAACCCAGAAGAAAGTGAAGTTTTAATGGTCAGAGGCCTGTGAACAGAGATTTCAGGAATTGAAGACTCGACTCACGTCAGCACTAGTATTAACACTACCTGAGGGTACCGATGGATTTGTGGTATATTATGACGCCTTGAGGATCCACCTTGGTTGTGTATTAATGTAGCACGGTAAGGTCATAGCCCATGCTTCCATGCAGCTTAAGGTCCATGAGAAGAACTATCTGACTCACAACCTCAAATTAGTAGCAGTAGTATTTGCCTTGATGATTTGGAGACACTATCTATACAGGGTCCATCTGGATGTGTTTATGGACCACAAGAGCCTACACTACATGTTTACTCAGAAGCAGCTGAATCTACATCAAAGAAGGTGGTTAGAGCTTCTTAAAGATTTTGATATGAGTGTCCTTTATCATTCGGGCAAGGAAAATATGGAGGAAGATACTCTTAGTAGACTTTATGTGGAGAGTGTGTCTCATGTTGATAAGGAGAGGAAAGAGTTGGTGAAGGATGTGCATCAGCTCGCACGATTAAGAGTTTTCCTTGTTGATTCGACTGATGGTGGTGTCATTGTGCAGAACAATTTAGAATCCTCTTTGGTGACTGAAGTCAAGGCCAAGTAAGATGAAGATCCTCTTTTGGTAAAGTTGAAGGAAGCAGTTCAGAATCAAAAGGTTGAGGTCTTCTCCCAAGGGGGAGATGGTGTACTTCGATATCAGGGTCATTTGTGTGTTTCGGGTGAAGATGACTTGAAAGGTCGGATGTTGCGTGAGGCTAATGGTTCTCGATACTCTATACATCCAGGTGCCACCAAGATGTACTGTGACCTACGGGAAGTCTATTTGTCGAGTGGTATGAAGAAAGACATAACAGAGTTTGTGGCTAAGTGTCCGAATTATCAACAAGTAAAAGTCGAGCATCAAAGACCTGGATGTGTACTATAAGACATTAGTATCCCTACTTGGAAGTGGGAGGAAATAAACATGGACGTCATTACAGGGTTGTCTCGTACTCATCGATAGTATGACTCTATTTGGGTGGTTGTGGATAAATTGACCAAAGAAGCTGGTTTTCTACCAATCAAAACTACCGACTCAGCAGAGGAATATGCCAGATTGTATATTTGGGTGTTAGTTCGGTTGTAGGGAGTTCCCTTTACAATCATATCAGATGGGGGTACTCTATTTACCTCATAGTTTTGGAGGACGTTTGAGAATGGACTAGGTACTCAGGTCAAGCTTAGCATAACTTTTCACCTGCAAACAGATGGTCAGGATGAGCAGACCATTCAGACTCTTGAGGATATGTTGAGAGCAAGTGTGATTGACTTGAAAGGTAATTGGGATGATCACTTACCTCTGATCGAGTTTGCATATAACAACAGCTACCGTTCTAGTATTCAAATTGCTCCGTTCGAGGCTCTTTATTGGAGGAGACGTAGATCGCCTATTGGTTGGTTTGAAGTAGGTGAAGCTTTTTTGATAGGTCCAGATTCAGTCCATGAGGCTATGGAGAAGGATTAGTTTATAAGGGAGAGGCTAAAAATAGCTCAAAGTCATCAAAAGTCCTATGTAGATGTGAGGAAGAGAGAACTTGAATTTGAAGTCGATGATTGGGTATTTCTGAAAGTGTCTCCCATGAAGGGAGTTATGAGATTCAAAAAGAAGGGGAAGCTTAGTCCCTGATATGTTGGTCTGTATAGGATTGTGAGACGTATTGGCAAGATGGCCTATGAGTTGGAGTTGCCCTCAGAATTGGATTCAAGGCATCCAATTTTTCATATATCGCTCTTGAAGAAGTGCATGGGTAACCCGACTTTGGTTATTCCAGTGGAGAGCATAGCTTTGAAGGATAGCCTTAATTATGAGGAGATTCCAATTGAAATACTTGATCATCAGGTTTAGACGTTGAGGGACAAAGAGGTAGCTTCAGTAAAGGTTTTGTGGAGGAATCAGCATCTTGTGGGAGCTACGTAGGAAGCCGAGGAAGATATGATGGCTAAATACCTGCATCTTTTCCCTTCTGGCCTAGTCCCAGCTTGAGGTATCAGTTTGCTCCTTAGTACTTTATTAAATTTCCTGTCTAGTTCATGTCTTCCAGTTTCTCTCATGTCAATGCATTTATGTATGATTTATGAATTTAGTTCAGTCATGTATTCAGTCCGGAGTCAATTACTCCGTCAGTTTTCAGCTTCAAATGTTTTGTATTTGGGATAACAATTCCTTTCCCCAGTTACTCAGTATGCTTACCCCATATTCAAGGACGAATATACCCAAGGGGAGATATTGTTATACCCCGGAAGTGCCTAAGACTAAGACTCGGGAGTTTAAAGGGTGTTCAGTAGAAAAGTTGGAAAATTACCTCAAGACAAATCACTGTACAAGTCGTCGGAAGTTCCAATGGACCGTGGGTTCGCGTCGTGGTGAGACTATTGGTAGGTAGGTCCTAGACCAATGAGCCGTGGAACGACTTATTGGTCAGTGTAATGACCCGTGGTATAAACCCATTGAGAAGAATCCTAGAAGGTAGGTAGTTGCGGGCAGTGGTGACAATGGGTGACAGTAACGAGTTGTTGGGATAAGTAACGACTCATCTTGTGCAGTCGTGGTTGAAGACCTAAGTTTAGAAAATTTAGCGAAATAACGATCAAAGTAACGACTCGTTGGATCTCAAGACGACCCATTGGTATGTCATTACACATGGTAGTGCGTAATTTCCTGCGAAGTTTGTAAGGGAAATTTCATAATTTCTAATCTCCTAAGCCCTAAACTACATCGTTTTAAGCTTAGTTAGGAGGGTTTGAAGAGGGTTTAATCTATTCTAATCTAATCCCTCCCCATGCATGCAAGACTAGAGGATTCCTAAGGAGATCAAGCCTAGAACTCTTCAAATTCTTCTCCAAATCTCTTGGGCATTCATGAAGAGTGTGATATCATATTACCCAGCTATGTAGGGTTATTAATGGGAGTTTCTTTTCACTCTCATTCCCAAATCTCTTCTCAATTCATGAATTCAAGTGCATGGTTCCATGGGGTTCTAACCCAATTTTTGAAATTCTCTATGTTTCTATCATGGGTCAATTCTATTCATGTTTCTAATGATGTTTTAAGATTCATGGGAATGTTTTATACTGATTTTGATTACAAATTATGATTTCAAAGTTTTAAGAGTATGATCCCCAATTATGCTAATTTCATGAAAAGTTGAATTTATGATTTATGATTCCAAGTATGATGAGATTTCCTATACTTAAGAATGTTTATGAATTACCCACGTATATATCCATGATTTTTACTATCAAGGCTATTTCAAGCATGATAAAGTTTGGGCAAGCCCATATGATCTAAGTGACTTCATGGTTTCACTAAATCATATGATATTAGCTTACCACATGGTTTTTGGTATCTAGACTCCCATTTTTCAGCTTGTGGTAACTTTTGAGCCAAGGCTCCTCATGTTCAGTTTTCAAACTATGTATATATTGTTATGATCAGCTTCATCGAAAGACGATGGTTCAGCTTCGTTGAAAAATGATGGAGAGCATATGCATTTTTTTGGAGTAGTGTTTAGCACCGAGTAGGCTAGGGGTTTAGAAAACCCTGGGCCTCAGAATTAAGTGCCAAAGTAGGTATGTTAAGATTATTTGGGACCTCCCTTGTGAGCTTTCCCTACCCCCAAGGGCCGTCATCTTGACACCGATATCATGGTAGCGCCCTTAGCCCTTGCAAGGCTTTTGACGGCTCTGCCCACTTGAGTGTGATAGTCGGGACCACGTAAGCTCTATTGTGGTAATGTCGGTTATATGACGTGTCTCCCATTGTTCCTCATCATTTCAGTTGTGCATGTTCATCAATTTTAAGATTATGTTTTTAGTAGGTTTGACCCAATGTTCAGTTTTACTTATGATTATCAGTTTTCAGCTTTGGGTCATTCGATTCAGCTATGAGGTTCAGTTATGTTAATTTATATTTTAAGTTAATAGCATGCAAGCCTTACTCTCAGAATCATATGATGAAGTTATTTATGATTCGCATGTGTTTAGTTTTACATACTCAGTTGTTTTACTTACCTTGCATACTCAGTATATTTCAAGTACTGACCACATACTCTGTGATACATCATTTCATGATACAGGCTTAGACGTTCAAGCTCAGTCCCATCGCTAGCCATTTCTCAGAATTTAGCATATCCAGTCTTAGTGGTGAGTCCTCATCCATCGAGGACCTTTAGTTAGCCTTATTATTATCATCTTTCAGTTTCAGTCTTTTAGTGAGCTAGTTGGGTTCTTGTCCCAGTAGCTCGTCAATATGTAGAGGCTTATCAGATATAGTTATGTATTCAGCTTTAGATTTAGTGTTTGCTATTCTATTATTCAGATGTATTAAATGTTCACACTTCTGCTATTTCAGAATTTTAGTTTTACGCATTATTTATGTTGAATTTTAGTTATCATGTTCATGCCATGGGTCTACGTGTATCTATTTATGGTTCTAGGTTCCATGTCTAGATCCGGGCTTATGCTCAGGTCGTGACACATAGCCCCAGGAAAAATTTCGCAAACTCTTCTTATTCACACCTTCATCCATAGCCCCAGAATGTTAAAAAAAAAATTTCCCAAGTCTATAATGCTTCTTGGGCTCCACGCCATCCATCTTGCTAAGGTATTAGTAAAATTCTCATATCCAAAGCCAAGCGACCTAGTGCCACACCATCCATAGCACCAACTTTGGTGCATTTTTATTTGAAACACAAGTATTGGGTATGTAATGCCAGTCATAGCCCCAAGCCGACTATTGCGAACTCTTCTTGTTTACACCTTGAGTCATTTTTGGGTCTTTTTTCCTTGATAAACAAGGAAAAACATGGGTAAAAATATGGCAAATGGGCATAATAATATGCCCACATCACCACCCCACACTTAAACCATTATTCGTCCTCAAATAATCCTCAACTCCATGCACAAACTCATATTTTCTTATCACTTATCACCTCTATCAATTCACAATCAAATAACTAGCAGAGAGCATACGATAAGTGGTTCATCAACTCAAGAAATTCACTTCAAGCACATGCAAAGTTATTCGCATTCAAGATTACACAATTTCTATAATCGACTCACTTTTTTTAAAAACAGGGTCAACATGATTAAATACGAAACATGCAACATATAGTACATCGACTTAGAGTCTTATGCCCTTCACTTTTATTAATGTTCCTCTCTCAAATTAACAATGCAAAGCATGGAACATAATAAGTAAGGCACACTCACACTCAAAAAAGATGTTACATATGCAACATATCATAAGCTTACCCTTTGTGTACACTTAGACTACTTAGTTATTTCAAGAGATTAAGATCATAAGGACTTTTCTTGGTTGTAATGTCATCTAAGGGATAGGTAGGAATGATTTTTCTTTTACAGTGACTGCCAATCCGCACTTTTAAGACATTTTTTTATCTTTCAGGTCCACCACTATTTCCTTGTTGTTCATCCTTCACTTTATTCACCCTTTTGTCTTTTCTTTTCATGCCCCCTTATTCACTACTTGACTACTAGCCTGTGCTCATAGACTCACTAAGAATTTCACTCTTTCTTTAATTTTCCTAACAGCAAGCAAACAACACATTTTTGCGGGCACCCCTTCTTCCTACTTTCTCTTCTTAACTTTCCACACATTTTTATTTCTTTTATTTCCCTTATCATTCATGCATCGATGGACCTTTACTTTCAAGACTCAAAGTACCTAATACTATTTTGGATTAACAAATCTGGAGGTCTCACAACAAAAGGGAATAAGCTACTTTTGTGGCTAAGAAATGAATGAGGCTTAAGGCTCAAGGAGGTTAACTAGGGAAAATTTTTAAGAAGGTAAAACAACACGGGAAACATGGCTTTTAAAAGAACCACCTTAAGCATTGTCACGACCTGAGTCTATACCCTGAACGGGACATGGTACTTGGTGCCACAAATGATCCCAAGCTAACCCATGGTCTATTATTACACTGGTAAACTGAGTAAACATAAATGGAAGCTTTAAATAAAATGAAACCATTTAAGAACACTGATTTAACAAGAGTCAAAACATCTGCAAAACAGTACTAAATATATATGTCTATGTCAAAAAGCCAACTACTAAATGATGAGTTGTTGGGACAAGCCCCCAGCTTACTCTAAAATTTGACTGTAAAGAACTAACTGAAAGTAAATATCATCCTCGGAGGATGAGGACTCACCAAATACTGCAGCTGATATTGCCCAAGGGAACTATTGACAATGTTTGGACTGAGAACCAACGCCTGTATCATGATATGATACAGCATAGAAGGGATGCGTCAACTGAAATATAATTGATATGGTCAATAATGACCCTGACTTATGGTCATAGACATGTCCTGGATCTGAGATACTGAGCTGAGCTAAGCTGAACTGAACTGAACTGAGACTGTACTGAATAGTGGGAGAGTCTTTAACTGACATATCACGTGAACTAAACATGGAGTTTGATGTATAAGCCCCACTGATAGGACCCAATATGCCTTGCTAGAGTATAAAGGCATGAACCTGGTGATAACAAATATGGGGCCCGATGGGCCAATAACCTATGGTGGTAATGTAATTCTGGTAACCAGGGTGCACCAGAAATTCGCTCCGCTCGGTGCTAAGTCCTGCTCCCACTAGATTGTCCTAATATGACTACTAAGTTGATAGCTCGAAGTTGGGGCCCAAGACTAAGTCAGGAATACTTATCCGGAAGTACCTTAAGAGTCTTTCGGACCGAATACTATAGCTGGTGTTCTAAGACTGGTCAGAGCTACTTATTTGGAAACGTCATAACCGTCTGTACAACTAATTGTTAACTGATAAATGATACTGATAATTGATATGTGGGAGGCATTAATGGCACCTAAAGACTGACTATAGTCAAATGGAAAGATACTGAAGATATTAACATCATGACTAAAACTGAGCTACCATGCAACTGACTGATCATTTAACTAATAATAATAACATGGAATTTCCAACACTAATAGAGTCAACCAACTTTATGTCTATACAATTATTCAGGACCCTAGTTACTACACTTATTGAATAGGGCTAAAGTCACTTTTCAGGAAAACAAGTATCAATATGATTACTAGATAGTGGAAATATAGTAACAACAGTATGAACAACATTTCACATGATTTAATCAGAACATGACCAAAAAAAATTCCTCTAATTCGAAAGTCTTAGAGCTTAGAACTGATAAGAAAATTTAGATGGATTTTGGGGCACAAGGGAAGGAGAATTCCCTTGCTAAATTATCACATACCTGGTGTAGAATTCTGGAGAATACTTTTGAGAAAATCTGAGAAGAAAAGTTGAAACCCTTGCCCTACTCTGTGCTTCCTAATTGAATCTATATGTTCTGACTTTGAAAGAATGGGAGGAAAGAAGAGGGAACGTCATTTAACCCCTTTAATTCTCTCTAAAATGTGCTCAAAATGATAGGGTTTAGAGATAAAAAAAGTTGGGAAGTTACTAAAATAACCCTAGGAAAAAATCTGGAAAACTACCCCGTCAGGGACCAAAGGGTCACACAACGAGTCGTTGGTTGATACCATGACTCGTTGGGACCATTCGTCTGTCCTGGGCTTAAATCTTGGGCTTATTGGAACTAGCAATAAGGGGGACCACGTCTCTTTGATGAACCAACGGGTCGTTGGTACCTCCTATGGTCATTGGCAGGGACTTGAACAAAACACTGGACCCCCTCCTCTAAAGGGTGACACCATGACTTATTGGTTGATACAACAAGTCGTTATCTGCTCTCGTCCTGCTACTAGAACCCATGAAGGATTTTGGGACTTGACACAACAGGTGGAGACAATGACATGTTGTATGATACAAAGGGCCATTGTTTCCACTCATTGTCACTGAAGGAGTTTGTCAAAAATACCTTGGAGCTCCGACTAACGATTCACACCACGAGTCGTTATATCAAGCGATGACTCGTCGTTTGACTCGTGGGTTCCAAGAAAGGGCTTAACTAGGTTCTGAGCTAGGAATGCAACAAGTGATGGGATGACTCACTCCTTCTCATAATGGGTCGTTCCATGTCCTGTTGGTTCCCCAAGTACATCTGACAAGACTGACCACATCCAAACAACGAGTCGTTACTATTGACAACGACTCGTTGTCTCAGTCGTTCTGAGAAAAATTTTCTAGTTTTCCCTTGGTTTTTCATTCAATGTCTGAGTTTGGTCTAGGAATGTTTCGGGGTGTTAGAATATCTCCCCCTTGGGATCATTCGTCCTCTAATGAAGGCTAAAACTGCTGGAAAATTGGGAAAAGAGCTACAATTCCCAGACTGAGACTAAGAACTAATTTCTAAAGGAGTGATTGCCTCCAAACTGATTTAACCATGCTAACAGAGTTGATGCAACTAGGATGCATATTGAAAAACTGAATAGAGTTGATGAGTATGGAACTGAATAGAGTATTGAGGAGAAATTTAATATGTGATACTGGAACTGAACTGGAAAGGAATAAATGAGGGTATTTAGTCATCATGTGTGCTTCTGCCTCCCATGTGGCTCCCTCAACTAGGTGGCTCCTCCACAAGACTTTCACTGACGAGACTTCCTTGTTTCTTAACTTACGAACTTGATGGTCTAGGATTTGAATTGGGACTTCTTCATAAGAGAGACTATCATTCAATTCCACTCTCTAATGGTACAATTGAGGTTGGATCACCTATTCACTTCTTCATAGTGATACATGAAGATTGGGTGCACAGATGCTAACTCCGAGGGTAATTCTAACTCATAGGGCACATTTACAATTCGCCTCAGAATTCTGTAGGGCCCTACATACCTCGAACTAAGTTTCCCTTTCCTTCCAAACCTCATCACCCCTTTCATGGGTGAAATTTTAAGGTAAACCCAATCATCTATAGCAAATTCTAATTCTCTCCTCCTCACATCCACATATAATTTCTATCGGCTTTGAGCTATTTTCAACCTTTCCCTGATTTGTTGCACTTTTTGCATAGCTTCATGAATCGAGTATGGTCCTATTAAGGTAGTTTCGCCAACTTCAAACCACCCTATAGGAGACCTCTACCTCCTACCATATAATGCCTCAAACGGGGCCATCTGAATACTAGAGTGGTATTTGTTGTTATACGCAAACTCGATGAGAGGCAAGTGATCCAACTACCCATATAGTCAATCACACAAGCTCTCAGCATCCTCTAGGGTCTGAATTATCCGCTCAGCTTGTCCATCTATTTGAGGGTGAAAAGCTATGTTGAGCTTGACCTGAGTACCGAGTACTTTCTGAAATGACTTCCTGAAATGTGAGGTGAACTGGGTACCTCTATCTGAAATAATGGACAAGGGAACCCCATGCAGTCTGACTAACTCCCGGATGTACAGCCTAGCATAATCCTTGGTTGAGTACGTAGTTTTAACTGGGAGAAAATATGCTGACTTGGACATCCGATGTACTATCACCCAAATTGAGTCATGATGCCGACGAGTATGAGGTAGACTTGTAATAAAATCCATATTCACTTCTTCCCAATTCCTTGTGGGTATGCTAATATCCTGAGTCATACCCCCAGGTCTCTGATGCTCCACCTTAACTTGCTGGCAGTTCGGGCACTTAGCCATAAATTCTGCAATATCTCTTTTCATGTCATCCCACCAGTAGATATCCCCTAGGTAACAGTACATTTTAGTGGCACCTGGGTGGATAAAATATTTGGAGCTGTGTGCTTTTGCTAGTATTTGCTGTCTCAAGTTACCTACATCTGGTACACAAAATCTGCCCTAGTAACGAAGCACACCATCTCCCCCTTTGGAGAAAGCCTCCACTTCTTTCCGTAGAACCGCTTCTTGCAGCTTAAGCAGTATGGGATCTTCATCCTGCTTTGACTTAACCTCAACAACTAATGAGGAATCCGACCCACTTTGCATTAATACTCTGTCTTCAGCTGAATCCACCAACTGTACTCCCAACTGAGCAAACCTGTGAATATCCTTTGCCAGTTCCTTTCTGCCCTCTTCAACATGGGTCCCCATGGACATCCTTCTTGGCATCAGCCACCACATTGGCCTTGCCCGAGTGGTATAGCACGCTCATGTCACAAT
Organism: Datura wrightii; assembly: GCA_035772735.1. NCBI lineage: Eukaryota > Viridiplantae > Streptophyta > Magnoliopsida > Solanales > Solanaceae > Datura > Datura wrightii. The sequence goes on along the minus strand of JASDFA010000027.1, from coordinate 102,313,938 downwards.
CCTTCAGTAACTCCAACCACCTCCTTTAATGAAGGTTCAAATCCTTCTGACTGAATACGTACTAAAGGCTCTTGTGATTGGTGAAAACATCCACGTGAACCCCATAAAGATAATGCCTCCATATCTTCAAAGCAAACACCACTGCTACAAATTCAAGATCATGAGTCGGATAGTTCTTTTGATGAACCTTGAGATGTCTGGAGGCGTAAGCTATCACCTTACCCCACTACATCAGAACGCAACCGAGCCCAACTTTTGAAGCGTCACAATATACCATGAACATCTTTGTTCCTTTTGGTAAGGTTCAAACTGGAGCAGTAGTGAGTCAAATATTCAACTCCTGAAAACTCTTCTCACTCGCATCTGAACACTAAAAATTCACCTTTATCTGAGTGATCTTAGTCAGCGATTGAGCAAAATCCTTCTACAAATCATCAGTAATAACCGACTAAACCCAGGAAGCTTCTGATATCTGTTGGGGAAGTAGGTCTTGGCCAGTTTTTCACTGTTGCTATCTTTTGAGGATCTACCTGAATACCCTTACCTGAGACCACATGACCAAGGAAATCACAGACTTCAACCAGAATTCACATTTGTTGAATTTAACAAATAATTGGCAGTCACTGAGTGTCTATAACACTATCCTCAAATGGTTAGCATGATCTTTCTCATTTCTTGAGTATACCAGAATTTTATCAATGAATACAATGATGAACATGTCTAGATACTGCTTGAAAACCCTGTTCATTAGGTCCATGAAAGTTGCAGGGGAATTACTTAGTCCAAAGGACATAACCACGAATTCATAGTAACCATACCGAGTTTCGAAGGCTGTTTTTGGTATGACACATTCCCTGACTCTAAGATGACGATACCCCGACCTGAGATCTACCTTGGAAAAACAACTGGCTCCTTGAAGCTGATCGAATAAGTCCTCAATCCTGGAAAGGGGATACCTGTTCTTAACTGTAACTTTGTTCAGTTGATGGTAGTCGATACACATTCTGAGAGTATCGTCTTTTTTTCACACGAATAACACTTGAGCACCCCATGGAGAGATGCTGGGCCTGATGAAACCCTTATTAAGAAGGTCCTTTAGCTATTCCTTCAACTCATTAAGCTCAGCTAAAGCCATTATGTAAGGAGGAATGGAGATGGGCTGAGTGTTTGGAAGAAAGTCTATGCCGACATCTATTTTCCGTTGGGGAGTGACTCCAAAAAAATCTTTGGCAAAGACATCAGGGAACTCACTAACATCTGGAACTGACTGGATAGTAGGGGTCTCAGAGCTGGAATCTTTGACCAGAACTAGGTGATAGATGCACCCTTTAGCAATGAGCTTCCTTGCCTTAAGGTAGGAAATAAACCGACCCTTAGGCGTTGAACTACTACCCATCCATTCTAAAATTGTCTCATTTGGAAAATGAAATCTGATGACTCTACTTCTGTAGTCGACTGAGGCATAGCAGGAGTGCAACCAGTCCATGCCAAGAATGAGGTCGAAATTGACCATGTCTAATTCTACTAGATCAGCTGGAATGACTTTACTCAATGCTGAGATTAGGTAGTTTCTATAAACCCGACTGGCTCTAACTGACTCACCAATTGAGGTAGAGACTGAGAATGGTTCTGAGAGGACTTCTGGACTAATTTCAAACTGAATAGCTACATAGGGAGTCATGAATGATAGTGTGGCTCCTGGATATAGTAGGGCATACATATCTAGGTGGAAGATATGCAACATACTAGTAACCACGTCAAGTGAACTCTCCTAATCCTAACGAGAGGATAAAGCATAAAAGTGGTTTGGGTGTTGACCGCCATCTGTACCTGATGTGTTGCCCTGCTGAGCTGGACGGCCTGCAGCTGCTAAAGTGGTAGACTGTGATTTCCCCCGTCCTACTGATGGACACTCCCTTAGCCAGTGACCTAGCTGTCCATACCTAAAGCAACCCTCTTTGCCCTAGAGGCATTCACCTGGATAGTTCTTGACACACTCAGGGAAAGCTGGATAAAGGTTGCTGGTACTGTAACTCTGGGACTCAGAGCCAGATGCTCCACCTTTCCGATCCTTGCAGGACCGAAAAGTAGGGACACTGGCTGGGTGGGTGATGGAGTCCTCTACTGTTGTTGCTGTGGGCGGCTACTACTACTGGATCTCTGGTATCCATAATTTTATTGCCTTGTTCTTGCCTGTTTGTTCTCCTGCTCTATATCCTTCAGCTTCTCTGCCTCAATCTGTTGGGCATGAACGATGAGGCTGGAGAGGTCAATGTCCTTAATGAGCATTGCAGTCCTACACTCCTTAAGTACCGAGTTTGACACCCCGTTGATGAATTTAAGCATGCGACCCCTTGGCTCGGCTACCATCTCTAGAGCATACCTTGACAACCGAGTGAACTCCAACGCATATTCCTCCGCGGTCCTGTTACCCTGCTTTAAGTTCATAAACTCTGTGAACATAGCCTCCCTCAACTCCTGATGAAAGAATCTATCTAGAAATGTTGTGGTGAACTCTTCCCTCTCTACCGGTTCTGCTCCTGCTGGTCTCCCTTCCTTCCACTGATCGTACCAAATCTGAGCCACCCCTTTCAACTAGTAGGCAGCTAGATCAACACTCTTTAAACTAACACCCATAATTTAGGTGATCTTCCGCACCTTATCTAAAAACTCCTATGGGTCCTCTCCAACCTTGGATCCATTAAAAATCAGAGGGTTCATTCGGCTAAAATCCCGAACCCTAATAGTTGTTGCGTACCCATTTATGTTTACTGAAACCACCTGCTGGTTCACTTGGTTACTCACCGTATGAGCCAGCAGCTGGATTGCAACTCTAAATTCTACTGAGGACACTTGGTTTTCCTGAGGGGCTGCTGGAGCTGGTGGGGCAAGTCGATTGCCATTGCCAGCCCTCCTTCCATTTTCTTGTCGTGGAGGCATAGTTTTGCTGAAATGAAATAGAGAACGAGTTAGGAGAACGTTTCTAGAATTAAACTTCATCGCACGATAAGGAGTCTGAACAAAAGGGAGTCTTCCTAATAATGTCTTGTAGCCTCTCCGTCATAAGTGTGGGCGCACTTCACACTCATGAAAAAGGACTCTACTTGACATGGCTTTCAGACATCCTAGGATACTCTAAACCTAGTGCTCTGATACCAAGTTTGTCACGACCCGAGTCTATACTCTGGACGGGACACGGTACTTGGTGCCACAAGTGACCCCAAGCTAACCCATGGTCTATCATTACACTGGTAAACTTAGCAAACATAAGCGAAAGCTTTAAATAAATGAAACCTTTAAGAACACTGATTTTACAAGCACATTTGAAAAACAAAATACTGAATATCTGTGTCTGTGTGTGAAAGTCAACTACTAAATGATGAGTTGCTGGAACAAGCCCCCAGCTAACTCTAAAATCTGACTATAAAGAACTAACTAGAAAAAAATATTGTCCTCAGAAGATGAGGACTCACTAAATGCTTTTGCTGATATCGCCCAAGGGAACTACTGATGACGCTGGGACTGAGAACCACGATACAACATAGAAGGGATGCATTAGTACTTTGAATTTACTGAGTAAGTGAGAGATATAATAAGCATGAAAGAACAAGTAAGTGAACTAAAATGACATGAAATGACCAACTGAAATACTGAAACAGATACAAATAAAATATAACTGATATGGTCAATACTGACCCTGGCTAATGGTCATAGACATGTCCTGGATCTGAGATATTGAGCTAAGCTAAACTGACCTGAGACTGTACTGACCAGTGGGAAAGTCTTTAACTGGAATATAACCACGTGAGCTAACATAAAGATCGATGTATATGCCCCATCGATAGGACCCAATATACCTTGCAAGGGTATAAAGGCATGAATTGGATGATCACAAATTTGGGGCCCGATGGGCCAATAACCTATGGTGGCAATGTAGTTCTGGTAACCAAGGTGGGCTGGAACCCTAGTCCACTCGGTTCTAAGTCCTACTCCCACTAGATAGTCCTAATATGACTACTAAGTTGACAGCTCGAAGTTGGGGCCCAAGACTAAGTCGGGAATACTTATCTGAAAGTACCCTGAGAGTCTTATTAGATCGAATAATGTAACTGGTGTTCTAATACTGGTCAAAGCTACTTATATGGAAGCATCGTAATCGTTTATAGAACTAACTGTTAACTGATAAATGATACTGATAGCTGATATCTGGGAGGCATTAATAGCACTTCAAGACTGACTATAGTGAAACGTAAAGATATTGAAGATATTAACACCATGACAGAAACTGAGCTAGCATGCAACTGACTAAGCATTTAACAGATAATAATAACATGGAATTTCCAACACTGATAGAGTCAAACAACATTATGTCTATACAATTATGATGGACCCTAGTTACTACACTTATCGAATTAGGGCTAAATTCACTTATCAGGGATACAAGTATCAACATGATTACTAGATAGTGGAAATATAGTAACAACAGTATGAACAATATTTCACATGATTTAATTGGAACATGAACAAAAAAAATTTCTCTAATTCGAAAGTCTCAAGGCTATGAACTAATAAGAAATTTAGATGGATTTTTGTCACGACCTGAACGGAGGCCCGGATCATAGACACGGGATAAGGGACCCCGAGAGACCCCAAGTCGACCCATGGCATAAGCATACAACTAACTCATTCAATAAACTTAAGAAAGCATCAATATAATCTCAGCGGATGTCTAATTCAACATCACGTCAGAATAATATCTGAAGCTAACACATATATAAGTTTGAAAAGCCTCTAGTCCGGACGAGTTAATGGGACAAAACCCCAACTAACTCAACAATATTGAAACTAGAAATACATAAGGGAAAATGATAGTCTAGTCCTCGAAGGATGAGGACTCACCAATCTGAGCAGATACTAACTCCGGAAAGCTGTCTAAGAGTGGGGCTGAAGCTGCGAGCCAGGTCCTGTATCATGAAATGATACAACATAGAAAGTATACGATCAGTACGTAGAATATACCGAGTATGCAAGGTAAGTAAAGCTGCTCAAATAAAATAAATCATTTAAAACATCTAATAACATATCATAAGATTTCAAGTCTGAGAAGAAGGGCTACATGCATTCATTCTGAAATTGAAATCTTATTATGACATGACCATGCATAGCTTTATAACATCATAACTGACTCGAATGACTCAAAGCTGAAACATAACATTTATGATGAAAGTTGAAAAATGAGTCAAACCTTGCTTTTAGAACATGCATGTGATAAGTAATCACCATGAGTAATAAATATGCAAATCTGAATAGTCTAGACAGTGGGAGACTCATCACTTAACTGACATACCACGATAGAGCATAGGTGGTCCCAACTATCACACTAAAGTGGGTAGAGTCGTCCATAACCTTGCCAGGGCTAGGGAAGATACCATGATATTGATATCAAGCTCAAGGGCCAATAGGGCCGGGGATAGCTCACAAGGGAGGTCCAAATAATATAATAGTATCATCCGACGTTGGTGCATAGTTCTGGGGCATATGGTGATTGACCCTTAGCCCGCTCAGTGCTAGACTCTTCTCCCAAAAAAATGCAATGCTCTACATCGTATATAACGACGCTCAACATCATCTATTGACGAATCTCAAGATGAAATCATGCATAACTCAACATCGTATGAAACAAAAATCAACATTTTCCTTTGACAAATTTCAATAATGAAATCATGCATAGACTAGACATCATATGGAAATGAAGCTCAACATTGTGACAAAGCTCAATAATGACATACATCTCAATTATGAACTTATGCATATGAGAAGCTTTAATTTGAAATATACCATGAGCTATTAATATGAAATTTAAGAGACTTCGCTCCAAACAATATGGTAAGATTATTTCGGGAAAAATCATAATTTTTAATCAACATGTGGGAATTGCCCAAAGCTTTACCATACGTTGATTTGCTCAATTCATTTTGTAAACAATATCATAATCATGGATAGCTTTAGAAACATGCTTTTCATCATCAAATCTCATCATCATCAGACATTCACCATCATTCTCTTTTTTCATGAACTTCTCATCCATGGGCATTTAATTTCATAATTTAGAAAACAAAATTTTTGATTGAAAACAATTTAAAATATGCCCAAGCTTCACAATTCATCAATATAAATATAATCTAATCATACCCATGGATAGAGATTGAAGAATTATGCAATTGGGTAAAAACCCCATACTTGATCATAGGTAATTTTCATGATGTGATAGAAATTAGGCATGGGTGTGGAAGAAGACACCCACTCATAACCTTACATACCTGGGGGGGAGATGATTTTATCCCTTCTCTAATTGCCCAAGATGAGATTCCAATGGAAGCCTTCAAAACTTGCTCTAAATCCTCTCTTCAAACTCTCAAGTTTGCATGCATGAAATGAAATAACTTAGAATAGGTTTTCCCCTCCTTAAACCCACTGAAATAAGCCTTAAACGACGTAGTATAGGCCCATAGAACTTAGGAAATAATAGAAATAACTTTACTGAATTCGCAGAAACTTGCTCACTGGACCAAACAACGGACGAACCTATGGGTCGTTGGAGGTTACCACGACCCGTGGTATCTGTCCATGCTATGCACTGCTGAGACTTGCCTTCGGATCGGAACAACGGATGAACAGGATAACTCATCCTCTGAGACAACGGATCGTTACATCGACCGTTGTTTGATCTTCACACAATCTGAACCTCCCTACCACGAGCCTCACCACGACTCGTGTTTTCTTCCAACGAGTCGTGGCCTTGATACGTCACATACACTGGAAATTCTTGCAACCCAACAATGATCGGTAACAAGTCGTTACACCTCACAATGAGTCATTGGAAGACCAGTTGTATGCCATCTGCTGAAGTGCATCTCTTACAACAACAATGAACGACGACTCGTTGTTTCTTACAATGAGTCGTTACATCAATCGTTACTTCCACTGTCACCAGAACACCTAAAACCACGACTTCTCACAAGGCTCATGGTTTGAAACCACGAGTCGTTACTCCACTCGTCCTGTGCTATTTTTTTCCCAGTTTCTGCAGATTTGAGATTTAACTCCCCGGTCTTATTCCTAGGCACCTCCGGGGTATTACAATATCTCCCCCTTGGGAACATTCGTCCTCGAATGTGGGAAACAAGGAGAAAACAAAAACATGCATTATCATAATCAAATACTGATCACTTAAACTGAAAACTAGCAGAATGACTACCTCTAAAAAGAACTATATAGCTGAAGCGAATTCAGACATCACATATATCTATCATATCATAAATCAAACTTGTGCACATGACTGAACATGGAAACTTATTAGAGAATTAGGGCAAAAACTGATACCTCAAACTGAAACTGAGCCGGTAGGGAACAGGTGAGGGATTTAGCCATCATAGCCGCTTCGGCTTCCCACGTAGCTCCTTCAACATGTTGATTTCTCCATGACTTCAACTTAAGCTACCTCTTTGTTTCTTAACTTCCAAACCTGACGATCCAAGATTGCAACTGAAATTTCCTCATAATTGAGGCTATCTCCCACACCAACGCTTTCCACTAGGACAACTAAAGATAGATCACCCAAGCACTTTTTCAAGAGTGATACATGAAATATGGGATGAACTGAAGATAACTCTGATGGAAAGTCCAACTCATACGCTACCTTTCTAACTCTTCTCATAACCCGATAGGGACCAACATAGCGGGGGCTGAGTTTTTCTTTCTATCCGAACTACATGACTCCCTTCATGGGAGATACCTTTATAAATACCTAATTGTCTACCTCAAACTCCAAATCTACCTCAAACTCCAAATCTCTTCTCCTCACATTAGCATATGATTTCTAATGACTCTGAGCAGTTTTCATCATGTCCCATATCAACTGAACCTTCATCATGGCCTCATGAACCAAATTATGCCATATTTAGCTGCCTCACCAACCTCAAACTATCCAATGGGCGATCTACACCTTCTCTCATAAAGAGCCTCGAACAGTGCCATCTGTTATTGTAAGCAAACTCGATCAAAGGTAAGTGATCATTCAAACTACCCTTGAAATCCATCACACAAGCTCTCAACATGTTCTCAGGAGTTTGAATTGTCTGCTCTGCCTGACCATCCATTTGCGAATGGTATGCAGTGTTGAGTTTAACCTGAGTCCCTAGCCCTTTTTGGAAAGACCGCCAAAATTGAGAGGTAAACTGAGTACCTCGGTCTAAGATAATAGACAAGGGCCCATGTTACACCCTAGAAATTTTTTTGATGATTATTTGATGGTTATATGTCATATTAAGGGAATTATAGGTCGTATGTTGTCCATAGGTGAGGAGGAAAACATGTGCAAAAGGAAAAGCGAAGAGTATATGAAGTTTGTAAATAAGGGTCAACTTTATATGCTCCTATATACAAACATATAATTATCCATAAGTCCCATTACATTTCATATGAAAGGTATTTGAATCTAGTTTACAATGAAAAAAACCGCTCGTCAATCAGAGTTCGTAGTAAAAAGTTATGCTCATTTTAAGAGAGCACTGTCGGCTAGGAAAGTGCCCAGGCGCGCGGGCGCCAAGACAGCCAGGAAGCAGGCGCGCGCGCGCGAGGGAATGTCGCATGGGCGCCGCACGAGGGCGCCTCCCAAACCCTTGCCAGACCGCCTATATAAAGTAAAATTGAGCTAGAAAGCACATTTTTATTTCGTTTTAGTTGATTTTTTATCAGAATTCAGAGAATTCAAAGCCCTATCACATGGTGAAAAGATATCCCAGGTAAGAAACTTCACTCTTGTCTCTTTTGGGCTTTGAAAAGAGAACCTTGGAAGGAAGTCATGACATGTTGTTGTCTTGTGGTTCATTGTGGTATTTTTGCATTTTTAGATGACTCTAGGCAGAGGAAATAGTAGGAGTTACTCCTACTTTAGCTGATAACATCTCCAAGAACGAGTAAGTAATTCCCTTTTTGATTTCATTATGTTTATGAGGTTATAACTTGTAGAATGTTGTAGTATTGTGTTGTTATTTCTTTGGGCGTTTTTGTGGCATGTTGCTGCCCAATTTTTCCAGAACTTTGGTGAAGTGAAGTTGATGCTTTTGGGTTTGTAAATTGGACTTTGAAGGATCCTTAAGGAGTAAGCTTGAAAGGAATATTTTCGGTGAAATTAGAGTCGACGTGCCAAGGTATGTAAAGGCGGCCTTTTCCTTATTTTTCAAGCACGAAACTAAGTTATTGAAAGGATCAATATTCCTATGTTTTTAAAATCATATTGAGGCATGTATGATCCTTTCCAAAGGGTTGGAACTACTTGTCATAAAGCTTGAATCGTTAAGAATGGTTGAAGCAAACAAACGTGAAGAGAAAGGCGTAAGTTTTATACGATTGTTGCCATAGTTCTAAATCGAGTCTGAAGTACCCTTAATGTGGGCACCGTGAGATGGTCCTTTTTAGTATACTGTATATGTGATGCTGATATATCTTAAGATCTGGTCACTTAGTGAAATTTGTACGAAATTCTAAGACAACGACATGTAATTGAACTTAAACTAGGAAGATGACGCTAAGCTGATTGAGGGTAAACGATCTTATTGAAATGACGTTTTAGTAATATTGCTAATACCTCCTATATGTTTATGTTTTAAAGTTCTTAAGGTAAAAAGTAGATTTTATATTTTTCCTCTTTAAAGATAGCGGCACATAGTGAATAAGCTAAAGCGATACATGTTAACGGGGAAAGCGTGGCTAAGTTGTCAATTAGGCAAAGAGGTAAGTGCGTATAAGAATTGATGGAATAGTGAACACGATGGTAAAAACTTGAGTGTAGAGTGAATAATTTTTTGCAAAGAAGTAAAGATTAATAAGGAAAGTAGACCTAAATATTGTTAAATTAGACGATACGGGTTACAATGGTGAACGAGGCAGACAAAAGCTAGGAAGATTAACCCTGTTCTAAAGACGTTTAACAAAAGAGTTATAAATTATGTTGTTTATGTTCAATATGTATTACGTTGATGAATAACCACTAAAGTGTTAACCTTCTACGAAATAATTAGAGTTGAACGTCTGCAAAATAGTAACTTAAGTTGAGAAGCTCTCTGCTATACCCCTAAAGGATTATGTTAAGTTATCTATTCTAAGTGTTGAAATTTTCTACCATGTCTAGAAAGGGTAATCCTAGGATCTTCTAAGTCACTCATGATTATGTAAGCTTTCTTAAGCTCCGCAGATAATTGCAAAGTTATGTAAGTCAATCCAGCATCACCCGAATTACGGCTATATATCTTTATTTGCCTATAAAGAATCACTTAGAGAGTTACTCACGAGTTCCTAAGTTGTAGAGCTCAATGTCTCAGATCCTTAAGTTATGTCTTTACGTCCCTAATTTATGTTGAAATGTACTACCTAATCTAAGAAGTTTTTGAGAGATCATATTTCGAGAATTATGCTAATGTCTCGATCAAGTATCTGATGTTGTATACGAGTCTAAAAACTTTAGTCTTTATATGTATTTCCAGTTGATTGTGATAGGTGGCCTGGACGACCTAAGTGTTACAGTTACAGATGTCATATAGTCGGCTTCCCAGCCAATCAGGTATGGGGAGCCAGTCGCGCCCTCCCACCAGTTATGGGGCGTGACAGACTTGGTATCACAGCGAAGTCGTATCCTAGGGAATCCACAAGCCATGTCTAGTAGAGTCCTTTTTATAGGTATGTTGTGCACCATACTTTTAATCAGGAGGCTATAGGGCATTTAGGTGTTGTTTCACTTTGTTCATTAATATATCGTGCTATAGAGCATAATGTAAGGGTTGTTTGAAATCTAAATTGTGCTTATGTTTTAGAATTCAACTGGAGTAAAAAAGATGGCTATGAGATTTATTGACACTGATGCTTGAAAGGGTCCTAGTCGCTCTACTATCGATCTGAGAAATAGATTAGAGGCTTAAAGCAAGTTTCCCATTCCTCGTACCATAGTTCCTCCAAGTTCCAGTCGGAATTACTGTGGGAAGGAATTCAACCCCTCCTATTTTTTCAGATTCGATATGGCTAAGAGAATGTAGAGTTATTGATCCTTCAACACCTGTTGTACCTTCAGGTATATCAAAGGGATGAGATTTTGAGAAAGCATTTCAGATGTTAGCCCAAGCAGTGATGTTTCAAAAATAAATAGTTAAAATTAATGGAAGGGTCCAGGGGAACTTTTGAGAGCTCTAGTGCCCATAGGTTTTGAGCATAAATCCCCTAGCCTTCACGAATCAGTACTTACCACGGGAACTTCGACGGGTTTGAGCTAATAAGGTTTTGTACCTAGAGCAGGGCAGCATGAGTATTCGTGAATATAGTCTCAGGTTTAATTTTTTGGCCCAATATGTTTTAGATAGGGTTCGGAATACAAGGGATAGAGTATATTGATTGTATTAGGTTTGGGACCTCATTTGGTCCGAGAGTGTTTAGGAATGTCTACCCTGACAAAAATATCTACTGCTTGGATGCTAGTATTTTCTCAAAAGACGGACAATCTGACTCATTGTCTCCCAAGTAATGACAAGGTAGTGGAATAGAGTAAGCAAAACCAGGTCTATAAGACTATTTAAGGACCCTCATAGTGCTTGCAGACCTCGGCCAGCCAGACATTCAGTTTCTCCTTAAGATTCAGTCTCTACTTTTTCCCTAGATTAGACTACAATTTATTTTAGCCCCCGTTTCCAAGATAGGAATTGATAGGTTGTGGTAAAAGCAAGAGCAACTTAAGGTTTGACACTGATTCTATATATTAAGTGGTTAAGTTGTGATTTTCACTTTTTTTTTCTGTGATATTTCCTAATGGTATGAATGGAAAGGAGGTATTGTAGTAAATCATAACTCCCTTGGTAGTTTATTAATTTGCTTAGGTTTAGAAAAGTTATCGATTTTATGGTACTAAAGCATGTCTATCATACGTCAGACAAATAGATGGAGTTGAGTAAGTACGGTTTGATAAGAAGCGGCAATAGAAAGAGGATGTGCTTATGAAAAATAGAATGTATGTTTATGACACAAGGAAAGATAAAGTTAAAGATGTTATGGCTAAAGTTACGACTACCGAGGTATAACCCTCATTTGAGGATGAATGATTTTAAGGGGGGGGATGTTACACCCCGGAATTGTTTTTGATGATTATTTGATGGTTATATGTCATATTAAGGGAATTATGGGTCTTATGTTGTCGGTAGGTTAGGAGGGAAACATGTGCAAAGGGAAAAGCGAAGAGTATGTGAAGTTTGTAAATAAGGGTCAAATTTAAATGGTCATATCTCAAAATATATAATAATCCATAAGTCCCATAACATGTCAAATGAAAGGTATTTGAGTCTAGTTTACAGTGAAAAAAACCTCTTGTCAATCAGAGTTCAGAGTAAAACGTTATGCTCGTTTGAAGACAACACTGTCGGCTGGGAAAGCGCCCAGGCGCGCGGGCGCCGAGACAGCCAGGCATCAAGCGCGCGCGCGCGAGGGCATGTCGCACGGGCGCCGCACACGGGCACTACCCAACCCTTGCCAGCCCGCTTATATGAAGTAAAAATGAGCTTTCAAAGCCCTATCACATGGTGAAAAGATATCCCAGGTAAGAAACTTCACTCTTGTCTCTTTTGGGCTTTGAAAAGAGAACCTTGGAAGGAAGTCATGACTTGTTGTTTTCTTGTGGTTGATTGTGGTATTTCTGTGTTTTTAGATAATTATAGGCAGAGGAAACAGTAGGAGTTTACTCCTACTTTAGCTGATAGCATCTCCAAGAAAGGGTAAGTAATTCCCTTTTTGGTTTCATTAAGTTTATGAGCTTATAACTTGAAGAATGTTGTAGTTTTGTGTTGTTGTTTCTTTGTGTGTTTTGGTGGCGTGTTGCTGCCCAATTTTTCCAGAACTTTGGTGACGTGAAGCTGCTGCTTTTTGGGTTTGTAAATTGGACTTGGAAGGAGCCTTAAGGAGGAAGCTTGAAGGGAAGATTTTCGGTGAAATTAGAGTCGACGTGCCAAGGTATGTAAAGGCGTCCCTTTCTTTGTTTTTCAAGCACGAAACTAAGTTATTGAAAGGATCAATATTCCTATGTTTCTAAAATCATATTGAGCCATGTATTATCCTTTCCAAAGGGTTGGAACTACTTGGCATAAAGCTCGAATCGTTAAGAATGGTTGAAGCGAACAAACATGAAGCGAAAGGCATAATTTTTATACGATTGCTGCCATAGTTCCAAATCGAGTCTGAAGTCCCCTTAACGTGGGCACCGTGAGCTGGTCCTTTTCAGTATACTATATATGTGATGTTGAATATATGTTAAGATCTGGTCACTTGGTGAAATTGGTACGAAATGCTATTGAACTTAAGCTAAGAAGATGACGTTAAGCCGATTGAGGGTAAACGAGCTTATTAAAATAACGTTTTAATAATATTGTTAATCCCTCCTATATGTTTATGTTTTAAAGTTCTTAAGGTAAAAAGTAGATTTTATATTTTTCCTCTTTAAAGCTAAGGAAGCGGCACATAGCGAATAAGCTAAATCGATATATGTTAACGGGGAAAGCTAAGTTGTCAATTAGGAAAAGAGGTAAGTGCGTATAAGAATTGATGGAATAGTGAACACGAGGGTGAAAACTTGAGTGTAGAGTGAATAATTTTTGGCAAAGAAGTTAAGATGAATAAGGAAAGTAGAGCTAAATATTGTTAAATTAGACGATACGGGTTACGATGGTGAACGAGGTAGGCAACAGCTAGGAAGATTAGCCCTGTTCTAATGACGTTTAGAAAAAGAGTTATAAAATTAAGTTGTTTAAGTTCAATATGTATTACATTGAGGAATAACCACTAAAGTGTTAACCTTCTACGAAATAATTAGAGTTGAACGTCTGCAAAATAGTAACTTAAGTTGAGAAGCTCTCTGCTATACCCCTAAAGGATTATGTTAAGTTATCTATTCTAAGTGTTGAAATTTTATACCATGTCTGAAAAGGGTAATCCTAGGATCTTCTAAGTCACTTATGATTATGTAAGCTTTCTTAAGCTCCATAGATAATTGCAAAGTTATGTAAGTCAATCCAGCATCACCGAATTATGGCTATATATCTTTATTTGCCTATAAGGAATCACTTAGAGGGTTACTCACGAGTTCCTAAGTTATAGAGCTCCAAGTATCGGATCCTTAAGTTATGTCTCTACGTCCCTAATTTATGTTAAAATGTGCTATCTGATCTAAGAAGTTTTTGAGAGATCATATTTCGAGAATTATGCTAATGTCTCAGTCAAGTATCTGATGTTGTATACGAGTCAAAAAACTCAAGTCTTTATATGTCTTTACAGTTGATTGTGACAGGTGGGCTGGACAGCCTAAGTGTTACAGTTACAAATATCATATAGTCATCGGCTTCCCAGTCAGTCAGGTATGGGGAGCCAGTCGCGCCCTCCCCCCAATTATGGGGCGTGACACTCCATGAAGTCGAACCAACTCCTGAATATACAATTTGGCATAATCATCCACCGAATCTGTGGTTTTGACCGGTAGGAAGTGTGCAGCCTTGGTTAACCTGTCGACCAACACCCAAATGGAGTCATATTGTCAGCGAGTACGGGGTAGGCCTGTAATGAAATACATATTAATCTCTTCGCACTTCCAAGTAGGAATTCTAATATCCTGAAGTACACCTCCCAGCCTTTGTTGCTCGACTTTCACTTGTTGATAGTTCGGGCACTTGGCTACGAATTATGCAATATTCTTCTTCATGCCATTCCACCAATATATTTCCCGCAAATTATGATACATCTTGGTGGCACCCGGATGGATAGAATACCTGGATCCATGTGCCTCATACAATATCCAGTCCCTCAAATTATGAACATCTGGAACACATAGACGGCCCTAATACCGCAGCACCCCATCAACCCCTTGGGAGAAAACCTCCACCTTATGACTTCCAACGGCTTCATTCAGCTTTACCAAAATCATATCCTTATCTTGTTTTGCTTTCACATCCGTCACCAAGGACGATTCTGATCCGTTGTGCACAACAATGCCGTCGTTGGTTGAGTCGACCAATCTAACTCCCATCCTCACAAGTCAATGGACATATTTCAACAATTCCTTCTTTCCCTCATCCACATGGGACACGCTCGCCATAGAGAGCCTACTAAGTGCGTCTGCTACTACATTAGCCTTACTCGGGTGGTAAAGGACACTCATATCATAGTCCTTAAGTAGCTCCAACCACCTCCTTTGCCAAAGATTGAGGTCTTTCTGTGTAAAAACATATTGCAAGCTCTTGTGATCCGTGAATAAATCCACATGGACCCCATACAAGTAATGCTGCCATATCTTCAATGCAAACACCACCGCGACCAACTCAAGATCATGGGTCAGGTAATTCTTCTCATGATCTTTCAATTGTCTTGAGGAGTATGCTATCACTTTCCCATGCTGCATCAGCACATAAGTTCGATTCTCGAAGTATCACAATACACCACAAAACCATTGTTACCCTCAGGTAGGGTCAACACTATTGCTGAAGTGAGTTGGGTCTTCAATTCTTGGAAGCTTTTCTCACAAGCCTCCCACCATTGGAACTTTACCTTCGTTTGAGTCAACTTGGTAAAAGGTGCCGAAATAGATGAAAATTCCTCACAAATCTCCGACAGTAACCCACTAAACCCAAAAAGCTCCTGATATCTGATGGGTTCATTGGTCTGGGCCAATTCTTCACCGCCTCGATCTTCTGAGAATCCACCCTTATGCCCTTATTCAATACCACATGGCCCAAAAATGCCACAGATTCCAACCAAAATTCACACTTGCTGAACTTCGCATACAATTGACAATCCTTAAATGTCTGGAGCACTACTCTCAAGTGAGCGGCATGCTCCTCCTCACTTCGAGAGTATATAAGGATGTCATCAATGAACACAATCACGAACATGTCCAAATATGCATTGAACACCCTGTTCATTAGATCCATAAAAGTTGTAGGGGCATTGGTTAGTCCAAAACACATAACAACAAATTCGTAGTGACCACACCGAGTCCTAAAAGCAGTTTTTGGGATGTCACTCTCCCGAACCCTGAGTTGATGATACCCGGATCTGAGATCAATCTTGGAGAAATACTTGGCACCCTGAAGATGATCCAACAAATAATCGATCCTGGGAAAAGGATACCTGTTCGTAATGGTGACCTTGTTTAGCTGCCGGTAGTCAATGCACATCCAAAGCGAACCATCCTTTTTTCGGACAAATAACACGAGTGCACCCCATAGAGACTTACTCGGACTAATAAAGCCCTTATCTAATAGGTCCTTCAACTGATACTTCAACTCTTTTAGCTCGGCACCATTTTGTAGGGCAGAATAAATATAGGTTGCGTGTCGGGAAGAAGATCTATACCAAAATCAATCTTCCGCTCGGAAGGGACACCTGGAAAATCATTAGGAAAGACCTCTGGATACTCACATACTACTAGAACTGACTGGATAGTTGGGGTTTCAGACTCAACATCCTTAACCCTAACTAGATGGTACATGCAACCCTTAAAAATCATCTTTCTAGCCTTAAGGTAGGAAATGAATCAACCTACAGGCATAGCTGAACTACACTTCCATTCTAAGACTGGCTCACTCGGAAATCTGAACTCTACGGCCCGAGTTCTACAATTAACTAAAGCATACCATGCAAATAGTCAATCTATGCTGAGAATAACATCGAAATCAGTCATGGGTAACTCTATCAAGTCTGCTAAGGTGACCTTATGAAGGAATGAGATTGGGCAACCTCTATATACCCGTCTAGCTATAATTCAGTCACCTACTGGAGTGGAAAGTGAGAAGGGTTCTAACAACACATGAGGACTGACTCCAAAGCTACTGGCTACATATGGCGTCACAAAAAAAAAGGTATCCCCCAGATCTAACAAAGCATATACATCAATGTGGAAGAGTCGTAACATTCCCGTGACCACATCAACGGAGACCTCCTGCTCCTGGTGGCAAGCTAAAGCATAGAATCTGTTTTGGCGCTAACCGCTAGCTGTGCTAGTAGATGCCCCCTAATGGGCTTAGCGTGCGGGAGGGGCTGCTGAACTAGAAGCTGGGCCTCGACCCCTAACCTGATCCTGCCTCGCAGCTGGACAATCTCAAAGCATGTGCTCGGGCTTCCCACACCCGAAACAACCACCTAAACCTGCCAAGCACTGGCTTGTGTGGCTCGACCACATCTGCGACAAGTTGGAATGCTGGAATCTACAGACTTTCTGCTTTGATCCCTCAAGACTTACGCTCGCCCTCTATGATCATGTCTAGGCCTGGGTGGCACACTCAATGTCAAAGATGCTAGGGCTGATGATCTCTAGTGAGTCTGTTGTCAGTGCCCACCATCGGACCTATGCTTAGAGAATCTGCCATCCTCGGTCCTGGCCCTCTTGGCCTCCCTCTCTCTCGAATGTGATGCCTCCATTTGCTAGGCGTACAACACCATGTGAGGAAAGTCCATATCCTGGTTGTCACGACCCGAGAGTACACCCGAATAGTAGACACGGGACAAGGAGTCCCGAGAGACCCTAAGTCAACCCATGGCGTGAGCATAACACTAATTCATTCATATACAACAGAAAACTTAACTCATAAAATGGTAACTAACTGAATCATATCATGAGAGATAAAGGAAACAACGATACAAGATTCAAACTTAAACGGCTGAATACTACACACGAGTCTGAAAGCCTCTAGTCATAAAAGATGGTTTGAAGGGACAAGACCCCAACTAACCCAAATAATCTGGAAACATAAGACAAGCAAAAACAAGTCTGAACATGAAGCCCTCGAATCATGAGGACTCACCGCTGAAGACTGAACAAAGCTGACCACAAGCTAAGAATGATGCTGATCCCGCAAACCAGATCCTGAAAATATATGGGTCAGTACTCAGAAAGTACTGAGTATGTAAGGTATGCAAAGTAATGCTTAAAACATAAAAGTTATAGAAGTGGGGACATCATGATCATAAACCTGAAATCATAAGTATATCCTAAGGCTCAATATTTCAATAAAATATCCATAAACCCATCAAGTCATAACAAGCGGAGAAAACATTTCATAAATCGTAACTTGAGCCAAAATAACATAATCATGCATATTTCAAAATCATGAGGAACAATGGGAGATTTCTATAACCGACATACTTCACATGAGCACACATGAAGTCTGACTTGTACGACTAGTCGGGAGGTCGTTCATACCTTGCCAAGGGTATGAACCATGAAGGCGTGATATCACTCATGAAGACCCAGTAGGGCATAGGGGATAGTCACTGAGGAGGTCCCAACATAATCCTACGGAGGCACGTAGTTCTGAGATTCGGGGCGTAACCTAGGCACTGAACCTACTTGGCGTTAACTAATACTCCCAAAACATGCAACGTTCTCATAGAAATTCATACATGACATGCATGGCTAGTTAGATTATGAGAATTATATCATGCTTGCAAATTCATAATCCTAGCCCTGGAATTTGGGCCCGTGAGACGGCCAAGAATCATAGTTTATAAACCACAAGCAACATATGGGCATTTCCCAAAATTTCAAACATACTTGAAAACTTAAATTTATAGGAAACGTGATCATAATAACATGCGTAATTGATAACATGCCTAAATTTAATAGTTCATATATCATGCTTGAAAAATCACCATAGCTATGAGTTTCACTAAAAAAAACCCCATGATTTGGGGATATGGCTTTTAATAATTAATTCATCAAATATTGAGTAAAATAGGTGGAAACAACCCAATAATTCAACCCATGAGTTTAGACATACTACATCATGCTCATATCAATTTTTTAAGAAACATGCATTATGAGTTATGACCCATCAAAAGTTGGTGGCTTAAACGTAGAGATAAGGAGAAATTAGGCAAGGGTAGGGACTAAACTACCCATTCAACACCCCACATACCTGGAAATTTCAAGTCTCCCAACTTCCTTGAAAACCCTAGGTAGATTCTTGAAGAATTTTGGAGAAGCCACTTGAATTCCCTTTCCTCCTTCCTCTCTAATCTTATATGAATAGAAATGAAGTTTTTAGGAATGATTCCCCTTTAAAAGACCTGGTAACGACCTCAAAATGACGTAGTTTAGGTCCTAGTAGTGTAGTAAATTATGAGAAAGCCCTCACTAATGCGCAGGAAATAACTGCCAGGTAACCCTAACGGGCAACCTGACGATTCATTGCCAGGAACACGAGTCATCTGTTTATTTCGTCAAGTTCACTGGAATTTTCCCTTGGCTCATAATGGAGGACATAACGACTCGCCCCCCAAGAAAATGACTCATTACCAGCTTTTGTCAAGTACACTAGATAAGCCTTACTATCATACTCTAGGACCACCCCACGACTGACATGACGACTCGTGGTGTCTGACCATGAGTCGTTACATCGATCGTGGGGACCTAGAGTCCCTCATCATCCCAGGCCTTCCCAATGAGTCACTTGATGACTCGTTTGGCCTCCTCACGAGTCGTTAAGTGACCCGTTCTGCAACTGCAGCAACATTTTCCAGTTTTTCTCCTGACCCTTTTCCAGACCTGATGCTTGGGTTCCTGGGGTATAACACTGGTGAAGCATAGCAATCCGGCACTCCTTGTCCAAATACCCTGCTATACCATACACAAATCTACACACCCATGCTCTCTGGTCGGTCACTAATTTCGGGGCATATTTCGATAAGCGCGTGAACTCAAGGGAATACTCTTGCAATGTCATCCTTCCCTGCTTCAAGTTCACAAACTCAGCTACCTTCAACTCCGTCATCTCCTGAGGGAAGAACTGATCTAGGAATGCAACCTCAAACTCCTCCCACATGATCGGACCTGCTCCTGTGACCCTGCTATCTTTCCATTGGCGAAACCAGATATGCGCAACCCCTTTTAACTGGTAGGAGGCCAACTCTGTGCACTCAACACTACTCACCCCCATGACTTAGGTGATCTTGATAATCTCATCAATGAAGTTAGGTGGGTCCTCATCTACCTTGGACCCCAAGAACTCCAGCGGGTTCATCCTTAAGAAGTCTCTGACTCGAGCCACCACTGCGTTGCCATTTTGCGAAACATGTGCAACGGCCTACTGATTGACCTGAGCGGTCAAGGCCTGCGCAAGCATCTGAATAGTGGCCCGGAACTCAGTATGAGCGGCTGGCTCCAGTGCATGAGGCTCCTAAACTAGTGGGGTTGGCTGATGCCTATAACCATTTCCTTTCTCGTGGCCTTCAACACCTCCATTCCTCCTTCCGTTCATTCTTCGAGGATCCATGATTCTGCAATAGTGATTAGCGCGAATTAGAAGGATAGAAAGATTTTTCATCACACGACGTAGATCATGAAAGAAGGGAATATTTCCTAAATGTCTCGTAGCCTCTTCTTCATAAGTGTGGTGCGCTTCACACCCATGAAAAAGACTCTACATAACGTGGCTTTTAGACACCCTAGACACTTCAAACCTATGGCTCTGATACTAAGTTTTCCATGATCCGAACGAAGGATCGGATCATAGAAACGGGACAACGGATGAATAGGATGACTTATCCTCTGTGACAACAGATCGTTATATCGATCGTTGTTTTCCCTTCACACAATTTGAACCTCCTTACCGCGAGCCGCACCAACACTCGTGGTTGCTTCCAACGAGTCGTGGTCTTGATCCATCACATACACTGCAAATTCTTGCAACCCAACAACGTGTCATTATACCTCACAACGAGTCATTGGAAGACCCATTGTATGCCATCTGCTGAAGTCTATCTCTAACCACGGCAACGAACAACGACTCGTTGTCGTTACATCAATCGATACTTCCACTGCCACTCAAACACCTGAACCCACGACTTCTCACAACGGCTCATGGTTTGAAACCACGAGTCATTACTCCACTCATCCTATGCTATTTTTTCCCAGTTTCTGCAGATTTCAGATTTAACTCTCAGGTCTTATTCTTAGGCACCTCCGGGGTATTACAATTTTGAAGCACAAGGGGAAGAAAATTCCCTTTCTAAATTCTCACATACCTGGTGTAGAAATTCTGGAGAAAACCCTTGAGAAAATATGAGAAGAAAAGTCGAAAACCTTTCCCTGCTCTGTGCTTCCTGACTGAATCTATATGTTTTGACTTTAAGAGAATAAGAGGAATGAAGAGGGAACATCGTTCTACCCCCTTAATTCTCTCTAAAACGTGCTCAAAATGACACAGTTTAGAGATAAAAAAGCCGGAAAGTTACTAAAATAACCCTGGGAGAAAATCTAGAAAACTGCCCCCTAAGGGACCAACGGGTCACACAACGAGTCGTTGGTTGATACCGTGACTCGTTGGGACTAGTCTTTGTTCTTCGGATTAAATCTTGGGCTTATTGGAACTGGAAACAAAGGGACCATGATTTTTGTTAGATGAACCAACGGGTCGTTGGTACCTCCCCTGGTTACTAGTAGGGACTTGAACAAAACACTAGACCCCCTCCTCTAATGGGTGACACCACAACTCATTGGTTGATACAATGAGTCACTATCTTCTCTCATCCTGGATACTGCAACCCATGAAGGATTTTGGGACTTGACACCATGGGTGGACAAAATGATGCGTTGTGTGATACAATGAGTCGTTGTTGCCACTCTTTGTCACTGAAGGAGTTGGTCGAAAATACCTGGGAGCCCCAACTAACGAGTCACACCACGAGTTGTTATATCAAGCGATGACTAATCATTTGACTCGTGGGTTCTTGGAAAGGGATTAACTGGGTTCAAAGTTGGGAATGCAATGAGTGAAAGTATGACTCATTACTTCTCACAACGGGTCATTCAATGTCTCGTTGGTTCCCGAAGTGCATCTGAAAGGGCTGACCATGACCCAGACAACAGGTCATTACTGCTTACAACAACTCATTGTCTCGGTCATTTTGAGAAAAATTTTCTCGTTTTCCCCTTGTTTTTCATGCAATGTCTAAGTTTGTTCAAGGAAAGTTTTGGGGTGTTACAATCATCTCTTAACTCTTTAACTACTAGCCATCCAACATATACAGATGCTATACTATGTATAAAACAAAACAATTATCTCATCTCGCATGGCATTAAGAATCCAGTCGATTTCCTATAGCTACACATTCATACAATCATATTGAATGAAATTATTCATTATTAATCCCTACAAGTGTCTTGATCTAGTTAAAGAACTATGTGTATCTCTCATGGAATTCTCACTTAAGATGACCACTTCATTGCCTCAAATTTAGCGTCTAAGTGGAATGTCAAAGAGCACACAAGTGACTTATGTCTTACTCTAACATAGAATAAAATAAAAAAACGTGACTAAATTCCATTAAGATGGTCGTCATCCATCTATCATAAGGAAGGGTCACTACTCTAAAATGACAACGACTCTTAAAAATGAAAAAACTATCCAATTCAAAGGTCTCCCCTTCGAAAAGAACTGAGGCCATAAGAAAAAATAAAGGATGGGTGAGACATGCCATTTTCAATAAATTTTTAAAAAAAAAATTGAGGGCATACTCACCCTTAATTTTGAAAATTTTTACTCTAGAATTAAACTAACAAACTCAACTACCAGAGACGACACAAATTATCCAACATCACAGGCATCATCCAGGTTATCAATCACCATCATCAATACAATATATTACAAAACATGACCTAACAAATCATAGAGCTACTATCACAGGGGATGAAACTATAATACGGCCTACGGCCTACTACAAATATAGCAAACAAACAACAAACAAGAATCTTTCCTCCACCCTGCACTTAAATGGTGCACTGTCCTTAGTGCACACACAATTATATCAATTAGGTATCGAAAAGGAACTTCCTGGGTCGATACGCATCATCATCAGGATTGTACTCCTGATCATCGTCATCCTCGCCATCAATCTGCACGGCTCCCGTGGCAGCATAATCCTCTTCATCAGCATTGTACATATCATCAGTCCATTAGTGAGCACCATGGCCTCATCATCATCCAGCGTCTCCTCAAAGGTAGGTCCCACTCTACCCATCTGTATGGCACTCTCTATAAGTGGTTATCTATCCTCTAGGGTTGCTATCTCATCATTTGTGACAAGTCTGCCTCCGATCCTCAACTGCAACTCAAGCATATGAACATACAGCCAAATAAAATTTTTCTTTTCTAGAACTAACAACTGATGCCCTATGCCAGGTATCTCACCCCAGACTTAACTTTTTTTCAACTCATTTTCCCTGCTCTTTGAGCCTCTAAATCCCTGGTCATTTCTACAAAAATGATCGCATAACACCTGATTTAATGTTGTGGAATTATAAAAGTCACTCTCACTCCTTCAACCGAGTGAGATGAATAGGATCCTTTATTGCACTTACTAAATCTTATGCAACATATGTTGCTCCGCTGTCCGCTTACACCCTATGGGCTCTACCGCTGGTTTCACTAGGAAGTTCTCATAACAAGGTGGCTACCTTGCCAGTCTAAACACATCGAAGACTACCTCCTGACAATCCACAGTCATTGACATCTTACCCGACTTCACCTTTATGATCGCGTCTACGGTGGCTAAGAATCCTCTCCCCAAAATGAGGTAAACTGTTGCATCTACTTCATAATCTAGGATTATGAAGTCCACTGGTAAGATTAAAGGTCCAACCTTGATCAAGACATCCTCTATGATTCTATCAGGATAAGAAAGAGACCTATCGGCAAGCTGCAGAGTTACTGTTGATGGACATGGTTCACCTAAATGAAAGGTTCTGAACAAGGATGTAGGCATCAGATTAATGAATGTATACAAGTCACACAATATGGAACCAACTTCTTTATTTCCAATCACCACTTGAAAAGTGAAGCTCCCGGGGTCTTTTAGTTTCTTAAGGATTTGTTTTGAACCCGAGAACTGCATTCTTTCGTGAGAGCCACCATTTTAAACTCTGTCAACCTCCTTTTATTTATCACAATGTTCTTCAGATACTTGGTATACTTCAAAACTTCCTACATAAGCTCCACCAATGTTAAGTTAACATGTACTTGTGTCAACACCTTAAGAAATTTTTGGCAGACTGAGTCCTTCTTTTGCTTCTTAAATCTTTAAGGAAATGGAGGGGGTGGTACAGTTTCTACCAACTACTTCTTTGAGTTGCTTCACTCACCAACCTCTAGTTTGGACATCACAACCTACTCCTTGTTCGGTGGTTTGGAATGCCTACACGCAAGTGCACGTGGTCGAACAAGTAGTAAAATGGCTAGAGTAGCCAAGTATCGATCTTACAGGGACTGGACCAAGGTAATAATCTAATTAAGTGTTAATAAAATCTAACTCTAATAATGCAGACAACAGTTTCAAGAAGATTTTGGGCGTTTGTTTCCTAATTTATACTAATCTAAAACAATTGTACAATTTGAGTCTAAACTATAGTAATGAGCATGCTGAGGCTAAAACAAACATGCAGGGAAGCAATTTATTGATACAAATTGGTTAATCTTTCCTTCGGTTGCTAGTCAAGAATTATTGCCTATGGATTAAAACTCTCGTATTTAACCCAACTGAAGAATCATGAACCTTCCACCTACATTTCTGTGATAAGAAGAAATTCATGTTCTAGCCATACGAAACCGATTCCTTAGTTTACTAATACGACTTTCAGATATATTTCTATTCTGAAGGTAAATCAATTCTCAATTTTCCCAAACCAAGAAGAGATCATATCCTATTAATTCACAACTTTCCAATTTCTTTCTCTTTCAAGCGCAAACCAGATTTTTTAGATATACATTAATTTTGGCCAAACATTAATGCAGTAAGAACAAGAATTAATAGAACAACCATAGAAAATAAGATGAAAAACCAAAATGATCAATAATTACATTCCGCTACAAATGTTCTTAACCTCAGCAAGAAGTGAATTTAGCCACTCATTTGTGGATTAAACATCGTTAAATGAGTGTAAATCATACAAACAATTGAAATAAGGAAGAAAGAGATAGAGAAGAACCCTAAGAATTTCGTCCCCTCAACTGCCTGTAACCCACGTTCTTGCTCAACCAAGTCAGAATCATTAAAAATAAACCTAAGTATGCTATTTATACAAGTGGGAATTTTTCCAGGAATAACAAGCAACGTGCCACGGAGTGCATCGTGGAGCATTGACTCCGTGACACGCCACAAACGCGGACCCTCACTGGAATCCAGTCCTCCAGGTAATTATGCCCAACGTGCCACGGCGTGCAACGCGGGGCTTGGCCAACGTTCCACGGCCCCAACGCGGACCTTCTCTGGAACTTGGCCTATTTTTATCATCCGGGGCAGAATGCATCCGCGATGGCAGCGTGACACGGCTCCATCGCGGAGCCCCTTAATTTGCTACATAACCTTGGCCTTTTCCACTGCTCGCTTCCGAGTCTATTCTCGATTTCTCCCAACATGCATCTTAGCTTCCTAAAATTACATTTTTCCTGCAAAACAACACTAATCATGTTGGTTAGTATAAATTCACATTTTAACTACAAATCACATGAGAATGTACAACTATCAATGGATAAACAAGACGAAATGAAGCATTTGAGTATCACTTGGGCATATAATTTTGCCCAAGATCACTTACCCCACACTTAAAACTTTGTTCGTCCTCGAACAATAATCTCACATCT
Source organism: Datura wrightii (assembly GCA_035772735.1). NCBI lineage: Eukaryota > Viridiplantae > Streptophyta > Magnoliopsida > Solanales > Solanaceae > Datura > Datura wrightii. The sequence continues at coordinate 102,288,226 of JASDFA010000027.1, read as the reverse complement.
CATGCAATTGACACCCAATCATAGCTACTTTGGCTCGACAATTCAAGCTACGGTTATACCGATTATTTACATAGCAAATCATCAAGAAAACATGCATAGTCTCATCAATACAATGACATTCAACACATTAAGACCTCCTAGACTCAAGAGTCGAGTCTCGATCTCGGCAAACTCATGCAAATCAGCTGATCAAGACATCCGACACGAAATTAAATCTCTCGTCAAGCATGTGCCCTCACAACACAAGAGTATTTCCCCCTTTACAATCATATGATCTCAAAAACATTATATGCAGGGGCATATGAACACAATTTCGCTCTCTCTCCCAAAGAATTCACATGCATCATGTCATGACCCATAAGCTTGCCTCTAGTGTATTACTCCACTAATATAAGGAAAAGTGATGTAAGATCACGTAGGACTTAACGGGTTTTAATGTAAGCTAAGGAACTAGTACATACTGGACTAACCAATAATAGCAACTAGCACCCTTAAGCACTTTTCCATACATCCCACCACATTATGGGCATTGTTTCTGCCTTCCTTCTCCCCTTTCTTGAAGACTTTCTTTATTTTTGTTCCCATATCTTTAAGCACACTCGACTTAATAACAAAGATTAGTTATACATCTTCATTTTATTAGATTCGGCAAGTGCACCTTTGGCCTTTTCTTTACTTTCACCACTTCCGCTTTTCCTTTCTTTTCACAATTACCACTGCTTGACACTGTGGGAAAATTTCTTTTCTTGAGCGCTTAAGAGTTTTGGATCAAATTCACGGATAATGAAAAGAAGGGGTTAAGCTCGGTTTGTACCTTTTTAACAAAAGAAAAAAATAGGCTAAAGGCTCAATGGGCTAACTAGGATGTACATTCAAGGTAGGTACGATAATGAAAAAAAACTTTCGATTAAATCAAAGAAATGCCTACATCCTTTCCTACCATACACATCCTTCATTTCATTTCATACACACACCAGGCAAGTTCTAGACACTTCACAATAGCATGGAAGAATCGAAACCTCACCACACTCTCATTGCACATGCTCAACTCAAGACATATTCACGGACTCTTCAATCAGCTAATTACAAGAATTCAAACATTAAGCCTCCATCACACCGAATCGAACTCTATGGTCTAGGTATCTCAACATGTTTACAAAGTTGCATGCTTTCATACGAATCACCTTTGCATTCTAAACATCATGTACAACACGCAACCAAAATTCTGAACCATAAAGTAACAACACGTTTGGGATACAAACAAACAAAAGAAAAAAATTAAAAAGAACAAAAGAAATCTACTCCTATCGACTACATTTCCCTTAAGACGGTCGTCATCCATCCATCATAGGGAACGGTCACTATTTACGACATCGGTTCAATGGGACTATTCTCGGTAAAAGCACCGAAACAAACACCGAGAAACCCAATAAAAAAAAAAATTCACACAAATTTTTAAAAATATCGATAATTTCGATAAAACAAAAATATTTACACAACCAGCTAACAACAACTCCATACAACACACCACAACTTCACATTAATTACAATACCAAATTACAATACAAAACATAAACATCAAAATCACAGGGTCACAATTTTTCACAGGCACAACAACAAAACATAAACATAAACAACAACAAAACAACTAGCACCTAACTATTCCCACCCCACACTTAAATCGAACAATGTCCCCAGTGTTCACAAAATTCAGCATAGCACAAGAGTAGGTGGTGAAACTCCCTAATCAATCGAAGTATTCCACTTCTTCGTCACGTGCGGTTTCCTCGTCCCCCATATCTGAATCACCCCCGCTATCCTCATCTGACTCAACATCTGAGTCATCGCGACGTGTCTCCTCGTCTGTGGGGACATCATCATCTATGGGCTCCACAAAAGCTGGCCCCACTCGGCATAGAGCCCTGGCATTTTTACCGAAGGGGTAGTCCAACTCTAGCTGCCACAGCTCATCTTCTGTTGCTGGCCTCCCGTCTATGCGCAACTGTAGCATATGCATCCCGAACATGCGGGCCATATACTGATCATCCCGAGCATGTCGCTCGGCTAATGTGAGAACTGGCCCATGAGTGGTGTCGGGTGCCTTAGTTTTGGTGACGTCCAAGGCACGCCTCTCCATCTGTAGGATGTAGTCCAGGGCCTCTTCCTCAACATCTAGGCCCCTCAGGAAAGTGATCAGCAAGCCACCAAACCCGTACCTGTGCCCTTGATGCAAACGGGCTCTCTTCATGGCGGAGATGATCACCGCCCCAACATTAATCTCTAGCCCTTTCATCAGGGCGTATACCAAGCACACACGATCCCGGGTGACATCTGTCATGTGCACCCCCGGGATCAGGCAGGAACACACGATCTTAAGCCAAATTCTGGCTTCCCTGTTCATTTGAGAGTAGGGCAGCGTCTGATGGTAGCCCCTCTCCTTATGCCTGCTCTACCGTGTTGTAGAACGGGCTCCACAAAGAGTGCGTATGATATCTGCATATGGTGGAGTGATGTTCAGCTGCCGGAGTACATGGGCGTCTGTGTCCCACGCCCCCAAAATGGCATTCAGGTGATGGGATCAAAAGTGACTACCTGCCCCCTTATTTTGACGGTGTGACTTCGGAGTGTCGGGTTCCAGTTGGCGTAGAACTCCCGAATCAGGTGGAGATTGCACTCCTTGGGCTCTTCAAAAATGAAGTTAAGCCCGGCAGCATCAACCCGGTGTACAATTCTGGGGAACTCCTGTGCCAACGGCTCCCTTGCAATATGCTCCTCGGGGAAGTATTTTCTCTCCTTATGCTTTGTGTACCATTTCTTCCCTTCCTATGTCACCCATCAGGTTCCGTATTGACAACGTTGGCTGCGTGGAACCGCTGGTGCTGCGGGGACTGCTGTTCCCATTCTAATTCTTTTCCTTCCGGCACCCGATGTAGATGCGCCCTTTCCTTTGTCTTGCCTGCTTGCCATTGTTCCTGTCAAATCAAACAGACAGTCCCAATGTTATTCAAATTAAAATTAGCTTCGACTAAGGTTGGGTTAAGCTAGGCCACCCCAAACTTAGTCTTTAGCCACAATTACGACATTACGGCAAGACAATTCTCACTTTCCAATTTAAAAAAAACAACAACATGCCTCGTGCATTCAGAGAATTCGATGGAATAAATTCTATGTACTACTCAGACTTCGTACAGCTAATCCAAATATCACCATCGATACCATTTCATCACATAAAACTTAACAAAAAAAAACTTCTCTTATCACAACCTATGCAATTTACCAAGTTCTATGCAATTCAACAATTTCATTCTCCCAAAAATCCATCATTTATTTAGCATATTCACAACAAGCACAACACAATTCACCTTACCTAACATGCCCAACCCATAATTTCCACATTTTCAATCACATGTAGTTTCTTCTCAATCAAATTCTAACCCTAGCTACATATTTCACCAAAATTCGATCAAGCATGTATTTATCGAGTTCATACAATCAAAATGATACTATGAACCTCAATCAACAATAACTTAAATGAGTTCAAGCTCAATTTACTATTAGGGCAAGTTTTACTCACTTTAGATGCTCAAAATTGAAAAATTTGACAAGAATTGAGATGAAAGTAGAGAACATACCTTTAATTTGATGAAATCGAAGAAAAGTCGAAGAAAACTTGTGCCTAGGTCCGTGTCACATTGGGGAAGGGGGAGTTTTTGGGTGTTTGTCGTGGAGGGGGTGAGAAATGAGGGAAAATTGAGGGAATTCAGGGTTAAAAAAGGATATTTTCGCGCGGGTCACCCGGCGACCCGGTGTGACCCGTCGCGATTAATGCCTCAACGTGTCACGGAGGATAACGCGGAGCACCCCCTCCGTGACACGGAGTCAACACAGAGGTATTCTGGAATTTTAAAAATTCCAGAATTAAACCTCAACGTGTCACGGAGGGTAACGCGGAGGCCCTCCTCCGTGACACGGAGCCATCGCGCAGGCTCACTGTTTTGCCACTTTTTATTATTTTTCTCACCTTGATTTTTCCTTTGCGATCCTTTGCATTTTTTCCCTCCGTTTAACCTGAAATTCATCTCACAACAAGAAATTGGTTAGAATTCATAGGTTTCACATAAAATACAATTTTTGTTTTTATTTTTATTTTTCTATTTTTTTTCTTTCTTTTTTTCTCTTCTACTAAATCTACTCAAGTATTACAACAATTTCATGGGTTGTCTCCCGTGCAGCGCCTAGTTTACCGTCGCGGCTCGACGTTATTGAAGCTTAGTCATCCTCTAGGGTGACGGATGTCTTCTCTCGACTATCGTCCTTACCCCAGTAATGCTTACATCGCTGCCCATTGACTAAGAACGTGGCACTTCGATCTTTTTGCCACGATTTCAATTTTGGGGGGTCCTTCACCGGTGGTTTTCCCACTGGCTCTCGCGAATCAACACTCTGAGCAATATTCGCTCGATCAAGCATGTTGATCAGTGAGAGTTCCTCATACACGGCCGGAAGCTTCATGGCCTTGTATACATTAAATACCTCCACCTTGTCGTGTGCCCGCATGGTTAGCTGCCCTGCAGCTACATCGGTTAGTGCTTTCTCGATCGCCAAGAAAGGACGTCCCAAAATAAATGGGACTTCTGCATCCGGCTCAAAATCCAGCACAATGAAGTCAACCGGGAAGATAAGGGAGCCCACTTGCACCAGCACGTCCTGCACAATGCCATCTGGTCTGTCCAAAGAACGATCCGCTAGTTGCAAGATCACTGTTGTCGGCCTAGGACTGCCTAGCCCCAATTTCTTGAATATTGATGTCGGTATCAAGTTAATGCTCGCTCCCAAATCACATAATCCAAGAGCTCGGATACTCTGCCCGATTGTAAGTTGAATTGTAAAGCTCTCAGGGTCTTTGAGCTTTGTGGGCAACCTATTTTGTATCCGGAAAGTGCACTCCTCCGTAAGCGCCACCGTAGCGTACTCCGTCAACCTGCTTTTGTTCGCCACGATGTCCTTGATATATTTTGCGTACTTTGGCACTCCCTGCAAAACATCAACAAGAGGTAAATTAATGTGTACCTATTTAAGCACCTCCATGAACTTTTTGAAACACGCTTCCTCCTTGTGTTTCTTTAATCTTTGAGGGAACGGGGGTGGTGGTCTTTCTGGTTCAGCTTCCTTCTCCTTCCCCCTATCATCATTGTGTTCCCTCTCATTCTCCACTACTCCTGACTACTGTGGTGGTCTTTCTGGTTCCACCTCCTTGAGTTTTAAACCACTTCTTGTGATCACTGCATTCACTTGCTTGGGGTTGGGGTCACTGTCGCTCAGGAGTCCTCCTCTCGGCCTGGTGTTCTGAGCTCCAGCTAGTTGCCCAAACTGGTACTCCAATGCCTTTGTAGCTAACTGATTGTTCTTTACATCGGCTGCCAATTTCACATAGTCAGCCTGCAATTGAGCTTGGTTAGCTATCATCGTTTTGAACATTTCCTTGATACTGCGTGATGGTGGTGGAGGAGGTGAATTATTGCTTCTGTATTGCGACTGATAGTGCTGCTGCCCTCCTTGATTTCTCTGTGCTCCCTTACTCGAACTCTACCCTTGATGGCTATTACTACCCCAAGAGAAATTCGGATGACTTCTCCAATTAGAGTTGTAGTTGTTGCCATACTGTTGGTGATTATTTCTCTGTACATTACCAACAAAGTTTACTAAATCAGGATTCACACCACAACACTCAACTGAATGTTCATTACTGCTGCACACTTCACACCAAATCTGCTGCACTACATTAACTGGGGCTTGAGAATGATTCATGCTCATATTGCTGAAGTGGGTATTAAGTTGATTCTGTAATGCAGCTATCTGTGTAGCGATAGCTGTAAAACCATCCACTTCCAAGACTCCTGCCGCTTTCCTTGTTCCTCCTCTAGAAGAGTCCGCATTCCATTCTGGATTTCCCTGCGAAATACGGTTCAACAAAGTATACAGCTCCTCGTAAGTTTTTTCTAATGCTTTTCCCCCAGCTACTAAGTCTAACAAGATTTTTGTGTGGGGTTCCAAACCCTCTATGAAAGTATGCACCAGCACATCATTGGATTGGTGATGATGAGGACAATCCCACAACATAGATTTGAATTGTTCCCAAGCTTGATGCAGATTCTCCCCCTCTCTTTGTTTAAAACTTAGAATTTGACTTCTAAGTCTTGTTGTTTTGCCGGATGGAAAGAACCGTATCAAGAATTTCTTTGCAAGATCATCCCAAGTAGTGATGGAATTATGTGGCTCAACTTTCAGCCATCTCTTTGCTTCTCCCAAAAGTGAAAATGGGAACAATGTAAGCCTGACATAATCGGGTGACACTCCAGCAGGGATGTAAGTGTCACTTATCTCCAAAAAGTTTTGGAGATGTTGGTGTGTATCCTCGTGAGGGAGACCTGTGAATTGCCCGCTGGTATGCAGCAATTGCACCATATTCTGTTTAAGCTCGAACCTCCCTCCTGGCTCAGGTTTGCAAATGCTAGATGTAACGTTGTTAGCATGTGGGATTGCCATTTCGTGAACCGGCCTAGCTGCCATTTCTTCGGGCACTAACACTAACCTTACAATGGGTGGATTCTATTGTTGTTCCAGGATTGTCTGTCTGAGCAACTGCAACTTTCTCTCTACAGCTTCTCTACTTTGATGATGGAATTGTCTTTCCGGCTCTGAATGTGAATCCACCAGCTCCTTGTCCCTTGCCAGTGTTCAACAGAATTTAATATCTGCAAAAGACAAGCTAAGACCAAGTTGTCAACACTAATAAGAAATCGTAAACTAACACTTAAGACAACAATTTTACCAATTGCCAATCCCCGGAAACGGCGCCAAAAACTTGTTCAGTGGTTTGGAATGCCTACACGCAAGTGCACATGGTCGAACAAGTAGTAGAATGGCTAGAGTAGCCAAGTATCGATCCCACAGGGACTGGACCAAGGTAATAATCTAATTAAGTGTTAATAAACTCTAACTCTAATAATGCAGACAATAGCTTCAAGAATATTTTGGGTGTTTGTTTCCTAATTTATACTAATCTAAAACAATTGTACAATTTGAGTCTGAACTATAGTAATGAGCATGCTGAGGCTAAAACAAACATGCAGGGAAGCAATTTATTGATACAAATTGGTTAATCTTTTCTTCGGTTGCTAGTCAAGAATTATTGCCTATGGATTAAAACTCTCATATTTAACCCAACTTAAGAATCATGAACCTTCCACCTACATTTCTGTGATAAGAAAAAATTCATGTTCTAGCCATACGAAACCGATTCCTTAGTTTACTAATACGACTTTCAGATATATTTCTATTCTGAAGGTAAATCAATTCTCAATTTTTCCAAACCAAGAAGAGATCATATCCTATTAATTCACAACTTTCCAGTTTCTTTCTCTTTCGAGCGCAAACCAGATTTTTTAGATATACACTAATATTGGCCAAACATTAATGCAGTAAGAACAAGAATTAATAGAACAACCATAGAAGAAAAGATGAAAAACCAAAATGATCAATAATTACATTCCACTACAAATGTTCTTAACCTCAGCAAGAAGTGAATTTAGCCACTCATTTGTGGACTAAACATCGTTAAATGAGTATAAATCATACAAACAATTGAAATAAGGAAGAAAGAGATAGAGAAGAACCCTAAGAACTTCATCCCTTCAACTGCCTGTAACCCACGTTCTTGCTCAACCAAGTCAGAATCATTAAAAATAAACCTAAGTGTGCTATTTATACTAATGGGAATTTTTCCCGGAATAACAAGCAACGTGTCATGGAGTGCATCGCGAAGCACTGCCTCCGTGACACGCCACAAACACGGACCCTCACTGGAATCCGGTCCTCCAGGTAATTATGCCCAATGTGCCACGGCATGCAACGCGGGGCTTGGCCAACGCGCCACGGCCCCAACGCGGACCTTCACTGGAACTTGGCCTATTTTTATCATCCGGGGCAGAATGCATCTGCGATGGCAGCATGACACGGCTCCATCACGGAGCCCCTTAATTTGCTGCATAACCTTGGCCTTTTCCACTACTCACTTTCGAGTCTATTCCCGATTTCTCCCAACATGCATCTTAGCTTTTTAAAATTACATTTTTCTGCAAAACAACACTAATCATGTTGGTTAGTATAAATTCACATTTTGACTACAAATCACATGAGAATGTACAACTATCAATGGATAAACAAGACGAAATGGAGCATTTGAGTATCACTTGGGCATATAATTCTGCCCAAGATCACTCCTTATTAGTCTACTTTTCTTTGGGGGATCACCTCACCCAGCTCTTTACCCTTACATAAAGATATTGCGCTCATATTTTCCTTGGGGTTCTTCTCGGTGTTACTTTGAAGTTCCCCTTGTTATCTGTTAGTTTGCTGCAGGGCCAATTGCCCCATCTGCCTTTCCATCTCATGGATGGAATTCTGCATCTCATTCACCACTTGGGTCTGTTGCACCATCCATTGCTTCATGGTTTCCTCAAGTGAACTGCTCAGCTGCTGGCCTTGAAGTCTTGGATATGTGTTTTTAGGCCTTTGGAAGTCCTGATTCCATTCCCATGAGGGATTGGCTGCATTCCTGTACTCTTGGTTATAGCTGTTACCCACAAAACCTCCACCATGACCTTGTTGTCCCATAAAAAATACAGATTTAGGGTTAAGTGTACAACCTAAGTAAGCGTGGTCTTCTCCACACACCTCGCATGATGATGGTGGAGTCTGGACCTGATGAACCTGCTAAACCTAACTTCCTAATGGTGTGGATACAATCTTGTTAATCACATTCATCGACTAACTTATATCTGCTCAGATTGCCACCACACCATCTACCTCGAGCTTTCCTGGCACCTTGGTTGCTCTAAATCCTCTACCTGTGTCCTAATAGTCTTTACTCCCTGCTAACATCAGGTTCAAATGAGATTTTATTTCATCATATCTTTTGGAAAAAATTTATCCCTGTGCAATAGTGTCAAGAAAGATTTTGGACTCTGGCTTCAGCCCTTCTATAAAGTTGTGACCGATAATCTCCTTTGGCTGCATGTGGTGTGGACAATCTCTCTAGTATCCCTTGTATCATTCCCAAGCTTGAGCCAAGGTTTACCATCTCTCTGAACAAAACTAGTGATCTTCCCTCTAAACTCTTTTGTCCTCCTTGAAGAGAAGAACCTGTTGATGAACTTGTTGGAAAGAACCTCCCAAGTGGTGATAGAACCTGCAGGCTTTTTTTGAAGCCACTCCTTGACCTCACCAATCAACGAGAAAAGAAACAACCTGAGCTTTACATATTCATCTGAAACTTTATGATAATGAAAGTTCTCACTTAACTCTACGAACGTCATCATATACCTGTGATGATCATCGTGCGGCTTGCGCTGATATTGGCAAGTGCTTTGGACCAACTACACGATCCCTTCCTTCAACTCAAAGTTCCTAGTGATTGTCGGCTTAACGATCTCTTTAGAAGCAATATCCAAGTTATGCCAAGCAAAAAGTAAACACTAGAACCCTCTCCTGGCTATTGCTCTGTGCCCACTCATTGTTCTCTATGATTAACCTTCGAAAGGTTCTGTCGATTTCAGGATCAAGAGAGGCCAAAAGTGATTCTTGACTTCTCATATTTGGCATATGTTGAGCACACAACACCTATAACTTCACAAACAAGCAAACAAAAATGTAAAATACAGAATAGCAGAATACAAATCCCAACCTACAAATGATTAATCAATCTTCAAGTCCCTGGCAACGGCACCAAAAACTTGATGTCGTCCAAGCGCATGCAAGCGCATATGTTCATTAAGTAATATAGGATTGGAAGTCCCAATTATCGATCCCCCAGAAACTTTTCAAATTAATTATTATAAGGTTATTACTTTATCTTGCTATTCAAATAAAATAGATAAAATGGAGAACGGTTTGGAGAATTAAACTACTAAAAATTTGAAATGTAAAATTAACTAAAGAAGTAAGATTGTTGCAAACTTGTTTGTACTTCAAATGATGATGAAAATCTAGGGAAATGATACTTTCGTACTAGGTTGAGTTCTCAAGTCGTGATTATGCTAGATTGATTCCTCCTATGGTTACTAGTGGCAAGTTACTATCCCATTTCTTGCCACTCTCCCGAGCATCTAAGAACTATCTCATGAACCCTATCTCTTGTATCCCTATGGTTGTAGGATAAACATGAAACAACGGTTATGCCTACTTGTATATTAACTAGACAGGGTTGAAGGGTATATCCCTATCCTCAACAACAAATTCTAACCTCCAACCAATGGGCCAAAGGATCTTCAAATTCCTATTTTATATTTACTTTTAACCCTTTCGGTTTCCTTTCCTAAGTTCAACCAAAAGCCAACAGATTTACTCATAAGTTGATCGGTCTAGTGAATAAGCAGTTAAAATAAGTGAAATATAGACAACCTTTATTAAGAATCAAAACTAGCAATCAACAGTCTTTCAAACATCAACTATTAACTACGGCCAAAACCCTAGAATGGGTGTTGCCACTCATAGACAAGCGGAAAAATAAAGATAACATCATCACAGTAAAACAAGAAAGAAAAGAAGAAACCTAAGTAGAACTTGTCTCTCCTCCAAAAGTTGCATTTACAACCTTCAAAATGATGAACAATATAATGAATTACTCCTTTGAAAAATGGCCTAGATGTTTTATATAGGTGATCCTTTAAATAACGTTTTTTCCCTCAAATGTTTGGCTTAAAAATCAGGAAAATCCCATCCATGAGTGTCTGGTGCGACGCCCCATGCATAGCACCACGGAGTTAGTCAAATTTACTCTAAAAATTATCCAAATTTATGCACTTCTAAACACCTCTGGTGCCCCACTCTCACTGTAGCACCTGAGAGTTAGTCAAATTCGTGAGCTTCAAGACCCTTCTGGCACCCTACTTTATCCATAGCACCAGAAAATTAGGAAAATTTTCTAAATCTGAAATGCTTCTGGGGCTCCACATCATCCATATCGCCAAGGTATTAGTTAAATTCTCATCTACCAAGATAAGGTACCTGGTGCCCCACACCATCCATAGCACCAACTTTGGTGTGTTTTCTCTGAAACACAAGTGTTGGGTGCGCCTCGCTAGCCATAGCCCCAGGCCGACTTTCACAAACCCTTTTTCTTTACAGCTTGGGCCATTTTTGGGTCCTTTTTCCTTGGTTTCCTACTCAAAACATCTACAAACATTCATTAGCTTACAAGATACGTGAAAACATGAATTCATATACTTCATAAGGATTATGAACCTAAAACAAGGAAAAATATGGGTAAAAACAAAGTAAATGGGCATAAGAATATGCCCAACATCAACGGACCATATCTTCAATTTACAATTCATACCAGACACAATAACTCAGGCTTTAAGAAGTGAAAATTCCCTAGTTCAACCTATAATTAGATTTATAGACCGCAGATGCAATCCACAATCCGTAACTATGCCTAGGTACTGTGAGTTTATCTTTTCTCCCTAGATTTATAAATAGATCCACCCCGATTTCATAGTCATTTTTTTTACCTCCTACTCGATAGGACAAACTTCTTTCTTCTCACCAAGATCTCCTAGCTCCAAGGTAAGTTCCTCCAAGCTTCTCCAAAGGTAAGTTCCTCCAAGCTTCTCCAAAGGATTATTGTTGCATCTAAGCTTAGCTTATTGAGTTTTTAGCCTCTCTCTTCCTATGGTTTCAAGGAAAATCCATTCTCTAGTTCAAGGAAGTGTGGCAGTCCTTCTTCTCTCAAGCTTACACTAGTGATTTCTCTTGCTTTAGAGCATGAACCTATGTAAGGCACATCCTAAAATTTGGGGACATCATGTTTCTTCCCCATAAGCTTTTCCTTAACTCATGCAAGTCTATTTTAAGTTTGAAGAAAGACCTTTTGTTAGGGTTATATGATTTCCATAAACTCTATGCATTACTATGATTTCTAACTAAATATTTTACAGTTTCTCCACATTCATGCATAAAATATGCTAAATTACCATCTCCCCCTCATGCCTAAGCTCATGAATTTGTGATAAAATGATTTGAAGATCTCTCTTGTGATGTTTATGGCTTGTAATTATTATGTATTCATGAATGATTTCACCCCATCTACAATGTGTGAATTTATAGTCAAAGCATGGGTCCTCAATTAAAAACAAGATATTGATTTCCTTGATCAAGCATGAAGTATTAACATTATTTTCATGACAAGTATGAACATAAAATCCATGATGAGTATGACTAATGAGTATGGTTTCCATGGTGAAAGTGTGATGTGGCATGATGAATGAATATGAGCTTTTAGATAAAGCATCATGATTTATTATGAACTCTTCAAAAAAGAGTATTATGATAATTATGAGCCTAAAGGCGATCTATGATTATGATGTATGTATTAGTAGCAAATCGTTAACCGAGAAGGCATAAGTCTTTTAGACAATACTTGAAACTACATTTGCCGATGTCGTTGGCCCGGGCAGATTAAATTTATTACCCCAAAAGTGGTGGATGATTAAAAAATCTTGCAAGAAAGTCATGTCATGTATGTCGCCTACTCGGCAAGGTAGGTGATGTCTTAGCTGATCGAACAAAGATTATATGCCATTTGAAAATTCTGATTTATGTCGGTTAATCCATGGACTACCACAATATATCAGCTATTATGTGACTACAATTTTTAAGAAAAAGACAAATTGCATTTTTGTTTTTCTTTCTAAACCCTATGTTTTATCAAATGATTTCTATTATGATGGTGTGCATGGTTTCACTACTCCACATGTCATGTTCCATTTTTCATCTTCCATACAATACGATTTCATGTATAACCCCTCCTTATTGGGGGCACTACATTGATTTATAATTAAGCCTCAAGTGTGGATACAATTGGCCGAGTGTAGTAGGATCTCCTCAGTTCATCTTTGGTTGAGCTCCACTCTCTCATAGGGAAACTACTTATATTTTTAGTCATGTATAGTTTTGTCACGCCCCACCTTGGAAGGCATGACTGGCACCTGGTGCCCTACTAGGACCTGAACTGTTGAGCTGACTGAGCCTAAGCACCTCTGGTGCAAGGATGATTCTAATTTTAGAATCAAGAAAACAACGGGCTATATAGCGGCTGTAAATACAACCACCAGCCTACAAGGCCTATAGCCACCTATGAAAATAACCAGCTAACCAGAGAAAAACAATCATAGGGAGTCCTATGCGGGCTGACAAGGCCACCATGATATCTAGTTATAACTGGAAGTTACTAAACTGAACTATGACCGATAAGGCCACCAATCAACAGCTAAACAGGGCCCCACACGGCCAACACACATTATCTAAAACACATATGGGCCCCACACGGCCGCTATCATCTAACCACAGGGAAGTAACACAATCTGCAAGCCTCTAGGAGTAATAAGATGGTCGGGACGGGGCCCCGACCTACCCCTACTGTACAAACAAAAGAAGTAAGCATCTATCACACAAGCTCCAGAAGAAGGGAGCTGATGGCTCTGTACGGCTGACTGGAACTATGAGGGACCTTCTCCTCATCTATCTGCACCTGCAGGCAAGTAATGCAGTGCCCAAGAAAGGGTGTCAGTACCACAGGTATTGAATATGTAAGGGACTAACTTTAAATGACTAAAAATAAGAAATAGAACTGACAATGATTGAAGTAAAGAAAACGGACTGAAGATGACTGAAGTAGTAAGATCAGGGCTAAATCTAACTGTAATAAAGAGGGTAGGGGTCATACCTGAGAAACGAGGAGTCTTACTGTCTAACTATCAGTAAATAAAGCAAACATAAACCTTACCTAGCCCCCATAAGCCGGAAGGTACAATCAGCATAGAATAACCCACCCGGGCCCCCATTAGCCCTAGTGAGTACACCTCAATCTATATAACCCTATCCAGGTCATACTGAATCAACTACCAGCTATAACCGTCCTGCCGATCCTCTAGGTCTGCAACTGGGCAAGCTCGGCCCCTGACTGTAGCTGTGTTTGAGTCTGGAGGACTCCTGATATCTACACCCCCGGTGTAAACGCTCGACAGGGGTGTATATAAGGCCAACTGATGAGCCCGCAAGTGTACGGGTTGTATAAGTAATAAAGTGGCCTTTTTTAAGAGCCGGATGTCGAACCCACAGGGACTGGACCAATTCAACTAACTATCGAGTTCAAGTGTGATATTAAATGCTGCAAGTGTTGATTATTGAAGTTTCCGATAGAGTTAATTAAGTCTAGGGGCGGTCAACGAAATACTCTGAATTAATTCAAGGAGCAACTAGAGTTAAAGCCGGAGAGTCATGCGATACTACGATTTGTAATGGTTTAAGTATGAAACTATCAATTGTCGTCTCACATAATTAGAATTTCATGTTCATGGTCTTTCGAGCCTCTAAACACGACAAACTAGCCTCACAACTACATCATTGAGCAGGGATGTGACATTCTAGTTCGTGGGCAATTCACTACGTGGATGTGGTTTATAGGGTTTATGCTCTTGATTAGAGACTTTTGTACCTCTAATCATTTAACTCAACTTAGCCTCACAACTACTTCTTCGAGTGGTGATGTGATAATTCTGAGTTGGTGTCTAGCTCATCCCATTTTATCAACCAAGCAAGGTATTAGGTATATTTCTATCCTAACACAAATCATATCGTGAGATCCAATCTTGCTCCCTACCTTCTCTTGTTCTTGCCTAGGTTATCTTTCTCAAGCATGTACCTGAGCTTAACCCACTTGTTTTCATGGTGATCAATCATAAAAACAACCATAATTAAGAATGCAAGACAAAACAACAATGAATAACTCAATTCCAAAAAAAATTCGTAAAAACACAATCATAACTCATGGCTTCAACCCTAGAGGAAGGGTTCTAGCCACTCAAGTTCGTAAAATTACAAGTACACATTGTTAAAGTAACGTACTTACAAGAATTGGTAGAAGAGAAGATGAAATTGATCAACCATAGGTGAGCTCTCCCACTTCTCCCTTCACTCCTAGGTGGTTTTTCAGAATAAAATTGTGACATCCGTTTTTAGGAGCTAAGGGACCTATTTATAGTGAATGAGAATTGTGCAAAATTATGCCTGTCATTGAATGGCTCCGTGGCACGGAGTGTATCCCGGAGCACTGCCTCCGTGACACAGAGTGTAACGCGGAGCACTGCCTCTGTGACACCGAGTGTATCGCGGAGCACTGCCTCCGTGACACGGAGTGTATCGTGGAGCATTGCCTCCGTGACATGGAGGTATCACGGAAGCCCTCTGGAAATCACCCAATTTATTCCACTTTGGTGTTTCGCTCTCGATATCATTCCTCCACTTCACCAAATCATAGATTGGGTCCTCCAATGCATTATTTCCTTCAAAAACAAGGACTAATCATGTTGGTTAGTATATATTCACATTTACATAAAATCACATGAAAATGTATATAAATAAGTAGATAAACAAGACTAAATTGAGTTATAAAGTAGCACTTGGGCATGCAATTATGCCCAAGATCACCAACCACGACATATGAGGATCTGGATCCCCATCTTTGTCCCTTGCGGACGTCATGCCGCTCCGTAGAGCGACGTAATCTTGCCCCTAGCGGGTGGCGACATAGCTATTAGCCCTGGGGTGTTCATAAAAGCTATACAGGTGTAATCCAGCCCAAAACAATATAATTTACAAGCCTCAACTGACAACAGCAACTAGACATGATAACATACTCCTATCATGCTTTACTGGGATTCATACTGGACTACTATGTTTAATAAACTAATTTGTCAAAAGAAAATGCCTTAACATACCTCGTTCGTTGTTTACCGATTAACTGGCGAGTTTCGGCTCATGTTTAACTGCCCTCAACTGTAATCATATTAAAGGAAGAATAGGGCTACTTTATTACTATATTCGAAGAAAACGATAACTTATATAAATATATACTGACTATACTTCAACTTATTTGAAAGACGATCAAAAACTCATAATTTTTCGGGAATCTAGAAGGGAGAAATACTTATTTTAGGCACGTGATCATATTGACACTAGTTTAAAATAATTCCACCAACTTAGGCTGGGCGGGACGACGATTCGTCGGGCGTATTTTATGAAAATAACTCCGCAGTGATGCTCTCTGCAGCCTCATACTTCACTACCCAGAGTTAATTTAGATTTGGACGGCGTTTAGCGGCGTAATCGGATGATTTTCAATAGTTTTCCCTCTTTCTTACCTCTGCTAGCCGAGGTTATTTGGAAAATAACATAACATCTAAGTGTGAGGCCTTTATCTACTTGAGGCGGCAGACAAGGCAACGTGGCACTCTGCTGGTTGCACAAATTTACGGGTGTGCCACTTTGGCTAATGCGGAGGGGGCTACTCCGTGCCACTTTGCCCCTCTGGGAAACTTGGTTCGGCCTCCTTCCGTGAAATCCCGACTTGGCACTCGTTCGGCCTTTCCCCAGGCCCTTTCCTCATACGTATGGAACTCTAAAACTCTCAACCAACATACGAATAGGCTGAATAAACGTTAGAAACTTATGGGGTGTAACAAGTTTTGATTGGAACCATATCGGTAATCAGACATTCATGTTATATAGAAGCTTCATAGACTGATAAGTTAGCATGCTCTCGTGTTCTTTGAACGTTGGGTCACTTTTATATTAAAAGATGATTTTTGTAACAATCTATCTCAGCATAATGATTTATCTTAAATTTCAACTTTGTACTATTCATGTTTATCTTGACTAGATGTATGCTCATAGTTTTATGCCAGTTCAGTGATACAATCGGGCCAACAATGGCTATAGGTGCCGGTATCACCTAGGCCCTAGTATAGGGCATGATATAAAAGTTTGGATGAATAAGTCAACCCGAGTCGTTAGGGTGAAATGGAATTTTATGTTAAAATCAGTTTACCCATAAGGTAAGGATCTCAAATCTGAAATTTCATCCAAACTGAGTTTGAGCCAACCCTTAAATTATCAAAATATGATTACAAAATTTTAGATACAAAAATATCCAATTTCAAAACCCATTTGTAGTTTAAATGATGAAATAATCAATAAGTTGGAGGGGAAATATCAAGTAGGGAGTTAGATTCTTACCCCAACAATAACATCTCGAAGTAGCTTAAAAAATTGCCTCAAATCGAGCTCAAAATCTCCACAAATTAAGTTTTAAATAATAAAATTAAGTCAAGAAAATATTTTATAAAACTCCTAGGTACCTTCTGATAACATCTAAAATAATGTTCTCTTTAGGGGGTAGCTATGGTCGTCACAAAACTAGTAACCCAACAAAGAGTTGGGGTCGAATTCACAAGACTTAGATGTTATATTCACCAAACATCATACATTAAAGCATGCATCATGTCTAAAATATAAAATACAATTTGGTGGAATAGGTTAAACAACTTCAAATGTAAATTTAAATCAAAGCAAGGGGAGATGATTGTTGCTAGCAAGATGTGAGACTAGGGGTGTGCATTTGATGGGGCATCGATCTGATAGATATTGACTAAGAGCCTTAGATTCAATTAGTGCATGGATAGACTTGGCTTTGGGCTATATTATAAGTTTCTCAACCAAAAAAGTGTGTCTACTTTGGGTTTTCTCAAACCCCTAAGCCAGAATCTACTACATAACAAGCAATGCTTGAGGAAAGGTTTTGACTATTTCTAGCTCTAACCCTTTAATGGTGTTTGAATTGGATTTTGACTATCTCTAGCTCCAACCCATATATCAAAAACTCCAATTCCTTAGTATTGAAGTCTTACGCAACTTCACTTCCCTTTCTCAAGCAAAAGAAAATTTAGAGAGCTCAATTAATGTTTGCAACCATTAATTATTCAATTATAACTTGAAGAAATCAATAGATTCATGCTTTCTACTCAAGTTAAAGATTAATTAACCAATACCCACTTAGATCTAAACACCCATCATCAACACACACCAATAGAAGGGAATTTAGCTACTCATAATTAAGGAAAGAGAAAACATACCAAGGAAAAATTCCTCAATTCCATTCATCATTAGAAAACAAAATCAATTCATAGCTTTTGAGCCTCAACAATGGTGGTTTTTCCAAAGAGAATGAAGAAGAAAATAAAAAAAATGTACTATCTCTTTAACTCTCTACAATATTTTCTATGTTGTACTCGTTCTCTTCTCCAATGTGTTCTATTTACAAATGGGGTAACATTTCTCTGTAAACTCCTTGCACAGCTATCCAAGAATGCCCTTGAAAACTTCTCAAGTACATGTTTTCCCTTCAAAAGTGATGCAAGTCACTTGTGCTAGCACCTGCTGCAGGTGCCAACGTACGGCTCAGACATGCCTCTTCATACCAAGACAGTGCTCCTTCTAAACCGTCTGTATTGACACTTGCGGTTCGCAGATACCAATCTACGACACATATGTCTGGTTCCAGAAAATTGCCAGATCTTCCTACATGGCACCTGCTAAATGCAGATGCAGACTTATGGCACGCATGTCCTTGTTTTTCTTCAAGCAGATTGCTTTCAGTTCAATTCCTTCATCTTCTTTGTTTCAACTAAATGCCTGCACAAAAGAGGAGAAAAGGCATAAAACCTATCTAAATTATGTTAAAATAGAGCAATAACCCATGCTTGAGAGCCAAATGGGTTGGTAAATTCCATCAAGTATACAAATGGAACCTAACCATACATGTCCTCCAATTATATCTTCTAAATCGTCCACACTAACAATCCATACTTCCCCTCCAAAAGGGGATTTTAGTAAATAACCAAATATGCTGCTTGCGAACTTCTTTAGTAGGGCGGAGGTGCCATTCCTTACGTTTACCATTGTCCTATGACTTCACTCTTTAAACACTTGTATACTTTCTAAAGATTCAGGCATGCCCCTGTCCCTGTCTCAAGTGTGTGATCCACCGATTCACTGAGTGACTTTACCTTCACAGTTGCGAATAATTTATCGCAATTATAAACTATCAATACTCAACCCGAAACTGCAATTGCAAACTAAATCTCATAATTGAAAACTCCTTAGACTATCCACAAACATCTCTCAAATCTCATAATTGTGAACCAAAACCTTGGAATTGTGAGATTTTCCTAAGAACTCAAACCTCCCTGATATAAGGCAATAGTACACAGCTTTTAGCCACTACCTCACATTTTTTTATTTTTGTCATATCTTTAGGTATCAATCATATGGAATATACTTATATTTCAATATTTTGATGTGTAGGTACGTTCATAGATATTTGGATCATAAACAAGTGAAAAAGAGAAAGAAATGACCAAATACAATCAAGGAAGAAGTGACGTTGTAAGCCATCACAAAAGAAGTGGAAAACAACAAACTGCATCAGTAGTTGTGCCACCCTTTGCATCGCAAGGGCATAGCAAGCCACCACAACCTTGCTATGGTGAGGGTGGAGCAAGGGTGGGACAAAGATACTATCTGGAAAAATGTTTATTGGCCTGTTGTGCTACCCCTTGTGTCACAAGGGTGGCACGAGCACCCGGATTTTCTAATCCATTTTGGATTCAAATTTTAAAAACCCAAGGCTTTCTAGGCTCTATAAATACAGCTTTTACTCGTATTTTTCATGGATTGGATATTTTTAAAGCTCAGAGAAAGGGCAAGACTAGAATTCCATCCGACTTAATTCCTTTCTTTATTTTCTTGCAATTATTTCTTGTGAACTTATGAATTCTCATCATATGAGAATTACGAGAAGCTAAAGTTTATAGTTCTAGAGTTTTAACGTAAACATGATGGTTGAATGTTAACTTTTGTTTATAATTATTGAAGTTTTTCATGATTGAGTTATTTATTTCTTCTTGGGCTAAATTATTTGATTATTTTGTGAAATAACTAAATACTACATATGGCATATTAATTAAACTTGAAAAAAATTAATTGTAAGGGAAATAAAAAGAAGTAGTGCTTATTTATGAACCTTATAGAAAAATGTGAACGATTCACTAATGTGGATATAAATATACCCATAACGTCACACCCCAAACCTAGAGAGGCATGACTGGCAGCCCGTGCTGCACTTGATTAAGCATACCATGCCACAAATCTAACTACAACAAGCCATAACTGATAAGGTTTGGCATCACAACACTATAAAATCAAATAAACGACAGATTAAAATGAAAGCTGGCTCTCAGACCAACAAATTGATATACAATAGGCCGTCAAGGCCATAGAATGAAAAACAACTATATAATATGGCCCACCTTGCCTACAACAACACTGCAACCACAACAGACGTCTACGAGCCTTTATGAATACAACAATAGTCAATTGTTCGGGAGAGGGCCCCGAACTACCCATAATACTAACATTTGGCAATTCTGGAACACTTGGAGTGCACCAACTAAGCTGGAATACCACTTAGCATCCAAGAACTCAATCTACTAGCCTACCATCACCTGTAGGCATGAATGCAACACCCCGATTAGGGTGTCTGTACAATAACGTACCGAGCATGAAAGGCAGAAATAACTTGAGACTCAAATTACAAAACAATAGATATACCAAATATCATAGAAAGAGAAACTCAACTTATGTAAACACATAGAACCTACCCGGCCCCCAAAATCCTAGCAAGTATAACCAAACACACAAATAGAACCTACCTGGCCCCCATAAGACTGGAAAGTCCAATAAGTAAACAACATCACACAACACCTAGTCGACACAGCTCACCTGTCATCACCTCTAGACCTCTCAACGCCCTCGGCTAACACCAGCTAACATCTAGCATCCATTGCTATCAGATAACAAAAAACACAAGCAGCATCACAATATAATGCAGATAAAGTCAAAAGTAAACACCAATCAATCAACACCATCAAACAAGCATTGTTGAACCCTCTCTCGGCTGCGCATAGTTAGCAGAGCTCCATCCATTGGAGGAGCTAATCGCGATCCAAAGAAGGATCCAGATAGATATATACGGTACAATGGAGGCATGTACCTCTCCATAGGTCTTTCATGTCTCAGAACGGCCCTATGTAACACCCAAAAAGTATAAAACATCATACCCCAGACTTAAAGGAAGAATTTAGAAGGAAAGTAGAAATTTATCCTCAGAACGAGTTGTGGTACGACCCGCTAGATGACCCAATGAGTCGTGGTCAGATCGTGGTAAGCAGCAGAGGAGTGCAAGTGTGGTTCAGTGACCACCGATGACCCGATGAGTCGTTAGGTAGGCAATGACTCATTATGTCTGTTATTAGGTGGAGGCCAGAAATCAAAAATAAGGTCCGAAGGTAGTGGAGACAATGGAAGAAGGACTGAGTCATCATACACATAACGACTTATCAAGAGACCCATGGGTTAGAGAAGATTAGTAAAAGCGAATTTGTCCAGTGTTGGCGACGAGTGGACATGACCAGTCCTCCAGTGATGTAACGACTCATCGAGTACATCATGAGGACTGGCAGGATGATTTTTCCTTCATTTTTCCAGGGGTGTTTTCATAAAATTCTATGCTTCTAACACCTAAACTCTGCGATTTTGGGTATTGAACGGGATTTTTTAAGGGAGTTATCTAGCCTAAACCCTCATTCTATAAAAGAGCACTCTCAAGTCCTTCTTCCTCTTCTCTCTCAAAAACTCAAGGATCACCTAGGGCTTCTTCAAGAGCTTAAAGGTTCAGGTTCAAGTGGGGAATTCCTTCTAATCAGGTATGTGGGTTTTCAACAAAGGACATCCTTTCATCCTTGTGCCCTAAACTTTTATACTAAAAACCCAAATCCTTTGATTCTAGGAAAGCATGTTCTAGGGTTTCAATTTATGTGTGAATTCTCATATGTTCTCCCTGAATTCTAAGACCTGTCATGGTTAGTAGTCGTGTATGCTTATGAAGTTACTTACACATTCTCGAAATATGTCATGATATATGAAAAGCATGATTCTAGAACTTTCACATGATTTAGCATAAATTTCGAAATGGGGTTTCATTAACATTCACATGCTCTTACCATGAACTCATAATATACGTTTTAAGTATGAATCAATCATATAGGTTACATAAATCTAGAATATATGATTTAATATATATGTTGAGATATGATTAAAACTTATGGGCTTGGGTGAATAGGAAATATGTATATGCTTTCACTATGATTTCGGGTATGTGTTAAAGTATGAATTTGACCTACGGATCTTACATGAATCTAAGATATACGTCATATGCTATGAACTCGAGATTTAAATATTATGGATATGTTTAAAGTATGATCTTATCCTATATATGTCTCATGAATGTAGCATGTATGATTTAAATGATGATTTGGGACTATGATGATATGAATTATGATGATAAATCATGAGAATGATCCTTCAGACTTTTGGGCTTGTTGTTAAGTAGCCTTAATCAACCCTAAATTGATTTAGTATGATGTAATTAGTTGAATGCTCATGTCTCTGATTAGCTGAAGTAACTTAGACTAGATGAATGACATTAAACTAGTGACCTCCATGTTCTAGTATAATCGGGACTCTCATTAGCGGAGAATTTTTCCCTTAATTAGTCAGGGACTCTCCATAGTAGAGAATGTTTCCCTTAGTCAGTCAAGGACTCTGCATAGTAGAGAATGTTTCCCCTAGTCAGTCAGGTACTCTCCATAGCTGAGAATGTTCCCTTTAGTCAGTAAGGGACTCTCCATAGCCGAGAATGTATCCTTTAGTTTATGATATTAGTTCATCTCAGCTCCGTATAATTTCATATTTCAGTTAAAATTAGTTTAGCAGGACTCAGACTCAATTATCAGCAGATAGTCAATACAGTGTTAGTCACACTTTCAATTCTCAGTATATGTAAAGCACATGACCCTTATGCATCAGTTTGATTGTACTTCAGTAAATGTTTTCAAATAAAAGCCTCATGTTAATACATATGTATATCACAAACAGGGTCATTGTATTTCAGCTCAATTATATGTTCAGTGATGCATTCAGTTTACTTCCCTTTGTATACTTGCATGTTTAGCTTACTTATGCTTTCCGTATACTCATTATATTCCAAGTACTGACCACATGCTTTATGTGTTATATTGATTCATAATATAGATTCAGGTTTTCAGACTCAGCCACATGGTTAGATACACTCCATTTCCATCTCAGCTGCTTGTGGTGAGTCCTCATCTCTCGAGGACACGATTTATGTTTTCTATTTCATATTTCAGTTTTTAGACTTTGGGAGTTAGCTGAGGGCTTGTCCCAGCAACTCATCAGTGTAGTAGAGGCTTTCAGACATGTGTAAACAGATCCGGTTTATATATTAGATTTTTATTAAATTATGTCTTATGTATCAGTTAGCTTCCTCTCAGTTGTGATTCTGTTAGTAGTTGTCTTGTTAATGTTATGCTATGATCATGCCATGGGTATTTTAGGAGCCTCTCGGGGTTCCTTATCAAGTGTTTCCATCCGGGCCTATATTCGGGTTGTGACACCCTATGAGAGAAAAACTTAACTCAACCATAGGCCAATTGTTCTACCCCTTAGACTCAACCCCACAGCTGGACTTGCTCTCAACATTGGGTATCCACAAAACCCAAGAGCCTCAACCCACACACACATATATAATCAAACAATCACAACATTCACAATCAACAAAAACCATAATACATGTTCAAATAGCCCATAACCAGCTCTCAAACCCAACTAAGCGACTATCACAATATAGTACTATTCTCGCACGTCTAGCTATCCACCGACAAGCCACTAACTGAGCTAAGGATTACCATCCTTACCAGTCTATCCCTAAGCTTTATAAGCAGCCCACAAGCCTCACTCCCTACTAACAATAAGGGACATGACCTAGCTTAGCTAAGCGTTGCCACGACCATTAACATGCCATCAACACGGACGACATGATCGCCGACTCTAGTATAATAAAAGATCATCACAACCTTTGACCTTAACCACTTTAAACCTTCATTCACTTGTGAATATCATCACCTAATATTATTTACACAAGCAGCTCAAAAATTGCTTCAAGAAACACACAACCTCTTGATACGAGCCTAATAATTTGCCATGACTATGATTCTCCTCACTCAAGCCCAAGCCATCAACCAAACCAGTACCTTATACCCAAACTTACCATCACATAAATAGAAGCACACAGAATCAAATAAGAATATGACAAAGCTTCACAAAACAGCCAGCACACACGATTAATACCGATGACAACGGCTACGAAATTCATGCTGACAAAGGGAGGGACACGCCTAACATATCTTAACTTAAATCCCAGTCGAACTCGAGCCTTCAACAACATGAACCTACTGCCTAAAGGTAATCCAAGGTGCTTCCAAGAACACAACCAACAAACTAAACAAAGAAACAATATAAGACGACACTTATTCGGCTAACTTTCAATGAAATCGGTAGTTGAAAATTTAAGATAACATCAATAACCAGTTAATCAATATAAACATACTAAGATTCAACAAAAAAAGGAAGCTTTCCAAGTACTCAGCACGAACAGAAACCAAAAATGCGGCTACAAGAACCCAACAATAAGACAACGCAAACACAGCTTGAATGACGAGATTTCTATGGATATAATTATAGAAACTTCAACCCGAAGTTATAATGATACTCCCAAGTTAATAAACAGAATAAAAGATAGAAATAAATGGGAAAGAATGGTTACCCATATGGTACACCTGAAACAGCCGCCACAACACCCAAGAAAGGCACAAAAACGCAAGCTTCACAAAGCTCCCGACTTCCCGATATCAAGAACCATGTTCAACCATGGCTTCTAGCCCTAAAACCATCAAGAACATGTAAGGGAAGCTTGGAAGAGAGTTTAGACGAGAATCCTTCTAGAAATTTTGATAATGATCTAAGCCACCGACCAAGGCACTTAAATAGTCCTCCACCGCCTCAACCCACTTGTGACGTGCCTGCTTGCGTAGTCTCGCGCAAATACAAATATCTCTCTACTCCGAGGTTGGATTGGCAAATGGCTTAATGCACTAGAAACTAGACTCATAAATCTCTAATTTGATAAGTAGTAGCCCCCCTAACTCTTTATATATTGGTAGAAAAGACTCGATACGTTTGACCTAA
The DNA here is from genome assembly GCA_035772735.1 of Datura wrightii. Taxonomy (NCBI): domain Eukaryota; kingdom Viridiplantae; phylum Streptophyta; class Magnoliopsida; order Solanales; family Solanaceae; genus Datura; species Datura wrightii. Next base: position 102,263,104 of record JASDFA010000027.1, on the reverse strand, counting down.
ATTTTAGAGAATCTCAAGAAGGAAATTTGCGATAACTTTTGCCGAATTTCATTCTATTATTTAATCAATGTCCAATCTTAAATATAATCATAGAGTGACTCAAATAACTCATAACACTTCCTTCTTAGCCTATTAAGTACTCTTACTCCTACCTCAAAAATACAAATTTATTGCTCAAAGTATTTGGGGTGTTACATCCTTTCCCCCTTAAAAACATTCGTCCTCAAAGGTTGGACGACACGTATGATTTAACCCAAACACTATCATAAAACAATATAGCCTTACAAGACGCATCTACCAAAAATAACTCCAATCAATTAAACTTTGCACCTTGACAAGGTGCGACACAACTTTAACCATAATCAAAATAAGAATCTTACCTGCCACCATGTCTAGCCACTAGCTGGATATCATCTATCATATTACAAGTATTCCCTGCAAATGTCAACAAATGTGAGTCTAAACCGGACTCCTACCATATCTGACATCATACACGATTTTGATCCAGAAAGAAGGGTAACAATCCTAAATGTCCTATGACTTCCTGTTTTATAAGTACACTACGCAATGTACATATAAACAAGACTCTACTAGACACGGCTCATAGACTCTCTAGAATACAAACTACTCTGATACCAAGTTTGTTACACCCCAAACCTAGAGAGACATGACTGGTACCCTGTGTCGCACTTGATCGAGCACACGTTGCCACAAATCTAACTACAACAAGCTAGAACTGACGAGGTTTGGCATCACAACACTATAAAATTAGAGTAAATGACAGACTAAAATGGAAAGTGGCTCACAGACCAACCAATCAATACACAATAGGTCGTCAAATACACATAATGGAAAACAATCTCTTTCTCATTTCTCAATTTTTTCTTCTCTCTACAACTTCTCAGTAAATAAAAGCTCTCTAGGAGGAGCTTAAGTGAGCTTTTTGGGGCCATGGGGCTAGATCCCCCTTCGGACCTCAAAAAATTTTGTTTGAAATATGAAATTGTGGATCTTGACGATAAAAATCCAACGCAACAAGAATCATCAAAAAATACCAACCACAACTCCGGGAATTCGCAAAATTCGAAAGCAATCAAAGATGCCCCTTCCTTGGAGGAATTGCCGGATCCCCAAAAATGTCGTAAATTTCAATTTGATTTGATTCACTCAGGAGAACCTATTGCGGATTGTAGATCCTATCATGATCTACTTGCTCACCAAATTTCACCCAATTCTGAGTTGCCGTTTGAGAGAAATAGTCGGGAGAACACTGCCAGCAATATTGGTGCCTTACCGGAAAGTCGTGCATAGATTCGACCGGATTCCGGTGATATTTTCCAGAGTTTACCTACTGGGGTTTGTTCCCCATCCCAATACCGTTCTATACATGAAATTTCAGCCAAAAAGGATAAGGAAATCGAAGGTAGTGAACTTGTTGAAGTTCCCGGTGAACCACTGCTCTTTGCCGGCGATTATCCAACGACCTCTGCGTCTCAAAATCACTACCATCAGGGGCGAAAGAATGAAACGATCACAACCATCCAAAACTCACCTTCATTCAATCATCCTAGCCCCACGAACGAGAATTTTTGTGAAATGTCGTCAATGGCGATTTCCGGCAATGGCGGCGTCGCCACGTCAGAACCGGAAATGGAAAGCTTTCAAAGGAGTTTTGTGTGGATTCAACCCAATAATGCAGATCCCAAAAAATCCCCAATTGGTATGGATCAAATCAAGATGAATTTTCATTCTAGGGTTTCATTCTCCACTGCCGGTGTCGGTGACAGTTTTTCGGTGACCGAAAATTTGGAAAATCAATGTCATACTGTTACTCTCCCTCCCAGCAACCCTCATGACCAAAAAGTCCCATCCAATTCTCGCTCAAATCTGTCGAATTCGAAGAATAGTGTCTCAAGTCAAGGTTGCATTTCCGAAAAAATTGATTCGGCTGCCGGAAAATTTCAACCCCATTACCAAACTCCTATCCATGTACAAAACACCAATCCTAGTCAAACAAACCCAAAAATTGACCTTGCTAGAACCTCCAATACTAATTCTAATGACAATCTCATTGTGAAAAATGGACAGCCCACTTTCGAGAGTGTTTTGCTTCTTTCAAGTACCACAGAAATTCTTAAATATGCCTATAAACAATCCACTAACCTATTCCCAACCATATGCTCAAATTTTACAAAGTTCAAGCCAAATAACCCCAAAAATTTCTCTTCCTATCACCCCAAGGGCTTTACCCCTCAACTTTAAATCTCAAGTTGCCCCTAGCACCACTACTAATCACCCACCTCCCCCTACCACTACCCAAACCTTAGCTACTAAACTCCGAGCAAGACTTGACACTCTCGAAATTGATATTGCAACTCCTAAGAGGACCAGAAAGCAAGGACTTCCAGCCGTGATGTTTAAGAGAGAAGACTACATGGTTAAGATGGCTCATTATTGCAAATTCACAGTCACTGGAAAATTTTATTCTCCGATGCCCAAAATGGAGAACATTAGGAAGTGCTTCATAACTCAGACTGAACTCAGAGGTAAGGTAAAAATCACTCACTTCAACTCCCGTCATATTTACATTGACCTCAATAATGAGGATGACAGAGCTACAGTGCTTGATAGTAAAAGGATGTATATTGAGGGGGTTATGATGAGATTCCATGTTTTGACACCCACCTTTAACCCGAATGAGAAGACTCCTATTTTTCCTGTTTGGGTGGTGCTTCCCGAGCTACCATGGCATTGTTACTATAAGGAATTTGTTGAGCATTTGCTGGTGGATGTTGGGCAAGTCCTCTTCTTGGACATGGCTTCTAACAAGAAAACTAGAGGAAGTGTTTCCAAAGCTAAAGTTCAAATGGACGTTACCAAACCCAGAATCCATAACATTTGGATTGGTTTTATGAAGAAGACGACCCGAATGGGGAGGGTAGGTGGGAAGACATCCAGTATGAAGACATTCCTCTATATTGTTTTTACTGCAAACACCAAGGGCATACCGACATGGCTTGCACCATTAGGAAAAGGGACGCGGAAAGAAGAAAGGCCAAGGAACGAGAAGAAATTGTAAAGAAGAGTAAAGGAGCAGTACCAACTGATCAGACTCATCCCTCTCAGGTGGATAACTCAGGTATGGTTTTTGACCTTCCCTTACATACTGATACTTCTTTACAGGTACCCAATGGTGCAAAAGAGAAAGTCCCTATTAATCCAAAAGGAAGAAACCCTTAAAATCCAAAGGAGAAAGGCCCGCAAATCCAAATGAGATAGCCCCTAAAAATCCAAAGCAACAAGTTCAAAACCAAAAGAAGCAGAACGATGGCAAAAAGGACAAGCTAGCGTCACAAAAACAGATGTATGTGGCAAAGACCTCCACTTCTGTAGTCCTGGTTGTTGCTGATACTTCTCCCCTCCCCCATGGCTCCTCGGCTACTATTGGTAGTGTTTCTGAACCCCTTTCCCATGGCTTCCTGATCTCTCTGTTGGCTGTTGGTGTTGTTGGAGGAAAGGTTGATGGTCAGGAGGATGTTCCTAGAGGTTTGGTTGGTGGTCAGGAGAAGCCCATAGAGCCTTTTAGTACCAGTCATTCCCACCCGGATACATCCAAAGTAGTTTACCTTACCCAAAATGGTCATCCTCAGAACGGTGCTATTGACTCAACTGTTCTGATAAAGAAAGCAAAATTAAATGCTCAGAAGAGAAAAGCAGCACAGAAAAAGAAAGTTGAACTTGAAGCTACCCTGATTGCTAGTCACCATGATAAGGATTCACCACAAAATTTTGGAAAAGAGATGACTAGTAATATAATAACTTCAGATGTTCAGACTCCAGGTAAGAGACAGTTTATCCCAGAGATTCAGGAGGATATTGATGAGGCTGATCATTTTATTTATGATCATCCTCATGATGCGACTAGTGTTCAAAATAATTCAGTGTGATCAGGTATCAGGTCGGTTGCATAGTATTATTGAGAGGGAGGAGGATCCTGAGGAGGTGGATCATTTTATTTATGGTCAACCTCAGCAGACCCCTTCTCCAGATCAAGATACTCCTACTGAAATTCAGAATCCCACTCCTATTGCTTGTGATCCTTCAAATCCTTTGTTTGCAGTGTGTAATCTCAATACTTTGGGTAGTAGAGATTTTGAAGCAGATGAGTACAGAAAGGTTATTTCAGAGGATAACACTGATTATGATTCTGAGGAACCCAAAAATACTACAGATGATGCACATGCTATGCAATTGTTACAAACATTTGGTGTTACTACTTCTCATATGTAAGAGGCCCAGGTGAAGGAAGTTTCAGATCGTCAGGGTCTCTCACACGAGGAGCATCACACTTTTCACCTGGCTCCAGTACTGGTCCCCAGCTACCAGGACCATACTGAGGGTTAAAACCCGCCACCCCCACGATTAGTTCGCTTATTTGGAACGCGGGAGGCATCAAAACTCTTGGTGCTTTGGAGAAATTGAAATCTCTCAAGCAGATTCACAAACTAGCTATTATCATCATTTTGGAACCATTTTCGGAAAATGCCCACATTCATCTATTCACTAACTACTTGGGCATGCACAAATCAATCTGCAATGACAACGGGAAGATTTGGGTTTTTTGGAATAATGATATAGACAGTGCTCTTCTCAGTTCTGATGATCAGCAGGTGACTTGTAAGTTCAGACATGTTGGGTGTGCTGAGGTTTTCACTATGACTTTCGTTTATGCTAAGTGTCAGGAAAACCTCAAGGCTTCACTTTGGGACAACCTCAGACACAGATCTCAGATTACTACTCCTTACTGCACCATTGGGGATTTCAATGTTATTACCACTCCATAAGAGAAACTAGGAGGTGTTCTTTATAGAATGCGGAAGAGTTACGAGTTACTGCATATGATAGAGCAGTATGGTCTGATTGATCTTGGATACCACGGTTCTAGATTCACTTGGTCTAATGGTAGAGGGCTGGACGATGTGATATGAAAGAGATTAGACAGAGCCATGGTGAATGATAACTAGCTCAGTAAAATGCCTCTCACTACCATTACTCATCTTCCTTTTGTGGATTCAGACCATTGTCCGCTTCTTTTTGAGATGGTAGACAGACAGGAAACTCATGTCAAATAGTTCATGTTTCTCCACTGCTGGGTTGAGAGTTCAACTTTCATGGACACAGTGCGACAGTGCCGGACTAGGGAGATTCATGGGCATCCTATGTGGGTCTTTCATTAGAAGTTGAAGAGACTTAGCTCTACACATAGCCAGTGGTCAAAAAATGAGTTTGGGGATATATTTGCTCGAGTTAAGGAGTATGAGGATGCAGTTAGAGTTTCTGAAGAGAAGTTCATCCAGACAAACAGTGATGTGGATAGATCTTCATTGCATGCTTTGAATGCAGAGTACATCAGATTCCTTAAATTAGAAGAGTCCATTCTGAAACAGAAAAAACAGTTATAGTGGTTTAAAGAGGGAGATGCCAACACTAGCTACTTTCATGCTCTTATGAGAGGAAGAAGGAGGAAACTTTTTATCCATAAGATTCAAAGTGATACAAGCGACTAGATTTAGGGGGATGCTAATATTGCGAAGGCTGCGTATGATCGTTTCCAGGACTTATTTTCTGAGCAATCATACTATGTTAGGGAAGATCTCCTTGCGTGTATACCGTCACTTGTCACAGAAGAACATAATGATTAGATGAATGTTATGTCAGACTTGGAGGAATTGAAGAAAGTTGTTTTCTCCATGAATCCTAACTCTGCAGCAGGGCCAGATGGTATGAACGGGAAATTCTTCCAAACTTGCTAGGAGATTATTAAGAGGGACTTTCTCGCTATGGTGCAGTCTTTCTTTTGTGGTTCCTCTCTTCCCAAATATTTCGCACACACCTGTCTAGTTTTGATACCAAAGGTGGAGTCTCCAAAACACTTATCAGAATTTAGACCAATTAGTTTGAGTAACTTCACCAACAAGATTATCTCGAAGCTTATTTGTCTCCAGCTGGCTCCTATTCTTCTGAGCCTAATCTCGACCAATCAATCTGGTTTTGTTAAAGGAAGGAGCATATCAAAAAATATCATGTTAGCACAGGAAGTTGTTCAAAGTATCAAGAAGAAGAATTTTGGGGGTAATGTGGTTATCAAGCTTGATATAGCGAAGGCATACGATAGAGTCTCCTGGGCCTACACTTGCCTTGTCCTCTAAAGAATAGGTTTTTGTAAGGTTATTATTGATATGATCTGGAGGATTATGGTGGCTAATTGGTACTCAGTCATCATCAACAGCACTAGACATGGTTTCTTTCACTCCACCAGAGGTCTTAAACAGAGGGACCCACTCTTTCCTTCCCTATTTATTTTAGGTGCAGAGGTTCTCTCTAGAATGATGAACAACTTGAACCATAATCAATTCTTCCATGGATTCTATATGGAAAAACGAGGTCCTTAAGTTAACCACCTAAGCTTTGCAGATGATGTCATTATCTTCACTTTGGAGGGGAGGAGATCTCTAGAGTTGGTTAAGCAGACTCTTACAGACTATGAAGGTTGTTTGGGACAGCTCATTAACAGAAAAAAGTCACTTCATGGTTCCTACTAATGCCCACCCTCCTACTGTGGCTACTATTAAGGCGGTTATGGGATTTTCACAGAAAGTGTCCCCTATCACCTATTTGGGTTGTCCGCTCTATATCGGGAGACAGAGGATTGTCTACTTCTCAAATATTATTTCTAAAGTGATAGGAAGGATTTCAGGGTGGCAGTAGAAAATGCTTAGTTATGGAGGAAAAGCTACTCTCATCAATTATGTTCTCCAGTCACTCCCTATTCACCTTCTCAGTTCCATTTCTCCTCTTAAAACTGTTCTTGACGAGATTGAGAAATTGACAGTTGACTTCTTTTGGGGTATGAAAAATGATAGAAAGAGGTATCACTAGGCCTCTTGGGACACCTTATGTTACCCCTATGATGAAGGTGGGGTCGGATTCAGGAAGATTCACGAAGTTTGCAAATCCCTTGAACTCAAACAGTGGTGGAATTTTAGAACTAAGGATTCTCTTTGGAGAAACTTTCTTCTAGCCAAATATTGTCAGCGATCTCATCCGGTATCAAAAAAGTGGGACTCAGGTGATTCTCAAATCTGGAAGAAACTCATGACTAACAAGCAGTGGGCTGAGGAAAACCTTTTGTGGAAGGTTTACTCTGGCAGCTCTAGTTTTTGGTGGGATAACTGGCTTGATATTGGACCTCTTGCTACCCATAGGATCTTGCTAGGCAGACCGGGCAAGGCTACAATTTCAGAGTTTTTACACCATGGCCAGTGGAGGATAAACCGGCTACAGCAGCAGCTCCCGCAACACTTGGTTACAAAAATTCTCAACACCCATATTCAATTTCACCCAGATAGACCTGATCAGCCATTTTGGAAGGCCACTACCTCGGGTACCTTCTCTTCTACTTCTGCTTGGGCGATGATAAGGAGATCCAAACAGACCACTCTCATTGACAGAACAACATGGCAGAAGCATGTACTTTTTAAATCTTCCTTTACCTTATGGAGGGAACTTAGGAACAAGCTCCCTACAGTAGCCAGAATTCTGGTGTTTGATTCGGATGCTGTTACAGAATGTGTTTGTTGCCGAGACAGAGGCTATGAGGATGTTCAACATGTCATGGTTTTCGAAAAATTTGCTACTGCGGCTTGGACCCCGTTCTCTATAGCTATGGGTTTCAGACACCATGATATGCCCATCAGGGTCCTTCTTATGCATTGGTGAGCTCAGAAGCCTTGTTTTGACCCTCACAATACTCTTCTCAGATCCCTCCCTATCTTTATTTGTTGGAACCTTTGGAAGAACAGTTGTGCTGCTAGTATGGTTCCAAACAATCTAACTTGCTGAGGGTGAAGTATGGTATTATTAGTGATGTTTACAAACTTTTGACGACGGTTTTTCCCTACATTCATTGGCCTCCAAATTTGGGAGAACTCTGTGCTAGAGTGGAGTCATGCACACAGGAGATTAGAGTCACCAAAGTTTAATGGTCTAGGCCAGCTCTTGGACTAGTCAAACTCAATACAGATGGTAGTGCCCTTGGCAATCTGTGAGGGATTGAGGTAGGTTGTATCATCAGGGATTGTTATGGGGATCTTATTCATGCTTTTGCTGCTCCCCTTAGGGGTAGGACAAATAATCAGGCGGAGTTGGAAGTAGCCTATATCGGTCTCACTTGGTGTCTTCATAACGACCACTCAAGCGTCATTCTTGAAGTTGATTCGAAGCTCCTTGTTGGTTGGATTAGGGGCACTTTTGCTCCTCCTTGGCATCTCGACCATACCTTTATCAGAATTTAGGACACCATCAGACAACTTCACACCTTCTCGTGCCGCCATATCTTCAGAGAGGAAAATGCCATTGCTAATGCACTGTCCAAACATAGTCACACTACTATTGTTGCTGCCCATTTCTCTTTCCTTCAAGATTTGCCGGTGCACATCAGAGGACTTCTTACGACGGACAAAATGGGCCTGCCTAGCTTCAGAAGGAGGAAGACCAAGAGGATCAAAGAACCACCTTGATTGTATCTTGTGCCTGGGCGGTACACAGTGTTGGGACTCACACCATACTGGTCCAGGGATGCACTCATGTACTTTTGGTGTTACTTTGCCTTTCTTCGCTTTGCCTTAGTGAGGAAAGTCCCTATAGGGAATAGGTTTTTTCTTTGCATTTCTATGTAAAGGGAGAGTATCCCTCGTTTACTGCTTTCCTAGAATTTGTACTAGAGAGGAGTCCTCTCTTCTTAGGTGCATAGTCTCTAGGTTTTTATTTATAGTATTGGGGATGAGTCGGCCAACCTTAGTAGGATGGATGACTTATGAACCACCATAGGATCGGAGGTAAGGTTTATGCCTCCCTCCTTATACATATTGTTTGTTTATTTATGTTAAGCCCTAGGGGTGTTGCTCAGCCCCTCACCGCCACGAGGGATACTGACCCTTGGGTTAGGTCGTTTACCCAAAAAAAAAAATATATATATATATATATATATACACATATAATATGGCCCACCTGGACTACAACAACACTGTGATCACAATAGACGTCTATGAGCCTCTATGAATACAACAGTAGTCAACTATCCAGAAGAGGGCCCTAAACTACCCATAATACAAAAATTTGGCGACTCCAACAAACCTGAAGCGCACCAACTCAGCTGGAAATCCACTCAGCACCCAAGAACTCGATCTACTAGCCCACCATCACCTGTAGGCATGAATGCAGCACCCTGACTAGGGCATTAGTATAACAATGTACCGAGCATGAAAGGTAGAAACAACTATGAGACCAGATTAGAGAACAACAGATATACAAGATATCGCAGGAGGAGAAACTCAACTTAAGTAAGCATATAGAACCTACCTGGCCCCCATAAGTCTGGCAAGTACAACCAAACACACAAACAGAACCTATTTGGCCCCCATAAGACTGAAAAGTCAAATAAGTGAAAAACATCGCATAGCACCTAGCTAACACAACTCACCTGTCATCACCTCTAGACCTCTCAATGACCTCAGCTAACACCAGCTAACATCTAGCATCCACTATTATCATATAACAGATAACACAAGAAGCAATCAAAATATAATGCTAATAAAATTAAAAGTAAACACCAATCAATCAACATCATCAAACAAGAACTGTTTGACCATCTCTCGACTGTGCATAGTTAGCAGAGCTCCATCCATTCGGGAGAGCCAATCGCGATCCCATGGAGGCTTAAAACAGACATATACGGTGCTATGGAGGCATGTACCTCTCCATAGGTCATGAATGTCTAAGAATGGACTTATGGGAGGCAAACTGAACTCAACCATAGGCCAATTATTCTACCCCTAAGACTCAACCCCGCGGCCGAACATACTCTCGGTGTTGGGTATCCACGAATCCTAAGGGACTCAACACACACACATATACAATCAAACAATCACAATATTCACAATCAACAATAACCATAATACATGTTCAAACAGCCCACAACCGAATCTCATAATATAATACTATTCTCCCACGTCTAGCCGTCCACCGATGAGCCACTAACTGAGTTAAGGATCACCATCCTAACCAGTATATCCCCAAGCTTTACAAGTATCCCACAAGACTCTCTATTCACCACTAACAACAAGGGACAGGACCAAGCCAACCCAAGCGTCGCCACAGTCATCAACGTACCAAGACACGGCCGACATGATCGCCAACCCTAGTACAATAAAAGATCGTCACGACCGTTGAACTTAATTACTCTAAACCCTCATTAAATTATCAATATCATCACCTAATAATATTTACACAAGCATCCTGTAAATTGCTATAAGAAACACATGGCCTCTTAACACGAGCCCAATTATTTGTCATGACTATGATTCTCCGCACTCAAGCCCGAGCCATCAACCAAACCAATACCTTATACCCACACTTACCATCAGATAAACAGTGGCACAAAGATTCAAACAACAATATGATACAAAGCTTCACAAAACAGCCAACACACACGATCAATACCAACGACACTAGCTACGAAATTTATGACGACAAAGGAAGGGACAAGCCTAACTTACCATAGCTTCAAGCCTAGCCAAACTCGAGCCTTCAACACCATGAACCTATAGCATAAAGGAAGTCCAAGATGCTTCCAAGAAAACAGCCCACAAATGCAACAAAGAAATAACACAAGACGACACATATTCGACTAACTTTTAATGAAATCGGACGTAGAAAATTTAATATAACAACTTAATAACATCAACAACCTGCTAATCAACCTAAACATACTAAGATTAAACAAATAAAGGAAGCTTACCAAATACTCACCATGAACAGACCAAAAATGCTGCTACAAGATCCCAACCAGAAGATAACACAATGATCTTGGGCAGATTTATATGCCCAAGTGATACTCAAAAGTATCATTTTCGCCTTTGTTATCTAGAAATGTGTATACATTTTCATGTAATTGGTAATAAAATGTGAATTTATACTAACCAACATGATTAGCACTGTTTTGTAGGAAAAAATGTGATTTCGGGAAGCTAAAATGTATGTTGGATGATATCGGAGTTGGACTTGGATGCGAGCAAGAAAAAAGGCATAGGACCGCACGAATTAAAGGGGCTCCGCGATGGAGTCGTGTCACACTGCCATCGCAGAGGCATTCTGCTTGGAGGGTGAAAATTCATCCAATTTCCAGTGGAGGTCCGCGTCTGCTCCATGGCACAGTGGCTAGCCTCCGCGTTGCACGCCGTGCCACGTTGGTGTTTAAATTCCCGGACCCCCAGTTCCAGTGAGGGTCCGCATTCACGGCGTGTCACGGAGGCAGTGCTCCGCGATGCACTTCGTGACACGTTGCTCATTATTCCGGGAAAAATTCCCACTAGTATAAATAGAACACTTAAGTGTATTTTTCATAATTCAGACTTGGTGGAGCAAGGACGTGGGTTACAGGCAGTTGAGGGACGAAAAGTTCAGGGTTTTTTCTCTCTTTCTTTCTTCTTTAGCTCAATTGTTTGTATGATTAACACTCGTTTTATGATGATTAATCCACAAATGAGTGGCTAATTCCCTTCCTTGCTGAGGTTATGAACACTTGTGATGAATTTTGATTATTAATTATATGATTTTTCATCTTTTTCTTCCATGTTGTTCTATTAATTCTTGTTTCTACTGCATTGGTGTGTGGCCTACATTAATGTACATCTAAAAAGTCCGATTTCACTCGAGAGAGCATGAAATTGGAAAGTTGTGAATTAATAGGATATTGTTCTTAACTTGATTTGGGAAAATTAAGTTTTGATGAACCTTCAGGATAGAAATATACCTGAAAGTCGTATTAGTCAATTTAGGAACCGGAATTGTATGGCTAGAACATGAATTGCATTTGATCACAGAAATGTAGACGGATGGTTCATGATTCTTAAGTGAGATTAAATACGAGAGTTTTAATCTCTTGGCAATTGTTCTTGGCTAGCAACTGGAAGAAAAGATTAACCAATTTATGATGATAATCAGTTTCATTACATGTTCTTTAACCTCAGCATGCTTTTATCCATAGTCCAAATTCAAGGTAGATAATTGTCTGTAGTTTTAGTATAAAATTTATAAAACAAATTATTCAATTTTTGGTTATTTAGTTGTCAGCATATTTATAAGTAAAAATACAGTATACTTGAGCGAATTGCACTTAGCCCAAGTCTCTGTGGGATCGATACTTAGCTTACTAAAGCCACTTACTACTTGTTCGACCACGTGCACTTGCGTGTCGTTTTATATACCCATATAACACACCGAACAAGTTTTTGGCGCCGTTGCCGGGGACTTGGCAATTGGTGAATTTGTTTTAAGTGTTAATTTTACTGTATTTTTATTTTACTTAAGTGTTGACAACTTGGTCTTAGCCTGTATTTTGCAGACTTAATTACTGTGAACACTGGCAAGAGACAAAGAGCTGGTGGAATCTTATATAGAGCCAGAACGTATATTTCACAGTAAATGGAGAGAAGCTCTACAAAGGAAGCTGCAGTTGCTCAGACAGACCATTATGGAGAAACAGAATCCACCGGTTGTAAGGGCAGTGTTAGTGCCCGAAGAAGCAGTAGCAAGGCGCTTCGCGAGGTGGCAATCCCACATGCCAATAATGTTACATCCAGTATCCGCAAACCAGAGCCTGGAGGGAGATTTGAACTCAAGCAAAATATGGTGCAATTGTTGCACACAAGCGGGCAATTTACCGGTCTCCCTCATGAAGACCCACAACAGCATCTCCAAAACTTTTTGGAGATAAGTGACACTTACATACCCGCTGGAGTGTCACCTGACTATGTTCGGCTTACATTATTTCCGTTCTCATTACTCGGAGAAGCCAAGAAGTGGTTGAAAGTTGAGCCACCAAATTCTATTTCAACGTGGGATGATCTTGCACGGAAGTTCTTGATAAGGTTTTTTCCCTTTGGTAAAACAGCAAGGCTTAGAAGTCAAATTTTGAGTTTCAAACAGAGAGAGGGAGAAAATTTATATCAAGCCTGGGAGAGATTTAAATCCATGTTGCGGGACTGTCCTCATAATCATCAGTCCAATGAGGTGTTGGTGCACACATTTATTGAGGGTTTGGAACCCCACACCAAAATATTGCTAGATTCAGCAGCTGGAGGGCAAGCGCTGGAAAAGACTTATGAGGAGCTGTATACTTTGCTAAACGGATTTCACAGGGCAATCCAGAATGGAATGCTGATTCATCACGAGGTGGGGCAAGGAAAGCGGCAGGAGTGCTTGAAGTGGATGGGTTTACAGCTATCGCTGCACAGATAGCTGCCTTACAAAATCTTGAACAACCACTTCAGCAACATGACTTTAAACCAGCCGTAAGCTCCAGTTAATGCAGTCCAGCAATTGTGGTGTGAAGTGTGTGGAAGCAGTGAGCACTCAGCTGAGTGCTGTGGAGCAAATCCTGACTCAGTAAACTTTGTGGGTAATGCACAAAGAAATCACCAGCAGTATGGTAGTAGATACAATTCAAATTGGAGGAATCATCCTAATTTCTCATGGGGTAGCAACAACCATCAAGGCCAAAGTTCGGGTCAGGGTATGCAAAGGAATCAAGGAGGGCAACAGAACTACCAATCTCAATTCAGAAATAACAATGCACCTCCTCCACCACCATCACCCAGCATTGAGGAGATGTTCAAGACCATGATAGCTAACCATGCTCAATTGCAGGCTGACTATGTGAAATTGGCAGCCGAAGTGAAAAACAATCAGTTAGCTACCAAGGCTCTTGAGTATCAATTTGGGCAATTTGCTAGTGCCCAAGATACAAGGCCTAGAGGAGGACTGCCAAGCGACACGGATCCGAATCCCAAGCAGGTAAATGCAATAACCACAAGGAGTGGTTTGCAGCTGAAGGAGGTGGAACCAGAAAGACCACCTCAACATTCGGGAGCAGCAGAAGTTGAGGGGGAGCAAAGTTCGGAAAGGGGGAAGACCAAAGAAGCTGAATCAGAATGACCTCCACCCTCGTTCCCTTAACGACTCAAGAAACACAAAGAGGAGGCGTGTTTCAAGAAATTCATGGAGGTGCTTAAACAGGTACATGTTAATTTACCTCTTGTTGATGTCTTACAGGTGCCTAAATATGCCAAATACATAAAAGACATCGTGGCCAACAAAAGTCGGTTGACTGAGTATGCCACGGTGGCTTTAACTGAGGAGTGCACTTCCCGGATCCAAAATAGACTGCCCATAAAGCTAAAAGACCCTGGAAGTTTTACTATCCAGCTTACTATTGGGCAGAGCATCCGAGCTCGTGGATTGTGTGACTTGGGGGCAAGTATAGATCTGATGCCGTCTTCGGTATTCAGAAAGTTGGGTTTAGGGAGTCCTAGACCCACAACGGTGATATTGCAGTTGGCGGATCGATCCTTAGCTAGGCCGGATGGCATTGTTGAGGATGTTCTAGTGCAAGTTGGCTCCCTAATTTTCCCGGTAGATTTTGTTGTTCTGGATTTTGAACCAGACGCGGAAGTCCCATTTATTTTGGGACGACCCTTCTTGGCAACCGGGAAAGCATTAATCGACGTAGCTGCGGGGCAACTGACAATGCGAGCACACGACAAGGTAGAGGTGTTCGATGTGTATAAAGCACCCAAGCTCCCGATGGTGCATGAAGAACTCTCGGTGATCAATGTGATTGATCATGGTAATGCTAAACAGATGAAGCATTCCCGAGAGTTAATGGGAAGACCACCAGATAGGTGCAAGCACTACTGGGGGGAGGATGGTGATCGAGAGAAATCGTCCATCACCCTAGCGGACAATTGAGCTTAAATGACGTCGAGCCGCGACGGTAAACCAGGCGCTGCATGGGAGGCAACCCGTGAAAAAATTTTTTCTTTCATTTTGCAAAGTGTAAATAGATTTTTCTTTTTCTTTTTCTTGATTGATTACAAAAATTTTTGTTTTAGTTAGCATTTTTTATTTTTAGTTAGGTGAAACCTATTATTCTAACCAATTTTATTTAGTGAGATGATTTTCAGGTCAAACGGAGAAAAATGTGCACGGAATCGTGAAGGAGAAGTCGAGGTATGAAAAATTAATAAAATGTAGAAGACAGTGAGCTGGGGTGATGGCTCCGTGTCACGGAGGAGGACCTCCGCGTTACCCTCCGTGACACGTTGAGGTATAACCCGAAAATTTTAAAAATTTCCAGTATGCTGTCGTGATGGCTCCGTGTCACGGAGGCAGTGCACCGCGATGCACTCCGTGACACGTTGCCTTGTATATCGCGACGGGTCACACCGGGTTACCAGGTGACCCGCGTGTTTTTCTACCTTTTAAACCCCGAATTCTCACCTTTTCCCCTCATTTTCGATTTCTTTCGCGACCAAACGTCCCAAAACCCCTCTACCACCAACGTGCCACGGCTTAAGGCAACAATTTACCGAGTTCTCTTCGATTATTCAACTACAAGGTATGTTTTCCGATTCCCTCTCAAGTTTTTGTCAATTTTCTTTGATTTTAAGCATGGGAGGTGAACTAAATCGCCCTAAGTCGAAATTAAGCATGAATTTAAGTTATTTGTTGATTGATAAATGTTCGGAATGTCGTTATGATTGTTTGAACTTGTCGATTGCATAAATTATTCGAATTTGATTGCGAAAATCAATTCTAGGGCTTGTTGTTGAATGTGAAATTAGAAATGTGTTGAAAGTGTGAATTGTATGCCGGGTTGTACGTGTTGAATGAGATGAGTCGTTGTACAAAGTGTTAGGATGTGAATAGACGACGAATTCTCGGGTTTGGGGGAAATGTTGAAAAATTGTTTGTATTTGGTTGGTTGGATAGGTTAATGTATATAAATTTTTGTTGTTATTTTTGTTTCTTTGTTTTTTTTTTTTGCTAAGTGCGAGGGTTAAAATGTTTGCGATGGTAGTGATTGTGATTAGTTGTACGAAGTCTGAGTAGTACACAGAAGTTATACCGTCGAATTTTCTTTTTAAACGCACTAAGCATGATTGTATAGCTGGTTGTTTTGTGTAAATAAAGTTATTCTTGCCCTAGGTTATAACTGTAACTAAGGATTAAGTGTGGGGTAATTTAGCGTAACCCGACCTTAGACAAAGTTAATATTCATTTAGCATAACATTGCGATTGTTGACGTGTGTTGACAGGCAAAATGGCAAGCCGGAAAGATAAAGGGAAGGGTGCATCAACTTCAGGCACCGGAAGAAAGCGACTCAGACTGGGCACAGCAGTCCCAGCTGCACCAGCAGTTCCACGCGGCCAGCGCCGCCAATATGGAACAAGATGGGTGACAGACGAGGAGACACGTCGGGAGGACTCCGATGTGGAGTCTGATGACGACGACGGAGGCGACTCGGACATGGGAGATGAAGCAGCAGCACCTGATGAAGAAGTGGAATACTTTGACTGATCAGGGAGTTCCACCACCCGATTATGTGCTATTTAATTTTTGTGAACACTGGGGACAGTGTTCGGATTAAGTGTGGGGTGAGAGTAGTTAGGTGCTAGGCTGGGCTGGTTTGTTTGTATGTTCTCCTCTGTATTTTTGTATGTTGTGTTTCCCTGTGTTTGTGAATTTTCAAACTGTTCTGTATTTGTAAATATTTGTGGAATTGATGTGTGTTGTTGAATGTTGACAGTTGATTCTGTAAAATATTTTGTAAATAATTTTTCTATCGAAATGATCGATGTTTTGCAAAATTTTTCAATTTTTTAATATTGGGTTTCTCGGAGTTTGTTTTCAGTTCTTTTACCGAGAAGGGTCCCATTAAACCGACGTCATAGTTAGTGACCGTTCCCTATGATGGATGGATGACGACCGTCTTAAGGGAAATGTAGTCGTTAGGAGTAGATATTTTTTTCAATTTATTTTCAGTTTTTTTCTTTGGTGGATTGCATCCCGGAACCTGTAGTTACTATATGGTTGCGAATCTTTGGTTGCGTGTTGTGCATGATATTCAAAATGCAAAGGTGATTCGTATGAAAGCATGCAATTTTGTAAATATGTTGAGATACCTGGGCTGTAGAGTTTGATTCGGTGTGATTGAGGCTTAATGTGTGAATTCATGTAATTAGCTGATTGAAGAGTCTGTGAATACATCTTGAATCGAGCATGTGCATAAAATGTGAAGTGAGGTGTTGATATTCTATGCTATTGTGAAGTGTCTAGAACTTGCCTGGTGTGTGTACAAAACGAAATGAAGGAGGTGTATTGTAGGAAAGGATGTAGGCATTTCTTTGTTTTAACCGAGAGTTTCTATTTTTTTCTTGTCATACTCCCCCTTTCTGTGATTGTATACCCTAGTCATCCCTTTGAGCCGTTAGCCGATTATTTCTTTCTTTTGTCCAAAAAGTGTAAACCGAGCTTAATTATTTCTTTTCATTAGCCGTAAAGTCTATACAAAACTCTTAAGTGCTTAAGAAGAGAAAATAATGTTCCCAAAGTGTCAAAGAGTGAGAATGGTGAAAAGAAAAAGAAAAGCAGAGTGAGGGAAGAAAAGAAAAGGTTGAAGGTGCATGAATAACCTTTGTTATGGTGTCAAATGTGCTTAATGAAATGGACCATACTAAAGTAAATCACCAAGAATGGGATGATGAAAAAAAAAGAAAAAAAGAAACAATGTCCATGAGTTGATGGGAATATGTTGCAAAGGCGCTTAAGGATGCTAGTGGCTATTATTGGCTAATTCAATATATACTAGTTCCATAGCTTCCATTACAACCCATTAAAGTCCTACGTGATCTTACATTGCATTTCTTTATATTAGTGGAGTAATACACTAAGGGCAAGCTTATGGGTCATGACATGATGCATGTGAATTCTTTTGTGAGAGAGAGTGAAATTGTTTTTACATGCCCCTACTTGAATGTTTGTGTGTCACATGAGCAAAAAGGGGAAGATTCTCTTGAGTTGTGAGGGCACATGCTTGATGAAAGATTGATTTTCGTGTCGGATATCTTGATTAGCTGATTTGCATGAGTTTGCCGATATCGAGAGTCGATTCTTAAAGTCTAGGAAGTCTTAATGTATTGAAGGTCATTGCATTGTTAAGACCATGCATGTTTTCTTGATGATTTGCAATATTGAATGATCGGTATGACCGTAGCTTAAATTGTCTCACCATAGTAGCGAGGGTGGGATGTAAAGTGCATGAATTGTATGTTTGTTGTTCGAGGACGAACAAGGATTTAAGTGTGGGGTAAGTGATCTTGGGCAGATTTATATGCCCAAGTGATACTCAAAAGTATCATTTTCGCCTTGTTATCTAGCAATGTGTATACATTTTCATGTAATTGGTAATAAAATGTGAATTTATACTAACCAACATGATTAGCATTGTTTTGTAGGAAAAATGTGATTTCAGGAAGCTAAAATGTATGTTGGATGATATCGGAGTTGGACTTGGATGAGAGCAAGGAAAAAGGCATAGGACTGCATGAATTAAAGGGGCTCCACGATGGAGCCGTGTCACGCTGCCATCACGGAGGCATTCTGCCTGGAGGGTGAAAATTCATCCAATTTCCAGTGGAGGTCCGCGTCTGCTCCGTGGCACGGTGGCTAGCCTCCGCGTTGCACGCCGTGCCACGTTGGTGTTTAAATTCCCGGACCCCCAGTTCCAGTGAGGGTCCGCGTTCACGGCGTGTCACGCAGGCAGTGCTCCGCGATGCACTCCGTGACACGTTGCTCATTATTCCAGGAAAAATTTCCACTAGTATAAATAGAACACTTAAGTGTATTTTTCATAATTCAGACTTGGTGGAGCAAGGACGTGGGTTACAGGCAGTTGAGGGACGAAAAGTTCAGGGTTTTTTCTCTCTTTCTTTCTTCTTTAGCTCAATTGTTTGTATGATTAACACTCGTTTTATGATGATTAATCCACAAATGAGTGGCTAATTCCCTTCCTTGCTGAGGTTATGAACACTTGTGATGAATTTTGATTATTAATTATATGGTTTTTCATCTTTTTCTTTCATGTTATTCTATTAATTCTTGTTTCTACTGCATTGGTGTGTGGCCTACATTAATGTACATCTAAAAAGTCCGATTTCACTCGAGAGAGCATGAAATTGGAAAGTTGTGAATTAATAGGATATTGTTCTTAACTTGATTTGGGAAAATTGAGTTTTGATGAACCTTCAGGATAGAAATATACCTGAAAGTCGTATTAGTCAATTTAGGAACCGGAATTGTATGGCTAGAACATGAATTGCATTTGATCACAGAAATGTAGACGGATGGTTCATGATTCTTAAGTGAGATTAAATACGAGAGTTTTAATCTCTTGGCAATTGTTCTTGGCTAGCAACTGGAAGAAAAGATTAACCAATTTATGATGATAATCAGTTTCATTACATGTTCTTTAACCTTAGCATGCTTTTATCCATAGTCCAAATTCAAGGTAGATAATTGTCTGTAGTTTTAGTATAAAATTTATAAAACAAATTATTCAATTTTTGGTTATTTAGTTGTCAGCATATTTATAAGTAAAAATATAGTATACTTGAGCAAATTGCACTTATCCCAAGTCTCTGTGGGATCGATACTTGGCTTACTAAAGCCACTTACTACTTGTTCGACCACGTGCAGTTGCGTGTCATTTTATATACCCATATAACACACCGAACACACAACACGACTTGAACGACGAGATTTCTACAGATATAGTTATAGAAAGTTCAACCTAAAGCTCTAACGATACTCCTAAGTTAATAACCATAATAAAGAGATAGAAATAAATGGGAAAGAATGTTTACCCAGCTGGTACACCTAAAAAAGCCACCACAACACCCTAGAAAAGCACCAAAATGCATGCTTCACAAAGCTCCCAACTTTCCGACATTAAGAACCATGTTTAACCATGGCTTCTAGCCCCAAAACCATCAAGAACATGTAAGAAAAGCTTAGGAGAGAATTTTAGGCGAGATGCCTTGTGGAAATTTAGACAATGATCCAAGCCACAGACCAAGGGACTTAAATACTCCTCCACCGCCTCAATCCACTTGTGACGTGCCTGCTTTTGCAGCCTCATGAAAATGCAAATATCTCTCTACTTCGAAGTCGGATTGGCAAACAGTTTAATGTGCTGAAAATTAGACTCTTAGCCGTTTAATTTGATAAGTCGTAGGCCTCATAAATTCATATATATTGTGAGAAAAGCCTCGAGATATTTGACCTAAATATTAGAGAATCTCACGAACAAAATTTGCGATAACTTTTTCCGAATTTCGTTCTACAACGTGATCGACATCCAATATTAAATAGATCATAGAGTGACTCAAATAACTTACTACACTTCCTTATTAGCCTATTAGGTACTCTTAGTCATACCTCGAAAGAACGGATTTGTTTCTCAAATTATCCGGGGTGGTACATATTGCCTTGCTTAGTTGATATAAATGAAATCTTACATGCACTCTATTGTTATCCAATAACCATAGAAATATAGGCGTTAGGGATAGTCGAGTAGTCTTCGAGTTGTTGAAAAGATTATCAACAAAGTGATATCAACTTTCAACCAATAACTCAGGAAACTTAATAAATATAACGATTTGATACTACCACTGGATTGTAAAAATTGTCAAGACCCTAGATCTTTTACATCATCTGAATGACAACCAATACTTTAAGTATTTTCTATAAGTATTTACTTTGCAATAAATAGTAGTATAAAAAACAACTAAAGAATCATTTATTTCCTTTTGAATAGTTGGAATAAGAATTTTAATTGGATATACAACCTTACAAGTCTCTATGGGTACGATATCTGAACTTCACCATCCTATGTTATTTGACTACCATGTGTGCTTGAGCGTGTATTTTGACACGTCAAGTTTTTGGTGTCGTTGTCGTACTACAACACAATGTATTTATAGCTACGAAATCTTGGCTATGAGTTTAAGAGTTGTAGCTATTATCTAGTAATAGCAACAAATATTTGAATTTCATAGCTGTGTATAAATTCGTAAAATTTCTTAGCTACGAAAATCTAATTGACAAAGATAATTTCTCATTTTTTCTATAATTGCTAAAAATTGTGACAATAATTGTGTAAATAACTACAACTTTATTGATATAATAAAGTTTTGTAGCTGATCATAAGTTTCCGTCACATGATAAAAGTTATTGTCGCAATAATAATCTTTTTAGCAACAATAAACTAATTGAAATAAAATAATGCAGCTAGATAAATATTTTTTTCTTAAAGTTATAAAAATTTGTGGTAATAGTAAAATGATATAGCCACTAATTTTTTTCTATGACAATAATTCATAGTTAATTATTACTTTTTATTACGAGATGAAACTTGTTGTAGTAATAGTAATCTTTTAGCCAAAATAAATTATTTAAAATAAAATATTATATTTAAATAAATATTTTTGCTTAAAGTTATAAAAATCTATTACAAGAGTCAAATAATATTTCCATACTTTTTTTACAGCAATAAAATTTCATAGCTAATTATTAATTGTTGCCATGTACTGAAACTTATTGTAGTAATAGTAACTTTTTAGCTACAAAAGATCTTTAAAATAAAATATTATAGTTAAATAAATATTTTTTCCTTTGAGTATTAAAAAGTCGTGGAAAAAGTTGACTTACTAGTTATAATTATTTATTAGACAAAATGATATACCACAAATTTATTATTATGGTAAAATTTCATAACTAATAATTAACTTTTATCATGAATTAAAATTTATCGTACCAATACTAATCTAGTGTAATTTGAGGTGTTAATCATTCGATTCGATTCAATTTTACATCTTATAAATTTTGAATATAATTAAAATAAATTAATAAGTGATTATTTTAATTTAATTAACTAATTATATTAAATTTTAATAGAACTTCAATAACTCTCACTCAAACTTCATTCTAATCAAATATTTTTTGGAATTGTTATTTCCCTCAAATATGATCTATTGGGATAGTACCTTTATCAATTTAATGTAATTAATTTGGGGCTTTCATCATTTGACTTGATTCAACTTTACAAGATATTACTAGCACAATTCAAATATAATTTAAAATAAGTGATTATATCTAATTACTTTTAATGAACTAATTATACCAAATTTTAATAAAATTTCACTAAGTCTCACTCAAACTTTATCTATGATCGAGTGTTTTGAGAATTCATGTTACTTGACTCGGATATGAACTATCGGGAGAAAAGTTTTACCAATATAGTACAATTAGAGGTGTTTATCATTCAACTCAATTTAATTTTACAAGATCTTACTTGTATGTTTCAAATAAATTTTACATAAATAGATTATTATATCAAAATTTCAAATATAATTTAAATAAATAGGTGGCAACTTATAATTTATTTTGATTAACTAATTAAATCGAATTTAACAGATCATCACAAAGTCTCACTCAAGTGTTATTTGGTCAAGTTTTTCGAGAAATATTATTTTATCCAGACCTAATATATCTGAAATACACTTTATAATCTACTAATAAGTTGAATTAATTAATAATTATTAAAAATATAATTATAATTCATTGAGCTAAGGATTAATAATTGGATATAATTAATATAGAAGTGTATCTATACTGTAATTTATATCTAATACATATGAATTTTAAATAATATTTAATGATAATAATTTATAAAATAAAATGAGTAAATCTAATTACAATGCATGGAATGACACTGTATTACATAAAAAAAATTTAATCAAATAATCTTTTTATGATTATTAGGAGGAAAAATGAATTAAAAATTGAAAAGTTTAAGAAAAAATTAACCCAAAAAAATGTAAAATTCCCTCTAAACTATTTTCCTCTAATTTTTTGTGCCTAAATTAAAGATTTATTTTCCTTTTAAAGAGATTAGAGAGAAAAAATAAAACTTACAAAGAGAATTGTAGAGATTAAAGAGTTAAAAATTCTAAACTCTCAACTTTCCTCCTCCTTCTTTTTCTTTAAAGATTTCGATCACAACTTTCTTTACTTTACTTATTCTTGAATTATTGACGTATATTATTTTTGCTACTTTGGAATGTCACCTTTTGATATTTTGATTAAAAAGTGAATTTTCAGTAATTTTTTATTTGGTCGGTCTAAAAAAATATAACTTTACTTTCAAAAATAAATCTTTCTTCACATTATTGATATCTTGGAAAGATAAAAATATACCTTTTTTCTATGTGAAGTTCATATGATATTATATATTATGTTACTATGGATCATTTTTTTAGATGACTGTACTGATTTTAATTTTTATAGTTTGTCTTCTTTTTAAAAAAAATGTGTTTATGTATCATCCCACATTTTTTATCATCCTTCTAATTGAATTATTTTATTCACATTTTTTGATAAAAATTTATAGTTATATGGGAAGAAAAGTTTTGAATGATGTCTACAACTCAAGATTGACAGTCATTGTAGCTCATGGAGGAGTGATGTAAGCGCCAAAATCGACAAAGATCTAAATAATTATTTTTCTTTTCTAAAATCATACTAATATGTTTGAATAAAATTATATTTCATTGTTTTGAATATATCGTTGAACATTTATTAAGGCTTTTAGAATATTTTTCATTTATTATACAATTGAAGAATATATTTAGCTATAATTATCTACAAATTTTATGCCAAAAATAAATTTTCATCACATTATATGAGTTAAAGTGTCTATTAAATATAAATTTACATGCCAAATAAATATAATCTTTTTGCTACAATATAATACCTTGTGGCTACAATATGAAGATACCTATCAATATTATTTGTCATGGTAAAAGAATAAAATCACTTGCTATAAGTATATTTTTTGTGGCAAAAATATTTTACCATCATTGCTATAACAAAAATATCTCATAGTTATAAGTATTAGTCCTTAGTCACAGACCATGTAAAGTCTGTAGCTAACTTTTAGTTATACTATATCTTGCTACGAATGCTACGAAAATTTATTTTGTGGTTAAAGCATTTAGCCAAAAAAAAAATTCTATTTATCTATAACGTATTCTTTAACTATATATGCATATTGTTGTAGTGTCGGAGACTTGAAAAAAATTATTTTTCTAATTTGAATTCTATTGTGCTATTCAATTTTTATTTATTTTCTTATCTTTGGTGCACTTTGGGTCACAAGATAATTTATGCCAGATATTAGGAGTCAAGGCAATCTCTTGGTTCCATTTGATCTTGAACTTGAAAGAACACTCTGAGAGCGAAGGCAAATGGTAGATGACATTCGTGATCCCAACCCTTTATGAATAGGGAAGCGAGACTAGCTCACGAGGTGGTACCAGAGTGAATCCCTATGCTTAATTTTTATAAGCCTAGATTAGAGAACACATCAAAGGCTTTTGTAAAGTCTACTATAATAGGAAATTTTAAGGTTAAAGAGGAAACAGTGCGACTAGTACAAAATACGTGTCAATATTAGGGTAAACTATATAAAGACCCACATAAGCACTTGCTAACATACATCAAGCTGAGAGAGAACTGCACTATCATAATTTCTTAGGCAAATATGTGAAGTTGACACTTCGCCTTCTCACTGATTGGAGAAGCAAAAGAATGATTACAAGGATCTATCACTTCTTGGCAGATTTATTCCTTTTAGAAGAAAAAAAGACTTGAGAGTGAAGATCTCTGGGTTCATTTTGAAAGATAGAGAATCCTTTCTCAAGCTTGAGAGAAATATAAAAGCTATGTAAGAGACTGCCACACCATATGCAGCCAAAAGAAATCATTAGGAATAACTTTATTGAAGGATTGAGGCAAGAGTCCAAGATATTATTAGATGCTACTTCACAAGGAAAAATCTCAGCCAAGATCTATGATCAAATAGAGGCTTCACTAAATTTGATGTCTGGAGGTTGCCACGACTATCAGGAGCCTAACCAAGAATTTGTCACTCAAAAGGGACCAGTTATGTAAGAGGACGATGGGGTCACAATCATAGTTTAGATATTGCAAGGTTGGTGAGTGTTATACACATGTTTGCCACTGTATAGGTTCAACAGGTTAAAGTAGGTTCAAGCAGCTTTTAAACTCTATGGAGGGGGCATCCATAATCAAGTTGCCCACTGAATCTAGAGTCTTCCTATTATGTGGGGCAACAAAATAGATATTATGGTAACAAAGACAACTATGTCATAATGCAAAAAGTCATGCTTGATGCAATAATAAGAACAATTACAAGCCTTGGAGCCACTTTCAGCAGCCTCTACCTCAGCAATCTAGTAGCTTTCTAGAGGATATGATGAAGTAGATGATAGTGCAACAATAATGGGCTATATCTCAACAGGAATAGGTTTCTACTCAACAATAGGCTCTCATAAATGAGATATAGAAGTCTATACACGAACTAGAAAGGAAGATGGCTTCTTTGCAGCATGCTAGACTTGAAGGTACTTTACCTAGTGATATAGAGCACAATTCAAAACAAGTAATGAACATCTTATTGAGGAGAGAAAGGATTTAGCAGTAGCTCAACTTGCATAGAAAGTGCAAGCAAAAGGCACAGAGTTGCCTAAAAAAGATCCAGAACGAAGAAGCCTTCCTACAGAGACATATTCCCATCACCTATGTTAGAGCCTACACAAAGAGGTACAATTAAGGAAAATCTTGTTGATCAGCCAAAAATTACAGTTGATAGACCTCCATCACTATTTCCACAGAGATCGCAGAAGAGCAAGGATGATGGTAGGTTTAGAAAGTTCCTTGATATATTCAAAGAGCTACATATAAACATCCCTTTAATTGACGCTCTGATTGAGATTCCAAAGTATGCCAAAGGTTTCAGGGATGTAGTTGCTTGCAAGAGGCAACTGATAGAGTTCTAGACAAATGTACTTACAAAAGAGTGCATCTCAAGGGTGAGGAGTAAGCTTCCTTAGAAGCTTAAAAATCATGTGAGTTTCACCCTCCCAATAAAAATTAATGAAAGTGTTGGACGAGCACTATGTGACTTGGGGCCAAGTATAAATTTGATGTCCTTATCAGTATTCAAGACACTCGATTTAGGAGAACCATGACCTACCACTATCACTTGATAACTGGTTGACAGATCTCGAATTACTCTAGACGGTATTATTGGGGATGTACTCATCCATGTTGGTAAGTTTGTAATTCCTGTTGATTTTATCATTCTTGATTTTGAAAAAGATGAGAGGGTGCAGTCATAGTGTGGCACTCATTTTTAACCATTGGTGGAGTCATCATTGATGTAAACGCAGGAAAGATCAATATGCAAGTGCATGATGAGGAGGCCACATTTGATGTGTACAAATCATTCTCCACCCTCTTGCACTATAAAGATTTATACATGATCACAAAGGTTGTCCAAAGTAACTGTGGAGTGGATGAAGAGGAATTCGAAAGACTCATTTGTGCTATAATTTTTGAAAGCAAGAAAAAATGCTAAAATTTGGTGAATGGTTTGAGTATGGATTAGAACAGGCCAAAGAGGACCGAAAGTGCATAAGGATTGAAAGTGATGAACCACCGAATAGGAGGAGAAAGCATATAAGAGAGTCCTAATTTGACAAATGCATTGTGCCGCGATGTTAAATCAGGCTCTTGTTGGGAGGCAATTGAATTTGTAATAGTGAAGCTTTTTAACTTTTTTAATAGTTTCATGTTCATTTATTTTTGTTGTGCACATGAGAGGAATGTATGAGTACATGAAGTGAAAGCTAAGGAGCATATTTTGAGCTTAAGTGTGGAATCGAGCAGCTCTTGATTTGAAAAAAAATATGCTACTAGCTAGGCCTTAGAGGGCGTCAGGGAGTATTTTTCACCCGTGCTCTTATTATATTTTCTTAGATGCTCTAAGGACGAAGCACGTCTTTAAATGTAGCGTGGTTATATCTTTCTATATTTTGAGGTTAAGGGGTAGTATGCCAAAGGATCTGTTTTATGCTGAAATTTTGAAAATTTGGCATGTCTCATCTATCCCTTGATTTTTCTTATAATATCATTGTTTTTTTATTGGGGGGGGGGAACCTTTGTGTCACCACCCGAACATAGGCCCGGATCGAGACACGGGACAAAGAACCCCGAGAGGCTCTAAGTTGATCCATGGAAGGAACATGACAACTAAAACCATCATATCCAAGCGAAAGTTTAACATACATAACAAAGCGGAAGTCTGAAAATAAAATATCATCTGAACATCTGAATACATAACACAATCCTGAAGCTGGATGCACACTATGTCTAATAAGCCTCTACATATTGACAAGTTTATGGACAAGACCCCAACTAACTCATTAAAGACTGAAACTGAAAGAACATAACTGTAGATAACTGAATGTCCTCGAAGGATGAGGACTCACCAATACTAGGTAGACAGGTCTGAGAGAGGGCAGGACTAATGATGCGGCTGAGATTGATCCCTCGGACCTGTGTCATGAAATAATACAGTATAGAGTATGCGGTCAGTATTTGGAATGTACTGAGTATGAAAGGTAAGTAAAAACGGATAGTTAAAATACATAAGAATTCATAAGAGTAGGAAAACATGATCATAAAGTAAATATCATAATGTAAACTTAAGGGCTCAAGGTTTTAAAAACATTCATAAATCAGTCATAATCATAATCATAGGAGAAAAGCTTCATTAAATATGAATTGAGCCAAAGTAACATAAACATAACCATGCATAAATCATGAGGAATAATAGGAGGACTCATCTTAACTGACACCATCATGATAGAGCCTTACATGATGCCCCACTATTTTACCCAAGTGGTCAGGACCGTCCCCGACTTGACAGGCAGGGGGACGTGCATGTTTGATGATATCATAAGGATCCAGTAACAAATATATACATATACCTACGGTGGAACGTAGTTTTGAGACCACGGGGTTTTTTCTTTGAACATCGGATCTACTCGTTGCTGGACACTGCTCCCAAAAACATGCACATGGGGCTCATATCGTATTCGTAAAATTATTCATGAAGTTTATGGCCAAATAAATAATATCATGATGGATCCCACTGGAATTACATGATTAGCCATGAATAAGGGCTCGTGAATCAGCCAAAAGTCATAAATCCATAAATCATCAAATCCATGCACACTTGTAAAATAAGTATATACTTGATATTCATAAACCTATGATGAGTACTTGAGAGAAATCATATCATAAATCATAAATCATAATTTAGGGCTTAAGAATATCAAGATCATAATGGAACCATAAAATGACTTTTATGAAATTTACATAGTTGGGCATAATTTAATTAGAAGTTGAAACTATAATTTAATAATCAAAATAATGATAAAATCTGCTCATAAATCATACAACATGATTTGATTCATGGAAGGAATTGATCCATAGATAGATCATAGAGAATTTCGCAAGAATTGAAATAAACCACATAAGATCATAAACTTGAATCTAGAATTGAAATTCATGGAATTGAGGAGAATTTAGAGCATGAGAGTGAAAGAAACTTTCATTCATAGCCTCACATACCTGGATAAATCGAATTCACACTCCTACTTGAAAGCCCAAAGGAAATTGGAGAAAATTTGATGAAATTCCTCAAACTTGATCTTCAAGGAAGGCTTTAGGTTGCATCCATGGAGTGGAGATACTTAAATAGGTTTATCCCCCCTTAAAACCCTGTTAACTGAGCTTAAAGCGACGTAGTTTAGGACCTTAGGGCTTAGAATGATGAAAATACCCTAAATGAGTAAATCTTGAAAAATTGCACTGCCAGTGCCACGACTGGTCCAACGGGTCGTTACAAGTTCCCATGTGTCGTTACTTCCGTCGTTGCTTTAGCCCAAGTTCCAGTCCCAGACCTGCTACCACGACCAATACCACGAGTCGTACCCAGCTCCAACGACTCGTGGCAACCATCCATTATTACCACTATCTATTTTCCGAAAACCTTTCAACTGGAGCATACCATGACCCATAGCTCGAGCTAATGAGTCGTCCCACGACTCGTGCCTGCCTCTTTGACCATGACCACCCTCACAATGGCTCATTTCCAACTATTTGTTACTTCAACCAACTGGTCATCCTGAGACCCGTTACTTTCCAGCCCACTCTGTAGATTCTCACCACGAGCACCTCCAAATGGTCGTTAGTCCCACCAACGACCCGTACAATGAGTCGTTCTGAGAAGAAATTTCAGATTTTCTGCTACTTTTCATTTCAATTTCAGAGTCTAGTCTTAGGCACTTCCCGGGTATTACAATATCTCCCCCTTGGGAACATTCGTCCTCAAATATGGGTAAACATATTGAAAAGCTAGGAAATGCAACTACCATGACAAATACGGAACATTTAAGTTGAAAGCTGGCGAGTAACTAACTCTGAGCTAGAATACATGACTGATATATATTCATACATCACACATACATATATTGACATGAAGGGAGCTGGGGAAACATGAACTGAACATGAAACTGAATAGAGTACTAAGGAGAAAACTGATACCTCAAGTAATTGAGCCAAAAGGGAATAGATGCAGGTATCTAGCCATCATATCTGCTTCGGCTTTTCACATAGCTCCCTCAACGTGATGGTTCCTCCACAACACCTTCACTAAAGCTACTTCCTTGTTTCTTATCTTCCGAACCTGACGATCATGTATTTCCACCGGAACCTCCTCATAGATAAGGCTATCCTTCACACTTACACTCTCCACTGTAACAAGTAGTGTTGGATCACCCAGACACTTCTTCAAGAGCGATACATGGAAAACTGGATGAAGTAAAGCTAGTTCTGAAGGCAACTCCAACTCATAGGCCACCTTGCTAACACATCTCACAATCCGGTATGGACCAACATAACGGGGACTGAGTTTCCCTTTCTTTTCGGACCTCATCACAACCTTCATGGGAGATACCTTCAGAAACACCCAATCATCAACTTTAAACTCAAGCTCCCTCCTCCTCACATTTACATAGGACTTTTGGCGACTCTGAGTTTTTTTCAACCTGTCCCTTATAAGCTGAACTTTCTCCATGGCTTCATGGACTGAATCTAGTCCTATCATTGCAGCTTCACCGACTTCGATCCAATCAATTGGTGATCTACAACTTCGCCCATAAAGAGCCTCAAACGGAGACATCTGAATGTTAGAATTGTAGCTGCTGTTATGTGCAAACTCAATGAGAAGCAAATGATCATCCCAACTACCTTTGAAATCAACCACACATGCTCTCAACATATCCTCAAGAGTCTAAATGGTCCGCTCCGCCTGACCATCCATTTGCAGGTGAAAGGTTGTGCTAAGCTTAACCTGGGTACCAAGGCCCTTCTGAAATGATTTCCAAAACTGGGAGGTAAACTGAGTACCTCTCTCTGATATGATGGACAAGGGCATTCCATGCAACCGAATTAACTCCCGAATATACAACTTAGCATAATCCTCTGTTGAATCAGTAGTTTTGACCCATAGGAAATGAGCTGCTTTTGTCAACCTATCCACAACTACCCAAATAGAGTCATACTGTCGGTGTGTACGAGGCAACCCTGTGATGAAGTCCATATTGATCTCCTCCCACTTCCAAGTAAGGATACAAATGTCTTGGAGTACACCTCCAGGTCTTTGATGTTCCACTTTCACCTGTTGACAATTTGGACACCTAGCCATAAACTCTGTTATGTCTTTCTTCACGCCACTCCACCAAGAGATTTCCTATAGGTCACGGTACATCTTGGTGGCACCTGGATGTATAGAGTATCTAGAACCATGAGCCTCATGCAACATCTGATCTCTAATCATCAACACCCAGAACACACAAGCGACCCTGATATCAAAGCACCCTATCTCCCCCTTTGGAGAAGACCTATACTTTCTGATTCTGAAAGGCTTCCTTTAACTTTACCAAAATAGGATCCTCGTCTTGTATAGCTTTGGACTCAGTCACTAAGGATGATTCTAACCCATTCTGAACGATAACACCACCATTGGTCGAGTCAACAAGATGGACTCCCAACCGCGCAAGCCGATGAAAATATTTCACTAACTCCTTTCTTTCCTCGTCTACATGGGACACATTCTCCATAAAAAGCCTGCTAGGAGAATCTTCCACCACATTAGCCTTTCCTGGATGATAGAGGACATTCATATAATAATCCTTCAATAGCTCCAACCACCTCCTCTGGCACAAATTCAGATCCTTCTGGGTAAACATGTATTGTAGGCTTTTGTGGTCCGTAAACATATCTACATGAACCCCGTACAGATAGTGTCTACAAATCATCAATGAAAATACTACTGCCGCCAACTCGAGGTCATGAGTCGGATAGTTCTTTTCATGGACCTTCAGCTGCCTGGAAGCATAGTCTATAACCTTACCGCGATGCATTAGCACACAACCATGGCCGATCCTTGAGGCATCACAATATACCACAAACCCATTGGTACCCTTAGATAGGGTCAACATTGGTGCTGAGGTGAGTCGAGTCTTCAACTCTTGGAAGCTTCTCTCACAAGCGACCGACAATTGAAACTTCACCTTCTTCTGGGTCAATTTGGTCAACGGTTCTGCAATAGATAAAAACCCCTCAACAAACCTTCGATAGTAACCAGCTAAACCCAAGAAACTCCTGATATCCGTAGGACTCACTTGTATAGGCCAATTCTTCACCTCTTCTATCTTTTGAGAGTCTACCTGTACACCCTCACTTGACACCACATGACCCAAAAAGGCCATTGAGTTCAACCAGAACTCACATTTGCTAAACTTAGCATACAACTGGCGATCCTTAAGAGTCTATAGCACCACACTTAAATGAGCGGCATGCTCCTCCTTGCTTCAATGTTATATGAGAATATCATATATGAACACAATCACGAACATATCCAAATATGGCTTGAACACTCTATTCATCAAATCCATAAAAGCTACAGGAGCATTCGTTAGTCCAAAAGACATAACTACAAACTCATAGTGACCATACTGAGTCCTGAAGGCTGTCTTCGGGGTGTCACTCTCCCGAACCCTGAGCTGATAGTATCCGGATCTGAGGTCTATCTTCGAAAAATACTTGGCACCCTGAAGCTGGTCAAACAAATCATCAATCTTGGGAAGAGGATACCTGTTCTTGATTGTAACTTAGTTCAATTGCTGATAATCAATGCACATGCGAAGAGAACCATCCTTCTTGTGGACAAAGAGAACTAAGAACTCCATGGGGATTTGCTCGATCTGATGAAGTCCTTGTCTAAGAGATCCTTCAACTTCTCCTTTAACTCCTTTAGCTCAATTGGAGCCATTCTGTATGGAGGAATAGATATAGGTTGCGTATCAGGAAGAATTTAATACCAAAATCAATCTCCCGCTCGGGTGGGATTCCCGGTAAATCATCTGGAAACACTTCTGGCTACTCACACACAACAGAAACCTTCTGGATAGTCGGGGTTTCAGATGTAACATCCTTAACCCTAACTACATGTTACACGCAACCTTTAGAAATCATCTTTCTAGCCTTAAGGTAGGAAATGAAATGACCTACAGGCACAACTAAACTACCCTTCCACTCTAGGACTGGCTCACTCGGAAATCTGAACTCTACTGCATGGGTTCTACAATTGAGTGAGGCATAACATGCATGTAGCCAATCCATGCTAAATATAACATCAAAATCAATCATGGCTAGCTCTACTAATTCTGTTGAGGTGACTTTCTGAAGGACTGTGATAGGGTAATTTCTATATACCTGTCGAGCTATAACCAAATCACCAACTGGAGTAAAGACTGAGAAGGGTTCTGATAAAATCTCGGGATTGACTCCGAAATTACTAGCAACGTAGGGTATCACAAAAGTTAAAGTAGCCTGTAGATCTAACAATGCATTTACATGAAGGTGGAATACTCGTAACATATCGGTAACCACATCTACGGAACTCTCCTGCTCCTATCGAGATGCAAGGGAATAAAACCTATTCTGGTGCTAGCCACCACCTGCACTGGTGGATGCACCCTATTGAGATGGGTGTGCTGGTGCTGCTACTGAGCTAGTAGCCTAAGTACGACTTCTACCATCACCCCATCTAGCCAACGAACACTCCCGATGACTATGCCCATGTCCACAATACCAAAAATAGATATCTGACCCAATCAAGCACTCCCCTATATTATTCTTTCCACACTTCCCGCAGGTCAGGAAAGTATGCTCTATCTGTATGTTATTTTTGCCCCTCGAACCTGAGGCACCGCTCCTCTGATCACCTCGCAGTCTAGACAGTGCACTGGCTGATGATGGCGCTGGAGCTACTGCCCTATGATGGGGCTGCTGGCGATGTCCTCCTCCCGATCTCTACTAAGAGAACCCATAGCTGTCTGTCCTAGCCCTCTTGTCCTCTCTCTCTCTCAGATGCACCGCCTCCATCTACTGGGCGTATAAAACAAATCAAGGAAAATCAATGTCCTTATGAAGCATGGAGGTCCTACAATCCTTGTCTAGGTAGTCCGCCACTCCATATACAAACCTGCTCACCCGAGCTCTCTAATCAGCCACTAGCTCTAGTGCATACTTGGACAAATGAGTGAACTCCAAAGCATACTCCTGGACTATCATGTTACCCTACTTCAGGTTCACAAACTCCACTGCTTTAATCTCCCTTATCTCATGAGGGAAGAACCGATCTAGAAACACGGTGTGGAACTAATCCCAACCAATGGGCCCAACTCCAACTTGCCTGCTATCCTTCCACTGCCTGATCTAGATGTGCGTGACCCCTTTCAACTGATATGAGGCTAGGTCTTTGAACTCCTTCCCTGTCACTCCCATGATCTGAGTGATATTCAACACTTCATCAATAAACTCATGTGGATCTTCGTCCACCTTCGATCTAAGGAACTTCGGAGGGTTCATCCTTAGAAAAGCTCTGACCCTCGCCGCCGCCGCATACCCATTCTGAGGGACATGCGCCACTGCCTATTAGTTGACTTGGGTGGTCAAAGCCTGAGCCAGCATCTGAATGAAGCCCTAAACTCTGCGTGCGCCACCTGCTCGGGTACATGATCCTCATAGGCTAGTGGGGCCTTTTGGTGCCCAACTCCATTGCCATTCTCATGGCCATTTCCATTCCCGTTTCTTTTTCTATTAACTCGGCGAGGAGGCATGATTCTGCAAACACATATAGCATGAGTTGGAAGGATAGAGAGGCATTTCATTGCATGACATAGATCATGAAAGAAGGAAACTTTTCCTAAACGTGTCGTAGCCTCTTCGTCATAAGTGTGGCACGCTTACCCATGAAAAAGACTCTACTTAATGCGGCTTTCAGACACCCTAGGGCACTTTAAAATCTAATGCTCTGATGCCAAGTTTGTCACAACCCAAACATAGGCCTGGATTGAGACATGGGACAAAGAATAACTAGAGGCTCCAAGTCGATCCATGGAATGAACATGACAACTGAAACCATCATATCCAAGCGAAAGTTTAACATACATAACAAAGCGGAAGTCTGAAAATATAATATCATCTGAACATCTAAATACATAACATAATACTGAAACTGGATAAACACTATGTATAATGAGACTCTACATACTGACGAGTTGATGGGACAAGACCCCAACTAACTCACTAAAGACTGAAACTGAAAGAACATAATTGTAGATAACTGAATGTCCTCGAACGGTGAGGATTCACCATATTGGGTAGACAAGTATGAGAGAGGAGCAGGACTAATGATGCAGTTGTGACTGATCCCTCGGACCTGTATCATGAAGCGATACATCATAGAGTATGCAGTCAGTTACTTGGAATGTACTGAGTATGAAAGGTAAGTAAAAATAATTAGTTAAAATATATAAGAGTTCATAAGAGTAGGACAACATGATCATAAAGTAAATATCATAATGTAAACATAAGAGCTCAAGGTTTTCAAAACATTCATAAATCAGTCATAATCATAATCATATGAGAAAAGCTTCATTAAACATGACTTGACCCAAAGTAACATAAACATAACCATGCATAAATCATGAGGAACAATAACAGGACTTGACTTAACCGACACTGTCATGATAAAGCCTTACATGATGCCCCATTATTTCATCCAAGTGGTTAGCACCGTCCTTGGCTTGCCAGGCAGGGGGACGTGCATGCATGGTGATATCACAGGGATCCAATAATAAATATATATGTATACCTACGGTGGCACATAGTTCTGAGATCACAGAGTTTTTCTTTGAACTGGGTCTACTCGGTGCTAGATACTGCTCCCAAAATATACACATGGGGCTCATATCGTAATCATAATCATTCATAAAGTTTATGGACAAATAAATAATAACATGATGGATCCCACTTGCAATACATGATTAGCCATGAATAAGAGCCCCTGAATCGGCCAAAAGTTATAAATTCATAAATCATGAAATCCATGCATACTTGTAGAACAAGTATATACTTGATATTCATAAATCCATGATGAGTACTTGAGAGAAAGTATATCATAAATGATAAATCATAATTTAGGACTTAAGAAGATCAAGATCATAATGGAACCATAAATGACTTTTTATGAAATTTACAGAGTTGGGCATAATTTAATTAGAAGTTGAAACTATAATTCAATAATAAAAAAATTGATAAAATCTGTCCATAAATCATACAACATGATTTGATTCATGGAAGGAATTGACCCATACATAGATCATAGAAAATTTCACAAGAATTGAAATAAACCACATAAGATTATGAAACTTGAATCTAGAATTGAAATCCATGAAATTGAGAAGAATTTAGAGCATGAAAGTGAAAAGTGCTCTCATTTATAGCCTCACATACCTGGATAAATTGAATTCACACTCCCACTTAAAAGCCCAAAGGAAATTGGAGAGAATTTGATGAAATTCCTCAAACTTGATCTTCAAGGAAGGCTCTAGGTTGCATGCATGAAGTGGAGATACTTAGAATAGGTTTATCCCCCCTTAAAACCCTGCTAACTGAGCTTAAAACAACATAGTTTAGGACCTTAGGTTTTGAAATAATGAAAATACCCTTAATGAATAAACCTGGAAAAACTGCATTGCTAGTGACAACGACTAGTCCAATGGGTCCTTACAAGCTCCCACGAGTCGTTACTTCCCTCGTTGCTTCAGCCTAAGTTCCAGTTCTAAACATGCTACCACGACTGGTACCACGAGTCATACCCAGCTCCAACGACTCTTGGCAATCATCCATTGTTACCGCTGTCCATTTTACAAAAACCTTCTAACGGGAGCATACCACAAATTGTGGCTCGAAATAACGAGTTGTCCCACGACTTTTGCCTGCCTCCTTAACCATTACCACCCTCACAATAACTCATTTCCAACGATCCGTTACTTCAACCAATGGGTCGTCCTGAGACCGGTACTTTCGAGCCTACTCTATAGATTCTGACCACGAGCACCTCCAATGGGTCGTTAGTCCCACCAACGACCCGTACATTGAGTCATTCTGAGAAGAAATTTCAGATTTTCTGCTACTTTTCATTTCAAATTTCGAGTGTAGTCTTAGGCACTTCGGGGGTATTACACTTTTAATTGAGTAAGTTTTCATTGTTAAGAGTAGTTAAAAATTTTTTTAGAGAAAAAGAGACTTTACCCGAGTAAACTTTTTGTCCCATTTATCCCATCTTGTCCCATCATACTTTATAGTGGGACAGAATGGGACTTTCGATATGTCCTAGTCCGTCCTAGCACAACGGCTCATCTCGATCCAAGCCATTCTGTCACATCCCACTTTGTCACTCTTAGTCTTAGAATTATTGGAAAGATGCTCAAAAAAGTGATATCAACTTGTAACTAATAACTTATGAAACTTAATTAATATAACGATTGGATACTACAACTAGATTAAAAAAAATTGCTAAGACTCTGGATCTTTTACATCATCTGAATGACAACCAACACTTTATGTCACATCCCAAACCCAGGGAGGTGCGACTGGCACTTGGTGCCATCCCTAATAGGGGCATACTCGACACCCAAAAAAAAATAAAGGCCAGAATTGATGAGGTTAAACAACACAACAACTATAAAATCAGAATAAGACGATAGACTATAGCGGAAGCTAGCTCACCTGACCAACTAAGAAAAATAAATACAACTATACAACATGGCCCACCTGGTATTAACAATGACACTACACCCACAAAAAATATCTACGAGCCTCTAAAAATATAATACAAATCAACTGTCTGGGATAAGGCCACGAACTACCCATAACTCAACCTTTGTCAACTCCGAAAGAACTTGAGCACACCGACTCAGCTGGAACTCCACTCAGCAACCAAGAAACCGATCTAACAACCCACCATCATCTACAGGCATGAATGCAACGCCCCGACTAGGGCGTCAGTACAATAATGTTCCGAGCATGAAAGGCAGAAACAACTGAAAAACAAAGATTGGAGATCAACAGATATACCAAATATCGTGAAGGAGAACTCAACTTAAGTAAACACATAAAACCTACCTTGCCCCCATAATCCTGGAAAATACCAGAAAACATACAAACAGAACCTACCTGGCCCCCATAAGCCCGACAAGTCCAAAAGTAAATAACAATACAACGGTACCTAGCCAATCCATCTCACCTGTTATCGCCTCTGGACCTTTCAATGGCCTCAGCTAACACCAGCCAACATCTAGCATCCACTGCTATCAGATAATATATAACAAAAACAACAACCACAGTGTAATGCCAAGAAAATCAGGAGTAAACACCAATTAATCAACATCATCAATCAAGAACTGCCGGACACTCTCTCGGCTGTGCACAGTTAGCGGAGCTCAATCCATTTGGGAGAACCAATCGCGATCCCAGGAAGGCTCAGACATGTCGAACCACTCTCGAATCATGTCCCAACTCAACACTACAAAGGACATCATTCTCAACCCCGTAGGTCATTTCACTCCTTGGGCTCAACCCCTCAGCCGGAAACACTCTCGTGCGTCAGGCATCCACAAGCCACAAGGAACCTCGGGCTCTACCTCTAGCCGGAACAACTCTCGTGCGTCAGGTATCCAGAAGCCACAAGGCCTCAAACATAACACACACACAAAATCAACAACAATAATAAAACATGCTCAAATGTCCCACAATCAACTCTCAAATCCTACAACCCGACAAATACAATGTAGTACTATTCTTTCACGTCTAGTCGTCCACCGACGAGCCACTAACCGAGCTAATGATTACCATCCTAATCAGTCTATCCTCGAGCTTTACAAATAGCCCAAAAGCCACTATACTTACCACTAATATCAAAGGACACGACCAAATCAGCCAAGTGTCACCACGATCGTCACGTGCCATCGACACGATCGCCGATTCGAATATAAAAAAAGATCATCGCAACCATTGACTTTAACAATTCTAATCCCTCATTCACATGTCAATATCATCACTTAATCTTATTCACACTAACAGCCCATAACTTTCTACAAGAATCACACGCCTCACACACGACCTCTCGATACGAGCCTAATAATTTTCCATGGCTACGATTCTCCGCACTCAAGCCCGAGCCACCAACCAAACTAGAACCTTATACACACCTTTATCACCATAGAAACAGTATAAAAAGAGTAAATTAACAATATAACACAAATCATCACAAAACAGCCAACACACACGTCAATACCTATGACAATGACTATGAAATTCATGCCGACAATGGGAGGGACAAGCCTAATATACCTTAGATTCAAGAGTAGCCGAACTTGAGCCTTCAACACCATGAACCTACTGCCTAAAGTTAGTCCAGAATTCTTCCAAAACACAGCCAACACAACTCAATAACAAAACAAGACAAATGAAGCTTACCCGACAAAATTCATAGGAATTCGACTGTAGAAACTTCGAGACAATAACCTACCGAGGTTAATACACACATAACCAACCTTAAACACTAGGGAGAACAAAAGGAAGAAGGCTTACCAAAAGGTTCACCACGGAACATCCACCAATAGCCCGAAAAAGACACCAAACCACGGACTACACCAAGCTCCCGGCTTCAAAATTATGTTGAGCTATGGATTCTAGCCCCAAAACGCAAAGGAAAACATGGAGAGAATCTTGAGAGAGGTTCTGGACGTGAGAAGTTCTAGAATATAAGAAAATAAGGCAACCAACCGACCAAGGGGCTTTTTATAGTCCTCCACCACCTTA
This sequence comes from Datura wrightii, assembly GCA_035772735.1. Classification (NCBI taxonomy): domain Eukaryota; kingdom Viridiplantae; phylum Streptophyta; class Magnoliopsida; order Solanales; family Solanaceae; genus Datura; species Datura wrightii. The sequence continues at coordinate 102,223,914 of JASDFA010000027.1, read as the reverse complement.
GACCCTTGTGAAGTGTCTGCTTGCGCGGTCCGCAAAAACGCAAATATTTCTCTACTCTAAAGTCGGATTGACGAACGGTTTGATGAGATGGAAACTAGATTCATAGAACTTTAATTTGGTAGATTTTACACCCTTTTACACTTTATAGATCTGGATAAAGGCTTCGATACATTTGACCTAAATTTCAAGGAATCTCAAGAAGAAAATTTTGCGATAACTTTTTTCGAATTTTGTTCTACAATTTGATCGACCTCCAACCTTAAATATGATTATATAGTGACTCAAATAACTCATAACACTTCCTTCTTACCCTATTATGTACTCTTAGTCCTACCTCGAAGGCACGATTTTATCGCTCAAATTATCCGAGGTGTTACACTTTAAGCATTTTCGTATAAGTTTTTACTTTGCAATAAATAGTAGTATAAACAACCGCTCAAGAACCATTTATATATTTTCAAATAGTTGGAATAAGAATTTGAATTGGATGAACAATCTTACAAATCTTTGTGCATACAATATCTGAACTTCACCATCTATAATTAATTATAAAAATAAATATATTAAGAAATCTATATGTAAATCTATACAAAAGATAGATAAATACCTTCTGAGCAATACTATTTTGATCAACCCACGGGTTAGTTCATACATCACATGTCACATGAGCCTCTTTTTCGGTACATACATGAACCTTCCTTCACTAATCCACGAGAATATTAAAGAAACATCATATGGGGTGTCTATTCTAGTTTGTTTGGATAAATATTCTATGAGTAAATTTAGTTAATTAAAAAATAATAACAGTTGAAGTTCTTTGAAAATTGACCATAAATAACATTTGTGATTGTGTAAGCTTCATATATATAACCTTTCAGTTATTGATACTGCTCTACATCATATTTGCTGCAAAATAGAAGAAGAGATATCATTACTCGAAAAAGTTTCAGCCGTATAAGTAAATAAAATATTATTTTGATGAATTCGACCTTATATATTTATAAATTTAAATAATCAGTCTTAATAGAATTAAGCTTCATCTATAATTCTTTAGTCTCTATTGAAAACTCCAATTCGTATCCCGTTAAAATTATGTTTAAAGTCCAATTTTGATGTGACTGAAATTCCATTCATAAATTTAAAAAAAAAAAACAGAAGGCGCCTTTTTAGTCAAAGTAGAATTTGAATAAATTGACAAATTTATAATTGGATTCAAAATCCTAAATATAAGTTAAATAAAAAATAGAAATTTAATTACTTTTTTATAATTTAGACTTCTTTTCATTTATTTTAGCTTTAAACCTCCTTATCTTTTCACGGTGTACACCTAATGAATTCTTTAAATTAGATTTCTTTCATATATTAATAATAATTTGAGAAAAATAATAAATGACAATTTTATTTATTATAGAATCTTTTAATATGGGACAAAAAGTAGTCTAATAAACATTTGTAAGAGCTTTTATGCTTTTAAAATAACTAGTCTTAGCGCACGCGCCTCACGCGTGTTCGTCATATTAATAAGAATAACATTTTAAAATACATAAATAAATTTTAAAATATGTGTTTGTGTAACATTATAAAAATTTATAAGGAAAAAATGAATTTCAACTTGATAGATAATTGTGTTTAATGGAGCTTGATCCAACCCAGTAGTTTTTTCTTGAATTTGTTCAAATTCTTGTTTGAATGAACAAAAATATCGTAGAAATAACGTTTGATTGAAAGGTAAAAAAATTATTTACTTTTACATGAGAAATTAAATGCATGAATATATATATATATATATCATGTTAGTTATTATAAAATTTGTATTATTACCCTATTAGCATATTAATATTTAGTATAAATATTAACAGTAGGAAGATGCATTGTAATACAAAGTCGTATAGTAGAATACAATATATAGTATAAGTTATCAGTTTAAACAACTATCACTTACGAAATCATATTGCAAGTTATTACTGGCTAGTTTGGTACTAATAAATTTATATCATATCACAAACGCATTTATTTATTTATAATTAATCATCCAAGACTCCCGTAACATCCCAAAGTTTCGTAAAACTAGACTCAGGATTCGGGATTTGATCAGCAGAATTTCTCAGAACGACTCATTGTATGAGTCATGGTTTGAAGTAACAGGTCGTAGGAGCAATCCTGGTAAGCAGCAGTTTCTCCTGGTCTAGTCCCATTTATTTATTTGTAATTGATCATCCAAGACTCCCGTAACATCCCAAAGTTTCCTAAGACTAAACTCGGGATTCGGGATTTGATCAGCATAATTTCTCAGAACGACTCATTGTACGAGTCATGGTTTGAAGTAACAGGTCGTAGGAGCAATCCTGGTAAGCAGTAGTTTCTCCTGGTCCAGTAATGAAAACTCATTGTACGAGTTGTAGGAGGCAGTAATGAGTCATGGTATGACTTGTTGTAGGAAACATTGAGTTCTTGTTGGCAGTTGTAGGGTGTAAGTGCAGAGGATGGGACCCCTAACCACAAGACATTGTACGACTCATTGTAGGAAATGAGTCATGGTGATGCCAGTGGTTAGAGAACCAAAGAACCATAAATTTTGACTGGCAAATGACGGAAGGAAACCACGAGTCGTGGTCAGGTGGTATGATTCATGGTACCTTGTAGTCAGCTTTTTTATTATATTTTTCTGGGGGTATTTTCGTAACATTCTAAGCTTCTAACCCCTAAGTGTCATCATCTTGAATTTCTTAAAGAGTGTATTAAGGGGTTTAACCTATCCTAAATCCTTATGCTTTCAATACATCAGTAGATTTGAAATCCTCTCTCAAGAATCAAGATCAAGGCTAGGGTTCTTCATCAAATCTCTTCCAATCCTTCTTGGGTCTTCAATACAAGCTTAGAAATCATTCAATCCAGGTATGTAGAGCTGTGAATAAGGAGTTTCTTTCACCCTCCTACCCTTCCCAAGTCCAATTCATGATCCCCACCTCCCATGCCTAAGTTTAAAAAATTTTGGGCTAAACTTGTTAGTGATGAATTCTCTTATCTTCTTCCATGAAATTAGTCTTCTTGTAATTCAATTTATATTTTCATGATTATGATTACATGTCCCTTATCAAATCCCTCATGAATCCATAAATTTCAAGTCTCAAAGCATGAATTTATGAACTTCTAGGGTTTGACCCAAATTGATTGAGAACTCAGAGATCCTCTTATGATTTCAAGTCTTTTAAGATTCAAGATATGAATTGTGATTTTGATGAATTTTTTCTACTAGAATTCCTTATGAATCTATGATTAACAAGATATGATGATCTTACCACATTATACATGATTTTCACGAAATTTAAGTCAATGTATCATGGCCTATCTTCGACACTATTTTCATGACTAGCTCATGTATATTAACATGTTATGAATTTCATGATTTAAACTAGCCATGTAAACTCATGTTTCATGTTTATGATATGAGCACTATATAGGTGGACACTCAAAAGATAGAAGCGGTGAAGAATTGGCCAAGACCTGTCAGTCCCACTGATATTAGAAGCTTTTTAGGTTTGGCTGGCTACTACAGGAGGTTCATAGAAGGATTTTCATCCATTACAGCATCGTTGACTAAGTTGACCTAAAAGAAGATCAAATTTTAGTGGTCGGATTCTTATGAGAAGAGTTTTCAAGAGTTAAAGACTCGGCTCACTTCAGCCCCAGTATTGACCCTATCGGAGAGCATGGATGGATTTATTGTGTATTGTGATGCCTCTAGGGTTGGTCTTGGTTGTGTGTTGATGCAGCATGGTAAGATCATTGTGCATACCTCTATACAGCTTAAGACTCATGAGAAGAATTATCTAAAGCATGACCTAGAATTGGCAGCTATGGTGTTTGCCTTAAAGATATGGAGGCACTATTTATATGGGGTGCATATGGATGTGTTCACATACCACAAAATCCTTCAATACGTGTTTACTCAAAAGGACCTAAATTTGCGGCAAAGGAGATGGCTGAGCTTCTCAAGGACTATGACATGAGTGTTCTCTACTACTCGGGCAAGGCCAATGTGATGGCAGATTCTCTTAGCAGGTTGTCCATGGAGAGTGTGTCCCATGTCGAGGATGGGAGAAATGAGTTGGTGAAGGATGTCCACAGGCTTGCTTATTTAGGAGTTCTCCTTACAGATTCATTGGATGGTGGTGTTATTGTCAGAATGAGTTAGAAAATCTTTGTTGGTGATGGAGGTTAAAGCAAGGAAAGATGAGAATCCTATCTTGGTGAAGTTAAAGGAAGTTGTCCGAAATCAGAAAGTAGAGGTTTTCTCCTAAGGTAGAGATGGTGTACTCTGATATCAGGGCCGATTGTGTGTTACGGTGGTGGATGACTTGAGAGATCAGATGTTGAGTGACGCTTATGGCTATCAGTACTCTATCCATCCAGGTGTCACCAAGATGTACCATGATCTACTAGAAGTTTATTGGTGGAATGGTATGAAGAAGGACATAGAAGAATTTGTAGTTAAGTGTCTGAATTGCCAAAAGGTGAAGATTGAGCATCAGAGACCTGCAGGTATACTTTAGGAAATCAACATTCCTATACGGAAGTGGGCATAGATCAATATGTACTTCATTACAGGGTTTCCTCGTACACGCCGATAGTATGACTTTATATGGGTGATTATGGACAGGTTGACCAAATCAGCTCACTTCCTACCGGTCAAAACTATGGATTCAGCCAAGGATTATGATAGACTTTACATTCGGGAGTTGGTTCGATTCCTTGGAGTCCCTTTCTACATCATCTCAGATAGGGGTACTCAGTTCACCTCTTAGTTTTGGAGATTGTTTCAGAAGGGACTTGGTACACAGGTGAAGCTTAGCATTGCTTTTCACCCGTAGACAGACGGACAGACCGAGCGAACCATTCAGACTCTTGAGGACATGTTGAGAGCATGTGTGGGTGATTTTAAGGGTAGTTGGGATGATTACTTACCTCTCATTAAGTTTGCTTACAATAGCAGTTATCACTCCAGCATTTGGATGGCTCCGTTTGAGGCTCTTTATGGGTGGAGATGTAGGTCACCTATTGGATGGTTCGAGGTAGGTGAGGCTATGTTGATAGGGCCAGATTCAGTTCATGAGGTGATAGACAAAGTTCAGCTCATAAGAGAAAGACTGAAAACAGCTCAGACTCATCAGAAATCTTATGCTGATGTTCGAAGGAGAGAGCTTGAGTTTGAAGTTAATGATTGGGTATTTCTGAAGGTGTCTCCCATGAAGGGAGTTGTGAGATTCAATAAGAAAGGGAAGTTTAGTCCCCGATATATTGGTCCATATAGGATTATGAGGTGAGTTAGCAAGGTGGCATATGAGTTGGAGCTACCAGCAGAGTTAGCTTCGGTGCATCTAGTTTTCCATGTAGCTCTGTTGAAGAAGTGCATTGGCAACCCGACCTTAGTTGTTCCGGTAGACATCATTGATGTAAAGGATAGCCTCACTTATGAGAAGGTTCCGGTTGAGATCCTTGATCATCAGGTTCGAAAGTTGAGGAACAAGGAAGTAGCTTCAGTGAAAGTTTTTTGGAGAAATCATCTTGTTGAGGGAACTTTGTGGGAAGCCAAAGTAGTTATAATGGTTAAATACCCCCATCTTTTTTCTTTTAGCTTAGTTCTAGTATAAGTTATCAGTTTCCTCATTAGTACTCTATTCAGTTTCTTGTCAAGTTCATGTTTCTCAGTTCCTTTCGTGTTATAGCATGCATGTACGTTTTATGAATTCAGTTCAGTCATGTATATCGGTCCGGAGTCAGTCTCACTATCAGTTTTTCAGTCTATAGCTTTCAATTACGGGATTGCAGCTCTTTCCCTACCTTTTCAACTTATTTATCTCCATTCAAGGATGAATGTTCCCAACGGAGAGATAATGTCACACCCCAAAGTTTTCTAGGACTATACTTGGGATTTGGAATTTGATTAGTAGAAAAATCTATAGAATTTCTCAAAACAACTCGTCGTACAAGTCGTGGTTTGAAGTCATGGGTCATAGGAGCAGTTGTGGTAAGTAGTAGGTTCTCCTTGTCTAGTAATGATTGACTCATGATACGAGTTGTAGGAGGAATTAACGAGTCATTGAACGACTCATTCTAGGAAACAACAAGTCGTTGTAGGTAGCCATGCGGTGTAAGTGCAGAAGATGGGACCCCAACCACGAGACATAGTACGAATCGTTGTAGGAAACAATAAGTCATGGTGATGCCCATGTTTGGAGAACCAAAGAACCAGAAATTTTGATTGGAAAACGATAAAAGGAAACCACGAGTTGTAATTAGGTGGAACGACTCGTGGTACCTGACAGTCAGTTTTTAATTTTGTTTTCCCGGGGTTTTTTTTGTAACTTCCTAAGCTTCTAACCCCTAAGTGATGTTGTTTTGGGTTTCTTAAAGAGTGTATTAAGGGGTTTAACCTAGCCTAAGTCCTTATGCTTTCAATACTTCACTAGATTTTAAATCCTCACTCAAGATCAAGGCTAGGGTTCTTCATCAAATCTCCTCCAATCTTTCTTGGGTCTTCAAGACAAGCTTAAAAATCATTCAACCCAGGTATGTAGGGCTATGAATGAGGGGTTTATTCCCCCCTCATTCCCTTCCCAAGTCCAATTCATAATCCCCACCTCCCATGCCTAAGTTTCGAAAATCTACGCTAAACTTGTTAATGATGAATTCTCTCATGTTCTTCCTTGAAATCAGTCTCCTTGTAATTCAATTTATGTTTCTATTATTATAATTACATGTTCCTTATCAAATCCCTCATGAATCTATTAATTTTAAGTCTCAAGCATGAATTTATGAACTTCTAGGGTTTGACCCAAATTGATTGAGAACTCTAAGATTCTCTTATGATTTCAAGTCTTTTAAGATTCAAGATATGAATTATGATTTGGATTCATGTTTTCTGCTAGAATTCCTCATGAATATATGATTTATAAGATATGATAATTTTACCCCATTATGCATGATTTTCATGAAATTCAAGTCTATGTATCATGGCCTATCTTCGACACTATTTTCATGGCTAGCTCACATATATTAACATGTTATGAACTTCACGATTTAAACTATCCATGTAAACTCATGTTTCATGATTATGATATGAGCACTATATATAAATATATATTGGGAGTAGTATTTAGCATCGAGTAGGCCAGGGGTTTAAATAAACCCTGGGTCTCAGAATTACGCACCAACGTAACCATAATGGGGTCCTCCATGAGAGTGTCTCCCATGCCCAAATGGGCACCTATGAGTGATATCATTCCTTTTCTTGGTCCTGCCCTTGGCAAGGTATGGACACTCTCCTGACTATGGTTTTACAGGTCGGGCTCCATGAATGCTTATGTGGGGTGTATTGGTTATAAGAATCTTCCATTGTTCCTTAGTTTCTATACCTTATTATGTTCATGCCTTATTATATTACGACTTATGGTATTTTTGCTCAAAACATGCTTTATAAGATTTTACTTGTGAAAACAGTCATATTAAGCTTTATGTTATAGTTTTGGAAGCTTTCAGCCTTCATATTCAGTTTATGATCAACATCTTATGTTTTATACTATCTTACACACATGCTCTCTTTATTTCGGCTTTACTAGTATATATAGTTACCTTACATACTTAGTATATTCAAAGTACTGACCGCATAATTTATGTTATATCATCTCATGATATAGGTTCGAGTGATCAGTCTCAGCTCTAACGTTAGCGGACTCCCGCTTGGTCCAGCTCTAACCCAGTCTTGGTGAGTCCTCATCTTTCGAGGACGTTTATCAGTTTATGCTTTATGCCTATGACTTTTAGTTTCAGACTTAGTGAGCTAGTCGGGGATATTATCCCATCAACTTATCTTACATTTATAGGCTTTTAGGAAGTTATGTAGTAGATGATCAGCGTTGTTGACTGTTGGCTTTCTTATGTTTTTATGCTATACATTCCTGACTTTTGCTTATCTTATGTTCATGAGTTAATTCCGGTTAGCTATGCTCTTAATCATACTATGTATGTGCCATGGGTTAGCTTTGATCCATTTGTGGTTCTAGGTCTCATGTCTCGATTCGAGGTCCCAGCTCCGGTCGTGACAACTCCAAACTAAGAGACTCATCAAAATTAGTGAAAACAACCTCTAATATTATATTAGGGTAGAATGTCTATATCACACTCCTTGGGGTACGATCCTTCTCTTGACTCTATTAGCACAAGATGCTTTTTATTTTTTCAAATTGTATTTTCAAAAGTGCTAAACATAAAATTGATTTGCATTATACGTACAATTTTATTCAACATGTAATTTCTTCTTAAAATATAAAATCTTAGTCGCTTTTAAATTTCTAAATATTAATATTTTTTATGTATTTCAAATAAGAATGAATTTAACACATAAAATTTAATGTTATAAAAATAATTAAATACCTATTTTGTCAAGTGCGAACTCTATTTTTGAAAAAGTAAAAAATTGAATGATATTTTACTATGAGTGTCCGTACTTTAAATGGTTATTAATAAAATAACTTTAAACCTTTTATTTTACTCTTTATGAGATTATTTTAACTCAATTCTCTTTCTCGATCTCAATTTATGTGTCTGGTTATAACACCTCATACTGTCATACTAACATCCGAACTGTTCAAGGTATATGGGTAAAACTGACCTAAAATTTTTTTTGATGAATAATAAGTGTTTGGAGAGGTAAATGATGATTTATAATATGTTAAGAAAGTTTGGAGTTGGTTAGGAATTAAAAGGATCGATTTTTGTGACTTTAGCCAAGAATGGGTAAGAATACGGACCGTAGAATGGACATTCGGAACGTACCTAGAGCCTATAATGTGGTGGGAGACTTGGGAACTATTGTTCCTAATGAAGAATCTACCTACGTAGCGTTCATGGGAAGTACGAACCATATGTTGGTCGTATGTGAGAAAGAAAACATGTACAAAGAGAAGAGTGAAGAGTATATGAAATTTATAGGTAAGAATCAACTTCAACTAATCATATCTCCCATTATATAAAGTGTTTTTGGGTGTTATAATTTTCAAATTAGATCCCTATGAATCTAATTTCGAACAAATCCAATCATTCGTCAATCAAAGTTCGGAGTAAAATGTTATGGGCATTTTACTGAGGCACAGTCAAGCAGTTACAAACTGCGAATTAACCTACAAACTGCAAATTGAAAATGCGACGTGTAACTGGCAGATTTCGGCGGTATGTCACTAAACATTGACTGGAAAATGGAGATTTCAACTTATGATGTAATATGTGGCTTCTAAGTTGAATCTGCGGTCTGCATATGGCAATTTATTGGCCGTAAAATGTGATTTCCCGCCCTCTTTTTAAACATAATTTCAAATTTACTTCCTTATTTCTTCACCCCAACTCCACCCCAACAGTCCCAAAATCTATTAAAAACTCTTCTAAGTATGGAGAAACATCTCCCACGGTCATAAAATATCAAATCACAACCTTTTCAAGATTTTGATATCAAATCCTCTCTCCCTCCACTAGCAAGATCAAGAATTACTTTTAAGTTTTAAGACTTGGAATTTGGAGCACTCCTCCTTCCTCCAAGGTAAGTAACTCTCCTAAAGTCTTTCATGGGTATTATTTTATATTCCTTAGTGGTTCTATAAGGTCGAGATGCATGAGAGGGTGCTAAGAAGCCATGAATTCATGAGATGACCTAGGATTAGGATTTGTAGGACTGTTTTGGTGTTGAGGAAGGATGTGGTTATTTTGGTTGGACTTTTTATGGTTATGCATGTTGTTAAGGGGCTGTAGAAGGAGGCGGCTCTTAGGAAACCCCATCCATATGAGGTTTGGATTTCCTTTGCCCTCCAGGTGTTTGATGTAACACCTCTATGACTTGAAATTTATCGCTAAGATATTGATTATAGTTCTTGTCCATATAATTATTATAGATTGATTTTACAAAGGGATTATTATTTTGTGCTGATAATTATGGTGAGTCAAGGATAAGGTATGTAAGGCTGTCTTATGTGCAGGAATACCATGCTTCATTCCCCACACAACGTTTAATGAAAGCTTCACAAAATTCTTTCTTATTTAATTTTTAGGATTAAAGTCAGGAACGTTATGTGTATGAAAAAAGGTTTTCAAAACTGTATGAATTACTACTTTTGTTTTATGATCATTCTTGAATTATCCATGAGTTTCATGTTTCCTCTTATAAAAGTGTCAATTTTTATTATTTTTCCTCTAAAAGAGAAGTTTCAACAATTCTTATGAACAATGATTATGATATGATGATTTATGAAATTAAAACGTCTTATGATAATGATAAACTATGATTTTGATCCAATGATGTCGTATGACTATGAGCTTGATTTCTAAGTTACAATTTCGAGTATACCACACTATGTAATGAAAAAGGGACTAGTGTTATTAAACGAGAAGTCTTTCTTCCTGAAACTACATATGCCAATATAGGTTATGGATCATTTTCGTTGGTTTAGGCAACTCCTTATGTGCCACTAGTACGGGCTATTATGGATCCTTGCTAGAAAACTATGTTATGATGTCTCACACCCTAGAAAGGTATGGGATGACTTCACTGATGGGACAAAGATCAGACTCCATGTTTACATGGTGGATTATGTCAATAAAGTAAGAACCTTCCATAATAAAATTGAAGAACAATGATGAAAACATGATTTTAAAAGGTCAACCTACTGATTTCATATTCTTGATTTCCTTCTTGCTATGTATATATCTAGGTTGTTCTTTCTATTTAGTTATGTTTATGTTTCATTCAGCCATGTTGCATACATATGATCCTATGTACTCATGTCCCTTTTACCAGGGGCACTGCATTGTCTTATAGTGCAGATTTAGGTACTCATACTGATAATTGATCTGCACGCTGGGATTCTACTTCATTCAACTATTGGTGAGCCCCACTTATTTAGGGCTCAGTCTTTTATTAATGTTTATTATATGGTGATTTAGAGGTATATTGGGTGCTTTGTCTCGGTGAAAACAATTATTCCATTTATGGTAGAAGCTTCATAGATTATTTCTCATGTTATGTAAAGTTGTCAAGTATTCTCTATAAATTGAATATTTTAATTTTTAAAGATTGTGTCTATTGATGTTCTGCTTATGATTAGATGTATCTCAAGATGTATGCCAAATTATATGGTTCGGTCGAGCCATAAATAGCTTCGAGTGCAGGCCACGCCTAGTTCTAGGGTCGGGGTGTGACAAATTTGGTATCAGAGCACCCGGTTCAATTATCTTAGGGAGTGTATGAAGCTGTGTCTAGTAGAGTTTGACTTATATGTGTGTAGCGCACCACATTTATAATTTATAACCTACTGGGCATATAAGAATGTTTCTTTTCTTTCCTACTCTGGATCATGCTATAGAGTTAAACTCTAAGTGAACATTCTAACATTCGCATTATTACGTTTCTTACAGAAAATGTCTGCTAATAGAAAGGCAGCCTCAAGACAAAGGGCTAATGCTATGAACTCCAGTGAACTCCAGTGAACCTCAAGGAGTTTAGACAAGGTCTCAGGGTCGTTCAGTAGGATAGACCACTCGTACTTCTCCACCACTGACAAAGGGTCCTATGGTGAACCCTACAACATATGCCACCCCTAGTATAATGAATAAGGATATAAGGGGAGCTATTCAGATGCTTAACCAATTGGTTGCAACATAATCTCAATGTCAAGGTACACCATTGCAGAGTATGGGATCTCATCAAGGCTCAGCTATATCGAGGATTAAGGAGTTCCTCAGGACGAATCCACCAGTCTTTATGGGGTCTAAGATAGAGGAGGATCTCCACAATTTAATTGATGAGGTGCAAAGGATTTTAGGGGTCATGCATGCTAGAGAGATAGAGGCAATTGAATTCGCCTCCTATAAGCTAGAGGATGTAGCTATTACTTGGTACAAATAGTGAGAATTATCTCGGGGGAAGATGCATCCCTATAGTGTAGGATGATTTTATGGATGAGTTCATCAATCACTTCCTACCGATTGAGCTAAGAGAAGCCAAAGATGAGGAATTTACCGCTCTTAGACAGGGATCTATAAATGTGAGAGAGTATAGTCTTAAATTCACATAGTTGTCATAGTATGATCCAAAGATAGTTTATACTATGTGGGCAAGGATGCGCTGTTATGTATATGGTTTGGAAATGCACTTGGCCGGTGAATATAGCTCGGACTTGCTGAACAAGGAGATGGATATTTCCAGGTAAGGGCTTATGCCTAATAGATGAAAGACTTGAAGAAGAGGACTAGAGCATATCAAGACAGTAATTAAAACAAGAGGGGGCCAGGTCAGCTAGCAATAATAAATGGAACACTGGTAGGAATTTCTTTATTGGGAGATCATCAGACAGGTCACCATCTACAACAAGTGCACTACCTCCCATATATCAGAATGATAGGCGAGGTCAAAATATCCAAAGCAAGAACTCTAGAGCATTAGGCTTTCAATTACAAGGGGTAGTATTGCATAAAGTAATTCACAATAATTTACCTGTAATAGATGTGGCAAGAGGCACCTAGGAAAATGTTTCATGGGTATGAACGTATGTTATGGGTATGGTCTTAGAGGCCATATTCAGAGAGATTGTTCGTCAGCCAAATAGAGAAATAATGGCAATGCAGCTTCATCCCAAAACGTAGCAACCACTCAGATAGCTCCTCCACATGATTCTCAGGCCCCAACAGATCAAGGTAATAATAGAGGTGGAGGACATAACTGCCTATATGCGTATTGGTTCAACAAGATCTAGAGGCATCCTAAATGTTTCTACAGGTATATTAAAGGTTTTTTCGTATGATATTTATGTACTAATGGATCTCTGATTAATATTATCTTATGTGGCCTCTTATGTTGCTGAGATATTTGGACTAGAACCCAAACTATTACTGAAACACTCTCATATCCACTACAGTCAGTGAGTCAGTTATTGCCAAATGAGTCTATAGAGGTTATACGATTATGGTGAGTCGTAGAGCCATGATGGTCGATCTAGTTAAATTAGAAATGGTTGACTTCGACGTCTTTATGGGAATAGATTGTCTTTCATATTGTTATGCTACTCTTAATTGTACGGCCAAAGTGGTTACGTTTCAGTTTTCTAATGAGCCAGTCTTAGAATAGAAAGATAATGATGTATGCCAAAGGGAAAGTTCATTTCCTATCTTAGAGCTAGAAAGCTAATATCCAAGGAATTCTTATATCGTCTAGTTCTTGTGAGGGACACCGATGTTGAAGCACAGCCTCTTTATTCCATACCTATAGTTAATAAATTCTAGAGGTATTTCCAAGCAAACTTTTAGGGATTCATCCAAATAGGTAGATTGATTTTGGGATTGATATTTTTCCTGGTACGAAGCCAATATATATTCCTCCATATAGAATGGCGCCTGCAAAATTGAAAGAATTAAAGGAACAATTGAAAGAACTCATTCAAAGGGGTTCATTCGACCTAATGTCTCACCATGGGGAGTAGCAATCTTGTTTGTCCAAAAAAAGGATGGGTCATTATGTATGTGCATTGACTATTAATAGCTAAACAAGATCAGTATAAAGAATATATTTCCAATTTAGAGGATAGATGACTTATTTGACCAACTACAGGGCGCCAAGTATTTCTCTAAGATTGATCTCAAGTTAGGTTATCACTAATTGAAGGTTAGAGAAGAAGATGTTCTAAAATAGTTTTCAGGACTCAATATGGACATTATGAGTTCCTTGTAATGTCTTTTAGGTTGACGAATGCCCCAAATGCTTTTATGGACCTCATAAGCATAATTTTTTAAGTCTTATCTCAACCTAGTTGTGATTATCTTCATTAATGTCATATTAGTGTAATCAAGGAATGAGGCTGAACATGCAAACCATCTCAAGTTAGTATTATAGAATCTTTGAGATCGTTAGTTATATGCAAAGTTTTAAAGTATTTTTTTTGGTTGAACTCAGTGGAACTCCTAGGCCATATGGTATCCAGTAGGGGTATCAGGGTTGATTCTCAGAAGATAAAAGTGGTAAAGAATAAGCCCAGACCCACAACTCCTATAAAGATCCGAAGCTTCGTGAGTTTGACAGGCTATTACAGATGGTTTGTAGAAGGGTTTTCATCTATATTTGTCCCATTGACTAAATTGACTCAGAAAAAGACCAAGTTCTAATTTGTTAGATGCACGTGAGAAAAGTTTCCAAGAATTAAAGAACCAAATTGACTACAACTCTAGTTCTAACTTCACCAAACGGAATTGTTGGGTTTGTAGTTCATTGTGATGCTTTAAAAATCGATCTTGGTTGTGTTTTGATGCAAAATAAGAAGGTTGTAGACTATGCTTTCTAGCAGTTAAATATCTATGAAAAAAACTATCCAACACATAATTTGGAATTGGTTGTTGTCGTGTTAACGCTTAAGATGTGGTGTCACTATGTGCATAAAGTTCACATGGATATCTTTACAAACCACAAAAGTCTCTTGTACATTTTCAAAGAAAAGGAGTTAAATATCAGGCAGCTAAGATGGCTCAAATTGCTCAAGGATTATGAATAGAGATCTTCTACCACCTAGGAAAGGCTAATGTTATAGCCGATGCTCTAAGCCGACCATCCATGGGAAGTCTAGCTCATGTTGAAAAAGACAAGAGATAATTAGCCAGAGGCATTTACAGATTGGTTAGCCTAGGGTTCTATTTGTTAGACCCCGAGGATGGCAATGTGTTTGTTCAAAATATCCCTAGTAGTAGAAGTAAAGAAGAAGAAATATGAAGATCCGATCTTGCAGAAGTTGAGAGAAGGAATTCACAAGCAAAAGATTATGACTTTTGAGCAAGGCAAAGATGATACTTTAATGTACCAAGGCAGATTATGTATCCTAGAGGTGGAAAATCTACGTGAAAATGCTATGTTGGTGAACACAACTCCAGATATTCTATTTGCCTAGGTTCTACCAAGATGTATCATGATCTAAAGGAGATTTATTGGTGGAGCGACATTAAGAATAACAAAGAAGATTATGCAGCTAAGTGTCTAAATGCCAATAGGTTAAAGAAGAGCACCAGAGGCCTAGTGGCCTAGCACAAAATATTAAACTTTCTGTATGAAAATAGGAGATGATCAACATAGACCTTGTAACTAATTACCTCGATCCTTGTAGAAACATGACTCAATTTGGGTAATAGTGGACCGACTTACCAAGTCATCGCACTTTTTGCCTATCAAGACAAACTATTCCATAGAGGATTATGCTACATTGTATATTCAAGAGATTGTATGACTGCATGGGACCCCAGTGTCCATTATCTCTGGTAGAGATGCTCAATTCAGAACCCACTTTTAGAATTCTTTCCATAAAGGATTGGGTACACATGTAAATCTTAGCACCGGTTTCCATCAGCAAACTGATGGTCAAGCCAAGTGCACTATTCAGATGCTCAAGGATATGTTCCAAGCATGTGCTTTGGATTTTAATGAAAACTCGTATAATCACCTATCATTGGCTGAGTTTACGTATAATAAAAGTTACCATGCCATTATCAAGATGGCACCTTATGAGTCTCTATATGGGCGACGATGTAAATCCACCATTGGTTGGTTTGAAGTAGGTGAGGCAGAGTTACTACGACCAGATTTGGTCCATCAGGCTATGGAGAAAGCCAAACTAATACAAGAATGATTAAAGAAATCCCAAATTCATTAGAAAACCTATTTGTATGTACAACAAAGAGATTTGAAATTTAATATTTACGATTGGGTATTCTTGAAAGTGTCGCCTATGAGAGACATTATGTGATTTGGGAAGAAAGGAAAACTTAGTCTTATATATATTGGTCTATATGATATATTGTAGAGGATTAGACTGGTAACTTATAAGATGGAGTTGCCTACAGAGTTGGTATCAGTACATCCAGTATTACATTTATCTATGTTGAAAAAACATGTGGGAGATTTGTGCTTCATTGTGCCTATTGAAAATATAGGTATCAAGGAGAGTATGACTTATGATGAAACTCTTGTGGCATCCTTCACTGGAATGTTCAAAAGTTGAGGACCAAAGAAATAGAATTTATAAAGGTACTATGGAGGAACCACAATCTTGAAGAGGCTACATGGGAAGCCGAAGATGATATGAAAATAAAGTGCCCTCAATTATTCCTCGAGCAGGAAGAAAAGGTTTAAGGTAATAGTCTTAATCTTACTCTACAATTCTATGAATTCTTGTCCTATGTCATAATTTCATGATTTATAAACCTTATACCTTACATTATGATATGTCCTATAAACTCATGTCCTATGTTATGTCCTCCATGTTTAAATGAACTCATGAAAAGTCTCATCTATGCTAAGCCTACATATCTCATTTAACTCATGCCCGTGATCCCTTTTCTCTAAAAGTTATGAAATTCCTAGAAAGAATGATGTTTACGATGATGAACGGAAAGACAAGTAAGTTTTGAGAAAATTCCATTTTATATGCTTTAGCAAGACAAAGGGGGACTATGTTTGCATTTCTTATGTATTCCTTCATGTATACGTACTTTGGTTGCCATGTGAGGCTTGTGATAGTGTTTTTGATTAGCTGACACATTTTGAGAATTTGAAGTAATACTATTTACATAGGGAATTCCACAAAATTTTTAAAGAAATTCTAAAGTTATAATCTATTAATTCCCTAAGTATCATTCAAGGACGAATGATCACAAGGGGAGATATTGTAACACCTTGTATCATCGTACTAAGATCCATTCTAGGTATGTGGGTAAATTTTTATGATAAACCGTAAGTATTTGGAGGAGTACAACATGCATTATAATGTGTTAAGGAATTTTGGAATTGGTTAGGAATTGAAAATAATAATTTTTGTGACTTTCACCAAGAATGGGTAATACGGACCATAGAATGGACATACAGACTGTACCTAGAATCATAAATAAAATTAGATATTTGGGAACTATTTTTCTTAATCATGATGCCACATATGGAGCATACGTGGGAAGTACGTTGCGTGTGTTGGTCGTATGTGAGAAAGAGAACATATTCAAAGAGAAGAGTGAAGAGTATGTGAAGTTTATGAGTAAGGGTCAACTTCAAACAATCATATCTCCCAATCTAAGAAGTACTTTTTAGGTATTTTATCCATAAAATTAAAGCCCTATGAATCTATTTTTCAATGCATCCAATGATTCAAAAGTCAAATTTCAAATTAAAAAATTATGGTTGTTTTACTAAGGCATTATCAAGCAGTTACGAACTGCGAATTAACATACGAATCACAAATTAAAAATGCAAGCCATAACTAGAAAATATCGGTTATAAGTCACTAAAGAGTGACTGGCCAGTTGAGCAATATGCGGCCTGTATGTTGAATCTACAGTCCATAGATGACAATTTATTGACTGTAAAATGTGATTTCAACCCTCTTTTTAAATGTGATTTTGGATTTACTTTCTTATTTATTCACCCCCAACAACCTCAAAAGCTCTTCAAAACCCTTCTAAGAATAGAGAAACATCTCCCATGATCATGAAACATCAAACTACAACCTTCTCAAATTTTTGACATCAAATCTTCTCTCTCTCACTAGTAAGGTTAAGAATAACTATTGAGTTTCAAGACTTGGAATCTTGAGCGTTCCACCTTCCTTCAAGGTAAGTAACTCTCCTAAACCCTTACTGGATATTATTTTATTCTTCTTAGGCATGTTCTAAGGTCGTAACTCATGGGACAATGCTAGAAATCCATGAGTTCATGTGATGACCTAGGGTTAGGATTTATGAGTTTGTTTTAGTATTGAGGATGGATGTTGTTGTTTTGGCTGGACTTTTCATTGTTATGCATGTTTTTAAGGAGCTGTAAAAGGAAGCGTGTGTTAAGACATCCCACTCATAGGAGGATCGAATTCTCTATGCCTTCTGGATGTTCGATGTAATACCTCTATGACTTGAAATTCATCGCTAAGATGTTGATTGTAGTTCTTATCCATATAATTTTTGTAGATTGATGTTATAAAGAAACTTTTGCTTCGTGGTGATAATTGTGAGACTAGGAATAGGTATGTAAGGCTATTTCATGTGCAAGAACACCTTATTTTATTCCCCACACTACATTTCATGAAAGCTTGACATAAAATCCTTCTTCTTGAATTGTTGGGTTAAGGTCAAGAACGTTATGTCTATAAATGAATGATCTTCAAAACTCTATGAGTTCTTATGTATGTTTTATGATAATTTGTGAAGTACCCTATTAGTTCCAAGTGTCTTTTTATGAAAATTGTCAATTTTACAAACTATGATTTTTTCTCTAAAAGAGAAGTTTCAGTGATTTGCATGAACAATGATTATGATATGATGATTATGAAATTTAAAGGTCTTATCATAATGATGAAACATGATTATATCTGATGAAGATTTATCAATACAATCTTGATTTCTAAATTATGATTTCAAGTAAATCAAACTATGAATTTTAAACCAAGAAGACTTCAAGTCTAAAAATACGTATGCCAATATAGGTTATTGTCAAGACTCGAGTTTACACCCTGGACGCGAACGGTACTTAGGATCACAAGTGACCCCAAGCAAACCCATGGTAAAACATACTTCTATTAAGATTGATCTGCTAAAAATAATATTAAGCAGATTAAAAATTAAAGAAATAAGAAAATACTAATTTATAACAAAAAGCTAAAAAAATGATGAAACACAACCTGAAATTAACATGTACTATTTGACAGCCTTCTAAAAGAACTGATGAGTTGTTGGGACAAGCCCCCATCTAACTCTAATGTCTGAAAGTGAACTGAAAATAATAACTGAAAATAGAAACTCCGACCCTCGACAGATGAGGACTCACCACTGAAATTGTTGGGAATCATCGAGAGAAACTAGCTTCCTTGCTGAGGTTGGGTATCTGAGCCTATACCATAAAATGATATAGCACATAGAAACACGTGATCAGTACTTTGAATGTACTAAGTATGTGAGATGTAACTAAAACATGCATATACGGAATACTAGTAAGCTGAACTGTAATACTAAAAAAATAGATTGAAATTTGAAAGTCTGAACTGGACTGAGAACCCTGACTATACTAGAATGGCAGAGCCTATCACCGACATATAACCAAGTGATCTAGACGTGGAGTTTGATATATACACACCATAGAAGAGAGCCCACCGTACCTTGCCACGGCAAAGTGGTTGAACTGTGTGATCACTGTCTGGGGCCCATTTGGGCTAATAACCTATGGTGGCATGTAGTTTTTAAAACCTGGGTGCGCTAAACCTAGCCCACTCGGTGCTAAGTACTACTTCCACTAGAAACCTAATCATACCTAACTGTGTTGATAGCTCGTAACTAGTGTCCTAAGACTATGTCAGAACTACTTATCTGGAAGTGTTCAGAGCTACTTTATTTGAAAGTGTCCTGACAGTCTAAAGAACGACAATCATGCTGATAACCCGTTACTACTGAACATACTGAGTACTGACAATACAATTGAAACTGAACATTCTAATACATTGACCTTTCATTCATACATCTGTACTAACATTCATAATTCAAGTGAAAATATCATACAATATTTATATTAGAGTTCTAAATCATGCAAATTCTATTCAAAAATCAAGCTATTATTAGGGTTAGAAACGAATATGTAATAAAATAAGTCAAGTCATGAATTTCACATAGTATAAATCAGAGGAACTGAGAGAACTAATAAAATGCAAGGAAACTCAGAATCTACCTGAAACCCTAACACATGATTTCTATAGAGTATAAACTGATGAAGGACACTAGGAATACATGGGTACAAGGGTGAGAGGAATACCCTTGCTAAAACCCCCACATACATGTAGAAGAACCCTTGAGAAAACACATGAACTCTGAGGGAGAGAAGAAGCCCTAACTCTTGGTCTGAGTAGCCTGTCTGAACTTCTCTACGTTTTGGTCTGTGAGCTTGGAGGAGAGTGAGAGGAAAGAGTCAATCAATCCCTTTAATTCCCCCTCCAAATGCAACCCTAAACGGCGTAGTTTAGGTGTTAGAAATTAGGATTTGACAAATATGCCCCTGGGTAACCGTTTCAAAATCTGACTATCCAGATATAACGGGCTTTCGACAAGTCGTTGGTTAAAACCATATCTCATTGGAGCCCCTCCAAACGCAACCCTAAACGGCGTAGTTTAGGTGTTAGAAATTAGGATTTGACAAATATGCCCCTGGGTAACCGTTTCAAAATCTGACTATCCAGATATAACGGGCTTTCGACAAGTCGTTGGTTAAAACCATATCTCATTGGAGCCATCCATTGGTTCTAGGCCTGGGAATTCAGTTCCTGGACACTAACCAATGGACGGGAACAACGACCCGTTAGACGAAAGAATGAGTCATTGGTTACTCTCATTGTTATTGTAAAAGTTTTGAACAACTTCTGGACATCCTCCAACGGACGGATAGAACGAGCCATGGCCAGACAATGACAAGTTTCTAGGTATAGAAAAAATGGGTTGAAAAATGACCTATTTCCTCACACAATGGGTCATTATATCACCACCTGGTATGAGGAATGAAGACTTCTAAGTTGACAATGACTCAGACAACGGGTCGTTGTTACTGACAATGATTCGTTGGCTTAGTCATTCCGAGACAGAAATGTTTTGGTTTTTCATTGCAAGTTTGGGTTTGGTAAAATTACAATATCTCCCCCTGGGGAACATTCATTCTCAAAATGAAGGTTAAATAAGCTGAAAGACTGGGGGAAAGAGTTGGAATCCACAACTGAAGACTATAAGCTGATTACTGAAAGAGTGAATTACTCCAAACTGAGGTAGACATACTAATTGAGTTATGCAATTAGAGTGCACACTAAAATATGAATAGAGCTGATGAGTATGTATCTAAATAAAGTATTGAGGAGGAATTTACTACCTGATGCTGAAGCTGAACTGGAAGGGAAAAGGTGAGGGTATTTAGCCATCATGTCTGCTTCTGCTTCCCATGTAGCTCCCTCAACTAGCTGGTTCCTCCATAAGACCTTTACTAAAGCGACCTCCTTGTTCCTCAGCTTACGAACCTGACGGTCTAGGATTTGAACTTGAACTTCTTTGTAAGAGAGGCTGCACTTTACACCAACACTCTGTAGAGGCACTAATAAGGTCGGGTCACCGATACATTTCTTAAACAAGGACACATGAAAGATTGGGTGCACCGATGCTAACTCCACAGGCAACTCCAGCTCATAAGCCACATTACCAATGCATCTCAGGATTTTATAAGGACCAATATATCTAGGACTGAGCTTTCCTTTCTTCCTAAACCTCATCACCCTTTTCATAGGTGAAATTTTTAGGTATACCCAATCATCCACAACAAACTTTAACTCCCTTCTTCTTACATCTACATACGATTTCTGTCAGCTTTGAGCTGTTTTCAGCCGTTCCCTAATAAGATGAACCTTCTGCATAGCCTTATGTACTAAATCAGGTCCTATCAAGGTAATTCACCGACCTCTGACCATCCTATAAGAGATTTGCACCTACTACTATATAATGCCTCGAATGGGGAGATATGACTACTGGAGTGGTAGTTATTGTTGTATGCAAACTCGATGAGGGGTAGGTGATCATCCCAACTACCCTTGAAATTGATCACCAAAGCCCTCAACATATCCTCTAAATTCTGAATAGTCCGCTCAACCAGGCCATCTGCCTGTGGGTGAAAAGTTGTGCTGAGCTTGACCTGAGTACCAAGTTCGCAGTCTGACTAACTCTCGAATGTACAGTCTAGCATAATCCTCTACTGAGTCTGTGGTCTTAACAGGTAGAAAATATGTTAACTTAGTCATTTGGTCTACAACCACCCAAATTGAGTCATGCTCTCGACATGTACAAGGTAGACTTGTAATGAAGTCCATGTTCCCTTCTTC
This sequence comes from Datura wrightii, assembly GCA_035772735.1. Lineage (NCBI taxonomy): Eukaryota > Viridiplantae > Streptophyta > Magnoliopsida > Solanales > Solanaceae > Datura > Datura wrightii. The sequence continues at coordinate 102,201,964 of JASDFA010000027.1, read as the reverse complement.
CCACTTCCATGTAGGAATGCTAATATCTTGAGTTATACCTCCAGGTCTCTAATGTTCGACCTTGACCTATTGGAAATTTGGATACTTAGCCACAAATTCTGCAATGTCCTTCATCATGCTATTCCACCAGTAGACTTCTCAAACGATTATGGTACACTTGGTGGCACCTGGGTGGATAGAGTACCTGGTGCTGTGAGCTTCCATTATTATCCACTGCCTTAAATTGTCCACATCGGGAACACACAACCTACCTTAATAACGGAGCACACCATCTCCCCCTTTAGAGAATGCATCTAGCTCTTTATTTAGGACTGCTTTCTTCAACCTTAGTAGAATTGGATCTTCATCCTGCTTTGATTTAACCTCCACCACTAGGGAAGATTCTGACCCACTCTACACTACCACTCCAGCTTCTGCTGAGCCAACCAATTGGACCTCTAACCAAGCCAATCTGTGAATATTCTTTACCATTTCCTTCCTACAATCCTCAAAATGAATAACACTCACCATAAACTTCCTGTCGAGGGCATCAGCCACTACATTGTCCTTGCTCGGGTGATACAACACACTCATGTCGTAGTCTTTCAACTACTCTAACAACCTTCTATAATGTAGATTTAGGTCCTTCTGACTGAACACATACTGTAGGCTCTTATGGTCCATAAAACCATGCACATAAACCCCATAAAGGTAGTGCCTCCAAATGTTCAAGGCAAATACTACCACAGCCAACTTGAGATCGTGAGTTGGATAATTCTTTTCATGAAAATTGAGTTGTTTGGAGGCATAAGCTATTACCTTACCATGCTGCATCAGAAAACAACTAAGGCAATTTTGGAGGAATCAAAATAGATCACAAACCCCTCTAAACCTTCTAGCAGATTCAAAACTGGGGTTGTGCTGAGTCAAGTCTTCAACTCCTAAAAGCTCTTCTCACATGCATCGGACCACTGAAACTTCGCCTTCTTTTGAGTCAGTCTGGTCAAAGGAGAGGCAATGGATGAGAACCCTTGTACAAACCGTTTGTAATAACTAGCTAGGCCTAAGAAACTCCTGATATCTGATAGGGAAGTGCGTCTTTGCCAGTCCTTGACTGTCACAATCTTTTGAGGATCCACCTGAATACCCTCACTAGAGACTATATGACCGAGAAAAGCAACTGACTTCAGCCAGAATTCACACTTGCTAAATTTAGCGAACAACTGGAAGTCCCTGAGAGTGTGCAAAACTATTCTCAAATGGTCTTCATGCTCTTCCTCTATTTTGGATTAAACCAAAATATCATCTATAAAGACAATTACGAATATGTCCATGTATGACTTGAATACCCTGTTCATCAGATCCATAAAAGTTGCAGGAGCATTGGTTACTCCAAAAGTCATAACTATGAATTTTTAGTGATCATATCGAGTTCTAAAGGCTATTTTTGGAATGTCACATTTTCTGACCCTGAGCTGATGGTATCCTGATTTAAGATCTACCTTGGAAAAATAACTAGATCCCTGAAGTTGGTTGAACAATTCATCAATCCTGGATGGAGGATACTTATTCTTGACTCTAACCTTGTTCATTTGACGATAATTGATGTATAATCTGAATGTACTATCTTTCTTTTGCACGAATAGGACTGGGGCACCCCATGGTAAGATGTTGGGTCTGATGAAGCCCTTATCTAGAAGTTCTTTCAGCCGTTCCTTCAAATCCTTAAGCTCAGATGGAGCCATTATGTAAAGGGGAATAGATATGGGCTGGGTATCTGGAAGAATGTCTATGGGGAAGTCTATTTCCCATTCAGAAGGGACTCCAGGGAGATCTTCGAGGAACTCATCTACAATTGGAACTGACTGAAGTGTTGGGGTCTCGGAACTGGAATCTTTGTCCCTAACTAGGTGGTAGATGTACCCCCTAATGATCATTTTCCTAGCCTTAAGGTATGAAATAAAATGACCCTTAGTGTAATGCCCCGAAAACTCAAAAATCTAATTCCTGGACTTAAATCAGAAAATCTGAAAAAGCTGCAGAAAAGCTACAGGATGACTCACCTAATGGGTCGTTAAGTGACCTAGCAACTCTTTAGGTGAGCCGTGAGAAGGAGGTTTGAGGATTGTAAGAAGAGAGACAGTATACCCAACGAGGGACTTCACAAGTCGTAGTCATTGATTATGACCCGTTGAGTCACTCGTAGTCAAGCCTGGGTAGAGAAATTAATACGTGAGACAGTGTACTTGATGGGTGGGGACAACAAGCCGTGGTTACAAGTAAACGACTTGATATGTCCATCGTTACTAGCCTTAGTAAGTTTTTAGGCAGTGTACCTAAGGAGTGTCACCACGAATCGTCATCAGTGGCAACAACTCGTTAGGTGACTCGTTACTAAGCATAGTTTTGAATCTTTAGAAGTGAGACGGTGTGGTCCACGACTAGTGAGTGACCACGACTCGTGAAGTCCCTCATGGTGACCTACTGAGAAATCTAGGTAGTGTACCTGATGGGAGTGACCACGAGTCGTGGTCAGTCACCGCAACCCATTAGGTCACCTGACAATTTTTCCCAGCAAATTTCTAAGGGCTATTTAGTAATTTCTTACTCTCCCAAGCTTTAAACTACGTCGGTTTAACAATAATTTTAGACCTTTTAGTGGGGAAAAATGGTTCATCCATCATTCCCACTCTCAGTTTTTAGAAAATCACCGTAAGCTCTCCTCTCAAGAACCCTTCAAGAAAGCTTAGGGTTGTTCACCATTGAAGCAGTTCAAGTCTTCTACTCCAGGAGAATTTTAGTCAGGTATGTGGTAATTCAACAAGGGAATTATCCTTCCCTTGTGTCCCCCAAAACCCTCCCATAATTTCCCTATCAGTTTAGACCTGACTTCTTTGAATATGAATAAATTTTCATGTTGGGTTTCGTGAATTTCAATTGGGATAATATCCATGTTTATTATTCATATGATCTTCATCAGTTCCTAAGTAAATTGTTATTGTTCTTGCCAAGGTGATTTACAACCCTAAATTCTCGAGTAAAGATTATTGCATACTAAATCCATCTAGTTTGTGAAGTATGTTTTGGGATGAATTTCCGAAAAATTCCTATTATATATATATGTTGAGAAATTAATCCATTGATAAGAATGATTTGAACCTTGCTGAATGAGATTCTTTAATTCTTGAAACTTCGCTATATTATGAAATTTCCCGTGTTGTTGGAATAAGTTGAGTTCTATAATAGCGTCTTAGTAGCTTAGTTCAGTTAGAACATAGAACCTCTTCAGAACATTATAGAAAGTGTCAACTGATCAGTTTGACTTTAGTCTTTTTCCAAGGTGTCAGTGGTGCCTCCTAGTTATCAGAATCAGACTCAAAATCCAGTTTGATGGTCCATTAGGCGGTCATGACATTTTAGATATATAGCTCTGACTAGCCCCAGGACCCTAGTTCAGTTTACAGATTGTTCTTAGATGGTTATGATGCTTCCAGACAAGCAACTCTGACCAGTCTAGATCCCAGTTTCAGAATCTGGTCCGATAAGACTCTCAGGGTACTTTCAGTTATATGTCCTTGACTATTCTTAGACCCTAGTTCGAGCTACCAGCTTAGTAGTTCACTATAGGTTTCTAGTGGAAGTAGAACTTAACACCGAGCGGGCCAGGATTCCAGCGCACCCAGGTTCCCAGAACTATGTTGCCAGCATAGGTTACAATATTACTTGGCCTGATTGGCACCAGACATTTGTGATCAGCCAGTTCATGCCTTTATACCCTGGCAAGGTATATTGGGTCCTAGTGGAGGGGTGTATACATCGGACTCCACGTCTAGCTCACGTGGTTATATGTCGGTTATAGACTCTCCCACTAGTTAGTTCAGTCCAGTTGAGAGTAAGCAGTTCAGTTCAGTTCCAATTCTATCAATTATCTCAGTTTTGTACAGTATCACAGACTCAAAATTCTCAGACTTAGGGCATGTCTTTGACAACCAAACGGGGTCATCTTGACCATTTCAGTATATATATATATATATATATCAGTAACTCAGATCAGTTTGCTTGTTGGTCATTACATGTCATTTTAGTTTAGACTTTGTACTTTAGTTATGTTTCCTCCCACTTACTCAATACATTCAAAGTACTGACGCATACGTTTATGCTGTATCATTTTATGATACAACTGCAGGTTCCCTGATTCATCAGCGTTAGCAGCCACGTTTCAAATCCTCCTTAATCGCAATTGAAGTGTGATTCCTCATTATTCGAGGGCCTAATTTCATTATCTTATAGTTTTATTTAGACTTAGAGTTAGATGAGGGGCTTATCCCAGCAACCCATCAATTAGAAGGCTTTCAGACATAGACTACATTCAGATTTCAAATTATGTAAATTTTATGTTTTCTTTTAGTTTCATTTTCTGAAAGGATTTTATGTTGTTAATTCAAAGCTTCTGCTATGCATGTTATATTTAGGATTCCAGTGTATGATCGACCACGGGTTGACTTGGGGTCACTTGTTGCTTCAAGTACCGTGTTACATCTAGGGTGTAGGCTTGGGGCATGACACTTAGGCGCTGAAGTACTACCTCCCACAATAGGACTGGTTTGTTAGGGAATTAGAATATAATGACCCTGATTCTGTAATTAATTGAGGCATAGCAAGAATATGACCAGTCCATGCCAAGGATGATATCAAATTCAACCATATCTAACTCTACAAGATCAACTGAGTTGACTTTATGCAACAATGTGATCAGACAATCCCTATACACTCGGCTAGCTCTAACTGACTCAACAATCAGAGTAGAGACTGAAAACAACTCAGAGAGGATTTTTGGACTTATATCAAATTGGACAGCAATGTAAGGAGTCATGAGGAAAGTGTGGCTCCTGGATCTAGTAAAGCATACACATCTATTTGGAAGAGACGTAACATACTAGCCACTATGTCAGGTGAATTCTCCTGATCCTGAATTTGGGCCTTCCCTCCTTCCACTACTTATACCGAATTTGGGCTACCCGTTAAACTGATAAGCTGCCAAATATGCACTTTCTATAGAAGTAATGCCCATGATTTAGATAATCTCCTAAACCTCATCAACGAATTCCTGCAGGTCCACTTTTACTTTAGACCCGTGAAATGCTGGAGGGTTCATCTGAGTAAAATCCCAAACTCTAGCAGCAGTTGTGGACCCACTAGCATTGGCAAGCACGACGACCTGCTGGTTGACATGGCTGGTCACTGCTTGAGCCAGCATTTGTATGGCTGCCCTAAATTCAGCAGGGGATACTTGGTTGTCTTGAGAGGCTGCTGGAGCTGGTGGGGCTTGCTGGTTGGCATTGCCAGCCTTTCTTCCATTTTCTCTTCTGGGAGGCATCATCAACTGAACGGGATAGACCATGAGTTAGGAGGACGTATTCGAGCTAAAACTCTATGCACGACAAGAATCATGAATAAAGGGAATTTTCCTAAAGACGCCTCGTAACCTCCCCCTTATAAGTGTGACATGCTTCACACCCATGAAAAGGATTCTACTTGACGCAGCTTTCAAACATCCTAGGACACTCTAAACCTAGCTCTGATACCATGTTTTTCATGACCCGAGTGCACACCTTGGACGCACCAGGGTACTTAGGATCACAAGTGATCCCAAGAAAACCCATGGTAAAGCATACTTCTATTAAGACTAATCTGCTGAAAATAATATTAAGCAGAAGCTGACTAAAGAAATAAGCAAATACTAATTTGTAACAAAAAACTGAACAAACATTGAAACTCAAGATGAAATTAATATGTATTGTCTGAAAGCCATCTAAAAGAACTGGTGAGTTCTAGGACAAGCCCCCAGCTAACTCTAATGTCAGAAACTGAACTGAAAATAACAACTAAAAATGGAAACTCCGGCCCTCGGCAGATGAGGACTCACCACTGAAGCTACTGGAATCGTCGCGAGAAACTAGTTGTGGTGCTGAGGTTGGGTACCTAAGACTATATCATATAAAGATATAGCACATAGAAACATACGATCAGTACTTTGAATGTACTAAGTATATGATATGTAACTAAAATATGCATATACTTAATACTAGTAAGTTTAATTATAATACTACAAAAATATACTGAAATCTGAAAGTCTAGACTGGACTGAGAACCCTGACTGTACTGGACTGTGGGAGATACTATAACCAACATATAACCACGTGAGCTAGACGTGGAGTTCTATGTATACACCCCATCGAAGAGAGCCCACCGTACCTTGCCAAGGTAAAGTAGTTGAACTATGTGATCACTGTCTAGGGCCCATTCGGGCTAATAATCTATGGTGGCATGTAGTTCTGGAAACTTGAGTGCGTTGAACCCCGGCCCACTCAGTGTTAAGTACTACTACCACTCGAAACCTAATTGTACCTAATTATGCTGATATCTCGAAAGTGATGTCTTAAGACTAAGTCAGAACTACTTATTCAGAAGTGCTCTGAGAGCCTAAGGACCTAAAAGAAACTATGTTCTAAGACTTGTCAGAGTTGCTTTATCTTAAAGTGTCGTGACAATCTAAAGAACGAATATCATGCTAATAAAATGATACTACTGAACATACTGAGTGCTAACAATATTACTAAAACTAAATATACTAAAGCATTGACTTCCATTCATACATCTAATGCTAACATTCATAATTCAAGTGAAAATATCAGGTTAATACAACATTTATACTGGGGTTCTAAATCATGTCAGTTCTATTCAAAATTCATGCTATCATTAGGGATAGAAATGAATATGTAACAAAATGAGTCAAATCATGAATTTCACATAGTATAAATCAAAGGAACTAAGAGAATAATAAAATGCAAGGAAACTCATAATCTATATAAAACTCTAACATATGATTTCTATAGAGCATAAACTATTGGACTCTGGGAATACATAGGCATAAGGGTGACTGGAATACCCTTGCTAAAACCCCCACATACCTGTAGAAGAACCCTTGAGAAAACACTTGAACTCTGATGAAGATAAGACACTCTAACTCTTGCTCTGAGTAGCCAATCTAAACTTCTCTATGTTCTGGTTTGCGAGATTGGAGGAGAGTGATAGGAAAAAGTCGACCAATCCCTTTAATTCCCATCCAAATAATACTCAAAATTATGTAGTTTAAGTGTTAGGATCTTAGGATTTGAAAAATATGCCCCTGGGTAACGTTTCAAAATCTGACTGTCTAGATCCAACGAGCTTTATAATGAGTCGTTGGTTGAAACCACAGCTCACTGGAACCAGTCGTTGGTTCTGGGCCTGGAAAGTCAATTTCTGGATACTAACCAACAGACGGGAACAACAACCCATTAGACAAATAACGAGCCATTGGTTACTTGCTCTTGGCATAATTGCGTGCCCAAGTGCTATTTTATAACTTAGTTTAATCTTGTTTGTCTATATATGCACTTACATTCTCATGTGATTTTATGTAAATTTGGATATGTACTAACCAACATGATTAGTCCTTGGTTTTGTAGGTTAAAAATGCATTTGAGGAACTAATTTATGATGGGTGAAGTGGAGGAATGTAACCAGAAGAAAAACGAAAAAGTCAGCAAGAAAACATGCAAAACAGGGCACCTTCACTACAGCACCGTGCCACGCCAGGCACTGCTGCACGACAGGGGTCGTGTCATGGTTGCAAACGTGCTGCACAACCAGTGTGCCACGCTGCCATCGCGGCAAGATGCTGCCGAAGCTTAATTTTTATGCAAATTCTAGAATGCTGTCGTGATACCTCCGTGTCACAGAGGTAAATTAAATTAGCGCGACCACCTCCGTGCCACGGAGCTAGTCCATGACGGGCAAAAATTGTACATTCCTTATTTACTATAAATAGGACCCTTAGCTTCTAAAATCATTTTTTGTGACGAAATATTTTCTGAAAACCGTAGAGGAGCGAAGGGAGAAGGGAAGAACTCACCTAGGGTTCACCAAATTTACCTTCTCTTTTATCTATACTTGTAAGTACATCACTTTAATTATGTTTTTGAGTATTTGTACGAACATGAGTGGCTAAAACCCTTCCTCTAGGGTGGAGGCTACGTGATACGATTGTAATTGCAAGAATTTATTTTGGTTTGAGTTGTTAATTGTTGTTTTGTCTTACATTCTACATTATGGTTGTTTTTATGCTTGATCACCATAAAAACAAAGGCGTTAAGCTTAGGAAAAAGCTCGAAAGAGCAACCCTAGGCAAGAACAAGAGAATGTAGGGAGCAAGTTCTTATCTTTCGATATGATTCGCAGTTAGGATAGAAATTATGCCTAATTTTCCTTGCTTGGTTGATTTAACGGGATGATAGCGAGACAACAGCTTAGAATTGTCACTCCACCACTCGTAGAAGTAGCTGTGAAGCTAAGATGAGTTAAATGATTAGAGGTACGAAAGTCCATAATTAAGAGCATAAACCCCGTAAACCATATGCATGTAGTTGAATTGCTTACGAACTAGAATGTCACATCCCCGCTCAACAATGTAGTTGCGAGGCTAGTTTGTCGTGTTTAGAGGCTCGAGAGACCATGAAGAGCGCATTTTCAACTATGTGAGACAACAATTGATAATTTCATACTTGAACCATTACAAAGGGTAGCATTGCATGATTATCCGGCCTTAGCTCTAGGTGCTTCTTATATTGTTTCAGAGTATTTCTGTGACCACCCCTAGATTTAAATAGAATTTATCGAAAACTTTTATAATCAACACTTGTGAAAGTTAATATCACACTTGAAGTTGATAATTAGCTGAATTGGTCAAGTCCCTGTGGGTTCGACATCCGACTGTGTTACTTGTAAGACCACATACCTTGCATGTGTGCTTGGGCGCAGTCACAATATGTTTTTGGCGCCGTTGTCGGGGAAGCGGCGAAGTTTAGTAAATTTTTCTGTTTTTGTGTGATTTTTAAATTTCCTTAAGTGTTGAGAAACTTGGTCTTAGTCTAACATATTGCAGGTGACAGGTTGTCCTTGCAGAGCTGGTAAGGAATAGAGAGCTAGTGGAACCGTTGCTTGAACCAGAGCGTCAAATTCATTTACGTAGGAGGGAAGCTCTAGAGCAAAAGCTAAAGAGACTTCAAGAGAGGGTACAACAACAACCACCAGCAGGACAAGCAAAGTTGTCACCTAAGATCATGGCAGCCAGACCAGTTCGCGAAGTGGCAATCCCACTAGCGACAAATGTGAACTCTAGTATCCGTAGACCGGAACCTGGAGGAAACTTCGAATTGGAGAAGAACATGGTGCAGCTGTTACATTCTAGTGGTCAATTCACTGGGATGGCACATGAGGACCCGCAGCAGCACTTACAGAACTTTCTTGAGATCAGTGACACATTCGTCCCCCCCGGAGTGTCCACAGATTATGTCCGACTTACCCTCTTCCCAATTTCATTGTTGGGGGAGTCAAAGAGGTGGTTGAAGTTTGAGCCACTGAACTCCATCACTTCTTGGGATGATTTGGAAAAGAAGTTCCTTATCAGATTCTTCCCGTCAGGCAAGACTGCCAAACTTAGAAGTGAGATATTGAGTTTCAAGCAAAAGCCGGATGAGAACTTGTATTTGGCTTGGGAGAGACTCAAGTCATTACTTAGAGACTGTCCCCATCATCAGCAATCCAATGAAGTGCTGGCCCATGCCTTTGTAGAAAGTTTATACCTACACACAAAAATTTTACTAGACTCTACATCGGGTGGGCAAGCCTTAGAGAAGACTTATGATGAATTGTACACTCTGTTGAACAGAATTGCTCAGGGAAATCCAGAGTGGCACAGCGAGGCATCAAGAGGGGAAGGAAAGAGAGTAGGGCTAATAAAGGTAGATGGTATGAATGCCTTGGTGGCACAGCTAGCGTTATTTCAGCATCAGATTATGACTCAGTTCAATAAACTGAGTATGAACCAACAACAGGGTCAGGTAAATGCAGTTCAGCAAGCTCCAAGTTGGCGTGAAATCTGCGGGAATAATGGGCATAATGCATAATCATGCGGGGCCAATACGGAATCAGACAATTTTGTTGGGAATGTTCAAAGGAACAATCAGAACTTTGGGAACAACTACAACAAGAATTGGCAAAGCCACCCAAATTTTTCTTAGGGTGGAAATCAAAGGCAAAGTTACCAGCAACCTCAGCAGCAGGAATATCAGTACAACAGGCAAATTGATGGCCAGTTGAGTAGCAACATTTGAGGAGACGTTGCAGAAAATTATGGAGACCCATACTCAACTAGCAGAAAATCAAGCGAGGATGGCATCGAATATGAAAAATCAGTTGTTGGCCACCCGCAATCTAGAGAAGCAGATGGGTCAAATAGCAGCTGCTCACCACATGAGACCGCAGGGAGGACTACCCAATGACACAGATCCTAACCCCTGCCAGGTCAATGCCATCAGTCTGAGGAGTGGCAAGCAATTAGCTGATGCGATACCTAAAGAGAAGAGAAGTGAGGTACAACCGGAGTTGGTTAGGAAAGGACCATCCACTGACAAGGGAGAGAATCAGAGTGCTGTGCAAAAAAATGCACAATCATCATTGTAGCCAGCACAGAGACCACCACCACCATTTTCGCAGAGATTCAGAAAGAGAAAGGAGGAAGAATGCTTCAAAAAGTTCTTCAAGATTTTCAAATAACTTCACATAAATTTGCCTTTGCTTGATATTTTGTAGGGAATGCCCAAGTATGCTAAGTACTTGAAGGATGTGATGGCCAACAAAGTCAGATTGGTGGATATTCAGACGGTAACACTAACTGAGGAGTGCAGTCACAGGGTGATGAGCAAGATCCCTAAAAAGCTCAAAGACCCAAGGAGTTTTACCCTCCCCATACAAATTGGTAAAGCTGAGGTGATAAGAGCTTTGTGTGATCTAGGGGCAGCAGTTAATCTAATGCCCCTATCTTTATTTAACACCTTGGGGTTGGGTCAATCGAGACCAACAAGATTGATGCTGCAGCTGGCAGATAAGTCGCGAGTGGCACCAGATGGAATTATAGAGGACCTCCTCATCAAAGTGGGTAAGTTCATTATACTCGCTGATTTTATCATATTGGATTTTCATGTTGATGTTCAGGTACCCTTAATCTTGGGATTACCATTCTTGGCCACTGGAGGAGCCATTATCGATGTGAGAGTAGGGACCCTGGAAATGAGGGTCGAGGACTAAGAAGAACTCTTCCGAGTCTACCAAGAGATTAACCCACCCACACACTACAGAAACCTGTGTAAGGTCGGTGTGTTGTCAGAGGATAAGTGTGGGGTGGCAGATTCCACAGGTCCACGGTCAAAGGAGATAATTAGTTGTCAGCCCGAGTCTAATGAAGGGCTTCAGTATGAGAAGAAGTTAGAGGAAGAGAGGGACAGAGTGGAGGTTGTTCCCTCTAAAAATCAAAAGAGAAGAAGATGGTTCTCGAAAGGGAACCCAGGTATGAGGATATCCTTAAAAGGACAGTTCACGTCGTGCCGCAACGTAAAATTAGGCGCTGCTTGGGAGGCAACCCAAGGTTACCACAGGTACAATTTGTAATTGTTGTTTGTGTTGATTTTGTTTATTTTCAACTTGTGTTGTTTTTGGTGGAAATTTAAGCACAGATGGAGGGAAAATCTGAGTACCCTTTGAGGAGGAAGCTAAAAAGCATGGAAGAGGAAAAGTGTGGGGTCGAATACCCACTTGTGCAAAAATGAAGAAAAACATGTTGTTAGCTAGGAATAGAGGCCCGGGGAGTATTTCTTACCCTTTTGAATTTTAATTAGATGCTTTAGGGACATAGCATGATTCAAGTGTGGGGTGAGGGAAATTTCAAAAATTTTGTGCTTAATGATTTTGGTGAATGTAGTGCTTGATACATATTGGAAATTTTTTTTTATGAGTTGAGCATGACTTCACCACCCATTGGTTTTTCTTTTGGGTTCTTTTCCAATGGGGGGTCTTTGAACCGAAGAATAAAAAAAAAATTTGTCTGTATATAGTGTTTTTAGTCATAGTTTGAGACTATTTCCGACGATGGATGGATGACGACTGTCTTGAGGAAAATTAGTCAATAGGTTTTGGTTTTGAACCCGTAGCTAATTGATTGTTTGATGTTCTTGCTATAATGCTATACATGATTGTAAGATGTAAGTGTGGTTAGTGTTGAACATGTAAGAAGTGTATAACTTTGTGTCAGACACCTAAGCTCGTGAATGTGACTCGATGTGATTCTAAGCTTAATTTTGAATTTATGTGATTAGCTGAGTTAAGAGTCTGCTGAATGTGTCTTGAATTTAGCATGTGCTGTGAGTGTATGGTTTTTGAATATTCCATGCTATTTTGTAGTGTCTAGAACTTGCCTGGTGTGTATACAAAACGAAATGAAGGATGTATAGTGTAGGAGATGATTTAGGCATTTCTTTGAATGAGCCAAATTTCTAACCCTTGCCTTACCTACCTTGAATATTGAATCCTAGTTAGCCCCATTGAGCCTTAAGCCTATTCTTTGATAGCTGCAACATAAGCTTAATCATTTTTCTTTCATTAGCCTTAAATTTGATCATAAACTCCTAAGAGCTTAAGTGAAAAATCCGAAAGAGTAAAGGAGTGAGAATCAGGAAAAAGAAGGAAAAATAACAGTTGTGGAAGTTGGGAAAGGTCAAAGGTGCACTTGTTTGAAAATGCTTGGGTATTGGTAAGGAGTAAGAAATAAATGAATGAAAGAGTTGCTTAAGTACTCCTTACTAATAAGCTAAGTGTGCTTAAAGAAGTGGGAACAAGAAGAGGAAATCCAAGAGTGAAAAGAATGAGGGTGAAGTAAGAGAAGAGATGTCCATAATGAAGATGCGATATATTAAAAGCGCTTGGGAAAGATAGCCACTGTTATTATCCATAATAGTACCTACCCGTCCCTTAGCTTACATTACAACCCAATAAGTCCTACTTGATCTTACATTCACACATCCTTAAATTAGTGGAGTAATACACTAAAGGCAAACTTATGGGTCACTACATGATGCATGTGAATTCTTTGTGAGAGCGAGCTTAATTTCCATTTATATACCCATACATGGTGTGATTTGAAATTTTGTGAGTAAAAATGGGTAAATCTCTTGTGTTGTGAGGGCACATGTTTAATGAAAGATAAAAATTTATGTCGGATTTCTTGATCGGTTGATTTGCATGAGTTTGCTAAGACTGAGAGTCGATTCTTGAGGTTAGGAAGTCTTAACATACTTAAATTTTATTTTAATGGTTAAATCATGCATGCTCTATTTTTAACTTGCTATCTTAAATAGTCATTATAGTTGTAGCTTGAATTGTCTTGCTAAATTAGCTATGTGGGAGTCTTCATGTGCATGAGATGTAAAAGGTTTGTTCGAGGACAAACAAGTCTTTAAGTGTGGGGTGGTGATCTTGGGCATAATTGCATTACCAAGTGCTATTTTATAACTTAGTTTAGTCTTGTTTGTCTATTTATGCACTTACATTCTCATGTGATTTTATGTAAATTTGGATATGTACTAACCAACATGATTAGTCCTTGGTTTTGTAGGTTAAAATGCATTTGAGGAACTAATTTATGATAGGTGAAGTGGAGGAATGTAATCGGAAGCAAAACGCAAAAGTCAGCAAGAAAACATGCGAAATAGGCCACCTGCGCGACAACACCGTGCCACGCCAAGCACAGCTGCGCGACAGGGGCCGTGTCATGGTTGCGAACGCGCTACACAAGCAGTGTGCCATGCTGCCATCACGGCAAGATGCTGCCGAAGCTCAATTTTTATGCAAATTCCAGAATGCTGCCATGATACCTTCGTGTCACATAGGTAAATTAGTGCGACCCCCTCCGTGCCACGGAGCCAGTCCATGACGAGAAAAAATTGTACATTCTCTATTTACTATAAATAGGACCCTTAGCTTCTAAAATCATTTTGTCAAAAAATATTTTCTGAAAATCGTAGAGGAGCAAAGGGAGAAGGGAAGAACTCACCTAGGGTTCACCAAATTTACCTTCTCTCTTATCTATTCTTGTAAGTATATCACTTTAATTATGTTTTTGAGTATTTGTACAAACATGAGTGGCTAAAACCCTTCCTCTAGGGTGGAGGCTACGTGATATGATTGTAATTGCATGAATTTGTTTTGGTTTGAGTTGTTAATTGTTGTTTTGTCTTACATTCTACATTATGGTTGTTTTTATGCTTGATCACCATGAAAACAAAGGCATTAAGCTTAGGCCAAAGCTCGAAAGAGAGACCCTAGGCAAGAACAAGAGAATGTAGGGAGCAAGTTCTTATCTTTCGATATGATTCGCAGTTAGGATAGAAATTATACCTAATTTTCCTTGCTTTGTTGATAAAACGGGATGATAGCGAGACACCGGCTTAGAATTGTCACTCCACCGCTCGTAGAAGTAGTTGTGAAGCTAAGCTGAGTTAAATGATTAGAGGTACGAAAGTCCATAATCAAGAGCATAAACCCCGTAAACCACATGCATGTAGTTGAATTGCCCACGAACTAGAATGTCATATCCCCGCTCAACGATGTAGTTGTGAGTCTAGTTTGTCGTGTTTAGAGGCTCGAGAGACCATGAACATCGAATTTTCAAGACAACAATTGATAATTTCATACTTGAACCATTACAAAGGGTAGCATTGCATGATTATCCGGCCTTGGCTCTAGTTGCTTCTTATATTGTTTCAAATTACTTCTGTGACCACCCCTAGATTTAAATAGAATTTATCGAAAACTTTTATAATCAACACTTGTGAAAGTTAATATCACACTTGAACTTGATAATTAGCTGAATTGGTCAAGTCCCTGTGGGTTTGACATTCGGCTCTTAAAAAGGGCCACTGTATTACTTGTAAGACCACGTACGCTTGCGTGTGCACTTGGGCGCAGTCACAACATTACTCTCATTGTTACTGGAAGAGTTTGGAACAACTTTTGGATATCCTCCAATGGACTGACAGAACGATCCATCACCAAAAACCACGGGTTGTTGTTTCCAATCACTGTCACTGGAGGGATTTCTAACTTTCCTCCAACGGCTCCCTACAATGAGTCATTGTCCCCAACAATGGCTCGTCATCTGACTTGTTGTTTGGAGAACTGATTTGACAAGTTTCTAGGTATAAAAAGAACAGGTTGAATGATGACTCGTTACCTCACGCAATGGGTCGTTGTATCACCCGTTGGTTTGAGGAATGAAGACTGCTAGGTTGATAATGACTCAGACAACGACTCGTTGGTTGAGTTATTCTGAGACAGAAATATTCTAGATTTTCATTCCAAGTCTGAGTTTGGTCTAAGGAACTTTTAGGGTATCACAGTTATAAATCATTTCCATTGGTTAGGGTGACTCCTTATGTGCCCCTGTTATGGGCTGTTATGGATCTTTCTAGCAAACTATGTTATGTTGTCTCATATCCTGCAAGGTATGGAATGGCTTCATTTATAAGGCAAATATTAGACTCTTTGTTTATATGGTGGTTTATGTCGGTTAAAGTAAGAACTCTTCCATTGTGAAATTAATGAATTATGATGAAAACATGATCCTAAAAGGTCAACCTACTGATTTTCATATTCTTTATTTCCTTCATGTTATGTCTATATCTTGGTTGTCCTTTCTATTTTCATCTATTTTAATATTTCATTCTGCCATTTTGCAGTATGATCCTATGTACTCACGTCCTTTTTGTTGGGGCATTGCATTGTTTTATAATGCATATTTAGGTACTCATATCAACGATCGAGTTGTACACGAGGATTCTACTTCATTCAGCTATTGGTGATCCCCACTTGTTCTGACCTTAGTTTTTATTCATATTTATTAGATGTTGATTTAGATGTATGTCGGTTGTCTTGTCTTGATAAAACAGTTATTCTATTTATAATAGAGGCTTCATAGATTATTTTTCATGTTATGTAAACTTGGCAAGTCTTCTCTATGAATTACGTATTTTAATTTTTAAAGTTTAAGTCTATTGAAATTCTGCTTATGATTAGATGTGTGCATGATGTACACCATGTTATGTGGTTCGCTCATGCCAACAATGGCATTAAGTGTCGTACACACCTAGGCCTAAGGTCGGAAGTATGATACTGGTCAAATACCTTCACATAAATTAAAATGGAAGAAATAATGTAGATGTAACTAATGATAGTGAATAATAAGAGTATTCAATTAATTGGAAAAATTTAAAGTATGTGTGCTTCTATATTTTCTTTTCTTTTTTTAATTATACAATTTTTTAAAAAGAAGAATAAGGAGGAGGAGGAGGAATTCAACGTATTAATGCATACTAAAATTACACTCTTTAATTTATTTTCATACCGTGGATTGAAAAATTATGATGGACAATTGGTTAGTTTAATAAATAAAGAATTGATACAAGTTAACTGAATTGTAATTAATTTTAAAGTCTTAAATATTAGAACTTTTAATATAGTTCAAATAAAGAAAGATTTAGGAAGTAAAATTTTAGTTAATTTTAAAATATTAAATATTAGGAGGTCTTACCTTTTACAAATAAGTAAAAATAAGCTATAGCTTTAATTAACTTTAAAGTTTTAAATATTAGAATAGTAATTAAATGATAATTATTTAAGAAAAATAGTAAATAATAATTTTATCAATTGTAGGGCCTTCTAATGAAGGGAAAGTTCAGCTACATTTCTAAGGGTCTTAATACTTTTAATATAACTAGTCTTTGCATATGCGTCTCGCACGTGCCCCTTGTATTAATAAGAATAATTTTTTTTAAAATAGCATAAATAATATTTAAAAGATGTGTTTGTATTCAATATAATAATTTAGAAAGAAAATTATAAATTTCAAACTGATAAATAATTATGTATAAGAATTTGATCCAATGAAGTAATTCTTTCTTCAATCTGTCGTGATACTTGTTTCTATGAACAAAAAAGTCATGTAAATAACATTTAAATAAAAGGTAAAAAAACTTCTTTTTTAACATGAACACTTAAATGCATGCATTTTATGTATATTTCATGTTAGTTATTACAAAATTGTATTGCTACACTATTAATGGATTAATATTTAATATAAATATTAGCATTACAAAGACACATTGTAATACAAAGTTGTATGATACAATAGAACATATGGTGTAAGTTATTCGTTTAAACAATTATCACTTACGAAATCGTCTTGTGAGTTATTAATAGTTTATTTTGACACTAATAAATTGATATCATATCACAAAAATATTTATTTATTTGTAATTCATCGTCCAAACTAAGAAATACTCATAAAAATTAGTGGAAAGAACCACTAATGTCAGACTGTATCTTCAAAAGTCATAAACATAAGATTGATTTGTATTAAGTACATTTTTTTTCAAGGTATAGTCGTATAATTATTTCTTAAAAGATAAAATCGTAATTTCTTTTAGATTTCTACATATTAATATTTTATTTATATTTTAAATAAGGAAATATTTAATATATAAAATTTAATTAATTTTAAAAATTTAAGTATTAAAAAATAATTAAATAACTATTTTATCAACTGTGTGAACTTTATTTTCAAAAGAATAAAAAGGCGAATAATATTTTTCTATGAGGGTTCGTACTTTAAATATTTCATAATAGCTTAATTTTAAATTTTTTTCTTTTACCCTTTATAAGATGATTTCAGCTCAACTTTTCTCTCTCTCTTAATCTATGTGTTTAGTCAAACAACTTCATATAAATTGAAATGAAAGAAATAGTGTAGATTTAACTAAAGAGAGTGAATAACAAGAACACTCAATTAATTGAAGCAACTTAAAGTATGTGGTGCTTCTTTAATTTCTTTTCTTTTTTTTATTGTACTTTTTTTAAAAAAGAAGAAGAAGAAGGAGGAGGAGGAGGATCACAATGTATTAATGCATAATAAAATTATACTCTTTAAACTATTTTCTCGTACCGTGAGTTAAAAATTTGTGATGGATAGTGATCTTGGGAAGAATCTCATGCCCAAGTGATACTCAAATGCTTCATTTCTACTTGTTTATCTATCGTTATGTGTACATTCTCATGTAATTCTTAGTTAAATGTGAATTTATACTAACCAACATGATTAGTGTTGTGTTGTAGGTAAAAGGAAATTTTGGAAGCTAATATATATGTTGGTGAAGTGCGGGAATGGACTTGGAAACAAGGAGTGGAAGTGGACAAGGGAAAGTAGCAAAAATAAGGGCTCCGCGATGGAGCCGTGTCACGCTGTCATCGCGGAGGCATTCTGCCTCGGATGAATTAATCTTGTCAAATTCCAGTGGAGGTTCGCGTTACCTCTGTGACACGGAGGCAGTGCTCCACGATGTACTCCGTGTCACGTTGAGTGTAATTACCTGGAACCTCAAGTTCCAGTGAGGGTCCGTGATACCCCCGTGGCACGGAGGGAGTGCTCCGTGATACACTCCATGCCACGTTGCTTGTTATTCTGGAAAAAATTCTCAATTGTATAAATAGCACACTTAGGTTTTATTTTAAACATTCTGACTTGGTTGAGCAAGAAGGTGGGTTACAGGAAGTTGAGAGGAAGAAAATTCTTGGGTTCTTTCTCTTTCTCTTTCTCTTTAATCTCAATTGTTTGTATAAATTCTACTTATTTGAAGATGTTTAATCCACAAATGAGTGGCTAATTCACTTCTTGCTGAGGTTAAGAATAATTGTAGAGGAATGTAATTGTTGATCATATCAGTTTTCATCTTTTCTTCAATGGTTGTTCTATCAATTCTTGTTTTTACTACATTAATGTTTGGTCAATGTTAATGTATATCTAGAAATCTAATTTTGATTTTGAAAAGGAAAGAAATTGGACAGATGTGAATTGGTAGGATATGATCTTTTCTTAGCTGTAAAAATTGAGAAAAGATTTACATTCAGAATAGAAATATATCTAAAAGTCTTATTAGTCAATTACGGAATCGGTTATGTATGGCTAGAGCATGAAATTCTTATATCACAGAAATGTAGATTAAGGTCTCATGATTCTTAAATTGGGTAGGAGTCAAAAGATCCAATCCATAGGCAATAAATTCCTGACTAGCAACCGAAGAGAAGAGTAGCTAAATTGAATTGATAAATTACATCCCTACATGTTTGTCTTAACCTCAGCTTGTTCCTTGCTATTGTTCAGACTCAAATTATAATCTTGACTTAGATTCTCATTACTTAGTAAACTTTAACTCTTAAAACATTATTTATTTGGTTGTTTGCATTCATAGAGATATCGTTCTCTGACGCTGAAGTTAATTAATACCGTAGTTCAGTCCCTGTGGGATCGATGCTTGGCTTGAAATAAGCCACTTTACTACTTGTTCGACCATGTGCACTTGCGTGTAGTTTCCAACCGAACAAGTTTTTGGCGCTGTTTCCGGGGACTGGCAATTGGTAAATTTATTTTCTTAGTGTTAGTTTACAAATTCTATATAAGTGTTGACAACTTGATCTTAGCCTTTCTCTTGTAGATATTGAATTCTTCTGAACGCTGGCAAGAGATAAGGGGTTGGTGGATTCACTTATAGCGCCGGAGAGACAATTTCATCGTTAAAGAAGGGAAGGTCTAGAGAAAAAGCTGCAGTTGCTAAGACAGGCAATTCTGGAGCAACAACAGAATCCACCACTTGTGAGGGAAGTTTTAGTTCCCAAGGAGATGGCAGCAAGGCCGGTTCGCAAAGCGGCAATCCCACATGCAAACAATATTACATCTAGTATTCACATACCAGAGCCAGGAGGGAGTTTTGAGCTTAAATAGAACATGGTGCAGTTGTTGCACACCAGCGGGCAATTCACAGGTCTCCCTCATGAAGTCCACAACAACATCTCCAAAACTTTTTGGAGATAAGTGACACTTAAATTCCCGCTGGAGTATCATCCGACTATGTGAGGCTTACATTATTCCCATTCTCATTATTGGGGGAAGCAAAGAGGTGGTTGAAAGCTGAACCACCTAACTCTATCACTACTTGGGATGATCTTGCAAGAAAGTTTTTGATATGATTCTTTCCATTCAGGAAGACAGCCAGACTTAGAAGTCAGATTCTAAGTTTTAAACAAAGAGAGGGTGAGAATTTGTATCAAGCTTGGGAGAGGTTTAAATCAATGTTAAGGGATTGTACTCATCATCACCAGTCTAATGATGTGTTGGTGCATACATTCATTGAGGGTTTGGAACCATATACAAAAATTTTGCTAGACTCAGCAGCTGGGGGGCAGGCATTGGAAAAGACTTATGAAGAGCTTTATACTTTGTTGAATCGTATTTCACAGGGAAATCAAGAATGGAATGCGGACTCATCACGAGGAGGAACAAGGAAAGCGGCAGGAGTCTTTGAGGTGGATGGTTTTACAGCTATCGCTGCACAGATAGCTGCGTTGCAAAATCAACTCAACACCCACTTCAGCAGTATGAGCTTGAATCAAGCACAAGCCCCAGTCAATGCAGTTCAGCAGGTTTGGTGTGAAGTATGTGGGAGTAATGAACACTCAGCTGAGTGTTGTGGTGCAAATCTAGATTCGGTGAACTTTTTTGGGAACGTCCAAAGGAATAATAATCAACAGTATGGTAACAGTTACAACTCAAATTAGAGGAATCATCCAAATTTCTCTTGGGGTAGTAATAGCCATCAAGGACAGAGTTCGAATCAGGGCGTGTAGAGAAATCAAGGGGGGCATCAGAATTTTCAGTCTCAATACAGAGGAAACAATGCACCTCCTCCACCACCCAACAACATTGAGGACATGCTCAAAACAATTATAGCTAACCAAGCGCAAATGCAGGCTGATTATGTGAAATTAGCGGCTGACATGAAAAATTAGCAGTTAGCTACAAAGGCGTTGGAGTACCAGTTTGTACAGTTAGCTGGAGCTCAAAACACCAGGCCCAGAGGAGGACTACCGAGTGATACTGACCCAAATCCCAAGCAAGTCAATGCAGTGACCACAAGGAGTGGACTACAACTTAAGGAGGTGGAACTAGAAAGACCACCTCAGCAATCTGGAGCAGTGGAAAAAGATGGGGAACATGATGATGAGAGGGGGAAGGAAAAGGCAGCTGAGGCAGAAAGACCACCACCCCCGTTCCCTCAAAGATTAAAGAAGCACAAGGAAGAAGCTTGCTTTAAGAAGTTCATGAAGGTGCTGAAACAGGTACACATTAATTTACCTTTGGTTGATATTTTGCAGGGAGTGCCGAAATATGCAAAGCATATCAAGGACATCGTAGCAAACAAAAGCAGATTAACGGAGTATGCTACGGTGGAGCTTACTGAAGAGTGCACTTTCCGAATACAGAACAGGTTGTCGAAAAAGCTCAAGGATCCTGGGAGCTTTACCATTCAGATAACAATCGGGCAAAGTATTCGAGCTCACGAATTATGTGATTTGGGAGAAAGCATAAACTTGATGCCGACATCAGTGTACAAGAAGTTGGGGCTGGGCAGCCCTAGACCAACTACTGTGATCTTGCAGCTAGCTGACTGTTCTTTGGCCAGACCAGATGGTATTGTGGAGGATGTGCTAGTGCAAGTGGGCTCCCTCATTTTCCCGGTGGATTTTATTATCTTGGATTTCGAGTCGGATGCGGAAGTCCCATTTATTTTGGGACGTCCTTTCTTGGCAACCGGGCGAGCGCTGATTGATGTGGCTGCTGGGCAGCTAACCATGCGAGCACATGATAAAGTTGAGGTTTTTGATGTGTACAAGGCCATGAAGCTTCCGACCATTTATGAGGAGCTATCAGCAATCAATCTGCTAAATCAGGAAGCAATTCTTCAGATTGTTGATTCTCAGGATCCATTGGAGAGAGCTTTAATGGGCTCTGATCATTTCGAAGATAGGGCTACGTATGAGATGGTGCAGATGTTGAACAAACCAAAATGGTTTCCCAGGAAGCAAGACTTTCAGCCATTGATGAGGTCCTTGGAACCATTGCCAAAACCATCAATTGAGGAAGCACCAAAATTGGAGTTGAAGACATTGCCTCCACATCTGAAGTATGTATTTTTGGGGGAAGATGACACCTTGCCAGTCATCATCTCCGCGGAACTGACAGAGGCATAGGTGAAGGATGCATTGGTGGTTCTCAAGAGGCAGAAGAAAGCAATGGGGTGGAAAATGTCAGACATTAGGGGAATTAATCCAGCTTTTTGCGCACACAGGATTTTTATGGAAGAAGGATCAATGCCAACTGTACAACATCAGCGGAGGTTGAATCCGGTGATGAAGGATGTAGTTAGGATGGAAGTGATCAAGTGGCTTGATGCAGGTGTGGTCTATCCCATTTCAGACAGTGAATGGGTTAGTCCCGCCAAAGAAAGGAGGGATGACCGTGGTCACAAACAAGAAGAATGAGTTGATTCCTACACGCACAGTCACAGGCTGGCGAATTTGCATGGATTATAGAAAGCTCAATGAGGCCACGAGGAAAGATCATTGTCCTATCCCATTTATTGATCAGATATTGGACAGGTTGGCAGGGCAAGAATATTATTGTTTCCTTGATGGATATTCTGGCTATAACCAAACAGCCATAGCACCAGAGGACCAGGAGAAGACCACTTTTACATGTCCTTATGGGACATATGCTTTCAGGCGGATGCCATTTGGTCTATGCAATGCACCCGCCACATTCCAGAGATGCATGATAACGATCTTTCACGATATGGTGGAAGATTTTGTCGAGGTATTTATGGATGATTTTTCTATTTTCGGTAATTGGTTTGCTACATGTTTGTAGAATCTTGACAGGGTGCTAGCTCGATGTGAAGACTCCAACCTTGTACTCAACTGGGAGAAATGTCATTTTTTAGTTAAGGAGGGTATCGTCCTTGTCCATAAGGTGTCATGAAAGGGGTTGGAAGTGGATCGTGCAAAGATCGAAGTGATCGAAAAGCTACCACCACCAGTGTCAGTGAAGGGTGTTCGCAGTTTTCTCGAACATGCAGAGTTCTACAGACGGTTCATCAAGAACTTCTCTAAAATTTCTAGACCGATATGCCGGTTGCTAGAAAAAGAGGTGAAGTTTGAGTTTGACGAGGATGTGTTCAAGCATTCGAGGAGTTGAAATAGAAGCTGGTAGAAGCACCTATTCTCATTTCTCCAAATTGAGAGCAACCATTTGAATTAATGTGTGATGCAAGTGACGTAGTTGTAGGAGCTGTATTGGGGAAACAGAGGAATAGAATTTTTCATTCCTTTCATTATGCAAGCAAAACACTGGGCGCAGCCCAAGTCAATTATACAGTCACAGAAAAGGAGATGCTAGTATTGGTGTTCGCATTTGATAAATTCAGGTCCTACTTGGTGGGTTCTAAAGTAGTGGTGTATACCGATCATGCAGTAATTCGGTATCTGTTTAACAAGAAGGATGCAAATCCCATACTAATCAGATGGATATTGTTGCTACAAGAGTTTGACCTAGAGATTCGAGACAGAAAGGGGAGCGAAAATCAAGTGGCAGATCACCTATCGCGATTGGAAAGCCGCTTGCATGTGAAGGAAGGTGACAACATCAAAGAAGAGTTCCCAGATGAGCAGCTCTTGGCAATAAGGGAAGCTGAAATCCCTTGGTATGCAGACATTGTGAATTTGCTGGTAAGTGGAGTCTAACCATCGGAGGCTACAGCTCAGCAAAAAAAGAAGTTGAGACATGATTGCAGGTATTACATGTGGGATGAGCCGTATCTGTTTAAGCAGGGACCAGATCAGGTGATGAGAAGATGCATTCCAGAGAGCCAGATTGCAGAAGTATTGAGGAGTTGTCACTCATCATTGTATGGAGGGCACCACGGAAGCGAGTGGACAGCTCACAAGGTTCTACAGTCAGGTTTCTTTTTGCCTACACTGTTTAGAGACTCTATGGCATATGTAAAAATGTGCGATAGATGTCAAAGAACAGGCACAATTGGTAGAAGGCAGGAGATGCCATTGCAGCAGATATTAGAAGTGGAGATCTTTGATGTATGGGGAATAGATTTCATGGGCCCTTTCCCACCGTCATTTGGTAATCGTTACATCTTGGTAGCTGTTGATTATGTATCTAAGTGGGTCGAGGCAACAGCTTACCCTAGAAATGACAACAAGGTGGTGACAAAATTTGTGAAAAAGCATATTTTCACCAGGTTCGGGACACCCCGAGCTATTATCAGTGATGGAGGGGCTCATTTTGTGAATGCGAGTTTCAAGAATTTGCTAGCTAAGTATGGGGTGCGGCACAAGGTAGCAACAACGTATCGCCCCGAAATTAGTGGGCAAGTGGAGGTGTCGAACAGAGAGATAAAGCAGATTCTATAGAAGGCAGTGAATACACAACGAATTGATTGGTCAACAAACTCGACGATGCGTTGTGGGCTTATAGAACTGCATACAAGACACCCATTGGGACTTCTCCGTACAAATTGGTCTATGGAAAGGCATGTCATCTGCCTGTGGAGCTTGAACATCGAGCTTTTTGGGCCATGAGAAAGCTGAACATGGTTCCGGAGCTAGCAGGGAAGAAGAGGCTGATGCAACTCGGCGAACTTGATGAGTTTCGACGGCATGCTTATGAAAGTGCCAAATGCTACAAGGAGAAAACGAAGAGGTGGCACGATGGGCATATGGTGCATCGGATCTTTAAGCCGAGGTAGAAAGTGTTGTTATTTAATTCAAGACTGAAGCTTTTTCCAGGTAAATTGCGGTCCAAATGGTCAGGGCCGTTTGAAGTGGTCAGAATGACCCCACACGGGGCAATGGAGTTGTGGCAAGAAGATAGAAGTGCCACATTTTTGGTGAATGGGCAACGATATAAGCATTATTAGGGTGAGGACGTTATTCTAGAGAAGACGTCCATCACTCTAGAGCATGATTGAGCATGAATGGTGTCGAGCCGCGATGGTAAATCAGGCGCTGCACGGGAGGCAACCCGTGAATGTGTTGTAATAGAAGAGTAGAATTATTTTAAGAAAAAAGACAAAAAAAAGAAAGAAAAACAAAGAAAAAGAAAAAGAATTTTTTTTTGCGTTGAAACCTATGATTTCTAACCAAATTCCTGTGGTGAAATGATTTTCAGGTGGAATGGAGGGAAAGAATACAAAAAGATGTAAAGAAAAAAAATCGAGGTGAGAAAATAAAAATTGGCACATTACAGTGAGCCTGCGCGATGGCTCCCTGTCACGGAGGATGGCCTCCGCGTTACCCTCCGTGACACGTAGAGGCTTATTCCAGATTTTTAAAAAAATCCAGAATGCCTGCGCGATGGCTCCGTGTCACGGAGGCAGTGCTCCGCGTTGCACTCTGTGACATGTTGAGGGTTATTTCATGTCGGGTCACCTCGGGTCACTGGGTAACCCGCGCGAAAAACCCCTTTTAAACCCCAATTTCCTTCACTTTTCATTCCCTCCGCGACCCACACCCAAAATCCCCTTCTCCCCCAATGTGACACGGACCTAGGGATCAAATTTCTTCGAGTTTTCTTCGATTTCATCAAAGTAAAGGTATGTTCTTGAATTTTTCCTTATTTTTGCTCAAATTTTCGATTCTTGAACATGTTTGGTGATTAAACCTTGCCCTAAGTGAAAAGTAAGCTTGAATTCGCTTGAGTTATGATTGAATGATGATCATAGTATCGTTGTGAGTATATGAACTCAATGATTGCATGTTTTGTTGAAATTCTTGCGAAATTGATAGCTAGGGTTGAGGATCGAATAGGAAGAAGATTAAATGCTTTGAAATGTTAATGAATTGGGTTGTGAACATTGGGTGAAGTGAAATGTATTGTGATTAAGGTTGAATATGCTAAATTAGAGGAGGGATTTTTGGGAGAATGCAATTGGAGAATTACATAGGTTGTTGAAAAATTGCTAAGTGCTATGATGATGTAATTGAATCGATGGAGAAATTTGTGTTCATTGTAAGAAGTTTGAGTAGTACACAGTAATGGTTCCATCGACTTATATGAATGCACTAAGCCTATTGAATGCTAAGAATAGCAACATCATGAATGTCTTGTCGAATTGTGTTGATTTCGGCTAAAGACTAAGTGTGGGGTGATCCAATTAAACCCAACCTTAGTTGTAGCTAATTATGACTTGCATAACATTGGGACTGTATGTTTGAATGTACAGGAACAATGTCAGGCCGACAAGACAAGGGCAAGGGCGCATCCACATCGGGCGCCAGCAGAAAAAGAGTAAGATTGGGAACAACAGTTCCAGCAGCACCAGCGAGTCCTAGAGGTCAACGCAGACAATACAGAACCCGATGGGTGCGCGATGAAGGGAAAAAGTGGTATGCTAAACATAAAGAAACCAAATACTTCCTGGAAGAGCAGATAGCATGGGAACCGCTGGCACAGGAATTCCCGCGGATTGTACACCGGATTGACACCGCCGAGCTAAACTTCATTTTCAAAGAGCCCGGGGAGTGCAATCTCACTCTTATCCGGGAGTTCTATGCCAACTGGAACCCGACCTTACGCAGTCACACCGTCAAAATCAGAGGTTAGGTTGTCACTTTTGAGCCCCATCATTTGAATGCAATCCTGGGGGCGCGGGACACAGACGCTCATGTCCTCCGTCAGCTGAACATCACTCCACCCTATGAGGACATCGGACGCACCTTATGTGGAGCCCGATCGACAGACAGGTGGGGTAGGAACAAGGAGAGGGGCTACCATCAGACATTAGATGAACCGGGAAGCCTGGATTTGGTTGAAGATTGTGTGTTCCTGCCTGATCCCGGGGGTGCACATGACATATGTCACCCGGGAAAGAGTTTGTCTAGTGTATGCCCTGATGAAGGGGCTGGAAGTCAATGTGGGGGCGGTGATCATCTCCGCCATGAAGAGAGCCCGACTGCATCAGGGGCATAGATACGGGTTCGGTGGTCTGCTTACCACGTTCCTGAGGGGCCACGATATTGAGGAGGAGGCCCTAGATTACATCCCACAGATCGACAGGCGTGCCTTGGATGTCACCAAAACCAAGGCACCTGACACTACTTCTGGGCCGGTGCTCACACTAGCCGAGCGACATGCTCGGGATGATCAGTACATGGCCCGCATGTATGGGATGCAGATGTTGCAGCTGCGCATCGGAGGACGACCCGCAACAGAGGATGAGCTGTGGCAGCTTGAGTTGGATTACCCATTCAACGAGAATACCAAGCTTTATGTAGAGTAGGGCCCGCATTTGTGGAGCCCATGGATGATGATGTCCCTACTGATGAGGAGACACGCTGGGAGGACTCAGATGTGGAGTCGGACGAGGACGGCGGGGGTGATTCTGACATGGGCGACGAAGCACTAGCACCTGATGAAGAAGTTGAATACTTTGATTGATTAGGGAGTTTCACCACCCAACCTTTGTGATATTTTGAAATTATGTGAACACTGGGGACAGTGTTCGGTTAAAGTGTGGGGTGGGAGTAGTTAGGTGTCAGCTGCTTTGTTTATGTTCTCTTTTTGTTTGTTCTGCTTGTGCTAAATGTGACCTTGTGACTCTGTGTTTAGTGTTCTGTAGTTAATGTGGTGTTGTAATGAATGTTAAGCTGTTGTTGTGTTGTGTTGAGCTGCTGTTGGTTGTGTTATGTAAATATTTTTCAAATTATATTTTTATCTTTTTATATCGAATTTTTTTGTTGAAATATTTTTATGTTGGGTTTCTCGGCTTTTGTTTTTGGTGCTTTTACCGAGAATAGTCCCATTGAACCGACGTCGTAGATAGCAATTGTTCCCTATGATGGATAGATGACGACCCTATTAAGGGAAATGTAGTCGATAGGAGTAGTTTTTTTCTTTTTCTTCTTTCTTTTGTTTGTGTCCCAAACGTATCGCTAATTCATGGTTCGAAAGTCTTGTTACGTGTTGTACATGAGATAATGATGCAAGTGTGATTTGTATAAAAGCATGCAAATGTGTTAAACATGTTGAAATACCTAGCCCATAGAGTTCGATTCGGTGTGATTGAGGCTTAATAGTGAATTCTTGTAATTTGATGATTGAAGAGTCTGTGAATATGTCTTGAGTTGAGCATGTGCAATGAGTGTGAGGTGAGGTTTCGACTATTCCATGCTATTGTGAAGTGTCTAGAACTTGCCTGGTGTGTGTGCTAAACGAAATGAAGGATGTGTATTGTAGGAAATGATGTAGGCATTTCTTTGAATAAACCGAAAGTTCTCCCTTATCATACCTACCTTGAATGTACATCCTAGTCAGCCCCATTGAGCCTTTAGCCTATTGTTTTCTTTCTTTGAAGAGGTACAAACCGAGCTTAATCCCTTCATTAGCCGTGAATTTGATCCAAAACTCTTAAGCGCTTAAGAAAAACAATTTTCCCAAAGTGTAAAGGAGTGAGAAGTGTGAACCGGAAGGAAAGCGAAAGTTGTGAAAGTTAAAGAAAAGGTCAAAGGTGAACTTGTTGAAATTAAAAAAAATAAAGATGTATAACTACTCTTTGCTAGTAAGTCGAGTGTGCTTAAAGAAATGGGAACAAAAACAAAGAAGAAAATTCAAGAATGAGAGGATGGAGGAGGAAGCGATGCCCGTAATAAAGGTGGGATGTATTGAAAAGCGCTTAAGGAAGCTGGTTGCTATTATTGGTTAGCCCAGTATTTACTAGTTCCTTAGCTTACATTACACCCCATTAAGTCCTACGTGATCTTACATCACGCATCCTTATATTAGTGGAGTAAAACACTAGGGGAAAGCTTATGGTTCATGACATGATGCATGTGAATTCTTTTGGAGAGAGAGCAAAATCGTATTCATTACCCCTATATGTAGTGCTTTGGAAATTGTATGATTGCAAATGGGGTAATTATCTTGTGTTGTGAGGGCACATGCTTGACGAGAGATAAAATTTCATGTCGGATGTCTGATCAGTTGATTTGCACGAGTTTTCCAAGATCGAGAATCGATTTTTGAGTTTAGGAGGTCTTAATGTGGTGTACTTCATTGTATTGATGAGACCATGCATGTTTTCTTGATGATTTGCTATCTTAAATAATCTATATAGCCGTAGCTTGAATGGTCGAGAAAAATTAGCTATGTGTGGGTGTCAATTGCATGAGATGTGAGTGTATTGTTCGGGGACGAACAAGGTTTTAAGTGTGGGGTAAGTGATCTTGGGCAGAATTGCATGCCCAAGTGATACTCAAATGCTTCATTTCTACTTGTTTATCGATCGTTATGTGTACATTCTCATGTAATTCTTAGTTAAATGTGAATTTATATTAACCAACATGATTAGTGTTGTTTTTTAGGTAAAAGGAAATTTTGGAAGCTAATATATATGTTGGTGAAGTGCGGGAATGGACTTGGAAACAAGGAGTGGAAGTTGACAAGGGAAAGCAGCAAAAATAAGGGCTCCGTGATGGAGCCGTGTCACGCTGCCATCGCGGAGGCATTCTGCCTCGGATGAATTAATTTTGTCAAATTCCAGTGGAGGTTCGCGTTACCTTCGTGACACAGAGGCAGTGCTCCGGGATGCACTCCGTGTCACGTTGAGTGTAATTACCTGGAACCTCAAGTTCCAGTGAGGGTCCACGATACCTCTGTGGCACGGAGGGAGTGCTCCGCGATACACTCTGTGCCACGTTGCTTGTTATTCCGGGAAAAATTCTCAATTGTATAAATAGCACACTTAGGTTTTATTTTAAACATTCTGACTTGGTTGAGCAAGAAGGTGGGTTACAGGAAGTTGAGAGGAAGAAAATTCTTGGGTTCTTTCTCTTTCTCTTTCTCTTTAATCTCAATTGTTTGTATAAATTCTACTTATTTGAAGATGTTTAATCCACAAATGAGTGGATAATTCACTTCTTGCTGAGGTTAAGAATAATTGTAGAGGAATGTAATTGTTGATCATATCAGTTTTCATCTTTTCTTCAATGGTTGTTCTATCAATTCTTGTTTTTACTGCATTAATGTTTGGTCAATGTTAATGTATATCTAGAAATCTAATTTTGATTTTGAAAAGGAAAGAAATTGGACAGATGTGAATTGGTAGGATATGATCTTTTCTTAGCTGTAAAAATTGAGAAAAGATTTACA
Organism: Datura wrightii; assembly: GCA_035772735.1. Lineage (NCBI taxonomy): Eukaryota > Viridiplantae > Streptophyta > Magnoliopsida > Solanales > Solanaceae > Datura > Datura wrightii. Next base: position 102,171,948 of record JASDFA010000027.1, on the reverse strand, counting down.
TTCAGAATAGAAATATATCTAAAAGTCTTATTAGTCAATTACGGAATCGGTTATGTATGGCTAGAGCATGAAATTCTTATATCACAGAAATGTAGATTAAGGTCTCATGATTCTTAAATTGGGTAGGAGTCAAAAGATCCAATCCATAGGCAATAAATTCCTGACTAGCAACTGAAGAGAAGATTAGCTGAATTGAATTGATAAATTACATCCCTACATGTTTGTCTTAACCTCAGCTTGTTCCTTGCTATTGTTCAGACTCAAATTATAATCTTGACTTAGATTCTTGATCACGGGCAAAAATAACATGCCCGAGATACGCTTTATGACTTAAATTAGTCTTGTTTATCTAAGTTATTGTATACATTTTCATGTAATTTTATATGAAGTGAAGATATGTGCTAACCAACATGATTAGCCTTTGTTTTGTAGGTTTTGATGACTTTTGAGTAACTAATCCATGAGTTGGTGAAGTAGAGGCTTGGAAACAGAATTAACCCGCGAACGTCGGCAAAGAGGAGGCACAAAACAGCCCACCGGCGCGTCGGCAACGTGCCACGGCAGGCAGGCTGATCACAACAGCCCACCTGCACGTTGGCAACGTGCCACGGCAGGTTGGCTGCGCGACCAAGAGGTGTCAACGCGCTGCCCAAGCAGCATGACACGCTGCCAACGCGGCAGGGTGCTGCCGGGGCCAATTTCGGATGAATTCCAGAGAGCCTTCGCGTTAGTGGCATGTCACGGAGGTAGTGCTCCGCGATGCACTCCGTGACACGTTGCTTGTTATTCCGGGAAAAAATCCTACTACTATAAATAGCACACTTAGGTTTTATTTGAGATATTCTAACTGGGTGGAGCAAGAACGTGGGTTACAGGCAGTTGAGGGACGAAAATATCAGGGTTTTTTTCTCTCTTTCTTTCTTCTTTAATTCAATTGCTTGTATGATTAACACTCATTTTAAGAATTTTAATCCACAAATGAGTGGCTAATTCCTCTTCTTGTTGAGGTTATGAACAATTGTGATGAAATGTGATCATTGATTCTTTGGTTTTTCATCTTTTCTTCCATGTTGTTCTATTAATTCTTGTTCTTACTGCATTAATGTGTGGCCTACGTTAATGTACATCTAAAAAGTCCGGTTTCACTCGAGAGAGCAAGAAATTGGAAAGTTGTGAATTAATAGGATATGTTCTTTACTTGGTTTGGGAAAATTGAGTCTTGATTTGCTTTCAGGATAGAAATATACCTGAAAGTCATATTAGTCAATTTAGGAACCGAAATTGTATGGCTAGAACATGAATTGCATTTAATCACAGAAATGTAGGTGGATGGTTCATGATTCTTAAGTGAGGTTAAATACGAGAGTTTTAATCTCTTGGCAAATGTTCTTGGCTAGCAACTGGAGGAAAAGATTAACCAAAGTATGATGATAATTAATTTCATTACATGTTCGTTTAACCTCAGCATGCTCTCATTCATAGTTCAGACTCAAAGTAGATAATTGTTTTTAGCTTTAGTATAAAAATTATAAAACAAAATAACAACTTTTTGGTTACACTGTTGTCTGCATTTTTAGAAGTAAAATATAGTACACTTGAGCAGATTGCACTTCATCCAAGTCTCTGTGGGATCGATACTTGGCTTACTAAAGCCACTTACTACTTGTTCGACCACGTGCACTTGCGTGTCGTTTTATATACCCACAATCACCCGAACAATTCTCATTACTTAGTAAACTTTAACTCTTAAAACATTATTTATTTGGTTGTCTGCATTCATAGAGATATCGTTCACTGACGCTGAATTTAATTAATACCGTAGTTCAGTCCTTGTGGGATCGATACTTGGCTTGAAATAAGCCACTTTACTACTTGTTCGACCACGTGCACTTGCGTGTAGTTTCCACAACCGAACAGATGGTTAGTTTAATAGAAAAAGTATTGATATGAGTGAACATAATTGTAATTGATTTTAAAGTCTTAAAATGTTGGAACTTTTAATATAGTTTAAATAAGAAAAAATTTAAGAACCAAATTTAATTAATTTTAAAGTACTAAATATTAGGAGCTCATATCGTTTACAAATAAGTAAAGATTTAATAGTGATAAATTTAATTAATTTCAAAGTCTTAAATATTAGAATAATAATTAAATAATAATTATTTGATGAAAATAGTAAATGACAATTTTGTCTATTGTAGAACCTTTTAATGAAGAACAAAAAATTCAATCTACATTTCTAAGGACCTTCACATTTTTAATATAGTATAGATATATACTAGTCTTAGTATACACCCCTCGTACGCATCCTTCATATTAGTATAATGCCTTAGAATTTCGAGCTAAGTTTGTTGTATAAGTGTGTAGATAGACCCGAACCCGACAGAATTTTTATGAAAACTAGGTGTTAAAATCAATTCTTAAGTGTGGTAAGTAAATTTCATGTGAATTAAGGTCATAAGGAACATCAATCACAAAATTATGCTGAGAGCCTTCCTATCGATTGAGTTTTCATGTGAGTTCTTATAAAGGTCAAATTTAAATGACAATAACTCCTAATTTACAAGTATTTTAGAGTAATCCAACACTTCCAATTGAAGCATTTTGAGTTTTCTTTCCAACACATCCAACTATTTGTCAATCGGAATTCGGAGTAAAAAGTTATGGGCATTTTACTAAGGCACTATCAAGGTGGGCGCATTGAGAGGTGCATCGCACCCGATTCTAAACTTCAATGAACATTTTAATCAGGTTAGGCACATTAGGAGGTGCACCCGGGACCAAACTTCAGATGAAAAAATTTCTTCAAAGTGGCGCTATGGCAAGTGTAGCCGCGCCAGAGGCTGAATTCCAGAAGAATCAGGCTGGTGCTATAGCTGGCGTGACGCACCAGGCCCTGTCCCGACCCCACTTCTATATATATCTTATATTTTAAGTTGAAAATCAGTCCTAACATTACCCATATAAAATCCAAACGTCCAGACCTTATATTCTCCCTATATCTATCGATTTTGAAGAGGAGTTAAGCTCTCCAAACATCTCCAATCACAAGTTCCTTCAAGGTAAGTCTTCTCATTCATTCCTATGGTTAAATTAATGATTTTCAAACCCTAAGATATGGGTTCTAATGTGATTATTGATGCAAAACCCTAGAAATCATTAAGAACAATCTACCTCTCAAGCTCAAGAACAACCTTTGAGTTTCAAAACTTGAAATCTTGAGCACCCCTCCTTTCTCCAAGATAAGTAACTCTCCTAAAACCTTACATGAGTATTCTAAGGTCAGGACTCATGGGACGGTTGTAGGAAGCCATGAGTTCATATAATGACCTAGGGTTAGGGTTTATAGGATTGTTTTGGTGTTGCAGATGGATATGGTTGTTTTGGTTAGACTCGTAAGGGTTATGCCTGTGCTAAGGGGTTGTAGAAAGAGGTGGGTCTTAGGACACCCCACTCATAAGAGGCTTGAATTTCCTATGCACCCTGGGTGTTCGATGAAATGCCTCTATGATTTAGATTTCATCGTTAAGCTATTGATTGTAGTTCCTATCCATATAATTATTACAGATTGACATTATAAAAGTATTATGGCTTTGTTTTGATTGTTGTGAGGGCAAGGATAAGGTATGTGGGACTTTAACAAGGGTTTTCTTTCACCCTTTTGTCCCAATTATTTCATGAACCCTAGACTTTTCCACTTCCTAGAAAAGCATGTCTTCGGTTTTCGATTCTATGTATGAATTCTCTCATGTCTTCCATATTTTCAAGGTTTTCATGATAAATAGCATATAATGTTCATGATTTCAAGGCTCTTATGATCAATATCTATGTATATTTATGATCACTCCTCCTCTCAAATCCATGATATGATGTTAGCATGATTTTTAAGACTCAACCATGATTTAGTATTATTTTCGAGAATATGGCCCTTTTGAAATATATATATATATATATATGACTTTACCATGATTTCATTACATATGATTTAAACTATGATTTTAGTCTATGGTTTTCATGAATTCAGTATGATCAACATGCTTATGGTTCTTTAGACTCTTAGGCCTTTTGCTAGTAGAAAGTAGACCTAACTAGTCTTAGAACATTAGTTATGAGCTCTCAGTATCAGTATGTCATGGTCCTTTAGGCTCTCGGGATTCTTGCTAGATAAAGTGATTATGACTAGTCTTAGGACATCAACTTCAGATTATCAGCTTATGTGTATTCTTATGCTCAGTTGGAAGTAGTACTTAGCACCTTGTAGGCTAGCGTTCCAGCCACCCAAGTCTCAGAACTACGTGCCACTGTAGGATAAGAAATTCTCGATAGTAGAGAATGTTTACCTTATCCCAAGAAATATGGGATCCTTGCTAGTAAGAGTGTCTCTCTCGCCTCAATGGGCGCATGCAGGGGTCGTCATTAGTTTAGATTGTCTCCCTGAGCTTATGAGTGTATCACGCCAGGAATGGTTCTTACCCTTGGTAAGGTATGAACACCCTTCCAACCAGGGTTACAAGTCAGGCTCCATGAGGCTTACATTAGAGGTTGTCGGTTAGTAGGCTCTCCCACAATACAGTTTCAGTTACAATTACACCTATACTTTTTAGTGCATGTACCTAACCCTCAAATCAATTTTACTCATATTTTCATTAACTGTTTTCAGACTAGCATATCATGTCAGCATTCATGCATCTTAGGTAAGGTCATTGTACTTCACCTCAGTTTATGTATTCAGCTATGTAGTTGGTTCAGTTTTTTTCTCATATTACTAGCACGTTTTCAGCTTCAATTGTATTTCTCACATACTCAGTAAATTTAAAGTACTGACCGCATACTTTCTATACTACATCAATTTATGATATAGATCCAGGTATTCAGACTCAGCCCAGCGATTAGACACGTTCCAAACTCTATCAGCTGACAGTGGTGAGTCCTCATCTTTTGAGGATAGGAGTTATGTCTTTCCCTTATTTTAGTATTATTCTAGTTTCAGACATTGGAGTTAGTTAGGGTCTTGTCCCAACAGCTCATCAAATTAGTAGAGGCTTTCAAACAGTGTAGTGTTGTTTCAACTTATGATTCAGTGTTTTTAGCAAACTATGTCCTTAGTGCTTTATGATCAGTTATTTTTTCCAGTTAGCTTCTGCTTAGATATGATTTATTAGTTGTTATTGTATTAGAACTATGATATGCCATGGCTTAGCTTGGATCCACTCGTGGTTCTAAGTTTCGTGTTACAATCAGGGTGTAGTCTCGGGTCATGGAAATTAGTAAGAATAAAATTTTAAAAATAACATAAATAATATTTAAAAGATGTGTTGGTGTAACGACAAAAGAATTTAGAAAAAAATTATGAATTTCAAATTAATAAATGACTATATTTAAGAGTTTGATCAAATCCAATAGTTCTTTCTTCAGTTGATTCTAATACTTATTTCAATGAATAAAAATATCGTAAAAATAGCGTTTGATTGAAAGGTAAAAAAATCATTTACTTTTATATGAGCATTTAAATGCATGAATTATATGTGTATTTCATGTTAATTATTATAAAATTTTGTATTACTATGCTATTGACGTATTAAAATTTAATATAAAATATTAGCATTACGAAGACGCATTGTAATACAAAGTGATATAGTAAAATAGAACAAATAGTATAAGTTATTAGGTTAAACAATTAGCACTTACAAAATCGTATTGTGAGTTATTACTGACTTTTTTTGATGCTAATAAACTCATATCGTATCACAAACATATTATTTGTTTGTAATTGATGGTCCAAACTAAGAAAGACTCATAAAAAAATTAGTGAAAACAGCCACAAATGTTTTGCATTAGGATAGACTGTATATATCACACTCCTTGGGGTGTGCTCCTTCTCTGGACCCTGTTAATGTGAGATGCTTTATGCACCGAGTTGCCTTTTTCCAAATTGAAAAGTCCTAAACATAAGATTGATTTACATTATAAGTATAATTTTATTCAACGTGTAACTATTTCTTAAAAGATAAAATCTTAATTGCATTTAAATTTTTAAATATTAACAATATAGTTAATTTTAAATTTTAAATATTAAAAAAATAATTAAATAACTATTTTGTCAAGTGTAAACTCTATTTTTAAAAGAGTAAAAAGGTAATGATATTTTTCTATGATGCTTCGTGTTTTAAAATATTTAGTAATAACTTGATTTCAAATTTTTTATTCTATCCTTCATGAGATGATTTCCACTAAGACTTTTCTCTCTTTTAATCTATATGTTAAGTCAAACATCTTCATGTAAATTAAAATGAAAGAGATAGTGTAGATTTAACTAAAGAGAGTGAATAACAAGATTACTTGATTAATTGAAACAACTTAAAATATGTTGTGTTTTTATATTTTCTTTTTTTTTTATACAATTTTTAAGAAGAAGAAGAAGAAGAAGAAGAAGAAGAAGAAGAAGAATTTAATGCATAATCAAATAATTTCACTCTTTAATTTAACGTATTAATGCATAATAAAATATTTACACTCTTTAATTGATTTTCTCGTACCATGAGAAAATATTATGATGAATAATTACTTGATTTAATAAATAAAGGACTGATATAGGTTAACATAACTATAATTGACTTTAAAATCTTAAATGTTAGGATTTTTAATATAGTTCAAATAAGAAAAGATTAAGAAGCAAATTTTAGTCAATTTTAGAATACTAAATATTAGGAGTTCTTACCTTTTTTAAATAAGTAAAAATATAATAATTACAAAATTATATTTAATTAATTTCAAAGTCCTAAATATTAGGATAATAATTAAGTAATAAATAAATTTATTTTTAATTTATGAAATAATAAGATATAAAAATTCTAAACTAAAGAAAGACAAAGTAGCAGATAACACTAAACATAAATAATAAAATGAAAAATAAATAGTATAATAATGAAAACAAATAATACTTTTTGAGAATTTTGTGGAAATTTGTTATCTTTTTTACGAAGCACAGTATCAAAGCCATGATGGAGAATATGGAATAATGAAATTTTTTTATAGAAACATATGGCTCCCCTATCAAATTAAATTAAGAGTACATAAATAGAAAAGAAAGTTGGAGAATATGGAATAATGAAATTTTTTTATAGAAACATATGGCTCCCCTATCAAATTAAATTAAGAGTACATAAATAGAAAAGAAAGTGATCAAATTGATAATATCGTCAGTAGTAACATTCATAAGAAATAGGATTAGTAATGTTAACATTTATAGAACTAATAGACGTTCTATTAGGTAGTTCAACATTTATAGAATTAGCAACGCAGTTAGTAGTAATTGGATAATTCTTAGTTATGTTAGGTAGTTCAATAAAATATAGATTAGAGTTTAGTAAGGGTATTAAAGTCGTTCATAATAACATATATAAATAGATATAGATATAGATTATTGTTGTTATTGTTGCTGCTGTTATTACATTCTATTATAGATTTTGTTGTTATATTTAGATGGTCTTGCTCTTTTCAAACTTTTAAATTAGTGAATAATAATTACACTTGTAAAGAATATTGATAAGGGTTAAACAAATTTTGACATCATTATCTCTAGATTGTGGATGTCTCATTTCTTAGCATGACTTTCCATCTTGTCCAACTTTATCCTAACCAGCAGTAGGTACAGTGGCCATATTTCGATTCAATCGAAAAAATTGATTGAATTCTTTTTTAAATTTCAGTTTTGATTTTTGATTTAATCAATTGACTTTAAAAGATTTGATATTTTCAGTTATTCAGTTTGATTTTTAATTTTTGAATAATTTATCAGTTACTCAAAAAAAATAAAGTATGCCCAACCCAACTAGCACCTACACTACCCAAGTGTCCAAATCTAAATGAAATATGCTCAAGCCCCAGCCCTAAATTCAGTATGAGTGAGTGTATCACTCTTCAGTCTTCACTCGTCTCTTCTTTCTAGTATCACATCAGATCACGATCCAAGTGGTCATGATTGACACCCACACTAATCCTCCGGTAGGCAAACCATCATTCTCCAACTATACCATCCCTTATGCATTCATTTTAACCAGAAAAATATAGCCCTTAAAAGATAGATAACTAATTACTAAATTAAATATAAAGCAAAGCAGAAGACCATCTACTACAATCTCAAAACCCGAAAGTCGTTGTACGAAGGACTCTAACTGATAGTGTCTCAGAGCAGCAAAATAAAAAATATAAATAATATCTGGAATGAGGAGACATTTGCTAAAAGAGGATCCATGGGAGTCTTAGCAGAATTCAGCTCACCCTCGAATCAAACAATTGGTAGCTCTAAAGACGTGGCCGGGAGGAAGTCCCTGGATCATAATCAACACTCAAAAAAAAAGTGCAGGAGTAGCATCGGTACAAACACTATGTATTGGTTGGCATCATAGGTGGACTCCGATTAGTATCGGGTATATAATATAAATCAAACAATATAGACACAACCATTCAGCTTATCAAATTAGAAAATTAGTAATACCAAATATATGCATCAACTCTAGGCCTATCAACTGCCAACTGATATGAATCATATAGTTCTCAATCTCAAACAAAACGTTTCAAGCTTATAATGTAAAGAAAATCATAACAATCAATGAAACACATGTTCATACCAAAGTATAGTTGTATAGCTCTGTACCTCGTCAGTCTCTCACTCAGTATCAAAATTGATCACACATCATGTCACACATTCTATACACATATGCCAATGGGTCTTATTTCTACCCATCGAGTCATGATCTGCAGGAGACTCTAGAAATTCATGCATTGTATCATCACTATACCTGCTCTCACTTATCTGCTCATTCGGATGCATCCCTCGAATACGAGCCACTCATATCTTAATCACTCACTCTGATGCTTTCCTCGCATGAGCCACTCATATCATAACCGCTTGTTTGGATGCCCCCCTCAAACTCGAGCCATTCATCTCAAAATAATATTATATTATTCAATAATTATCAATGCATTTAATTATGCTTCCCATTCAATCATCACACATTTTAATAAATTATTAGCTCACATTGGTTATCAAAACTGCACTTCAAAATTATAAGTCATATTCAAAGACTGACACATCAAAATTATTCGCATAGTCTTTCCAAGTTGTAATATCAATCATAAATTATACTCACTGGTCATTCAACCATGCTCATCAACTCACGTTACATACAAAAGACTAAATAAAGTCTAACTCCAAGTAAAATCATAACCTACCTTAATCGAAGACTCGAATGCCCAAGCTACTCCATGGGGCTTTGCCTTTTCTCAATACCTCAGAAAGCTCAAAGTCTAGAAATAGTAAAGTTAGAATATTTAATCATCTATTCTTCAACCACAAGCTTGGAAATTTGATACCACCCTACTCTACCCGTTGTCAAGGTTCAGTTTGTTACCCAAAGGTTAAGTTATCCTAATCTAGTCCCACAATAATCATTTCAACCTAATTTTTGGAGGTTCTACTCCTTTAATACCTTTAAAGCAGTCTTTTTATATTAAAGATCCCACTTTTATGAAATTTTAGGTCTTAATTCATCCAAATTATGAAGCATATCACTCAGCTACATCTTAAGAAGTGTTAATTACTCACTTTAAAGCCTAGGAATCTATAACCATCAAAACCCATTCAACTTACCCTAACCTTCATAGTTCTAAGGTTTTTAGCTTTCAAATCACCATTAAAGAGAACCTGTTGATTATAGGGCATTAGAGGATTAAAATATGGAAGGATTGGTAAAGAAATATTACCTTGGAAGGGGAAATTGCCCTTTCCCTTAAAAAATCGCACCTTAGCTCTTAGAATTTGTGCCTTAGAATAATGAGGTGACAACCTCGAAATAATTGACCTAAATAGGCATTCTGCCTCACGTCGTCCACTGCAATAGTCACTATCTCACTACAACGCACCCGCTATAGCAACCAGGTCCTTGCTATGGCAAACTTTGGCAACTTCTCTACTCCTGCTATGGTGGCACTCCGATTGCTACAGCAGTCTCACTGCAATGGAAATTTCACCAGTGCAACAGTGCCTATTAACCAGTAGCTTAATATAACTTATACTTTTTCATCCCAAAACACAAATCTTTCATCAAGATTTCAACCACCATTTCAATACGTACTTAACTGTAAAGTAGCGCTACGAATTCACTCGTAGTCCCAGAATATCCTATAGATGTCTAGTTCACTAGGTCACCCCCTAACAAAACATAATACAAAATAATTATCACTATTATGCACATATTTTAGTTTTTAAACCACTACATTTGAGTTTTTATTAGCTCACTTTCTCTATGGGGACTCTATAAGGGTGCTAAGGCCCTAACCATCTCATAACAACTGGAGAGGTCATTACATCAAATACCAATTAAACCACCATTCATCCCCAAATAGACAAGAAGGAAATAGGGGAAAGAATTATCTGCTTAGTGAACAACTGGAGATACTTGCTACGCAAATCTACTTTAATCTCCCAAGTGGCCTCCTTCACCGGACAGTTCTTCCACTGGACCTTTATAGACGCGATCTCTTTGGATCTCAGCTTGCGGACCTCTCTATCTAAGATCTCCATAGGCTCCTCTTTGTAGAATATATTTTCATCAAGAAATACTGAATTCCAATGGATATTATAAGTTCCATCACCGTGATATCTCTTCAACATGGAAACATGAAATACCAGATGAAGTCCAGACAAATTAGGAGGTAAAGCTAATTCATAGGTCACCTCTCCCACACGTTGAAGAACCTCAAATGGACGAATGTACTTCAGGCAAAGCTTGCCCCGCTTTGCAAACTGTATGACATCTTTAGGTATGCAAACTGTATGACATTCATAGCCTTACATACCTGAAAAGATATGATTTTTACCACCTCTTAGATTGCCCAAAGAGAATTGAGGAAAGAACATTGAAAAACTAGGCTTGATCACCTCTCAAACTTCTAAACTTACATGCATGAATTAGGATAGGCTTAGAATGACTTAACCCTTCTTAAAACACTCTATTCTGAGCTTAAAACAACGTAGTTTAGGTCTTAGGAACTTAGGAATTATGGAAAAACCCTTAATAAACTCGCACGGAAAAATAGACTGCCAGTCCCAATGAGGGACTGGATGGATCGTTACCAGTGACCACGACTCGTGGTCACCAGTCGTCACCTTCACTGCAAAAATTCTACTTGGAGTCACCACGGGGGACACCACGACTCATGGTGTACTCGACAAGTTGTGGTGATGACCCGTTAGGTGCACTTTAAATTTTCTTCTTCCTTCATATCATGCTTGACCACGGATGACATGACGAGTTGTGATACTGACCATGACTCATGGTTACATCCATGGTCACACAAAAACCAAAATTTCCAACAAGATCCCAGCCTTTCTCCCTGGGTCACTTAAAGACTCATGGGGTTCCTGACGGGTCACTGGATGACTCGTCCTGTGACCTGGTGCAGAAATTTCTATTTTCTCTATTTCAACTCCCGGGTCTGATCTTAGGGTTTTTGGGGTATTAAAATATCTCCCCTTGGGAACATTCGTCCTCGAATGTTGAAAATCATACAGAAGAGCAGAAAAATGCAATCATCATACACAAATTCTGAACATACATGCTGAAATCTGACGGAGTGACTGACTCCGATTTGAACTACGTGACTTAATTGAATTCCTGAATCAGACATACATCCATTTACATGAAAGAAACTGGGGTACATGAGCTGAACATGAAACTGCATAGAGTACTAAGGAGGAAACTGATACCTCAAGATGAAACTGAGCTAGAAGAAAATAGATGTGGGTATCTAGCCATCATATCTGCTTCGGCTACACACGTAGCTCTCTCAACATGCTGATTCCTCCATAAAACTTTGACTGAAGCTACTTCTTTGTTTCTTAGCTTACGAACCTGACGATCCAGTACCTCCACCAGAACCTCTTTATAACTAAGGTTGTCTTTCACACTGACACTGCCCACCGAAACAACCAGAGCTGACTCACCCAAACACTTCTTTAAGAGCGACACATGGAAAACTAGATGAACTGAAGCTAATTCTTAGGGCAACTCCAACTCATATGCTACCTTGCAAACTCATTTCACAATATTGAGTTTCCCTTTCTTTCTGAACCTCATCACTCCCTTCATGGGAGATACCTTCAGAAACACCCATTATCGACTTCAAACTTAAGTTCTCTCCTCCTCACATCAGCATAGAACCTTTAGCGACTTTGAGCTTTTTTCAACCTGACCCTTATAAGATGAACCTTCTCCATCGCCTCATGGACTGAATCTGTACCTATCAACGCAGCTTCACCTACTTCAAACCAACCAATAGAAAATTTATATCTCCACCCATAGAGAGCCTCAAATGGAGTCATTTGAATGCTGGAATTGTAGCTGTTGTTATACGCAAACTCAATGAGAGGCAAATGGTCATCCCAACTACCCTTAAAGTCAATCACACATGCTCTCAACATGTCCTCAAGAGTTTGAATAGACCTCTTCGCTTAACTATCTGTTTGTGGGTGAAATGTTGTGCTAAGCTTGACTTAAGTACAAAGTTCCTTTTGAAACGACCTCCAAAACTGGGAGGTAAAATGAGTACCTCTATCTGATATGATGGACAAGGGAAATCCATGCAACCGAACTAGCTCTCGAATGTATAATTTAGCATAACCCTTCACTGAATCAGTAGTTTTGACCTGTAGGAAGTGAGCTGCTTTGGTCAACCTGTCCACAACCACCCAAATGGAGTCATACTGTCAATGAGTGTGCAACAACCCTCTGATGAAGTCCATATTGATCTCCTCCCATATCAAAGTAGGAATATTGATGGATTGAAGTACACCTCCTGGTCTCTGGTGCTCAACCTTCACTTGTTGACAATTCTAACACTTAGCCACAAACTCTGCTATGTCCTTCTTCATGCCATTCCACCAATAAACTTCCCGTACGTCACGATACATCTTGGTGGCACCTAGATATATGGAATATCTGGAACCATGAGCCTCGTGCAACATCTGATCTCTCAAATCATCAACATTCGGAACATACAAACGACCCTAATATCGGAGCACACCATCTCCCCCTTTGGAGAAGACCTCCACCTTTTGATTCTGAATAGCTTTCTTCAACTTTACCAAGATAGGATCCTCGTCTTGTCTTGCTTTTACATCAGTTACAAAGGATGATTCTGATCTGTTCTGAACAATGACACAACCATCGATCGAGTCAACCAAATGAACTCTCAACCGTGCAAGCCGATGCACATCCTTCACTAACTCCTTCCTTACCTCATCTACATGGGACATGCTCTCCATAGAAAGCCTACTAAGAGCATCTTCTACCACATTATCCTTGCCTGGATCATTAAGGACACTCATATCATAATCCTTGAGTGACTCCAACCACCTCCTTTGACATAGATTCAGATCCTTCTGGGTAAACATGTATTGTAGGTTTTTTTGGTCCGTAAACACATATACATGGACCCCGTACAAATAGTGTCTCCAAATATTCAAGGAAAATACTACTGTTGCCAATTCAAGATCATGGGTCGGATAATTCTTTTCATGGACCTTCAGCTGCTATATGATATAACCTTACCATGCTGCATCAATACACAGCCAAGGCTGATCCTCGAAGCATCACAATATACAAAAAACCCATCGGTACCCTTAGGTAGGGTTAACACCGGTGCTGAGGTGAGTCGAGTCTTCAACTCTTGGAAGCTCCTCTCACAAGACTCCGACAATTGTAACTTCACCTTCTTTTAGCTAAATTTAGTCAACGGTGCTGCAATAGATAAAACCCCCTCAACAAACCTTTGATAGTAACCAGCTAAACCCAAGAAACTCCTGATATCCACAGGACTGACTTGTCTAGGCCAATTCTTCACCGCTTCTATCTTTTGAGAGTCTACCTGTACACCCTCACTTGACACTACATGACCCAAAAAGGCCACTGAGTTCAACCAAAACTCACATTTGCTGAACTTAGCATACAACTGGAGATCCTTAAGAGTCTATAGCATTACACTCAAATGAGCGGCATGCTCCTCCTTGCTCTGAGATTTTATGAGAATATCATCTATGAACACAATCACGAACATATCCAAATATGGCTTGAACACCCTGTTAATCAAATCCATAAAAGCTGTAGGAGAATTCTGTCACGCCCCGCCTTAGGGGGTATGATTGATACCTGGTGCCCTAGTAGGATCTAGACTGCTAGCTAGTGAGCCTAAGCACATCTGGTGCCTAGCTGGCTCTAACTCAGATTCATGAAATCAACGGGCTATATGACGGCTGTAAATACAGCCTCCGGCCGACTAGGCCTATAGCCACCTGTATGAAACTTCAGCTAACCAGAAACATACTTACAAGGGGGAAACCTGTGCGGGCCAACAAGGACACCATGCTGTCTAGTTATCTGTAACTCAACAATAAAATGCTGAGTAACTACATGACTGGCAAGGTCACCAGTACTATCAAACTAAGGCCTCACACGGCCAACATAAACTAAAATGCTAAATAGCTATAACAAACTGCACAGCCTCACACGGCCGGTTCAACTGACCACAGGGAAATATATACAGACTGCAAGCCTCTAGGAACACTGATAAGCTGGTCGGGATAGGGCCCGACCTACCCGTACTGTACAACAAAAGGAAATGATATAAACCTCTGACATATCAAGCTCCGGATGATAGGAGCTGATGACTCTGCGCTGGCTAGGATCACGAGGGATCGCCTCCTCGTCTATGAGTACCTACAGGCAAGTAATGCAGCGCCCCACTGGGCGTCAGTACCACTGGTACCGAGTATGCAAAGCAACTGAAATAATACAACTGAATACAGATAACATAACTAACAAGTCTGTGAGCAGAAGATAACTGAATTTGAAGAGCTGATAGGAACTAGATCAAACCTTTCTGCACTGATAGGTAGGAGCGTGTCTGTAGTTACGGCGGCCTACTGTCTATTAACTAATAAATATAAAGCACATAAATACAATGACATTTATCAAGCAAGAGCCAATACCAACCCCCATAAGACGGATGGTGCCAAGAAAGCAAACAATCTATATACCCCTACCCGGGTCAAAACCTGCCAAAAATAAGTCACTCCACTCATCTGCTCACTCGAAGCTCCTCTACCGGCCCCCTGGGTCTCCGGGTCGGGCCATAGCCTCCGATATAAATAACCGTGTCTGAGTCCGGAGGACTCATGTGCAGACAGTAACAGATAGGGTCTGGTTCCCTGGAACTCTCCTCAGGGCTATCTGAAATCGGAGCTGCACCTGTAATAAGATCTGTAACTGCAACTGTATCTGTATCTGTTCCCTGGGCGCTTGCGCACAACAGGGCTATCTGTACTGTAATGTTGATCAGCCTGATATGGGGAAAGCTTCATCCCATCTTCGTCCAAACTGGGGACGGCATGCCACTCCTTGGAGTGACGTAAACCTACCCGCTAAGTGGGCAACACGATTACCAACCCAGGAGTGGCGAGGACGCTCAATAAGGTGCCCTCACGCCATATCAAGTCTCAACAAACAAATAGCACATACAAATAGCAAGCATGTATAACCGAAAAAGACCATCTGAAAGTCTGATTTCTTATTCTAATCTCTTTCTGCATTATACCAATTCTTTACTGATTATACTGATTTTGAAATCTTTGTTTAACTGTTTGGCTAATCTGTAGCCGGGATACTATCTGTCTGAATGGCTAATCTGTAGCCATAAAACTGTCTGTCTATCCGACTTTACTTTACTAACTTTATTCTGAAAATCTGTCTCTTTTTATTCTACAACATGCTTGCTAATCATACAATAAACTATACTGAATCTGGAATGCTAACTCGCCCTTTGGCGCATGCTTTACTAACTTTCGGACTGAATACGATACGACAACACAACTCAGAATCTATTAGACTTACCTAATTCTCAACATTCAACTCCGAGAGTTTCAAATACGGAGTTTACTATGATTTACCAAGCTAAGACTTACTAACTTGCCGAAGAACAACTTCACATACCTTAACCTTGAGTTATTCGATTGTCGGACAAGGTTCGGTCAGTACTCCAACTATTTCTCCCAACTGCATTCATATACACGTTAGTTAGTGCTAAATACAACTTTATTCTGAAGGACGACGTCACTTTTGATATAACTATAGCCTGAACTTAGGCTTATCGAAAGACGGTCGAAAACTTGCTATTTTTCAGAAGTCCAGAAGGGAGAAGTATTCACCTCACAACTAGGAGCACATAGACACTAGTTTGGAGCAATTCTACTTACCTTAGTCCGGTAGCTGGACGATTCGTCGGCCGTATTTCACGAAACTAAATCCGTAGGAATGCTCCCTGCTGCTAAATACCTCGGTATCTGGAGTTAATTTAAGTTTGGACTATGTTTGGCAGCGTAATCGGATGATAATATATTAACCCTCTTTGTCTCTCTCTATTTTCTACGTTTTTCTAGAAATTAAATAAAGGTTATAACATCACCAACCAAAGTGGGGGCTTTATATACTTGGGCCTGGACAGGCCCAACGTGTCACGGAGCCAACGCCGTGGCCCCGCCTCCGTGACACATTGCCATTGCGGAGGGGCTCTGCCCCGGCTCCTTCCATGATGGTTCGACAGGTTTCTCGTCCGATCCTTTCCCGAGCCTTTCCCTAGCACGTATGGCTTTCAAATATGCTTAACCAACGCGGGAATAGGCCATCTAGGTGCCGGAATCTTACGGGGTATAACAAATTCGTTAGTCCAAAATATATAACTAGAAACTCATAGTGACCATACCGAGTCCTGAAGGCTATCTTCGGGGTGTCACTCTCCCGAACCCTGAGCTGATGGTATCCGGATTTGAGGTCTATCTTCAAAAAAAACTTGGCACCCTGAAGTTGGTCAAACAAATCATCAATCTTGGGAAGAGGATACCTATTCTTGATTGTAACTTTGTTCAATTGCCAATAATCAATGCACATACAAAGAGAACCATCCTTCTTTAGGACAAAGAGAACTGGTGCACCCCAAGGGGATTTTCTCGGTCTGATGAAGTCCTTGTCTAAGAGATCCTTCAACTGCTCCTTTAGCTTAGTTGGAGCCATTCTGTAATGAGGAATAGATATAAGCTGCGTATCAGGAAGAAGTCAATACCAAAAATACCACATGACCCAAAAATGCCACTGAGTTCAACCAAAACTCGCATTTACTAAATTTAGCGTACAATTGGCGATCCTTGAGAGTCTGTAGCACCACCGTCAGATGAGCGGCATGCTCCTCCTTGCTCCGAGAGTATATCAGGATGTCATTAATGAACATAATCACGAAGATATCAAAGTATGTCTTCAACACCCTATTCATCAAATCCATAAAGGCTACAGGAGCATTTATTAGTTCGAAAGACATAACTACAAACTCACAATGACCATACCGAGTCCTGAAGGCTGTCTTCGGGATTCACTCTCCCGAACCCTGAGCTGATGGTATCCCGATCTGAGGTATATATTCGAAAAACACCTAGCACCCTGAAGCTAGTCAAAAAAATCATCAATCCTAGGGAGAGGATACCTGTTCTTGATGGTGACCTTGCTGGTAATCAATGCACATATGAAGAGAACCATCTTTCTTACGGACAAAGAGAACTGGTGCACCACATGGGATTTGCTAGGTCTGATGAATCCCTTGTCTAAAAGGTCTTTAAACTACTCCTTCAACTCCTTTAGCTCAGCTGGAGCCATTTTGTAAGGAGGAATAGATATAGGTTGCATATCAGGAAGAAGGTCAATACCAAAATCAATCTCCCGCTCAGGAGGAATTCACGGTAGATCATCTGGGAACACTTCTGGATACTCACATAATACTGGAAGTCAGGATCTCGGACGTAGCATCCTTAACCCTAATTAGATGGTACATGCAACCATTAGAAATCATCTTTTTGGCCTTAAGGTAGGAAATGAAATGAACTACAGGCACAATTGGACTACCCTTCTATTCTAAGATTGGTTCACCCGAAAATTTGAACTCTACTGCACGGGTTCTACAATTAACCGAGGCATAACATGCAAATAGCCAATCCATGCCTAGGATAACATCAAAATCATTCATGGCTAACTCTACTAAATCTGTTGAGGTGACTTTCTGAAGGACTTTGATAGGGCATTTTCTATACACCCGTCTAGTTATAACTGAATCACCAATTGAAGTAGAGATTGAGAAGGGATCTGATAAGATTTCAGGATTAACTCTGAAACTACTAGCAACAAAGGGCATCACAAAATATAAGGTAGCCCTGGATACATCAAGGTGGAATACTCTTAACATAGCAGTGACTACATCTGGGAAGACCTCCTGCTCCTGATGGGATGCTAGGGCATAGAATCTATTTTGACACTAACCACCACCCGCACTAGTGATGCCCCCTGTCGAGATGGGCGTGCTGGTGGAGCTACTGAATTGGAAGCTGGGCCTCGGCCCCTATCATGACCCTGTCTGGTTGCTAGGCAATCTCTAAGCATATGTTTGTGCTTCCCACACCCGAGGTAAGCACCTGTACCTTCCATACACTACCCTGTGTGTCTCCGGCCACATCTGCTACACTCTGGAGGGCTGATCTCTATGGGTATGCTACTTTGACTTCTCGAGCTTGATGCTCGTCCCCTCTAGTCGCGCATGGACTTGGATGGCACACTCATAGAATCTCTGGTGGGGCTGAGGATCTCTAGTGGAACTGCTGACAGTGCCCACTAGGTCATTGCTGGGAGAATCTAAAGTTCTCAGTCCTGGCCTCTTAGCCTTTATCTCTCGCTCACTCATCTCTACCGCCTCCATCTGCTAGGCGTACAGGACTATCCAAGAAAAGTCAATGTCCTGATAAAGCATCACGGTCCGATAATCCTTGACTAGGTAGTTCGCTACCCCATGAATGAATTGGCTCACTCGGGCCCTCTGATTTGACACCATCTCAGGTGCATACCTGGACAAGCGTGTGAATTCTAAGGAATACTCCTGCACTGTCATCTTCACCTGCTTTAGATTCACAAACTTGGCCACTTTGATCTCTCTCATCTCTCGAGGAAAGAACCTATCCAGAAAAGCGACATGGAACTCATCCCACTGATAAGGCTTGCTCCAATGACCCTACTATCCTTCCATTGCTTGAACCAAATGTGCTCAACCTCCTTCAATTGGTACGAAGCTAAATTTGCGCACTCCTACCCAGTAACCTCCATAATCTGGGTGATCTTTGAAACCTCCTCAATAAACTCATGTGGATCCTCGTCCACCTTCGATCCAAGGAACTTGGGAGGATTCATCCTCAGAAAACCCTAAATCTTGCCACCGCCGCATTCCTATTCTGAGGGACATGCGTTATTGCCTACTGATTGACCTAGGCTGTCAGGCTTGGGCTAACATCTGAATGGCCGCCCTGAACTCTGTGTGGGCAACTGGCTCGGGTACTTGCTCCTCATGGACTTATGGGGCCTACTGGTGCCTGTGTCCATTGCCATTCTCATGGCCATTTCCATTTTTGTTTCTCCTTCCATTAACTCTGCAGGGAGGCATGATTTTGCAAACGCGTTGTTCGGGTGGTTTGCTATATGGGTTAAAACCGACACGCAAGTGCACGTGGTCAAACAAGTAATAAAGTGGCTAAGTAAGCCAAGTATCGAACCAAGGAGACTCTGGATAAGTAAAATTGCTCAAGTATACTATATTCTATCTTACTTCTATATATGCTGACAACAACGTAACCAAAAGTTAAATAATTTTTGTTTATAAATTAGATACTAAAACTATTAACAAATATCTACTTTGAATTGAAACTATGGATATGAGCATACCAAGGTTAAGAACAAGTAATGAACTTGATTATCATCATAATTCGGTTATTCTTCTCTTCTAGTTGCTAGCCAAGAACATTAGCCAAGAGATTAAAACTCTCGTATTTAATCTCACTTAAGAATCATAAACCATCCGTCTACATTTCTGTGATCAAATGCAATTTATGACCTAGCAATACAATTCCGGTTCCTAAATTGACTAATACGGCTTTCAAGTATATTTCTATCAGGAAAGCACATCAAAACCCAATTTTCCCAAATCAAGTTAAGAACAATACCCTATTAATTCACAACTTTCCAATTTCGTGCTCTCTCGAGTGAAATCGGACTTTTTAGATGTACATTAATGTCGGCCACACACTAATGCAGTAGAAACAAGAATTAATAGAACAACATAGAAGAAGAAGATGAAAAACCATACAATTCAATAATCAAAATTCATCACCATTGTTCATAACCTCAGCAAGGAAGAGAATTAGCCACTCATTTGTGGATTAATCATCCTAAAACAAGTGTTAATCATACAAACAATTGATTGAAAGAAGAAAGAAAGAGAGAAAAATCCTTAGCTTTTTCGTCCCTCAACTGCCTGTAACCCACGTCCTTGCTCTACCAAGTCTGAATTAATTAAAATAAACCTAAGTGTTCTATTTATACTAGTGGGAATTTTTCCCGGAATAACAAGCAACGTGTCACGGAGGTCAACGTGGAGCACTGCCTCCGTGACACGGTGTGGACGCGGACCCTCTCTGGAATTCCAGGGTCCGGGATTATAGCCTCAACGTGGCACGAAGGCCAATGCGGAGGCCTATCTCCGTGCCACGGAGCTGTCGCGAGGCCTCACTGGAATTTGCCAATTAATTTCCCCTCCAGACAGTGTGCCTCCGCGATGGTAGCGTGGCACGGCTCCATCGCGGAGCCCCTATACTTTGCGCATTCCAATGTCTTTTCCATGCTCGCATCCAAGTCCAACTCCAATATACTTCCAACATGCATTTTAGCTCCTAAAAATCATATTTTCCTGCAAAACAAATGCTAATCATGTTGGTTAGTATAAATTCACATTTTATTACCAATTACATGAGAATATATACATATTGCACACAAACAAGGCGAAAATAATACGTTTGAGTATCACTTGGGCATATAAATCTACCCAAGATCACGCGTATAGCATGAGTTAGAATGATAGAGAGACATTTCATCGCACGACTTAGATCATGAAAGAAGGGAACATTTCCTAAACGTCTCGTAGCCTCTTCATCATAAGTGTGGTTCACTTCACACCCATGAAAAAGACTCTACTTAACACAACTATCAGACACCCTAGGACACTACAAAACCTAATGCTCTGATACAAAGTTTGTCACAATCCAAACATAGGCCCGAACCAAGACACGAGACAAGAAACCCCAAGAGGATCCAAGTCGACCCATGGCATGAACATACATCTAACTCAATCATAGATAAACGGAAGATCATCATGAATAACATAGCGGAATTCTAAACATAACATCTGAACACATACATGGGTCCAAAGGTAAAATACAAACTATGTTCGAAAAGCCTCTAATGCTTATGAGTTGATGAGACAAGACCCCAACTAACTCACTATAATTTGAAAACTGAAAAGGCAATATACAACTGATAAGAAGGGTCCTCGCGAGATGAGGACTCACCAACTGATACTGGGAAGTGCTAACTCCGAAAGTTTGACTAGCATCGGGACTGAGTCTGGATATCGAAGCCTGTATCATGAAACAATACAACATAGAGTATACGGTCAGTACGTGGAATGTACCGAGTATGCAAGGTAAGTAAAATCACTAAGTAAGTAAAATCATTGAACATGCATAATATAAAATATAATCAAGATAAGATTCTGAGAGTAGGGCTTGCATGTTATTTCTGAAATCATGATCTGAACAAAACTGAACATCATAACTAAATCAAATGACCCAAAGCTGAAAACTAATTATCATAAGTAAAACTGAACATTGGGTAAAACTTGCTGAAAACATAATATCATGATTGATTTACATGCATAACTGAAATAATGAGGAACAATGGGAGACTCGTCATATAACCAATATTACCACGATAGATCTTACGTTGTCCTGACTATCACACTCAAGTGGGCAGAGCAGTCCAAAGCTTTGCCAGGGCTAAGGACGCAACCATGATATCAATATCAAGTTCAAGGCCCCTTGGGGGCAGGGGAAGCTCCAAAGGAGGTCCCAAATAATCTGATCATACCTGCATTGGCGCGTAGTTCTGAGGCATAGG
Source organism: Datura wrightii (assembly GCA_035772735.1). Taxonomy (NCBI): domain Eukaryota; kingdom Viridiplantae; phylum Streptophyta; class Magnoliopsida; order Solanales; family Solanaceae; genus Datura; species Datura wrightii. Next base: position 102,149,800 of record JASDFA010000027.1, on the reverse strand, counting down.
GTTGATTTACCCTTAGCCTACTCGGTGCTAGACATTACTCTCAAAAACATAAATATGATCTCCATCATTATTCAACGAAGCTGACCATTGTCTAGTGACAAAGTTGACTCATAACATGCATACATAAATCTGAATCATAACATGAGAAACCTTGGCTCAAACCATACAACTAGCTGAACATAATGGGAGTCTTGACTCCAACACTATGTGGTAAGCTAATTCATGAAATCATAAAACATACTTGTTCATATGGGCTTGCCCATTACTTAACATGCTTGAAATAAACTTGATTCACTTCGCAAACATGAACATAAACATGGGTAATTCGAATTCATACTTTCTTCATAACCATCTCATCATTCTTGTACACAAACTTCATAGATCTCAACTTTCATGAACTTTCATGGATGGGCATCATAGTTTAGAAAACTTGAATACATAATTTATAATTTAAAACATTGCAAAATCTTCCCATTAATCATAATTCATCATTTAAAACATGCTTAGATCATACCCATGGTCGGAACTTAGGAATTCATGCATTGGGTAAAAACCCCATAGAATCATCAATTAGAACATTAAGAATTGAGAGGGAATTGTGCATGGGTGTGGACTATTGCACCCATTCATAGCCTTATATACCCGAAGAGATCTAATATTTACCACTTCCTTGATTTCCCAAAGATAATTGAGGAAGAATCTTGAAGTACTAGGCTTGATCACCTCTCAAACTTCTAAACTTGCATGCATGAATTAGGATATGTTTAGAATGTCTTAACCCTTCTTAAAACACTCTATTCTGAGCTTAAAATGGCATGGTTTGGGCCTTATGAACATAGGAATTACAAAAAAATCCTTAATAAACTCACAAGGAAAAATAGACTGCTAGTCCCAACGAGCGATTGGATGGATCGTTACCAGTGACCACGACTCGGGGTCACCAGTCGTCGTCTTCACTGCTAAAATTCTACTTGGATTCACCACGGGGGACACCACGACCCCTGGTGTACCCGAGGAGTCGTGGTGATGATCTATTAGGTGCACTTTCGATTTTCTTCTTCCTTCATATAATCCTTGACCACGGCTGACATGACGAGTCATGATGCTGACCACGAATCATGGTCACATCCGTGTTCACCATAAAACCAAAGTTTCCAAAAAAATCCCAGCCTTTCTCTATGGGTCACTTAACCACTCGTGGGGTTCTTGACGGGTCACTGGACAACTCGTCCTGTGACCTGGTGCAGAAATTTCTGTTTTCTCTATTTCAACACCCGGGTCTGATCTTAGGGTTTTTAGGGTATTACAATATCTCCCCCTTGGAAATATTCATCCTTGAATGTTGAAAATCATACAGAAAAGCAGAGAAATGCAATCATCATACACAAATTCTGAACATACATGTTGAAAACTAACCGAGTGACTGACTCTGATTTGAACTACATGACTTAATTGAATTCTCGAATCACACATACATCCATTTACATGAAAGAAACTAGGGTACATGAGCTAAACATGAAACCGAATAGAGTACCTCAATGTCCCGGCTATTCATGGAACGTGAACTGACACCTTAAGATGAAACTGAGTCGGAAGGAAATAGATATGGCCATCTAGCCATCATACCTGCTTCGGCTTCCCATATACCTCCCTCAACATGATGATTCCTCCATAAAACTTTGACTGAAGCTACTTCTTTGTTTCTTAGCTTACGAACCTGACGATTAGTTTCTCCACCGGAACCTCTTCATAACTAAGGTTATCTTTCACACCGACACTGCCCACTGGAACAACCAGAGCTGGATCACCCAAACACTTTTTTAAGAGCGACACATGAAAAACTGGATGAACTGAAGCTAATTTTGAGGGAAACTCCAACTCATATGATATCTTGCCAACCCGTTTCACAATCTGGTATGGGCCAACATAAAGGGGATTGAGTTTCCCTTTCTTTCCAAACCTCATCACTCCCTTCATAGGAGATACCTTTAGCAACACCCAATCATCGACTTCAAACTCAAGTTCTCTCCTCCTCACATCCGCATAGGACTTTTGGCCACTCTGAGCTATTTTCAACCTGTCCCCTATAAGCAGAACCTTCTCATGACCTCATGGACTAAATATGGACCTATCAATGCAGCTTCACCGACTTCAAACAAACCAATAGGCGATCTACATCTCCGCCCATAGAGAGCCTCTAACGGAGCCATCTGAATGCTGGAATGGTAGCTGTTGTTATATGCAAACTCAATGAGAGGCAAATAGTCGTCCCAACATCCATTGAAGTCACACGCTCTCAACATGTCCTCGTGAGTCTGAATAGTCCGCTCCGCCTGACCATCTATTTGCGGGTGAAAAGTTGTGCTAAGCTTGACCTGAGTACCAAGTCCCTTTTGAAACGACCTCCAAAATTGGGAGGTTAACTGAGTACCTCTTTATGATATGATGGACAAGGGCACTCTATACAACCGAACTAACTTCCAAATGTATAATTTAGCATAGTACTCCACTGAATCAATAGTTTTGACCAGTTGAAAGTGAGCTGCTTTGGTCAACTATTCCACAACCTCCCAAATGGAGTCATACTATCGACGACTGCACGGCAACCCTGTGATGAAGTCCATATTGATCTCCTCCCACTTTCAAGTAGGGATACTGATGGCTTGAAGTACACCTCTTGGTCTCCGGTGCTCAACCTTCACTTGCTAACAATTCGAACACTTAGCCACAAACTCTGGTATGTCTTTCTTCATGTCATTCCACCAATAGACTTCTCGTAGGTCAAGGTAAATCTTGGTGGCCCTTGGATGTATGGAATATCTTGAACCATGAGCCTCGTACAACATTCAATCTCTCAAATCATCAACCTCCAGAACACACAAATGACCCTGATATCGTAGCACACCCTATACCCCTTCGAAGCACCTGCAATCCCCAAAGGTGTTATAGGTGGTCTCCAATGAATCTTTTAGAAGATAAATTCCCCATGGACTTACCTCAAAAGCATCAAACCAACCAATAGGAGACCGATATCTCCTCTCGTACAAGGCTTCAAATGGAGCTATGTTGATGCTCGAATGATATCTAATATTATTAGTAAATTCAGCTAAAGGTAAAATTTCATCCCAATGACCACCGAAATAAACCATGCAAGCCCATAGCATGTACTTCAATACTTGAATCATCTACTCAAACTGCCCATTGGTTTGAGGGTCAAATGTTGTACATAAATCCAGCCTCGTACCTAGTTCGGCCTGCAAGGTTCTCTAAAATTTAGAAGTAAATTGAGTACCTCTATCTGAGATGATCGAAATCAGAACCCTATGCAATTGGACCACTTCTCAGATATACATCTTAGCTAACTTTGCTATGTTATAGGTAATTTAAACTGGCACGAAATGGGAAGACTTAGTTAGCCTATCAAGAATGACCCAAATTGAGTCAAATTTTCTTAAGGTCTTCGAAAGATCAACTATAAAGTCCTTAGCTATTCTCTCCCACTCCCATTCAGGAATGGGCATCCTCTAAAGTACTCTCTTAGGTCTCTAGTTCTCATACTTCACCTGTTGAAAATTTAAACACTGGGCAACATACTCCATTATATCATACTTTATCCTACTCACCAATGGTGTTGCCTCAGATCACAATACATCTTGGTAGCACTAGGATGTATAGAATACTTCAAACTGTGAGCGTTTGATAGGATGGTCATAATCTAGTCATCAACACAGGGGACACATACATGCCCCTTTATCCTTATAACACCTTCATCATCGATAAATGCCTCCTTGACCTTTCCGCGTAAGACATTAAAACAAATTCTGCTCAGTTTGGCATATTTAAACTGTCTAGCCTTAATTTGATCTAAGAATGAATACCTCACGTCTATACTAGCCAACACTCCACTCGAGTCGGATACCATAAGTCTCATAAAAATATTAGCAAACGTTTGAACCTCTCTTACCAGCGGAAGCTAGGTAGCTTCTAAACAAGCCAAGCTATCCATACTCTCTAACTTCCTACTCAATGTATCCGCCACCACATTAGCTTTACCCAGATAATATAGTATTGTGAAATCATACTATTTGAGAAGTTCCATCCATCTTTTCTACCTCAAGTTAAGATCCCTCTAGATGAACACATGCTGCAAATTGCAGTGGTCAGTAAATACTTCAAAATGGACACCATAGATATAGTGCCTCCAAATTTTAGGGCAAACACCATCCCTGTTAACTCCAAGTCATGGGTGGGATGGTTCTTTTCATGAACCTTCAGTTACCTAGAATCATACATAATGACCTTCTTATCCTACATTAAAATAGCACCCAAACCACAACGTGAAGCATTACAATAAAACACAAAATTCTTACCCTTCATAGGCAATGCTAAAATGGGGGTTGTAGTTAGCAAAGTATTGAGCATTTGGAAGCTCTCCTCATATTCATCAGACCAGTGAAATGGTACATCTTTCTGAGTCAAATGGGTCAACTAAGAAGTAAGGAAAGCACAACCCTTCACAAACCGATGGTAGCAGTTAGCCAACCTGATAAAACTATAGATTTCAATCATTGGTGTGGGCCTAGCCCAATTTTTAACTACCTCCACCTTCTGTGGATCAACCATAATTTCTTTCTTTGAGACCATATATCCCAAAATTGATACAGTCGCTAGCCAAAACTCACACTTAGAAAACTTCATATACAGTTGATTTTCTTTTGATAAATCGAAAACAATCCTCAAGTTGTTCTCATGCTATTATTTACTCCTTGAATATACCAGTATGTCATCAATAAAGACAGTTACAAATCAATACAAGTATGGCTTAAATACTGCATTCATCAGAATCATAAAACTAGTTGGAGCATTAGTAAGCCCAAATGACATAACTAAAAACTCATAATGCCTATACCTGGTCTAAAAAGCCATTTTCAGAATGTCCTCAGCATGAATCATTAGTTGGCAATACCCGACATCGAATCAATTTTAGAAAATACCAAAGCACCCTAAAGTTGATCAAGAAGTTCATCTATTTAGGGGAGAGGATACTTATTTCGGATGGTGGCCTTGTTCAACTGACGGTATTCAATGACATCTGCATACTCCCATCCTTCTTCATTACAAACAATACCGGAGCACCCGGGGAGAAACTCGAATGAATAAACCTCTTACTAAGCAAGTTCTACAATTGTACTTTTAGATCTCTCAACTCTACTAGCGATATTTGATATGGATGAATGTAAATGGGGCAAGTTCCTATCTTTATGTAAATCAAAAATCAATATCAGAGTCGGCGAAATACTAGGTAAATTCGTTGATAACACCTCTAAGAATTCATGTACAACTGGGAATGACTCAATCAATGGGATATTTAAACTAGTATCCTAAATGTGGACCAAAAATGCCAAACATACTCTTTCTACTAACTTCTTAGCATGGATTTAGGAGATTATATTTTTAGGACTAGGGTTATACTTGAGTTTAGAAATATCGGGCATCACTATAATGTTTTTCTTAGAATGTCAGTCTAGAATTGCATAATAGGGATACAACCAACTCATAACCAAAATGACATCAAAGTCAATCGTGTCTAAGATCTTCAAATCTACCCAGGTTTGATATCCCATGAATGTGACCATGCACAAATGATAGATTCGATCAACAATCACTAAATTACCAACAGCCATAGAAACATGAATCAGAGTGTCAAGAAAATAATATACAAAGTTCAGACCCACAACAAAATAAGTAGATACATATGAGAAAGTAGAACCAGGATCAAATAAAGCCATAACAATTTGTCCACAAACAAGAATAGAACCTGTGATACCTGCATCTAAAGTCTCTGCCTTAGGTCTGACCAAACAACCATAAAAATGTGCTCGTCCATTGTGACCCACCCCTGTTAGGCTGTGTATTATCTCTGCCGGACTGACTCCCCCATGATTGGGTTGGGCCCCATCTCTACCTATTGGGTGGCCACCCTGCCGAAGTTGAGGATGATCTCTGCTAAATGCACTACCTCCCCTGCTTGCTAGTGCTAAAGCTTGAAGAGCCTACTGTGGAATAATCTAACCATTCTATGTTAATTAGGGACACCACCTCCGAATATGTCCATACTCACAACACTTGTTATATACCTTGTCTATGACAGGTCACGAGCCGATGATATAGGATGACTCTTGTAATATGAATAGGTAGGTGGTGAACTCCCTATATAGCCTGAAGTGTGTTGGCTGGCCCTTGGTGGGCCCCTAGTTGAGACCTGCATTGCTGACTGAATTGGGCATATAGAGTACCCCTGAGGAATCGGGCCCTTAGAGAAAGAGCCATTGTAGTTGCACTTCTTGTAGGCCTTCTTCTTTGCATTCTTTGCATAACCATCCTGTTTCACCCCCTCCACATTCCTAAAATACTCTACCACCTCCTGAAAGGTTTTCCCCAAAGAAACCATCTATAGAGCTAACAACTGGATCCAACATTTAGACCTTCACAAACCATCTAATTTTCTCCTCTTTTGTAAGCAATAACTGCAAGGCATACCTGGATAGGGAGTGAAAGTGGGCCTCTTATGTTGAAACTGATGAATTATCTTGCTCAATACTGGTGAACTCGTCACGCCTCATGTCTCGTAGAGTACGAGGGATATATTTCTCCAAGATGGTGGAGTAGAACTAGGTCCAAGTCAATGGAGCCGACCCCACCGGCCTACATTCTACAAAAGTCCTCCACCATAACTTGGCATTCCCCATCAGTTGGAACGTGACAAACACCACCCCATATTTCTCCACTATTCCCATCTTATGGAGCCTCTCGTGACAATCAATAATAAACTCATAGGAATCTTTCATTTCGATGCCATAAAAGGTGGGAGGATTCATCTTAGTGAACCTCCAAAATAGATCATGCTCCTCCCTGATCATCACTGGACCAGTCACTAGCATCGAGAAAACTCCCATATCGAAAATCTCATTCATCCAGGGAGCCACAGTGGCAACATGTTGCACTCTGAATGTTGACTTGTCAGAGCTGCAAGTGCTACCCCATTGCTTACTAGCCTACTCAGCAAGTTCAATACCTGGGCCCTGCAGAGGCCAATGCTACTCTTCGTCCCCGACTGTGACCACCTTTCTCTGCTCATCCCCTACAACAAACTGTAGGGTTAGCATCCGATCGGTGCCTCTACTCTGGCTCCTCCTGAACATGTTCTTACCATTTGAGAGAGAAAAAAATGAAATATATTAGATACCAATTTGGATCACCAGATACTAATTGTAATCAAGTGGTAACACGAAAGAAAAAAAGAATTTAATTTATCTAAAGTCCTGTAACCTTTCGAAGAGGAGTATAGATGTCTCTGTACTATTCGCAAGACTCTACTAGACACATTATTGAACAATAAGATCAATGAACCTAATGCTCTAATACCAACTTTGTCATGACCCAAGTGGACATGATTGGCACCCACACTAAATCCCGGTTGGTGAACCATCATTTTTTAACTAACCTCATACCTATGCATTCATTTTAACTAGAAAATATAGCCCTTAAAAGATAGGAAAGTAATTACTAAAATTAAATATAAAGTAAAGCGGAGACCATCTATGATAATCCCAAAACTCGAAAGTCACTATATGAAGAACTTTAACTAACAATGTCTAAGAGTAGAAAATAAAAGAAAATATAAATAAAGTCTTAAATGTGTGGACAACGATTAAAAGAGGATCCGCAAAAGCTGAGTAGAAGTCAGCTCACCCTCAGATCAAACGTTTGATAGCTCTAAAGATGCGACCGAGAGGAAGTCCCTAGATCACAATCTACACTCTAAGAAAAGTGCAAGAGTAGCAACAGTACAAAGACAATGTACTGCTAGGCATCATAGGTCGACTCTGATTAGTATTGATGTGTTGTGAATTTACAGCACTTTCAACACTTAAAATAAAAGAAATATGTTAGTACTTAGGTGTCTTTTATATAGATATAAGGTATGTTTGTTGTTGTTGCAAGGAAAATCAGTTTCGGGAGTTGGATTGGTGAAAAGAAGTACAAAAGAGAAGAGAAAGACTTCCTATGGGTCACAGCACGAACTGTACCATCTGGGTATGAGTCGTTGCAATGCCCATGATAAAATATCAGAGAATCTGCAAGATCAAGACCACAGAGTACGACAACATATCACGGGTTGTGACGACATAGTACGACTCGTTCTGATGACTCATAGCTAGAAGCAAAGAAGTATTAAAGTGACATCTTTAAGGCACAAGTGGATACCATGGGTCGTACCAGCATAGTACGACTTGTAGTGAGGGTCTGTAGTTTAAAGATCAGAGATATTGAGATTAAGAAGTCCTGACCACAGATAATGAGTACGACTCATAGTGACCTATCACAAGTTGTACTGGGAACCCTCATACTACGGTTACATACCACGACTTGTAGCACCCTACTAAGACTCTTAGGTTATCTCGGCGCTGCATTCCTTTTTATTTTAGGAAATGATTTTAATGATTGTATAAATACTTTCCTTGTAGTTTTTATTTAACAATTCGAGTGTTGTAGTATCTTTGGAGTTTGATAACACTAATTGGTGATCGAATTGAGTCATGATATTCGAACAACATTATTTCATCAGTATGTTCTTGATTTTGAAGATTAATTTTGCAATTGAGACTTGGGATTTAGTTTCTTCAATATTGTAATCCTGTAATATGATTTCTTCAATGTTTTCTAACTTCATTCTTGCAATTATGAGTAGCTAAACTCCCACAACTAGGGTTGTGGAAACCATGACGGAATAACAAAGTAGGGTTAACACAAAGTGATTCTAAATTAATACGAATGTGAGTATTGTCTTTCGCTTCATTATAATTGTTTCCTAACAGTGCACAACATTAGAACTAGTCTGTATTCTCTACTTGCTTGAATCTAGAGAAGTAGTGATTAGGAAAAGGGAATTATGTCAAAGACTTAAAACTATAAACTTTCAATTAATAACTTGAGCCGCGGTCGTGGAAAAGTTAATTTGGAATCATTGATAAGGGTTAGTTGGAAACACTCGTGAGACCTAATCTGGTGAATGAGGATATTCATCTAATAGGGGTGAATCAGTCGTTTAAATGAAAGCAACTTTATCGATTTTGAAGGGTAGGTATTGTAATAGATCATAAGTGTAGCAGATCCTATGTAGTTATGAATTCATGGGGAACACTTCCCTAGTTAACTGCATATCTTTGATAACAAACACAAGTTCATAATATTGTTACTTATTATTTCTACAAAACCCCCCGTAGGAAATAACTAAACTAAAAGCGTAAATAATAACATTAGTCAAAATATTGACCATATTCATTGTGGGATCGACCCCAACCCTAGTTGGGTTTTTTAATTGACAACGACCGCTATATACTTCTTTTGAGGTGTTACTTTGGGCATTATCAAAAATGGCACCATTGCGGGGAAATATGGCTTAGGATTAGATTAATTGCTTTTATTTAAATTTTAGTATTTTTGACTTATTTACGTTTTCTTTTGTTTTTGTTTGACTTAGGTTACCACTTGGTGAATGTCGTGTACTCAGAGTAGTAGACAGCCCTTTATCCCAATTGATCAAGAACTCAAACGAACACTACGGAAGATTGCTAGTATTGAGAATCCTGAACAGATGGAAGCTAGAGTAGCCAATGAAGCTCAACGAGCTAATGAGGCCTTTCAAGAGGAGTTGGCTCGCCAAGCTGCTCTTCAGGCTGCAGATGAGGCCCACGAGAAAGTAGATAATGCTAGCCAAAATAGAAGGAATAGAGGTCGTGAGATACCTTAGTTCCACAAAATATGCACCTCACTTTGATGATGATGAGTCAGATATTGATGAAGTGGGGCCAATAAGAGTCATTGTGCCCCCACCTCTGCCTGTTGGGGAAAAATTTGATATCACTAGCACGATGATCCAGCTGTTGAATAAGAAGGGTGTGTTTAGTGGTAATGTTGCTGAAGATGCAAATCTCCGCTTGATGAATTTCATGGGAATTTGCAAGCATACAAGTTGCCAAGAGTGATCCAGACTGCAATCAGACTACGACTCTTCCATTCTCTCTAGTTGGTGAAGCTACTCTATGGTTGTCAGAGTTACCAAATGACTCCATCACCAATTGGAGAGAATTGAAACATGCCTTCTTGGAGAGGTTCTTTCCACCTTCAAGGATGTTGTAGCTCAAAGATGAAATATATTACTTTCGATAGCTCAAGACGGAAGCAATTCATGGGACATGACTGCGGTTCAATAAGAAGTTGAACAAGTGCTCAAATCATAGAATTCCAAATGAGATCTTGTTGGAGATATTCTATAGATCCTTGAATAACAACAATAACAAGGCAATAGCAGATATGGTAGTAGGTGGAGCATTGATGAGTCACTCATATATGGAAGCAATATAGATACTTGACAGAGTGACCAAAACCAATAAGGTCTGGCATACTAGAGAAGTTGAGTTATCCGCGCGCCCATATAAAATTGGGATAACTGAGGAGCAACGCATAAAAGAATAGGAGCGTGATCAGGAGTAAGCACATATGAAAACATCTATTGACCTACTCACAAAGCATATCATGGGATCTAGAGCTTAGAATATGAATGCAGTGGGAGCTTAGCGTTAGGAGTTGGGGTATGAATCACTCTAGTTCTGAGAAGGAAGCAAACTTCTTGGATAACCAGGTGAGTCAGGAGTTGGGGTATGAATCACTCTAATTCTAAGAAGGAAGAAAACTTCTTGGATAACCAGGTGGTGAATTTTCAGGCAAACGCTCAAGGGTATAATCAAGAAACTTCACATAAAGGCTCAGGGAATCAAGGTTGAAACCAATATAGGGACAACTATAACAGAGCAGGGTACAGGGATAGGAGAAGAGGTTGAGATCGGGAAGGTGATTAGAAGAAAAATGATGGATACTGTAATAATTGCACCGGCCTATATATTTCTCCAAGGGCTCGTGAGGGTGATTCTGGAACTTCAAAATTGGAGAACATGATAGCTGAGTCATTGAAAAAGGTGAAGTCAACTGATAATCACCTGAAGGACATTCATGGAGACATATCTATCATGAATCAGAAAGTTGATTCGTATTCCATAGAGATTAAATAGATTGAGAAATAATTGGGCCTGATGTCTGCATCCTTAAACCAGAGGCAAAAGGGTACACTCCCTAGTAACACGATCCAAAACTCAAAGAATGACAGTCGCTGCATGTTGTAACTACTAGAAGTGAAATAGCCGCAATTGACCCACCTATGCCCGTTGGAGTTGAGATGGTCGAACCAAAGGCAGTTGATGTATATGATGAGGCTGAGTATAAATAGCATAGGATCGAAGGTAGTGTAGAGTTGACCAAGTATCCAATTGTTGAAAAGGAGACTGTTTCTAAGAAAGGGAAGGAGAAGGAGGTCCCACAATTTTTATGCCTATTCTACGAGCCCCTCCACCTTTCCCTTAGAGAATGAAGAAGAAAGTTGATGATGGGAAGTCTCAAAAATTTATATCCATATTGAAGCAGCTTATCATAAATATCTCTTGGTCGAGGCACTGGAGCAAATACCCGACTATGCAAAATTTATGAAGGACTTGGTGACAAGAAAAAGGTCTGTGAGCTTTGAGCCAGTTGGAAATTTGCACTAGTGGAGTGCAATTGTTATAGCCCGTAGAATTCCTGGCACCTAAATGACCTATTCGCACGTTGGTTAAGCATATTTGAAGGCCATACGTGCTAGAGAAAGGCCCGGGAAAAGATCGGACGAGAAACCTGTCGAACCATCGCGGAAGGAGCCGAGGCAGAACCCCTCCGCGATGGCAGCGTGTCACGGAGGTGAGGCCTCCGCGTTGGCTCCGTGACACGTTGGCCTTGTCCAGGCCCAAGTATATAAAGCCCCACTTCGGTTTTAAATCATTTATAAACTTATATTTCCAGTAAAACAGAGAGCAATCAGTAGAGAGAAGATAAGAACGAAGGAGGTATTATAATTTTCGTCCGATTACGCTGCTAAACATTGTCCAAACTCAAATTAACATCAGATACCGAGGTATTTAGCAGCAGAGAGCATTCCTACGGATTTAGTTTCATGAAATACAGCTGACGAATCGTCGAGCTACCGAGCTAAGGTAAGTGGAATTGCTCTAAACTAGTGTCTATGTGTTTCTAGCTGTGAAGTGCATATTTCTCCCTTCTGGACCTCTGAAAAATAGCGAGTTTTCAACCGTCTTTCGATAAGCCTATGTTTAGGCTATAAACTATATCGAAAGTGACGTTTCTCTTTAAAATAAAGCTGTATTTAGTATTGATTGACATATTTATGAATGCAGTTGGGAGAAAATAGTTGAAGTACTGGCCGAGCCTCGTCCGACAGCCGGATAGTTCAAGGATAAGGTATGTAAGTTAGTTTCCTCGGCAAGTTAAGTAATCTCGGTACAGTACAGTAATTTAAAGGCCAATAGAATGTCAGAAGCCATGTACTATGTTTATTACGAATGTTGATACGATATTAGAAGCATCAGGTTAGAACTTGCGCGAAACTTGCTGGCGCGATATAGATTCTAATATAAGTATTAGGAATTCCATAGCATGCTCAGTATGTGATCTGACACAGAATGTTAGGATATCATTGTATTCAGTTGAAACCCAGTAGAGCAATGTAGTATCTGTAAGACATCTTGTAAATGGAATAATAAGTTAAAATGAAGTTGGAAAGCATGTTAGGAATAGTAAATCATGTTACTATAGAAACTCAGTATACAACATAGTTTTCAGCAGAAATACTATATCATGTTCAGTATTAGACTCAGTACAGTATGGCAGAAGATTATATATATATATACTATTATCAGTCTCAGCATGTATTAAATACGTACATATCGCTATCACTAGTTCAGCATGCAGTATGTACAAACACTTTATTATCATTAGCTTCAGTATGTGGTATATGCAGATAGTATTACTAGTTGAGACTGTTGTATTGTTTGGGGTTGGATTACCTAGCATCCATGACCGCCCCAGGGTTAATAGCTGTATCGACTCGTCCGCCAGAGGACGAGAATACGTCGCTCTACGGAGTGGCATGCCGTCCCACAGGGGACGAAGATGGGATGCCAGTTTTCCCCATATTGTGCCTTGGTCGGCCCTTATACACCCCCGTCGAGCGGATACGCCCGGGGTGTTGATTCAGGAGTCCTCCGGACTCAGGTACAGTTATAGTCAGGGGCTCAGCGAGCCCAAGTGTATACCCAGGGGACCGACAGGATGCTTATAGTTATTATAGGAGATGAGACGACCGGGGTAGGGGTATAGATTGCGTGTTGGTTGTACCTCCCGGCTTATGGGGGCCGGGTAAGGTTTGAGTGTGCTATGTTATGTTATGATATGTCATGTTGTGTTACAGTAGATACGAGTAGATCGACAGTAGAACGATAAATCCTCAGGTATGACTCCTACTCCTTCCAGTATAATTGAGAGAAGGTATGACTTACATTATCAGACAGTTAATCTATTCCTTCCTACTTCAGTTTCATCAATTATATTGTTGTTTTCAGACATTTCTTTCAGTTATTGCTTTACATACTCAGTACCAGCGGTACTGACGCCCGGTGGGGCGCTGCATTACTTGCCTGCAGGTACTCATAGACGAGCAGGCGATACCACGTGATTTCTGTCAGCGATCGAGTATTCAACTCCTGTCATCCGGAGACTAAATTCCAGAGGTGTATTTCATTTTCTTTTGTTGTATAGTACGGGTAGGTCGGGGCCCTGTCCCGATCATTTCTATTGCTATTCATAGAGGCTTGCAGTCTGTATATGTTTTCCCTGTGGTCAGTTGAGCCGGTCGTGTGAGGCCGTGCAGTTGTATAGCTGTTAGAACTTGTGTTTCCTTTATGTTGGCCGTGTGTGGCCATAGTTCGACAGTAGTGGTGACCTTGCCGGTCACATGGCTATCCAGTACTTCATGGTTAAGTTATAGATAACTAGACAGCATGGTGGCCTTGTCGGCCCGCATAGGTTTCCCTATATTGACATGTTTCTGGTCAGCTCTTAGTACAGGTACAGGAGGCTATAGGCCAATGGGCCGGGGGCTGTGTTTACAGCCGTTATATAGCCCTTTGTTTCCAGAAATGTGAGATAGAGCCAGCCAGGCACCAGATGTGCCCAGGCTTAGCAGTCCAGCAGTTCAGGTCCTAGTAGGGCACCAGGTGCCAGTCCTAACCCCCTAGGCGGGGTGTGACAGCAATAGCCTCATGGGTCCTTGCACAAAAGAGAGAGGATCCAGGTGCCTTCACCATCCCATGCACTATCGGAAATTTTAACTATGCAAAGGCTCTATGTGATTTGACAGCTAGCATAAACTTAATGCCGCTAGCCGTGTTTAAGAAATTGGGCTTGGGAACCCCCGACATCGAAAACAATGCAACTACTGATGGCGTAAAAGCATGTGGGTATCCTTCATGATGTACTAGTAAAGGTTGACAAATTTATCTTTCTGGTTGACTTTGTGATTCTGGATTGTGAAGAGGATTTTGAGGTCCCCATTATTTTGGGGCAATCATTCCTTGCCATTGGGCATACTGTAGTAGATGCGGAAGCCAGACAATTGATGTTTTGGTTGAACGAGGAAAAGGTCACCTTCAACATATGTTGGTCGATGAAGAAGTAGAGTGAATTCAGAGTGGTCTCAGCGGTAGAGTTTGAGTCGGTTTATCTTGATGAAGTCTGAGTAATCAAGATAATTGCATCGTGCTGCAACGTTAAATCAGGCATTGCATGGGAGGCAACCCATAGGGCAGTTTGGTGAAGTCTGAGCCGCCAAACCTCTAGTACCTAATAGAATGCTGAAAACAAAGTTGTAGATCGTGCTACAGATGGTCACTACAAACCATACTAGCATTGTACCAGTCATATTACCCTACTAAGGCTCACATAAGCGCCTAGAGCACCACAGATATTTTCCTACCCTGATTTTATTTTGACACTTTGGGTACAAAGCATATTTTTTGTGCGGAGTACCTATTCTTGTGTCACCCAAGGATTTTTGTTGCCATATTTCTTTTCTCTCATGTATGCTATCTAGCAGAACTAGTATATAAGGATATCATCGATGCACACGATCACGAACATGTCCAGATATTGCTTGAATACCCTGTTCATCAAGTCCATGAAAGTTGCAAGGGCATTGGTTAGTCCAAAAGACATAACAACAAATTCATAGTGACCATACCGAGTCCTAAAAGCAGTTTTCAGGAAATCACTCTCCTGAACCCTGAGCTGGTGAAACCCGGACTTGAGATAAATCTTAGAGAAACTCTTGGCACCCTGGAGATGGTCAAACAAATCATCGATCCTGGGTAAAAGGGTACCTATTCTTGACGGTGACCTTGTTATCAATACACATGCGAAGGGAACCGTCTTTCTTCCGTACAAATAACACTGGTGCACCCCATGGAGACTTGCTCGGCCTAATAAATCCCTTATCTAACAAGTCCTTCAACTGATCCTTCAACTCTTTTATCTCGGTTGGAGCCATCCTATAGGGAGGGATGGAGATAGGCTGGGCAGTAGATCAATGCAAAAATCAATTTCCCTCTCTGAAGGGACACTTGGCAAATCATCGAGGGAAACCTCTGGATATTCACACACCACAGGAACTGACTGAATAGTCGGGGTTTCGTACTCAACATCCTTAACCCTAACTAGGTGACACATGCAACCCTTAGAAATCATCTTCCTGGCTTTAAGATATGAAATAAATCGACTGGTGTGTACAGCTAAATTTCCCTTCCACTCCAAAACTGGCTCACCCAGAAATTGGAATTCCACCGCATGAGTCCTACAATTAATCAAAGCATAACGTGCAAACAACCAGTCCATACCCAAAATGATGTCAAAGTCAGTCATGGACAAATTTACTAAGTCCGCAGAGGTAACCTTATGCAACACTATGATGGGGCAACCTCTATACACCCACCTAGCTACAACTGATTCACCAAATGAGGTAGAGATGGATAATGCTTCTGACAGAATTTCAAGGCTAACTCCAAAACTACCAGCAATATAAGGGGTCACAAAAGACAAAGTAGCTCCTAGACCTAACAAGGCATAAGCATCAATATGGAAGACTTGTAACATGCCAATGACCACATATGGCGAGGCCTCCTGCTCCTGGCGGGACACTAGGGCATAAAACCTGTTTTGGCGTTGGCCGACTGCTAAACTAGTGGAGGCACCCTACTGAGGGGGTCGTGCTGCTGGAGTGGTAGAACTAGCCGAAGGGCAATCTCTAATTCTGTGTCCGGGTTTGCCACACCCGAAACAAGCATCCGCGCCCTAAACTCAGCATGGGTAGCTGGCTCTGGTGCGTGCCTCTCGTGAACGGGTGGGGCTGGTTGAGGCTCCTCATCATTTTCACCCTCATGATCATTATCGTTACCATTTCTTCTGGGGTTCACTCGGCGTGGAGGAATGATGCTGCAAACATGAATAGCAAGATTAGAAAGGTAGAGAACTTTCATCACACAACATAGATCATGAAATAAGGGAACATTTCCTAAACGCCTAGTAGCCTCTTTGTCATAGGTATGGCGCGCTTCACACCCGTGAAAAAGACTCTACTTAACTCAACTTTCAGACTCCCTAGGAAACCTCAAACCTATCACTCTGATACCAAGTTTTTCACGACCCAAACGCACACCCGGATCGTAGACACGGGGCAAGGAGCCCCGAGAGACCCCAAGTTAACCCATGGAATGAGTGTACATCTAATTCATTCACATAAGCAGAAGACTTAACATAAGAAATGTAAACATGTCATAAATACAGATATAGGAAAATTCATAATCCATGAATGATGGTTGAATACGACTTGTAGTCTAAAAAGCCTCTAATCATGAAAGACGGGTTGATAGGACAACTCCCCAACAAACCCAACAATTCTGAAATCGAAAGAAAAACATAGAGTCCGAACGCATAGCCCTCGGAACATGAGGACTCACAAAGTATTCTAAGAATAACTCCGAGAAAATCTACGGGTGAGGGTGAGCCTGACAGCTGGGGCCGGTATCATAAAATGATACAACATAGAAAGTATGCGGTCAGTACGTGGAATGTACTGAGTATGCAAGGTAAGTAAAATGGACATTTTAAATATATATATATATATAATTCATAAATAATTATAAGAGTAGGATGTCATGCTCATATCGTAAATCATCATAACATGTCATAAGGCTCAAGGTTTTCAAAATATTCATAACATAGCATAATCATGATCATAATAAAGAGTTTTACTTAACATGACTTGAGAAATCATACATAATCACAACATGCATATATCATGAGGAACAGTGGGAGATTCTCTTAACCGACATACCCCATATGATCACACTTGAAGCTCGACTTGTAACCCTAGTGGGAGGGTGTCCGTACCTTGCCAAGGGTTGAACCATGAAAGTGTGATATCACTATGAAGAAAGGGACATTTGGGCCGGGGACAATCATGAAAGGGGTCCCAACATACCTATGATGGCACGTAATTCATGAGATTCGGGGCTTAACCTGAGCCCAAACTCGGATCTATTATGACATAGCCTTGAGGCGCTCAACGGACCTTTTAACCTTTTAAAAACCTTTTTGGACTTTGGATTGATCCAAAAATGACTTTTTTGTGCAACCTAGTGTATATTCATAGAAGTTATTAGATGGAGCTCTTTAATTTTTTACCTAGAAGATTTTAATTACTCTATTCCAAATCACACGAGTAGCCATTAGACATTAATTACTCTATTCCAAATCACGCGAGTAGCCATTAGACATTACTAATAGACATCCTCGGTATATATATTTAGTGATTCGAGCTTTTCTTTTATTAGTTTTAATAATAAGAATTTCATTTAATTTAATATATAAATATAGTAAAAAGAAGTCTATTTTGTACTCTATCTGTGTACCCTTTTTTATTCCTAAAAAATAGCAGATGTCAGTGTTCGATACTACTCCCAAAACATATATAGTGCTTATAGTATAACATGCATGAATTCATGAGCTAGTTAAATCATGATAATCATAAACATACCTGTACATACATGAACTAGCCATGAAACGAGGCCCATGAGTCGGCCAAAACATAATTCATGATTCATAAGGTTCATACATACTTGTAAATCATGCATATAGCTTGGAACTCATAAAATCATGATGGGTAATATCATAAATCCATAATTCAAATCGTAAATCATGTTGGATTCGTAAATATCATCATTTGAAGAGAAGATCATAAATCAATTCATCATGGGTCATGCATAATTAGGCTTAATTTCATAGAAATCAAAATCGATAAAATTATAAATGGTTTAAATAATGAAAACTGATCAAAGCCCATAGTTTATGATGAGATTCTAAAATAACAAAACCCATTATCAAATCATTAGACTTTTATAAAAATCATCTTCAAAACCGCATGAGTTTTTAATAAATTTTTTGTAAAAATCATAGAGGATGGGCATGGGTGTGGAAGAAATCACCCATTTATAGCCTTACATACCTGGGATATCTGATTCTTAACTTCCCTTGATTGCCCAAGAATGAAATTGGAAGAATTGAAGAGAAGAGCCTAGAATTTCCTTAGATTGTCTCTCACTATTCTTGCATGCATGAACGAAGAGAAAACTTAGCTTACCCCTTTAAATTTCCCTGTTCATAACCCAAAACGACGTATTTTAGGCCTTAGGATCTTAGGAAATTATGAAAAGACCCTTACTATTTCGCAAAAAATAACTGCCAGGTGACCTTAACGAGTGACCTGACGATTCGTTACATGCCCAAATGATCCTTCACCTTGCCCGTTAGGTACCCTATCTAAACTGATCACTAGGGGTCCTAACGGATGACATAATGACTCATTACGGGTGGCCATGAGTTGTGGCCACCACTCATGAAGTACACTGCCTTCCTTATGCCAATTATTTAAAAATTCCACCCAGCAACTCATACCACAACTCATTGCTAGACATGATGAGTCGTGGTCTCCTTCCATTAAGCCCATTGCCTTTCCTTTTCTATTTTTCTTATACCTCCACCCCACGAATGGCCTAATGACTCGTGGTGTCTGACCACGAGTAATTACCGAGCCCGTGGGGATTCATTTTTCCTTATGTTATTCCCATTCTCCAAGGCCTCCCCACGAGTCACCTGACGACTCGTGGGCTCTCCTAACGAGTCATCCAACGACTTGTCCTGTGCCTATAACCCAGATTTCAACTCCCAGGTCTGATATTTGAATCCTTGGGGTATAACAATGTATATGTATATGATTCATGAATTTAGTTCAGCCATGTAGTTTGAATTGGAGTTAGTCATTCCGTTAGTTTTCACATTATAAAATAATTAATTGAGTATGATGATTGCATTTCTCTGCGTTTCTGTATGATTTTCAACATTCGTAGATGAATGTTCCCAGGGGGGAGATATTGCAATACCCCAAAAGCAAAAATATTAGACCGGGAGTTGAAACAGAGAAAACTGTAAATCTGGCACCAGGTCACAGAACGAGTCGTTCTGTGACCCGTGGGGTAGACCAGGAGTCGTGAAGAGACTCATGGCGAGGTGTAGGACTTGAGTTGAGATTTTGGGTTTTGAAGTTCCCACGAACCTGACCAAAAGTCATGGTCAGTTCCCACGACTTGTTGAGTCAGTCATGGTCAAGGGCTATGGGAAGGAGTAGAAAAAATTGGTAGTGTACCCTACGATTTGTCACCACGACTCGTGGTCAGACACCACGATTCGTGGGATGAGTCGTGGTCAGCCAGTTGCCTAAGATTTGAGATTTTGGGTAGTGAAGGTGACGAGTGGTGACCACGAATCGTGCTCACCAGTAATGACTCATAGGGTTCCCCGTGGCGAGCCTCAAATGTATTATTGGACAGTGCGCACAACGACTGATGCCACGAGTTGTGGTCTTGGGTAATGATTTGTCTAATCCCTCGTGGGGACTGGCAGTCAATTATTTACTGCGAATTAAGGATTTTTCTGTAACTCCTAAGATCCTTAGGCCTAAACTATGTCATTTTAAGCTTTGAATTATATGTTTTAAGAGGTGTAAGTTGATCTTAGGTTATTCTTACTCATGCATGCAAAGTTAGAGAGATAGAGAGGTGATCAAGCTCATCTTCCTTCAAGGTTTCTTCAATTCTCCATTGGGCAATCAAGGAGTTATAAAATCAGTTCTTCCCATGTATGTAGTGTTATGAATGGGTGAATTCATTCACACCCATGCCCAATCCCTCTCTAAATCCTGAAAATTCATATGTTGATTCAATGGGGTTTTAACCCAATGCATGAAATTCCTAATTTCCTACATGGCTATGTTCTATATATGTTTCTTCTATTGAATTATGACTCAAGGGCAAGTTTTACATTGTTTTCAATTAAGATCATGTTTCAAGCTTTATAAATCAAAATGCCCATTTATGAGAAGTTCATGAAAGTTGAGATTTATGATGAATGTTCAAGTATGATGAGATAATATTGATGAAAAGCATGGTTTCAAGTCACCCATGTTTATGATCATGTTTTCAAGAGAATTATATATTTTAAAGCATGTTAACTATTGGGTAATGTCCATATGTTCAAGTATGATTTATGATTTCCCGAACTAAGCTTACCACATGGTTTTGGAGCGAAGAGTCCCAATTATTCTCAGATTATGGTATGGTTTGAGCTAAAGCTTATCATATATAATTTCAGATTTGAGATGTATACAATTATTGAGCTTTGTTAGTAGACGATGGTGAGCTTCATTGAAAAACGATGGAGAGCATATGCATGTTTTCGGGAGTAGTGTCTAGCACCAAGTAAACTAAGGGTCGATCACCCTATGCCTCAGAACTACGTGCTAATGTAGGTTTATACATATCATATATACACTTTGGGACCTCTCTTGTGAGCTATCCCCTTCCCCGATTGGGCCTCAAGCTTGATATCGATATCATGGTATCGTCCTTAGCCTTGACAAGGCTTTGGATGGTTATACCCACTTGAGTGTGATAGTTGGGACCACGTAAGTTCTATTGTGACATGTCGTTTATATGACGAGTCTCCCATTGGTCCTCATGATTTCAGTTATACATGTTTATCACTCATGATATATGTATATATATTTGTTCTTAAAGAGGTTTGACCCAATGTTCAGTTTTACTTATGATTATCATATTTAAGCTTTGGGTCATTCGATTCAGTTATGATGTTATGTTATGTTCATATCACAATTTCATAAAATAGCATGCAAGAGCCCTACTCTCATATTCTGTTTTTGATCATGTTTTACATTATGCATGTTTTAAATGATTTTACTTATTTAAGCAATTTTACTTACCTTGCATACTCGGTACATTCCACGTACTGACCGCATACTATATGATGTATCATTTCATGATGCAGGCTCCAATCATCAAACTTGACCTCGCCACTCCAGCCTTTAAAAATTGGTTAATCAGTAAAGATAGATATACTTGATGCCCCACCCAAGAGAGAGACCCAAGTCCTGGTATCCCTGCCAAATGGTGATTCAAACTAGCCAACTTTCAGAGTTAGCATCAGTCCCTATTGGTGAGTCCTTATCTATCGAGGGCCCCTCTTTTATTCAGTTATGTTTGAGTATTTACAGTTTCAGACTTAGAGAGTTAGTTGGAGTCTTGTCCCATCAATTCATCAAACTTACAGGCTTTTTAGACAATATGTATTCAGCTTCAGACTCGTGTTGTATTTCCGGATTATGCGTTATGCTAGACTTTTGCTATGTTTATTATGTTAATTCTTTCACTTTAAATGATTGAGTTATATGTATGTTCATGCCATGGGTTGACTTGGGGTCTCTCGGGGCTCCTTGTCTCGTGTCTAGATCCGAGCCTATGTTCGGGTTGTGAAAGTATATGTGTGTATGTTATCCTCCATCAAGAGATTAATTAGACTGCATAATCTTTAAATGGATTATCAAAGTATTCTCTATGTTTCTTGCACTAATATAAATGGATTGCCTAAGTAATTGAAATTAAATTCAGACTCCAGATATCAACCTGAAAATCATGTTAGTAATCACTTCACTAAAACCAAAATTTTTAAGAACAAACATGAGAAAAGGCCAGGATAATTTATCATAAGTTTTAGCTATGTCTTGTAAAGCGTGACCAATGTGGATCTTTTTATGGCATTAAAAATATGAGCATAATAACTATAGTTAAATATGCATGAACTGGATAGGTAGTAGTGTGTGATATAACCCTATGCCATGAGAGATTGAAGTACTTACTTAGTTTGCCTCTGTGTATATGGTCTAGAACTTGCCTGATTAGTCTTTCTTAGGTCAGAAAAAAGTTGGCTAGGAAAAGATTATAGGCCATTTTTTATTTAGCCCACTTTTTTCCTAAATTGTTATACCAAATGAAATAGGTATCCTTTGATCCCAAAGTTTTAGCCTAAATTTGACATTTTCTTTGATTATCCCTTTCACCTTCTCAATTGTTTATAATGAACCTGTTTTGGCTTTGGTCCCTCCTTGGACATTGTGAACCGCAACTTAGGCAAAATTTCTAAGTTGAGGGTGGCTATTGCAGGGGTCCATAGACTGTATGGGGTAGATAAAGAAAAAGCTGGTTAGTGAAAAGAGATGGGTTTGGTGTGAAAAAAACAGAAAGAAAAGAAAATAAAAATAAAAGTGAAAAGACAAAGAAAAAAGAAGAGTGAAAAGTGAAAACCAAACCATACTCGTAAGTTGAAAATAGAATGAAAATGGAGAAAAGGAGAGAAAAGGTTGAAAGTGGAGCCAGAATCAGTGTAGTGCCAAGGAGGGTTAAGTCATTTTATCCATATTTACCATATCCGTCCCGATGCCTACATTACAAGCCGATAAAAGTCTTATAGTGATCCTAATTCGACTGTCTGAAGAACCAAAGCAGAGAAAATAAGAGCAAGCCTATGGTATCACATGCGTAGTGTTTGAACTTCTTTGTGAGAGTGAATGCTTTACTTCCAGTCCCGATATCTGATATACATAGGATTTTCAGTGTATGGGACTTTATTTGTTGTGAGGGTACACATGTTATATTATTAACTGCTAGTTGTTTGTGTAGCAACATTAGTGCATGCTCAGTTGCCTAGTGATAATTTGATGTCATCTGCAGATCCCTCTGTGTCATAGTGAGTAGTTTTATGTGTGCACAACATTTACAGTGTTGATTGTTTTAGAGGGGGTTGATAGTTTGTAATGATCATGTGTGCAAGTTTTTAACATATCGGTTGTGAGTCTTCTAGGTTTCTGTCTAATTAAGAATCGTATGTGAAGTAGTTTTTTGTTTGTCTGAGCACATGCAAAAGTTCTAAGTTGAGGGTGTTGATGTTCCGTTGATTTATGGAACTTTTGACCCTTAATACAAAGGAAATATGCTAGTACTTAGGTGTGCTTATATGGATATAAGGTATGTTTGTTATTGTTGCAGGAAAAATCAATTTCGGGAGTTGGATTGATGAAAACAAGTACAAAAGGGAAGAAAAAGACTTCCTACGAGTCACAGCATGAACCGTACCATGTGGGGTACGAGTTATTGCAAGTGCCTGTGACAAAAGATCAGAGAATCTGCAAGTTCAAGGCCCAAGATTACGATAAGGTATCACGGGTCATGAAGACATAGTACGGCTCATACTAGTGACTCGTATCTAGAAGAAAAGTAGTATCAAAATGATATCTTCAAGGCACTAGTGGATACAATGAGTCATACCAGCATAGTACGACTCGTAGTGAGGGTCCGTAGCTTAAAGATCATAGATGTTGAGATTTAGAAGTCCTGACCACGGATGATAGGTATGACTCGTAGTAACCTATCGTGAGTTGTATTGGGCACCTGTACATGGAGTGATCAGAGGTTGCCATCCACACTACGGTTATATACCATGACTCATAGCACCCTGCTATGACTCGTAGGTCATCCCGGCGCTGTATTCCTTGTTATATTAGGAAAGGATATTAATAATTGCATAAATAATTTTCTTATAGTTTTTATTTTATAATTTGAGTGTTACGGTATTTTTGGAGTTTGATAACACTTCTTGGAGACCGAAATGAGTCGTGATATTCGAACAACATTATTTCATCAGTGTGTTGTTGATTTTGAAGATCAATTTTGCAATTGAGACTTGGGGTTTAATTCCTTCAATATTGTAAGTCTGTAATTATGATTTCTTCTATGTTTTCTAACTTAGTTCTTGCAATTATGAGTAGCTAAACTCCCACAACTAGGGTTGTGGGAACCATGGTGGAATAACGAAGTAGGGTTAATACAAAGTAATTCCAATCCAATACAAATGTGTGTATTGTCTTTCCTTTCATTATAATTATTTTCTAACATTGCGCAACATTAGAACTCAGTTGTATTCTCTACTTGTTTGAATCTAGAGAAGTGGTGATTAGAGAAAGGGAATTACAACAAAGACTTTAAACTATCAACTTTTAATTAATAACTTGAGTCGCGGTCATGATAAAGTTAATTTGGAATCATTGGTAAGGTTTAGTTAGAAAAAATCGTGAGACCTAATCCAGTTAATGAGGATAGTCATCTAATAGGGGCGAATCAGTCGTTTAAATGAAAGCAACTTATCAATTCTGCATGCTAAGTATTTAAATAGATCACAAGTGTAGCAGATCCTACATAGTTATAAATCCACGGTGAACACTTCCCTAGTTAATTGCATATATTTGATAACAAACACAATTTCACAATTTGTTATTATTTCTACAAAATCCCACTTAGGAAATAACTGAACTAAAAGCGTAAATAATAGCATTAGTCGAAATATTGACCATATTCCTCATGGGAGACCCCAGCCATGGTTGGGTTCTTTATTTGATGGGAACCGCTACATACTTCTTTTGAGGTGTACTTTGGGAATTATCAAGTATCAGGTATATAATATAAACCAAACAGAACACATACAAATAAAAAAGGCACACAACCACTAAGCTTATCTACATCTACCTAAAATAGACAAATATTAAAGTTGTAGACAACAACATACACTCAGTAAAAGAATTTCCATGGCCATGAATAAGGAGTAATAGGCTATCTATGATCAATTTATAATGGAAAGGAAAGTATAAAATATGGAGATGTCAAGAATTAAAATGGAGTAAGAACAAAACAAATCATACAAGATCGAGAAAGCCTCACAATACAGGAACATAAATAGAAGTACAACATCTCTTTCAAGAATTTCATAGAATTAAATAATTTGGTAAATGTTATATAATTTTTGGAATGTAGAATACTGATTACTACCATTATACATAACAGGACAAACGGGTTTCACATATAACGTCACTAATCTAAATTACCGAACGAATTTGGATTTTATACATAGGAGATAGAGGAGAAATCATCAGTAGAGTTTTAGAAATAAATCAACACCTAACATGCATAAATTAAAATTTAAACCTTATCATGAGAAAAATTAAGAAAAAATAGTAAATAGGTGACCGAGGCCAAACCAGACATGGATCTATATTAGATCCTTCAGAGTTAAAAACAAGGTTACCAGTGACATTCATCAGAGACTGGTGGTGTCATTGGTTGGATATTGGTTCAGGGGATTGACCGAAGATAGTAAGGTGACAGTGGTGTTTTATCCTCACCAGCTAGCGCGACTAAAGCAGAGGGAGGTGATAGAGGATAAGGGAGGCAGCTTCTGTTCATCCATCAGAGTCTTCACTGGATTAGTGGTGGTAGTCTCTAGTCGGAGGCGCCTGCAAGTCCTATTGTAAAGAGTAGGAGGAGAGAGGAGAGTTGAGAAAGAGAAGAAAGGGAGATGGTGTATGGCTTCACTGATGGTGGCTGAGAGAAGAGTGAGAGAGAGAGAGAAAGCATAAAGCTATGCAGCGGTGAAGTTGAAGGGAGGAAGAGAAGATAGGTCTCTGTGTGTAGGGAGAGAGATATGCAGCACTGTATATGTGAGTGAAATGGGGCTAGGTTTAGGTTTGGGAGGCTTGGTTAATAGAAATAGAAAAGAAAGGGGGTTGAATCTGGATCGTAGGATTGATATAGATGAACAGACAGGATCAAGCATAGCGGTCTGGGTTGGGTTATTGGGTTAGTCCAATGGGTCGTGGGTTAAGTTAATATGATGAGTTTAATTTGAGTTGAATTAGGTTAAAGATGTGGCCAAATGGTTCAATTTTGGCCAATTGGCATAAGTTGAGTACAAACTGGCTAGAATTTAAATAAATTGGGTTAAGATTGAACTAATACGCTATTGATTAATAAAATATTATACTTATATAAAATTTAGTTGTCACAACCCAGGTGACTATAATTGACACCCACACTATCCCCTCTGCTGTATGAACCAATGTTTTCCAGCTAATTACCCCCAACCATCGACATTCAGAAGAAATAAAACACACTTTGAAAATTAACTAACGAAACATCTCAATAATTAGAGAAACCAAAAATAATCCACCATAATATATCGAAAATACTCATTCAGGAATTAAATCTGCTCAGGTGCTAATCGTCCTACTCACTGGATTGAGCTATCACTGCAGCAGTCACTTGACCACTGCCACGGTCTCGCAGCGGTGGAAAAAGTTCCCCTGCAGCGGTATTTCCTTGGCAGTAACTCGACTTAGCTATACACCCAACATTTTATTAACTCTTTTCCACATAGGAGTCATTATAATCATCCACGTTATTCACAGTCCTCAATAGACAATTGACACCACATAACCACATAGAATATATAGTGATTCATTCATAGAATATTGCACAACTCAATCACAAGTCCTCATTTAACTATTCCAACCATCAAGTTATTACAACGCCTCAACAATTCAGACGGGCAAATGCATGACCACAAGTTCAGCTTTTACAAGTAGGCACATACTCAGTCTGATTCCTACATTCTTACAGTAAATCAAATAATACAACGAATAATGACATGTTGGGCACACACCTCCGTCACATCACCATGAACACTCAATCATTGAACATCAATGTACACACATGCCTAAGAGTCTTATTTTGGCCCTTCCAGTCATGACCTGTAGGGGACTCTAGGAATTCATGTACTATACAGACATGGTACCCACTCCCACTCATCTGCTCATCCAGATGCTCCTCTCGGACACAAGTCACTCAACCATCATTGCTCACCCAGATGCTCCCCTCGGGCTCGAGCCACTCATCTCAGGACATTCATAGTATCCACTTTTATTCTCATAATCGATATATTATCAGTAAGTCCATTGACACGACTTGTAGGAGGCCTCATCTTACCTCCATTAATTCAACATTTAAATAATTCAAGATCATTCTCAACAAATACAAAAAGGCATGATCAAATTATACACATTCACTTTCACATTACACGGGTAACAACATCACATTAGGATCACTCAATCAGGGCATTCGACAAGGAAGATTTAAAACACTAAAGCTCTAGAGACCAATATACACATTATCATTTCAAATCTATGCATGTCATTATGAAAAGTCTAACTCCTTCTAAACCATAACCTACCTCGATTTAGAGGTTCGAATGTCAATCACTCTGCTGGAGTCTTGCCTTTCTACAGCGCTTCCGAATGTTCAAAGTCTAAGACAAATAAATAAATAACAATCCATCATTCACTTCTTCAACCAAGGGATTGGAAATTTAAACCCACCTGGTTCTACCCATTATACGGTCCAATTCAATATTCCAAGGTTAAATTATCATAACCCAACCTTGCTATGATCATTCCAAACTAGTTTATGGAGTTTTCTATTCCTCTAAATCCCCCTCAAGCAGTTTTTAAAGTTAATGGTCCCAACTTCACCAATTTCTAAGTATCAACTACCATATATGAAGTTCTACATCACATTCACCCTAGGAAGCAACAATTACATGATTACAGAGTTAGGAATCAATCGTCCTTCGATACCCAATTAATTTCCCTTACTTTGATCGTTCTAGGGATTTTCAACCTAGGATTTCCACCATAACCGATCCCGCTATCGTTTCTACGGGGCTAGGGAATCAAAATAATAGAAGAATCAAATCAAGTTTCTTACCTTGGGAAGGGGAATTTCTCTGCTCTTGGAAAAATTGCCTCTAGTTCCAAAACTTCGTGCCTTAGAATAATGGCGGCACAACCCTGAAATCCCACTTAAAATCCACATTCTGATTCCCGTCGTCTGCTGTAGCGGTTACTTTTTTGCTGCAGCAACCACGCTATGGCGGTTAGGACACCACCACAATGGATTCAATGGTTATTCTCCTGGTCCATTATAGAAGGACTCCGACTGTGATAATGGTCTTGCTGCAACAGAAGTTCCCTGGATGCAATGGTCCCCGTAACTAGTAGCTCTAAATCCTCTTCTCAAACCACTCCTCAATTTAGAATTTTCCCTATCTCTCATCAACACCTTTCTATCCACAACTTAGGCTAGTTAAAGGGTTTCGACTTATTCCTCTCGTAATGACGTTAGAGTTGTTAAATTCGATACAAATTAAAATACCATTCATCCCCGAATGGCCTACAAAAGTAAGGAAGAGAACATACAAGTTTCCACAAACAGTTGAGGATTTTTGTTTCGCATATAGGCCTCGGTATCCCAAGTGGCTTCCTCTATGGGATGATTCTTCCACTGGACCTTTATCGTTGTAATATCCTTCGATCTCAACTTGTGTATCGCCACTGGCTCCTCCTCATAGAAGAGGTCCTCATCCAGTAGCACCGAGTCACATTTGATTGTGTATGACCCATCTTTATGGTATTTCTTTAACATGGAAACATGGAAGGTGGGATGTATTCCTGACAGTCCTGGCAGCAATGCCAATTCATAAACTACTTCCCCCACACGTAGGAGAATCTCAAATGGCCTAATGTATCTCGAACTAAGTTTCCCCTCTTCCCAAACCACATTACCCCCTTCATGGGAGATACCTTGAGCAACACTTGCTCTCCCACCATGAACTTCATATCTCTCACTTTCCTATTTGCATATTGTTTATTCTTTCTTTTAGCAGCTACCAAACATTCTTGAATCACCCGAACCTTTTCGAAGGACTCTTTATGTAGGTCAGTACCCCAAGGTCTCACCTCAAATGCGTTGAATTATCCAATTGGAGACCTGTATTTCATCCCATATATAGCTTCAAATGGCGCCATGTACATACTTGAATGATAACTGTTGTTGTAAGAAAACTCCGCCAAGGGCTTAATTTATCCCAATGGCCACCAAAATCTATCACAAGGGCCTAGATCATGTCTTCTAACACCTGAATGGTCCTTTCGGACTGTTTGTCTAACTGCGCATGGAAGGAAATGCTCAAATCCAACCTGCTACCTAGTTGTTCTTGCAAAGTCCTCTAGAAATGGGAGGTGAACTAAGTACCCCTGTCTGACACGATCGAAACTGGCACCCCATGCAATCGAATCACCTTCTTGACATATAACTTGGCTAGACTCTCAGCATTATAAGTTACCTGAATAGGTAAGAAGTGAGCAGACTTAGTTAGTCTATCAATAAAGACCCAAATGGAGTCAAACTTCCCCAATGTCTTTGGAAGAGCAACCACAAAGTCCATCGCTATCTCTCCTATTTCCACTCTAAGATGGGCATCCTCTGAAGTACTCCCCCAGGCTTCTAGTGCTTGTAGTTCACGTGCTAACAGTTTAATAACTGGACGAGATACTCAACAATGTCCCTCTTCATCCTTCCCCACCAATAATGTCGCTTCAAGTCATGGTACATTCTAGTAACCCAGGGATGGATGGAGTACCTTGAGTTGTGATCTTCTGATAGGATAGTTTTACTCAGCTCGTTAACCGTGGGGACACACAGATGTCCCTTTATCCTCAGGACCCCTTCATCATCTAGCAATATTTCCTTAGCTTTCCCCCGCAAGACCTTGTCCCAAATCTTACTTAGCTTTGCATCCTTAAACTGTCTGGCTTTTATCTCTTCTAAAAGTGATGACTTAGCCTCCATGCTCACTAGTATCCCACCTA
This sequence comes from Datura wrightii, assembly GCA_035772735.1. Classification (NCBI taxonomy): domain Eukaryota; kingdom Viridiplantae; phylum Streptophyta; class Magnoliopsida; order Solanales; family Solanaceae; genus Datura; species Datura wrightii. Next base: position 102,119,745 of record JASDFA010000027.1, on the reverse strand, counting down.
TTTTTAATAATGATAGTCTCACCAGGCTATTCGTCAGTGTCCGGACTTCTCTGGCCATCTGTAATACCTCGGATGTTCCTAAGATTAGACCCTGGGTTTAAAATGGAAGTTGGCAGAATCTGGGAAAAAATTCATAAAACGGGTCGTGAGGTGACCTGTGGGAGCAGCTCAAGAGTCATGATGTGACTCGTGGTGAGGCCCAGGAGATGAGTTGAAATTTGGGAATTTGGATCCCCACGGATGAGACCACAAGTCGTGGTCAGGCCCCATGACTCGTTAGGTCAGTAGTGGCAAGTGATGATTAAGAAGGAAAAGGAAGAAGGCAGTGTACCTAACGGAAGGACCCTATGAGTCGTGGTCTATGACCACAATTCGTAGGGAGGGTCGTGAGCAGCATGATGAAGCAAAATAAAAATCCCAGGAAGTGTATGTGACGAGTGGTGACCACAACTCATGGTCACCAATAATGAATCGTGAAGTTACCGTGATGAGCCCAGTTGACTTGATAAGCAGTGTACTTGACAGAAGATGCCACGAGTTGTGGCCAGAGGTGATCAGTCGCATGTCCCTCGTGGGGACTAACTAGTAGTTATTTTCTGCGAATTTAGTAAGAGCTTTTCCATAATTCCTAAGATCTTAAGGCCTAAACTATCTCACTTTAAGTTATGAATGAGGACTTTTAAGAGGGTTAAGTTCATTTTAGTTCATTTTCATTCATGCATGCAAAGATAGAAGGTTAGAGGGGGTGATCAAGCTTGTTCTTCTTCAAATTCTCTTCAATTCCTCTTGGGCAATAAAAGAAGTGTAATAATCAGCTACAATCAAGTATGTAGGGGTTATGAATGGGTGAATCCTTTCACACCCATGCCCAATCTCTCTCTAAATCATGAATTTCCTATGTCAATTCTATGAGGTTTTAACCCAATGCATGAAATTCCTAATTCTCTACATGGGTATGATCTAAATATGTTTCTACTAATGAATTATGTCACGCCCTACATTGGGAGGCATGACTGGCACCTAGTGCCACACTGGAATTTGACTGACCTGGCTAGGCATATGCACGTCTGGTGAAAGCCTGCAACTTAACTCAAGAAAACAATGGGCTATATCTCGATTGTAAACACAGCCCCCGGCCGTCAAGACCTTATAGCCACCTGTAAAAGAAATAGCTAACCAGCAACAGATAATAACAGGGAGTACTATGCGGGCCAACAAGACCACCATGATATCTAGTTATAACTCAAATGTAAATCAGGCACTAAACTAAGGTATGGTCGACAAGGCCGCTAACTAACAGCTAAACAAGGCCCCACATGGCCAACACATAAAGTAAAGAATACACGAGCCCCACATAGCCAACAACAAACTAGCCACAGGGAATCTGTAAAATCTGCAAGCCTCTAGGAGTGTAATAAAGGTCGAGACAGGGCCCCGACCTACCCATAAATTATACAATCAAAAGGAGTAGACCTTCTAACTGTTAGCTCCAGAAAAAAGGAGCCGACTGCACTGCTAACTCTGGCTGAAAGCTAGGAGGGTCCTGATCCGGGTCTATCAGCACCTGTTGGAAAGTAATGCAGCACCTGCAGGTGGGCTTCAGTACAATTTTTATCGAATATGTAAGGCAGTAGCTGTAAATAACTAGATAACTGAAATGAAACTGAAAGTACGGAATGAAAAGGATAGAGATACTACCTAAATAGCTTAACTTCCTTCTATATAATCTATTAGTGAATAGCGCAAACAAGAACCTTAGCTAGCCCCCATAAGTCAGAAGGTACAACTAGCACAGAATAACCCACCTGGGCCCCTATAAGCCCTGGCAAGTACACTTCAATCTATATACCCTAACAAGGCCACACTGAGTCAACTAATAACTATAGTTGTCCTACCAGTCCCCTGGGTCTGCAACTGAGCCCGCTCACCCCCTGAACTGTAGTTGTGTCTGAGCCTACTGGACTCCTGATATCTGCAGCCCGAGCACCAGGCTCGACGGGGATGTGGTGCCGATATGGCATAAAATAGTCCAGCCATGGAATGGACTATATAGGGCCCTCGAACCTCATCTTCATCCTTTGCAGATGGCATACTGCTCCTTGGAGCGACGTCATCTAGCCCCTGGCGGGCGTCGACACAGCTAGTAACCCTAGTGTTGGTTATGGAGGCTATATAGCGCAAAGTCAATCCCAAACTAAACATAGAGTACAGGTCTCAGCTAATAGCAACAGCTATTCACAATAGATATACTTCTGGCTCTTATACTAGGATTCAATCTATATTACAATTCCGAAGGAATTTTCCTTAACATACCACGATTGTCGATTCCTGATTAATTGGGGACTTTCAATTCGTATTCAATAGCTCTATCCAACTATAACTATATTACTGGGAGAATGAGATCAGTTTCATTACTAAATTCGGAAGAAATGATAACTTTTAATACTAATAGCAACTATACTTCAACTTCACAAAATACGGTCGAAAACGTATAATTTCCCAGGAATTCAGAAGGGAAAATGCTTACTTGAAGCCTGTGACCGTATAGGAATCAATTTGGAGCAATTCTGATCGCTTCTACTCAGTGGAGTTTTGATTCACTTGGTGTATTTCGAGAAACTAACTCCATAGTAATGCTCCCTGCAAGCTTATAACCTGATACCTAAAGTTAATTTTAATTTGGACGGCATTTGGCAGCGTATTTGGAAGAAAATTACTTGAAAATGTCGTATTTTCGTTCTCTGGATGTAGGTCTATTTATTTGATATAATACCAAATGATTCAATTGAACTTATATAAAACTTGGGCAATGGACACGGGGTCCATGTCACAGACCCCAACGCGGCAATCTTGGGCCATGTCATGGAGCCCATCACGGAGGGGCAGGGTCCGTGACACATTGCCCTTTTGGCAGCTTGTCCGGCCTTCTCCCTTGCAACCTCGATTCTGCGCTCATTCGACCTTTCCCCCGAACCTGTCTCGTACGTGTTGTACTCTAAAACTCTTGACTAACATACAAATATGCCGACTAAATGTTAGGAGCTTATGGGGTGTAACATCCTCCCCCCCCCCCCTTACGAACATCCATCCTCGAATGTCAACTTCAACTTACAAGAGTTTAACTCTTTCAACTATTATTCTGGAAAAATTTCGGCAGAGTCTCCCCTGTAATATGGACTATCTGAAAACCCTGAAATGCAGAAAATAAGGCACCTCACATGACACTATAACAACTATTTCACAACAAAATGGTAGTCAATTGAATAGTATAAATAACATAAATCATAAAATAACAGCTGAACAACAACCTTACCTTAACTTTCATAGTATGGACAAACCCTGGAACAGATGAGGATATCTGGATCTCATGTTGTCTTCGGCTTCCCAGGTCGTCTCTTCTCTATTCTTGCTTCTCCACAGTACCTTAAATAAGCGACATCTTTGGTTCTCAACCTACGAACCTGCTGATCTAATATGGCCACTGGAACCTCTTCACAGGACAACTCCTCAGTAATCTGGACATCCTCAACTGGCACAACTCGAGATGGATCCCTTATACACTTCCGCAGCATCGATACATAAAAGACCAGGTGAACAAACTCTAACTCTAGAGGAAAATCTAACTCGTATGCCACCTGGCCTATTCTTTGGAAGATCCGATATGGCCCAATGAACCTCTAGCTAAGAGGTTCCCTTTTTACCAAACCTTATTACGCCCTTCATTGGCAAAACATTCAAAAATACTCGATCGTCTACATTGAATTCTAGGTCTCTACGCAGCACATCAAAGTAAGATTTGTAGCGACTCTAGGCTGTTAATAAGCGCTCTTTGATAAGCTTTACCTTCTCCTCTGATTGGTGGATCATGTCTGGTACAATTAATTTTGATTCTCCTACCTCATACCAACCAACAGGAGACCTGCACTTCCCCTCGTATGGTGCCATCTGAATTGTCGAATGGTAACTATTATTGTAAGAAAATTCAATAAGGGGTAAATTTTCATCCCAACTGCCATGAAGTCTAACACACACACTCTCAACATGTCCTCAAGTGTCTGAATTATACGTTCTGCCTGCCCATCTGTCTGAGGATGGAATGTTGTACTCAAGTTAACCTGCATTCCCAAGCCTCTCTGAAATGTCTGTCAGAATCTAGTTGTGAATTGTGCTCCTTTGTTAGAAATGATAGATACTAGGAAACCATGGTAGTCTAACTATTTCCCTGATGTATAACTCGTCATAGTCCTCGGCTGAGAAAGTGGTCCTGACTGGCAGAAAATGAGCTGACTTTGTCAATCTATCAACAGTCACCCAGATGGAATCAAATCTGCATCTCGTACGGGGTAATCCTGTCACAAAATCCATATTGATTGCTTCCCATTTCCACATAGGCACTGCAATTTCCTGTGTCAATCCGCCGGGTTCTTTATGTTCAGCCTTTACCTGGTGAAAGTCAGGCCATTGTGCTGCAAATTCTGCTATACTTTTTTTCATTCCAGGCCACCAATAAATTTCTTTTATGTCATGATACATTTTCGTCGAACCCAGATGAAGAGAGTAATGAGAGTAGTGTACCTCAGCCATAATCTACTAGCGAAGCCTTGCTACATCTGGAACACAAAGGTGACCGCTGACTCTCAGGACCCCGTCCTTAGTTACCTCAAAAGCTGATACTTCCCCCTGTTGTACCTTATCTCTAAGCTGTGCTAAATGGGGATCTTCATACTGTCATTCTTTTACCTCCACTACTAGGGACGATATTGCTGTATTATGAATTATAGCCCCATTGTCTCCCGAGTCCACCATTCGAATGTCTAAGATGGTTAACTGGTGTAATTCTCAGGCCAGTTCCCATTGTTCGAGCCTCAAATGTGCCAAACACCCCATGGATCTACGAATGAGGGAATCTGCTACAATATTGGCCTTTCCTGGATGATACAAAATGTTCACGTCGTAATCTTTCAGCAGTTCTAACCAGCGACGCTGTCGTAGATTCAACTCTTTCTGAGTGAAAATGTATTGGAGGATTTTATGGTCAGTTAAAATATCTACATGGACGCCATATAGATAGTGCCTCCATATTTTCAAGGAATGAACTACTGCAGCTAACTCTAGATCGTGGGTGGGGTAATTCTTTTCATGTTTCCTCAGCTGCCTCAAAGAATAAGCAACTACCTTATCATGTTACATCAGAACACACCCTAACCCAACACTTGATGCATCAAAATACACTGTATAACCCTCTGAACCTTCTGGCAAAGCTAACACTGGTGCTGATGTCAATCTATTTTTCAACTCCTAAAAACTCTGTTCACATGCCTCAGTCCAGTGAAACTTGGTCTCTTTTTGAGTAACTTGGTCAAAGGTGCTGATAAAGTAGAAAATCCCTCTATAAATCTTCTATAGTACTGGGCTAATCCTAGGAAACTGCGTACCTCAATTGGAGTTGTAGGTCTAGGCCATGTCTTTACTGCCTCAATCTTCTGCGAATCAACCTAATACCAGCATCTGACACAATATGTCCCAAAAAGGCTACAGAGTTCAGACAGAACTCACACTTAGAAAATTTTGCATATAACTAGTGATCCTTGAGAATTTGGAGCACTGTTCGCAAATGATCTCGGTGTTATGCTTCTAAACAGGAATACACCAGAATATCATCAATAAATACATCACAAAAAAGTCCAGATATAGCCTGAAGATATTGTTCATCAGATCCATAAATACTACTGGAGCATTTGTCAACCCGAAGGATATGACTAGGAATTCAAAGTGGCCATACCTGGTCCTGAAAGTGGTCTTTGCAATATCTCTCTCTCGACCCTGATCTTAAGTCAATCTTGGAAAAGTGTCTTGCCCCTTGTAGCTGATCAAACAAATCATCTATTTTGGGGAGTGGGTACTTGTTCTTGATAGTAACTTTATTTAACTGTCAGTAATCTATAAACATGCGGAGGGAGCCATCTTTTTTTCTTACAAACAAAACTGGCTCACCCCATGGAGAAGTATTCGGACTGATAAAGCCCTTATCTAGTAGATCTTTCAACTACTCTTTCAATTCTCGGAGCTTTGTAGGAGCCATTCGGTACGTAGGGATGGATATGGGTTGAGTTCCTGGTAGCAAATCAATAGAAAAATCGCTTTCCCTTTCTAGAGGGATGCTCGGGAGTTCATCTGGAAATACATCTGGATATTCATTAACCACAGGAATAGACTGGAGAGTTGGGGATTCTATCTGGACATCCTGAACCCTGACAATATGATAAATGCAACCCTTTGCTATTAACTTTCTCACCCAAAGATAGGATATAAACCTACCTTTTGGCATAGCTGCATTCCTTTCCACTCTCACACTACCTCCCTTGGAAAGTGAAACCGAACAGTCTTGGTCCAACATTCTACATTGGCATACATGGTGCTAGCCAATCCATACCCATAATTGCATCAAAGTCAATCGTTTCTAATTCCACCAAATCTGCTAAAGCCTGGCAACCAACAACTTCTACTGTGCAACCTCGGTAGATCCTTTTAGCTATAATAGAATCACCGACGGGTGTGGACACTAAAAAATTTGCTGAAGCAATTCTAGCATGATACCAAATTTTCAGGCTACTAGTGGCATCACATAAGAAAAAGTGGAACCTGGCTCTATCAAAACATACACAAAATAAGAACAAATGTCCAACATACCTGTCAAACATCCGGTGATGACTCTGACTCCTGTTACCCCGGTAAAGCATAAGTGCAATCTAAACCGGTGTCTGAGCTAGATGCCCCTGACCTGCCTCAGCCTCTACCGGCTGGAGCTGAGGACCTATTCCCTACTGAAGATGCCGGGGCACGTGACCCTACTAAAGATCTGTCCTATCGGTCCCAATCACTCAGACCTCTGGCTGGACAGTCTCTCATCATGTGACCCTCCTACCTACATGTGTAACACACCATAGAACCATACCTGCATGCCCTAGGATGATGTCGACTGCAGATAGGGCAAGGTGGCACGGTGAATCTACTTTGCTCTAACCCTCTCTGCTGCTGCGAACTCGATGACTGTGATCTCTCACCGGGTCTTGACTGCCCCCGATAGACTGGTCTAGTACCCTGCTACTGTTGTGGAGGGTGGGGTCTAGGTGGTTTACCTGATAGTCGTGGCCTAGGTCCGCCTTGGAACTCTGCCTGAGTGTCACTAGGTCTAGCCCTACGGCGCTGCTCCTAATTTGCCCTCTCTATCTCCCGCTGTCGCTGCCTAATCCCCTCAATATTTTGACCAAATTCCTAAACACAGGAAATATCCATGTCCTCTCACAGATTTTCCATAATACAAGTCTCTACGTACTCTAGAAGCATCCCCATAATAAATCAGTGCACTCTAGGTGGCATGGTATCTACAAAAGCTAGTGCATATTGGGCCAAGGAATCAAATCTCATAGCATACTCCCGAACACTCATCGAATCCTGCTCCAGATGCAGAAACAAATCTGCCCAGGCCAGTCGTATTTCTCGCGGCAAATAGTGGTCCAGGAAGGCCTCTGAAAAGCCGAACCAAGTCGAAGGAGGAGTATCTCTACCTTTGGACCTCTCCCAACTGTCGTACCATAGCACTGCTATGTCCCACAGCCAAAATACCACTAACTCAACCAACTCTGCAGGTGAGGCATGCATTACCCTAAAGATCCGCTACAAATGATCCAAATAGTCCTGAGGGTCCTCATATCGATCCGTCCTTGTAAAATGTAGGGGACTCAGAGCGAGGAACTCTCGGACCCTCAAACTACCAGGTCCTCCCAAAGACTCTGCAACCACGGGTGCCACTAGCTGATGCTATGCAGCCATCATATGAGCTAACATAAAAATAGCACTCCTAACCTCCTGATCTGATGGCATTGGCATAGGGACTGCTGGAGGTGGTGCTGACGCATCTGCCGCTATGGACGGCTCCTGACGAGGTAGAGACTACTGGGGAGACCAAGATGGAGTCTCCCTATCGCCCTCAAATCAGGCTAACTCTGACTGGGGCACCCTGCTAGTGCCCTCTCTTGCTGCGATGTCCAACTTCCTGCCAGTCGTGGTCTGTCGCATGTCCGACATTTCTCAGTAGACAAACAGAAATGGTAAGCTTAGGGACTCAACCCTATACTATACAGCTCTATAGCATGACTTGAAGAGAAAGAAGAGAACCATCCTATCATGCCTCACAGCCTCCTGTCTATAGAATGTGGTGCACACACATCCATAGACAAGACTCTATTTAGCACGAATCACAGAATCTCTGGGATAGGGCCTTCTCTAATACCAAGTTTGTCATGCCCCACCATGGAAGAAATGACTGGCACCTAGTGCCACACTGGAATTTGACTAACCTGGCTAGGCATATGCACGTCTAGTGCAAGCCTGCAACTTAACTCAAGAAAACAATGGGCTATATCTCAGCTGTAAACACAGTCCCCGACCGACAAGGCCTTATAGCCACCTATAAAACAAACATCTAACCAGCAACAGATAATAGCAGGGAATCCTATGCCAGCCGACAAGGCCACCATGATATCTAGTTATAACTGAAATGTAAATCAGGAACTAAACTAAGTTATGGCTGACAAGGCCGCTAACTAATAGCTAAACAAGGCCCCACATGGCCAACACATAAAGTAAAGCATACACAGGCTCCACACAACCAACAACAAACTAGCCATAGGGAATCTATAAAATCTGCAAGCCTCTAGGAGTGGAATAAAGGTCGAGACAGGGCCCCGACCTACCCCTAAACTTTATAATCAAAAGGAGTAGACCTTCTAACTGTTAGCTCTGGAAGAAAGGATCCGATTGCACTGCTAACTCCGGCTGAAAGCTAGGAGGGTCTTGATCCGGGTCTATCAGCACCTGCAGGCAAGTAATGTAGTGCCCGAAGGTGGGCGTCAGTACAATATGTACAGAATATGTAAGGCAGTAACTGTAAATAACTAGATAACTGAAATGAAACTGAAAGTACGAAATGAAAAGGATAGAGATACTACCTGAACATTTTAACTTCCTTCTATCTAATCTATTAGTGAATAGCGCAAATAAGAACCTTACCTAGCCCCCATAAGCCGAAAGGTACAACCAGCACAGAATAACCCACCCGAGCCCCTATAAGCCCTAGTGAGTATACTTCAATCTATATACCCCTAATAAGGCCACACTGAATCAACTAATAATTATAGCCATCCTACCAATCCCTCGAGTCTGCAACTGAGCCCACTCAGCCCGTGAACTATAGTTGTGTCTGATTCCAGCGGACTCCTGGTATCTACACCTCAGGCACCAGGCTCGACGGGAGTGTGGTGCCAATACGACATAAAATAGTCCATCCATGGAATGGACTATATGGGGCCCTCAAACCTCATTTTCATCCCTCGTGGACAGCATACTGCTCCTTGGAGCAACATCATCTAGCCCCTGGCGGGTGTCGACACAGCTAGTAACCCTAGTGTTGGTTATGGAAGGCTATACAGGGAAAAGTCAATCCCAAACTAAACATAAAATACTGGTCTCAACTAATAGCAACAGCTAATCACAATAGATATACTTCTGGCTCTCTTACTGGGATTCAATCTATATTACAATACTATAGAAACTAACTTGCCGAAGGAATTCTCCTTAACATACCTCGATCATCGATTCCTGATTAACTGACCAGTTTTAATTCATATTCAACAGCTCTTTCCAACTATAACTGTATTACTAGGAGAATTAGATTAGTTTTAGTACTAAATTCGGCAGAAATGATAACTGTTAATATTAATAGCAACTATACTTCAACTTCATAAAATACGACCAAAAACATATAATTTCCCAGGAATTCAGAAGAGAGAAATGCTTACTTGAAGCCTGTGACCGTATAGGAATCAATTTGGAGCAATTTTGATCACTTCTACTCAGCAGAGTTCCAATTCTGCAGGTGTATTTAAAGAAACTAACTCCATAGTAATGCTCCCTGTAGGCTTATAACCCAATACCTGAAGTTAATTTGAATTTGAACGGCGTTTGGCAGCGTATTTGGAAGGAAATTACTTGAAAATGTCGCATTTTTCATTCTCTGGATGAGGGTCTGTTTATTTGTATAATACGAAATGATTCAATTGAACTTTTATAAAACTTGGTCGATGGACACAAGGTCCGTGTCATGGACCCCAACATGGCAATCTTGGGCCGTGTCACAGAGCCCACCACGGAGGGAGAGGGTTCATGACACTTTCCCTTTTGGCAGCTTGTCCGGCCTTCTCCCTTGCAACCTCGATTCCGTGCTCGTATCACCTTTCCCCAGGCCTTTTCTCATATGCTTCATACTCTAGAACTCTTGACTAATATACGAATATGCTGACTAAACATTAGGATCTTATGGGGTGTGTTCACTCCCAATTACATACAAGTGCACGTGGTCGTACAAGTAATAAAGTGGCTTTATTTCAAGCCAGGTATCGAACCCACAGGGACTGTAATGTGACCGTAATTTTTCTTTAAGTGTTTAGTATACGCAATTCTTTATACAAGTAGACAAACAGAATAAATGGTGAATTTTCAATAATACTAGTTAATGTAACTTTAAGTAAGAAGATTGTAAATGATAATCTGAACAATAACACAAACAAGCTAAGGTTAAGGCAAAACATGCAGATATGTAATTTACTGATTAAATATCAGTCAACACTTCTCTTCGGTTGTTGGTCAGGAATTATTAACCAATGGATTGGGTCTTTCGAACTCCTCTCCAATTAAAGAATCATGAGACTTACATTACACATTTTTGTGATGCAAACGCTTCATATTCTATCAATACACAACAAATTCCATCGATGACCAAATATGACATTACAGATATATTTCTATTCTGAATGTTAATCTTCTGTTAGTTCCTCAACCAAGACAAGAACATATCCAACCAATTCACATCTATCCAATTAATCTTCCTTTCGGAAATAAAACTAGAATTCTAGGATTTACATTAACAATGGCCAAGAATTAATGTAGTGAAAACAAGAATTAGCAGAACAACTGTTGTAGAGAAGATAAAAACTGAAATAACATCAATTACATACTACTGCAATCATCCTCAACCTCAGCCAAAGGTGAATTAGCCACTCATTTGATGATTAAACATCTTCAAACAAGTAGAAATCATACAAGCAATTGAAATCTAAAAGAAAAAGGAAGAAAATTAACCAAAGAACTTCTTCAGCTCAACTGCTTGATACCCACGTTCTAGCTTGAAATGTCAGATATCTTAAAATAAAACTTAAGTGTGCTCTTTATACAAGTGGAAAATTTCCCGGAATAAAATGGCAACGTGGCACGGAGGGTTGCTCCGTGCCACGGCCCTGTCGCGGAGCCTCACTGGAACTGGGATGCTGGATTATTATTCCTTAGCATGGCACGGAGGCTATCACGGAGCCTCAGCTCCGTGCCACGGATGTAACACGCACCTTCACTGGAATCCAGGTGTGCAGCTAAGCCTTCCCACCGTGTCACTGAAGTGAACGCAGAGCATAGGCTCCATGACATGGTACCATCGCGCACCTTCACTGGAATGCAGCACAAATCCCACTCTAGGCAGAATACCTCCGCGATGGTGGCGTGACACGACCCTGTTGCGGAGCATCAAGTTTTAGCATTTTCTTGCCAACTTCCGAGTTTTGCTTCCGAGTCCATTCCTCCACTTCACCAACTTGTAGATTAGTTCCCAAAATTCATTCTAACTGCAAAAACAATAACTAATCATGTTGGTTAGTATAAATCCACATTTACATATAAATCACATGAGAATGTACACATAAAAGTAGATAAACAAGTCAAAATTAAGTAATAAAGTATCACTTGGGCATGCAATTATGCCCAAGATCACCTACCCCACACTTAAATCCTTGTTCGTCCTCGAACAACCCTTTCACATCTCATGTAATTTCAGACTCATGCATAGCTAATTTAACACGACAATTCAAGCTATGGCTATAAGGATTATTTAAGATAGCAAGTTAAAAATAGAGCATGCACAATTTAATCATTGAAATGAATTACAACTATGTTAAGACTTCCTAACCTCAAGAATCAACTCTCAATCTTAGCAAACTCATGCAAATCAACCAATCAAGAAATCCACATGAATGTTATCTCTCATTAAACATGTGCCCTCACAACACAAGAGAGTTACCCCATTTTTACTTCAAAAGAATTTCAAATAACAAAGGGTATGGGCATATGAATAAAATTACGCTCACTCTCTCAAAGAATTCACATGCATCATGTGGTGAGCCATAAGCTTGCCCTTAGTGTTTACTCCACTAATTTAAGGATGTATGAACGTAAGATCAAGTAGGACTTAATGGGTTGTAATGTAAGCTAAGGAACGGGTAGGTACTATTCTGGCCAGTAATAGTGACTATCTTCCCCCAAGCGCTTTTAATACATCCACATTCATTAAAGACATCTCTATACTTCCTCCTCACTCTTCTCACTCTTGAATATTCTATTCTTGTTCCCATTTCTTTAAGCACACTCAGCTTACTAGTAAAGTGTATTTAAGCAAATTTTTCATTTACTTTATTACTCTCTACTAATAATCGATCATTTTCAAACAAGTGCACCTTTGTCCTTTTCTCAACTTTCACAACTTCTACCTCTCCTTCTGTTTCACGCTTCTCACTCCTTCACTCATTGGAATTTTTCACTTAAGCGCTTAGGAGTTTTGGATCAAATTCACGGCTAATGAAAGAAAAGGATTAAGCTTATGTTGTAACTAGCAAAGAATAGGCTTAAGGCTCAATGGGGCTAACTAGGATTTAAAATTCAAGGTAGGTAAGATACGGGATAAATTTAGGTTCATTCAAAGAAATGCCTACATCCTCTCCTACAATCCACATCCTTCATTTTGTTTTATATACACACCAGGCAAGTTCTAGACACTTCACAGTAGCATGGAATATTAGAAAAACTCACACTCACTGCACATGCTCAATTTAAGACATATTCACAGACTCTTAACTCAATTAATTACAAGAATTCAAAATTAAGCTTTAATCACATCGAGTCGAATTCTAGAGCCTAGGTGTCTCAACATGTTTAACACACTTGCATGCTTCCATCCGAATCACACTTGCATCTTACAATATAGCACATAACAAGAATGTCGAACTATTAATGAGCTATGTGTTCAAAAAAAATCTAAACCTACTAACTAAATTTCCCTTAAGACGGTCGTCATCCATCCATCAGAGGGAACAGTCTCTATCTAAGACTTCGGTTCAAGGGGACTATTCTCGAAAAAAGCACCAAAAACAAAAACCGAGAAACCCAAAACAAAAAAATAGAAAAAAATAAAGTAAAAAAAATAAAAATAGCAAATAATTACACAAATAACTACTTAACAATTTGTTACAATTACTTCACCAGCACCAACACACAAAAGCATCAACAACATAACACGACACACAATGTCACACATTAAACAGCCACAGAAGCACAAACATAGCACAACCTTACTACACCAGCACCTAACTACTCCCACCCCATACTTAGTTGGAACACTGTCCCCAGTGTTCACATATCTGCAATTAAAAACAAAGTTTGGGTGGTGTAACTCCCTGATCAATCAAAATGTTCAATCTCTTCATCAGGTGCTAGTGCCTAATCTCCAAGATCAAAATCCTCTTCGCCGTCCTCCTCTGACTCAATGTCACCGGCGTGTTTCCTCATCAGTAGGGATGTCGTCATCAACTGGTTCTACAAATGCGGGCTCAACTCTACATAATGCTCGGCATGCTCATTAAATGGATAATCCATGTCGAGCAGCCACAATTCATCTTCCGTAGCAGGCCTTCCACCAATCCGTAGTTGCAGCATCTGCATCCCATACATTCGGGCCATGTATTGGTCATCCGAGCATGTCACTCGACGAGTGTAAGCACAGGCCCAAATGTGGTATCAGGTGCTTTGGTCTTAGTGGCATCCAAAGCACGCCGGTCAAGTTGAGGAATGTAGTCCAGGGCCTCCTCTTCAATACCATGGCCCCTGAGGAAAGCTATTAGAAGACCACCGAAACCATACTGATGCCCTTGATGAAGTTTGGCTTTCTTCGTGGAGAAAATAATCACCGCTCCAATATTTATCTCCAGTCCTTTCATCAATGCATACACCAAACAAACTCTATCCCGGGTGACATCAATCATGTGCACCCCCGGGATCAGGAAAGTACATACTATCTTCAACCAGATCCTCGCTTCTCTGTTCATTTGGGAGTATGGCAATGTCTGGTGATATCCTCTTTCCTTGTGACGACTCCACCTAGCTGTTGATCGTGCTCCATATAAAGTGCGTCTGATATCTGCATATGGTGGAGTGATATTCAGCTGGCGGAGGACATGCGCTTCTGTGTCCCGCATCCCCAAGATGGCATTTAGATGTTGTGGTTCAAAAGTAACCACCAGTCCTCTGATCTTAATTATGTGGCTACGCACGGTGGGATTCCAATTAGTGTAGAATTCCCTTATGAGATGGAGATTGCACTCTTTAGGATCTTAAAAGATAAAGTTTAACCCAACAGTGTTTATCCTATGTAGGATTCTCGGGAATTCTTGAGCTAGTGGTTCCCGTTCTATTTGTTCCTCTGGGAAATACTTGGTTTCCTTGTGTTTGGCATACCATTTCTTTCCCTCATCTGTAACCCATCGTGTTCCATATTGTCGACGTTGCCCCCTTGGAACAGATGGTGCCGCTGGAACTGTTGCCACAATTCTCAGTCTTTTTCTGCTGGCGCCAGATGTGGATGCATGGTATATTTGGCTACGACTAAGGCTGGGCTTAAATTGATCACCCCACACTTAGTCGTTAGCCGTAGTCAATACAATTCGACAAGAAGAACCACATAATTTTAGCTCTTATTTCCCAAAAGGTTTAGTGCATTAATAAAAGTCGATAGAACAATTTCATTGTACTACTCAGACTTCATACAATGCATTATGAAAGTTCATCCATCGATTCATTTTACAAACTCATGAGCAATTCTCAAGTTGTGCACAACAACCTATGGGATTTTCCTACTTTCATCCCCAAAAATCAATCTTCAACCATAACATAATCAAAGTTTAAGCACAAAAGTTTTTTTTCAACTCCAACACACGCACAACCCAAAATATCTGTATTTCTACCCTTTTCTCCTTCTTCCCAACTAAATTTCTCACCCCTTGTTATCAACAGTGTAAGATTTTCTGTTATACCCCGTAAGATTCCCGGCACCTAGATGGCCTATTCGCGCGTTGGTTGAGCATATTTGAAAACCATACGTGCTAAAGAAAGGCCCGGGAAAGGATCGGACGAATAGCCTGTCGAACCATCGCGGAAGGAGCCGGGGCAGAGCCCCTCCGCGATGGCAGCGTGTCACGGAGGCGGTCCACCGCGTTGGCTCTGTGACACGTTGGGCCTGTCCAGGCCCAGGTATATAAAGCCCCACTTCAGTTTATTTTCACTAAACTCATTGATAAAATCCAGAAAACGTAGAAAAACAGAGAGAGACGAAGAGGGTTAATATATTATCACCCGATTATGCTGCCAAACGTAGTCCAAATCTAAATTAACTCCAGATACCGAGGTATTTAGCAGCAGGGAGCATTCCTACGAATATTGTTTTGCGAAATACGGCCGACGAATCGTCGAGCTACCAGACTAAGGTAAGTATAATTTCTCCAAATTAGTGTCCTTGTGCTCCTAGCCGTAAAGTGAATACTTCTCCCTTCTAGACTTCTGAAAAATAGCAAGTTTTCGACCGTCTTTCGATAGGCCTAAGTTTAGGCTATAATTATATCAAAAGTGAAGTCGTCTTTCATAATAGTGTTGTATTTAGTGCTAATTGACACATATGCGAAGTTGTCAGGAGGGCCCGATAGTTTGAGGGTCTGAGAGTTCTTGGCTCTGAATCCCCCACAGTTTACAGGTACGGACCGGACAGAGGACCCTCAGGATTTTCTAGATCAGATGCAGAGAATTTTCAGGGTTATGCATGCCACGCCTACAGAATCGGTTGAGTTGGCAGCATTCCGGTTACGGGACATCGCCGTATTGTGGTATGAAAGCTGGGAAAGGTCCCGAGGGAGAGATGTTTCCCCTCTGACCTGGTCCAGCTTCTCAGGAGCTTTTATGGATCACTATTTGCCACGGGAGATTCGACAGGCCCGGGTGGACCAGTTTCTACATCTAGAGCAGGGGGCCATGAGTGTTCGGGAATATGCCTTGCGGTTTGATTCTTTGGCCCGGTACGCACCGGCCTTTGTTGATACCATGGCATCCAGAGTACACCGCTTTATCATGGGGTTGAATCCAGAATATGTTGAGACTTGTATTATGACCACACTGCGAGAGGACATGGATATTGCCCGAGTTCAGGCATTTGCCCAGAATATTGAGGGCATCAGGCAGCGGCATCGGGAGATCAGGAGGACCAATCAGGAACAGCGCCGCAGGGACAGGCCAGTTGAGTTACATAGGGAGGCTTGGGGAGGACCTAGGCCACGATTGTTAGATAGGCCGCCCAGGCCCCCGCCTCCACCACAGCCGCAGAGGGGTAGATTTAGCCGCAGGGGGTAGTCAGAGACCGGCAGAGGCTCGCAGATTGCAGATTCACCATTACAGAGGACGGCGGAGAAGAGTAGGTATACCCTACCACTTTGCCCTATATGCAGCTGATGCCATTCTGGACCATGCAGGTATGGCTCCACCAGATGTTATATTTGTGGCCAAGAGGGCCATCTGATGAGAGATTGACCAGCCAAAGGTCAGGAGGACCGGGATAGATAGGACAGGGCATCCGCAGGGTCACGAGCTACAGCATCCTCAGCAGGGCGCAGGCCCTCAGTTTCACCAGGTAGGGGTCGGGGCAGATCAGGGGCCTCCAGTGCAGGTGTGGGTCCAAGCCGCACATATGCTTTACCAGAGAGGCAGGATTCAAAAGCGTCACCTGATGTTGTGACAGGTATGATGACTATCTGCTCACACCCTGCTTATGTATTGATTGATCCAGGATCTACTTTGTCCTACATTACTCCATTTGTGGCTCGAAAGTTTAATGTCGCACCAGAGTTATTACAGCAGCCCTTTTCAGTATCTACACCCGTCGGTGACTCCATTATAGCTAGTAGAATTTATCGAGGGTGTACAGTAGAGGTTGCTGATCGCCAGACTATGGTAGATCTGGTAGAGTTAGAAATGATTGATTTCGATGCCATTATGGGTATGGATTGGTTGGTGCCCTGCTATGCTAACGTAGAATGTTGGACCAATACAGTCCGATTCCACTTTCCAGGAGAGGCTGTGCGAGAGTGGAAGGGCAGCACAGCTACTCCAAAAGGTAGGTTTATTTCCTACCTTCAGGCGAGGAAATTGATAACTAAGGGATGTATCTACCACCTAGTCAGGGTTCAGGATGTCCGAGTAGAATCTCCGACACTCCAGTCTGTTCCGGTGGTGAACGAGTTCCCTGATGTGTTTCCAGATGAGTTACCTGGTATTCCCCCAGAGAGGGAAATAGATTTCGCTATTGATTTATTACCAAGCACTCAGCCTATATCAATTTCTCCTTATCGTATGGCTCCTGCAGAACTTAGAGAGTTGAAGGAGCAGTTGAAAGATTTGCTAGATAAAGGTTTCATCAGGCCGAGTACTTCACCATGGGGTGCGCCAGTTCTATTTGTGAGGAAGAAAGATGGCTCGCTCCGTATGTGCATAGATTATCGGCAGTTGAACAAAGTTACAGTGAAGAATAAGTATCCGCTTCCCAAAATGGATGATTTGTTTGATCAGCTACAAGGGGCCAGATACTTTTCTAAGATTGACTTGCGGTCCGAATATCACCAGGTTCGAGTTCGTGAAAGAGATATTCCTAAAACGGCGTTCAGGACCCGATATGGACACTTCGAATTTTTAGTTATGTCCTTTGGGTTAACGAATGCCCCAGCAATATTCATGGACCTGATGAACAATATTTTCAGACCATATCTGGACCTGTTCGTGATCGTGTTTATTGATGACATTCTGGTGTATTCTCGCTCCGAAGCAGATCACCGGACTCATTTACAGACAGTGCTCCAGATTCTCAGGGACCGCCAGTTATATGCTAAGTTCTCCAAGTGTGAATTTTGGCTGAACTCAGTAACCTTCTTGGGGCATATTGTGTCGGATTCTGGTATACAGGTTGACACGCAGAAGATAGAAGCAGTTAAGACCCGGCCTAGTGATCTTGGGCAGATTTATATGCCCAAGTGATACTCAAACGTATCATTTTCGTCTTGTTTATTGTGCAATGTGTATACATTTTCATGTAATTGGTAATAAAATGTGAATCTATACTAACCAACATGATTAGCATTGTTTTGTAGGTAAAACATGATTTAGAGGAGCAAAAATGCATGTTGGAACAATATCGGAGTTGGACTTGGATGCGAGCACGGAATCGACATTGGAATGCACAATGTAAAGGGGATCCGCGATGGAGCCGTGCCACGCTACCATCGCGGAGGCACACTGCATGGAGGATGAATTAATTTGGCAATTTCCAGTGAAGCCTCGCGACAGCTCCGTGGCACGGAGGCAAGCCTCCGCGTTGCATGCCGTGCCACGTTGAGGTTATATTCCCGGACCCTGGATTTCTAGTGAGGGTCTGCATCCACGCCGTGTTATGGAGGCAGTGCTCCGCATTGGCCTCCGTGACACATTGCTTGTTATTCCGGGAAAAATTCCCAATAGTATAAATAGAACACTTAGGCTTATTTTTAATTAATTCAGACTTGGTGGAGCAAGGACGTGGGTTACAGGCAGTTGAGGGACGAAAAAGCTAAGGGTTTCTCTCTCTTTCTTCTTCTTTCAATCAATTGTTTGTATGATTAACACTTGTTTTAGGATGATTAATCCACAAATGAGTGCCTAATTCTCTTCCTTGCTGAGGTTTTGAACAATGGTGATGAATTTTGATTATTGAATTGTATGGTTTTTCATCTTCTTCTTCTATGTTGTTCTATTAATTCTTGTTTCTACTGCATTAGTGTGTGGCCGACATTAATGTACATCTAAAAAGTCCGATTTCACTCGAGAGAGCACGAAATTGGAAAGTTGTGAATTAATAGGGTATTGTTCTTAACTTGATTTGGGAAAATTGGGTTTTGATGTGCTTTCCTGATAGAAATATACTTGAAAGCCGTATTAGTCAATTTAGGAACCGGAATTGTATTGCGAGGTCATAAATTGCATTTGATCACAGAAATGTAGACGGATGGTTTATGATTCTTAAGTGAGGTTAAATACGAGAGTTTTAATCTCTAGGCTAATGTTCTTGGCTAGCAACTAGAAGAGAAGAATAACCAAATTATGATTATAATCAAGTTCATTACTTGTTCTTAACCTTGGCATGCTCATATCCATAGTTTCAATTCAAAGTAAATATTTGTTAATAGTTTTAGTATATAATTTATAAACAAAAATTCTTTAACTTTTGGTTACGTTGTTGTCAGCATAATTAGAGGTAAACTAGAATATAGTATACTTAAGCAATTTTACTTATCCAGAGTCTCCTTGGTTCGATACTTGGCTTACTTAGCCACTTTATTACTTGTTTGACCACGTGCACTTGCGTGTCGGTTTTTAACCCATATAAGCAAACACCCGAACAAGTTTTTGGCGTTGTTGCCGGGGAGACTAGGCAATTAGTGAAATTGTGTTAAGTGTAAATTTATTGTATTTTTGTTTTATTTTCTTAAGTGTTGACAACTTGGTCTTAGCCTGTATTTTGCAGACTTGATTTCTGTGAACACTGGCAAAGGACAAGGAGCTGGTGGAATCTTATACAGAGCCTGAACGTGAATTTCATAGTAAATGCAGAGAAGCTCTACAAAAAAAGCTGCAGTTGCTCAGACAGACTATAATGGAGCAACAAAATCCATCGGTTGTGAGGGCAGTGTTAGTGCCCGACGAAGCAGCAGCAAGGCCGGTTCGCGAGGTGGCAATCCCACATGCCAACAATGTACATTCAAGTATCCCCAAACCAGAGCCTGGAGGGAGATTTGAATTAAAGCAGAATATGGTGCAACTTTTGCACACAAGCGGGCAATTTACCGGTCTCCCTCAGGAAGACCCACAACAACATCTCCAGAATTTTTTGGAGATAAGTGACACTTATATACCCGCTGGAGTGTCACCTGATTATGTTCGGCTCACCCTATTTCCGTTTTCCTTACTTGGTGAAGCCAAGAGGTGGTTAAAAGCTGAACCACCAAATTCTATATCAACGTGGGATGATCTAGCACGAAAGTTCTTGATAAGATTTTTTCCCTCTAGTTAAACAGCCAGACTTAGAAGTCAAATTCTAAGTTTCAAACAGAGGGAGGGAGAAAATTTATATCAAGCCTGGGAAAGATTTAAATCCATGTTGCGGGACTGTCCTCATCATCATCAGTCCAATGAGGTGTTGGTACACACATTTATTGAGGGTTTGGAACCCCATACTAAAATTTTGTTAGACTCAGCAGCTGGAGGGCAAGCGCTGGAAAAGACTTATGAGGAGCTGTACACTTTGCTAAACCGAATTTCACAGGACAATCCAGAATGGAATGCAGATTCATCTCGAGGTGGAGCAAGGAAAGCAGCAGGAGTGCTTGAAGTGGATGGATTTACAGCTATCGCTGCACAGATAGCTGCCATGCAGAATCAGTTGAATAACCACTTCAGCAACATGAACTTGAACCAGCCTTCAGCTTCAGTCAATGCGGTCCAGCAAATGTGGTGTGAAGTGTGTGGTAGCAGTGAGAATTCAGCTGAGTGCTGTGGAGCAAACCCAGATTCGGTTAACTTTGTGGGCAATGCACAAAGGAATCAGCAGCAGTTTGGTAGCGGCTACAACTCAAATTGGAGGAACCATCCAAATTTTTCGTGGGGTAGCAACAACCAACAAGGCCAAAGTTCGTGTCAGGGTATGCATAGGAATCAAGGAGGGCAACAGAACTACCAATCTCAATTCAGAAATCACAATGCCCCTCCTCCACCACCATCACCTACCATTGAAGAAATGTTCAAGACCATGATCGCTAATCAGGCGCAATTGCAGGCTGACTATGTTAAATTGGCAGCCGAAGTGAAGAATAATCAATTAGCGACCAAGGCTCTTGAGTATCAATTTGGGCAATTTGCTAGTGCCCAAAACACAAGGCCTAGAGGAGGACTGCCTAGCGACACGGATCCTAATCCGAAGCAGGTAAATGCAGTGACCACGAGGAGTGGTTTGCAGTTGAAGGAGGTGGAACCGGAAAGACCGCCTCAAAAGTCAGGAGCAGCAGATGTTGAGGGAGAGCAACTTGCGGATAAGGGGAAGACCAAAGAAGCTGAATCAGAAAGGCCTCCACCCCCGTTCCCTCAACGACTCAAGAAACCCAAGGAGGAGGCGTGTTTCAAGAAATTTATGGAGGTGCTTAAACAGGTTCATGTTAAT
Source organism: Datura wrightii (assembly GCA_035772735.1). Lineage (NCBI taxonomy): Eukaryota > Viridiplantae > Streptophyta > Magnoliopsida > Solanales > Solanaceae > Datura > Datura wrightii. The sequence continues at coordinate 102,098,252 of JASDFA010000027.1, read as the reverse complement.
TTACCTCTTGTTGATGTCTTGCAGGGAGTGCCAAAATATGCTAAATATATTAAAGACATCGTGGCCAACAAAAGTCGTCTGACTGAGTATGCCACGGTAGATTTGACGGAGGAATGCACTTCCCGAATCCAAAATAGACTGCCTACGAAGCTAAAAGACCCTGGAAGCTTTACTATCCAGCTGACTATTGGGCAGAGTATCCGAGCTCGTGGATTATGTGACTTGGGGGCGAGCATAAATCTGATGCCATCTTCGGTATTCAGAAAATTAGGTCTAGGGAGTCCTAGACCTACAACCGTAATCTTGTAGTTAGCAGACAGATCCTTAGCTAGGCCGGATGGCATTGTTGAGGATGTGCTTGTGCAAGTGGGATCCCTCATTTTTCCGGTTGATTTTATTGTTCTGGATTTTGAACTAGACGCTGAAGTCCCATTTATTTTGGGACGACCCTTTTTGGCAATCGGAAAAGCATTAATCGACGTGGCTGCGGGTCAACTTACAATGCGAGCACATGACAAGGTAGAGGTGTTCGATGTGTACAAAGCACCCAAGCTCGCGATGGTAAATGAGGAACTCTCGGTGATCAATGTGATTGATCATGGGAATACTAAACAAATGAATGATTCCCGAGAGTTGATGGGACGACCACCAGATAAAGGTGGGCACTACTGGGGGGAGGACAATGATCGTAAAAAATCGTCCATCACCCTAGTGGATAATTGAGCATAAAGGATGTCGAGCCGCGACGGTAAACCAGGCGCTGCACGGGAGGCAACCCGTGAAAAATATTTTTTTTTTCTCTTTTGTTTAGTAAAGTGTAAATAGTTTTTATTTTAATTTTTCTTTTTCTTGATTTAGTACAAATTTTTCGTTTTAGTTAATATTTTTCATTTTAGTTAGGGAAATCTATTATACTAACCAATTTTGTTTAGTAAGGTGATTTTCAGGTCAACCGGAGAAAAATGTGCATGGAATCGTGAAGGAAAAGGCAAGGTATGAAAAAATGAATAAAATGAAGAGAAAGAGCACTGGGGCGATGGCTCCGTGTCACGGAGGAGGGGCTCCGCGTTACCCTCTGTGACACGTTGAGGTTAAATCTGGATTTTTTAAAAATTCCAGAGGACCATCGCGTTAGCTCCGTGTCACGGAGGAGGGGCTCCGCATTACCCTCCGTGACTCGTTGCCCTATATTTTGTGACGGGTCACACCGGGTTGCCGGGTGACCCGCGTATTTCTTTCATTTTAAACCCCGAATTTTTGCCCTTTTTCCCCATTTCCTCTCTTCTCCGCGACCAAACACCTAAGTTCCCTCTCCCAACCAACGTGCCACGCTACTAAGCAAACAATTTGTCAAGTTTCTTCGGTTATTCAACGTAAAGGTATGTTTTCCTCGTTTCTCTCAAGTTTTTGGCGATTTTAGTTGAATTTGAGCATGGGAGGTGAGATAAATCACCCTAATTAGCAATTTAGCATGAAATTGAATTATTCATTGATTGATAAATGTTCGGAATGTTGTAAATAGCGTTTGAACTTGTCGATTGCGTGAATGATTCGAACTTGATTGTAAAATTGATTTCTAGGGCTGGGGTTGTTGAAATCGAATTGGGTAACTTGATAAATTGGTGAATTATATGTCGGGGTGTGTTTGTGAATTGAGATAGTCGTTGTAAATATTGTTTGAAGGTAATAGACGACGAATTCTCTGTTTTTGGGAAAACGTAAAAATTGTTCAATTTGGTTTGGTTATTTGGATTCGTATGTATATAGAATTTTTGTCGTTGTTTTTGTTTGTTGTTTTCGTTGCTAAGTGCGATGGGTGAATTGCTAGCGATGGTAGGACTGGGATTAGCTGTATGAAGTCTGAGTAGTACGCTAAAAGTTATACTGTCGAAAATTTTTTGTGAACGCACTAAGCATAAATTGTATAGTTGTTTGTTTTTTTTTGTTGTAAATAAAGTAATCCTTGCTGTAGTATCGTAAGAGTAGCTAAGGACTAAGTGTGGGGTAAACTTAGTTTAACCCGACCTTAGCCGAAGCTAATATGCATTTAGCTTGACATGGTGCTTGTTTATTTGTATTGACAGGTACAATGGCGAGTAGGCAGGATAAGGGTAAAGGTGCTTCTACTTCAGGCACCGGGAGAAAATGCATGAGATTGGGTACAGCAGTCCCAACTGCACCAGCTGTTCCGCGCGGCCAACGCCGCCAGTACGGAACGAGGTGGGTGACCGATGAAGGGAAGAAGTGGTACGCTAAACATAAGGAGAATAAGTACTTCCCTGAGGAGCATATTGCACGGGAACCACTAGCACAGGAGTTCCCCCGTATTGTGCAGAGAATCGAGGTAGCTGGGCTCAGCTTCATATTTCAGGAGCCCAAGGAGTGCAACCTACATTTAGTCCGGGAGTTCTATGCAAATTGGAACCCGGCCATCAGAAGCCACACAATAAAAATCAGAGGGCAGATTATCACTCTGGAACCCCAGAAATTAAATGCCATCATTGGAGCGAGGGACACAGACGCCCACGTTCTTCGCCAGCTGAACATCACCCCACCATACGCTGATATCAGACGCACTTTGTGTGGGGCTCGATCCACAGCCCGATGGAGCAGACATAAGGAGAGGGGTTACCACCAGACTCTGCCGTATTCTCAAATGAATAGGGAGGCAAGAATTTGGCTGAAAATAGTTTGTTCGTGCCTGATTCCGGGGGTGCACATGACGGATGTGACCCAGGACCGTGTGTTCCTGGTGTACGCCCTGATGAAAGGGCTAGAGATTAATGTTGGGGCGGTCATCATATCCGCTATGAAGAGAGCCCGACTACACCAGGGCCACAGGTATGGGTTCGGCGGACTCATCACCACCTTTCTCCGGGGCCTCGATGTCGATGAAGAGGCTTTGGACTACATCCCGCAGTTGGAGCGGAGGGCCCTTGATGTGACCAAAACCAAGGCCCCCGACACCACACACGGTCCAGTGCTGACACTGGGCGAGCGACATGCTCGTGACGATCACTACATGGCTCGGATATTTGGTATGCAAATGCTTCAGCTCCGGATTGGTGGGAGACCAGCCACGGAGGATGAATTATGGCAGCTGGAGCTGGATTACCCATTTGGCAAAAATGCCAGAGCTTTGTGCCGACCTGACGATGATGTCCCCACAGATGAGGAGACACGTCGGGAGGACTCTGATGTGGAGTCCGATGACGATGATGGAGGTGACTCGGACATGGGCGATGAGGCAGCAGCACCGGATGAAGAAGTCAAATATTTCGACTGACCAGGGAGTTCCACCACCCAAAATTTTTGTGATTTTTAATTTGTGTGAACACTGGGGACAGTGTTCGATTTAAGTGTGGGGTGGGGAGTAGCTAGGTGCTGGGGCTGGGCTGATTTGCTGTATGTTCTTCCTTTGTTTTGTATGTATGTTTATGTTTCCCTGTGGTTGTGAGTGCAAACTGATTTGTATTTGTATCTGTACATATTTTTGTGGTAATTGATGTGTGTTGTGAAAGGTTGTGGTTGCCAGTGTAAATATTTTATAAATTCTGTAAATATTTTTTTTTCTATCGAAATGATCGATATTTTTAAAATTTTTGCGAAAATATTTTGTAAATATTTTTCCATCGAAATGATCGATGTTTGGCAAAAAAATTTCGATTTTTATTTTTGGGTTTCTCGGAGTTTGTTTTCGGTTCTTTTACCGAGAATAGTCCCATTGAACCGATGTCATAGTTAGTGACCGTTCCCTATGATGGATGGATGACGACCATCTTAAGGGAAATGTAGTCGGTAGGAGTAGTGATTTTAATTAGTTTTCAGTTTTTTTCTTTCTTTGGTGGATTGCATCACTGAACCTGTAGTTACTATATGGTTGTGAAATTATGGTTGCGTGTTGTAACTGATATTCAAAATGTAAAAGTGATTCATTTGAAAGCATGCAATTTTGTAAATATGTTGAGTTACCTAAGCTGTAGAATTCGATTCGGTGTGATTGAGGCTTAATTTTTGAATTCATGTAATTGGCTAATTAAAGAGTCTGTGAATGCATCTTGAATCGAGCATGTGCATAAAGTGTGAAGTGAGGTATTGTTATTCCATGCTATTGTGAAGTGTCTAGAACTCGCCTGGTGTGTGTACAAAACGAAATGAAGGAGGTGTAGTGTTAGAAAGGATGTAGGCATTTCTTTGTTTTAACCGTGAGTTTCTATTTTTTTTTCTTGTCGTACTCTCATTTTTTTTTGTGATTGTATACCCTAGTCAGCCCATTGAGCCTTTAGCCGATTCTTTCTTTCTTTTGTCCAAAAATGTATAAACTAAGCTTAATTTTGTCTTTTCATTAGCCGTAAAGTCTATACAAAACTCTTAAGCGCTTAAGAAGAACAGAAAAAATTTTCCCAAAGTGTCAAAGAGTGAGAATAGTGGAAAGAAAAAGAAAAGCAGAGTGAGGAAAGAAAATAAAAAGGTTGAAGAGGCACTTGTTATAATGAAATAATAATGAAGGTGCATGAAAAACCTTTGTGTCATGTCAAGTGTGTTTGGTGAAATGGGCCATACGAAAGTAAACCAGCATGAATGGGATGATGAAAAAAGAAAAGAGAGAAACAATGTTCATGAGTTGATGGGAATGTGTTGAAAAGGCGCTTAAGGATGCTAGTGACTATTATTGGCTAATCCAATGCATACTAGTTCCATAGCTTCCATTACAACCCATTAATGTCCTACGTGATCTTACATTGCATTTCTTTATATTAGTGGAATAATACACTAAGGGCAAGCCTATGGGTCATGACATGATGCATGTGAATTCTTTTGGGAGAGAGAGTGAAATTAATTTTACATGCCCCTACGTGAATGTTTGTGTGTTGCATGAACATAAAGGGGAAGATTCTCTTGAGTTATGAGGGCACATGCTTGATGAAAGATTGATTTTCATGTCGGATATCTTGATTAGCTGATTTGCATGAGTTTGCCGATATCAAGAGTCGGTTCTTAAAGTCTAGGAAGTCTTGATATATTAAAGGTCATTGCATTGTTAAGACCATGCATGTTTTCTTGATGATTTGCAAAAAATTGAATAATCGGTATGACCGTAGCTCAAATTGTCGCACCATAGTGGTGAAGGTTGGGATGTAATTTGCATGAGTTGTGTATGTGTTGTTAGAGGACGAACAAGGATTTAAGTGTGGGGTAAGTGATCTTGGGCAGATTTATATGCCCAAGTGATACTCAAACGTATCATTTTCGTCTTGTTTATTGTGCAATGTGTATACATTTTCATGTAATTGGTAATAAAATGTGAATTTATACTAACCAACATGATTAGCATTGTTTTGTAGGTAAAACATGATTTAGAGGAGCAAAAATGCATGTTGGAACAATATCGGAGTTGGACTTGGATGCGAGCACGGAATCGACATTGGAATGCACAATGTAAAAGGGCTCCGCGATGGAGCCGTGCCACGCTACCATCGCGGAGGCACACTGCATGGAGGATGAATTAATTTGGCAATTTCCAGTGAAGCCTCACGACAGCTCCGTGGCACGGAGGCAAGCCTCCGCGTTGCATGCCGTGCCACGTTGAGGCTATATTCCCGGACCCTAGACTTCCAGTGAGGGTCCGCGTCCACGCCATGTCACGGAGGCAGTGCTCCGCGTTGGCCTCCGTGACAGGTTGCTTGTTATTCCGGGAAAAATTCCCAATAGTATAAATAGAACACTTAGGCTTATTTTTAATTAATTCAGACTTGGTGGAGCAAGGACGTGGGTTACAGGCAGTTGAGGGACGAAAAAGCTAAGGGTTTCTCTCTCTTTCTTTCTTCTTTCAATCAATTGTTTGTATGATTAACACTTGTTTTAGGATGATTAATCCACAAATGAGTGCCTAATTCTCTTCCTTGCTGAGGTTTTGAACAATGGTGATGAATTTTGATTATTGAATTGTATGGTTTTTCATCTTCTTCTTCTATGTTGTTCTATTAATTCTTGTTTCTACTGCATTAGTGTGTGGCCGACATTAATGTACATCTAAAAAGTCCGATTTCACTCGAGAGAGAACGAAATTGCAAAGTTGTGAATTAATAGGGTATTGTTCTTAACTTGATTTGGGAAAATTGGGTTTTGATGTGCTTTCCTGATAGAAATATACTTGAAAGCCGTATTAGTCAATTTAGGAACCGGAATTGTATTGCGAGGTCATAAATTGCATTTGATCACAGAAATGTAGACGGATGGTTTATGATTCTTAAGTGAGGTTAAATACGAGAGTTTTAATCTCTAGGCTAATGTTCTTGGCTAGCAACTAGAAGAGAAGAATAACCAAATTATGATTATAATCAAGTTCATTACTTGTTCTTAACCTTGGCATGCTCATATCCATAGTTTCAATTCAAAGTAAATATTTGTTAATAGTTTTAGTATATAATTTATAAACAAAAATTCTTTAACTTTTGGTTACGTTGTTGTCAGCATAATTAGAGGTAAACTAGAATATAGTATACTTAAGCAATTTTACTTATCCAGAGTCTCCTTGGTTCGATACTTGGCTTACTTAGCCACTTTATTACTTGTTTGACCACGTGCACTTGCGTGTCGGTTTTTAACCTATATAAGCAAACACCCGAACACCTAGGCCTACCACTCCGACCGAAGTCCGCAGTTTTCTGGGGTTAGCGGGATATTACAGGAGATTTGTTGAGGGATTCTCTACTATAGCGGCACCTCTGACCAAACTAACGCAGAAAGCAGCGAAGTTTCAGTGGAAAGAGGCATGTGAGCAGAGCTTCCAGGAGTTAAAAGACAAATTAACCTCCGCCCCAGTGTTAGCATTGCCGGAAGGTACAGAAGGTTATTTAGTGTATTGCGACGCATCAGGCATTGGGTTGGGTTGTGTATTGATGCAGCATGGTAAAGTGATTGCGTATGCTTCCAGACAGCTGAGGAAACACGAGAAAAATTACCCTACCCACGACCTGGAATTAGCCGCAGTGATCCACGCCTTAAAGATATGGAGACATTACTTGTATGGCGTCCAAGTGGATATTTTCACAGATCATAAGAGCCTACAGTATATCTTCACTCAGAGGGAGCTGAATTTGCGAAAGCATCGCTGGTTGGAGTTATTGAAAGATTATGACGTGGACATTCTGTATCATCCTGGAAAAGCCAATGTAGTAGCAGATGCTCTCAGTCGTAAGTCCATGGGGAGTTTGATGTATTTGCAGCCCGAGCAGCGGGAATTGGTCAGGGAGATACATCAGTTAGCTAGCCTAGCCGTTCGTGTAGCAGAAACAGAGGACGGTAGAGCGGTAATTCAGAACACCGCCGTGTCATCATTAGTTGTGGAAGTGAAAGAACGGCAATATGAGGATCCTAACCTGATCCAGCTCAAAGACAGGATCCAGCAGGGTAAAGCGCCAGATTTTCAGATAACTGAGGAAGAAGTGCTGTTATGTAAAGGTCACCTATGTGTTCCAGATGTTTCAGGGCTCCGCCAGCAGATTATGAACGAGGTACATTACGCCCGTTATTCTCTTCACCCCGGTGCGACAAAAATGTACCATGATATCAAGGAGAATTATTGGTGGTCAGGGATGAAAAGAGAAATTGCCGAATTTGTAGCCCAGTGTCCTAACTGCCAACAGGTAAAAGCGGAACACCAGAAACCAAGTGGGTTGACTCAGGACATAGTTGTGCCTCTTTGGAAGTGGGAAGCAGTAAACATGGACTTTGTAGCAGGGTTACCCCGTACCAGGCATAGACATGATTCAATTTGGGTAATTGTTGACAGACTGACGAAATCAGCCCATTTCCTGGCAGTAAAAGCTACTTTTTCTACCGAAGATTACGCCGAATTGTATATCAGAGAAACAGTTAGATTACACGGTGTTCCAGTATCTATTATCTCTGATAGAGGAGCACAGTTTATGGCTAGATTTTGGCAGTCGTTTCAGAGAGGTCTAGGGACGCAGATCAATTTGAGCATAGCATTTCACCCTCAGACAGATGGACAGGCTGAGCGCACTATTCAGACGCTCGAGTACATGCTACTAGCGTGTGTGCTAGATTTCGGAGGTAGCTGGGACGAGCATTTGCCGTTAATTGAATTTGCTTATAATAATAGCTATCACTCGGCTATTCAGATGGCGCCTTTTAAGGCTTTATACGGGCAAAAATGCAGATTGTCGGTTGGCTGGTTTGAAACAGGAGAATCAGCGATGATTGGGCCAGACATCGTTCAGCAGTCAGAAGAGAAAGTAAAGCTTATCAGAGAACACCTATTGACTGCACAGAGTCGCCAGAAATCATATGCAGATGTACGGCGCAGGAACCTGGAATTCAATGTGAATGATTGGGTATTTCTGAAAGTGTCCCCAATGAAAGGGGTGATGAGATTCGGCAAGAAAGGTAAGCTCAGTCCAAGATTTGTTGGGCCTTATCAGATTCGTCGAAGAATAGGCCAAGTGGCATATGAGTTGAACTTGCCTCCAGAGCTAGAATCCGTTCATCCGGTCTTTCATGTATCTATGCTGAGGAAATGCATAGGAAACCCGTCTAGAGTAGTCCCAGTCCAGGATATCCAGGTTACAGAAGAGCTGGCCTATGAAGAGGTTCCAGTAGCTATCCTAGACAGACAGATTCGCAGATTGAGGACTAAAGATATTGCGTTTGTCAAGGTATTGTGGTGTAATAGGAACCGAGAGAAGATGACCTGGGAGGCAGAGGAAGATATGAAGATTAGATATCCTCACTTATTCGATAGGCCTAAGTTTAGGCTATAATTATATCGAAAGTGACGTCGTCTTTCATAATAGTGCTGTATTTAGTGCTAATTGACATATATATGAATGCAGTTGGGAGAAATAGCGAAAATACTGACCGAGCTACGCCAGTTAGTCGGGAAATCAAAAGTGAAGGTATGTAAAGCTAGTTTCCTCAGCAAGTTAGTAGTCTCGGTATAGTAAAATGGTTCAAAGGCCAGTAGAATGTTTCAGACGTTTTGTGTTATGTTTAGTATGAATATTAGTACGATATTGGAAGCATCATGTTATGTATAGAGTGAAACTTGCTAGCATGATATAAATTCTAATACAAAGTGTTAGGAACTGTACAGCATGCCCAGTATGTGATTTAGTAAAGTATGTTAGGAGATTATTGTGTTCAGTTGAAACTTAGTAACGCAATATAAGTCTCTGTAAGGTATTTTAGAAATAGAATGGTGATCTTGGGCAGATTTATATGCCCAAGTGATACTCAAACGTATCATTTTTACCTTGTTTGTTGTGCAATGTGTATATAATATCATGTAATTAGTAATAAAATGCGAATTTATACTAACCAACATAATTAGCATTTGTTTTGCAGGTAAATGTGATTTTTAGGAGCTAAAATGCATGTTGGAACTATGTCGGAGTTGGACTTGGATGCGAGCGTGGAAAAGACCTTGGAATGCATATTTTATAGGGGCTCCGCGATGGAGCCATGCCATGCTACCATCGCGGTAGCACACTGCCTGAGCAGGGATTAAAATGGCAATTTCAAGTGTGCCTTTGCGTCAGCTCCATGGCATGGAGAGAGGCCTCCGCGATGGCCTCCGTGCCACGTTGAGGCTAATTTACCGGACCCTGGAAATTCCAGTAAATGTCCGTGTCCACGCCGTGTCACGGAGGCAGTGCTCCGCGTTGGCCTCCGTGACACGTTGCTTGTTATTCTGGGAAAAATTTCCCACTAGTATAAATAGCACACTTAGGTTTATTTTAATTAGTTTTTAGTTTTGAGACTGAGTTCAGAAGTGGAGAGCAGGAACGTGGGTTAGTAGCAGTTGAAGAACGAAAAAGCTAAGGGATTTCTTCTCTTCCTTTCTTCTTTCTATCAATTGTACGTATGATTTACACTAATTTTAGGATGATCAATCCAAGAATGAGTGGCTAATTCTCTTCCTTGCTGAGGTTTTGAACATGTGTAATGAATTTTGATTGTAAATGATATGGTTTTATTCTTCTTCTTTAATGTTGTTCTATTAATTCTTGTTCTTACTGCATTAGTGCTTGGCCAACATTAATGTACATCTAAAAAGTCCAATTTCACTCGAAAGAGCAAGAAATTGGAAAGTTGTGAATTAATAGGGTATTGTTCGTAACTTGATTTGGGAAAATTGGGTTTTGATGTACTTTCCTGATAGAAATATACTTGAAAGCCGTATTAGTCAATTTAGGAACCGGAATTGTAGTGCTAGGTCATAAATTGCATTTGATCACAGAAATGTAGACGGATGGTTTATGATTCTAAAGTGAAATTAAATACGAGAGTTTTAATTTCTAGGCTAATGTTCTTGGCTAGCAACATGAAGAAGAGATTAACCAAATTATCATGATTATCAAGTTCATTACTTGTTCTTAACCTTGGCATGTTCATATCCATTGTCTAAATTCACAAGTAAATAGTTGTTATTAGTTGTAGTATATATAGTTTAGAAACAAAAACTCAAGTAACTCTTGGTTACATTGTTGTTAGCATAATTAGAAGTGAAATAGGAATATAGTAAACTAGGCAATTTTACGTATCTTGAGCCTCCTTGGATCGATACTTGGCTACTTAGCCACTTTATTACTTGTTTGACCACGTGCACTTGCGTGTCGGTTTATAATATAAATTACCACGAGCAGAGCAAGCCGAACAAGTTTTTGGCGCCGTTGCCGGGGAGGCTAGGCGATTTGTAAAATTGTGTTTAGTGTAAATTTACTGTATTTGTATTTTTATTTTCTTAAGTGTTAACAACTTGGTCTTAGCCTGTATTTTGCAGATTTTGTTTCTGTGAACACTGGCAAGGGACAAAGAGCTGGTGGAATCTTACTTAGAGCCTGAACGTGAATTTCATAGTCAACGTAGAGAAGCTCTTCGAAAGAAGCTGCAGTTGCTTAAACAGTCTATGATGGAGCAACAAAATCCACCAGTTGTGCGGGCAGTTTTAGTGCCCGATGAAGCAGCAGCAAGGCCGGTTCGCGAGGTGGCAATCCCACACGCCAACAATGTACAATCTAGTATCCATAAACCAGAGCCTGGAGGGAGGTTTGAATTAAAGCAGAATATGGTGCAACTTTTGCACACAAGCGGGCAATTTACCGGTCTCCCTCATGAAGATCCACAACAACATCTCCAAAACTTTTTGGAGATAAGTGACACTTATATACCCACTGGAGTGTCACCTGATTATGTTCGGCTCACCTTATTTCCATTTTCCTTACTTGGTGAAGCCAAGAGGTGGTTAAAAGCTGAACCACCCAATTCTATATCAACGTGGGATGATCTTGCACGGAAGTTTCTTATCAGATTTTTCCCTTCTGGTAAAACAGCCAGACTTAGGAGTCAAATCCTAAGTTTTAAACAGAGGGAGGGAGAAAATCTTTATCAAGCCTGGGAAATATTTAAATCCATGTTGCGGGACTGTCCTCACCATCATCAGTCCAATGAGGTGTTGGTACACACATTTATTGAGGGTTTGGAACCCCACACTAAAATTCTGTTAGATTCAGCAGCTGGAGGGCAAGCGCTGGAGAAGACCTATGAGGAGCTGTTCACTTTGCTCAACCGAATTTCACAAGGCAATCCAGAATGGAATGCAGATTCTTCAAGAGGTGGAGCAAGGAAAGCAGCGGGAGTGCTTGAAGTGGATGGATTCACAGCTATCGCTGCACAGATAGCTGCTTTGCAAAATCAGTTAAACACTCACTTCAGCAATATAAATTTGAACCAGCCTTCAGCTTCAGTCAATGCAGTTCAACAGATGTGGTGTGAAGTGTGTGGTAGTAGTGAGCATTCAGCCGAATGCTGTGGTGCAAATCCTGATTCTGTTAACTTTGTGGGCAATGCACAGAGAAATCAACAGCAGTTTGGTAGTGGCTACAACTCAAATTGGAGGAACCATCCGAATTTTTCGTGGGGTAGCAACAATCAACAAGGCCAAAGTTCAAGGCAGGGTATGCACAGAAACCAAGGAGGGCAACAAAATTATCAAGCTCAATTCAGAAATCACAATGCCCCTCCTCCACCACCATCACCGACTATTGAGGAGATGTTCAAAACCATGATCGCTAATCAGGCACAATTGCAGGCTGACTATGTCAAATTGGCAGCCGAAGTGAAGAACAATCAATTGGCGACCAAGGCTCTTGAATATCAGTTTGGGCAGTTTGCTAGTGCCCAAAATACTAGACCCAGAGGAGGACTACCTAGCGACACGGATCCTAATCCAAAGCAGGTAAATGCAGTGACCACGAGGAGTGGTTTACAGTTGAAGGAGGTGGAACCGGAAAGACCGCCTCAAAAGTCAGGAGCAGCAGATGTTGAGGGAGAGAAAATTTCAGATAAGGGGAAGACTAAAGAAGCTGAACCAGAAAGGCCTCCACCCCCGTTCCCTCAACGACTCAAGAAACACAAGGAGGAGGCATGTTTCCAGAAATTCATGGAGGTACTTAAACAGGTACATGTTAACTTACCTCTTGTTGATGTCTTGCAGGGAGTGCCAAAATATGCGAAATATATTAAAGACATCGTGGCTAACAAAAGTCGTTTGACGGAGTATGCCACGGTAGCTTTAACGGAGGAATGCACTTCCCGTCTTCAGAATAGGTTGCCCACAAAACTGAAAGACCCTGGAAGTTTCACTATCCAGCTTACTATTGGGAAAAGTATCCGAGCTCGTGGATTATGCGACTTGGGGGCAAGTATAAATCTGATGCCATCTTCGGTATTCAGAAAGTTAGGTCTAGGGAGTCCTAGACCTACAACGGTAATCTTGCAGCTAGCAGACAGGTCTTTAGCTAAGCCGGATGGCATTGTTGAGGATGTGTTAGTGCAAGTAGGCTCCCTCATTTTTCCGGTCGATTTTATTGTTCTGGATTTTGAACCAGATGCTGAAGTCCCATTTATTTTGGGACGACCCTTTTTAGCAACCGAAAAGGCACTAATTGATGTAGCTGCGGGTCAACTCACGATGTGAGCACATGACAAGGTCGAAGTGTTCGACGTGTACAAGGTACCTAAGCTCCCGACTGTTTATAAGGATCTCTCGGTGATCAATGTGATTGATCATGGGAATGCTAATGGAATGAGTGATTCCCGAGAGTTACTAGGAAGGCCACCGGATAAGGTTGAGAACTACTGGGGGGATGACCATGATCGGGACAAATCGTCCATCTCCCTAGTAGACAAGTGAGCTTAAAGGACGTCGAGCCGCGACGGTAAACCAGGTGCTGTACGGGAGGCAACCCGTGAGAAAAATATTTTATTTTATTTATTTTTTTGTTTTGCACAGTGTAGTTAATTTTTATCTTTTTTTTTGTTTTTATTTTCTATTTCCAAGTTTTATTTTTCTTTTCCTTTTCTTGATTAGGTTTAGATTTTCATTCTAGTTAGTATTTTTTATTTTTAGTTAGGGAAATCTATTAATTTAACCAATTTTTGTTTAGTGAGGTGATTTTCAGGTATAACGGAGGAAATATACATGGAATCGAGAAAATGAGGCGAGGTATGAAAAATTAAATTTATTGAAGAAACAGAGCACTGGCGCGTTGGCGCCGTGTCACGGAGGCAGCGCTCCGCGTTGGCCTCCGTGACACGTTGAAGGCAAAATCCGGATTTTTCAAAAATCCAGTAAGCCAACGCGTTGGCTCTGTGTCACGGAGGAGGGGCTCCGCGTTACCCTCCGTGACACGTTGCCCCTTATTCAGTGCCGGGTCACACCGGGTTTCCGGGTGACCCGCGTGTTTTCTATAAATTAACCCCCGAGTTTCGCCCAATTTTCCCCATTTCCCTCTTCCCTCCGCGACCAAACACCCATTTCCCCCTCCCCAAGCAACGTTCCACGTTCCAAGGCAAGGAAAAACATCAATTTTCTTCGGTTCTCCAATTCTAAGGTATGTTTTCATCGTCTATCTCAATTTTTTGGCGATTTTTGTCAAATTTGGGCATGTAAGGTGAGATATATCACCCTAGGTAGAAATTAAACATGATGTTGAATTATTTTGTGATTGATTATGTGCGGATTGTTGTAGTTAGCGTTTGAACTTATTGATTATGTAAATAATTCGAAATTGATTGTCGAATTGTATTCTAGGGCTTGGGTTGTTAAATTTGACTTGGGCACTTGATAATTTGATGAAATCGATGCCGGGGTGTGTTTATTATTTGAGATAAGTCGTGGTAAATATTGTGTAAATGTTCCAAGACGACTAATTCTCGATTTTTTGTGGGAAAATGCATAAAGTGTGAATTGGTTAGATTGTTTAGATTAGCTTGTATATAAAATGTTTTGATTGTTGTTTTTATTTTGTTGTTGTTTTGTTGCGAAGTGCGATGGTTGAATTGTTAGCGATAGTAGGATTGGGATTAGCTGTATGAAGTCTGAGTAGTACGCTAACCGTTATGCTGTCGAAATTTTATTGTGAACGCACTAAGCATGAAGTATAGAGTGTTGTCTGTGGTGTACTTAGAGTTATCCTTGCTGTAATTTTGTAAATATTGTTAAGGACTAAGTGTGGGGTAAATTTTGTGTAACCCGACCTTAGCCGAAGCTAACAAGGTTTTAGCTTAACGTTGTGCTTGTTTGTGTAAATTGACAGGTACAATGGCTAGCAGACAAGACAAAGGCAAGGGTGCTTCTACCTCAGGCACCGGACGGAAAAGGATGAGATTGGGCACCGCAGTCCCAGCTGCACCCGCTGTTCCGCGCGGCCAACGCCGCCAATACGGAACAAGATGGGTCACCGATGAAGGGAAGAAATGGTATGCGAAACACAAAGAAAACAAGTACTTCCCGGAGGAACATATTGCAAGGGAACCACTCGCACAGGAGTTCCCTCGCATTGTACAGAGAATTGAGGCAGCTGGGCTCAGCTTTATTTTTCAGGAGCCCAAGGAGTGCAACCTTCACTTGGTCTGGGAATTTTATGCAAACTGTAACCCGGCCATCAGAAGCCACACTATAAAAATCAGAGGGCAGATTGTCACTCTGGAACCCCAGCAGCTGAATGCCATCGTTGGAGTGCGGGACACAGACGCCCACGTTCTCCGCCAGCTAAACATCACCCTACCGTACGCCGACATCAGACGTACATTGTGTGGGGCTCGATCCACAGCCCGATGGAGTATACACAAGGAGAGGGGTTACCACCAGACTCTTCCCTATTCGCAGATGAACAGGGAGGCCAGAATCTGGCTGAAGATTGTATGTTCGTGTTTGATCCCGGGAGTCCATATGACAGATGTGACCCGGGACCATGTCTGCTTGGTGTATGCCCTTATGAAAGGGCTTGAGATTAATGTGGGGGCGGTCATAATATCCGCCATGAAGAGAGCCAGACTGCACCAGGGCCACAGATACGGGTTTGGCGGACTCATCACCACCTTCCTTCGAGGCCTCGACATTGAGGAAGAAGCTTTGGATTATATTCCGCAGTTGGAGCGGAGGGCCCTCGACGTGAGAAAGACGAAGGCCCCCGACACTACACACGGACATGTGCTGACTTTGGGTGAGAGACATGCTCATGACGATCAATACATGGCCCGTATGTTCGGCATGCAGATGCTGCAGCTACGGATAGGTGGGAGACCAGCCACCGAGGAAGAATTATGGCAGCTGGAGCTGGACTACCCCTTTGGCGAGAACGCCAGAGCCTTATGTAAGGTGGTGCCAGCCTTTGTGGAGCCTACAGATGACGATGTCCCTACTGATGAGGAGACACGTTGTGAGGACTCTGATGTGGAGTCCGATGACGACGATGGAGCTGACTCGGATATGGGCGACGAGGCCGCAGCACCGGATGAGGAAGTCGAATATTTTGACTAAGCAGGGAGTTCCACCACCCAAAATTTTGTGCTTTGTATTGTTGTGAACACTGGGGACAGTGTTCGATTTAAGTGTGGGGTGGGGAGTAGTTAGGTGCTGGGTCAAGGCTCTAATTTGCTGTATATTTTTCCTTGATATTTATGAATGTTTGCGTTTTCCCTGTTGTGAACTATTTTGTGATGTATCTGCATATATTTGTGCTGTGGCTGATGATGTGTGTTTTTGAAAGTTATGGTTGCTAGTGTAAATATTTTGTAAATTTTGTAAATATTTTTTTTCTCTATCGATATGATCGATATTTTTCAAAATTTTTGCGAAACTATTTTGCACTTGTAAATATTTTCTTTCTATCGAAATGATCGATGTGTTGCAAAATTTTTTTCGATTTTTATTTTTTTGGGTTTCTCGGAGTTTGTTTTCGGTTCTTTTACCGAGAATAGTCCCATTGAACCGATGTCATAGTTAGTGACCGTTCCCTATGATGGATGGATGACGACCGTCTTAAGGGAAATGTAGTCGGTAGGAGTAGGATTTTTATTTGTTTTTAGTTTTTCTTTGGTGGATTGCATCAATGAACTGTAGTTGCTTATGGCTGCTAAATTTCGTTGCGTGTTGTAATTGATGTTCAAAGTGTGAAAGTGATTCGTTTGAAAGCATGCAATTCTGTAAATATGTTGAGTTACCTAGGCTATAGAATTTGGTTCAGTATGATTGAGGCTTAATCTTGAATTCATGTAATTGACTAATTAAAGAGTCTGTGAATGCATCTTGATTCGAGCATGTGCATGAAGTGTGAAGTGAGGTTTTGCTATTCCATGTCATTGTGAATTGTCTAGAACTTGCCTGGTGTGTATACAAAACGAAATGAAGGAGGTGTAGTGTTGGAAAGGATGTAGGCATTTCTTTGTTTTAACCGATAGTTTCCATTTTTTTTCTTGTCAAATTCTACCTTTTTATATGTTGTATACCCTAGTCAGCCCGTTGAGCCTTTAGCCGATTTCTTTCTTTTGTCCAAAATTGTATGAACTAAGCTTTATTCCTTCTTTTCATTATCCTTAAAGTCTATAAGAAGCTCTTAAGCGCTTGCGAAGAAAATAAAATGTTTCCCAAAGTGTTAAAGAGTGAAAAGAGTGAAAAGAAAAAGAAAAGCAAAGTGAGGAAAGAAAAGATGATGTTGAAGAGGCACTTGTTGTAATTAATTGATAGTGGGGGTACGTGAAAACCCTTTGTTTTGTGTCAAGTGTGGTTGATGAAATGGGCTGTATGAAAGTAAACTAGCATGAATGGGAGAAAAAGAGAAAAGAGAGGAACAATGTACATGAGTCGATGGAAATGAGTTGAAAAGGCGCTTAAGGATGCTAGCGACTATTATTGGCTAATCCAATATATACATACTAGATCCATAGCCCCGTTACAACCCATTAAAGTCCTACGTGATCCTATATTGCATTTCTTTATATTAGTGGAGTAATACACTAAGGGCAAGCCTATGGGTCATGACATGATGCATGTGAATTCTTTTGGGAGAGAGAGTGAAATTAATTTTTATATGCCCCTACTTGCATGTTTGTGTGTTGCATGAACATAAAAGGGAAATTTCTCTCGAGTTGTGAGGGCACATGCTTGATGAAAGATTGATTTTCGTGTCGGATTTCTTGATTAGCTGATTTGCATGAGTTTGCCGATATCAAGAATCAATTCTTAAAAGTCTAGGAAGCCTTGATGTATTAAAGGTCATTGTATTGTACGACCAAGCATGTTTTCTTGATGATTTGCAAAAATTGAATAATCGGTATGACCGTAGCGTAAATTGTTGCACCATAGTGACGAAGGTTGGGATGTAATTTGCATGATTTGTGTATATGTTGTTCGAGGACGAACAAGGATTTAAGTGTGGGGTAAGTGATCTTGGGCAGATTTATATGCCCAAGTGATACTCAAACGTATCATTTTTACCTTTTTTGTTGTGCAATGTGTATATAATATCATGTAATTAGTAATAAAATACGAATTTATACTAACCAACATGATTAGCATTTGTTTTGCAGGTAAATGTGATTTTTAGGAGCTAAAATGCATGTTGGAACTATGTCGGAGTTGGACTTGGATGCGAGCGTGGAAAAGACCTTGGAATGCATATTTTATAGGGGCTCCGCGATGGAGCCGTGCCACGCTACCATCGCGGTAGCACACTGCCTGAGCAGGGATTAAAATGGCAATTTCCAGTGTGCCTTCGCGTCAGCTCCGTGGCACGGAGAGAGGCCTCCGCGATGGCCTTCGTGCCACGTTGAGGCTAATTTATCGGACCCTAGAAATTCCAGTAAATGTCCGCGTCCACGCTGTGTAACGGAGGCAGTGCTCCGCGTTGGCCTCCGTGACACGTTGCTTGTTATTCCGGGAAAAAGTTCCCACTAGTATAAATAGCACACTTAGGTTTATTTTAATTAGTTTTTAGTTTTGAGACTGAGTTCAGAAGTGGAGAGCAGGAACGTGGGTTAGTAGCAGTTGAAGAACGAAAAAGCTAAGGGATTTCTTCTCTTCCTTTCTTCTTTCTATCAATTGTACGTATGATTTACACTAATTTTAGGATGATCAATCCAAGAATGAGTGGCTAATTCTCTTCCTTGCTGAGGTTTTGAACATGTGTAATGAATTTTGATTGTAAATGATATGGTTTTATTCTTCTTCTTTAATGTTGTTCTATTAATTCTTGTTCTTACTGCATTAGTGCTTGGCCAACATTAATGTACATCTAAAAAGTCCAATTTCACTCGAAAGAGCAAGAAATTGGAAAGTTGTGAATTAATAGGGTATTGTTCTTAACTTGATTTGGGAAAATTGGGTTTTGATGTGCTTTCCTGATAGAAATATACTTGAAAGCCGTATTAGTCAATTTAGGAACCGGAATTGTAGTGCTAGGTCATAAATTGCATTTGATCACAGAAATGTAGACGGATGGTTTATGATTCTAAAGTGAAATTAAATACGAGAGTTTTAATTTCTAGGCTAATGTTCTTGGCTAGCAACATGAAGAAGAGATTAACCAAATTATCATGATTATCAAGTTCATTACTTGTTCTTAACCTTGGCATGTTCATATCCATTGTCTAAATTCACAAGTAAATAGTTGTTATTAGTTGTAGTATATATAGTTTAGAAACAAAAACTCAAGTAACTCTTGGTTACATTGTTGTTAGCATAATTAGAAGTGAAATAGGAATATAGTAAACTAGGCAATTTTACGTATCTTGAGCCTCCTTGGATCGATACTTGGCTACTTAGCCACTTTATTACTTGTTTGACCACGTGCACTTGCGTGTCGGTTTATAATATAAATTACCACGAGCAGAGCAAGCCGAACAAATGGTAGCCTAGAATGAAGTTTAGAAAGCATGTTAGAAATAGTAAAGCATGTTACTACGAAACTCAGTTATCCAGCATGATTTCCAGCAGAAAAACTATATCTTGTTCAACATTAGACTCAGCACAGTATGACAGAAGATTATATATATACCATTATCAGTCTCAGCATTTATTAGATACATACATATCACTATCACTAGTCATCATATAGTATGTACAGATACATTATCATCACTAGCTTCAGCATGCGGTATACGCAGTTAGTATTACTAGTTGAGACCACTGTATTGTCTTGGGGTGGATTACTTAGCCTTCATGACCGCCCCAGGGTTAATAGCTGTATCGACTCGTCTGCCAAAGGGCGAGGATACGTCGCTCTACGGAGTGGCATGCCGTCCCATAGGGGACGAAGATGGGATGCCGGTTTCCCCATATTGTGCCTTGGTCGGCCTTTATACACCCCCGTCGAGCGGGTACGCCCGGGGTGTTGATTCAGGAGTCCTCCAGACTCAGGTACAGTTATAGTCAGGGGCTCAGCGAGCCCAAGTGCATACCCAGGGGATTGGCAGGATGCTTATAGTTATTATAGGAGATGGGACGACCGGGGTAGGGGTATAGATTGCGTGTTGATTGTACCTCCCGGCTTATGGGGACCGGGTAAGGTTGTGTTTGCTATGCTATGTTATGTTATGTTATGCCATGTTACACTAGATACGAGTAGATCGACAATAGAGCGATACATCTCCAGGTATAACCCCTACTCCTTCCAGCATAGTTGAGAGTAGGCATAGCTTTACATTTTCAGTCAGTTTAGTCTATTCCTTTCTATTTCAGTTCCATCAGTTGTATTGTTGTTTTTAGATATCTTTCAGTTGTTGTTTTACATACTCAGTACCAATAGTACTGACGCCCCTTGGGGGCGCTGCATTACTTGCCTGCAGGTACTCATAGACGAGGGGCCGATACCTCGTGATTCCAGCCAGCTCACAGGGTCATCAGCTCCAGTCATCCGGAGCTAGATAGCTAGAGGTTTATCCCTTTTCTTTTGTTGTACAGCATGGGTAGGCCGGGGCCCTATCCCGACCATCTTGTCAATATTTTTAGAGGCTTGCAGTCTGTATATATTTCCCTGTGGTTAGCTGTGCCGGTCGTGTGGGGCCGTGCGTATGTTTAGTTGTTTATGTTGGCCGTGTGAGGCCTTATCCAGTCAGTAGTGGTGACCTTGCCGGTCACGTAGCTGTTTAGCATTTATTATATTGATTTATAGTTAACTAGACAGCATGGTGGCCTTGTCGGCCCCCATAGGCTCCCTTATATTGACATGATTCTGGTTAGTTGTCGTTATGGTACAGGTGGCTATAGGCCTAGTCGGCCGGAGGCTGTATTTACAGCCGTTATATAGACCGTTGATTCCTTGAATCTGAGTTAGAGCTAGCTAGGCACCAGATGTGCTTAGGCTCACCGGTTAGCAGTCTACGTCCTACTAGGGCACCAGGTGCCAGTCACACCCCCCAAGGCGGGGCGTGACATTTTCAATACAAATCATGTAATTATTGATTTCATAACACAACATTAGCACAAAATCAACATTCATCCATGACTCAATCAATTACACATCTTATTAATAACTTTGGGAAGAATTTCATCAAAGAAAACATGTTCAAGAATCGAAATATGCATCAAGAATGAGAAAAAATTTGAGAACATACCTTTACTTGAAGAGTTTTAAGAAGAACTGTAGAAATTTTCCTAGCTAGGGCCATGGCACGTTGAGGGAGAAGGGGGATTGGGGGTTTGGTCGCGGAGGATTTCAGAAAAATAGGGAAAAATAAGAATTTTTGGGGTTAAAAAGAGTTATTTCGCGCGGTTCAACCCGCTGCCCAAATTGACCCGACGCGAAAATACACTCAACGTGTCACGGAGGGTAACGCGGAGGCCATGCTCCGTGACACGGAGCCGACGCGGAGGATCACTGGAAATCTTCACAAACCTGGGTTGGCCTCAACATGTCACGGAGGGTAACGCGGAGGTCAGCCTCCGTGACACGGAGCCAACGCGTGGGCTCACTATTTCTTGCCCCAATTTTCACTTTTTACCTTTATTTTTCCAATTGCGATTTTTGTATTTTTGCCCTCCATATTTCCTGAAAATCATCAAACAACAACAACTTGTTAGAAAATCGTGGGTTGCCTCCCACCTAGTGCCAGCTTTTTTTTCTTTTTTTTTCTCTTTTTTCTTTTTTTTTCTGATTTTGTTCCTAACTAGTCTAGTACATTACATCCACGGGGTGCCTCCCATGCAATGCCTGGTTTACCATCGCGGCTCGACGCTTGTAATCCTCATTCATCTACTAAGGTGATAGACGTCTTCTCTCGATTAACGTCTTCACCCCAATAGTGCTTACACCTTTGTCCATTCACCAAAAATGTGGCACTTTTATCCTCTTGCCATAATTCAACTGCCCCGTGTGGAGTCATCCTTGCTACTTCAAACGGCCCTGACCACTTGGAGCGCAATTTCCCTAGAAAGAGTTTCAACCTAGAGTTGAATAGCAACACCTTTTGGCCCGGCTCAAAGATTTGATGAACCATGTGCCTGTCGTGCCACCTTTTTGTTTTTTCTTTGTAGCATTTTGCACTTTCATATGTGTGCCATCGAAACTCATCCAACTCACTCAGCTGCATCAATCTCTTCTTTCCTGCAAGCTCAGGATCCATGTTCAGCTTTCGCACAGCCCAAAAAGCTCGATGTTCTAGCTCCACGGGTAGATGACATGCCTTCCCGTAAACCAATCTGTACGGTGAAGTCCCAATGGGTGTCTTATATGCCGTTCGATAAGCCCACAACACATCATCCAGTTTGCTTGCCCAATCCAAGCGTTGTGCGTTCACCATTTTCTGCAAAATCTGTTTAATTTCCCTGTTTAACACCTCTACTTGCCCTCTAGTTTGGGGATGATATGTTGTAGCCACTCTATGCCGAACACCATATTTCGCTAGCAAATTCCTGAACCCTGCATTCACAAAATGTGCCCCTCCATCACTGATAATTGCTCGTGGCGTACCAAACCTGGTGAAAATCTGCTTCTTCACAACTCTAGTCACCACCTTGTTGTTATTCCTGGGACAAGCTACTGCCTCAACCCACTTAGACACGTAGTCACCGCCACCAAGATATATCGATTGCCAAACCATGGTGGAAACGGGCCCATAAAATCTATCCCCCACACATCAAACACCTCAACTTCCAATATGTGATGCAATGGCATTTCTTGTCTTCTTCCGATTGTTTCTGTTCTTTGACATCGGTCACATACTTTGACATAAGCTGCAGCATCTTTGAACAGTGTGGGCCAAAAGAACCCAGATTGCAGCACTTCGTGAGCACTATGCTCTCCTCCATGATGACCTCCATACAACGATGAATGACAACTCCTCAATACCTCTGTCGTCTGACTTTCTAGAATGCATCGCCTCATCACTTGATCTGGTCCTTGCTTAAATAGATACGGCTCATCCCACATGTAGTACCGGGAATCATGCCTCAGCTTCTTTCTTTGTTGTGTTGTTGCCTCAGGTGGGTATACTCCACTTAGCAACAAATTCACAATATCTGCATACTAAGGGAGTTCAGCTGCCTTTATTGCCAAGAGTTGTTCATCGGGGAACTCTTCTCTGATGCTATCACCTTCCTTCACATGTGAACGGTTCTCTAGCCATGATAGGTAATCTGCAACCTGATTTTCACTTCCCTTTCTGTCTCGGATCTCCAAATCAAACTCTTGCAGCACTAATATCCACCTGATTAGCCTGGGCTTCGCATCGTTCTTGCCAAATAAGTATCGAATTGCCGCATGATCAGTGTGTACCACCACTTTCGACCCCACCAGATAGGATCTAAACTTGTCAAATGCAAACACTAGAGGCAGCATCTCCTTCTCAGTGACTGTATAATTTACTTGTGTAGCGTCAAGTGTTTTGCTTGCATAGTAGATGGAACGAAAAATCTTATTCCTTCACTGCCCCAATACCGCTCCTAGAGCCACATCACTTGCATCACACATTAACTCAAAAGGATATTCCCAATCGGGAGCAATGAGAATAGGAGCTTCCACCAGCTTCTTTTTCAGCTCCTCAAATGCTTCTACACATTCCTTGTCAAATTCAAACTTCACCTCTTTTTCTAGCAACCAGCATAACGGTCTCGAAATTTTAGAGAAGTCTTGAATAAACAGTCTGTAAAACCCAGCATGTCCTAGAAAGCTGCGGACACCCTTAACTGATACTGGCAGTGGTAGCTTTTCAATCACCTCTATTTTTGCACGATCGACCTCCAAACCTATGCATGACACCTCATGGCCAAGGACAATACCCTCCTTGACTAAAAAGTGACACTTTTCCCAGTTGAGCACTAGGTTTGAGTCTTCATATCTAGCTAACACCCTGTCAAGATTCTACAAATACATAGCAAACGAGTTACCAAAAATAAAAAAGTCATCCATAAATACCTCGACATAGTCTTCCACCATATCATGGAATATCGCCATCTTGCATCGCTGGAATGTGGATGGTGCATTGCATAGACCAAAGGGCATCTGCCTGAAAGCATATGTCCCATAAGGACATGTAAACGTGGTTTTTTCCTGATCTTCTTGTGTTATGGATATTTGATTATAGCCAGAGTATCGATCCAAAAAGCATTAATATTCCTACCCTGCCGGCCTGTCCAACATCTGATCAATGAATGGAATAGGATAATGATCTTTCCGATTTGCCTCATTGAGCTTCCTATAATCCATGCAAATTCGCCAGCCCGTGACTGTGCGTGTGGGAATCAGCTCATTCTTCTCATTCGTAACCACTGTCATTCCCCCTTTCTTTGGAACGCACTGAACTGGGCTAACCTATTCACTGTCTGAGATGGGATATACCACTCCTGCATCCAGCCACTTGATCACTTCCTTTCTGACTACATCCTTCATCACCAGATTAATTCTCCGCTGATGTTGCACGGTTGGCTTGGTTCCCTCTTCCATAAATATCCTGTGCATGCAGAAAGATGGACTGATCCCCTTAATGTCCCACATCTGTCATCCCATTGCTCTCTTCTTCCTCTTAAGGACCACCAATGCATCTTTCACTTGTGCATCTGTCAGCTCTGCTGAAATGATGACTGGTAAGGTGTCATCTTCACCCAAGAATACATACTGCAGATGTGGAGGCAATGTCTTTAACTCCAATTTAGGTGTCTCCTCTATTGATGGCTTTGGGGATTGTTCCAAAGACCTATTCAACGGTTCAAAATCTTACTTCCTGAAAAACCATTTTGGCTCATTCAAAGTTTGCACCATCTCATATGTCGCACTATCCCCAAAATGATCACGTCCCACCAAGGCTCTCTCCAAGGGATCCTGTGAGTCAATAATCTGAAGGGTCAACTCCTGATTCAAAACACTGATTGCTAATAACTCTTCATAAATGGCCGATAGCGTCATGGCCTTGTAGACATCAAAGACCTCTACCTTATCATGAGCTCTCATGGTTAGCTGCCCTGCAGCTACATCAATTCAGGCTCGCCCGGTTGCTAAAAAGGGACGTCCCAAAATAAATGGGACTTCCGCATCTGGCTCAAAATCAAGAATTATAAAATCCACCGGGAAAATGAGGGAGCCTACTTGCACTAGCACATCCTCCACAATTACATCAGGTCTGGCTAATGAACGGTCAGCTAGCTTCAAGATCATAGTAGTGGGTCTAGGACTGCCCAGCCCCAGCTTCTTGAATATTGATGTTGGCATCAAATTTATACTTGCTCCCAAATCACACAAACCACGAGCTCAAATAGACTTCCCAATTGTAATCTGAATAGTGAAGCTCCCAGGATCCTTGAGCTTTGTCGGCAATCGATTCTGAATACGGGAGGTGCACTCCTCAGTAAGTGCAACTGTAGCATACTTTGTCAGTCTGCCCTTGTTTTCTACAATGTCTTTGATGTACTTGGCATATTTTGGCACTCCCTGCAACACATCAACTAAAAGAAGATTAATATGTACCTGCTTCAGCACTTCCATGAACTTCTTAAAGCATGCTTCCTCCTTGTGCTTTTTCAATCTTTGAGGAAACGGAGGCGGTGGTCTTTCCATCTCTGCTACCTTTTCATTCCCCCTCACATCATCATTTCCTTCATCCTTTTTTGTTGCTCCAGATTTCTGAGGTGGCCTTTTGGGTTCCACCTCCCCGAGTTGCTTTCCACTCCGGGTAGTAATTGTATTCACCTGCTTAGAATTTGGGTTTGTATCACTTGGTAATCCTCCCCTCGGTCTAGTATTTTGCGCTCCAGCTAATTGTCCCAACTGATACTCCAATGCCTTTGTAGCTAACTGCTGATTTTTCATATCAACTGTCAATTTTACCTGATCAACTTGCATCTGCGCCTGGTTAGCTATTATGGTTTTGAGCATATCCTCGATGTTACTGGACTGAGGAGGTGCATTATTTCCTCTGAACTGCGGATGAATATTGTGATGACCCCCTTGATTTCTGTGCATTCCTTGATTTGAACTCTATCCCTGATGACTATTACTCCCCCATGAAAAATTCAGATGATTCCTCCAATTTGGGTGGTAACTGTTGCCATACTGTTGATTACTGCTCCTCTGGGCGTTTCCAACAAAATTTACCGAATCTAGATTTGCACCACAACACTCAGCTGAATGTTCACTACTTCCACAGACTTCACACCATACCTGATGAACTGCATTGATTGGGGCTTGTGCCTGGCTCATGCTCATACTGCTGAAATGAGTGTTAAGTTGATTTTGCGAAGTAGCTATCTATGTAGCGACAGCAGTGAATCCATCCACCTCAAAGACCCCTGCGGCTTTCTTTTCTCCCCCTCGAGTTGTATCCTCATTCCATTCTGGATTACCTTGTGAAATACAGTTCAACAAGGTGTAAAGCTCTTCATAGGTCTTCTCCAATGCCTACCCCCCGACTGTTGAATCTAACAAAATCTTTGTATGTGGTTCCAAGCCCTCAATGAATGTATGCATCAACACATCATTAGACTGGTGATGGTGAGGACAATCTCTTAGCACTGACTTGAACCTCTCTCAAGCCTGATACAACTTCTCACCCTCTCTCTGTTTGAAGCTTAGAATCTAACTTGTAAGCCTGGTTGTCTTCCCTGATGGAAAGAACCGTATCAAAAACTTCCTTGCTAGGTCATCCCAAGTAGTAATAGAATTTGGCGGTTCATCCTTCAACCATCTCTTGGCTTCCCCCAGCAGTGAAAACGGGAATAGTGTAAGCCTCACATAATTAGATGATACTCCAGCGGATATATATGTGTCACTTATCTCCAAGTAGTTTTGGAGATGTTGTTGTGGATCTTCATGAGGGAGACTTGTAAATTGCCCGCTGCTGTGCAATAACTGCGCCATATTCTGCTTAAGTTCAAATCTCCCTCCTGGTTCTGGCCTGCGAATGCTAGATGTTACATTGTTTGCATGTGGGATTGCCACCTCGCGGACCGGTCTTGCTGCCATCTCTTCGGGCACTAAAACTGCCCTTACAATTGGTGGTTGTTGTTGTTGCTCCAGAATTGCTCTCCTTAATAACAGAAACTTCTTTTCTAGAGCTTCCCTTTTTTGTAGATGAAATTGTCTCTCCGGCTTTAACAACGGATCCACGAACTCCTTATCCCTTGCCAGCGTTCAGAAACAATTTAGTACCTGCAAGAGAAAGGCTAAGATCAAGTCGTCAACACTTGTATCGAACTTGTAAGCTAACACTAAGAAAATTAAATAACCAATTGTAGTCCCCGGCAACGGCGCCAAAAACTTGTTCACTCCTAATTACACACAAGTGCACGTGGTCGTACAAGTAATAAAGTGGCTTTATTTCAAGCCAGGTTTCGAACCCACAGGGACTGTAATGTGACAGTAATTTTTCTTTAAGTGTTTAATATACGCAATTCCTTATACAAGCAGACAAATAGAATAAATGGTGAATTTTCAATAGTACTAGTTAATGTAACTTTAAGTAAGAAGATTGTAAATTATAATCTAAACAATAACACAAACAAGCTAAGGTTAAGGCAAAATATGCAGATATGTAATTTACTAATTAAATTTTAGTCAACACTTCTCTTCGATTGTTGGTCAGGAATTATTAACCAATGGATTGGGTCTTTCGAACTCCTCTCCAATTAAAGAATCATGAGACTTACATTACACATTTCTGTGATGCAAACACTTTATATTCTATCAATACACAAAAAAATTCCATAGATGACCAAATATAACATTACAGATATATTTCTATTCTGAATGTTAATCTTCTCTTAGTTCCTCAACCAAGACAAGAACATATCCTACCAATTCACATCTATCCAATTAATCTTCCTTTCAGAAATAAAACTGGAATTCTAGGATTTACGTTAATAATGGCCAAGTATTAATGTAGTGAAAACAAGAATTAGCAGAACAATTGTTATAGAGAAGATAAAAACTGAAATAACATCAATTACATACTACTGCAATCATCCTCAACCTCAGCCAAAGGTGAATTAGCCACTCATTTGATGATTAAATATCTTCAAACAAGTAGAAATCATATAAGCAATTGAAATCTAAAAGAAAAAGGAAGAAAATTAACCAAAGAACTTCTTCAGCTCAACTGCTTGATACCCATGTTCTAGCTTGAAATGTCAGATATCTTAAAATAAAACCTAAGTGTGCTATTTATACAAGTGGGAAATTTCCCGGAATAAACTGGCAACGTGGCACGGAGGGTATCGCGGAGCATCAGCTCCGTGCCACGGCCCTGTCGCGGAGCCTCACTGGAATTGGGATGCCGAATTATTATTCCTTAGCATGGCACGGAGGCTATCGCGGAGCCTCAGCTCTGTGCCACGGATGTAACGCGCACCTTCATTGGAATCCAGGTTTGTAGCTAAGCCTTTCCACCATGTCACTGAAGTGAACGTGGAGCATAGGCTCCGTGACACGATTCCATCGTGCACCTTTACTAGAATGCAACACAAATCCCACTCTAAGCAGAATGCCTCCGCAATGGTGGCGTGACACGGCCCTATCGCGGAGCATCAAGTTTTAGCATTTTCTTACCGACTTTTGAGTTTTTCTTCCGAGTCCATTCCTCCACTTCACCAACTTGTAGATTAGTTTCCAAAATTCATTCTAACTGCAAAAACAATAACTAATCATGTTGGTTAGTATAAATCCACATTTACACATAAACCACATGAGAATGTACATATCAAAGTAGATAAACAAGTCAAAATTAAGTAATAAAGTATCACTTGGGCATGCAATTATGCCCAACATCAGGGTGTAAAAAAGTATGATTCATGGGCAAGTTTTACATTATTTTTACTTAAAATCATGTTTCATGTTTTATGAATTAAAAAGCCCATTGATGAGAAGTTCATGAAAGATGAGATTTGTGATGAATGTATGATTATGATGAGATATTATGATGAAAAGAATATTTTCGAGCTACCCATGTTTATAATCATGTTTTCAATGTGAATTGAGTATTTTCAAGCATGTTAAAGTATTGGACAATGCTCCCATATTCAAGTATGATTTATGACTTCCCGAATTAAGCTTACCACATGGTGTTGGAGCGAAGACTCCTAATTATCTTTCAGTTTGTTGTATGTTTTGATTTAAAGCTTCTCATATGCATGATTTCATATTTGAGATGTATTTGATTATTGAGCTTCATCAATAGACAATGTTGAGCTTCGTTGAAAAACGATGGAGAGCATATGAATGTTTTTAGGAGTAGTGTCTAGTACCGAGTACGCTAAGGGTCGATCATCCTATGTCTCAGAACTACACGCCAACGTGAGTTTATCTTTTATATATATATATATATATTACTTTGGGAACTCCCTTGTCAGATATCCCCTACCCTATTGGGCCACGAGCTTGATATCGATATCATGGTATCGTCCTTAGCCTTGGCAAGGCTTTGGACGGCTCTTCCCACTTGAGTTTGATAGTTGGGACCACGTAAGCTCTATCGTGGTATGTCGATTAAAAGACGAGTCTCCCATTGTTCCTCATGATTTCAGTTATGCATGTTCATCATTCATGAGATTTATACATCTATATATATTCTAAGGCAGGTTTGACTCAATATTTAGTTTACTCTTGATTATCAAATTTCATCTTTGAGTCAATCGATTCAATTATGATGTTATGATGAGATCATGATTTCAGAAAGAATTCATGCAAGCCCTACTCTTAGATTCTTATTGTTTATGTACATTATGTATGTCTTCAAATGATTTTACCTCTTTAAGAAGTTTTACTTATCTTTCATACTCGGTACATTCCACGTACTAACTGCATACTCTAAGTTGTATCATTTCATGATACAGGACCCGGCACTCATACTTAGCCTCTTTCATAACCAGTCTTCAGATATAGCATCTTACATTAGTTGGTGAGTCCTCATCTCCTGAGGACCTTGCTTATTCATATTTCTCCAAGTATTTCAGTTTATAGCTTTATCGAGTTAGTTGGGGTCTTGTCCCATCAACTCATAATGTTTAGAGGCTTTTCAGACAAAAGGATGTATTCAACTTCAGATTGTGCATTCTAATATTATGTCTATTTTATACTTCCGCTAAGATCATTATGTGGATTCTTTAGTTTTACTAATTGAGTTAGATGTATGTTCATGCCCTGGGTCAACTTGAAGTCTATCGGGGCTCCTTGTCCCGTGTCTCGATTTGGGCCTCCGTACGGGTCGTGAAAACTTGGTATCAGAGTAATAGGTTTGAAGTGTCCTAGGGTGTCTGGAAACCGCGTTGAGTAGAGTCTTTTTCATGGGTGTGAAGCACGCCACACTTATAACGAAGAGGCTACAAGACATTTAGGAAATGTTCCCTTATTTCATTATCTATATCGTGCGATGAAATCTCTCCCAATCCTTATAATTTGTGCTATTCGCGATTGCAGAATCATGGCTCCCCGCAGAGTAAATGGTAGGAGGAATAGGAATGGAGAAGTCTGCGAGGATGGAAACGGAAACGGGCACCAGCAGGCCCTACCTGTTCAGGAGCACTATGCACCAGAGTCGATTGCCCATGCTGAGTTTTAGGCAGCTATTCAGATGCTCGCGCAGGCCTTGACCACTCAAGTCAATCAGCAGGTAGTTGTACATATTCCAAAAAATGGCAATGCAGCGGCGGATCGAGTCAGGGATTTTTTGAGAATGAACCCGCCATAGTTCCTTGGGCCAAAAGTAGAGGAGGACCTCCATGAGTTCATAGATGAGATTGTGAAGATCACCCAAGTCATGGGGGTGAATGGAGTTGAGTGTGTGGAGTTGGCCTCATACCAACTGAAAGGGGTCGCATACATCTGGTTTCGACAATGGAAAGATAGTAGGGCCGTCGGAGAAGGTCCTTTCACTTGGGAGGAGTTCCATGTTGCGTTCTTAGATTGATTCTTCCCTCGTAAGATAAGGGAGCTGAAGGCAGCCGAGTTCATGAATCTTAAGCAAGGGAGAATGACGGTACAGGAGTTAGTGGCTGACCAGAGTTCACTCGCCTATCAAAGTACGCCCCAGAGTTAGTGGCTGACCAGAGGGTACGGGTAAGCAGGTTCGTTCATGGCATGGTGGACTATTTGGACAAGGATTGTAGGACAGCTATGCTCCACCATGATATGGATTTCCCTAGGATAGTATTGTACGCCCATCAGATGGAGGTGGCGCATATGAGAGAGAGGGAGGCCAAGAGGGTCAAGACTGATAGTCACAGATTCTTACAGCCAAGGTCGTGTGGTGGGCACTGATAGAAGACCCGCTAGAGATCTTCAGCCCCAGCATCTTCAGCGTCAAGCGTGCCTTCCAGTCCTAAGCATGATCATAGAGGGCGAGCATCTGGCTCAAGGGGTCGGTGTAGAAGACCCGCAGATTCTAGTATCCCAGCTTGTCGCATATGTGGTCGGGGGCACATGGGCCAGTGCTTGGCAGGTTCAGGTGCTTGTTTCGGGTGTGGGAAGCCCGGACACATGCTCAGAGATTGCCCGGCAGCGAGACAGGACCATGATTGGGGTTGAGGCCCAGTATCTAGTTCAGCAGCCCCACCCGCACGCTCAGCATATTAGGGGGTATCTACCAGCACAGGTGGCAGTCAGTGCCAAATAGTTTCTATGTCGTAGCATCCCACCAGGAGCAGGAGGTCTCCCCGGATGTAGTCACTACTATGTTACGAGTTTTCCATCTTGATGTATATGCTTTGTTGATCCAGGGGCTACCTTGTCTTTTCTTACACCTTATATGGCTAGTAGCTGCGAGTCAATCCCGAAGTATTGTCAGAACCCTTCTCAATCTCTACTCAAGTAGGTGATTCAGTTGTAGCTAGACGAACGTATAGAGGTTTCCCGATCTCATTCCTTTAAAAAATCACCTCAACAGATTTGATAGAGTCAGCCATGATCGATTTTGATGTTATCCTCGGCATGGATTGGCTATTTGCATGTTATTCCTCAGTTAATTATAGGACCTGAGCAGTAGAGTTCAGATTT
Organism: Datura wrightii; assembly: GCA_035772735.1. NCBI lineage: Eukaryota > Viridiplantae > Streptophyta > Magnoliopsida > Solanales > Solanaceae > Datura > Datura wrightii. The sequence continues at coordinate 102,066,471 of JASDFA010000027.1, read as the reverse complement.
TTGGGAGAGCCAGTCTTAGAGTGGAAGGGTAGTTTCGTTGTAACCTTAGGTCATTTCATTTTATCTTAAGGCCAGAAAGATGATCTCCAAAGGTTGTGTGTACCATCTAGTTAGGGTTAAGGATGCGATGTCCGAGACCCCAACTATCCAGTTTGTCCCAGTAGTATGTGAGTATCCAGAGGTCTTTCCTGCTGATACCAGGAATCTCTCCCGAGCCGGAGATTGATTTTGGTATTGACCTTCTTCCCGGCACGCAACCTATATCTATTCCTCCCTACAGAATGTCTCCAGTCGAGCTAAAGGAGTTGAAAGAATAGTTGAAGGACCTGTTAGATAAGGGTTTTATTAGACCGAGCAAGTCCTCATGGGGTGCACCAGTTCTCTTTGTCCGAAAGAAGAATGGTTCTCTTCGTCTGTGTATTGACTATCGGCAATTAAACAAAGTCACCATCAAGAACAGTTATCCTCTACCCAGGACTGATGATTTATTTGATCATCTTTAGGGTGCCAAGTACTTCTTGAAGATAGATTTCAAATCCGGGTACCATCAGCTCAGAGTTCGGGAGAGCGATATCCCGAAAACAGCCTTCAGGACGTGGTATGGTCATTATGAGTTTGTAGTTATCTCTTTTGGACTAACGAATGCTCCTGCGGCTTTTATGGACTTGATGAACAGGGTGTTCAAGCCATACCTGGATATGTTTTTTATTGTGTTTATTAACGACATCTTGATATACTCTCGGGGCGAGGAGGAGCATGTCGCTCATTTGAAGGCGGTGCTACGGGTGCTACGGACTCTCAAGGATCGCCAATTCAGCAACTGTGAGGTTTGGTTGAACTCAATGGATTTTTTGGGCCATGTGGTATCAAGTGAGGGTATAAAGATGGATTCTTAGAAAATAGAAATGGTGAAGAATTCGCCTAGACTGGTGAATCCTTCAGATATTCGAAGCTTCTTCAGTTTAGCTGGCTACTACCAAAGATTCGTGGAAGGTTTCTCAGCAATTACAGCACCTTTGACCAAATTGACCCAGAAGAAGGTGAAATTCCAATGGTTGGAGGCTAGTGAGAAGAGCTTCCAAGAGTTGAAGACTCGACTTACTTCAGCACCGGTGTTGACCTTACCCGAGGGTACCGATGGGTCCGTGGTGTATTTTGATGCTTCAAGGATCAGATTTGGGTGTGTATTCATGCAACATGGAAAAGTTATAGCATATGCCTCCAGACAGCTAAAGGTTCATAAGAATTACCCGACTTATGATCTTGAGTTGGCCACAGTAGTATTCTCCCTGAAGATATGGCGACATTATTTGTACGGGGTTCACGTGGAGGTGTTTACGGACCATAAGAGCTTACAATATGTTTTTACCCAAAAGGATCTCAATTTTCGACAAAGGAGATGGTTGGAGCTACTCAATGATTACGATATGAGTTTGCTTTACCATCTGGGTAAGGCCAATGTAGTAGCGGATGCACTTAGTAGAATCTCTATGGAGAGTGTGTCTCATGTGGATGAGGGAAAGCAGGAGCTGGTGAAGGATGTGCACCGACTCGCAAGGTTGGGAGTTTGGTTGGTTGACTCGACCGATGGTAGTGTTATCGTTCAGAATGGATTAGAATCGTCTTTTGTGGCTGATGTAAAAGCTAGACAAGATGAGGACCCAACTTTGGTAAAGTTGAAGGAAGTAGTTCAAAATCAAAAGTTGGAGGTCTTCTCCAAAGGGGGAGATGGTGTGCTTCGGTACCAGGGTTGCTTATGTGTTCCAGATGTTGATGAATTGAGGAGCCGAATGTTGCACGAGGCTCATGGATCCAGGTATTCTATCCATCCAGGTTCCACCAAGATCTACCATGACTTACGGGAAGTCTATTGGTGGAATGGCATGAAGAAGGACATCGCGGAGTTTGTAGCTAAGTGTCCAAACTGTCAGTAAGTCAAGGTAGAGCACCAGAGACTGGGAGGTGTGCTTCAAGATATCATCATTCCTACTTGAAATTGGGAATAAATCAATATGGACTTCATCATAAGTTTACCTCGCATTCGTTGACAATATGACTCCATTTGGGTTGTGGTAGAAAGGTTGACCAAGGCCGCTCATTTTCTACCTGTCAAAACCACAGATTCAGCAGAGGGATATTCCAAACCATATATCTGAGAGCTAGTTCGGATGCATGGAGTTCCCTTGTCCATTATATCAGACAGAGGTACTCAATTTACCTCTCAATTTTGGAAGTCGTTTCAAAAAGGACTTGGTACTCAAATTAATCTTAGCATAGCATTTCACTCGCAAACGGATGGTCAAGCGGAGCAGACAATACAGACTCTTGAGGACATTTTGAGAGCTGCTTGATTGACTTCAAAGGTATATGGGATGATCATTTTCCTCTTATCGAGTTTGCGTACAATAACAACTACCATTCCAGTATTCAGATGGTTCCGTTTGAGGCTCTCTATGGGCGGAGGTGTAGATTGCCTATTGGTCGGTTTGAAGTTAGTGAAGCAGCAATGATAGGACCAGATTCAGCCCATGAGGCTATGGAGAAGGTTAAGCTCATACGGAATAGGTTGAAAACAGCTCAAAGTTGCCAAAAGTCCTATCCCGATGTGAGAAGAAGGAAATTATAATTCGAGGAGGATGATTGGGTGTTTCTGAAGGTATCTCCCATTAAGGGAGTGATGCAGTTTGGAAAAGGAAAACTCATCCCTCGTTATATTGGCCCTTACCGGATTGTAAAATAGGTTATCAAGGTGGCATATGAATTGGAGTTTCCCTTAGAATTAGCTTGTGTGCATCCTATATTCCACGTATGGCTCTTAAATAAGTGTTTGGGTGATCTAGCTCTAGTTGTCCTGGTGGACAGTGTTGGTGTGAAAGACAGCCTTAGTTATGAGAAGGTTCCAGTGGAAATACTAGATGATTAGGTTTGAAGCCTAAGGAACAAGGAAGTAGCTTCAGTTAAAGTTTTATGGAAGAATCAGCACGTTGAAGGAGCTACATGGGAAGCCGAAGAAGACATGATGGCTAGATATCCATATTTATTCTCTACCGGCTCAGTTCTAGCTTGAGGGATAAGTTTTTTCCCTAAGACTCTTTTCAGTTTTCATGTTTTGTTCATGTGCCCAAGCTTCTTTTATGTATATGGATGTATGTGTGATTCATGAATTCAGCTCCGCCGTGCAGTTTGAATCAAAGATAGTCATTCCATCAGTTTTCGTCTTAAATGGTCAATATTTGAGTGTAATGATTGCATTTCTCTACTTTCTGTATGTTTTTCCACATTCGAGGATGAATGTTCCCAAGGGGGAGATACTTTAATACCCCAGATGTGCCTGAGATTAGATCTGGGGTTTAAAATGGAAGTTGGACAAATCTTGGAAAAATTTCACATAATGGGTCGTGAGATGACCCGTGGGAGCAGCCCACGAGTTGTGATGTGACTCGTGGTGAGCCCAGGAGATGAGTTGAAATTTGGGTATTTGGATCCCCATAGATGAGAGCACGAGTCGTGGTCAGGCCCCACGACTTGTTAGGTCAATCATGGGAAGTGATGATTAAGAAGGAAAAGGAAGAAGGCAGTGTACCTAACGGAAGGACCCCACGAGTCGTGGTCCGTCACCACGATTTGTGGGGAGGGTCATGAGCAGCATGATGAAGAAAAATAAAAATCCCAGGAAATGTATGTGACGAGTGGTGACCACGACTCGTGGTCACCAGTAACGAATCGTGAAGTCACCCATAACCAGCTCAAATGACTTGATAAGCAGTGTACTTGACGGACGATGCCACGAGTCGTGGCCAGAGGTGACGAGTCATCATGTCCCTCGTGGGGACTGACTGACAGTTAGTTTCTGCAAATTTAGTAAGGTCTTTTCCATAATTCCTACGATCCTAAGGCCTAAACTACATCGTATTAAGTTATGAATGAGGACTTTTAAGAGGGTTAAGTTCATTTTAGGCCATTTTGATTCATGCATTCAAAGATAGAAGGTTAGAGGGGGTGATCAAGCTTGTTCTTCTTCAAATTCTTTTCAATTCCTCTTGGGCAATCAAAGAAGTGTAAGAATCAGCTACAATCAGGTATGTGGGGTTATGAATGGGTGAATCCTTTCACACCCATGGCCAATCATTCTCTAAATCATGAATTTCCTATGTCAATTCCATGGGGTTTTAACCCAATGCATGAAATTCCTAATTATCTACATGGGTATGATCTAAAAATGTTTCTACTATTGAATTATGATTTATGGGCAAGGTTTACATTGTTTTCAATTAAAATTGTGTTTCAAGTTTTATGAATTAAAAACCCCACTGATGAGAATTTCATGAAAGATGAGATTTGTGATGAATGTATGATTATGATGAGATATTATGATGAAAAGCATGTTTTAAATCTACCCATGTTTATAATCATATTTTCAATGTGAATTGAGTATTTTCAAGTATGTTAAAGTATTGAGCAATGCCCGCATGTTCAAGTATGATTTTATGATTTCCCGAATTAAACTTATCACATGGTGTTAGAGCAAAGACTCCCAATTATCTTTCAGCTTGTGTTATGTTTTGAGTTAAAGCTTCTCATATGCATGATTTCAAATTTGAGATGTATTTGATTATTGAGCTTCGTCAATAGATGATGTTGAGCTTCATTGAAAAACGACGGAGAGCATGTACATGTCTTTGGGAGTAGTGTCTAGCACCGAGTAGGCTAAGGGTCGATTACCCTATGCCTCAGAACTACGCACCAACATAGGTTTATTCTTATATATATTACTTCGGAACCTCTCTTGTGAGTTATCCCCTACCTTATTGGGCCACGAGCTTGATATCGATATCATGGTATCGTCCTTAGCCCTGACAAGGCTTTGGACGGCTCTTCCCAATGTGATAGTAGGGACCACGTAGGCTCTATCGTGGTATGTCGGTTAAAAGACAAGTCTCCTATTGTTCCTCATGATTTCAGTTATGCATGTTCATCATTCATGAGATTTATACATCTATATATATTATAAGGCAGGTTTGACTCAATGTTTTGTTTTACTCATGATTATCAGATTTTAGCTTTGAGTCAATCGATTTAATTATGATGTTATGATTGTTATGATGAGATCATGATTTCAGAAAGAATGCATGCAAGCCCTACTCTCAAATTCTTATTTTTTATGTTTTACATTATGTATGTCTTCAAATGATTTTACCTAATTTAAGCGGTTTTACTTACCTTGCATACTCGGTACATTCCATGTACTGACCGCATACTCTATGTTGTATCATTTCATGATACAGGACCCAGAACTCAGACTCATCCCCGTTCATACCCAGTCTTCAGAGATAGCATCTTACGTTTGTTTGTGAGTCCTCATCTCCAAAGGACTATGCTTATTCAGATTTCTCCATCTATTTCAGTTTCCAGCTTTATCGAGTTAGTTGGGGTCTTGTCCTATCAACTCATCATGTTTAGAGGCTTTTCAGACAAAAGGATGTATTCAGCTTCAGATTGTGCATTTTAATATTATATTTATTTTAGACTTCCGCTAAGATCATTATGTGGATTCTTCAGTTTTACTAATTGAGTTAGATGTATGTTCATGCCATGAGTCAACTTGGAGTCTCTCGGGGTTCCCTATCCCATGTCTCGATACGGGCCTTTGTTCGACCATTGGTCATCAAGTAGCTTCCAAGAAAGCTAGACTGCCCATACTCACTACTTTTCGGCACAAGGCATCAGCCACCACGTTTGCCTTTCATGGGTGATATAAGATTGTCACATCATAATCCTTAAGTTGTTCCATCAATCTCCTCTATCTCAGATTAAGATCTTTTTGGGAGAAAACATACTACATGCTACAATGGTCTGTGAGCACCTCATAACGAGCCCCATACAGGTAATACCTCTAGATTTTTAGAGAGAACACCACCGTTGCCAACTCTAGGTCATGTATGGGGTAAGTCTTCTCGTGCACCTTCAACTGCCTCAAAGCATAAGCAATGACCTGTCCTTCCTGCATCAACACAGCACCCAACCCAGACCGTGAGGCATCACAATAAACTACAAAATCTTTATCTTCCACCGGTAGAGCCAGGATTGGTGTCGTGGTTAGCAGGGTTTAGCTTCTGAAAACTCTCTTCACATTCCATGGACCATTGAAAAGGCACATCCTTTTGATTCAACCTTGTCAACACCAAGGCAATGGATGCAATTCCCTTCACAAATTGGCGGTAGTAACTGGCTAGCCCCACGAAACTCTAAATCTCTGTCACTATAGTAGGCCTAGCCCAGTTTTGGACCGCCTCCACCTTAATCCCCTCCTTGGAGACTACATGTCCCAAAAAGGATACCGACTCCAGACAAAATTCACATTTGGTGAACTTGGCATACAGTTGTTTCTCCTTCAACAACCCCAGCATAATCCTCAGATAATTCTCATGTTCCTGCTTAGTCTTAGATTATACCAAGATATCATCAATGAACGTGATTACAAATGAATCTAGATAGGGTTTGAGGATACCATTCATCAAGTTCATGAATGTTGCTGGAGAATTAGTGAGTCCGAAGGACATGACTAGGAACTCATAATGTCCATACCTGGTCCAAAAAGCTGTCTTGGGAATACCCTTAACACGAATCTTCAGCTGATAATAGCTTGATCTCAGGTCAATCTTTAAGAACACTGTCACCCATGTAGCTGATCAAACAGGTCATCTATTCAAGGGAGAGGGTATTTATTTTGTATGGTTTCCTTATTCAGCTGGCGGTAACCAATGCAGATCCGCATACTACCATCCTTCTTTTTCACAAAAAAAATTGGGGCACCCCACAGGGAGACACTCGACTTGATAAACCCCTTACTAAGTAGTTCCTGCAACTTTTGTATGGAGGTATAGAAATAGGTCAGGTCCCTGGCTCTAAATCTATGTATAAATCAATATCACAATCTGGTGGCATGTCAGGCAGATCCGCAGAAAATACCTCTAAGAATTCACAAACTACGGAGACCGACTCTATGGAAGGACCCTCAAAACTGATATCCCAAGTATGAGATATATATGTTGAACACCCTTGCCCTATTAATTTCAAGAAACGAATATAAGAGATGAGTTTCTTAGGAGCAGGGCTATAATTTCCTTTCCACTCCAACCTAGATGACCCTGGGCACGATGTGGTGATTGTCTTAGCATGGCAATCCAAACTGGCATGGTAAGGAGACAACCAGCTCATCCCCAGAATCAAATCAAAATCTACCATGTCCAAGATCACCGAACCTACCAAAGTATCAAAACCCATGAAGTCAATAATACAATCATGATAGACCCTATCAACCACCACAGAATCGCCAATAGGAGTAGACATATGGATAGAAGTATCAAGTACATCACAAGCAAGATCCAATCCTAAAGCAAAATAAGTAGACATATAGGAAAAAGTAGAACTAGGATCAAACAAAGCAGTAGCCATTTTATCACACACAAAAGTCATACCTGTGATAACGGTGTCGAAAGCCTTTGCCTCGGGCCTACCCAAAAATGCATAGAAGTAGGCCTGATTACCCACCTGAGGCCTGTCCCTGTTGGGCTGTGCAACCCCTCTATCGGACTGATTGCCACCCCTTCCGACCTGGGCACCTCCTCTACCCGACTGGGTTCCACCTTTAACTACTGGTTGGTTGCCCTCCCTAATTGTGGGCGGTCCCTATTAAAAGCACTCCTCCTCCCCTGGCAGGGGCCAGAGCTTAAGGAGCTGGGCGCAAAAAAATCTACTGTCCTTAAAGAAATTTTGGACACCATCTGCGGATATGTCCATTCTCTCTATACTTGTGACGCACCTTCTCAATCACTGATCTCTGAGTTGGAACATAAGAAATAGGACGAGCCCTAACATCTGAGTTCACTATCTGGTTACTCCCGACTGTACCTATTTGTCGTGGAGTGATCTCTGGCGGACTCCTAGCTAACACTTGCATGGTTGACTGAACAGGGCATCTCGAGTAGTCCTGAGGTACCGAAGTCCTAGAAAAAAAGTCGTTGTAAGAATCCACCTTTTGAGCCTTCTTCTCGGCATTCTTTGCATAACCATCCTGTATCACACACTCCATATTTTTCACATACTCCACTACTTCCTGAAAGGTCCTACCTACAGAGACCATTTGAAGGGCTGACAGCTGAAGACCCACATTCAAGCCTTTAACAAATTGCCTGATCCTCTTCTCCTCTGTGGGCAGTAAGGGCAGAGCATACCTTGGACAGTGAGTGGAATCGGGACTCGTATGCTGGGACTGAAGGCTCCCTTGCTCAATGGTGGTGAACTCATCCCACCTCCTATGTCTCAAGGTACGGGGTATGTACTTCTCCAGAAAAGTGGAGTAGAATTGGGTCCAGGTCAATGGTGGTGACCCTGCTGGTCTATACTCTACAAAAGCCCTCCACCAGAGCTTAGCATCACCCATCAGCTGAAAGGTGACAAGCTCTACCCTGTGCTTCTCCACTGCCCCCATTTTGTGGAGCCTCTCATGACAGTCAATGATGAACTCGTAGGCATCCTCCACCTCAGTACCATAGAAGGTTGGAGGCTTCATCTTGGTGAACCCAAGAACAAGTCATGTTCCTTTTCAGTCATTATCGGTCTAGCTACCGGCCTCGGGAACATCACCGCCTCTAACATATCATTAATGCAGGGAGCCACTGCGACCATATGTTGTATCCTTGACTACTACCTTGTAGGAGTGGCTAGCGCTGCCCCATTACCTATGATGCCACTCACAAGGTTAAGAACCTAAGTCAAGACCTTGGAGGATGCTGGAACGGCTGCAGCCTCTCCCTAAGTGGGAACCTCTACTTCCAAAGCCACCCTTTCTTGAATCGCAGGTGGTATGGGATGCTGATCTCACTCAAAATGGAGCAGGATCGCAAGCCCCTCCTCTGGCAACAACAGGCCTCCGCTCACGACCTCTGCCCTATCCTTTGTCGCGAACTACGACTGCGCTGCTTGCTCGGGTGCTTCCTCTTTGTTCCCGCCTGCACGTGTTCTCACCATATGTGAGGGAAATAAAGAAGAATTGTTTAGATACCAATTTGGATCACCAGATACCAATTGATACATGAAAAGTAAAGAAAGAAGAGAGTTTTCCTAAAGTCCTATAGTCTCTCAAAGATAAGTTATGAACGTCTCTGCATCGATCCGTGAGACTCTTGTGAAATGAGATTAATGAACCTAGAGCTCTGATATCAACTTTTTCATGATCCAAGTGGCAATAATTGGCACCCACACTATCCCCTCTAGTGAGCGAACCAACGTTTTCCAACTAATTACCCCCAACGCATCGACATTTAGAAGAAATAAAACACATTTTGAAAATTAACTGACGGAACATCGTTATAATTAGAGAAGCAAAAAATAATCCACCATAAAAACAATCCTAGAATCTGTTTGTCATTGCACATAAAGACATCTGCCTAACATTATCTAAGAGTATCTCAGAAAAGAAGGACAAGTAACTATCAATGTCTGGACAAGAGACATCTTCTGAGGAGTACAACAACATATCTTGCACCGCTCACCTTTCTGATAATTTGTTTCTTCTTTAGAGGTGAGGTCGAGATGAGCTTTCGGGATCAGATTCTGCACTTAGAAAAAAAGTACAAGAGTAGCGTCAATACAAACACAATACTGGTAGCCATCATCAGTCGACCTTAAGTAATAACACACATACATGCAAACAAAAATATGAAATTAGCTCAGAAACAACACATATATACATATATATAGACAATACTCATTCAGGAATTAAATCTACTCAAGTGCTAACCGGCCTGCTCACTAGATTGAGCTATCGCTGCAGTGGTCGCTTGACCGCTGCCACGGTCTTGCTGTGGCGGAACAAGTTCCCCTGCAGCAATATTGCCTTAGCAGTAACTCGACTTAGCTGCACACCTGCATTTTATTAACTCTTTTCAACATACGAGTCATTATAATCATCCACGCTATTCATAGTCTTTAATAGACAATTGACACCACATAACCACATAGAATACAAAATGAATCATTCACAGAAGATTGCACAACTCAATCACGAGTCCTCATTTAACTATTCCAACCATCAAGTCATTATAACGCCTCAAAAATTCAGACGGGCAAACACATGACAACAAGTTCAGCTCTATAAGGTACCTACATAATCAATCTGATTCCTATATTCTTACAATAAATCAAATAATACAATGAATGATGACATGAGGGGCACACGCCTCCGTCACATCACCATAAACACTCAATCATTTAATATCGATGTGCACACATGCCATAGGGTCTTACTTTTGCCCTTCTAGTCATGATTTGAAGGGGACTCTAGAAATTCATGTATTGTACTGGCGTGGTACCTGCTCCCACTCATTTTCTCGTCCAGATGCTCCCCTCAGACATGAGCCAAGTCACACCCTAAACCCGAGGAAGTGTGATTGGCACCTGGTGCCACCCCTGAACGAGCATATACAGTGGCCAAATATAAAACCAAGGCCAGAACCAATGAGGTTCAGCATCACAACACAAGTTAAATCAGAGTAGATGATAGACTGAAACAGAAGATGGCTCACCTGACCAACCAAAAATAAATACAATAGGTTCTCAAGGCCATGTAATGGAAAACAACTATATATTCAGGCCCAACTGGCCTTCAATACATACTATCACCACAGCGACCTTTACGAGCCTCTATGAATACAATAGCAATCAAATGATTGGGACAAGGCCCCAAACTACCCTTAACTCAAACATTTGGTGACTCCGAAAGACCTGGAGCGCACCAACTTAGCTAGAACTCCACTCCACACCCAAGAACTCGATCTACCAGCACACTATCACCTGTAGGCATGAATGCAACGCCCCGACTAAGGCATCGGTACAATAATGTACCAAGTATGAAAGGCAAAAATAACTACAAGGCTCAGATTAGAGATCAACAGATGTACTGAATATCGCAGGAGGAGAAACTAAATTTAAGAAAACATATAGAACCTACCTGGCTCCCATAAGCCTGGCAAGTACAAGAAAGCATACAAATAGAACCTACTTGGTCCCCATAAGCCCAACAAGTCCAAAAGTAAACAATAACAAGAAGCACCTAGCCCATACATCTCACCTGTCATCGCCTCTAAACCTCTCAACAGCCTCAGCTAACACCAGCCAACATCTAGCATCAACTGCTATCAGATAACAGATAACACGAGCAGCAATCATAATATAATTCCAAGAATATCAAAAATAAACACCAGTCAATTAACTTCATCAAACAAGCACTGTCAGACCCTCTCTCGGTTTTATACAACTAGCAGAGCTCAATCCATCCAGGAGAACCAATTGTGATCCCGGGAAGGCTCAAACATATCGGACCACTCCCGTATCATGTCTCAACTCAAAACTATAGAGGACATCATTCTCAACCCCGTAGGTTGATAACGTCCAAAATATATTCTTAAATCAAAGAATATACACGGTCGTTGTATCAGAACAAGTAACCCAATGAGTGTCAGGGTCGAATGCCACGAGGACTAGAGAGTGATGAATTCAAGTGTCAATTGAGAAGTTGATTTTAGCTTGCACCATATAAATTTGACATAAAACTCAAAGAATCGGGGGAATAAACTTTGCAAAGAATTACTCAAATTTCTTTAGGGAATTCAAACTAGAAGAATCATCTAAGATGTAGACAATATTTGTAAAATACTAGAGGTGTGGTGTAGATGAAATACTAATTAGATTGTGATGGAACAGGTTAACTTCATAAGTTCAATAAATATAAATAATCTCGGGAAATAGGTAGCCTCAGCTTCCCAGCCTATTGCCTACCCTTAACTAGAATTTTCTCAAACTCTAGCTGCAATTTAGCACACCCGAAATGATTTGGATCAACAACTTCACTATTCCTAGCTATTAGTTGCTAATTAGGAAGAACGAAGTAATTTCAGCCATTACTAGCTTAATTTTACAACCTCACATCCATACCCACTACTAGATTCCCTTCTAACACTTAATTATTCTCTCCCGAGCAACAATTAAGCAGGTATAGATAGACCCATATCATCATCAATGGATATTCATTAATAGATTGAAAGGAATCTAATAGATTTACACTCAATTGAACATTGAGAAGTTAACTCTAGCAATACCCAATCCAATTAAGTACTCATCATCACACACCTCTAGTTAATGATTTTAGCTACTCATAGTTAAGAAATTCAAAAATACAATCATCAGAAGCATCATTGAATTTAATAAGAAGAGTAGATAAATCAAAAGAACAATTATCCTTCAACTACAGCTGAAACTAAACAATACCAAAGAAGAAAGGAGAAGAGAGTATCTTTTACAACTTTCACTCAAAATCCCGTTTCTCAACCAAAAATGGTCTTCAGCTAAAAAGGAAAGATGATGTGATGTGTACTTGGCTTATCTCTCAATCTCTATATCTTCTTCCTTTTTTTTTCTATTCACCTCTATAATGTACTTCTTTTTCTATTTATACCCTGAAAAGTAGGGTACTTTTCCTTTCTTTTTCAGCAATGGACAATTTTACCCTTAATAGCATTGCTCTGGAACCAATGAAGGCACTAGCGGTTTGCCGATGAAATTTGTGAACCGCCGGATGCTTGCTTTTCTTACTTCAGTCATTGTCAATGAACTTCGGCAGTTCACCCGGCGCTTAGCGATGCCAATCCGTGAACCGCCGAACCTTGAATGCCAATTCCAATTGTTCTAAGCGTCGTTTGGCGACCGAACTGGCATTCCACCACAGGTGATTCATGAACCACCGGTGGCATTCCTCCGCCTAGGTAGTGACCGTCATCTTCTCAACCGGCGTTTCACCGATTAACACCTGCGTCTCGCCCCTTCTGCTCAATTCCTCCATTACCTCCATTTTAGCTCTTTTCTTCAACTTAGGCACCTGCACACAATAAAAGCAAAAAGAGCATAAAATCCAATTAATCAACTTGAGAACTAAGAAAAATCTCAAACTTTAGAGTCTAATGAGTTGGTAAATTACCAACTCATCAAAACCCCCAAACTTGAATCATTGTTTGTCCTCAAGTAATGAAATACTTCAACTATTGAGGAAGAGGTCACATTTCTTTGCAATTAAACTGCGTTGACCACCTAGACTAGGGCAACCCAAAAAATTGCTCATAATGTTCACCGAAAAGAGAAGGAAAAACCCCAAAAGACCAAAACACTGAAGGTGTTCCAAGAAGGCACAACGTTATATCAAGTAAAACTTTGTTGAAAGGAATCATTAACCACACAAGGACAACTCTCAACTAAGTAACACAAGTAGCATCTCAAGTTGTAACCACTGAAAATTCAAAGCTTGCCTTAGAGTTTGCACTCCTTGTCCTATGCCCATATGAATTCTAAATGCTCTTGCAGCCCTAAAAGGAATGATGCCACTCACCATATATAAGGATCCCTATTCTCTTGACTTTTTGATGATTTGAATGCATATCCGGGATCAATTGGAAGAGATATTCACACTCACTCTCCCAAAAGATATCTTCAAGTATACACTTGACCCATAGGCTTGCCCCTACATGTAATTCGCCACTAATGTAGAGTAGTTGCACCTAAAACCATTTAGGACTTGCGGGCTGTGATGTAGGCTTAAGGTCAGGGTAGGATAAACATTTGGATATAGTGACTACATCCTCCCTAATGCTTTTCATGCCATGCCTTACAACACTTTTGCTCACTTAACCTCCTTTTTCTTGCCTTCTTTTATTGATGCCTTTCATTTCTTTAATAGTTCACCTTATAACCCCTCTTTGGCTTCTATCACTAGCCTTATTACCTCAATAGGGAACACCACTTCACACAAATAGTCTTTTTCTTTTTGAATTCATCTTTTTGCATTTTGACTAAAGGTGATCTTCCCTTTTCAATATGATTCTTGTCTTCCCTTTTTGTTTTGCATACCCCCAAACTTAGGCTCTAGCTCCATTTTTCACATTTGCTTTTCTCATCCCTTTTTCTTAGGCCTTGAGCCTTGCTTCAGCATTTATTTTGTAATCAACATTTAGGGAGAATGGGGCCAAAAGAGGTATTAAGAATGGTCTTGAGGCTTGTAATGTGGTTGCCAAGGAAAAGTTTTAAGGCTCAAAATTAGCTCACAGAGATTAATGATCATGGAGGGCATATGGTTGAAGTGGCTAGACAACTAAAGGCCTAAACACATTTCCTTGGTGCAACTACATTTAGGATTTCACCTTGAATCACATTTAGGGAAAGTTCTAGACAATATGTAATGCACAAGATTAATAAAAATATCCTTGCCACACAAAGCATCACCATTAAAAGGTCTACAAGAGTCATTTTTCAAAATAAAACATCACATTAGGACATCACGCATGCAAACATCATAAGTCAAGCAGTGAATTTTACAACGTACGACCAAGATTACTATGCTACAGTGCCAATACTTGCTCATTCTCTTCATTTTCATGCCCTTGTTTTCAAATTTTTTATTCCAATCACAAGAAAAACAGAAAAAAATTAGTTGATGCCTCCTAAACAACTTCACAACAAACTCAAAGTAACATGGCATTTCCCTTAAGAATATCGCCACTTAATCCATCATTGGGAAAAGCCAACCCGGTTCGACCACAAAATTAATTAAAATAAAAGAATGCTCCTTGGGAAAGAACCGTGGTATAAAGAAAACCCTCGGAGTTTTAATTTCTACACTACTCTATTTACAATAGCGAAAAAGAAATTTGGGATCATCTCATTCGAAACTTTTTTAGAATACAATACAATGTTTAAAACCGGAGACCTCAATGAGTCACTAATTACCACTCACAAAAAGACAAATCAATTATCATTCATTCAAAACAAAACACGCCCAGCAAGGGCAATCATCAATCAAAACAGCCCGACAAAGACTGGACTTACTCAAGCTTAAGAAACAAAACAACTTAAAACACAAATACCCCCCATCAACAATGCTCATCCCTCCATCCACTTAAGATCATACATTGTCCCCAATGTATTATGCAAAAAGAATCAATGGGAGAAGAGACAAGAAACTCCCTGCACGGGTCACTCATGGTCATCATCAGCCTCATCACCACTATCACCTCCGCTGGCATCACCAAGCCCAGCAAAGTCGTCGTCCAACCCCTCAAACAAGTCATCAATCGGCCCCCGAGCTGAAGATGGAGCAGCAATAGAAGCATCTAAAGCACTCATGTCGGGCACATCAATCAAAGTTCGACTTTTTCACTCCTGCACCTCAATTCGAAGGGACGTGACAGCCTCTTCTACAGCATCCACCCGCTTGCACAAAGTGGAGACATTCTCGTAGAGCGAATTGAGCTCCTTCTTTATAGTTTTGGCAATTAGGGCTGGGAGACTCTTGGCCAAGCGTTGAAGCTAGCTCTCGTGCGAGTTTGTCATCCACAAGGCGATGGAGACCATTGGATTGAGAATATTGAGGAGGTGGAGATGCTTTGGGCTAGGGCATGTCACCTGATGCTTGGCCCGACAAGTCAGGCTAGGCACATTGACTTCTGAGGCGGTGGGAGATTGGGATGACATATGGGAGAGGGTTTCCTCTTGTAAACCGAAGGCTTGCAGGCGCTTCCGTTTCACTGTCAGTGCCTTTGCATCTCTCTTCCTGTCAATAGTGATTACTCCTAAAGTAGAGGAAGGAATCTCGTTCGAAAATAGAGGCACTCCGGCTATCGCACAAAGCTGCGAGATCAACACAGCATAAGGCATGGAAGTGCTAGACTACCGCGCCTTCTTCTTCATTTGTTACGTAACAATTTATCCAAAGTTGATGGGGACCCCAAACATAACGCAAGCAATCAAGATAGCTACTTCCATGGTCACCCGCTGCTTATTCTTCGATGGGATGAATCAAGAGCAAATGAAATCCAGCCATAGCTTGGCCTCAAATTTCAAATCGTGGTGAGAGATTTTGCCACCCGTGGAGGCCCATAAGGGAGTATCTACAGCAATAATTCCAGCCACCCACCTATATTGGTCTTTCATATTAGCCACCAGTGTTATGTATTCCGTGGCAGAGTCTATCTCATCTTCCCAAAACAGATAGTTGATGGCAGCCGAGGTGATATCCACTTCTACCCCACCAATCATCACCGAAGGAAGGTAGGGAAATTCATCCACCTTGGCCCGTGTTGCATGCTATCTTGACGGGCCTAGTAGGAGGCATAAAACTCTGTGACAAGGCTGGGGTAGTATGGTGGCAAAGGGTTGGCAAATGCATGCCATTGCCGGTGGGTGAACTGCTCCGTTATATTTGAGAAGTCCCCCTTCAACCCAGCCAAGTCGAATCTCTTCTCTATCATAATAGAGCGTCCTTAGCAGATGACGCAGTGCTCCTTCATGTTAGGAACACATAGAATTATAGCCTCCTTAGTGTTAGACCATGGGGGAGCAGCCTTTGCTTTTCCTTTACCCTTGCCAGCAGATGCAGCAGGGGCCCTTCTTTTGCCGGATGACCTAGAGGATGACATGATTTGTGTTTCTGTAAAAAAGTATATTAGTGGCAATATATTGAAATAAAAATCATTTTAAAATAAACTAAACTAAAGAAGAATTGAGAAGCAAGTGATGATCAATCAGTTCTAAAAAAATGGTACCGGCGAACAATCGGCGGTTCGCCGAAGGCAATTCGCGAACCGCTAACTAGACGCCGGTGTCTAACAGAGCACTGGGGAATATCTGGGCATAATCAGTGGTTCCAGCGGCGTTTCGCCGGTCACATTTCATGAGACGCTGACGTAGCGCCGGATGCACTCAGTAGCCAAGACCAACTTCAGAGTGAACCGGCGTTGCGCCGAATAGGACCAGCGAATGGCCGGCTTGCCTGTCCCCAAATCTAACCCTCTTTCATACAAACACCCATTAACACATTTTCACCACAATCAAAAAACCAGCAATTTTACTCCATTCTCACACCTATTTATGATGTTTAAGCCCTTAAGAGTTAAGAGTGGTGTCACCTGGTCTATCATTGGGAAAAATGTGATGCCTAGTGAAAATGGGTTACTCAGACTTCACCCTCTTCATAATCTCAACATAAAAGCACATACCCACTTCAATCACAAGCATAACACATTCAAAATTTCAACAAAAAGAGAATGGGAAATAGTACACCTACATAATCATGGAAGCACATTCAAATTAAAATAGGGGTCAAAGAAATGTTACTGAATTGGAAGACTATTTGCACACTCTTCTAGCCTCAACAAAAAGAACTAGCTTAAGATTTGCAGGAGCACCTTCAAGTGAGTATAGAGTAGATATTGAGAGTAGAGTGATTTTGATGGTGAAATATGGATGGGTATTTATAGGTAAAAAGTGGGAATATGATAGGTAGAGGGGAAGGTGGGGAGTTTAATATGGGTGAGTTGGTGGGGAGTGGGTAGATGAAAAGGTGGGATAATGGAGAGGTGAAAATGAGAATTTATGGGGAATAGGGAATGTTGGGTAATGGAGAGACAAAAATAGAAAGAAAAATGTTGGGAAAAGGGAGGCTATTGGAATATTTGCAAAAGTAGGGCGGCTGGGAAAGTATTTGGGATTTTATGGGCCAGTCATTTTAAATTCCTTATTTTACTTCAGGATGAGCCCGAACGACGATGAACCG
Organism: Datura wrightii; assembly: GCA_035772735.1. Taxonomy (NCBI): domain Eukaryota; kingdom Viridiplantae; phylum Streptophyta; class Magnoliopsida; order Solanales; family Solanaceae; genus Datura; species Datura wrightii. Next base: position 102,048,815 of record JASDFA010000027.1, on the reverse strand, counting down.
GTGATTCACGCAGTACAATTCGGTGATTCGCCGATACCTTGCATTTGAACCTATTTTTTACCCAATGATTTGGTTCTATCCGGCGGTCCACAAATTGAGACTACGGCCCGCCAGTCATCCGCCGAAACTAAGCCTTGCTTCATGTGTTCTGCTTGAGATCGGGATACACCAGTGACCCACAAATCAGATTCGGAGGTTCGACGGTGTCCTGCTGATTCTTTAGTTCAACACTCAACTTTTTGCTTTGGGCTCCCTTATCTTCGGCGATCCATATTTCGGGACCAGCTGCTTGCCGATCTCTCGCCAATACTCCCATCATGATTTACATCTCACTTTGCTTCCTATTTCTCAAGTCCTACACAAACAAAAACAACAAAAATATTAAATAATTCAATAAAAACTTGGGTTTCCTCCTAAGAAGCGCCTTATTTATCATCGTGCCACGATATAGTCCTTTTTCCTTCAATTCTTCATTTCTGACGGTTCATCATCTGTTTCCGTCTCGCTCAACTACTCCCTTATCCTCATCATCATTCTCCAATACTCTAATTACCTTGCATTCAGGTGGAGTTCTGGCTGACAGGCATACCTTGAAGGTGACTTCCTCACCACCAACCCAAAACTTTAACTCTTTAAGTTCCACATCCATCACTGCTCTCCCGGTAGCCAACAAAGGTCTTCCCAAAATAATGGGAACATCCACATCCATGTTACAATCCAGAATAACAAAATCATCCAGGAGAATGAACTTATCAACTCGCACCAACACATGTTCTAGCACCCCCACAGGTTTTTTGATTGACCTATCTGCCATTAGTAGCCGCATCGATGTTGGTTTCGTACTTCCGAGGCCTAATTTCTTGAAAATGAGTAGGGGCATCAGATTTATACTTGCACCGAGATTATATAGAGCCTTTTTAAACACACAAACTCCAATCGTGCATGGAATTGTAAAAGCTCCAAGGTCTTCCCTTTTTTGGGCAAGGTTGCTCATCATTACCGCACTGCAATGGTGCGTTTTCTCTCCATTTCTCACATCAACCACCTTCTTCTTTTTCAGCAAGTCTTTCATAAACTTGGCATAACCAGGCATTTGGATTAAAGTGTCCACTAATGGTATGTTTATGGATAACTTACTAAATGTGTCAACAAACTTCTTAAATTGATCTTCCTTCTTTTTCTTGGTAGGACGTTGTGGATATGGTGGTGGGAGTCTTACTTCAGCTCTATCATCAACTCGAGCCTTCATGCCCGCTTCTTCATCATCCACTTGAATGTGGGTCTCATCATTCTTTTCCTCTGTTTCTTCTTCATCCTTTTCTTCATTCTCCGGAATCATTAGCATTTTATCAACCTTATCTTCGTCAACTACTTTTGGGTTCTCCTCCTTACTAGGTTTTCCTAATACATCTCCAATCCTCTTACCACTTTTAGTGACCATAGCCATACATTGACCATCTTTTTTTGGATTAGGCATTGTGTCACTAAGTAATGTGCCTTTCATTCTCAGGTTCATTTGGGTTGATAGGTAATTCATTTGAGCTTCCAAATGCTTGATGGATGCCAAGTGTGAACTCACTGTTTGAGCGAGGTTAGACACCTCCCCTCTTAATTCTTTCACTCCACTTTCGGTCGACTCCACCTTCTTCAAAACTCTTGAGAGCATGTCTTCGATTTTGGAGCTACCCGCATCACTCACTCCTGGCTGGTTTTGAGGATTTCCAACCTTAGGAGGTGGAATGTCTGGATTTGCACTTCGATGGTAACGATCACCTTCTTGGTTTGGCTCTCTATTGTTCCACCTCTCATTCCATTCAGGCCATCCTTGTTGTTCACAATTTCTCCACCCTTGGTTATCATCCCTTGGGCACCACGGGCCTTGATTTGTTCCTTGAAAGCTAGGTCGAGGCCCTCCCATTTGGTTTCCCATATATTGGCATTCTTCATCATATCTTGGTGGTGAAGTCTCTCTTTCATATTTCCCCGAACCTTGCAATCCCACAACATTTACAACCTTCGTACCTGCTCCCATCAAATGCTTGGTCATCAATTCTAATTGTGTCATCATCTTGGCCAGATTCTCATCCCGCTCATCATCTATTTTCCGCAACTCCGCCGCCAATGCACTTGAGCTGATCTCATGATTGGACACACTCATCTCCCTTGTGTGCCAAACCCTGTTGGTTTTTATCATTCGTTCAAGGAGAGCTTTGGCTAACCCATAAGTTTGGTCCATGATTGATCCCCCAGCTAGGTTATTAGCAACGGATTTGTTGATTGAATCCAGAGCCCTATAGAAACTTTGGAGAAGCACTCCATCCGGTAAGCCATGATTTGGGCAAAGAGAAACCTTCTTCTTAAACCTCAACCAAGCCTCATGCAAAGGCTCTCCTTCTTCTTGTAGGAAGTTTGTGATATCATCCCTCAGTTGTAACATCTTTGAGGAAGGGAAAAACCGATCTAGGAAAGCCTCAATTAACTCTTGCCACGAGGTAATGCACCCTGGAGGAAGTTCCTCCAACCACATTGTTTCTTCTCCTGTCAATGAAAAAAGGAAGAGTCTCAGCCTGATTGACTCTTGACTAATGTTTGTGATGTTGAAGGGCTGGCAAATTTCTAACAAATTCCTCAAGTGCCGATTTGCATCTTCGCTTGGCTTGCCGCCAAAAAGCCCTTTCATCTGCAATAAGCGCAACATGGTGCTAGTCACATGGAACACTGCATTCCTTACTGTCGGTGGTAGGCGAATGGCACCTGCAACTTCCGGCATCATCGAATTATCTTCGTCAAGTTCCATGTTCCCCTCCACTGAGTTATCTCCTAATTGGGAGTGATGTCTCATGAGGTGGTTGGTTCCTAACAACAAGGCAGAAAATCAAATCAAGCAGCTATGATGCACACTAATTTAATTTAAAAATCAATCCCAAGATCATCAAACGCCAGTCCCCGGCAACGGCGCCATTTTTGTTAACATCCAAAATATACTCTTAAATTAAAAAATATACACGGTCGTTGTATCAAAACAAGTAACCCAATGAGTGTCAGGGTCGAATCCCATGAGTACCAGAGAGTGATGAATTCAAGTGTCGATTGAGAAGTTAATTTTAGCTTGCACCATATAAATTTGACATAAAACTCGGAAAATTGGGGGAATAAACTTTGCAAACAATTACTCAAATTTCTTTGGGGAATTCAAACTAGAAGAATCAGCTAAGATGTAGACAATATTTGTAAAATACTAGAGGTGTGGTGTAGATGAAATACTAATTAGAGTGGGATGGACCAGGTTAACTTCATAAGTTCAATAAATATAAATAATCTCGGGAAATAGGTAGCCTCAGCTTCCCAGCCTATTGCCTACCCTTAACTAGAATTTTCTCAAACTCTAGCTGCAATTTAACACACCCCGAATTGATTTGGATTAGCAATTTCACTATTCCTAGCTATTAGTTGCTAATTAGGAAGAAGGAAGTAATTTCGGCCATTACTAGCTTATTTTTACAACCTCACATCCATACCCATTACTAGATTCCCTTCTAACACTTAATTATTCTCTCCGAGCAACAATTGAGCAAGTATAGATAGACCCATATCATCATCAATGGATATTCATTAATAGATTGAAAGGAATCTAATAGATTTACACTCAATTGAACATTGAGAAGTTAACTCTAGCAATACCCAATCCAATGAAGTACTCATCATCACACACCTCTAGTTAATGATTTTAGCTACTCATAGGTAAGAAATGCAAAAACACAATCATCAGAAGCATCATTAAATTTAATAAGAAGAGTAGATAAATCAAAAGAACAATTATCCTTCAACTACAGTTGAAACTAAACAATACCAAAGAAGAAAGGAGAAGAGAGTATCTTTTACAACTTTCAATCAAAATCCCCTTTTCTGAGCTACAAATGGTCTTCAGCTAAAAAGGAAAGATGATGTGATGTGTGTTTGTCTCATCTCTCAATATCAATATCTTCTCCCTCTTTTTTTTCTCTTCTCCTCTGCAATGTACTTCTACTTCTATTTGTACCCTAAAAAGTAGGGTACTTTTCCTTCTTTATTCAGCAATGGAGAATTTTACCCTTAATAGCATCGCTCTGGAACCGGCAAAGGCACCGGCGATTCACCGATGAAATCTATGAACCGCCGGCAGCTTGCTCTTCTTACTTCAGTCATTGTCAGTGAACTTTGGCGTTTCACCCGGCAGTTCTCCGATGCCAATCCGTGAACCGTCAGAGCTTGAATGCCAATTCTAGATTGTTTTGAGCGTCCTTCGGCGACCGACCAGGTGTTCCGCCACAGGTGATTCGTGAACCGCCGGGGGCATTCCTCTGCCTAGGAAGTGACCATCATCTTCTCAATTGGTATTTCGCCGGTTAACACCTGCGTCTCTCCCCTTCTGCTCAATTCCTCCATTTTAGCTCTTTTCTTCAACTTAGCACCTGCACACAATAAAAGCAAAAATGGCATAAAATCCAACTATCAACTCGAGAACTAAGCAAAAACTCAAACTTTAGAGTAATGAGTTGGTAAATTACCAACTCATCATAGGTCATTTCACTCCAGGTTACTGCCAAAACGCAGCCAACACAACTCAACAACGAAATAAGACAAACGAAGCTTATCCGACAAGATTCATACGAATTTGACAGTAGAAACTCCGAGACAACAATCTAACGACTTTAACACACCTATAACCAACCTTAACTACTAAATAAAACCAAAGGAAGAAGTCATACCAACAGCTTCACCACGAAACAGCCACCAAAAGCCCGAAAAAGACACCAAAACCCAAGCTACACGCGATTCCCGACTTTCCGACATCAAAATCATGTTAAACCATGAATTCCTAACTTAAGACCACTTAAAACACTTAAGGATGAGTTTGAGACAGGTTTCGAACGAATAGAATTACTGAAAATGGATTTGGATGAAGAAAAACCAACTAAAGGGACTTAAATAGTCCTCCACCGCCTTAGACCCTTGTGACGTGACTGCTTGCATGGTCTCACAAAAATGCGAATATCTATATACTCCGAAGTTGGATTGACAAATGGTTTAATGAGATGGAAACTAGACTCATAAACCTTTAATTTTGTAGGTTGCACACCCCCTAAATCCTTATAAATTGGGAGAAAAGTTTCAAGACATTTGACCTAAATTTCAGGAAATCTCAAGAAGGAAATTTTGCGATAACTTTTTCCGAATTTCATTCTACAACTTGATCGATGTCCAATCTTATATACGATAATAGAGTGACTCAAATAACTCATAATACTTCCTTGTTAGCCTATTATGTATACTTAGTCCTACTTTAAAAGTATGGATTTATCGCTCAAATTATCCGAGGTGTTATAAGCCACTCAACCATCATTGCTTGCCCAGATGCTCCCCTAGGGCACGAGCCACTCATCTCAGGACATTCATAGTATCCAGTTTCATCCTCATAATCGATATATTATCATTAAGTCCATTGAAATGACTTGTATGAGGCCTCATCTTACCTCCATTAATTTAACATTTAAGCAATTCGAGATCATTATTAACAAATACAAAAGGGCATGAACAAATTATCCATATTAACTTTAATATTAAACAGGTAACAACATCGCATTAGGATCACTCAATCAAGGTATTTGACAAGGAAGATTTAAAACACTAAAGGTCTAGAGACCAATATACATATTATCATTCCACATCTATACATGTCATTATGAAAAGTCTAACTCCTTCTAAACCATAACCTACGATCGAATTTCAATCACTCTGCAGCCTTGCCTTTCCGCAACATTTCCAAATATTCAAAGTCTAAGACAAATAATAAAATAATATTCCATCATTCAGTTCTTTGACCAGGGGATTGGAAATTCAAACCCACCCGATTTTACCCCTTACATGATTCAATTCAACATTCCAATGTTAAATTATCATAACCCAACCTCTCTATGATCATTCCAAACTTGTTCATGGAGTTTTCTGCTCCTCTAAACCCCCCTCAGGCAATTTTTAAAGTTAAAGATACCAACTTCACCAATTTCTAGGTCTCAACTACCATATATGAAGTTTTACATTACATTCACCCTAGGAAGCAACAATTACATGATTACAGACCTAGGAATCAATCGTCCTTCCATACCCAATCAATTTCCCCTCAATATCCCCTACTTTGATCATTCTAGGGCTTTTCAACCTAGAATTTCCACTATAACAGGTCGCCCTATCGTTTCTACGGGGCTAGGGAATCAAAATAATAGAAGAATCAAATCAAGTTTCTTACCTTGGGAAGGGGAATTTCTCTACTCTTGGAAAAATCGCCTCTAGTTCCAGATCTTCCTACCTTAGACTAATGGGGGAAGAACCCCTGAAATCTCACTTAAAATCCGCTTTCTGATTCCCGTCGTCCGCGTGCAGCGGGCATGCTATAACAGTCAGGACACCGCCACAGCGGATCCAATGGTTATTCTCCTAGTCTGTTACAGTGAGACTCCGACCGTGATAATGATCTCGCTGCAATGGAAATCCCCCTCGCTGCAGCGGTTCCCGTAACCAGTAGCTCCCAAATCCTTCTCTTAAACCACCCCCCCAATTCAAAATTTTCCATATCTCTCTACAATACCTTCTTATCCACAACGTAAGATAGTTAAGGGGTTCCAACTTATTTCCCTTGTAATGACATACGTGTCGTTATATTAATAAATATATTAAATCAATAATATATTTAATGATAATATTGTGTAAATTATCACTATTCAAATTAATTGTAAGTAATTAGTAAAAGCTGTATAAAATTACACTTGTAATAGAAATATTTAATTAATAAAAAAAGATATATTCAATGTATGGTATACATATATTATATATTGATATAAAATAATGATGCGCAGTTATTAGTAATACGTAATTACATATAAAATTAGAAAAATTAATAACGATATTAGTGTGATAAAATATTTATGATTATGAATATAAATAAAAATGTATAAAAAATAAATAAATATGTGTAAAATAATAATTTTAAAAGTATATATTTAAAAATTAGTAAATCAAATGACAGCTCGAATGGGGTACGGTGGAGGTCAAAATTGGGTGTCAACACAACAAATGACTGGATCTTCTGATGGCTCTAAAAGTTCAACAGTTCGGGAATTTGTGAGCCTGAATCGTCCAATATTCACGGGTTCTAATCCAAAGGATGACCCTCAGGATTTTATTGATCAACTTCACAGTGTACTTAGAGTAACGCATACCTTAGCAATAGAAGCAGTGAAATTGACATCTTTCAGACGATGAAATTTGGTTGTTTTGTAGTACGAGGACTGAGAGAGATTCAGGGGATCAGATGTACCTCCAGCAAAATGGGAGAAATTCTTAGTAGTTTTTCTAAACCATTACCTTCCATGAGAAGCTAGAAAAGCTAGAGTTGATCAGTACTTGAACCTCAGATATCGCAACATGAATGTTCGAGAAGACAGTCTCAGGTTTGACTGTTTAGCCAGATATGCTCCTTCGATTGTGGGTACAATCCAAGCCAGAGTCCACCACTTTGCAAATGGTTTGGGACTCCATATGATCAGATATTACACTTTAGCATCCTTGAGAAAGAACATGGATATTTCTTGAATCCAGGTACTTGCTTAGAACGTGGAAAATCTCAAAAATCAATTTCAAGAAAGTAAGAAGAAAGGAAGAGAACAGGGAAAGAAGGCTAGATCTTTAGAGTCTTATGGAGGATCCTTGGGTAGTTATAGGCCCCAATCACAATGACCTCAATATGATCACTATTATCAGTCTGGATTAGTTCAAGGTTCTTAGGCACCTAGCTCCTACCGCCGGGAGTGTTTAGGTCAAATGAGGCCACCTCTACCACCTTGTTCTCGGTGTATATGGACCCATCCTGGAACGTTCCTTTAGGATATGAATGTATGTTATCGATAAGGCCTTCCAGGGTATATGATGCGGCACTGTCTGGATAAAGGTACAAGTGGTACAACACAACCATCAAGGTCAATAGAAACTACTTCATCCAGTGTTCCTCCTCCAGCGACAGGTCCTCAGACATCTACATGTTAAAGAAAGAGGTAGAGAAAGCAGAGTATCTAGTTTAGGAGGTGGCAAAATAGCTTCTATGCATTGACAAGTCATCAGGACTTCGAGGTATCCACACACATGGTCATAGATTTATTATCTATTTTCTCGCATGATGTAGGTGCACTAATAGATCCAGGGGCTATGTTTCATACATTACTCCTTATATATTGGGAAAATTCAAGGTAGAACTAGAAATGTTGTGGGAACGGTTTGCAGTATCAACTCTAGTTGGAGTCAGTTATAGCTAGACAGGTCTATCGAAATTGTGTCATTACGGTGCGTGCAGAGATACTATGATAGATAAATTAAGCTCAAAATAGTTTAATTTTATATTATCATGGGTATAAATTGGTCATTTGCTTGTTATGCCACCGCTGACTATCAAATTAAAGTTGTACGATTTCAATTTTTGAGTGAACCAGTCATGGAATGAAAAGGTAATATTGCAATGCTTGTGGGTCGGTGTATTTCCTACATTAAGGAAAGAAAACTAATCACAAAAGGGTTCCTATATCATATGCAGTAATGGATCTTATTGCTAAAAGGAGGCACCAACTCCCCAATTTATGCCAATCATAAATGAATATCCTAATGTGTTGCCTGAGGAACTTCTTGGGCTTCCACCAGATAAAGTAATAGATTTTGGTCTTGATGTAAATTCTAGTACCCAAACTTTATCCATTTATTGGATGGCCCTAGAAAAGTTGTAAGAGTTAAAAGAACAATTGAAATATCTTCTTAACAAAAGGTTTATCTGACCAAGTATATCCCCCTAAGGCGTGCCTGTGTTATTTGTACGCAAGAAAGATGGCTCATATGGATCTACATAGATTACAGGAAACTAAATAAAGTCATCATAAGGAATAAATATCCACTCCCTAGGATCAAGACTTTATTTGATCAGTTGCGAGGGGCCAAATGTTTTTAAAAAATTGACTTGAGATCCGTATGCCATCAGCTAAAAATCAGGGAAGTAGACACCCCAAAAATAGCTTTCCGAATGAGATACAAGCATTTTGAATTTCTTGTCATATCCTTTGGCTTAATGAATTCTCCAACAGCCTCACAGATCTTATGAACAGAGTGTTTAAACCCTTTCTTGATCTGTTCGTGATTATGTTTATAGACGATGTTCTTATGTATTTATGAAGTGAAGAAGATCATGCAGGTCATCTCAAGGAAGTATTATAGACACTCAGAGATCAGCAGCTATATGCCAAATTTTCCAAGTGTGAGTTTTGGTTGGGGGAAGCAGTATTTTTAGGACACGTGGTCTCTAGTGAAGGTATCAGCGTGAATTTCCAAAAAATAGAGGTGACAGAGAATTGGCCTAGACCTATGAATCCTATAGAAGTTAGTAGTTTCTTAGACCTGGCGGGCTACTATCGAAGATTTGTGAAAGGCCTTTCTTCCATTGCCATACCTTTGACTAAATTAGCCCGCAAAGAAGTCAAGTTTCAGTTGTTAAAAGCATATGACTAGAGCATTTCAAAAACTGAAAAATAGACTTAGTCAGCACATGTATTGACTCTTCCAGAAGCAATAGAGGAGTATGTTGTATATAGTGATGCTTCAAGAATTGGCTTGGACTGTGTTCTGATGCAACACAGCAAAGTCATGCATATGCCTAAAGACAGGTGAAGAAACACAAGAAGAATTATCCAACTCATGATCTCGAGTTAGTAGTTGTGGTTTTTGCCTAAAAGATGTGACATCACTATTTATATAAAATTTATGTCGGCATATTCATAGATGACAAAATCCTTCACTATATCTTTAAAGTTGAATTTCAGGCAGAGGAGATGCCTTGAGTTGTTAAAGGATTGTGATGTTGATATCCTATACCATCAGGACAAGGCTAATGTAGTAGCAAATGCTCTTAGCCGCAAATCTATAGGCAACTTGAAGCATGTAGAGTCAGACAAGATAAAGATGACTAAGAGCTACATCAGCTAGCGAGTTTGAGAGTTCGGCTCCTAGGATCAAATGACGGAGGAGTTGTCATTAAAAATGCGATAGAATTGTCACTTTTATCAGAAGTAAAGGAGCGACAGTATGATGATCTAGAATTAGTACAATTGAGGGATAAAAATCCACAACAAAAGAAACCTATATTGGACCTTAGAGAAGATGGATTTCTCTAAAATAAAAAATTGCTATGTGTGAGGTAGGCAGACTCCGAGAAAGAATTAGTTGCAGAAGTTTATCACTCTCGATAGTCAATTCACCCAGGAGCTACAAAGATGTACCATGACTCTAAAGAAAATCTATTGGAGCAATAATATGAAAAGGGATATTCCTGAATTTATGAATCAGTATCCAAATTGTTAACAAGAAAAGATAGAACACTAGAAACTGTCACGCCCCGAGCCTACACCCTAGGCGTAACACGGTACTTGAAGCCACAAGTGGCCCCAAGTCAACCCCTGGTCTATCAGTTACTAGCATTCAGAGTAAATATGCACAACGGAACTTTGAAATAATATCATAAAATATTCGTGAGAAACAAGTCTGAAACATAAAGTTTAAACAATAGAATAATACTGAGAAATCTAAAAATCATGTCTGTCTGAAAGCCATCTAATAGAGGAGTTGCTGGGACAAGCCCCCAGCTAACTCTAAGTCTAACTGAAACTAATACATGATTGAAAAAAGGAAAATAGTGCTCTCGGATGATGAGGACTCACACTTCAACTGCTGCAACAGAGAATCTGAATTGTGCAACTAACGGTGTTGGGTCTGAGAACCTGCAACTATATCATGAAACTATACAGCATAAAAGTATGTGTCAGCACTTTGAATGTACTGAGTAAGAGGGATAAACATAACTGAAAAGAAAAAAAATAAAGTCTGAGCTGAAATGACACACAATGACCAACAAGAAGCTGAACTGAACTACTGATATAATCTAAGATGGTCAAGATGACCCTGTCTGATGGTCAAGGACGTGCCCTAAGTCTAAAACCCTGAGGTTGAGTACCTATATAGAACTGAGTCAAACTGAGGACTAGAACTGGACTGAGCTTCTTATTCTGAAACTAAACAGAACTGACTAGTGGGAGAGTATATAACCGACATTTAACCACGTGAGTTAGACGTGGAGTCCGATGTATACACCCCACTGGTAGGACCCAATATACCTTGCCAGGGTATAAAGGCATGAATTGAGTGATCACAAAATTTTGGGGCCAATCAAGCCAAGTAATATTGTAACCTACACTAGCAACATAGTTTTGGGAACCTGGGGGTGTTGGAATCCCGGCCTACTCGGTGCTAAGTTCTACTCCCACTGGAAAACATAAACTGAACTACTAAGCTGATAGCTCGAAACTGGGGTCTAAGACTAGTCAGAGACGTATAACTGCATGTACCCTAAGAGTCTTATCGTACCAGATTCTAAAACTGGGTTCTAGACTTGTCAGAGCTGCTTATCTGGAAGCATCGTCGCCGTCTAAGAACAAGCTGTAATTGAACTTGGGTCCTGGGGCTAGTCAGAGCTATATACTAGAATGTCATGACAACCTAATGGACCAAAAATTGTAAATCTAAGTCTGGTTCTGATAACTGAGAGGCACCACTGACACCTCGAAATAATACTGAAGTCAAACTGATCAGTTGACAATTTTCTGAATATCACTAAGGATTAGAGCATTCTGACTGAGACTAAACGGATATAATTCTGGAGATATTCTAATTCTAACTAGTCTGGACTACTAGCAGCTAATAGAGAATTCAACTTATCCCAACAGTATGGGAATTTCATAATATAGAGAAATTTCAAGAATTATAGGACTTCCACTCAACGAACTAAAGTCATTCTGATTCATGAGATATTTACCCAACATATACATATAGAAGGAAATTCTAGGAATTCATCCCAAGCATTCTTCATTTACTAGAGGGAATTTAACAAGCAAAATCATTACTCAAACAATTAGGGCTTAAATTAACTTTTTGTATGAACACTAATAATTTGATAAGGAATTTATGGGGATCATATCAACAATATACATGAACATCGTTCTAAGGGAAATCAACGAAAATAAACATGAATACTCTTCATATTCGAAAGATCAAGGCTTAAAACTGATAGAAGAAATTGAGGAGGATTTTAGGGACACAAGGGAAGAACAATCCCCTTGCTAAAACCCCACATACCTGGTGAAGAAACCTGGAGAATTTGCTTGAGAATCAAAGAGAAAAGTTAAGCCCTAGCCCTTGCTCTGAAATACTCTAAGAGAAAATTCTATGATGTTTCTCTGGGTATTAACGTGAGAATGAGGGGAGGAACCATCCAAACCCTCTAATAAGTCTTAAATTAGGTCCAAAACGACTTAGTTTAAAGACTAGGTGAATAGGAAATTACTAAATAGTCCTTAAAAGTTCGCTGGGAAAAATTGTCATGTGCCCCTAACGGGTGACCTAATGACTCGTTACCAGGTCCATCGAGTCGTTGGGTCCTCCCGTCAAGTTCACTAGAGAAAATCCATTGACTCCTGATAGGGAAACTAACGAGTTGTCTCCACTGATGACAACTCGTTGTGACCTCCCATCGAGTACACTGTCAACTTCTCGAATTCTGAAACTCCAGTTTGGCAACTGGTGACTTAACGAGTCATGCGGCCTGATAACGACTCGTGAGGTCGTCTGTTGGGAAAAACTAACTCATCATCTTGGAATCCTTCTCACAGTTGACCCAACGAATCATTGGGTCCCCTAAAGACTCATTGGGTGGGTCGTTTTGCAACATTTCTATTGTTTTCCAGATTTTCTGAATTAAGTCCCAGATATTGATTTTGAGCTTCCGGGGCATTACAATATCTCCCCCTTGGAAACATTCGTCCTCGAATATTAGAGAACTAATAGAAACCTGAAAAATAACAATCAAAGCATTCAAATATTGCTCATTAAACTTCAAAACGACCGACATGACTACCTTCATTTTCTAGAACATAACTAAACTGAATTTTGCTTTTCATAAACACAACCAAAATCAGAAAGAAAATTTAGTTACATGAACTGAATTCAACAACTAGTTCAGGTCTTAAAACTAAAATTCACATTTCAAGCTACAACAGAGTCGGTAGAGAAAAGGTGTGGGTATTTGCCCCTCATATCTGCTTCAGCCTCCCACGCAGCTCCTTCAAATTTGCTGATTTCTCCATAGAACCTTGACTGAAGCTATTTACTTATTCCTCAACTTACGCACCTAACGGTCGAGGATCCGTACTGGTACTTCCTCATATGAGAGACTATCTTTTATTCCTACGTTATCCATTGGCACAACTGAGGTTGGATCTATGATGCACTTCTTCAAAAGTGACACATGGAAAACTGGATGCACAGCTACTAGTTCTGAAGGTAACTCTAGCTCATACGCTACCTTGTCGATATGCCTCAAAATGCTATAAGCTCCCACATACCTTGGACTGAGCTTCCCCTTCTTTCCAAACCTCATCACCCCTTTCATGGGTGAAATTTTCAGGTACACCCAATCATCAACTACAAACTCCAACTCTCTTCTCCGCATATCGGTATAAGATTTCTGGCGGCTCTGAGCTGTTTTCAACCTTTCTCGGATGATTTGAACTTTCTGCATTGCCTCATGAACCGACTCTGGCCCTATCAAGGTGGCTTCACCAACTTCAAACCACCCTATAGGAAAAATCTACATCTTCTATCATACAATGCTTTAAATGGGGCCATCTGGATGCTATAATGGTAGTTATTGTTGTACGCAAACTCGATAAGAGGCAGATTGTCATTCTGATTACCCTTAAAATCGATCGCGCACGCTCTCAGCATATCTTCTAGAGTCTGAATAGTCCGCTCAGCTTGCCCATCTGTCTGCGGGTGAAAAGTTGTATTGAGCTTGACCTTAGTGCTAAGTCCCTTCTGAAAAGACTTCCAGAAATGGGAGGTGAACTGGGTACCTCTGTCTAAAATAATAGCCAATGGCATCTCATGAAGTCTAACCAGCTCCCGAGTATAAAATTTAGCATAATCCTCAGTTGAATTTGTGGTTTTGACTGGGAGGAAATGTACTGAGTTAGCTATTCGGTCTACTACTACCCAGATTGAGTCATGCTGCCGATGAGTCCAAGGTAGACCCGTAATGAAGTCCATGTTTACTTCTTCCCACTTTCATGTGGGTATGTTGATATCCTGAGTCATACCTCCTAGTCTCTGGTGTTCTACCTTGACCTGCTGGCAGTTCGGGCACTTAGCTACAAATTCAGCAATGTCTCTCTTCATGCCATTCCACCAGTAAATATGCCGCAAATCGTGGTACATCTTGGTAGCACAGGGGCGAATGGTATATCTCGAGTTGTGTGCCTCAGCTAGTATCTGTTGTCTCAACTCACCAACATCCGGCACGCACAATCTGCCCTGGTAACGAAGCACCCTATCTCCCCCTTTAGAGAAAGCCTCAACCTCCTTTCTGAGAACTGCTTCTTTAAGTTTAAATAGAACTAGATCTTTATCTTGTCTGGACTTAACTTCTACTACCAAGGATGAATCCGGCCCTCTTTGCATTACCACACTACCTTCAGCTGAATCCACCAACTGCACCCTTAACCGGGCTAGCTTGTGATCTTCTTTCGCTAGCTCTCTCTTTCCTTCTTCAATGTGAGCTACACTTCCCATAAACCGCCTGCTTAGGGCGTCAGCCACCACATTGGCCTTGCTCGGGTGATACAGCACACTCATGTCATAATCCTTTAGTAGTTCCAACCATCGTCTCTAATGCAGGTTTAAGTCCTTCTGGTTGAACACATACTGAAGGCTCTTGTGATTTGTGAACACACCCATGTGAGCCCCGTACAAGTAGTGTCTCCATATTTTTAACGCAAATACCACTGTTGCCAACTCCAAGTCATGAGTTGGATAATTCTTATCATAGACTTTGAGCTGTCTGAGGCATAGGTTATCACTTTGCCCCGCTGCATCAAAACGCAACCAAGTCCAACTCTAGAGGCATCACAATACACAACTAACCCATCTGATCCTTCTGGTAAGGTTAACACTGGAGCGGTAGTGAATCGAGTCTTCCACTCCTAGAAACTCTTCTCACACTCATCTGACCACTATAATTTCACCTTCTTCTAAGGTAACTTGGTCAGAGGAGAGGCTATGGAGGAGAAACCTTCCATAAATCGGCGGTAATAGCCTGCTAAGCCTAGAAAACTCCTGATTTCAGTAGGAGAGGTAGGTCTGGGCCAATCCTTCACTGCTGCTATCTGAGGATCTACTTGTATCCCTTCGCTTGAGACCACATGACCCAAGAACATCATAGCCTTCAACCAGAATTCGCACTTGCTGAACTAGGCATACAACTGGCGGTCCCTGAGTGTTTGTAGAATTATCCTCAGGTGATTTGCATGCTCTTCCTCATTTCTGGAGTATACAAAAATGTCGTCGATAAATACGATAACAAACATATCTAGGTATTACTTAAAGACCCTATTTATCAAATCCATGAAGGTTATAGGGGCGTTTGTGAGTCCAAAGGACATCACCACAAACTCTTAGTGACCATACAAAGTTCTGAATGTTTTTTTCGGTATGTCACTCTCTAACCCTTAACTGATGGTATCCTGACTTGAGATTGATCTTGGAGAAACAGTTGGCTCCCTGAAGCTGGTCGAACAGGTCATCAATTCTAGGTAAGGGATATCTGTTCTTGACTATGACTTTGTTCAGCTGACGGTAATCTATGCACATTCTGAGGGTCCGTCTTTCTTACGCACGAATAGCACTGGAGCACCCTAGTAAGAGATGTTGGGTCTGATATCTTTTAGCTGCTCCTTCAACTCCTTAAGCACAACTGAAGCCATTCTGTAAGGAGGGATGGAGATGGGCTGAGTATCTGGGAGGAGATCTATTCCGAAGTATATTTCTCGTTCAGGGGGAACTCCAGAAAGATCCTCAGGAAATACATTTGGGAACTCGCTAACAACTGGAACTGACTGAATAGTTGGGGTCTCAGAGTTGGAATCCTTGACCCAAACCAGATGATATAGACATCCTTTGGAAATGAATTTATGGGTCTTAAGGTAGGAAATAAACCTACCCTTAGGCTCTGAACTGCTGCCCGACCATTCTAAAACTGGCTCATTTGGAAACTGGAATTTGACAACTCTAGTTCTGCAATCAACTGAAGCATAGAAGGAGTGTAACCAATCCATGCCGAGAATAAGGTCAAAGTCAACCATGTCTACCTCTACGAGATCAGCTGGAATTTCTTTGTTCAGGACAGAAATTGGGCAATTATATACACCCGGCTAGATCTAACTGGCT
Source organism: Datura wrightii (assembly GCA_035772735.1). Classification (NCBI taxonomy): domain Eukaryota; kingdom Viridiplantae; phylum Streptophyta; class Magnoliopsida; order Solanales; family Solanaceae; genus Datura; species Datura wrightii. Next base: position 102,032,417 of record JASDFA010000027.1, on the reverse strand, counting down.
CGCCAACCGGGGTAGAGACTGAGAATGGTTCTGAGAGAACCTCTAGACTTATACTGAGCTGAACTGCTATATACGGAGTTACAAATGAAAGAGTAGCTCCTGGATCTAAGAGGGCATATGTGTCTAGATGGAAGAGTCATAACATACCAGTAACTACATCAGGTGAGCTTTCCTGATCCTGACAAGAAAATAGAGCATAGAAACAATTTTGGCGTTGACCACCATCTGTAACTGCTGTGTTAGCCTGCTGGGCTGGTCGACACACTGGAGCTGATGATGTGGTAAACTCTGATCTCTCTCGCCCTGCTGAGGGGCACTCTCTAAGCTTGTGCCCAAGCTGTCCACGCCCAAAGAAGCCCTCTCGTCCATGAAGGCATTCTCCTGGGTGATTCCTACAACACTTGGGACAAGCTGGATACTTGTTGCTGGCACTGAAACTCTGTGACTGAGAGCCAGATGCTCCGCCCCTCCGATCCTGGCGGGACCGAAAGGTTGGGGCGCTGGTTGAGCTGTGTGCTGGGACTCTTTGTTGTTGCTTCTGCTGCTATTATTGTGGGCGGCTACTACTGCCAGATTTCTGATGGCCATAGTATGAATGACCAGTTCTTGCCCGTTTGTTCTTACACTCCATATCTTTTAGCTTCTCTAACTCAATCTATTGGGCATAAACAATTAGGCTAGAAAGGTCCATGTCCTTGATCAGCATCGCGGTCCTGCACTCCTTGAGGACCAGATTTGACACTCTATTTACAAACTTCAGCATGTGAGCCCTTGGCTCGACTACCATCTCTGAAGCATACTTAGACAGCCTAGTAAACTCCAGAGCATACTCCTCCACAGTCTGATTGCCCTGCCGTAGGTTCATAAACTCTTCCATCTTAGCCTCCCTCAGCTCCCGAGGGAAAAACCTATTCAGGAAAGCTATGTGGAACTCCTCCCACTCCACCGATCCTGCTCTCGCTGGTCGCCCTTCCTTCCACTACTCATACCAAACCTGGGATACCCCTTTAAGCTGATAGGCAGCCAAGTCAGCACTCTCGGAGGAGCTAACACCCATAATACGGGTAATCTTTCTGATCTCATCTATAAACCCTTGTGGATCCTCTCCCACCTTCGCTCCATGAAAATCTGAAGGGTTCATTCGGGTAAAATTCTATACTCGAGCGGCAGCTGCAGACCCATTTTTGGCTACTGGAACCACCTGCTGGTTCACCTGGTTGGTGACTATTTGAGCTAGCAATTGAATGGTCGCCCTGAATTCGGCGGTGGATAAGGATTCATCCTGAGGTGCTGCCGGAGCTGATGGGGCAAGTCTGTTGACATTAGCAGGCCTTCTTCCATTACTACATCTAGGAGGCATGGTTCACTAAAACGAAATATAGCACAAATTAGAACGGCATTTTTGGAATTTGGACTTTAACGCACGATAAAGAATATGAACAAAAGAGAATTTTCCTAATAACATCTCGTAGCCTTCTCGTCATAAGTGTGGCGCGCTTCACACCCACCCATGAAAAGCACTCTACTCGATGCGGCTTTCAGACATTCTGAGGGCTCTAATACCAGGTTTGTCACGCCCCGAGCCTACACCCTGGGCGTAACACAGAACTTGAAGCCACAAGTAACCCCAAGTCAACCCCTGATCAATCAGTTACTAGCATTCTGAGTAAACATGCACAGCGGAACTTTGAAATAATATCATAAAATATTCGTGAGAGACAAGTCTGAAAACATAAAGTTTAAACAATAGAATAATACTGATAAATCTAAAAATCATGTCTGTCTGAAAGCCATCTAATAAAGGAGTTGCTGGGACAAGCCCCCAGCTAACTCTAAGTCTAACTGAAACTAATACATGATTGAAAGAACGAAAATAGTGCTCTCGGATGATGAGGACTCACACTTCAACTGCTGCAACAGAGAATCTGAACTGTGCAACTAACGGTGTTGGGTCTGAGAACCTGCAACTATATCATGAAACTATACAGCATAAAAGTATGTGTCAGTACTTTGAATGTACTGAGTAAGAGGGATAAACATAACTGAAAAGAAAAAAAATAAAGTCTGAGCTGAAATGACACACAATGACCAACAAGAAGCTGAACTGAACTACTGATATAATCTGAGATGGTCAAGATGACCCTGTCTGATGGTCAAGGACGTGCCCTAAGTCTAAAATCCTGAGGTTGAGTACCTATATAGAACTGGACTGAGCTTCTTATTCTGAAACTAAACAGAACTGACTAGTGGGAGAGTATATAACCGACATTTAACCATGTGAGTTAGACGTGGAGTCCGATGTATACACCCCACTGGTAGGACCCAATATACCTTGCCAGGGTATAAAGGCATGAACTGAGTGATCACAAAAGTCTGGGGCCAATCAAGCCAAGTAATACTGTAACCTACACTAGCAACATAGTTTTGGGAACCTGGGTGCGCTGGAACCCCGGCCTGCTCGGTGCTAAGTTCTACTCCCACTAGAAAACCTAAATAAAACTACTAAGCTGATAGCTCGAAACTGGGATCCAAGACTAGTTAGGGACGTATAACTGCATGTACCCTTAGAGTCATATCAGACCAGATTCTGAAACTGGGCTCTAGACTGGTCAAAGCGGCTTATCTGGAAGCGTCATGACCGTTTAAGAACAAGTTGTAACTGAACTGGGGTCCTGGGACTGGTCAGAGCTATATACTAGAGTATCATGACCTCCTAATGGACCAAAAACTATAAATCTAAGTCTGGTTCTGATAACTGAGAGGCACCACTGACACCTCAAAATAAGACTGAAGTCAAACTGATCAGTTGACAATTTTCTGAATATCACTAAGGATTAGAGCATTCTGACTGAGACTAAACTGATATAATTCTGGAGAGATTCTAGTTCTAACTAGTCTGGACTACTAGCAGCTAATAGAGAATTCAACTTATCCCAACAGTATGGGAATTTCATAATATAGAGAAATTTCAAGAATTATAGGACCTCCACTCAACGAACTAAAGTTATTCTGATTCATGAGATATTTACCCAACATATACATATAGAAGGAAATTCTAGGAATTCATCCCAAGCATTCTTCATTTACTAGAGGGAATTTAACAAGCAAAATCATTACTCAAACAATTAGGGCTTAAATTAACTTTTTGTATGAACACTAATAATTTGATAAGGAATTTATGGGGATCATATCAACAATATACATGAACATCGTTCTAAGTGAAATCAACGAAAATTAACATGAATACTCTTCATATTCGAAAGCTCAAGGCTTAAAACTGATAGAAGAAATTGAGGAGGATTTTGGGGACACAAGGGAAGAACAATCCCCTTGCTAAAACTCCACATACCTGGTGAAGAAACCTGGAGAATTTTCTTGAGAATCGAAGAGAAAAGTTCAGCCCTAGCCCTTGCTCTGAAATACTCTAAGAGAAAATTCTACGATGTTTCTCTAAGGATTAACATGAGAATGAGGGGAGGAACCATCCAAACCCTCTAATAAGTCTGAAATTAGGTCCAAAATGACTTAGTTTAAAGCCTAGGTGAATAGGAAATTATTAAATAGTCCTTAGAAGTACGCTGGGAAAAACTGTCATGTGCCCCTAACGGGTGACATAAGGACTTGTTACTAGGTCCAACGAGTGGTTGGGTCCTCCCGTCAAGTTCACTAGAGAAAATCCATTGACTCCTGACGGGGAAACTAACGAGTTGTCTCCACTGATGACAACTCGTTGTGACCTCCCATCGAGTACACTGTCAACTTCTCGAATTCTGAAACTCCAGTTTGGCAACTAGCGACTTAACAAGTCATGCGGCCTGATAACGACTCGTGAGGTCGTCTGTTGGGAAACACTAACTCATCATCTTGGAATCCTTCTCGCGGTTGACCCAAAGAATCGTTGGGTCCCTTAAAGACTCGTTGGGTGGGTCGTTTTGCAACATTTCTGTAGTTTTTTAGATTTTCTGAATTAAGTCCCGAATATTGATTTTGAGCTTCCAGGGCATTACAGAAACCTAAAGGATTGTATCAAAACAAAGAAGTTGCAATGTGGAAATGAAAAGTGATTAATATAGATTTTTTTTATAGATTTTCCTTGCACTAGTCAAAGGTATGATTTCATATGGATGATAGTAGATAAGCTCACGAAGTCTGCTCACCTTCTACCTGTCAAAAATAATTATATAGTGAAGACTATGCTAAATTATATAGAAAAAAGATAGTGCAACTTCATGGATACCAATTTCTATTATTTGAGATAAGTGTGTTCAATTTATTACATATTTTTAGAGGTCCTTCCAATGAGGTTTCGGTACTCAGGTTAACCTCAGTCTGTTATTTCATCCCAAAATTGAAGGTCAAGTTGAGTGTACTATTTAGATGCTCGAAGACATATTATGAGCATGTGTGATGGACTTTAAAGGAAGTTGGGACAATTATTTACCCCTTATTGAGTTTGCATATAATAATAGTTATAACACTAGTATTAAAATGGCCCTTTTGAGGCGTTACATGGGAGAAAGAGTAGATCTCTAATTAGTTGGTTTGAAGTAGGAGAAGCTAAATTATTAGGACCTGATTTGGTCCATAGAGCTAAAGAAAAGACAAAGTTAATACGTGAACAATTACTAATAGATCCTAGCAGGTAGAAGTCATATTATGATGTGTGACATTGAGTTAGAGTTTAATATTGATGATTGGGTGTTCCTAAAAGTTTCACATGTGAAGAAAATTATGAGATTCAGTAAGAAGGGTAAGTTTAGCCTAAGATATATAGAGCCGTATAGAATCCTCCAATGAATAGTACAAGTGGCATACGAGCTACAGTTGCCTTTAGAATTAGAGGCAGTCCGCCTACTCTTTTTTATGTCAATGTTACAGAAATTTATAGGAGATCCCTCATGTATTACCTCAATAGAAGATATGTAAATTACAAAAGATTTATCATATGAAGAGATTTTTGTCTCTATCCTTAATCGTCATATTTGAAACTTAAGGATAAATATATAGCCTCTGTGAAGGTACTTCGGAGGAACAACAACATTGAAAAGTTGACGTAGGAAGCTAAAGAGAAGACGAAAGTTAAATTCCCGCACTTATTTTGGAGCTAAAAAGGTAAAGAAAGTTCAGGAGAAAAAACCCAGAAGTTCAAGGAAGTAAGGTATGTCAATCTATTCAATTATGTATTTCAGATGATAGTATGATGTAATTATTTTGGTTGTTAAGTTTGTCTGGATATTGTTGCATCATACCGTGAGGCATATAGGTTGGGTTTCACTGAGTTTCAAGTTTTTGAATAATCTAGATTACAGAGGAAACTCTGCTGAAATTTTGAGAAATATATCCTAACTACTTGAGTTTTATATCTATTTCCCTCATTCGAGGATAAATGATCCTAAGATAGAAAGGATGTAATGCCCTATACCTTTCAACAAATATACAACTAAGTTAATATTGACAAAGGTCCTTAAATTGAGATGATAAGGTTATATTTGGGTAAAGATTTTAAAATGGACAAATGTGTATAAATGTTTAGTTGATGTCTAAGAATGAAGGTTTGGAAAATGGGATAAAATAATTAAGATGCTTGCTCGTCTAAATCAAGCAAAAAGGTAACAAGTAGGTATATAACCTACTTACACTAAATGAATCAAGTTACAAGGGCAGATTTGGGGAAACAATTACATGAGTTATTGGATCTAATAGTGGCCCAAAATCAGCTTAAAGTTTTCCAAAGTAATGACACCACAGTTAGCCCAAATTGAAGCCCAAATCGGCCACTAATGTAGACAAAATTTTGGCCCAAATAGAGTCAAATTGCAGCCATTGAATCAATCAATTAGAGGCCAAAATAGTGGTATACTTTGGCCCAAAACCCATGACCTATTCTAGCCCAAATTGGGATCCAAAAATCAGTCAAAAAGGATAGGCCTTAAGGGTCCCTTATAAGTTCCAAAAGTCTGAACAAATTTCAGCATTCACACTTAGCCAAATATGAAAAATTCTCCAAGTTCTCTCTTTTTCTTCTTGCTCTAAGAATAGCCTTCCCTTTGCCCCTTTAGGTGAGAAAATATATTATGATTTTGGTGTTAATATTCTTCACATAGCTAGAAAATCATGTAGTAAAAAGTTGATGAAACATGGTTGCAGCCCTTTCTCCAAAAATTGTACACCCAAAGTTGTTCAAGATTTAAGAGATTTCTTCTTCTTTTTAAAGTGTATATGTGAAGGTTACTTAAGCCCCTCAGAACTATAAGAACAAGAGAATGAACATAGCTCTCCAATTGTAGTCAATATTCTGCCCATTTTCACCTTTTTGTATGAAAGTTCGGGTGGAGAAATTTTGTCGTATCATTGTTAAGAACTCACAGGACGGTGAATAGAAGCCGTAAATTCAATGGATTTCTATTGTATTTTGGATATGGTTCATTGTGTCGGGGTTGTTTTGTGTGTTTTCAATAGTTGGAGGCAGTATGTTGATGTGAATATAGGTGGTATTGAAATGGGAGATAAGGGTGTAGCAATACACCGTCGAGTTTATGCCAATATATGTACAATCTATTTGAAAATTATTTAGCTACTATTTTGGAAAAGTTGAGTTGTGTTCTAGGGATAATATTAGCTTTATTATATACTTATATTATAGATTAACTTGATAAATTAAAGTCCAAGTCATGCAAGGCATAATCATTGCAAGTAACGAGGTATGTTACAGTTTTGCTATTCTTTGCTGGCATGAATCTAGAAGTGAAAGTTTTCTCTGTCGAGTTTTATTTTTTATTTTGATCTAATCAAGCTTTAGAAAATATAAAAGAAAAATTTAAAAATTCAAGTCCTTATTCATATCCAAATGGTAAAGTTGAGTTTCAAAGAGTACCTTTCCAATTAAAGTCCAAAGAAGTTAGATAAGAAGTATCTTAATAACTAACGGAAGTGGCTATAGAAATTAATCTTTTTAATACTTATTATGCATGAGTTGCGTATGTTAATATCCACCAAGGCACTGTAAGTACTCCGTGTGTGTTACAGTGTGAGTTGAGGTACATGTTGAGTTTTAAAAAAAGTAAAGAAGACATTAGCTTAACGAGTCTCACAGATTTTAGTTTCCAGGTTTAATTTTATATCTACTCTCAATTACTATTTGCAACTTACTCAAATAATATTTCTGCCTTACATATCAGTACTTTCTTTCGTACTGACACTCCTATTATTTGGGGGATGTTGCATCCTTTCCTATAGGTCCAGATCGAGACCCATATAGACTTCTCCAGTAGGAGATGCAGAGTTCAGCAATTTGGTAAGATTAGAGTCTTCTTGGAGCTGAAGAGTTAGAGATTCAACTTTATTTTTTAAGTATGTGTATAGCAGATGGGTAAGTCGGTCCCCTGTCCCGACTATATATTAGTCAAATTACTACTAGAGGCTTGTAGACATTTTGTTATACCCCGTAGAATTTTCGGCACCTAAATGACCTATTCGCACGTTGGTTAAGCATATTTGAAAGCCATACGTGCTAAGGAAAGGCCCGGGAAAAGATCGGACGAGAAACCTGTCGAACCATCGCGGAAGGAGCCGAAGCAGAGCCCCTCCGCGATGGCAGCGTGTCACGGAGGTGGAGCCTCTGTGTTGGCTCCGTGACACGTTGGCCTTGTCCAGGCCCAAGTATATAAAGCCCCACTTCGGTTTTAAATGATTAAACCCTTATAAAATTCTAGAAACAGAGAGGAAAACGCAGGAGAAGGGAAAGGAACGAAGAAGTAATATAATTTTCGTCCGATTACGCTGCTAAACGTTGTCCAAACTCAAATTAACCTCAGATACCGAGGTATTTAGCAGCAGAGAGCATTCCTACAGATTTAGTTTCGTGAAATACGGCCGACGAATCGTCGAGCTACCGAGCTAAGGTAAGTGGAATTGCTCTAAATTAGTGTCTATGTGTTCCTAGCTGTGAAGTGAATATTTCTCCCTTCTGGACCGCTGAAAAATAGCGAGTTTTCGACCGTCTTTCGATAAGCCTAAGTTTAGGCTATAAACTATATCGAAAGTGACGTTGCTCTTTACAATAAAGCTGTATTTAGTATTAATTGACATATTTATGAATGCAGTTGGGAGGAAATAGTTGAAGTACCAGCCGAGCCTCATCCGACAGACGGATAGTTCGAGGATAAGGTATGTAAAGTTAGTTTCCTCGGCAAGTTAAGTAATCTCGGTACAGTACAGTAATTTAAAGGCCAATAGAATGTTCAGAAGTCATGTGTTATGTTTATTACGAATGTTGGTACGATATTAGAAGCATCGAGTTATAACTTGCGTGAAACTTGCTAGCACGACATAGATTCTAATACAAGTGTTAGGAACTGCACAGCGTGCTCAGTATGTGATCTGACACAGAATGTTAGGATATCATTGTATTCAGTTGAAACCCAGTAGAGTAATGTAGTATCTGTAAGGCATCTCAGAAATAGAATGATAAGTTAAAATGGAGTTGGAAAGCATGTTAGGAATAGTAAATCATGTTATTATAGAAACTCAATATACAACATAGTTTTCAGTAGAAATACTATATCATGTTCAGCATTAGACTCAGTACAGTATGGCAGAAGATTATATTTATATATATATACTATTATCAGTCTCAGCATGTATTAAATACATACATATCCCTATCACTAGTTCAGCATGCAGTATGTACAAACACTTTATTATCATTAGCTTCAGTATGTGGTATATGCAGATAGTATTACTAGTTGAGACTGTTGTATTGTTTGGGGTTGGATTACCTAGCATCCATGACCGCCCCAAGGTTAATATCTGTATCGACTCGTCCGCCAGAGGATGAGGATACGTCGCTCTACGGAGTGGCATGCCGTCCCACAGGGGACGAAGATGGGATGCCAGTTTTCCCCATATTGTGCCTTGGTCGGCCCTTATACACCCCCATCGAGCGGATACGCCCGGGGTGTTGATTCAGGAGTCCTCCGGACTCAGGTACAGTTATAGTTAGGGGCTCAGCGAGCCCAAGTGCATACCCAGGGGACCGACAGGATGCTTATAGTTATTATAGGAGACGGGACGACCGGGGTAGGGGTATAGATTGCGTGTTGGTTGTACCTCCCGGCTTATGGGGGCCGGGTAAGGTTTGTGTGTGCTATGTATGTTATGATATGTTGTGTCGTGTTATAATAGATACGAGTAGATCGACAGTAGAATGATAAATCCTCAGGTATGACTCCTGCTCCTTCCAGTATAATTAAGAGAAGGTATGACTTACATTATCAGACAGTTAATCTATTCCTTCCTACTTCAGTTTCATCAGTTATATTGTTGTTTTCAGATATTTCTTTCAGTTATTGCTTTACATACTCAGTACCAGCGGTACTGACGCCCGGTGGGGCGCTGCATTACTTGCCTGCAGGTACTCATAGACGAGCAGGCGATACCATGTGATTTCTGTCAGCGATCGAGTATTCAGCTCCTGTCATCCGGAGACTGAATTCCAGAGGTGTATTTCATTTTCTTTTGTTGTATAGTACGGGTAGGTCGGGGCCCTGTCCCGATCATTTCTATTGTTATTCCTAGAGGCTTGCAGTCTGTATATATTTCCCTGTGGTCAGATGAGCCGGTCGTGCGAGGCCGTGCAGTTGTATAGCTTTTAGTACTTGTATTTCCTTTATGTTGGCCGTGTGGGGCCATAGTTCGACAGTAATGGTGACTATCCAGTACTTCATGGTTAAGTTATAGATAACTAGACAGCATGGTGGCCTTGTCGGACCGCATAGGTTTCCCTATATTGACATGTTTCTGGTCAGCTGTTAGTACAAGTACAGGAGGCTATTGGCCAATGGGCCGGGGGCTGTGTTTACAGCTGTTATATAGCCCTTTGTTTCTAGAAATGTGGGTTAGAGCCTGCCAGGCACTAGATATGCCTAGGCTTAGCAGTTCAGCAGTTCAGGTCCTAGTAGGGCACCAGGTGCCAGTCATACCCCCCAAGGCGGGGTGTGACAAACTTGGTATCAGAGCAGGTCGTATCCCAGGGAGTCTGCAAGCCGTGCTATTCAGAGTCCTGTCCATGGATGTGTTGTGCACCACATACTATGGGTAGGAGGCTGCAAGGCATGATAGGATGGTTGTCTTTTATTCTTATTCAATCGTGCCATAGAGCGGTACAATATAGGGTTGAGTCCCTAAAAGCTTACTATATTCATTGGTTACAGATAATGTCAGACCAGCGATATCCTATCACAGGTCGGAGCTTAGATGTTGCAGCAGGGGAAGGCACCAGCAGGATGCCTCACCCTCATTTAGAAACAACCCGATCAGAGGGAACTACGGAGGCATCGTCCCAGCCTTCTCAGCAGTCTCTACCACATCAGGAGCCGCTTGGGGCAACACTACCTTCAGCAGTCCCTATACCTACACCTTCTAACCAGGAGGTTAGGAGTGCTGTAGTTATGTTAGCACAGATGATGGCTGCTCAGCGTCAGCCAATGCCTTCTACAGTTGCGGAGTCATCAGGAGGGCTCGGTAGTTCGAGGGTCCGAGTGTTCTTAGCTCTGAATCCCCCACAGTTTACAGGTACGGACCGGACAGAGGAACCTTAGGATTTTCTAGATCAAATGCAGAGAATCTTCAGGGTTATGCATGCTACGCCTACAGAATCAGTTGAATTGGCAGCATTTCGGTTACGGGACATCGTCGTGTTGTGGTATGAAAGCTGGGAAAGATCCCGAGGGAGAGACGTTTCCCCTCCGACCTGGTCCAGCTTTTCAGGAGCTTTTCTGGATCATTATCTGCCGCAGGAGATTCGACAGGCCCGGGTAGACCAGTTCCTACATCTGGAGTAGGGGGCCATGAGTGTTCGGGAATATTCCTTGCGATTTGATTCTTTGGCTCGATGTGCACCGGCCTTTGTTGATACCATGGCATCCAGAGTACACCGCTTTATCATGGGGTTGAATCCAGAATATGTTGAGACTTGTATTACGGCCACACTGCGAGAGGACATGGACATTGCTCGAATTCAGGCATTTGCACAGAATATTGAGGGCATCAGACAGCGACATCGGGAGATCAGAAGGGTCAATCAGGAACAGCGTCGCCGGGACAGGCCAGTTGAGTTACAGAGGGAGGCCCGGGGAGGACCCAGGCCACGATTGTTAGATAGGCCGCCCAGACCCCCACCTCCACCACAATCGCAGGGGGGTAGATTCAGCCGCAGGGGGCAGTCAGAGACTGGTAGAGGCTCGCAGATGGCAGATTCACCATTACAGATGAGGGCGGAGCAGAGTAGGTATACCCTACCACTTTGCCCTATATGCAGTCGACGCCATCCTGGAGCATGCAGGTATGGTTCCACCGCATGTTATATTTGTGGCCAAGAAGGCCATTTGATGAAAGATTGCCCAGCCAGAGGCCGAGAGGACCGAGATAGACAGGATAGGGCATCTGCAGGGTCACGAGCCACAGCATCCTCGACTGGGCGCAGGCCCTCAGTTTCAGCAGGCAGGGGTCGGGGCAGATCAGGGGCCTCCAGTACAGGTGCGGGTCCAAGCCGCACATATGCTTTACCAGGGAGGCAAGATTCAGAAGCGTCACCTGATGTTGTGACAGGTATGCTAACTATCTGCTCACACCCTGCTTATGTGTTGATTGATCCAGGGTCTACTTTGTCCTACATTACTCCATTTGTGGCACGAAAGTTTAGTATTGCACCAGAATTATTGCAGCAGCCCTTTTTAGTATCTACGCCCGTCGGTGACTCTATCACAGCTAGCCGAATCTACCGCGGGTGTATAGTAGAGGTTGCTGACCGTCAGACCACAGTAGATCTGGTCGAGTTAGAAATGATAGACTTCGATGCCATAATGGGTATGGATTGGTTAGTACCGTGTTTTGCCAACGTTGAATGTTGGACCAAGATGGTCCGATTCCACTTCCCAGGAGAAGCAGTGCGAGAGTGGAAGGGCAGCACCGCTACGCCAAAAGGTAGGTTTATTTCCTACCTTCAGGCGAGAAAATTGATATCTTAGGGATGCATCTACCATCTGGTCAGAGTTCAGGATGTCCGAGCAGAATCTCCGACACTCCAGTCTGTTCCGGTAGTGAATGAATTCCCTGATGTGTTTCCGGATGAGTTACCTGGTATTCCCCCAGAAAGGGAAATAGACTTTGCTATTGATTTATTACCAGACACCCAGCCGATATCGATTCCTCCTTATCGCATGGCTCCTGTGGAACTCAGAGAATCAAAGGAGCAGTTGAAAGATTTGTTGGATAAAGGTTTCATCAGGCCGAGTACTTCACCGTGGGGTGCGCCAGTTTTATTTGTGAGGAAGAAAGATGGCTCGCTCCGAATGTGCATAGATTATCGGCAATTAAACAAAGTTACAGTAAAGAACAAGTACCCGCTCCCCAGAATTGATGACTTATTTGATCAGTTGCAGGGAGCCAGATACTTTTCTAAGATTGACTTGCGGTCCGGATATCACCAGGTCCGAGTACGTGAGAGAGATATTCCTAAGACAGCGTTCAGGACCCGATATGGACATTTTGAATTTCTAGTCATGTACTTCGGGTTAACGAATGCCACGGCAGTCTTCATGGACTTGATGAACAGTATTTTCAGACCTTTCCTGGACTTGTTCGTGATAGTGTTCATTGATGACATTCTGGTGTATTCTCGCTCTGAAGCAGATCACCGGACTCATTTGCGGATAGTGCTCCAGATTCTCAGGGACCGTCAGTTGTATGCTAAATTTTCTAAGTGTGAATTCTGGCTTAACTCAGTGGACTTTTTAGGGCATATCGTGTCGGATGCTGGCATACAGGTAGACAAGCAGAAAATAGAAGGAGTTAAGTCATGGCCTAGGCCTACCACTCCGACTGAAGTTCGTAGCTTTCTGGGGTTGGCACGATATTACAGGAGGTTCGTTGAAGGGTTCTCGACTATTGCGGCACCCCTAACCAAATTGACACAGAAAGCAGCAAAGTTTCAATGGACAGAGGCATGCGAGCAGAGCTTCCAGGAACTGAAAGACAGATTAACCTCCGCCCCAGTATTAGCATTGCCGGAAGGCACAGAAGGTTATTCAGTCTATTGCGACGCGTCAGGCGTCGGGTTAGGTTGTGTGTTGATGCAGCATGGTAGAGTAATTGCATATGCTTCCAGACAGCTGAGGAAACACGAAAAGAATTACCCTACCCACGACCTGGAATTGGCCGCAGTAATCCACGCCTTAAAGATGTGGAGGCATTACCTGTACGGCGTCCATGTTGATATTTTCACAGATCACAAGAGCCTACAGTACATCTTCACTCAGAGGGAGTTGAATCTGCGGCAACGCCGCTGGTTGGAGCTGTTAAAAGATTATGATGTGAATATTCTGTATCACCCGGGAAAAGCTAATGTTGTAGCAGATGCCCTGAGCCGTAAGTCAATGGGGAGTTTGGCGTATTTGCGACCTGAGAAACGAAAGTTAGCCAAAGAAATTCATCAGTTAGCTGGTTTAGCCATTCGAGTAATGGAAACAGAAAATAATAGAGCAGTAATTCAGAATTCTGTTGTGTCATCATTAGTTACAGAGGTAAAAGAACGACAGTACGAGGACCCTAATTTAGTCCAGCTCAGAGATAGAATTCAGAAAGGTAAGGAGTCATATTTCCAAATGACTGAGGATGATGTGTTACGTTGTATGGGCCGCCTCTGTGTCCCGAATGTTTCAGGGCTTCGTGGGCGGATCATGCATGAGGTACATTACGCTCGCTATTCCCTTCATCCAGAAGCGACGAAGATGTACCACGACATCAGAGACATCTACTGGTGGCCAGGTATGAAAGCTGAGATCGCTGAATTTGTATCTAGATGTTCTAACTGTCAGCAGGTGAAAGCAGAGCACCAGAAGCCGGGCGGTTTGACGCAAGATATAACGGTGCCTATGTGGAAATGGGAAACGATAAACATGGATTTTGTAACAGGGTTACCCCGTACCAGATGCAGAAATGATTCCATTTGGGTAATAGTTGACAGGCTAACAAAATCAGCTCATTTCCTGCCGGTGAAAGCTACCTTCTCGGCTGAGGACTATGCTGAATTATATATCAGAGAAATAGTTAGATTGCATGGAGTACCGGTATCCATCATTTCAGATAGGGGAGCAAAGTTTACAGCTAGATTCTGGCAGTCGTTCCAGAGGGGTTTGGGAACGCAGGTCAATTTGAGCACAGCATTCCACCCCCAGACAGATGGGCAAGCTGAGCGGACTATCCAAACGCTCGAAGATATGCTACGAGCATGTGTGCAAGATCTTGGGGGTACCTGGGATGAGCATCTTTCGTTGATTGAATTTGCTTATAATAACAGTTATCATTCAGCTATCCAGATGGCGCCTTTCGAGGCATTATACGGGCGAAAATGTAGATCGCCCGTGGGCTGGTTTGAAATAGGAGAATCAGCATTGGTTGGCCCAGACATTGTTCGGCAGTCAGAGGAAAAGATAAGGCTTATCCGAGAACGTTTACTGACTGCTCAGAGCCGCCAGAAGTCTTATGCAGATATGCGGCGCAGAAATCTAGAATTTGTGGTAAATGACTGGGTATATCTGAAGGTGTCTCCGATGAAAGGGGTAATGAGATTTGGCAAGAAAGGCAAGCTTAGCCCGAGATTCATTGGGCCATATCAGATTCGGCGAAGAATAGGCCGAGTTGCATACGAATCGAACTTGCCTCCGGAGTTAGCATCTGTTCACCCAGTATTCCATGTATCTATGTTGAGAAAGTTCGTAAGGGACCCTTCTACAGTAGTTCCAGTTCAGGATGTCCAGGTCACAGAAGAGTTAGCATATGAAGAGTTTCCAGTAGCTATTTTAGACAGACAGATTCGCAGGTTGAGGACTAAAGATGTTGCGTCTGTCAAAGTATTGTGGCGTAACAGGAACCGAGAGGAAATGACGTGGGAAGCTGAAGAAGATATGAAAGCCAGATACCCTCACCTATTTCAGGCCTAGTCAGGCGACAGGTATGTCCGTATTATTACTTATGCAGTACCTTATAGTTGTATGTGTGTGAATGAGAAAGATTGATACTTAGTTATCCAGTGGATCTTAAAATATTACGTGCAGTGCCTGTGTTGGACTTTCCTGCATTTCAGGTTTTTGCTATAGTCCATATTACAAGGGAAACTCTACCGAAATTTTTCTAGAAAGTAAGTTAAGTAGTCCTCCAGATAGCAGTGTACATTCGAGGATGAATGTTCTTAAGGGGGGGAGAATGTTATACCCCGTAGAATTTTCGGCACCTAAATGACCTATTCGCACGTTGGTTAAGCATATTTGAAAGCCATACGTGCTAAGGAAAGGCCCGGGAAAAGATCAGACGAGAAACCTGTCGAACCATCGCGGAAGGAGCCGAAGCAGAGCCCCTCCGCGATGGCAGCGTGTCACGGAGGTGGAGCCTCCGCGTTGGCTCTGTGACACGTTGGCCTTGTCCAGGCCCAAGTATATAAAGCCCCACTTCGGTTTTAAATGATTAAACCCTTATAAAATTCCAGAAACAGAGAGGAAAACGCAGGAGAAGGGAAAGGAACGAAGAAGTAATATAATTTTCATCCGATTACGCTGCTAAACATTATCCAAACTCAAATTAACCTCAGATACCGAGGTATTTAGCAGCAGAGAGCATTCCTACGGATTTAGTTTCGTGAAATACGGCCGACGAATCGTCGAGCTACCGAGCTAAGGTAAGTGGAATTGCTCTAAATTAGTGTCTATGTGTTCCTAGCTGTGAAGTGAATATTTCTCCCTTCTGGACCGCTGAAAAATAGCGAGTTTTCGACCGTCTTTCGATAAGCCTAAGTTTAGGCTATAAACTATATCGAAAGTGACGTTGCTCTTTACAATAAAGCTGTATTTAGTATTAATTGACATATTTATGAATGCAGTTGGGAGGAAATAGTTGAAGTACCGGCCGAGCCTCGTCCGACAGACGGATAGTTCGAGGATAAGGTATGTAAAGTTAGTTTCCTCGGCAAGTTAAGTAATCTCGGTACAGTACAGTAATTTAAAGGCCAACAGAATGTTCAGAAGTCATGTGTTATGTTTATTACGAATGTTGGTACGATATTAGAAGCATCGAGTTATAACTTGCGTGAAACTTGCTAGCACGACATAGATTCTAATACAAGTGTTAGGAACTGCACAGCGTGCTCAGTATGTGATCTGACATAGAATGTTAGGATATAGAGTAATGTAGTATCTGTAAGGCATCTCAGAAATAGAATGATAAGTTAAAATGGAGTTGGAAAGCATGTTAGGAATAGTAAATCATGTTACTATAGAAACTCAGTATACAGCATAGTTTTCAGCAGAAATACTATATCATGTTCAGCATTAGACTCAGTACAGTATGGCAGAAGATTATATTTATATATATATACTATTATCAGTCTCAGCATGTATTAAATACGTACATATCCCTATCACTAGTTCAGCATGCAGTATGTACAAACACTTTATTATCATTAGCTTCAGTATGTGGTATATGCAGATAGTATTACTAGTTGAGACTGTTGTATTGTTTGGGGTTGGATTACCTAGCATCCATGACCGCCCCAGGGTTAATAGCTGTATCGACTCATCCGCCAGAGGATGAGGATACGTCGCTCTACGGAGTGGCATGCCGCCCCACAGGGGATGAAGATGGGATGCCAGTTTTCCCCATATTGTGCCTTGGTCGGCCCTTATACACCCCCGTCGAGCGGATACACCCGGGGTGTTGATTCAGGAGTCCTCCGGACTCAGGTACAGTTATAGTTAGGGGCTCAGCGAGCCCAAGTGCATACCCAGGGGACCGGCAGGATGCTTATAGTTATTATAGGAGACGGGACGACCAGGGTAGGGGTATAGATTGCGTGTTGGTTGTACCTCCCGGCTTATGGGGGCCGGGTAAGGTTTATGTGTGCTATGTATGTTATGATATGTTGTGCCGTGTTATAATAGATACGAGTAGATTGACAGTAGAACGATAAATCCTCAGGTATGACTCCTGCTCCTTCCAGTATAATTAAGAGAAGGTATGACTTACATTATCAGACAGTTAATCTATTCCTTCCTACTTCAGTTTCATCGGTTATATTGTTGTTTTCAGATATTTCTTTCAGTTATTGCTTTACATACTCAGTACCAGCGGTACTGACGCCCAGTGGGGCGCTGCATTACTTGCCTGCAGGTACTCATAGACGAGCAGGCGATACCACGTGATTTCTGTCAGCGATCGAGTATTCAGCTCCTGTCATCCGGAGACTGAATTCTAGAGGTGTATTTCATTTTCTTTTGTTATATAGTACGGGTAGGTCGGGGCCTTGTCCCGATCATTTCTATTGTTATTCCTAGAGGCTTACAGTCTGTATATATTTCCCTGTGGTCAGATGAGCCGGTCGTGTAAGGCTGTGCAGTTGTATAGCTGTTAGTACTTGTGTTTCCTTTATGTTGGCCGTGTGGGGCCATAGTTCGACAGTAATGGTGACCTTGCCGGTCACGTAGCTATCCAGTACTTCATGGTTAAGTTATAGATAACTAGACAGCATGGTGGCCTTGTCGGCCCGCATAGGTTTCCTTATATTGACATGTTTCTGGTCAGCTGTTAGTACAGTAACAGGAGGCTATAGGCCAATGGGCCGGGGGCTGTGTTTACAGCCGTTATATAGCCCTTTGTTTTCAGAAATGTGGGTTAGAGCCAGTCAGGCACCAGATGTGCCCAGGCTTAGCAGTTCAGCAGTTCAGGTCCTAGTAGGGCACCAGGTGCCAGTCATACCCCCCAAGGCGGGGTGTGACACATTTGTTATGAATTTTCATCATGTCATTTTCTGACCATCTATTTAGTTGTTGTATAGTTCATAGCCTTGTCAACTTGTTATTTAAATCCCTAAGGTACTTGTAGCTTGTCAGTTTTGTATAGACATGTTTTGAGAGTGTCAGTTTATTCATACTTATGTTGTAGTCTTGTCATCATGGTGGCCTATCGGTCCGATTACTATTCAAATTGTAAGATTTTCAGTGACTAGCTCAACTAAGTGAGACATCGGGTGTCAGTCATGCCTCCCTAGATTTTGGGCGTGACAAGAAATCTCAAAGTCTCTTAAAAATCTCTAAATTAAGCTCTCTACCTCCAAACGTTGAGTTGTGAGTAGTAAAATCAGATTGGGAAATAATTCATTAACTATCAGGGATCTTTGCAATTGCGAACATGTTATCAAAATTGTGAACTAACACTACAAAGCAAAATCTCACAATTGCGAACCTGATAGATCCCTCTTGGATGTCGCAATTGCAAACCAAATCTCGCGATTGAGAACTCGTAGACATCCTCTCAGATGTCGGCTTGCCAACCTTCTAGAGTGGATCATGGAAATAATGGTTTTACACTAAGAAGTAAAAAAAAAGCACAAGAAGAAATTGACATGTATGTGGGTCATAACAGGAATTTACAAGATTTGGACTTACAAAACCTTTCATATTTGTCGACCCTAGCGGAGGAAGTTCTTCCATTACATCCATAGGCTCACTTTTTTTCTTGGGCTCGTTTAGCTATGCATGATACTAATGTTGATGAGTGCTTCATTCCATCTAGGATAACTGCAATGGTCAATATGTGGGCTATTACGCATGACCCAACTATTAGGTCATTTACACAAATATCTTTATTTTTGGGTGGTCTTTAATTTTTGCTTTTCAAATTTGTGGTCTTTAATTTTTTTCCCTTCGACACTTTATGTGATAAAAAATATCCTTAATAAAAAAAAATTACAAGGCAACAAAATACGCAAAGCATAAGTTTTTGTACATGTTATGCGTCAGGGCATAATTCACACAGGTTATGCCTCAATTATAAGTTCAGTAGCATGAATTGTGCCTTGGGGTAGAAGTTTAGATGCTTGAACTTATGCCTAAATGGCAGAAGTTCAGTAGTATGAACTTGTGCCTTGCGGTAGAAGTTCAATTGCATGAACTTGTGCCTTGGGCATAAGTTCAATAGCATGACATAAGTTTAGTAACATGAATTTGTTCTTTGGAGCATAAGTTCAGTAGTATGAATTTGTGCCTAGGGGTAGAAGTTCAATAGCATGAAATTCTGCGTATTGAACTTGTGCCTTCGGTGCCTAGGGGTAGAAGTTCCGTAGCATGAACTTCTGCCACGGAACTTGTCATGACCAGAACATAGCCCGGATTGAGACACGGGACAAAGAACCCCGAGAGGCTCCAAGTCGATGCATGGCATGAACATAACATCTAAACTCAATATTTAAATGCGAAAATCTAATATATAATATAGCAGAAGACGAAAATCTCATAACATCGAATAACTGAATATATAACACATATTTGAAGTTGAATACATACTATGTCTGATAAGCCTCTACTACTGACGAGTTGATGGGACAAGACCCCAACTAACTTACCTAAAGTCTGAAACTGAAAGTACTGAATATAACTAATATGAAGGGCCCTCGAAAGATGAGGACTCACTAACTCTGACTGGGAGATGCTAACACTGAAGATCTGGCTAGCGGCGGGACTCAGCCGGAAGGTCTAAGCTTGTATCATGAAACGATACAACATAGAGTATGCGGCCAGTACGCGGAATGTACTGAGTATGTAAGGTAAGTAAAACCGCTAAGTAAGTAAAATCAAAGATCATGCATATCATAAACATTTCATCATAAGAGTCTGAGAGTAAGGCTTGCATGATATTATATGAAAACATGACTTAAACATGAATGAATATCATAACTGAATCGAATGACCCAAAGTTGAAAACTGATAATCATAAGTAAAACTGAACATTGGGTCAAACCTGTTGAAACATAATACATGACTAATGAACATGCTAACTGAAATCACGAGGAACAATGGGAGACTCGTCATATAACCGAGATTATCATGATAGAGCTTACGTGATCCCAACTATTACACTCAAGTGGGCAGAGTCGTCCAAAGCTTTGTCGGGGATAAGGACGCTACCATGATATTGATATCAAGCTGAAGGCCCTTTGGGGGCAGGGAAGCTCACAAGGGATGTCCCAAATAATTTGAACATACCTATGTTGGCACGTAGTTCTGAGGCATAGGGTTGATTGACCCTTAGCCTACTTAGTGCTAGACACTACTCCCAAAAACATGCATATGCTCTCCATCGTTTTTCAACGAAGCTGACCATTGTCTAGTGACAAAGCTGAATCATAACATACATGCATAGTGTGAAATCATAACATGAGGAGCCTTGAGCTCAAACCATACCACAAGCTGAAAAAAGTGGGAGTCTAAACCCCAAAACCATGTGGTAAGTTAATAACATAAAATTTAGATAAATCATTAAACATACATAATCATATGAGCTTGCCCAATACTTAAACATTCTTGACGTAAACTTGATTATTCAAAAACATGGATATAGTCATGGGTAATTCGAAATCATACTTTCATCATAAACATCTCATCATAACTAGAAGCACTGATTATAATCTCATCTCTTCATGAACTTTCATGGATGGGCATCTTATTTGTAAAACTTTAACATCATAATTTGTAATTGAAAACATTACAAAACATGCCCATAAATCATAATTCAACATTAGAAACATGCATAGAGTATACCCATGATAGATACTTAGAGAATTCACAAGTTGGGTTAAAATCCCATAGATTCATCAACTTAGAAATCACATAAAATTGAAGAGGGATTGGGCATGGGAGTGGATGGATACACCCATTGATAATCCTACATACTTGAAAAATTCAGATTACACAACCCTCTTGAATGTCCAAAGGAATTTGGGGAAGAACTTGATGAATCCTAAGCTTGATCACCCTTAGAAACTACTACGTTCGCATGCATGGAGATGAATAGGCTTAGAATGAATTAACCTCTCTTAAAACACACCTATCTGAGCTTAAAATGACGTAGTTTAGGCCTTAGGAACTTAGGAATTATGAAAAAGTCCTTAATAAATTCACAAGGAAAAACACTCAGCCAGTCCCAACGAGGGACTGGACGACTCGTCGTCACTGACCACGACTCGTGGTCATCTCTCGTTGCCAGCACTAGAAGCTCATCATCACTGGTCACTATGAGGGACACCATGACTCGTGGTGCGTCCGACGACTCGTGGTGACTAACCGTTAGTAGCACTGCCAAAACCTTCAACCTTCAAGTCAAACTCCTGACCATGGCTTACATAACGACTCGTGGTTTTGACCATGACTCGTGGCGTCACCCGTGGTCAGCCCCCAAACTAAGAAATCCAACCAAGCCTTCCCTCCTCTCCACGTGTCACCTAACGACTCGTGGTGCATCTCACGGGTCACTAAACGACTCGTCCTGTGACTTGGTACAGAAAATTCTATTTTTTCCGTTTCAACCCTCGGGTTTGATCTTAGGGATTTCGGGATATTACAATACTTCTGCCTACTGAACTTGTGCCTTGGGGCAAAAGTTCAGTAGTATGAACTTGTGCCTTCTAGAATAACCTGTGCGCTTGCATTTTTTTTTAAAAAAAATATTAGGGGTACTTTTGTCCCTTTTATATTACTTAAAGTACTGAAGAATAAAAATTAAAGACCACCTCGAAATAGAGCAGTAGGTGCAAAAAACTGCCAACTATTTGGGAAGACCCATGGGCCTTCAAGCCCAAAAGATTTACCGATTATAATGAAGACACATCTCGATCATGGGATCGAATCTTAGGCTTGCTCCGTTCGAGTATAGACGAGTGGATTTGTCCATGAAGGGTACTAGAGTTGGCCACAGTGCATCTATGGGTAGCACGACTTCTCCAAAATTCAAATGGCTTCCAAGTAAACTTGTTCATCTTTCAGAAAGTTTGAAGCTTTCCCTTGAGATGAAGAAACCTCTAGCTTGTCGTGCATTTAAACCATGCGACATGACATCTAAATATTTTGAATATCTATAATGTAATAAGTTTTATGGAATTTATCTACACATTATCACTCACAAAATCATATATATGAGTGAGAAACAAAGTCTATGTAACCTTTGAAGTTTGGTTAACATGGACATGAATTGAGGTAGCCTTTGGCAAATTAAATATTGCTCTATATCTAGTCATACTTAATGATTGCAAAGACAGATTCATGATTTGGTTCTTGTAATTCAACTATCTTAGGCTTAGTATCCCAACAAAATAATAAAGATAGAACTTATAGTTTAGCAAGTTGATGAATCAAATAACCTATGCTTACTGCCCTAAATAAATACTAGAACTAGAGTTGAAACAAATTTTGATTACAAGTAGTAAAAATAGGAGGGTTAAACGTGTAAACATTAGCCACCCATCTTACAGTTACAACTGATGAACTGAAAACCCCTAGCTTTTCCCAAAAATACGATAACAAACCACTACATCACGCACTCCACACTACTCAGTTAACCATAGGTTAGTTCCCGATGCAACCGGGGTTACTTTTCTCGCCTATATAGACCAACTCTCTCTACAGTCAACTCCCGCCATCTTCCAACATTTGCTGAGCAAAAACGCACTCTTCTTTTCAAATTCTCTAATCCTTCTCTCCACTTGAGTCTCGTTTATCTCTGTGAACAATGGTGAGCAAAAGCTATTTCATCCCTATTTGCGGTCTAATCCCAACTCGCTCTTCCAATTCGTTTAATTTGTTGAATCGCTTATTACTTCACTTTTTTCCTAATTTTCGCATTGATTCTCTCTAATTTCCAGGTTGTGGCACAGAAATTGAAGGAATCGGAGATCACTGAGCAGGATTCGCTCCTTCTAGTAAATGATCGATCTCATATTTGCTACTCATTGCGTTAAGAGAGTTTTAAGTTTGCTATGTTCTATTTACCGTCCATCACTTTTTACGTTTTCCACTACCTTGACAATTTTGTGTTTGATATAACGTCGATAGCTCAAAATTCCTGTGTGGAACACATTATATTCAAGTGTTTGAGAGTTGTATAGTGTATACTTAGGTATGGCAACGATGTCACATAAATAACATTATCTCAGTTTTTTGTCTCTCCATCGATTTTTGATGTTTTAGATACTTTGATTTTTATGATTATTCCTTACTGGTTTTTGTCAGATAGGACTACATGTGAGTCACATCTGGAGGCTAATCAATGATTTTTTGATCTTACTTGTGATTGAATTAGTTTTCTGTGTATTTTGGGTTCGTTCTTCAGAGTTTTCTGGCTCTTATAACCTCTTCTGTGTTGAAATTTATTTCATTCAACCAACGATTGATGTGAAAAGCAACTAGGAATGTATAGTCTCTGTTTGTAGCTTTTGACTTCCGATAGACTCACCTTGCTTGTTTCTCTAGATCGTTGATCTGTTTGTATGTATTAAAAAAGGGATGTGAAAGACATGTTCTAGATCAATGAACATGTGTTGTTTAAGTTCATCTGGTTTTTCAATTTGCATTGTCCCCTGGAATTGGGTGCTTCTAAAGTTATCTGCTTTGAATGCTATCATATAGTATTAGGTTTATTTTCTAGCTAATTTCAGGACCCTGAAGTATCTCAGTGATCAAAAATTTGACATGATTGAGTTACAATTAAATGCATAATTATATATTCTACTGTCACTGCTCAGGTTTTCTAGTAAATTTATTGCAGACTGCCTCCTAAGTAGATCTGCCAAAGCTAATTTACTGTGCTTATGTGAATTCACCTTCTGTCTGTCACTTTGTAAATTTTCCAGTTTACTGTTGTTGGAGTTATTGGTCAGCTAATAGAAACTTTTGCATGCAGTTATTATGTACTACATGCTTATTATCTGGATTCACTTTTTCTCCATGGTTTTTAAAAACAGACAAGGAACCTTCTGCGTATTGCTATATTCAACATTAGTTACATCAGAGGCCTCTTTCCAGAGAAATATTTCAGTGATAAATCTGTTCCGGCCTTAGGTAACCTTTCTCTACAAATTATTTTATAATATCAGTCTATTTCTGATTCTCAAATTGATTTTACTGGATACTAACATCACAAGCAGAGATGAAGATCAAGAAGCTAATGCCAATGGATGCAGAGTCACGTAGACTTATTGATTGGATGGAAAAAGGTATGTTGATCTTTTGCTAGTTTTCAAACTGAGCCTTACAGTTTGTTTTCTACCTTGTCATTTCTTATCCCCACTTACTTTTCTGTTCCTAGGTGTTTATGATGCATTACAGAAGAAATATCTGAAAACGCTTCTGTTCTGTGTGTGCGAAGCAATTGACGGACCAATGATTGAGGAATATGCTTGTAAGAAGAGACAAGATAAGTTGGTTAAGTGATGTCTTCAATTAGATTGTAATATCATATTTGCACCGGACAGTCCCATATGAGACTGACTAGATTACTATCTAGGACACAGTTGTTGCCTGAGATAAAGAAATTGCTAAAAGAAGAAGAGCTGATGCTTTCAGTAGTCTGGCTTGTGACAATAGCTTATACACTTAGTTGTCTACTTGCAGTTTCTTTCAGTTATTCAAGTTCTGACTCTGAAGAAGTGTCAATGAATGTCAATCGTGTTGGAATGAAGAAAGGGGGAACATTCAAGTCTAACTCAACCACTGAAATAACACCCAATCAAATGAGGTAGCTATTGGTCTAATGATTCTTTTGATTCTCAGTCTCATGCTTGTTGTCTTTTGAATTACACGAATCTTTAGTGTTGAGAGGGAAGTATGTTTCAGGAGTTCTGCTTGTAAAATGGTTCGTACATTGATTCAGTTGATGAGAACTCTCGATAAGGTGCCAGAAGAGGTAAAGCTTTCTATTGTTCCTAAAAAGCATGGCTCCCTTGTTCATTGACGTTGGACAATTGTCTACTATCATCTTGTTGATAAGGTTTGATTCTCTTGGTTTTTTCTCAGCGAACTATACTGATGAAGCTTCTTTATCATGATGATGTCACGGTATATGCCCTTTTCTCAATTTTGTTTGTTTCTATTTTTCTTTTTCTTTTCCCTTTCCTCTTTTAGCTTGCCTCTCGATGTTTGAGTTTCGGGGGAGTGTAAAACATTCATGTATTGTAAGAAGCTGCGGTTATTATCATCCCTTTTTGGCATTCAGGAAATAAGATTTATCCTCATTAGAAGTCATCCCACTTCTGTAATTATGTAGGTTATGTTAATTTTGAGTTTGAGCCCCAAATTGATTCCTGTAGTTGTGTCAATAAATGGTTCTTGGGCTGCTCACTCACAGAAAACACTGCTTAGCCCTATCAAAATACATTTTATAGTATTTTCCTAGCTTACTTATTTCCAGTTCACCTTTTAAATATCATTTTGCTTCAAAAGTCGCTCAGCTTGTCATATTTTGGTCAAATAAAACTTTTGTAACAGAATTGCTGGTTGTGCAGCCTGCTGATTATGAGCCTCCTTTCTTTAGAGGCTGCACTAACGAGGAGGCTCTTAATCCATGGATGAAAAATCCTCTGAAATTGGAGGTCGGAAATGTCAACAGCAAGCATTTCGTGTTAGCTCTGAAGGTGTGGGACAGATCACAGGAAAATGAATATAACTAGTTTCCTTTTCAGTAGTCAATCTGTTCACACTGATTTCTTTTCTTCCACAGGTTAAGAGTGTGCTTGATCCTTGCAATGATGAGAATGATGACAATCAAGATGATGTTATGAGCTTGGGTGCTGATTCTGCTGAGAGAAATGACAGTACATCTGATAGTGAGGTGGAATATTAATTCCCCTTGCCTCAATTATTTATAAAGCTTGAGTTTATTTGATATCCTTTAAAGTATGTTCATGCACTGACTTTGTTAAATATCCATCAATTTCAGTTCAGTGATTCTGATGAAGAACAATATATAGTTGCACCAGTTGGTAATTCACATGCCTCTGCTCGACCCATCTTGTACATGCATTCATTCTATCATTAATTTTTTTAAAATATCATAAATTTAAAAAGAGAAGCTTTTTTTTCTTCACAGAAAAGCAAAATGTTCAGGATAAAGGTGATATGGTTGATGAAGGTACTTTTATTTGCAGCAAATACTATCGACTTTCTTGCTGAACCAGGTTATCAAGAACTATAATGTGTTTATTGGTTTTTCAGATGATACTCAAGATCCTGCAGAAGATGAACAACAATTTGGCCGGGTTAAGGATTGGATCAGCACATACCACCTCGACAGAGTTGAAGTGACAAATGTTCTCTCAAATTTCCCAGACATCTCAGTTGTAAGATACTTCTGCTGGCTTTCCTATCAAGTGTCGGTTTCTCCATCATTTACTAGCCAGTCCTACACCTAATATTGCATCCTGATTGCAGGCCTTGGTTGAAGGTAATGAAATATGACCTTTTAAGCAGATGATGAAGGTGTTTCTCAACCTGAACTTCTATAGAGGAGAACAGTTATATAATACCCTAGTACCAATTCCCAAAGTTTTTGTGCCAAAATAAAATAATCAGATGATTAGAGGTAATCTTTCTGGTTTTTAAGCTGTCCAAAGTTTCTTAATCTGATTTTTTTTTTAATTTTAGATATTTTGGAAAAGCTTTCTAAAGAAGGAATGCTTTCAAGTGCTGGCACAGACACTTACATCATTAAGAAGCAAAAGGTTTCTTATTGTCTTCCTTAATTCATTAATTGTTTACATCTTTATTCTGCTGAATCATAATATATCCTTTTCCAACACCCAAATTTTCATATTCCTCAATTGCAGAACTTCGACTATGAGTTTGATGTTGTGAAAGAAGAAACAGAGGGCCAACAAAACCAAAATGGCAACCAATCTCAGTATGGCAAGGGTGAAGATTACATGTACATGAAGGTGAAACCTGATTAATATCCTTCGAATTGAGATTAAAATTATCTAGTGGATGTGTGTAATATCCTTCTGAAATACATCGATCCTCTTTAGTTAATTTGGTCTATATTTCCTTATCTATTAACTGTATATGTGGACTACACATGCTTGTGGATTTGGCACTGCCTTCCTCCTTTATATTCAAGAAAGGAACATATATTTGTGCATGATGACTAATTTATTGTGGGGGGGGGGGGGGGGGGGGGGGGGGGGCTTTTACTACCTTCTTACTTGGCTCTTTATAGATAGATAAAGAGTCATACAATTGCAAATACAGAGAAGTAATATATTCTGTCCTCTCTTAAGGTTTTTGGAAAGAGTACATATCCCAGTAATGACCTATAGATTGAGTAGACAGAAGTTCCAGATTTTCATTTAGCAACTCAAACAAAGGAGAGGAGTTCAGCGCAGTTAAATGAGGAGTATGAATAACAATTTCCCTTTTAGGAGAGGAGTGTGAATAACAACTCCCTTTCAACTGCTTAAATAAAAATCTTGTGAATAGTTTGCTAATGCTGATTTGCATGAAGTTGGATGTTATTTCCTGGATTGCATGTTAACAAAGACAGTCTCTTCTTTCAGGCTTTGTTTCATGCTCTTCCGATGACCTATGTAACTGTTGCCAAGCTCCAACATAAACTGGAAGGAGAAGCCAATCAGACTGTGGTGAAGAGACTAATTGATAAAATGACACAAGATGGATTCATTGAGGCTAAGAGCTACCGTAGACTAGGTACCCTCTGCCAAACCGTATTTCCTACTTTGTATGGAGCAGATGGACTGATTTTGTCGTTGCAGGGAAGCGGGTGATCCACTCTGACCTTGCCAAAGAAAAGCTGGCTGAAGTCAAGAAGGTCTTAGCAAAAGACAGCGTGGTAATAGTCTGGAACTAAATAAGAGTTTAACAGTTTCTTGGACTTGTACTATTTTAACTCTTATCTTTAACTACATAAATGGTCAGGATGTTGACATGCATGAATCAGGTAATGATTCCAACTATCTGGATTTGGATAACATCTAGTCAAGTTGCTTCTATACTTATCATCAAGATTAGACCATAAAATCTAATATTACTGTATGGCTACTAGACAACAACTTTAGAGATCTATCCACTTGTGGTGCTCTCCATTCTATTGGATCAGATCTCACACGTACTAGAGGCAAATCTGAAGCATACTGGAATGGATCTGTCATGAGTGATCAGACTGTTTCCAAGAGAAAGGAGCATGAGAAGACACCATCAAGCAATGCTGAGGTTTGGTTCATTTGTGGATTACCTCAATAACCTGCAGTAACAACATACCTCAGTAATTAATAAGTTGATCACCTAACAAAACTGCAGTAACAAATAGTTAAATATGATATTTGTGCAGCCTGTAGCTTCTCGAGAGAGCTTTGTTCCTGGTAAGGAGAATGGAAGAGTTAACGGAAAACCAAATGAACCTGATGAGTATGAAATTGTCTGTAGCAGGTCCAGTCAGGACAAACGTCAGAGAAAATTAAGCATGGTATGACATCAGTCTTTCCAGAAAACCTTAGTTAAGAATCCTGGCTGAAATATTTGGGAAATATTTCTAATTATTCTTCTGTTCCCTTTTCTCTATCGACAGGTGAAAGAACCTATCCTTCAGTATGTGAAACGCCAAAATTCTCAAGTTGCTTAATGGTTCCTCAGCTTTAGTGGTGAAAAATCTGGGTAGTTTCCTTACTAGTAGGTTGTACTTATAAAGAGGATATATAGTGTTCTTTTGTCATCCCAACAGTTTGTATTGGTTTCTTCTTTGAATTTTCCCTTGTTAAATTGCTTGCGGACACGGGGACCACACAGCAGGCAAGTAATAGGATGTGCTGACATAATCTAATGCAAGTATGCAACAGACAATGCTGTTATCTCTGCTAGATAAATCTATGTAGTTTATCCAAATTCTTACATTTCATGTTCATGTATGATTTACGTTCTCGCTTGATTTTCTTTTTGATTTGGAATGATCGTTATATTTCACATTTCGAGACACAGGCAGATGTTTCCATTCTGTGACTGAAATGGATACATGAGATTAAACATAGATATAAAAATGAGATATTTCATCCTTTCTTGATGGTGCCAACTGCCACATCTATGAAGTAACGTGCTCTTTGTCTTCTTTGTTACCCTTTTATTATTATTATTTTTTAAAAAAAAAAAATTTATGTACTAACTAACATGTAATAGATGTGAACAAGATTCAAATGCTTCTCTTCATCTGCCTTTCCTGTTGACCTAACTCCTAGCTTCTTGGTGTATTAATTTGAAATGAATTTTGATAAGATGTCCTTTGATTCATTTCTTTTTCACATCAGTAAAGCAATCGCCCAAAATATAATTGACCTGCGAAAAGACAATTGTATTACGAGATAAACTAGAATCTTATTAAAATATTCCTTCAGGAAAGTTATTAAGTTGTAGATAAATTAGCTTTTTTAAGTCATAGCTTGTCCCAAGCTAGAGTCACATACTTTTAATGGGGTATCGCTTAAAATTAATGATCTTTTGAATCTGAATAGATCGAAATTACCTGTCTTTCTGATTTCTAACAAGAAGAACCACAACATCACCTTTTAACCCTAGCTCCTCAGCCTGAAGATTAATAAACAGAATAGGCTTAACACTTTCGAGGATACCTTTTGTATAGTCTGAATTTTTCGTCCCAAAGGCTCAAAATACTTTTGCTAACTAACCTTCCATTTATTTCATCTCTAATTGTAAAAGGATAGACGAGTACTATCCTTCAGTCAAGTATGGAAAATTTAGTAGGAAAGTTGTGTACTTCGTCAGTGCTATTGAAATGTTGGGCCGTTTGGTTACCGGTTAGAGTTATTTATGTATTAGTAATACATAAAAGTTATGAGAGAATTTATCTATTATTTTATGCAGAAATTAATTATGCAGATTTTAATTATTCATGTATTAGTTATAGGTGGCAAATGGACGGTTAAGCTGAATTTGCACAGGTCAAAATAGGTTGAGATAATAAATGGACAAATTGTTGACCCACCCAAATATTACTTGGGCTAAAATGCGGGTCATAACCCAACCCGTCCAACTCTAATTAAGTTTTAGTTGCTTTATTTGTTCTTAATCATTTTATAACTTATAAAATTAATATTTTAATTTATTAGGGCAAAATATAATAATTAAATAAAATAAAATGTCTTTTTGAAAATATTTTGACAAGATTTTTCAAAAATCAATTTGGGCTAGATATCAACCCAAACTTAAGCAACTTGGGCAGATTATGATCTCATGGGCTGATTTTGCCACCTCTAGTATTAGTTATGTAGGGTTTAGTTATATAGAGATTGCAATACATGAATTATTGATTATTCAATATTTAATTTATTATAAATTAATATATATTGTTTACAAATAAATAAGTAACAAATAGTATAAAATTCTATTGTATAATTAAATATTTTTTAAAAAAAAACAGAAGAAAGTAAAGGTGTAAATGTACGAATAACAAGACTACTACTTCTACTGTATTACTAAGCATATTATTATTCATATACTCGAAAATTTTATAATATTATCATATTATTTAATTGTATCAGACGAGAAATGACTGGTCAATTGTATCATGAGAGAAACGACCGGTCAATTACTTATATATAATTAATTGTATCATACAAGAAACAAATGATCAATTACTGCATATGATTCCATTTTCTCATAAAATATTGTTTTATCTTAAAAAATGCAAGGACAATTAACAAGTAAAGAGGTTAAAATATTAAGATAATAAGTAGGAGTGTCAATAAAATTTATGGTTATTCATTCGATTCACTTATTTTAAAATGAATTGGGCAATCATTTAAAAGTGGATCAATAATGTTTTAATCATATACACACAGACACACACATTACCAAAAAGATAAAATGTACATCAAATAAAAAAAAGGTAATAACTAATTTTAGGTAAATGCACATAAAAGAAAGTGATAATTTTTTTAAGAAAGTACTAAATTAAAAAAAAAATAAAATTAAATTGATAGGGGTAATGTGTAATTTTATTATTTTAATTCATGCATAACTAAAACCCACACTACTTATTTCACTTTCTACCTGCATAAAATTATACATAGATTTCTCATAATTATGTGCGTATTAATTATGTAAAATTACTAAAACATAACCAAACACCGTATAAAATTAATACATGAATAACTTTTACACAACAATTAAAAACTGTCAACCAAACATTGCATGAAATAAATGCATGAATAATTTTTATTCTATTTGAAAATCAATCATATGTAAAATTGATACATGAATAACCAAATTATTCATGTATTAACTTAGGTCTTATCTAGTAACCAAACAGCTCCTTAACGAAGATGAGTATACCATAACAAGCGATAATTCTATATTAAAAAAAAATTATTATGCTCAAAAAGCTAAGGAGTCATTTGGTAGGCCATACTAATTAGAATAGTCCTTGAATTAAAATTTAGTCAAAGCCAATTCAATTTAATCATACCTAATACATGGATTACTTATACACCATTAGGTGTATCATTTTATACCAAGGACATAAAGGGATTACTAATCTTTATATTAACAATACAAGAATAAGACCCCTAAATAACTAGATTATTCTTCAATTCTTTTTTCTAAATTTCTTTTTATAAAAATTTAAAGGTATAATTTATAAAGAAGATTTATATACAGTTTTAAACCAAATTAAATACATAGTATATCTAATTCTTAATATAATTAATCAAATATTTACTAAAAAATAATGTCTATATTATAATTTTTATATTAACAATCCCTACATTATTAATTCATATATTACTAATTTTTGCGCCACTTGTGTTGGTACCAAACAAACGACCCCTGCAGGGACAAAGTGGGAAAATAAGCGTAAACGTCGAGATAATTCACACTGCCTTCAAACAGAACGCCACGTGTCCTTCGCGAAGCCTCCACGCACCTAGAAATCCGCATTTCCTCAAACACTTCATTGATTCTCCACTAAGGAATCCCTCGTGACCCCATACTTACGCCACATGGCACCTTCACAGCCACTTAGATTTGAGTTAAATATTCCGAATGTTCCTTTATTACCCAACTACTTCCTCATTTCCATCATCAATATCTGAGCAAATCAAAGTTCCATACGAGCTGATCGAGAACGCGAAAATATGGTTACCCATAAGGTTTGTCATTTAGTCTCTTAATCTTTTATAATTTTATGTTAATTCATGTTCATCTCATCAATTTGAGATTTTATTTTTGTTTTGAATAGTAATTTATGGTTGTTTGATTTATGATGGGTAGGCTGAGATGGAGAAAAGTGAGGATAATTTGAAACATCTAGGGTTTGTAAGGTTGTTGGCTGTGAACACGGCGGTTTTGGTGTCAAATCTGTATGAATATGCGAAGCAGAACTCGGGACCTCTGAGATCAACTGTCGGTACGGTAGAAAACGCGGTAACTACCGTGGTAAGGCCTGTTTACGAGAGACTTAAAGGTGTTCCTGATGAAGTTCTTGTTTTCCTAGACAAAAAGGTATTGAATTTTCACTTATATCGGGTTGATTGTTTTCATTAATTATGTTGTCACTATGTATTGTGTGAACGCTGATGATGACAATTTGTAGGTATATAAAAGGAGATAGTCTCATTCCTGGGATCTTTGGTTCTGTAAATGTTTGTGTCTATGCCTTTGTTCTTCTGATATAGAAATACAAAATACGTAACCCTTCGAGAAAGTAAATAAAGAAAAGCACAATGAATAGTGTCAATTTGAGTAATAATGACCTTGGGCTATATATTCTTTGAGAAATGAAGATGTGTCTGTGGCTTCTGCTAGTAGTCTGTATTTGCTTATGTTCGCATCCTCCTTTGTGCTTAAGGAGAAAATAATAGTTGTCCAATCAAGTGTTACCATGAGTGCTTCAACCACTTTTCAACAAATTTCTTTCTTAAATAGTTATATATGACTGGTGTTCTGTTCTCCCTCCAGGCATGTGCTTATTAACGTTCAAGATAGTTCCCCCCTCCCCTCCACAACATCCCTGATAAAGTTGGACTATATGCTGCAAAGTACTACTAGTTTTTTTTCCCCGGGGCAAAGCGAGCACCAATGGTGGGTGGGACAAAGTAGTTGATTCATTAACTACTAAGATCATGTAATTGGAGTATGATAGGGGACTTGATGGCGTGGGTTGAACAAATTAATGTCCATAACATGCAAAGATTTGTTCTGCATATTGGAACATCCTCTTTTTGTTACATCTACCCGAGAAGACTGCAACTTAGAATTGTACTTCTGCGGTGTAACTATTATGAGCCACTCAGTGCAATTTATATTTTTGCATCTGGTTGTTTCTCCTGAAATTAGTTTTCATGGAATCTAGTATCAATTGGAATTTAGTTCCCAAATCCTGATAAAGATATTATAGACTCATGTTGAAAGGAAAATGAGATGAGCATTTTGTGGACGTTGTGGTTTGATTTCCTCATTGTTGCTTCCTTTCTGACATAATGGACATTTTTGGCCATTAGGTGGATGACGGAATAGGAAAATTTGATGAACTTGCTCCTCCCTTGGCCAAGAATGTTGTCAACAAAGCCCAGTCTGTGTTTCAGAAGGCATCAGAGGTGGTACAGGACTTGTTCAAGGACGTACAAGTTGCTGGTCCTCGTGCAGCTATCTATCATGCTGGTGAATTGTCCAAGCAATTAGCTACTAGTCAAGTGGCGGTGCTCTGGTATCATGTCAATCACTGTCCACCGTTGCATGGAATCGCACAGATGGCTGCTCCTACAGCTGCTCACTGGTCTGAGAAGTATAACCAATTAGTTGCTGACTTGAAAAAGAAGGGTTATAGTATCGTCAGCTATATCCCTTCAATACCTGTTGAAGAAATCTCGAAGGCATACAAACAGGTTGAGTCTGCTGCAAGGAAGAAAAAAGGTGCTACTGATTCCAGCTCAAGCAAATCTGAATGAGATTAGGATGATAATCACAGTATATCCGTTAAACCCAATGTTTCTATTGAGTTTGAATGACTTGACTCAGTTTGGGTGAGATTGGTAAGTGTGGGTACCCATTGTATAAAGCTAGATGCCCTTCCGTAGAATTTGATATGTGAATGACTTTTGTGCTTTGTTTTCTTGATCGTTTTTTTGGATGCTGTAATGGCGTGTGTATGCAATATCCATCCTTGCGTAATGAAGCTTGGTTTCTGCTAAGATTCGGTGAGACAATTCACTTAATTATTTTGATTTAGTAATTTCCGGTGTCATCGAGAAAAAGCAGTTTAAGAGGCATTTTCCATTCCCCCACCCCCCCATTTTGGTTTTTGCGCATCATATATTAGTCTTGTGCATTGGCACCTCAACATCTGATATTTGATTGAGGAGTTAAGCTGACTGAATTCATGCTGTCATAGTGCTCTTTTATTTTAATCAAATATTTTAATCTTTAATTTGACTCTATATCCAAGTATTTAGAGGGTAATGTAATTGTAGTTGGGGCTGAACGAGGTCTTACCTTGCCCTTTGTGGGATTCTTGTGAGATAACAACGTAATCCAGTTCCGTTGTGAAGTTTACCTCCCTTGCTTTTGATAGCCACAGACAATGGATTGTTAATCGCACTGTGCGACAATGGCAATACAGCCGCAAGGAATTTGGCTCTTTCTGTTCTAATGGCCGTGACTTATTTTTTGGATTCAAATGTCTGCTTTTACATTCAATAGTCATAGGGGGACACTGCTTACATCAGGCTAGACACTGGATGTCGCATGATATTCCAGAGTCCAAGAAACTGGAATTCATCAGTCGTTTGGGGTACTTGGTTAACTGACTGATAAGTAGATATTGGTGATCTTGATTGCACATCCTACAAGTCAGTGGGGAAAGGCACCAGTGTTTTAGCGATTA
This sequence comes from Datura wrightii, assembly GCA_035772735.1. Lineage (NCBI taxonomy): Eukaryota > Viridiplantae > Streptophyta > Magnoliopsida > Solanales > Solanaceae > Datura > Datura wrightii. The sequence goes on along the minus strand of JASDFA010000027.1, from coordinate 101,997,647 downwards.
AATGTGGGATATATTGTCCGTGTGCTAATAGCAGCAAGTGATAAGGATAATCAAATGATTTAATAAAGGATAAGTATCTTTGAGTCAACCGCGAATGTTTTACATCAGATAAGCTCTGCCCTGTTTTATGCATACAGCATAAGAGAGAAACATCATGTTCTTCAACTAGGGGCTCAAACCAAAAACTGCTGAAGCCATATTAATACAGGTTTGTTTCAACATAGCTGAAGTACACTCTGATTCATACAAATTATCCGATCTCCTAATCAGCTATAATGTTCAGAAACTGGATATTACATCAGCCAGTGGTGTAGAAAAAAGGTTTCTCTTTTTTGGCAACTTTCCTGCCTACACTGCATGCCAAACAAGATTAATTAGCTTCAACATTTGCACTCATCTGTTGGGATTCACAAATCTGCGACTACTCTCTGTGGCAAGCAAATACACGCTCTTCCTCGTGACAGTGTCGCTACAAATTTAATTGAGCAGAAAGCAATAAACTCTGTTCCCTAATGTGATCAAGCTCCTAAAGCTTGGTCTAGCGGTCAAGAGTAAAGATCAACGGACACTAAGTTTAAATCCAACAGAGCAAAAGAATCAGGTGAATGCTTTCTATCTAGTAACTTTTTCGTTTGCAGAGTTGTCCAATACATGTCCTGGTGGGAGGATACATGTACCGTGTAAAATTGTTAAGGTGAGTGCAAATCGGTGAAGAAACAAATGTCATTAGAGCCTGTTTTTCATGCATCGTTTCTGGCCATCTGATTCTCGCTTTCATATTTCACTCAGCTGTATATAACGTGATATTGGCTGTAATAGGAATTTGATGCATGTGAGAATCAGAGGCGGATTTATCTTTACTCGAGGGGTGTCACGTAACACTGTTTCGTCAAATTATTTTACTACATATACATATATATAAATAATAAAATATAAAAATATAAGGTACAAATACTAAAAGTACACTGTTTATTTATAAAGTTGTGCATTGGTTTGATGGTTAGACACTCTCTCTTTTATGTTGAAGATTATGGGTTCACGCTCACTTACTTTCATTTTTTAAAACTTTTTTACGCTTACTCTTTTATTTACTCTTCTTTTAAAATTATGACACCGTTTATGAAGAATTCTGCCTACGCCACTGACGAGAATATGGCTGCCAACAAAGTAGAGTATCCGATTTGACACAGAAATTCAAGTACAAATCAGACACAGGAAAAGCTGACTCGGTCCATTAGCAACTTCCTAGCGCTCCCTTTTCCTGTAGCAGCAGCATCCTCCACTCTGCAACGGAGGTAAATGATAAGACTTTTTGCTGTAGACTTTTTGTTTATCCAAATGCACCTGTCTATAACATATTTTTGTTTATTTGTGATCGGTTGGTCTGACCTAATTTTTTAATGGTAGCGATGGAAGTCAAAATTGTCTCTCATGACTCTTCATAATTGAAGGGAATTAAACCATTAAAGTGATCATACTCCTTAAATTGAACAAGCCTTGTGTTAACCTGAAACTATCTTGAATGTATCCTTAGGTTCGCTGATGCACTATCTCATTAACTTTTTACTTCTTTTGTTTATAGGATCATCTGTTTTTTATTTTTCTAATTGCTTCTCTATGGTCTGCACAGAATTCACAATCAGTTATGCTAATGGATCGTCTGATTTATCCTATAAGAAAAAACAATTTTAACAATTTTTTTTTTTGTAAAACTAGTATACAAAATTCGTTTTAAAATATAAAAGGTCTGCTATGTAGAACTAATACATCACTTGTTAAATCAAACTGTCTATTGGAAAATATACCTCTAATGTCTTTAATAACCAAAGAGTTATGCAGACAGTGACAGCATGCAAGTAAAAATAGCCATACTCAACAGTGCTTTGGAAGATTTATTCAGGAGGAATTCGTGGATGAATCACAGCAAATTTGTAATTGAGTATTGATGTTGTTCCTCCGCGGTTAATACTGGCTTACTTGTGTTTCCTGGAGATAGAAATAGGCTGAAAAGATTTGGACTTTGAAATTGACTAATCATTTATGCACGGGATAGAGGAAAGAAAAGGAAGAGACAGGATTATCTTACGGTTAGAGGATGCAGGTGGCAACACTTTGTTGTCCAGGCTAAATTAGGTTTCTTCATTCTTTGTCTGCATTTTGATTTGATCTACAGTATTCATTTCCTTATTTTAGAGGGTACAACTATGACCAAAATGGTTGTCGACATATACATATAAAGGAATGTTTATTTTATTTAATGAATAAGCATCGGGTAAATGACTTGCTCAAAGACCATTTTGTCAAGACTGGTTGATCTGATCTATTTCTTCCATTCCAAAAGGAACTGTGATAGGTGATTGTAACAAGATTTTGGACTGAAATTAGAAACTGAGGTGTGTGGTAAGTTTGGAGAAGAAATAAATGTCGAGTCCTTGTGAGATGCAAGAAAATTTTAGTAAAAGATGGGTAAAAAAACACATATCTTGCCTTGCTTGGTAAGTTGCAGAAAAGGAGACTTCTATTTTTATTAAATATTTTGAAAAATTAACAATTTGCTCAAAGGGCTTAGAGATTTAAAAATTAAGTAATGTGGATAGTCTTAGCTTACTTGAGAGCTCGGTCTGGACCGAGCAAGAGGACAAATCAGCTGGTCAGAGTTAATGTGGCTAAAAGAGGCTAAACCGAATTCTATCACTTTTACATTTTTGTTTGGATGGTTGTTCCTTATTCTATGATAATTTAAATATAAATTAATTATTATTTAAATTTTATTGTATCGTATTAAGGAAAAACAATTGTAATCTAATGACTATATTTTTTATCATCATTTGAATATTGGTTAGATAGTATTTAGGAGATTTAATCTCATATAAACATTATTTCATGTAATTCAAACCTGATGTAAATATTATATATACATGAATGGGAAATACTCGCAGACAACGAGAACATTATCCAAGTCTCCTTCTTTGTGTTGGTATCAAAGTGTGTGCTTCCTGTTCCTTTTTTTTTTTTTTTTTTTTCTGTCCCTATGGCTTCCCAAACACTCTCTAGAATTCAATCTTTAGCTGACAATCTACTTGTGGCACTATCAGGAGGATCAAACAAAATTTTCTTACCTCCTCTCAATTTTACACTTTTTTTTTATGATCAGCTTGTATTGCATATCACAAAAATATTTTTACATGAAGTTTGGACAATATCAGACTAACTGCTCCTCTCTATCAACTAGGTCTATAGTTCTATAACAAAAAAACAAATTAAATAGGTTAAAGCCATACAATTGATCCTATACAGATTGACTATGAATAATTGTTGAAAGTATGCAGTGTGTTCCTCCATTTAGCTCTCTTATTGCCTCTGATATGCAGATGTTGTACAATGTCCTTCAGTAGTTGCTCGGGTCTATTTTGATGCTTTGAAATTTGATGAGGTTCCTAACTTTCCAAAGAGCAGCAATCAGCGTGGCAAAAACACAATAGGTAATTTCAACTATGTTAGTCTTCTGTCTAGCTACTGAATATACCCATATAAGCTTAGCATCTTAGTCCCAGACTCTTCTCTGAAAGCCCAGCCAGTCAAGTAGTCTTTGCCAGATAGTTTGAGTAAATTGACAATTAAAAAAATAAATGATATTTAAAATAAATAATGAAATGACTCCATTCTCTTCCACAGAAGGCACAATCAGGTGGAACTTGGATGCCCATCTTCGATAGTCTATCCATAGTTGCAGGCCTCTTTTGGATAGCCGGCCAGAGGGTGAACCTATGTCTTAGATGAATACCTTCTGTAGGAGTAGGCTCTTCCATTCAACTCTAGGAAATTGGGGCAGTATGCTTGTGTACATTTTCTGAATGGTATATCTATTCTTTGTTTGAGATATTCCAAAAGCATTCTGTAATGCACCTCTCCTTGTTTGACTATGCAGAATCAGTTCCCTAGCTTCCATAATCTTTATGATAACCCAAGAAGCATTCTTAGGTATCATGACAGTTTGTAGAGGTCTATCTTTTATGTAGCAATCACGCGCCTGTTGAATTCATAAGCAATCTTCCTAGCAATATCTTAAAGATATTTTAGGATAGTTGTGTTGTCCCACATACATAGATTGATGACATTAAGATCACTAGCTACTACAGGTTTACATATTGTTTCCCATGAAACAAGTGCTTTTCTAGATACTGTAATAGAACCTGTCCATACAAAAGTTCGACATATTTGTTCAATGGACTTTATTACCTTATTTGAAATTAGAAATATCTGTGTCCAGTATGCCTGTACTCTAAATAAAATAATTCGAACCAACTGTATTCTATCTGCATAGGACAATAGCTTAGCAGATCAACATATGACTCTGGTTGTGATCTTCTCAATGAGAGGCATATAATGGCTACCAGTGAGCTTCCTAGCGGTTAGAGGTACCCCAAGTATCTAAATGGTAAGGAAGCCTTTCATAATCTTAGCTCAAGTAAGAGTCTCTACTTTGTGTGCTCAAGAACCCCTGCCAAGTAAAGGGAGCTCTAATCCAGATTTGCTTGGATCAGGGGAAATTAAAAGAAAAGTAACTATCTAATTCTAAACAAAAACTAATTTGCGGGGGGGGAGGGGGGAGGAAATTCTAATTGAAGCAATCACAAGTGATAGCTAGGGGCATTATGTAGATGAGATCACAACTAAATCGAAAATTTCTTCAATGTCTTAGACTCATAATTAGCATAGATAGTAGTGGATAATTCACATTCTCTTGTTTTTCGACCATAAGAATGTTTATGCCTTGTGTTCTTTCAAACCCCAAAGCCAATTCATGTAATCAACCACACAAGCTTGAGGAAGGACTAGCTATTTCTAGCCTTGACCTTTAATGGAGTGAAATTGTGGGTTTTAACTATCTCTAGCTTAATCCCACACAAAAACACTCCAATTCCTCACTATTATCTTCTCACCCAATTCTCACCTTTCTCTCTTAAGAAAAAGCAAGAAAAGTAAAGCACAATTCATATTTGCAAACCATCAATTTTAGCAATTATCACTTGGGAGAAGATAGGAGATCTACAATTTTAATAGAAATTCAAGAGCAATTTATTAAAACCTAATAAAATTAAATGCATCATAAATATACCTCTAGCTAGCAAATTAGTCAAGCATATTTAAAGGTAGAGAGAAGATACCAAGAGGATTTCCCTCACATTCATCACATTAGCTTCATAAATTGCTTCACGAGCTCTTACAACAATGGTGGAAGGGTTAAAGAAAAAGAAGAAGAAAAGTTTTATCTAACTCTACACTTCTACAGTCAAAAGATTTTACCCAAAAATTCTATGAAAAAGATGAAGTTTAGATGAATGAATGATTGAATGCCGTCTTGAGTGGTGTACGATGAAGGTTATAAAATATATGTACTTTTATGTGCACAATCTTTCAAAGTGCCCTTGGAGGTTCTAGGAGCTTTGCTAACCTTTCTGGACGTTTTTGCCCTTCCATCAGTGAAATTGGGTCACTTGCCCTTCGAACTGCGAACAACCGGTGCTGAACTACGAACAACCGATGTCAACCTGCGAACAACCGGTGCCAACCTGCGAACAGACGGCGAATAGCCGGTGCCAACCCGCGAAGAGCCGGTTGGTTAGCCGGTCTAGGTAGTAACTTCGGCGTTTCGCCCTTCCGGATCCGTGTTTAGCCAATTCAAAACATTTCCTCACACCTCCTCTTGAGCTTAAATCTTCCATTATTTTTGGCTCCTCTCCTTCATATGCTAACTCATCAAATTCCATCTCAAACTTTATGTGTTTTGCTCGGTTTCATGCTTTCTCCACTCACGTGAAGTGCCTACAAAGAATAAAAAAGAACGAGCATAAAATTCACATAAACGACTCAAAACTAGGCAAAAACTTATGCTTAGGAGCCTAATGAGTTGGTAAATTTCCCACTCATCAAACCCCATGTGACCAATTAACCAACCAACAAAATCAACTATTGCTTGTTTTCAAGTAATGCAATTCTTTATAGTTGAGCAAATGAACAACATGCTATATATGAGTTTTTGCATAAAGGACCAATCAAGACGTTCTTTCACAAGAGGACATTGCTAAAACTTAGAGCATTAAGGTAGTTGCATACAAAATCATCAAGCCTCAAGAAAACCCAAACATCATACACCAAATCAAGAAAAAAAAAGACTCAAACTATGTTGCACAAGCTTCAATGGGTGACCACAATCATTAAATATATCTTTCTTGCATTCCTATCATTCAAACAAGGGCATAGTTCATCAAAACAAGTTTAAGGAGCATCTCGAGTCATTGGGAATTCACATTCAAAGCTTGCCTTAAAGTTTGCTATATGCTTGCCTCAATCACACCATTCCCTTTGAACATAATCTTAAGCATGTACGCCAAGGAAGTGATGTCACTCACAAGAAAAGAGAATCCTAATCATTTGAAGCATTTCACACAAAGGGATTATATCATAAAGCAAATACGCTCACTCTCACAAAGAAATTCAAGTGCATACAAATTGACCCATAGGCTTGCCCTTCATGTAACTCACCGCTAATATAGAGTTGCTACACTCAAAATCAATTAGGACTTGTGGGTCATGATGAAGGCTAGGGTTAAGGGTAGGATAAGTGTTTAGCTCTAGTGACTCGAACCTTTCTAATGCCTTTTGTGAACATTTTGAATCTCCCATCAACTCTTTTCAATCACTCCACCTTATTTCTCCTATTTCATCATCATTGGCTTTCATTTCACAATGGACCTCCTTATAACTTCTTTGGATCTCACAATTAGCTTCATCTAAGAAAAGAGGTATCACTGATTCACTATTCTTATTCTATTTTGAAGAACCAAGGTTTCTCGACCTATTATTTTATGCATTTTGATCACAACATGATGCTACCTCAAATTGAAGCTCTTATGTTCCCCCTTTTCTTGCACCCCCAAACTTAGACTTTTGCCTCATTCTACACTCGTTTTCTTATCTCTCCCCATTTCTTGGTCTTGAAGCCCCATTTTTTTAATCCTTTCATCACTAGCAATTAGGGAGGACGGGTGCTAAAGAGGAGGATTAAAAAGGGTCATTAGGCTTATAATATGGTTTTCAAGAAAAAAGTTCAAAGGCTCAACAATGGCTAACAACGGAAGATGTTTAAGGAGGTCATTTTGGGCGAATGGACTTCCAAAATAGAGCCTAAGATCATGTTCTAATTACCGCTCCATCTAACATTTTGCCTTGAATCACATTTAGAGCAAGTACTAGACAATCATGCATACACAAAAATTAGGCTAAAAATCCTCACCACACAAGGCATCACAACCCAAGGAGTTCACAGGCTTCCTTCATCACATTAAGAAAATGACTTTTAACAAGCTAATAAAGAATCAAAAAGCCAAGCAAGGAATGTGTAATTCATGACAAGAGAATGCTCATTTTCACATTTAGATACCTTTCTTTTCTTTTCAAAATTCATGCACAATGCCAAGCAAGAAATATTAGTGGTACCTCATCAAACAAGTGCATAAAAGACTCTACAAGACTCTAGACTTGACATTTTTCCTTAAGAAAGTCGCCTCTCAATCTCTCATTGGGAAGTGTCAACCCGGTTCGACAATAAAAAGAAAAAAAAAGAAAAATCACTCCCCGAGAAAGAACTATAGTATAAAGAAAATCCTTGGAGTTTATTGAAAGACTACTATCGAAAAAGGCGATACTAACTCGCAAGTATTTACGATTTTCCCTTAAGAATGACGTCACCCAATCTATCATAGGGCCATATCATGCATCACTTAACAAGTGGGTTACTCAGAGGTACCGACAAGTCCTTGTATAACTTCAAAGTGCATCACTAGAAGAAAAATTGTTTAGCATTGGCACATCATTTTTTATAATGTTCAAAATACACTCCTTGTTTAGAGTAAAAGTGTAAACGATCGTTTTATCAAAATAAATATCCCAACGGATGTCGAGGTCGAATCCCATAGAGAACTGAGTCGATAATTCATGAGTTATAAACTAATTCAAACTAGAGCATAATTGTTCAACAGATAAAAAGTAAAATTAGGGGGAAATTAGAGGGAAATAACTATCTAATTCTAAACTAAGACAAATTGGGAGGAATTCCAATTGAAGCAATCACAAGTGATATGGCTAGGGGCATTCTAAAGATGAGATCACAATTAAGTTGGAAATTTCTTCAATGCCTTAGACTCATAATTAACATAGATAGAAGTGGATAATTCGCATTCTCTTATTTTTCAACCATAAGAATGTTTATGCCTTGGGTTCTTTCAAATCCCAAAGCCAATTCATGTAATCAACCACACAAGCTTGAGGAAGGACTAGCTATTTCTAGCCTTGACCTTTAATGGAGTGAAAATGTGGGTTTTAACTATCTCTAGCTTAATACCACACACAAACACTTCAATTCCTCACTATTATCTTGTCACCCAATTCTCACCTTTCTCTCTCAAGCAAAAGCAAACAAAGTAAAGCACAATTCATGTTTGCAAACTATCAATTTTAGCAATTAGCACTTGGGAGAAGATAATAGATCTACAATTTCAATGGGAATACAAGTGCAATTTATCAAAACCCAATAAAATTAATAAACCCACTATGAATATACCTCTAGCTAGGAAATTAGTCAAGCATATTTAAAGGTAGAGAGAAGATATCAAGAGGATTCCCCTCACATTCATCACATAAATTTGCTTCACGAGCTCTTACAATAATGGTGGAATTCCCCCAATTTGGGTTGAAGAAAAAGAAGAAAAGTTCTATCTAACTCTACACTTCTATGGTGAAAAGATTTTACCCAAAAATTCTATGAAAAAGATGAAGTCTAGATGGATGAATGATTGAATTCCCTCTTGAGTGGTGTACGATGGGGGTTATAAAATATATGTACTTTTGTGTGCACAATCTTTCAAAAGTGCCCTTGGAGGCTTCTAGGAGCTTTGGGAACCTTTCTGGACATTTTTGCCCTTCCATCAGCGAATTTGGTCACTTTCCCTTCAAACTGCGAATAGCCGGTGCCAACCTGTGAACCATCGGCGAATAGCCAGTGCCAACCCATGAAGAGCCGGTTGATTAGCCGGTCTGGGTAGTAACTTTGGCGTTTTGCCCGCGTTTGTCCCTTTCGAATCCGTATTTAGCCGATTCAAAGCATGTTCTTACACCTCCTCTTGAGTTCAAATCTTTCATTATCTTTGGCTCCTCTCCTTCATATGCTAACTCATCAAATTCCATCTAAAGCTTTACGTGTTTTGCTCGATTTCATTCTTTTTCCACTCATGTGAAGTACCTACAAAGAATCAAAGAGAAAGAGCATAAAATCCACATAAACGACTCGAAAACTAGGCAAAAACTCATGCTTAGGAGCCTAATGAGTTGGTAAATTTCCAACTCATCACTCCTCCCTTCTATAAATACAGATTGTTATCTCCCAACTAAAGTAGAAATAATAGGTTTTAGCCTTCTGGTGATTACCTTTGAGATGATTTTGTACAATGTTGAACAACAAGCAATGGACCTATAATCTTTTAGTGGGGAAGGGACATTAAAGGTCAAGGTCATGGCAGTAGTATTGATAGTGTGCAGGCTAGTACTAGTTTGGAAGAATTTTTTTATTGCAAATAGAACATCATTCTTGGCTGTAGTCCAGTTCTCCTTCAATCTTACACTTTAATCAAGATAATTATCTACTATAGGAAACCATAATCAAATCTGGCTTTGAGGTGTTTAACTGGGAGAAATATCTTGACACTACCCAGATGCCCACACCCACCATTATGTCGCTTTTCACTGAAACTCCTCACAAATCAAACTCATGTCCCCTATCTAGAATATGAAACTTGGAAATCCTATGAAAAAGTTATCCTCCTTTGGATCAAAACAATTATTGATCCTTCCATCCTTGGACACATTATCCAGTCTCGAACCACGACTGAGGCCTGGATATCCTTCATTATATCTTTCAAACTTAATCCCTTTCTCGAGTGATGACTTTGTGTCTCCACCTACAATCAATGACCAATGGTAGTCTTTTCATCATGGAGTATGTCAAACGCAAACGTACTCTTGCCAATAATCTTGCTCAGGCCTTTCAACCTGCCACCAATTCTAAATTGGTAATATACATCTTATATGGACTTGATCCAGCGTATGGACCCTTCCGCACAGTCATCAACCTCTGCACTCCTCCTATCACTTTCATGGAACTTCTTGGTCTTCTCCTACAAGAAGAACAAAAACTTGCAGATGAATCGGACCATGTCACTCTCTCGACTAATATTGCTAATCGTCAAGGATTTCAGTCTCGTCCTTCTTATAACTCTGTTCCAATAACAAATCAATCCCAAACGCAAGGACAATAGAAGACCATCAAATTGTCTTATTTGCCATATCTATGAGAAACTTGGTCATGTGGCAAATAAATGCTATAATTGGTTAATACCCACCTATTAATACACTTCGCCTTCAAGACAATGTTGCTAACCCTTTATTAGTTATTTGAGACCCCTCTTGGTTTCTTGACTTAGACTCTACAAATCATGTCATTGTGGAAGTTGGTAATCATTCCATCACCTCAAACTACTCTAGGGATGATTCGCTTGCTGTTTGTAATGGCTCTAAACTCCCTACAACTCATATTTGTTCCTCTATTATTCCCTCTCTTTCTTGATCTTTTCATTTAAAAAATATCTTAATTGTTCCTCAAATTATGACCAATCTCCTTAGTGTTTCTCAATTTACTAGTGATAACAATGTATAATTGAGTTTCATCCTTCTTGTTGTCTTATGAAGGATCTATAGGAAAGGTTCTTCTTCGAGGAATGATTAAGCATGGCCTGTATTGTATTGCTTTCTCTCATCTTTCATCTCAACCTAGAGTTTTTTTAATGTCAAGGTTCCTCTCCAAACATGGAATGATCTTCTTGATCATCCTCACGAGTCTATTATTTGTCATTTGGTTTCCAATGTTCATCTTTCATTTCCAACAATAAACTCCACTTAGTCTATGGTCCATGTCAACTTGGCAAGAGTCGTCGTCTACACTTAGCTTTGTTTCAAGTGATGAGCTCTTTTCCTTTTGAATTAGTTATATCGATGTATAGGGCCCTGCTCCAATTGATTATGCTAATGGAAACAAGTACTTTGTTTAATTTTTGGATGACTATTCCAAATTTATATGGATAGTTTTTTTATGTCTTCTAAATCTTAAGTGTTCATCATCTTTAAACAATTTTGGAAACTCTATTTAGTTGCAAAATAAATCCATTCAAATTTATTGGGGTGGGGAATATCACAATGTATCGACCTTTGTCCAATAATTATGTATAATTCATTATGTCACTTGACATCATACTCATGAACAAAACGACGCTCCTGAATGTTGTAACAATGTCATTATTGAAACGGGACTTGCCCTTCTTGCAAATTCATCTCTCCCCTTATGTTTTTGGGAACATGCCTTCTCCACATCCACTTACCTTTATAATCAGATGATTAGTCCTTCTCTTAATTTTAAATACTCTTGATTACTCATTGCTTAAAGTTTTCAGGTGTCTATGTCATCCTTTTTTGTGTCTGTACAACAATCATAAACTTCAGTATCAATCTTTGCCATGTGTTTTCTTAGGTTATAGTAGTTTACACATAGGGTACCAATGCTTTTATGTTTCATCAAGCCGTCTTTACATTTGTCACACCTCAAAACCTGGAAGGGCATGATTGGCACCCTATGCAGCACCTGATCGAGCATACCCTGCCACAAAACTGACTGCAACAGGCCAAAACCGACGAGGTTGGCCATCAAAACTATAACGAAATTAGAGAAAATGACAGCAGAATACCTAAATTGATTTACAGTCAATCAAAAGATAACAATAGGCCATCAAGGCCACAGAACGAGAAAATGCTATACAATCAAGCTCACTTGGCCCATGAGAACAAGATACCACCCATAGCAGCCGTCTACGAGCCTCTATGAATACAACAAAAGTAAACTGTTTGGGACAAGGCCTCAAAATATCCATAATACAAACATCTAGCACTCCGGAAGACTTAAAGTTTTACCTATTCAGCTGGAACTCCACTTAACGACCATGAACTCAATCAACCTACCAACTAGCACCTACAGACATGAATGCAGTGCCCCCAACTAGGATGTCAATACGGAAATGTACCGAGTATGTAAGGCGGATACAACAACAAGATTCAGTATCATATCAATAGGAAATTCAGAGGATATCTATAGAAAGGAAGTCACGAATCAAGTAAAACAAACAGAACCTACCTGGCCCCCACAAGCCTGGCATGTCTAACACAATAGGATAAGTGAATAACAAACTGTCATTCGACACCTAGCCAGCAAAACTCACTTGCCACCGTCTATACCACGATCCCTCCAAACGTTTTACCTGGGTCAACTTTAGGCCCCTCAACAACCTAAGCTATCATCAAATTACAAGTAGCATCCACAACTTATAAGACAAAGATAATCCAAGGCAACAGTACAATATATAAATCAAATCACAACCACAGCCTTGCAAGAAACCCTTATGGCCTTATAGGAATCCACCAAACATAATAACACACATCAACAATAATATCAATCAAGCATTGCTGCAACAACTATCGACTGTGCTTAGTCGGTGGAACTCAATCCAATTGGGAGAAATATCGTGATCCCAGAAAGGCTTAGACATGCCGGAACAACTCTCGAGTCATGCCTCATCTCGGTACTATAGAGGAAATATAAACTCCATAGACCATAATATCCCTTGGGCCCAACCCCTAGTCAGAACAAGTCTCGTGCATCGGGTATTCATAAGCCACAAGGCACCTTGGGCTTGACCCCTAGCCAGAACAACTCTCGTGCTATCACGACCCGAACATAGGTCCGGATCGAGACACGGGACAAAGAACCCCGAGAGGCTCCAAGTAGGCCTATGGCATGAATATGACATCTAAAACTCAACACAATAAATGCGAAAATCTAACATATAAAATAGTGGAAGTCTGAAAATCTAATAACATCAGAATATTTGAATACATAACACTAATATGAAACTGAATGCATGCTATGTCTGATAAGCCTCTACATACTGACGAGTTGATGGGACAAGACCTCAACTAACTCACTAAAGACTGAAACTAAAAATACTAAATACAGGCTAATGAAAGGGTCCTCGAAGGATGAGGACCCACCAATAGGCTGAGAATGCTTACTTTAAGGATCTGACTAACGGCGAGATTGAACCTAAATGTCTGGATCTGTATCATGAAATGATAAAACATAGAGTACGCAGTCAGTACTTGAAATGTACTGAGTATGCAAGATAAGTAAAACCGCTAAGTAAGTAAAAATGAAATCATGCATATCATAAAACATATTCAAGATAAGATTCTGAGAGTAAGACTTGCATGCTATTATTTGAAAACATGATTTAAACATAACTGAATATCGTTATTGAATGGAATGACGCAAAGCTGAAATTGATAATTATAAGTAAAACTGGACATTGGGTCAAACCTGCTGAAAACATAATATCATGACTGATGAACATGCATAATTCTGATGAACATGCATAATTACAATCATGAAGAACAATGGGAGACTCGTCATGTAACCGACATTACCATGATAGAACTTACGTTGTCCCGACTATTACACTCAAGTGGGCAAAGCCATCCAAAGCCTTGCCAGGGCTAAGGATGCTACCATGATATCGATATCAAGCTGGAGGCCCCTTGGGGTAGGGAAAATCTCACAAGGGAGGTCCCAAATAATCTGAACATACCTACGTTGGCACGTAGTTCTAAGGCATAGGGTTGACTGAACCCTTAGCGTACTCGGTGCTAGACACTACTCCTAAAAACATGCATATGCTCTCCATCATTTTTCAACGAAGCTGAACCATCATCTTGGGACGAAGATGAATCATAACATAATATACATAATCTAAAAACAAAACACGAGGAGCCTTGGCTCAAACCATACCACAAGCTGAAAAGTGGGAGTTGGGACTCCAAAATCATATGGTAAGCTAATAACATGAAATTGAAGTGAATCGCAAAACATACTTGATCATATGAGTTTGCCCAAACTTATACATACTTTAGATAGTTAAAATCATGGATATAAAGACGGGTAATTCGAAATCATACTTTCATCATAAACATTTTATCATACTTGAAAGCATAGATCATAATCTCAACATTTCATGAACTTTCATAATTGGGCATTATAATTTTAAGACTTTGAAATCATAAATTTGTAATTAAATTTATTATAAAATATGCCCATGAATCTTGAAACGACATTAGAAACATGAATAAAATTTACCCATGATTGATACTTAGAAAATTTCACAAATTGGGTTAAAACCCCATAGATTCATCAACCTTGAATTACATGAATTTAGAAGACGATTTGGGCATGGGAGTGAAGAAATAGTCCCATTCACAACTCTACATACTTGGGTAATCTGGTCTTCCACTTTTCCTTGAAAGCCCAAAGGAATTGAAGAAGGAATTGGAGAGTTTTAAGCTTGTTCTTCCTTATGAATCCTCTAGTTTGCATGCATAGGAAGGGAATAAGTTAGAATAGACTTAAGCCCCTTAAAACTCCCTTAGTCTGAGCTTAAAATGACATAGTATAGGGCTTAGGATGCTTAGAAGTTACGAATTTACCCTTACTAACTTCGCAGGAAATTACATACTGCCCGGAGTAACGACTCATCCAACCGGTCGTCCTATGCTCCAACAAGTCATTCACTCGCTCATTGTTTCGCTCCATTTTCCATGCTCAGGTCTACTACCACGATTGGACAGGATGAGCCGTTACTGGTCCTAAAGACTCGTCGTGTCCGCCCGTTGCCACCACTGCCCGTAACTACTCACCTTCTGGAAGTCCTCCCAAAGAAAACATACCACGACTCATTGTCCCATACAATGAGTTGTACCATGACTCGTGTCAGTCACCTTGACAAGGAAAACTCTCACAACGACTGCTTTCCATGACTCGTTACACTGACCAATGAGTCATTCCATTTCTTGGTCCTGCACCTGTCGGCCACATTCTCACCACGACAGGGACCCACGATCTATGGGAACTTTCCACGACTCGTACAATGGGTCATCCTAAGATGATTTTCCAACTTCCTTCTACACTTCGTTTCAACTCCGGAGTCTAGTCTTAGGTACTTCCGAGTTATTACACATGCATTGGGTATCCACAAGCCACAAGGCAACAACCAAAGCATACAATCAATGCAATTACATACACAACCAATGTTCACACACAACCCACACATTTGAGCAAGGTACAACATCTCAATCCTTACTACGACCACCAAAGTTCTATCAACAAGGACAATATGGCCACCGACTCAAATTAAAACCAAAGGACATTGCCACCATTGATCCTAACCACCACTAAGCCATCAATCAACATATCCAATCACCGTAACCACACAACTAGCCAATAATCTAAGTACAAATACCATAACAACTATGCAACGACTCTCACGTACAATTCGCCGCCACAAATCTATCGACTAGTCACAATTATGCCCTTCAATAGTCGATCTTGAACTAAAAATCAACCCAAAAAATATCTATGCACATATACCATATAACCATCACCTCAACAAGCTGATAACAACACCATCTAAGGCTCCAAAAACAACCAATAAAAACGAGTTTATTAGTAGCAATAGTTTATGGAAATCATGCTGAACTGGAGAAAACAAAAGCCTTAACATACTTTGGATACAACTAATGCAAGGCAACCAAAATTCCACTCCTTAAGCTCAACAAGACACTGCTTAAGAGCATCGAAACAACCAGATACAACAACCAACAAGAGAAACAACACGAGACAACATTTTCCAACTAGTTCTTTAAGAATTCAACGGTAAAAAAGCTAAGATGACAACCTACTATCACCAACAACATCAAAACCAACCTTAGAATACTAAGAATAAACATGGAAGAAATATTACCAAGAAAGCTCCATGAAACAGCCGCAAGAAGATTGAAAACAACACCGCTACACGAGTTCTACGATAGATTTTAGCTTCTCGACACCAAAATTCACTTGACTTAAGCTTCCTAGCCTCCAAAACCTTAGAACACCATGGAAATGCCTTTAGAGAGCTTACCCTTAGTGAAATTTCTAGAAATGAAATAAGATATCAACCCACAAACCAAAGGGGCTTTAGATATCCTTCCACTGCCTTGACCTACTTTGACGTGTCTGCTTGTGCAGTCTTGCAAAAATGCAAATACCCCTCTATTCTAAAGTCATATTGACAAACGGTTTAATGCATTGGAAACTAGACTCCTAGTACTTTAATTTTATAGGTATAATACCCCCTAAATCCTTATATATTGGGAAAGAAGCTTCGAGATATTTGATCCAAATTTCAGAGAATTTAAGAAATAAATTTGCGCTAAGTTTTGCGGGCATTTGTTCTACAACTTGATCCATGTTCAATCATAGCATATGATTATAGAGTGACTCAAATACCTCAAAACACTTTCTTATTATAACATTAAGCACCCTTAGTCTTACCTTGAAGTATGAATTTGTTGCTTAAACTATACGGGGTATTACAATATTGCTCTACATGTAATTCTTGATGAACAAATATTTCCTTACTCCAAAGTGACCAGTAGCTTTAGAATTTCCTCTCCCACTTTAAACTCCCTAAATATTGATATACTCACCACTTTATTACCCTTATTTAACCCTTTTCTAGACCTTATTGTGTCCTCTTCTACATCCTCCTACCTTGATAATTCATTTCTATCATCTAGTATCCCATCACCCTCGTCCCTCTCTTGTCTGTCACTTCTCAACCCTTAGAACCACCCAATCCCTTCGCATCTCCTTCTCCTTGTTCTTCTTCTCCACCTTTCGCTCCTCCATATTCTACCCTTCCCTTCCTTTGCCAATCCTCAACTTCTATACACCCTATGACTACCCGAGCCCAAACTAATTCTCTTTAACCTAGGACATTCTTTTCCACCATCCTGACCTCCTTCTCTTCTTCTCATGTGGAACCAAAAACCTACAAGCAAGAAAGCTTATCTCCTAAATGGTGTTAGGCCATGTCACATGAAGATACTGCTTTGATTCATAATTACACTTGGTCCCTTAAGCCATGTCCTCCTCATGCCAACATTGTCGGGTGCAAATGGATATTTAAAATTAAACGACACACTAATTGAAAAATAGAGTGGTCTAAATCTCGTGTAATGGCTAAAGGATATTACCTAGAAGAAGGTGTTGATTATTTTAATACTTTTAGCATTGTTGTGGATACTACTACCATTCAGGTGGTCTTATCACTTGCTCTTTCTCACAGATGGAAACTTAAACAACTTGATATTAATAAGGTTTTTAAAAATGGTGATGTTGTAGAGGTTGTTTACATGTCTCAACTCCTTGGCTTTGTTGATACTCAACATTCTAATCATGTTTGTCACCTAAGAAAAAATTTTCTATGATTTAAAACAAGCTCCTCATGCTTACTAAGGAATTTTCTAGTGCAACAGGGGTTTCAGAGTTGTTACACTGACTCCTCCCTATTTGTTCAGCATTGTGGCTCTTTATTACCTACCTGCTCGTCTGTGTGGATGATATCATTCTTACAGATAATGACTCTAATTTTATCTCCACCATTGCAGCTGCTTTAGACTCTGTTCTCCCTTAAGGACTTAGGCAATATGAGTTTCTTTCTTGGGATTAAAGTACTGCATCACAGTGGTTCTTTGTTACTATCTCAATTGTCATACATCAAGGATCTCCTCCACTGTAGCCACCTCCAAGATGCTAAACCATTACAAACCCCTGCAAACTTTACTGCCATACTTACATGTGATAGACTGCCTGCTCCAGATGCTACTTTATATCATAGTATTTTGGTGCATTGCAGTATGCAACCATTACATCTCTAGATATCTCTTATGCTATTTTTAATTTGTGTATGATCCTCCGATTATCTCATTGGTCTGTAGTTAGATGCATTTTACGCTATCTCATTAGCACTGTGCATCTTGGTCCCTAATTTTTTCATTATTAGATTAGTCTCTTTAAGATTATTCTGATGTGGGATGGGCTGCTAACATTCTTAATCCTCGCTTTCACAATTGGCTATGCCATTTTTCTAAGGGACTAATCTTGTGAGCTGGTCTTCTCATAAGCAAATTGTTTGGCTCACTCAAGCATTGTGACAGAGTATAGAGTAGTTGTCTTCACCACGACCAAATTCACGTGGCTCAAGAGTATATTATTTGAACTTGGTGTCTCCTGCAACAAGCCACTCGAGCTCCTCAATGATAATATAAGTGCACTTTACATGTTGATGAGTTGGTAATTTACCAACTCATTAAGCTCTTAAGCATGAACTATGGCTTTGTTTTTACACAATGTAGGAAGATTTTATGCCTTTTCTCTTTGATTGTGAAGGTGTTGAACTTAGACAAGGAAAATAGAAGAATTAAATAAAAAGTGCTCTGCTGGAAGTGAAGAACATGCATGCCACACGCTGGCACCTGCATTTCGTAGTCAGTATTATGTATGAAGTAGAAAAAGACATGCGAGGCATAAGTTGGAACCTGCAAAATACAGGTGCCACCATAGGAGGACTCCAAGCAACACTACCTGAACATGCGAGGGACCTGCGGCTAGCGGATGGGCACCTGCAAAACGCAGGTGCCGGGCAAGTGACCAACATGCTGACAAGGGAAAAAATGTCCAGCTTTGGCATAAAAGTACCTGAGAAGCTTCCAAGGGAAAACTTGGAAAGCTGTGCAAAGTGGAATGTGAAAAATTACCCCAAATTGTACACACCCGAGGGATATCATAGCATAACAGAAAATTATTGAGAGAAGTATTGAGAGATAGAGAGTACACTTTTCCTTTTCGTCATCTTCTTCAATTACTTTGGAAAATACACCATTGTTTCAGGTTTAAAAGCTTGAATCTACTGTTCATGATGATGATTGTTGATGATTTATCCATGGGTGTTATTTATCTATCTTCATTTATGAGTAGCTAAATTGATAGCTAGGGGTGTACGTTTGATGAGTGTTTAATTTGATTAGGTATTTATCAATTATTTTTAAATTTAATCTAAAAGAGTGGATCTATTGTTTCCTCCGAATTTAGTTAAAAATAGTGGTTGCAAACACTAGTTTAATTTACTTATCTTGCTTGAGTTTGAAAAAGAAGAGTGAGATATGGGTGAGGAAACAATAGTGGAGAATTGGAGTGTAGATGTGTGGGATTGAGCTAGAGATAGTCAAGACCCACATCCTCACTCCATTAAAGGATTAAGGCTAGAGATAGCTTGACCCTTCCTTGAGTTTGGTATGACTGATTTTTGATTAAGACCTTGGGGCTTGAGAAAACCCAAGGCAAAAACATCCTTGTGGTTGAAAAACAAGAGAATGTGCTTTGATCCATGCTATCCATGCTAGAAATCAATTTTAAGGCAATTGAATCAATCTTAGCTTAATTAACACTTCATCTATTGCACATCTCTAGCCCTTTTCTATTGCTTGCAACAAATCCGTTGATCAATCTAGTTTTATAAATTTGGATTCAATATTGTCTTCCCCTTTCCCCCCCCAAATCTTTACTTTATACATGTTAAACAATGATGAATTCTAGTTTGAGTCAGTTTACAACTTTTGGTTTATCAATCTCGATTTCTTATGGGATTCGGCCTCGACACCCGTTAGTATTCTATTTTTGACAATAACCCCACCGCCCTTAATCGAGAGAGATGTATTGAGCGTTATCACATTTGCACCAATTCAGTTTTTCATAATTGATCAAAACATATAGAGATTATTATTATTTTATTGGTAAGAAGGTTAAGCGAGGCTTATTTTCTGTATTGATCATGTCAATGCAAATGTAGAGGAAATGAATACATTTACATACTATTAAATCTTATAAGTGAACTAGATAAAATGAAATCTGTTCATTATGTTTCAAACTTAAGAGCAATATGCGAATATATTCATAAAGGCGCTTGACTCTTTTTGTTTACTTCCGTGACAAGCTCAAAGTTTATACACTATCATTGAGCTTGACAGAGATATTAGGGATAAACAATTCTAATCTTATCACTGTATTTTAAATTATCCTTTGAATATCAATTAGCTAGTATTTAGGAAATTTAATCTCATGTAATTCAAACCTGATGTAACTATATATATACCTTAATAGAAAATACTCTCAGTTAATGAGAGTCACTATCAAAGTCTCCTATAAGTTATCGTATGTTAAATTTCTCATTACACAATGATGAAAATTCCTATTTTGTGTGACGATCGATTTATTATGATTATGTCAATATCTAATTTTTTACCTCATTTTATTTTAACTTATTATTTTATAATCTTATTTTATTCTTTATCCAATCTTTTTATAGTAGCTCTACTCATACCCTACTTTCTGATATGTTTATCCTTTAAATTATTGATCTGTGACATTATTTAACGACGAAAAATACATTCTATTAAAATATTTATTCATTAAAATAATATAGTACGATACAATAAAACACATACAGTACATTATGACATAATATGTAGTAACCATTCAAACAAAGTTTTACTTTTTTTTTTCTCAAGCCCATTTAATAGTTATAATGTTAATATTTTCAAGATATTTAATAGTATAACTTAAAATATTCTCTAACTCACTAATCTGTGCAAACTCTATTCGTTATTGCATTGTGCCCGCTTCCCTTTATTATTTTTGTGCATCTCAATGTAAAACTTTGATCCTATTTCCTTGTACAATCTTACTGCATACCTTAGATCCTAATCTCCCTCCAAAATTTGGATGCACATCTTCTTCATCATTTCCCTCTACATATTAAGTGAGAAATGTAACACCCCGGATATTTGGAGTGATATATTCGTGCTTTCGAGATAGGACTAAGTGAACTTAATACGCTAAGAAGGAAGTTATGAGATACGTGAGTCACTCATAACCTTATTCAAGATTAAACATCTCAAGTTGTTGAACAAAATTCAGCAAAAGTTATAACAAATTTTCTTTTTTAGATCCCCTGAAATTTGGGTCAAATGTCTTGAAGTTTTTCTCCCAATCCATAAGGATTTATGGGTCCTACAATTTATTAAATTAAAGGTCTACGAGTATAGTTTTCAACGCATTAAATCATTCGTTAATCCAACTTGGGAGTAGAGAGATATTCATATTTTCACGAGACTGCGCAAGCAGCCAATGAGGGCCAGAGAGGCTCTGCGATGGAAGCGTGTCATGCTACCAAATCTATGCGTTGGGCAGCATGACATGTTGCTACTGAGGCAATAGCTGCCTATATAAGTATTTTGGTCGGCTGTTTATATCATTTATCATTTTTCAAGCATCTTCTTGCGACCAAAAGCTCTCTCCAACTCCTCTATTCATATTATATTGATTAGAAGGTTAGAAATCATCCTCCAATTTGATTCTCGGGGTCGGGAAGTTAAGAGTTCTCCGTGTAACCTATGTTTTGGTGACATTTTTGATGGTTTTGGTGGCTGCTCCACGAGTTGTATCTTGGTGAGCCTTTTCTTTCATTGATTCTTAGTTGTTAGGATGATTAGGAGTGTGTGGGTCGTTACCTTGAAGTTCTTATCGTTGAATTCGTAGAAATCACGTCAAATAAGCTTTATTTGCGTTATTTTCTTGTTGAGTTGTGTTAGCTGCGTTCTTGGCAGCAACTTGAGCTGCTTTAGGTAGTAGCTTGGAGTTCATAAGAGTGGATTTTTGGCTTAGCTCGAGGTTCGTCAAATCGAGGTATGTTAAGGCTAAACCTTCTTCGACAAGTTTTCTTTGTCGTATCATTAATAGGACTTGTTGTCTATTGTAATACTGTTCGTGGCTATGTTGTTGTGATTGGTTAGCTGCTAGAAGTTGAACTAATAGTTGGGTATAAGCATCCCTTGTCGAAATTTGCCACGTATAGGTTCGTCTGCACTAGAAGCGACATAAAAGTAACTTGTTTGAATCGTTGTCGCTTAGATTGACTATTGATATTTTGCTGCTTTACCAATGCCGTTAGGCTTTATAGTTACCTGTTTAATGTGTTTTGTTGACTTTGGAAGCATAATGAATAACTTGGCTATAGAAATCCATGTTTATGATGCCTATATTTGATAAAGCTTTCCTATAGGCCGTTGGCGTACCTTGATGCCTACAGAGCTAGAATTTTAATATTGTAATCTTACCTTCGGGTTAGCGGCACCATGGTTGCCTAATGAACTAGGTGGTATGTTGCAGGATGAGATACTTATTATCAGTGACCGTGTAGCTTCATGCGACATACAACTTGTCGTATAGGTCGCTCAGAAGACCAGCTTAGCTGATAACAATCTGAAAGCTTATATGATGCTTTAAATAGCAATCTTATCAGCTGTCAAATGTTAGGCCAATGCCTCTGGCTATTCATGTAGATGCACACATGTATATTGCCTAGAAGGGATAAATACAAGCGTACCTTGCCTATGGGGCTACAATTCACTTATATGAGCTATATAGTATCTAAGAAGTCCATATTGAGGCCTGCAGAGCCATGTTGAATTCTATTCACTTATGGACTTCCTTTATGCTTGATTTGGCATTGTTGACCCTCAGTAGAACCTTGTGTGCTTGGGGTGCAGTTACAGGAGCCCAGAAGGCTCAGATACAATTACAGGAGCCTAGAAGGCTTAGATACAACCTTATAAGCCGAGTATGCGCTAGTCTATAGCTTTACTGTGAGGCTACAGGGTTACCTATAGGGTTATATAGATTGACTTGTATTTGATAGGGCTAATGGGGGCCCAGGTACGTTATTCTGTGTTATTTGTACCTGTCAGACTTATGGGGGCCAGGTTAGGTTCTTGATTGAATATTACCTATTAGTTTATAGTATATATTTGTGAGATCTTATAGGTTAATTTCTGACTCTTATAGTTTGGTACCTTTAGTTCCTCTATCAGCTTCAGTTCAGTTTATTATTACTACCTTATATACTAGGTACAAGTTGTACTGACGCCCACACATGGGACACTGCATACTTGCCTCAGGTTCTGACAGATAGGTTCCGAGATCTCCCTATTAATCATTCAGATTAAGCAGAGTGGTCAGCTCCCTTTTTCCAAAGTTGCCATACATTAGAGGTTTGCCTATCTTTTGCTGTGCAGTTTTTGGGGTAGGTCGGGGCCCTGTCCCGGTCAATGACTTACTCTCTAGAGGCTTGTAGACTTTGGGTTTTGTAGACATGCGTTGTTGGCCATGTTTTTCTAGTTGTTTTGTCAGTTGGCAGCCTGATGGCTTCTACATATATGTATGTAATACCCCGGAAGTGCATAGGACTAGACCCGGGAGTGAAAAGTTGAAAACTACAGAAATCTGGGAAAAAGGTTGCAGGACGAGAGGAACAACGACTCGTGGTATGTAACCACGAGCCATTGTAAGTAGCCGTGGTAAGAGGTTAGGCCTGGTGACAGTGTAGAAAAAGGGGGTCACAACTACCCATTATGAGAAGGGATGATCCGTTGTCAGGAGTCGTGGTAGGGTATTCGGATTTAGTAGTGGAGATGACAGATGGATACCACGGCCCATTGTAGGATACAATGAGTCATGTGAGGCCCGTTGTGAAGGAGTTCAGAGTTTCAGAAGAAGGAAACCACGACTGATTGAATGACCCATTGGTTGATAGGACGAGTCGTCCTGTCTATCAGTTGGTTGGTTCCGGAAGTAGGCTTTTAGCAGTTCATGCAACGAGCGACAGGAAGGGTCGTTGTTGGTTCCAATGACCCGTTAGTGCTGTCCGTTGGTTACATCCGTCCAGATTTCAGGGCATGTTCATTAAGGGCAATTTCAACTTTTTCACGATATAAGGCCCTAAACTACGTCGTTTTGGCTTGGGAAAGATGGGGTTTTAAGAAGATGACCTATTCTAAACTCTCGTTCATGCATGCAAGGATATTGAAAGGCGATCTAAAGAGATTTTAAGCTCTTCTCTTCAATTCTTTCAATTTCATTCTTGGGCTATTAAGAAGAGTTAAAATTTGATAATCCCAGGTATGTAGGGCTATCAATGCGTGATCTCTTCCGCACCCATGCTCCTATTCTATGAATTTACTTAAAATTTATCAAAAACTCATGGGTTTTGAATTTGATTTACTTAAACTCTAGTGATTTGATTATGGATTTTGTGATTTTAAAATCTTATCATAGTCTATGGGTTTTAATCATGTTTTATTATTTAAATTATTTATAATTTTATCAATTTCAACTTCTATGTATTTAAGCTTAATTATGCATGCCCCATGATAAATCGATTTATGATCTATTTTCCCATTGATGTTCTTTACAAGCCCACAATGAATTATAATTTAAATTATGAATTTATTATGTTATCCATTATGATTTTATGAAATTTAAGTTATGTGCATGATCTACAAGTATGTGTGAATCTTATGAATCATGAATTATGTTTTTGGCCGACTCACGGGCCTCATGTCATGGCTAGATCACATATGTTCAAGCATGTTTATGATTATCATGATTTAACTAGTCCATGAACTCATGTATGTATTATTATGAGCACTATATATGTTCTGGGAGTAGTATCGAACACCGAGTAGGTTCGGGGCTCAGGTTAAGCCCCGAATCTCATGAACTACGTGCCACCATAGGTATGTTGGGACACCTTCCATGTTAATCCCTGTCCCAAATGGCCATTTTCATGGTGATATCACACTTTCATGGTCCTACCCTTGGCAAGGTACGGACACCCTCCCGACTAGTGTTACAAGTCGGGCTTCATGCGTGCTCATATGGGGTATGTCAGTTAAGAGAATCTCCCACTGTTTCTCATGATTTATGCATGTTATGATTATGTATGTTGGCTCAAGTCATGTTAAGTAAATCTCTTATATTATGATTATGATTATGTTTATGTTACGAATGTTTTGAAAACCTTGAGCCATATGATATGTTGTTATGATTTACGATACGAGCATGATGTCCTACTCTTATGATCATTTACAAAATTCATATATGTTTTAAATTTTCATTTTACTTACCTTGCATACTCAGTATATTTCACGTACTAATCGTATACTTTCTATGCTCTATTGTTTCATGATTTAGGTCCCAGTTCTCAGGCTCATCCTCACCCATAGATAGTTTCAGATTTACTCTCAGCACTCTTGGTGAGTCATCATGTTTCGAGGGCTGTATGTTCATACTCTATGTTGTTCTTTCAGTTTCTGGATGTTGGATTAGTTGGGGAGTTGTTCCATCAATCCGTCCTTCATGTTTAGAGGCTTATCAGATTGCAAGTTATATTCAGCCGTATTGTATAAGTCTTATACTGAGCTTCCCCTTTGGATATGTTATGATTATGTTCTTATATGTTAAGTATTCCGCTCATGTGATTGTGTTGGATGTATGCTCATTCCATTGGTCGACATGGAGTCTCTCGGGGCTCCTTGTCCCATCTCTACGTTCCGGGTGTACGTTTGGGTCGTGACAAACTTGATATCAAAGCCATAGGTTTTATGTGTCCTACGGAGTTTTAAATCCGCGTTAAGTAGAGTCTTTTTCATGGGTGTGAAGCGCACCACATTTATGGCGAAGAGGCTACTATACGTTTAGGAAATGTTCCCTTCTTTCATGATCTATGTCGTGCAATGAACATCCTTTAATTTTCTAATTCATGCTATTCACGTTTGCAGAATCATGGCTCCACGTAAACGCCAGGAGAAACGAAAATGGAAATGATCATGAGGGTTCCCATGATGGTGAGCATCATCCAGCCCCACTCGTTCACGAAGAGCATGTACCAGAGCCAGCCGCCGACGCTGAGTTTAAGGCAGCAATTCAGATGCTGGCACAGGCCATGACTGCCCAGGTCCAGAATCAGACGGTGTTGCATTTCCCTCAGAATGGGAATGCAGCGGTAGCTAGGGTGAAGAATTTCTTGAGGATGGGCCCTCCGGAGTTCACGGGGTCAAAGGTGAATGAGGATCCACATGATTTCGTTGAGGAGATTTTGAAGATCGCCAAGGTTATGGGGGTGAACAATAGGGAATGCATTGACTTGACCTCCTATCAGCTAAAGGGGATAGCACATATATGTTTTAAGCAATGGAGAGATGCTAGGGCAGCGGGTGCAGGCCCAATAAGTTGGGATGAGTTTCACACTGTATTCATGGATTGGTTCTTCCCTCGGGAGATGAAGGAGCTCAAGGCGGCAGAGTTTGTTAATCTGAAGCAGGGTAATATGTCTTTCCAGGAGTATGCATTGGATTTCACTTAATTATATAAATATGCTCCGAAATTAGTGGCTGATCAGTGGGCTTGGGTGAGCTGTTTTGTGCATATAGTAGCAGATTACTTGGACAAGGATTGTCGGATCACCATGCTTCACCGGGACATTGATTTTCTCCGTATTGTATTACACGCGCAGCAGATGGAGTTAGTCTATAAGAGGTAGAGAGAGACCAAGAGGGCCAGGACTAACAGCTACGGGGTTTCTTAGGCCAGGTCACAGGGTGGACCACATCACCATAGGTCCATTACTCCAGCTCCATCATCAGCCAACTTGCCATCTAGGTTCAGGGGACACCAGAGGAGCAGGGCTACAGGCTCGAGGGATCATGGTAGCATGCAGGTGGAGCGCACTTTTCCATTTTGTGCAAAGTGCAGCAAGAATCATCCCGAGAGGTTCCTGGTCGGTGCGGATGCTTGTTTCGGGTGTGGCAAACCCGGGCACAAGATTAGAGATTGCCCTGCAGCCAATTCCGCCGCTCCAGCAGCATGACCCCCTCAGCAGGGTGCCTCCACTAGGTCAGCATGTTGTCAGCGCTAAAACAGGTTTTATGCCCTAGTGCCTCGCCAGGAGTAGGAGGCTTCGCCAGATGTGGTCACGAGTATGTTGCAAGTCTTCCATATTGATGCTTATGCCTTGTTAGATCCAGGAGCTATTTTATCTTTTGTGACCCCTTATATTGCTAGTATTTTTGGAGTTAGCCCTGAAATTTTTTCAGAATCGTTCTCCGTATCTACTCTAGTCAGTGAATCAGTTGTAGGTAGGCGAGTATATAAAGGTCGCCCCATTACAGTGTTGCATAACATTACCTCCACAGACTTAGTGGAGTTGGCCATGATCGACTTTGATATCATCTTGGGTATGGACTGGTTGTTTGCATGTTATGCTTTGATTAATTGTAGGACCCGTGCGGTGAAATTTTGATTTTCGGGTGAGTCAGTTCTGGAATGGAAGGGTAATTCCACTGTACCAACCGATCGGTTTATTTCATATCTTAAGGCTAGGAAAATGACCTTTAAGGGTTGCATGTACCACCTAGTTAGGGTTAAGGATGTAGAGTCCGCGACCCTGACTATTCAATCAGTTCCAGTGGTGTGTGAGTATCCGGAGGTTTTCCCCGATGATTTGCCAGGTGTTCCTCTGGAATGGGAAATTGATTTTGATATTGATCTATTGCCCGATACGCAGCCTATCTCCATTCCTCCTTACAGGATGGCTCCAACCTAGCTAAAAGAGTTAAAAGAATAGTTGAAGGCCTTTTTGGATAAGGGCTTCATTAGACCGAGTAAGTCTCCATGGGGTGCACCGATTCTCTTTGTTCGAAAGAAAGATGGATCACTTCGGATGTGTATTGATTACCTGCAGTTGAATAAGGTCATTGTCAAGAACAGGTACCCCTTGCCTAGGATTGATGATTTATTTGACCAACTCCAGGGTGCCAGGTGTTTCTCGTAGATAGATCTCAGGTCCGGGTATCACCAGCTCAGAGTTCGGGAGTGTGATACCCCAAAGACAGCCTTTAGAATGCGGTATGGCCATTATGAGTTTGCAGTTATGTCATTTGGACTAACCAATGCTCTTGCAGCTTTTATGGACCTAATGAACAAGGTGTTCAAGTTGACTTTCCTTGGATAGTTCTGAACACCCAGCAGATGGAAGCGGTACAAGTGAGTAAGAGGGAGAGAGAGGTCAAGAGGTTTAGGACTGATAGCTTCGGATTCTCCCAACAGAGACCTGGTGGTCCCTACCAGCAGTTCCACCAGAGATCTTCAGCCCCGCGTTGTAGGCTATAAGTGTTCCTTCCAGATCTAGGCACGAACAGAGGGGACGAGCATAAGGCTCTAGAGGTCAGGGTAGCAGACCTGTAGAGTCCAACATTCTAGAGTGTAGCAGGTGTGGGCGGAGACACACGGGTCAGTGCTTAGCAAGTTCAAGTGTTTGTTTCGGGTGCGGGAAGCCCGAACATATGCTTAGGATTACTGAGCATCCAGTCAGGGCCATGATAGGGGCTGAGGCCTAGCTTCCAGTTGAGCTGCACCAGCATGCCCTGCTTGACAGGGTGCGTCCACCAGTACAGGTGGTGGCCAGTGCCAGAATAGGTTTTATGCAATTACATCTCGATAGGAGCAGGAGGTCTCCCCAGATGTATTCAGTGGTATGTTACGAGTATTCCACCTTGATATATATGCATTGTTAGATCTAGGAGCTACTTTGTCTTTTGTGACACCTTATGCTGCTAGTAGTTTTGGAGTCAGTCCCAAAATCCAATCAGAACCCTTCTCAGCCTCTACTCCAATTGGTGATTCAATTATAGCTCAACGGGTATATAGATATTTCCCTATCACTGTTCTTTAGAAAATCACCTCAGCAGATTTAGAAGAGCTAGACATGACCGATTTTGATGTTATCTTCGGCATGGATTGGCTACATGCATGTTATGCCTCAGTTAATTGTAGAACCCATGCAGTAGAGTTCAGATTTCCGGGTGAGCCAGTTCTAGAGCGGAAGGGTAGTTCAATTATGCCTGTAGGTCACTTCAATTCCTCCTTAAGGCCAAAAATATGATTTCTAAAAGTTGTATGTACCATCTAGTTAGGGTTAAGGATGCTACATCCGAAAACCCGACTATACAGTCAGTTCCTGTAGTGTGTGAATACCCAAAAGTGTTCCTAGACGATTTACAAGGGATTCCTCCCGAGCAGAAGATCGATTTTTGTATTGACCTTCTTCTCGATACACAACCTATATCTATTCCTCCTTACATAATGGCTCCATCTGAGAAAAAGGAGTTGAAGGAGCAGTTGAAAGACCTCTTAGACGAGGCTTTAATCAGACCTAGTAAATCCCCATAGGGTGCACCAGTTCTCTTTTTCTCAAAGAAGGATGGTCCCCTCGGATGTGCATTGATTATCAGCAATTGAACAAGTAACCATCAAGAACAGGTATCCCCTCCCCAGGATTGATGATTTGTTTGACCAGCTCCAGGGTGCCAAGTGTTTCTCAAAGATAGACCTTAGATATGGATATCATCATCTCAGGGTTCGGGAGAGTGACATCTCGATGACAGCCTTTAGGACTCGGTATGATCATTATGAGTTTGTAGTCATGTATTTTGGGCTAACGAATGCTCCTGCAGATTATATGGACTTGATGAATGGGGTATTCAAGCCATACTTGGATATGTTCGTGATCGTGTTCATAGATGACATCCTTATATACTCTCGGAGCTAGGAGGAGCATGCCGCTTATTTGAGGGTGGTCTAACAGACCTTGAAGGATCTTCAGTTGTATGCTAAGTTCAGCAAGTGCGAGTTTTTGCTAGACTCAGTGGCATTTTTGGGTCATATGGTATCAAGTGAGAGTATGCATGTGGACTCTCGAAAGATAGAAGCGGTGAAGAATTTTCCAACACAAGTTAGTCCTTTGGATATCAGTAGTATCTTAGGTTTAGCTGGTTACTACCAGAGGTTTGTTGAAGGGTTTTCATCTATTGCAGCACCGTTGACTAAATTGACCTAGAAGAAAGTAAAGTTTCAATGGTCGGAGGCTTGTGAGAAAAGCTTCCAAGACTCGAATCACCTTAGCACTGTTGTTGACCATACCTGAGGGCACCGATGAGTTTGTGGTATATTGTGAGGCTTCAAGGATCGGTCTTAGTTGTATATTAATGTAGCATGGTAAAATTATAGCTTATGCTTCTAGGAAGCTGAAAGTCCATGAAAAGAACTATCCGACTCATGACCTCGAGTTGGTGGCATTAGGATTTACCTTAAAGATTTGGAGAAACTATTTGTATGGTGTCCATGTGGATGTGTTTGTAGACCACAAGATCTTATAGTACGTGTTTACCCAAAAGGATTTAAATCTACGTTAGAGGAGGTGCTTAGAGCTTTTGAAGGATTATGATATGAGTGTCCTTTATCATCCAGGAAAAGCCAATGTGGTGGTAGATGCTCTTAACATGCTTTCTATGGAGAGTGTGTCCCATGTAGATGAGGAAAGCAAAGAATTAGTGAAGGATGTGCATCAGCTTGCACGACTAGGAGTCTATTTTGTTGACTCGACAGATGGAGGTGTCATTGTTCAGAATGGGTCAGAAGCATCCTTAGTGACCGAGGTCAAAGCTAGACAAGACGAGAACTCTATTTTTGTAAAATTGAAGGATGTTGTTCAGAATCAGAAAGTGCAGGTTTTCTCCCAAGGGGGAGAAGGTGTGCTATGATATCAGGGTCATTTGTGTGTACCGGGTGTTGATGACTTGAAGGAGAGGATGTTGCATGAGGCTTGTGGTTCTAGATATTCTATCCATCCAGGTGCCACCAAGTGTACCGTGACCTAAGAGAAGTCTATTGGTGGAATGGCATGAAGAAGGATATAGCAGAGATTGTGGCTAAGTGTCCGAATTGTCGACAAGTGAAGGTTGAGCATCAAAGACCTGGAGGTGTGCTCCAAGACATTAGCATCCCTACTTGGAAATGGGAGGACATCAATATGAACTTCATTACAAGGTTGCCTCTTACTCATGACAATATGACTATTTGGGTGGTTGTAGACAGGTTGAATAAGGCAACTCATTTTCTTCTAATCAAGACTACCGATTCAGCGGAGGATTATGCTAAGTTGTATATTTGGGAGTTAGTTCATTTGCATGGAGTTCCCTTGTCCATTATATCAAATAGAGGTACTCAGTTGACCTCCCAGTTTTGGAGATCGTTTCAGAAAGGACTTGGTACTCAGGTCAAGCTTAGCACAACATTTCACCCACAAATATATGGTCAAGCCGAGGGGATCATTCAGATACTTGAGGATATGTTGAGAGCGTGTGTGATTGATTTTAATGGTAATTGGGATGATCATTTGCCTCTCATTGAGTTTGCATATAACAACAGCTACCATTCCAGCATACAGATGGCTCCGTTTGAGGATCTCTATGGGCGAAGATGTAGATTGCCTATTGGTTGGTTTGAAATCGGTGACGCTATATTGATAGGTCCAAATTCAGTCCATGAGTACATGAAGAAAGTTCAGCTTATAAGGGAAAGGTTGAAAACAACTCAGAAGTCGCCAAAAGTCCTATACAGATGTGAGGAGGAGGGAGCTTGAGTTTGAAGTTGATGATTGGGTATTTCTGAAGGTATTTCCTATGAAGGGAGTGATAAGGTTCGGAAAGAAGGGGAAACTCAGTCCCCATTATGTTGGTCCATACCAGATTGTGAAACAAGTTGGCAAGGTAGCATATAAGTTGGATTTGCCCTCAGAATTAGATTCAGTTCATCCAATTTTCCATGTATCGCTCTTAAAAAAGTGTTTGGGTGATCCAGGTCTGGTTGTTCCAGCAGACAGTGTAGGTGTGAAGGATAGCCTTAGCTATGAGGAGGTTCTGGTAGAAATACTTGATCGTCAGGTTCGAAAGCTAAGGAACAAAGAAGTAGCCTTAAAGGTTTTGTGGAGGAATCAGCATGTTGAGGGAGCTATTTGGGAAGCTGAAGCAGACATGATTGTGAAATACCCACATCTTTTTACTTCTAACACAGTTCTAGCTTGAGGTACCAGTTTCCTCCCTAGTATTCCGTTCAGTTTCACGTTCAGTTTATGTGTTGTAGTTTCTTTCATGTCAATGTACGTATGTGTGATTCATGAATTTAGTTCAGTCATTTAGTCCGGAGACAGTCACTCTGTCAGTTTTCAGCTCTAAATGTTTGGTATTTAATATGGCAGTTGCATTTCTCAAATTTTCTGTATGTTTACCCACATTCCAGGACGAATGTTTCCAAGGGGGTGATATTGTAATACCCCAGATATGCCTAATCCTAGACTCGGGAGTTTAAATGAAAATTAGTGGAAAAGTCAGAAGTTTTCTCAGAATGACAGGTGGAACGAGTCGTTGTAGCCACCCGCGGTCAGGTTCTGCAGCAGAGGGTCCTGCGATGATGGGTCTAGGGACAACCCATTGTTTGATGTAATGATTCATTATAAGTGGGTTGTTGTAAAGATAGTTCTGGACAATGAAGGCTGGCACGAGTCATGGGACAACTCGTTGTCCCAAACAACGGGTCGTTGTATGCGTCCGTTAGGATGATTTCTAGGATGGGAGTAGTGGCGACAACGGATGACAACGACGGGTCATTGGAGCTGGTAACGACTCATCGTGCCTAGTCATGGTAGAAGACTGAGATGGGAAAATGAGATGAAACAACGAGGGAAGTAACGGGCTGTGGGAGCTAGGGACGACTCATTGTATTGATCGTTGCTTTGAACAGTAGCTAATTTCCTACGAAAATAGTAAGGGCAAATCCGTACCTTCTAAACCCCTAAACCATATACTACATCATTTTAAGCTCAGAAAAGGTATTTTTAAGAAGGTTAACTCCATTCTAAACCCATCCTCTTCCATGAATGCAAGCCTATAGGTTCTAAGGGGTTATCAAGCTTAGGATTCATCTAGTTCTTCCCCAAAATTCCATTGGGCTTCCAAGAGGGTTTGTGAAATATAATTCTTTCAAGTATGTAGGGATATGAATGGGTATAATCATCCGCACCCGTGCCCAATCCCTCTTCAATTCATGAAATTCTAGTTGATGAATCTATGGGGTTTTAACCCAACATGTGAATTCTCTAAGTATCAATCATGGTTATGATCTAAGCATGTTTCTAATGTTTAATTATGATTAATGGGCATATTTTATAATGTTTTTGATGAAAATATGTTTTCATGTTTTACAAATTATGATGCCCAATCATAAAAGAATTCATGAAATGTTGAGATTATGATCTATGTTT
The DNA here is from genome assembly GCA_035772735.1 of Datura wrightii. NCBI lineage: Eukaryota > Viridiplantae > Streptophyta > Magnoliopsida > Solanales > Solanaceae > Datura > Datura wrightii. Next base: position 101,964,507 of record JASDFA010000027.1, on the reverse strand, counting down.
TCAATTATGATGAGATGTATATGAAGAAAGTATGAGTGTGAATTACCCATGTATACATTCATGTTTTGAATAATCAAAGTCTATTTCAAGCATGTTTGAATATTGGGCAAGCCCATATAATCAAGTATTTTTGAAGATGTATTTAAACTTCATGTTATTAGCTTACCACATGGTTTTGGAGTCTAGACTATCACTCTTTTCAGGTTGTGGTATGGTTTGAGCCCAAGGCTCCTCATGTTATGATTTCAGATTATGCATGTATGTTTGTTATTTAGCTTCGTCACTAGATGATGGTTCAGCTTCATAGAAAAATGATGGAGAGCATATGCATGTTTTTGGGAGTAGTGTCTAGCATCGGGTAGGCTAAGGGTCAGTCAACCCTATGCCTCAGAACTACGTGCCAATGTAGGTATGTTCAGATTATTTGGGACCTCCCTTGTGAGCTTCCCTTGCCCCCAAGGGGCCTTTAGCTTGATATCGATATCATGGTAGCGTCCTTAGCCCTAGAAAGGCTTTGGACAGCTCTTCCCACTTGTAATAGTCGGGACCACGTAAGCTCTATCGTGGTAATGTTGGTTAAAAGACGAGTCTCCCATTATTCCTCATGATTTCAGTTATGCATGTTCATTAGTCTTTATATTATGTTTTCAGCAGGTTTGACCCAATGTTCAGTTTTACTTAGGATTATTAGTTTTCACCTTTGGGTCATTCGATTCAGTTATGATGTTTAGTTGCGATACTTTGTTATGCATGAATCATCTTTTAGATAATAGCATGCACGCCTTACTCTTAGACTCTTGTGATGAAATGTTTTATGTTATGCATGATCACTGATTTTACTTAGCGGTTTTACTTACCTTACATAGTTGGTACATTCCACGTACTGACCGCATACTTTATGCTGTATCATTCCATGATACAGGCTTAGATATTAAGGCTTAGTCTCCCCAGTAGCCAGACTCTTAGTATTAGCATCTTCCAGTCTCAGTTGGTGAATCCTCATCTTCTGAGGGCCCTTTATCTATTGTATTGAGTATTTTCAGTTTTAGATTATAGTAAGTTAGTAGGGGTCTTGTCCCATAAACTCGTAAGTAGTAGAGGCTTTTCATACATAGCATGTATTCTGTTTTAGCCTTGTGTTATGTATTCAGATATTATGATATTTTCAGACTTCCACTTTATTATATAAGTTAGACTTCCGCTTGATTATGTTGAATTCAATTGTCATGTTCATGCCATGGGTCAACTTGAAGCCTCTCGAGGTTCTTTGTCCCGTGTCTCGATCCGGGCCTATGTTCGGGTCATGATAGAAATGGTCTATAACTTGTTATAAAGTAATGTTGAATAGTTAAGTGAAGTTACTTTACATTACTATTGAGATGTTTGATGGTTTGTATTTATGAAAGCGATGGAGTAGATTGTAAACTCCTGAGTGTTTAAAGAATTCATCCCAAATATTCTATTGAATGAGAATGGTGAAGGATATTAATAATATCCTAAGATTAGAGGCTCATACCTGAGGGGAGCATCCAAGCGAGCAATATTGGTTGAGTGGCTCGTGTTTGAGAGGAGCATCTAGACGTGCATATAAGTAGGAGAGGGTACCACGCTGGTATAGTACATGGATTTCTAGAGTCCTCTGCATGTCATGATTGGAAGGGAAAAAATAAGACCCTCTAGCATGTGTGTACACTGATATTGATGAAGGAGCATTTTGTGGGGACTTGGCGGAGGCGTGTGCCTGATATGTCACCCCTTGTTTTATCTTATGATGTTTTTGTAGCTTATTAATAATTTGGAATGAATATGTGTTAAGTGGTAGAGTTGAGTTTGTGAACCCTGTACTTGTAACTTGAATTGAGGATGGTGGAGAAAGGTTAAGTGTGAATTGATTCAACGATTATTGATGTTGATGTTGTTATCGTTGTGATGAAATGTTTAAACCACATGTGATAATGAGTATATATGAATTGGTCTCAAAAGCTCGTGTGTCATATGATTGAATATCTGAATGTGTGAATTGTTGAAAATTGGTGAATTGATGAAAGGTGCAGCTAAGTCGAGCTACTGCCTTGAGTAGTACTGCTGCAGTGGAACTACTTCCGCCATGGCGAAACCGCTGTAGCGGTCAAGAGACTGCTACAGTGAAAGGCCCAATCTAGTGAGTAGGCCAGTTGTCACCTGTGCAGAGCTAGTATACTTGAATTTTACTAGAATTATTTTTGATTTTTGAGACTGGTTTAACATTATTGTTTCCTTATTATATGTTATTATGTATGGTCAGCCGATGATTCCTACCAGTACCGTGTTTGTACTAACCCTACTCCTGCACTTCTTTCTGAGTGCAGAATATAATCCAGGAAGTTCCTCTCGACCCCACCTATAAACAACAACGATTCCTCTTAAAGGTGAGCGACACGGAATGGGCTGACTCACTCCTCCTTCGAAGATGTCTCTCCTCTAGTCATTGTAGCTTCTATTTCTTTTTAGTTTACATATTCTTAGACTTGTAATTATACGTTGAAGTGCAATGACTTTCAGATCTTGGGAAGAGTTGATTGTTTTGGTTTAGTTGGTTGTAACAATTTTCGGATGTTACATTTCATTTCATTTTATTACAAATGTTATTTCTTCTTGAATGGTTGTTAACAGGGTAGTTGTTGGGATGTGTTCGTTCACCCACTAGGGGGTTAGTGTGTGTCACACCCCAAAACTGGGGTAGGGCGCAATTGGCACTCGATTCATGATTGATCGAGAAGCCGACTATATAATATCTATAAATACAACACTAAGGCTGACCAAGACACCTGTCACAACCAACCAATATAAATATTGAATCCATAATGTCTCAATAATAATGAATATGCAATCTGGAAAGCCGACAAGGCTACAATAAAGCTAAATAGAGCAATGGAAAACCAACACGACTACACATCCAAAACTAGTACACAAACTAGTCCACATCAGCCTCTGCAGAGTAAACAAACTGAAATGCACGGGACATGGCCCTTGCCTACCTATGGTGTACACAACACTCAAAATAGCCAAAACTAGGACATGACTCTTAAAAGAGAGGAGCATAGCACTATTCTGCTTAAATCTGGCTTCTACTGTATTTGATGATCTGACCCTCAGCCTGTACTTGCAGAACGATTGCAGGAAAGGTCCCCAAATGAAGGGACATTAGTAAGAATAAAATGTACTGGTATGTAAGGCTGAAAACTATAAACATATAAGGTAACAATGATAATTGAGACAAAAATAAGGAATAGTAATAATTCGGAATCCTGAAAATCAAAACCTGACAATAACTCAATATTGAAGTGTAAATGCAATAATCTAAATGCACAACAAAAACTATAACTGAAATGCCAGCGACTAGCCGACCATAAAAATGCCGCTAGCCGATGTACCACATGGGTAAAATCCATCCAGCTGGTGTACCATACCGTGGTAAAATAAAAATACCTCCAGTCTGTGTACCTCACCGAGGTAAAATCAATAAAACTTAAAAAAAAATCATAAACAGGAAAATATGGCTTATACTGGACCAACTTAACATGTATAGCATAGAAGTGACGAATACTAAATATGTGGTCTGCATAGGCCTCCTTCATAATGCATAACTACAAGTGAGCACATATAACATGTAAAGCTAGAAAATAACACTTAAATGCATGAATTCAAAACTTGTATAAGTCAAAAGAAACTGCAGATGACCCAAGAGTTTCAAAAAGATTTATATATCGTGTTCAAGGGACGTTAGAGCTCGGAGACTCGCTAGCTTGTCGTTCGGCTTAAGGGAAAGGGGTTATGAAATCTCCCCTTGGCCTGGACTATTTTATAACATACACATAAGATAAAGGACAACTATAACCAAGCAATCCTAATTCAATAAACTCGTATACCCTTAATAGATTTTGACGTCTATACTAGGCTTAAAATCGTTACACGTCATCATCTTGGCTCTTTCCAAGGGATGGAAGGGCAGAGGCCTTTGGTGTCACCAATTTCAGTTAGCAACCAGACCTTTAAACACATTTAATCACACACACACACACACACACATATATATAACATATACATTAAGGACCAGCTAACAATGCCCACGCTGAGGGGTCTCCAGCTTGATGTACAACTACGACAACAATCAACACAATATCACACTTTAGACGCCTCACTTCGGCTAGGAATAATCTTAAAATTTAACCTAAATAAATCATGAAACTTTAAAGCTTAAATGAAGCTTAACATACTGCCTCGATACTTGTAAAGAGATTGCTGGCTCATTCAATTCACAACTCATGGATCGTGCTTAAAAGAATGATGGAAAGGGTGCCTTACATACCTTTCTCCGATGAACTTTTCTTTAGCTGATTTTCTATTTCAATGACCATCCTTCAACCTCCTTAATCTAGTGGTTTAATAGGCCAAAAATAATCTTAATATGTAGCACAAAATGCAGCCCAAAATAACTAATTAAAGACAGTCACAATAGCAACAACAATGCACGGCAACATCAATAACATTTAGCCATTTTCTCAACTAGTTTTCACTAAATTTTGAGGGGGCAACATCAACAACATTTAGCCATTTTCTCAACTAGTTTTCACTAAATTTTGAGGGAGAAAAAAGAGGAAATTATACCTTAATTATTCTCCAATTCTTCCCCTCAATATGAAGTATGATTCCAGAAAAAGAAACAGCCAAAATTCCTAAGGAAAATGAGCAATACTCAGCTCACAAACAATCCATCGGCAGCTCACTTAGTTGCGAATTTCTAGCTTTTCGCTTTGCAATTTGAGGGGCGAAGTCCTTACCTTTTGCTGGGGGGTTGTTCTTGGTTAAAAATAGGAGTAATTAATCTCAACTTCTTGTCCAAAAACGCAGAAACTTTGTTGTCCAAAATGCAGAAACCTTGCTGTCCAAAACGCAGCAAAAACAATTCACCAACAAACCAAACATACCTCCAACTTATACTCTTTAATCAAGAATTCAAGCAAGGTTAGTAGTAGAATTCTTACCTTTTATACTTGTGTTTAATCCATACAAAGAGGGAACATATATGTAGCTAAGAACAGATTAAAAAAATGCAGGAAATTCAGCACAGCAACAATGCCCAAGTGCAACCAAAACAGCCACCAACACACCACATTCACCTAATGATAGATCCCCTTCACTTAGCTTTAGTTTTAATGGAGTTTAGCTTGGTGTTTTCCTTAGTTGTTTTCTGGAAATACGAGAGGATTTCAGAGGATAAGCAAGCACCTCAAATCTGGAAAAGTTGAAAATGATCTCACAGCACAAGACTTAAAATATAAAGGTATTTGGGTGGTGGCCGTTTTTAAGGCAGTGGCCACATCACTGCTCGACAGTGCCACCATAAATCATCTATAACTCATTACTTTGAACTCTAATTAACGATAGTTTGATGCTCTAAAAACTAGCTCAAAGACCGTCAATTTGATAGGTCATTGGACTTCTAATTCATTATATATTGGGAGATATGATCGTTTAAAGTTGACACTTACTTATGAACTTCACATACTCTTTGCTTTTCCGTTCGTACACATTTACCTTGCCATCTATGACTAATATACAACCCATACTTCCCTTAACCTAGCATACAAACGTCGAATAATCACAAAAAATTTTGGGGTGTCATATTATCCACTCCTTAGGAATATTCGTCCCCGAATGGAAATTACTTGTCACACCCCACCTTGGGGGGTATGACGGCACCTGGTGCCTGCTAGACTCTAGACTGCTAAATGGTCCAGCCTGAGCACATCTGGTGCTTTGGCTGGCTTTGTCTCTATTTCAAGAAACAAACCGGCTATATAACGACTGTAAATACAGCCTCCGGCCGACTGGCCTGTAGCCTCCTATACCTGTAATAACAGCTGACCAGAACATGCAACTACAGGGAAACCTATGCGGGCCGACAAGGCCACCATGCTGTCTAGTTATCTGCAACTCAATCATGAAGTACTAAAAAGCTACGTGACCAGCGAGGTCACCACTACTGGCAACTATGGCCCCACACGACCATCATAAAAGAAGGAAAAAGTACTAACAGCTATACAACTGCACGGCCTCACGCGACCGGCTCATCTAATCACAGGGAAATATACAGACTGCAAGCCTCTAGGAATAGCAATAGAAATGATCGGGACAGGGCCCCGACCTACCCGTACTGTATAACAAAGAAAACGAAATACACCTCTGGAATTCAGACTCCGGATGACAGGAGCTGAATACTCAATAGCTGACTGGAATCACGAGGGATCGCCTCCTCATCTATGAGTACCTGCAGGCAAGTAATGCAGCGCCCCACTGGGCGTCAGTACCACAGGTACTGAGCATGTAAAGCAACTGAAATACACAACTGAAATGAATAACAACAGTAACATGAGATATAAGCAGAAAGTAGCTAAGTCTATCTAGCTGAGAATAACTGGGGAGTGTTTATTTATTCTATAACTAAACTGAGCGTACCTGATGACGTGTTGTCCTTCTGTCTATCAGTATCTGCTAGCACATATCAATATACATAGTAATACACACAATACCTGACCGACCCCCATAAGCCGGAAGGTGCCAACCAAGCAAGCAATCTATTTACCCCTACCCGGGTCTAAACCAACCAAAAACAAGTCACTCCACTCATCTGATAACTGTGAGCTCCTCCTACCGGCCCCCTTGGGTACGTAGCTCAGGCCTTGGCCTCTGACAATAAACTGTGTCTAAGTCCGAAGACTCCTGCCTCTGGGCACAGGTGTGCACACAGAGTGGTCTGCCCCTGTAAACAGGGTGTGCTAGCTCTGCGCAGAGTAAACTGAACTACCCCTGCAAGCAGGGTGGTCTGGACCGTATTATCATGGTGGTCGGCCATCATCGTCCTCTAGGCGGACGGCATCGCCCAGCTGGTGGCGGTATCTGAATCTGGTATCGACACAGCTATAACCCAGGGGCGGTGGGGATGCTAAAAGGGTGCCCACATGCCACAACAAGTCTCAACATACAAACACATACACAGCAAGCATGCTCAAATGAAAAATACTAATCATATTCTCTTCTTTTGTTTCGAGGCTAATCTGTATTAAATAACTGACTGTTTCTGGCTGCTGGACCTTCTGCTACCTGGCCTTTATCTGTCTATCTAATTATATCTGAATATAACTCAATAACATAGTACACGCCATCTATAACTGAATATAGCTCAATGATATAAAATGTACCATCTACTATTGGATACAATCTCAACAGATGAAATACGTATTGCCTAAATATCTATTATTCTGATTATCGCATGATACGTAATAATATACTAGCATGCTTGCTGGAATTTGTACTAAAATCGTTCCTGTACGCTGGGTATCTGCTAATAGCATTTATTCTATTTATTTTCTACCCTGTACTTCCTGGCTTGCCGAAAGAATAACTTTACATACCTGGTTTCTGAGTACCCGACTGACCGATGTGATTTCCGTCGGTACTTCTGCTGTTTCTCCCAACTACATTCATTTACACGTCAATTAGAACTAAATACATTAATATTCGGGTGAAATTATCACTTTTGATATATATATTTATCCCAACTTTAACCTTTCAGAAAATGGTCGAAAACTCGTTATTTCTCGATAGTCCAGAAGGGATAAATACTCACTGCAACACTAGGAACACATTGGTACTAATTTAAAGTAATTCTATTTACTTTACCTCGGTAGCACGACGTTTCACCGGCCAAATTTCACGAAACCAACTCCGTAGGATTGCTCTCTGCAGCTTTATACACCTGTACCTAAGCTGGAACGGAGTTTAGACCGCGTTTCGTCGCGTAATTGGAAGGAAATTTATATATATTGACGTGGGTTACTCCTAATAGTTGTTCCCCTGTTTCTTTGCTGGAAATATATGTGTTTTGGATGAAGAAGCCGACTTTTATTCATTTTTTTTTGCTTTCTAAATCCCCTTAACCAACATGCCCTTAGGATATTTATTCACTTAAAATTTACGGGGTGTAACATCCTCCCCCCCTTAAGAACATTCATCCTCGAATGACATTCTGTCTAAAGGACTTTCTCAACTTACTCAATTTGTTTCTAGAAAAATTTTTGGCAGAGTTTCCCTTGTATTATGGACTATCTCATAATTCCTGAAAAGCAGAAAAGCCCAATACAGGTACTCCACATGATATAATAACATTCATGTATAAAACTGTCTATAATCAATCGGCTGCTTTCATATATGAAGTATAAGCATTAATAAGGAAAAACAGTTTTAACATACCTCCCGTTTGCTTATGCTTGGCATAAGTGGGGATATCTGGCTTTCATGTCCTCCTCGGCTTCCCAGGTCATTTCTTCTCGGTTCCTGTTACGCCACAATATTTTGACAGATGCAATATCTTTAGTTCTCAATCTACGGATCTGCCTGTCTAAGATAGCTACTGGAACCTCCTCATATGCTAATTCTTTGGTGACCTGGACATCCTGAACTGGAACAACTGTGGAAGGGTCTCCTACGAATTTCCTCAACATAGATACATGGAAGACCGGACGAACGGATTCTAATTCTGGAGGCAAATTCAATTAACGGTAAATGCTCACTTTGGCTACTACCGAAATCTAGTACACACGCTCGCAACATGCCTTCGAGCGTCCGAATTATGCGCTCAGCCTGCTCATCTGCCTGAGGATAGAATACTGTGCTTAAATTAATCTGTGTTTCCAGACCCCTCTGGCACGACTGCCAGAATCTAGCTGTAAACTGTGCTCTCTTATCAGAAATGATAGATACCGGCACTCCATGAAATATAACTATTTTTCTGATAGATAACTCGGCATGATCCTCAGCCGAGAAGGTAGCTTTCACTGGCAGGAAATGAGCTGATTTCGTCAGCCTGTCAACTATTACCCATATAGAATCATTTCCGCATCCGGTACGGGGCAACCTTGCCACAAAATCCATATTCACTGCTTCTCATCTCCAGAGAGGCATAGCTATGTCCTAAGTTAACCCGCCTGGTTTCAGATGTTCTGCTTTCGCCTGTTGGCAGTTAGGACACTGGGCTACAAATTCAGCAATTTCTCTTTTCATACTTGGCCACCAGTAGTTTTCTTTGATATAATGGCACATTTTCGTTGCGCTTGGGTGGAGAGAATCGCTGGCGTAATGCGCCTCGCTAATAAGCTGCTGGCGATGCCCCCAAAATATTTGGAACACAATGCGGCCTTTATATCGTAACACTTCATCCTCGGTTATCTGAAAATATGTCACCTCTCCTTACTGAACCTTATGTTCAAATTGGACCTGGCTAGGGTTTCTATACTGCCGTTCCTTTACTTCGACCATTAACGATAACACTGCGACATTCCATATTATCGCTCTGTTATCTTTTATTTCTGCTATGTGACCGGCTAAACCGGCTAACTAGTGAAATTCTCGGGTCTATTCTCACCGTTCAGGCGGCAAGTATGCCGACTCCCCATAGATTTATGGCTAAGGGCGTCTGCTACCATATTAGCCCTTCCTGGGTGATACAAAATTTTCACTCTCTAAGGCATAAGCTACTGCAGTTAACTCCAGGTCGTGGGTAAGATAATTCTCTTCACGCTTCTTCAACTGCCTGAAAGCATAAGCTATTACCTTACCACACTGCATCAACCCTCTGTACCTCCTGGCGATACTAACACTGGAGCTGATGTTAGCCTGACTTTTAACTCTTGGAAGTTCTGCTCACATGCCTCAGTCTACTGGAACTTTGTTGCCTTCTGTGTCAATTTAGTCAAAGGTGCTTCTAAGGTGGAAAATCCTTCCACAAACCCTCTGCAGTACCCGGCTAACCGCAGGGACTGCGTACTTCGATCGGAGTGGTAGGTCTAGGCTATGTCTTCACTACTTCAATTTTCTGTATATCTATCTGTACACCAGCCTCCGACACAATGTGACCAAAAAGGCTACTAAACTCAACCAAAATTCACATTCACAAAATTTGACATATAACTGACGGTCATACTGGTTTATTATACTGGAGAACCTGACAAGTAATCTACCGGTATAGCTAGAACTTTATCTGGCCTTCTGACCGCATGCTAAGGCCACTTGTTGCTAAGGTAACCTTGAACGACTATCTGCACACCCTGTGCCCGTATCTGATCAGGGGGTCCTGATATTGATCATGACCTCCAATGATCTGGCTGCATAACCTTAGATAACTGAATAGTCGGGTTGAATGACCCGAATGTGGCAGTAGTCTAACAATGCTCTAACTGTTCTACTTGAGTGCTTATAGTTCGTGCATAACCGCAAACTCGTGGGCATCTAATTGCTCTGTTATTTTGCTTAAACCACTGTAAGGCTGGACTTAATCAAACTTACTCCCAGGCGATCAATCTCTGGATCTTCATGGGGAGTCTACTGATCCCCTGGTCTTAATAAACACTGTGCTAGCAGGGTACTATCAATTTCTTACGCCTTGTGTGTATCCACTTGGATTTATACTGCTATTCTGGGGAATTCTCAGTCTTATGAGCTATTCTGTAAATACTGGGCTTCTGCTAGGGCTCTGTATCTGAATATCTTACGAAAACCAACTGAAGTACTAGTCTGTCGCTGACTACTGATGTGGACCCTTCTTTGGGGTACCCACGGGTATTCTGACTGGGACGGCCGGCTAACTTATGGGGTATTCCACATAATGACTGCTAGGTTAGCTAAGGCCGACTCTCACCTACAAAGCTGGGAAAATGGCGTACAACCACTTGACATACTAGAACAATCCTGGTATTGCTAATCTCTGAAATTTGCCTATTTGGCCTCTAATCCTGGTTCTAGCACATGCACTACTATTACCGATCTTCAGGGATGCCTCCCTGCTAATGCAGGCGCCAGCTGGTCGGTAGACCGTCTAACTGCACCCTTATCATCTAGCCATCCGTTTTAGGTCATTAACTCTGGTAAGCTCCTAGAGCCTAGATCTGACAACAACACATAAGTTTATTAACTTAATAACTGAGAACTGAAATGGCTTCTATGACTTCCTACATAATTCACACTTAATCTGCCCATTTCCCTTCTCCTCTTCTTTCTTTCTTCTCCCTCTTTCTTCTCTTTTTTTTTTGGCAAGGGGGTGTCCTGCAATGCAATTTGTATATGCTTTCCATTACTAATCAGCATCTGTGATTGTAGCCCTTATAGGCCGCCACTCACAACATATCTATTATCTGTATATGTATATATATATATATCAATAGCTACGTACAATATGTACTGAGTTCTGCGGTAATACATAATCTCTGACATGCTCTGCTGAATCTCATATCATACATGATACATTGCTTCTTACGGCCTAATAATATTTCCTGCCCTGACTTATCATTTCGTTGTATTGCCACCCCATTTTGAGAGTAACAAACATAAACACCTTAGTTATCGTCTGCTATTTGAAATTCCGCCACTCTTGCGATGTGGGGTCAACATTTGAATCTTGTGGCCTTACTTGGCATATATTGAGAGCCCATGACTGTCTGCTGGGCCTTATCTCTAGGCCACACTAGATTAAGCTCGCTGTATCGGTAACTTCTCAACTTCCCCATAAGCGAACATACTGCAGCATTCTGGACCACAATCTTACTGTCAGCCCTAGGCTTAATCCTTAATACGATATTCTATCAATCCGGGGGTAATCCTAATTTCCCCACAAAATCTAACATTCCTGCTTCTTCCCCTCATCTTGCTTAAGCTGAACTCTGGGGTTCAAGGTACCTGCTCTTGCTCTTGTTAGCGTGTTATGGCGGACTTGGCCTTTTTCTGACTCGAACTTGACTATTACTGGATCTTCTACGCCCACTTTGAGTAAGCTAGTAGTCTTACTTGCTCTTCTGACTTATTACCGTGAGGGTCTGTGCAACTTACGTAATCACAGGGACTCCTTACTCCTTCTAACATTTTATGGAATCAACCCATCTTTACTTACTGCTTGATTTGGCAACCCCATCTCAAGTCTTATGCCCCTTTACTATACTGGAATCAAAATCAAAAGGTAAGAATAGCCCCTTTTTTTTTGCAACAAATAGAAACATTTAACTGTACCATATCCGAAAGGATGTATTTGGGATTCCTGCATTTCCCTCTCTTTCTCATACTTACCTGGTGGTCTGACCTTGTCTGTAATCTTAATCAGATCTTATATAGCTAATAAATAAATCAACTCATATGTACATTATACTTCTGACTTCCTATTCTGACGTTATCAACGTATACTGGGAATAATGCTAATAAAGATATCACGCTGGGAGGTCTCCGATACCCCCTCCTGCTGCTGTAGTTATCATGTAACTGGATGATGCCCTCTTCTGTTGCTATATCTGATCTTCTGCCTGTGATAGGGTAATGTTGATCTGCCTTTGTATCTGTAATCAAAGAATACGGTAAGTTTTTTAGGGACTCAACCCTATACTGAACCGCTCTAAAGCACGACTGACTGAGAAGGAAGGGTAACCATCATATCATGCCTCGCAGCCTCCTGCCTATAGTATGTGGTGTACAACACATCCATAGACAAGACTCTACTTAGCACGACTTGCAGACTCCCTGGGACACGACCTGCTCTGATACCAAGTTTGTCACACCCCACCTTGGGGGGTATGACGGCACCTGGTGCCTGCTAGACTCTAGACTGCTAAATGGTCCAGCCTAAGCACATCTGGTGCTTTGGCTGGCTTTGGCTCTATTTCAAGAAACAAACCGGCTATATAACGGCTGTAAATACAGCCTCCGGCCAACTGGCCTGTAGCCTCCTATACCTGTAATAACAGCTGACCAGAACATGCAACTACAGGGAAACCTATGCAGGCCGACAAGGCCACCATGCTGTCTAGTTATCTGCAACTCAATCATGAAGTACTAAAAAGCTACGTGACCGGCGAGGTCACCACTACTGGCAACTATGGCCCCACACGGCCATCATAAAAGAAGGAAAAATTACTAACAGCTATACAACTGCACTGCCTCACGCGACCGGCTCATCTAACCACAGGGAAATATACAGACTGCAAGCCTCTAGGAATAGCAATAGAAATAATCGGGACAGGGCCCCGACCTACCCGTACTGTATAACAAAGAAAACGAAATACACCTCTGGAATTCAGACTCCGGATGACAGGAGCTCAATACTCAATAGCTGACTGGAATCACGAGGGATCGCCTCCTCGTCTATGAGTACCTGCAGGCAAGTAATGCAGTGCCCAACTGGGCATCAGTACCACAGGTACTGAGCATGTAAAGCAACTGAAATACACAACTGAAATGAATAACAACAGTAACATGAGATATAAGCAGAAAGTAGCTAAGTCTATCTAGCTGAGAATAACTGGGGAGTGTTTATTTATTCTATAACTAAACTGAGCGTACCTGATGACGTGTTGTCCTTCTGTCTATCAGTATCTGCTAGCACATATCAATATACATAGTAATACACACAATACCTGACCGACCCCCATAAGCCGGAAGGTGCCAACCAAGCAAGCAATCTATTTACCCCTACCCGGGTCTAAACCAACCAAAAACAAGTCACTCCACTCATCTGATAACTGTGAGCTCCTCCTACCGGCCCCCTTGGGTACGTAGCTCAGGCCTTGGCCTCTGACAATAAACTGTGTCTGAGTCCGAAGACTCCTGCCTCTGGGCACAGGTGTGCACACAGAGTGGTCTGCCCCTGTAAACAGGGTGTGCTAGCTCTGCGCAGAGTAAACTGAACTACCCCTGCAAGCAGGGTGGTCTGGACCGTATTATCATGGTGGTCGGCCATCATCGTCCTCTAGGCGGACGGCATCGCCCAGCTGGTGGCGGTATCTGAATCTGGTATCGACACAGCTATGACCCAGGGGCGGTGGGGATGCTAAAAGGGTGCCCACATGCCACAACAAGTCTCAACATACAAACACATACACAACAAGCATGCTCAAATGAAAAATACTAATCATATTCTCTTCTTTTGTTTCGAGGCTAATCTGTATTAAATAACTGACTGTTTCTGGCTGCTGGACCTTCTGCTACCTGGCCTTTATCTGTCTATCTAATTATATCTGAATATAACTCAATAACATAGTACACGCCATCTATAACTGAATATAGCTCAATGATATAAAATGTACCATCTACTACTGGATACAATCTCAACAGATGAAATACGTATTGCCTAAATATCTATTATTCTGATTATCGCATGATACGTAATAATATACTAGCATGCTTGCTGGAATTTGTACTAAAATCGTTCCTGTACGCTGGGTATCTGCTAATAGCGTTTATTCTATTTATTTTCTACCCTGTACTTCCTGGCTTGCCGAAAGAATAACTTTACATACCTGGTTCGGTTTCTGAGTACCCGACTGACCGATGTGATTTCCGTCGGTACTTCTGCTGTTTCTCCCAACTACATTCATTTACACGTCAATTAGAACTAAATACATTAATATTCGGGAGAAATTATCACTTTTGATATATATATTTATCCCAACTTTAACCTTTCAGAAAACGGTCGAAAACTCGTTATTTCTCGATAGTCTAGAAGGGATAAATACTCACTGCAACGCTAGGAACATATTGGTACTAATTTGAAGTAATTCTATTTACTTTACCTCAGTAGCACGACGTTTCGCCGGCCAAATTTCACGAAACCAACTCCGTAGGATTGCTCTCTGCAGCTTTATACACCTGTACCTAAGCCGGAACGAAGTTTAGACCGCGTTTCGTCGCGTAATTGGAAGGAAATTTATATATATTGACGTGGGTTACTCCTAATACTTGTTCCCCTGTTTCTTTGCTGGAAATATATGTGTTTTGGATGAAGAAGCCGACTTTTATTCATTTTTTTTTTTGCTTTCTAAATCCCCTTAACCAACATGCCCTTAGGATATTTATTCACTTAAAATTTACGGGGTGTAACATTAATTTTGCTTAATATGCTTCAAAATAGATACTTAGTAACTTAGGTGTCAAACACATACCATAATGTCACGTTGAAATCATAAATAGGTGTGAATATTTGTTCTTCATTTCCTTCTCAGCCTCCTAAGATACTTCCTCAATGTTATTACTTCGTCACAATACTTTAACTGAGGCGACTTCTTTGGTCTAAAGTTTCCTAACTTGTCGGTAAAGAATAGCAACTAGGACCTCGGTGTAGGTCATCTCCTCAGAAATTCGGACATCATCGACAGGCATAACACAGGTCGCGTCTCCTATACACTTCCACAACATTGATACATGAAATACTAGGTGGACTGCCGCTAGCTCTAGTGGCAACCCCAACTCATAGGTTACTTTTCCTATCTTACGGATAACTCTATAAGGCCCAACATATCTAGGGAGCATCTTTCCCTTTCAGTCAAATTGCATGAAGCCTTTCATAGGCAACACTTTCAGGAAGACCCAATCATCAACATCAAACTCTAGCGCTCGACGGTGTACATCCGCATAAGATTTCTGCCTGCTTTGGGCCATTTGAAGTTGATTTATAATTGTTTCACTTTGTCAATATCTTGTTGCACTAAGTCTGGACCCAATAACTCTACCTCACCGAGTTAAAACCAACCCACTGGCGACCTGCACTTTTTCCATATAAAGCTTCATATAGGACCATCTGAACACTCGCATGGTAGCTATTATTATAGGAAAACTCAATCAAGGAAACATGATCATCCCAACTTCCGCCAAAATCTAAAATACAGGAATGCATCACAATAGACCACATAACCCTTGATACCCTCTAGAAGAGTCAGGACAGGTGCTGAAGTCAGCCTATCTTTCAACTCCTGCAAACTTCACTCACATGCCTCTGTCCACTGAAACTTAGATGCTTTATGAGTCAACTTTGTCAATGGCACAGAGATACTAGAGAAACCTTCCACAAATCAGCGATAATAACCTGCTAACCCCATAAAGCTGCGAACCTCTGTAGGATTCAAGGGTCTGTGCCAACTCTTTACTACCTCTATCTTCTGCCTATCCACTCTTATACCTTCAGCTATAATTACATGATAAAGGAAAGCCACAGATGTTACAAACTTCACACTTAGAAAATTCAGTGTACAACTTATGCTCCTGGAGAGTCTGTAACACAACTCTCAAGTGATCTGCATGCTCATCCTTTGATCATGAATAAATCAGGATGTCATCGATAAAGACAATCACGAATACATCAAGGAAGGGCCTAAATACCCTATTCATCAAATCCATAAAAGTTGTTGGGCATTAGTTAGCCCAAATGATATCAGTAAGAACTCATAATGGCCATATCTCATTCTGAAGGTAGTCTTAGGGATATCAACTTCCCTAATTTGTAACTGATGGTACTTGGATCTCAAGTCAATCTTTGAGGAGCATCTGGCACCCAGTAATTGATCAAACAGGTCATCAATCCTGGGAAGTGGGTACTTGTTCTTAATCGTAACCTTATTCACCTACCTGTAGTCAATACACTTTCTTAACGACCCACTTTCTTTCACACAAACAACACTGGTGCACCCCACGTCGACACATTGGGCCATATAAAACCCTTTTCGAGAAAATCTATCAACTGCTCCTTTTATTCTTTTAGTTATGTTGGGCCATTATATATGGGGGTATGGATATCGGCTGAGTGCTTGGAAGTAAATCAATAGCAAAATCTATTTGCCTTTCTGGAGGAATTCCAGGAAAATCCTCTGGAAAGACCTCGGGGATCTCATTTACAACAGAACTTTACTGGAGAGTTGTAGGCTCACAATCCAAGTTTCTTACTCGAACCAAGTGAGAAATACAACCTTTTGATATCAACTTTTGAGCCTTAAGGTATGAAAAAAACTTTCCTTTAAGCGTAGTGACATTACCTTGCCATTCCCGGACTGGCTTGCAGGGAAAATGGAATCTGACAACCTTGGCTCTGCAATCAACATTAGAATAACATGATGCCTACCAATCCATACCCATAATGACGTCAAAATCAACCATTTCAAGATCAACTAGATCAGCTAAGGTTTATCTATCATATACCAATACTACACAACATATTCGCCAATTGGTGTAGAAACAACAAATCATATAGATAATAACTCAGGGATTGTCTAAACCAGGATCAAGCAATACATATACTGCATGAGAATAAGTAATCAAAGTATCTATAACAACATCAGTTGAGGCCTCTTGGTCTTGTCAACCGCCCAAAGCATAAAATCGATTCTGGGTTGCCCCAGAACTAGAAGCCTCTCTCCCTCTGCCTATGCCACGACATGCAGCCAACTAAGGATCAAGTCTGGGAGGTCGAATGGAGGATGATGAAGCAATCACTGATCGTGGTTGATTTGCCTTGACTCTATCTGAACAATCCCTCATAAAGTGCCTTGGCTGCCCACAATGATAGCATACATTCTACCCCTGACAGCACTGACCTGAATGAGATTTCCCACACTGAGGACAAGGAGGAAATGGTGGTCACCTCTAGCCCCCCACCCCCCCACTTCTATCATTGAGAGCTAGATAGAGCTGGGCCTTGGTCTCTTCTCTATCCTAGAAACTAAGGTGGGGCACTCCCTACATTCTTAACTGACTACCTGGATGACTGAGCCCCTAGGTTACCCTGCGACCCTCTATAAGGACCCACAGTCCTAGCTCTCTTCTGTTGCTCCTGTTGTCTCCAAGTATCCCGTAATTGATGAACTAAATCCTCCGCCATATGGGAAAAAGCTTGAATTCATGCAACGTCCATGTGCTCCTGAGTAGATACCCCCAAACAAACATTAGTTATATAAATCCCCAACCCTAAACCGTACTGATGAACTCTATCCTCCATCCTCTGAACCATATGTAGAGAATACTAGCAAGAGAATTAAACTGAAGACAATACTCACACAAACTCATACTTCCCTTCTCAAGGTGCAAAAACTGCTCAACTCAATCCTGTTGAAGTTCTCAGGGTAGATAGTGGTGCATAAAGGCCTCAAAGAACTCTTCCCACTCAGCTGGCTGTGCATCGGTTCCTCTGGAATGAGCCTAAGCCTCATACCACAATATAGCCACATAAAGTAGTTTGAAGGCCGCCAACTCTAATTCCTCAATCATTTTAGCTCACATAACCTTCAACACCCTATAAGTCTGATCAATAAAGTCCTGAGGATCCTCGCTCGAGTCTTATCCGATGCATATAGGAGGGCTCAAACTCAAGAACTCGTGGGCCTTGAAACTCTTAGTTGCCTGGCCTCTATGTCTCTCTATCGCCTCCAATTACTGCTCCTGACCTGTGGTTATATGAGCCATCAGTTGATCAGCTCCCTCAAGACCCTGTTCTTTTGGAAAAACCGAAGGTACTAAGCGCTAGAGGGTCTGCCACTCTACTATTCTCAAGTACTGCTAGTGCGGGAGGAGCTGGGAGTCTATCTGCCATTGCTCTAACCGGTGTTGGAGGAACTGTAATACCTTGGGTAGGAGAGATACTCTGAGCCTCTGACCTGTCTCCCTAATCCATTGGAAGGCGACTAGTACCCTCTCCAATGGTTATTCCAATCAACCTCGTAGTCATCTTCCTTGTCACATGCATACTCTGAAACAATAACACGATTTAGATATCACAGTACTTATGACCTCACCCTATAGCACGAACTATTAGTAAAAGAAGTGAAACAATTCCTAGATGTCCTATAGCCTCCTGATTATAAGTATGGTGCATAACATACCCATAAGCAAGACTCTACTAGACACGACTTTGTGGACTCCCTAGGAAATGATTTTGCTCTGATACCAAGTTTATTATGCCCAAAAACTTGGGTAGGGTGCAACTGGCACTCGATTCATGATTCATCAAGAAGACAACTATATAGCATCTATAAATGTAACACTAAGGCAGACCAAGAAACCTATCACAACCAACCAAGATAAATACTGGACCCATAATGTCTCAATAATAACGAATATGCAACCTAAAAAGACAACAAGGATACCATAAATCTAAATAGAGTAATGGAAAACCAACACGACTACATAACCAAAACTACTACACAAACTAGTCCACATCTCTACAGAGTAAACAAACTGAAATGTATAGGACAGGGCCCCGACCTATCCATACTATACACAAAACTCAAAATAGTCAAAACTAGGATATGGATCCTGGAAGAGAGGAGCATACCACTATTCCTCTTAAATATGGCTCATACTGCATCTGATGATCTGAGCTTCAACTTATACCTGCAGCACGATTGCAGCAAGGGTCCCCAAATGAAGGGACATTAGTAAGAATAACATGTACAGGTATGTAAGACTGAAAAATGAAAACATAAAAGATAACAATGATAACTAAGCCAAAAATAAGGAATAGTAACAACTCGAAATCCTGAAAACCAAAACCTGACAAAAACTCAATATTGAAGTGCAAATGCAATCAATGCACAACAAAAATTATAACTGAAATGCCAACAGCTATCCGACCATAAAATCCATATAAAATTCATCCAGCTAGTGTACCACACTAGGGTAGAAATAAAAATTCCTTTAGCTGGTGTACCATACTGGGGTAAAATCAATTCAGCCAGTGTACCACACCGGGGTAAAATAAAAATACCTCTAGTCGGTGTATCACACCGGGGTAAAATAACAAAACTTAATCAAAATCATAAACGGAGCTGATATGGCTTATATTGGACCAACTTAACACGTATAGCATAGAAATGACGAATATTAAATATGTGCCCTGCATAGGCCTCCTTCATAATGCATAATTGTATGTGAGCACATATAATATGTAATGCTAGAAAATAGCACTTAAATGCATGTATTCGATACTTGTATAAATCATAAGGAACTGTGGATGACCTAAGATTTTCAACATTTATAGATCATGTTCAAGGACATTAGAGCTTGGAGACTCGCAAGCTTGTCGTCGGCTTAAGGGAAAGGGATTATGAGATCTCCCCTTGGCCTGGCCTATTTCATAATATAAACATAAGATAAAGAACAACCATAACAAGGCAATCCCAATTCAATAAACTCGTTTACCCTTAATTTCTTGCGACATCTTTACTTGGCTTATAATCGTTTGCACGTCATCGATCTTGGCTCTTTCACAAATTTCAGTTAGCAACCAGCCCTATAAACACATTTAACATCACACACACACACACAGAGATACATATATATATATATATATATATATATATAGATATTACATATAGTAAGGACCAGCTAACAATGCCCACGCTGAGGGGTCTCCAACTCAATGTAAAACTACGATAACAATCAACACACACTTTAGATTCCTCACTACAGCTAGGCATAATCTTAACATTTAGCCTCAATAAAAAATGAAACTTTAAAACTTAAATGAAGCTTAACATATTACCTCAGTACTTGTAAAGAGTTTGCTGGCTCATTCAATTCACAATGCATGAATCGTGCTTAAAAGAACGGTGGACGGGGCGCCTTAGATACCTTTCTCCAATGAACTTTTCTTTAGCTGATTTTATATTTCAATGATCAGCCTTCAACCTTAATCTAGTGGTTTTATAGGTCAACTACAAGCTTAATCTATAGGACAAAATACAACACAAAATAACTAACCAAAGGAAATCATAATAGCAACAACAACACACAACAACATCAATATTTACCCATTTTCTCAACTAGTTTTCACTAACTTAGGAGGAAGAAAAAAGAGGAAATTTTATCTTAGTTCTGCTGTAATTATTTCCCTCAATGTGAAATATGATTCCAGCAAAAGAAACAGCCAAAAAGCCTAAGAAAAACGAGCAAAACTCAGCTCACAAATAGTCCATCAGCAGTTCACTGGTATATTATGAGTTTTCCATGTTGATTTTTATGCTCTATTAGATCCGGGGGCTACCTTGTCTTTTGTGACACCTTATGTGGCCAGTAGCTTTCGCATCAGTCCCGAAGTCTTGTTAGAACCCTTCTCAGTCTCTACTCCAGTAGGTGACTCATTTATAGCTAGACGGATATATAGAGGTTGCCTAGTCTCTGTCCTTCAGAAAGTAACCTGAGTAGTTTTGATGTTATCCTCAGCGTGGATTGGCTATTTGCATGTTATGCCTCAGTTGATTGTAGAAACCGGGCAGTAGAGTTTAGATTTCCAGGTGAGCCAATCTTAGAGTGGAAGGGTAGTTCAACTGTGCCTGTAGGTCATTTTATTTCCTACCTTAAGGCCAGAAAGATGATTTCTAAAGGTTGTGTGTACCATCTAGTTAAGGTTAAGGATGCGACGTCCGAGACCCCAATTATCCATTCTGTCCCAGTAGTACTTGAGTATCCAGAAGTCTTTCCTAATGATTTGCCAGGAATCCCTCCGAGCGGGAGATTAATTTTGGTATTGACCTTCTTCTCGACACGCAACCTATATCTATTCCCCCTTACAGAATGGCTCCATCTGAGCTAAAGGATTTAAAAGAACAGTTGAAGGACCTGTTAGATAAAGGTTTCATTAGACCGAGCAAGTCCCCATTGGGTGCACCAATTCTCTTTGTTCGAAAGAAAGATGGTTCTCTTCAAATGTTTATTGACTATCAGCGATTGAACAAAGTCATCATCAAGAACAAGTATCCTCTACCCCGGATTGATGATTTATTTGACCAGCTTCAGGGTGCCAAGTGTTTCTCAAAGATATATCTCAGATCAGGGTATCATCAGCTTAGAGTTCGGGAGAGTGACATCCCAAAGACAGACTTCAGGATGTGGTACGATCATTATGAGTTTGCAGTTATGTCTTTTGGACTAACAAATTCTCCTGCAGCTTTTATGGACTTGATGAACAGGGTGTTCAAGCCATACCTGGATATGTTCGTGAGTGTGTTTATTAATGACATCCTGATATACTCTCAATATGTGGAGGAGCATGCCGCTCATTTGAGAATAGTGCTTCAAATTATCAAGGATCGCCAATTATATGTCAAATTCATCAAGTCGATTTTTGATTGAACTCCGTAGCATTTTTGGGCCATGTAGTATCAAGAGAAGGCATAAGGGTGGACTCTCAAATAATAGAGGCGGTGAAGAATTGGCCTAGACTGGTGAATCCTTAAAATATTCGGAGCTTTTTGGGTTTAGCCGGCTACTATCAAAGGTCCATGAAAGGTTTCTCATTGATTGCAGAACCCTTGACTAAGTTGACCCAGAAGAAGGTGAAGTTTCAATGGTCGGAGTCTTGTGAGAAGAGCTTCCAAGAGTTGAAGACTCGACTTACTTTAGCACCGGTGTTAACTCTACCGGAGGGTACCAATGGGTTCATGGTGTACTGTGATGCTTCAAGAATCAGAATTGGGTGTGTGTTGATGCAGCACATGAAGGTTATAACATATGCCTCTAGATAGTTGAAGGTTTATGAGAAGAACTACCCGACCCATGATCTTGAATTGGCCGCAGTGGTATTCACATTGAAGATATGGAGACATTACATGTACAGGGTCCACATAGATGTATTTACGGACCATAAGAGCATACAATATGTGTTCACGCAGAAGGATATCAATCTTCAGCAAAGGAGGTGGTTGGAGCTACTCAAGGACTACGATATGAGTGTACTTTACCATCCAGGTAAGGACAATTTGGTAGCGAATGCACTTAGTAGACTCTCTATGGACAGTGTGTCTCATGTGGGTGAAGGGAAAAAAAGCTGGTGAATGATGTGCATCAACTCGAAAAGTTGGGAGTATGGCTGGTTGACTCAACCGAGGGCGCTTGGTGATTGATGTAAAAGCTAGGAAAGATGAGGACCCAATTTTGGTAATGTTAAAGGAAGCCGTTCAGAATTCGAAGGTAGAGGTCTTCTCCAAAGGGGAAGATGGTGTGCTTCACTACTAGGGTTGCCTATGTGTTCTAGATGTTGATGATTTGAATAATCGAATGTTGCATGAGGCTCACGAATCCAGATATTCTATCCATCCAGGTGCCACCAAGATGTACCGTGACCTACGGAAGCCTATTGGTGGAATGGAATGAAGAAGGATATCATAAAGTTCGTAGAAAAGTGTCCGAACTATCAGCAAGTAAAGGTTGAGCATCAGAGACCGGGAGGAATGCTTCAGGATATCAGTAATCCTACTTGGAAGTGGGAAGAAATTAACTTGGACTTAATCATAGGTTTGCCTCGCACTCACCGGCAACATGACTCCATTTGGGTTGTGGTAGATAGGTTTACCAAGGCCTCTCATTTTTTACCGGTTAAAACCACGGAATTGGCGGAGGATTGTGCCAAACTATTTATCCAAGAGCTAGTCCGATTGCATGAAGTGCCCTTATCCATCATTCAGACAAAGGTAGTCAATTTACCTCTCAGTTTTGGAAGTCGTTTCAGAAAGGACTTGGTACTCAAGTAAAGCTCAACGCAGCGTTTCACCCACAAATGGATGGTCAATCGGAATGGACAATTAGGACCCTCGAGGACATGTTGAGAGCATGCGTGATTGACTTCAAAGGTAGCTGGGATGAGCATTTGCCTCTTATCGAGTTTGCATACAATAGCAGCTCTCATTCCAGTATCCAGATGGCACCATTCGAGGCTCTCTATAGGAGGAGGTGTAGGTCGCCCATTGGATGTTTTGAGGTTGGCAAAGCGATGATAATTGGACCAGATTCAGTTCACGAGGCCATGGAGAAGGTTCAGTTGATAAGGGACAAGTTTAAAACTACCTAGAGTCGCCAAAAGTCCTTTGCGGATGTGAGGAGAAGGGAGTTATAATTTGAAGTTGATGATTGGGTATTTCTGATGGTGTCTCCCATGAAGGGAGTGATGAGGTTCAGAAAGAAGGGGAAACTCAGTCCCCACAATGTCAGCCTGTACCGGATAGTGAGACATGTTGGCAAGGTGGCTTATGAATTGGAGTTGCCCTCAGAATTAGCTTCTGCGCATCTTGTATTCCATGTGTCGCTCTTGAAGAAGTGTTTGGGTGATCCAGCTCTAGTTGTCCCAGTGGACAGTGTTGGTGTAAACGACAGCCTAAGTTATGAGGAGGTTCTAGTAGAAATACTGGATCATCAGGTTCGAAGGCTAAGGAACAAAGAAGTAGCTTAAGTTAAAGAGTTATGGAGGAATTAGCATGTTGAGGGAGCTATGTGGGAAGCCAAAGCAGATATGATGGCTAGATACCCACATTTATTCCCTACCGGCTCAGTTCCATCTTGGGGTATCAATTTTGACCTAAAACTCCATTTAGTTCTCATGTTCCGTTCATGTGCTCAAGTTTCTTTTATGTATATGGATGTATGAATGATTTGTGAATTTAGTTTAGCTATGTAGTTTGAATCGGAGATAGTCATTCCATCAGTTTTTGGTTTAAATGATTAGTATTTGAATATGATAATTGCATTTCTCTGCTTTTCTATATGTTTTCCAACATTTGAGGAAGAATGTTCCCAAGGGGGAGATATTTTTATAGCACGGAAGCCCAAAGTTCAGGCCTGGGAGTTGAAATGGAGAAAAACTCAAAATTGGCACTAGGTATCTGGACGGGTCGTGATGTGACCCGTGAGAGTAGTCCACGAGTCATGATGTGAATCATGGGGTGGCCAGGTGAGGGGTTTGCAAAACTGAGAAACAGGATCCCCACAGGTGTAACTACGACTCATGGTCAGGCCCCACGAGGTCGTTAGGTCAGTCGTGGGGTGGGTAAGTAAGAAAAGAGAAGAAGAGAGGCAGTGCACTTGACGGGAGGACCCCATGAGTCGTGGTCAGTCCCCACGATTTGTGGGGTGAGTTGTGACCAAGCAGGGAATAAAAGTTGTTGAGGTAGAGGCACTGTACGTCACGGGTCATGCCACGATTCATGGCCTTAGAGGACGAGTCCTTAGGTCCCTCATTAGGACCATCTGGCAGTTATTTTCTGCAAATTTAGTAAGGGCTTTTCTGTAATTCCAAAGATTCTAAGGCCTAAACTATGTCGTTTTGAGTTATGAATGATGACTTTTTAAAGGGGTTAAGTTCATTTAAGGCCTTTTTCATTAATTCATGAAAGGAAGAAAGGTTAGAGAGGGTGATCAAGCTAGTGTCCTTCAATTCCTCTACAATTTCTTCTTGGGAATTCAAAGAAGTGTAAGAATCAGCTACCAACTGGTATGTACGGTTATGAATGGGTGATTCCTTTCACACCCATGTCCAATCCCTAATTAAATCATGAATGTTCTATGTCTAATCTATGGGGTCTTAACCCAATGCATGAAGTTCCTAATTATTTACATGGATATGATTTAAACATGGTTCTACCAATGAATAAAGAAGCATGGGCAAGTTTTGTAATGCTTTCAATTAAAAATCATGTTTCTAGCTTTATGAATTAAAAATCCCCTTGATGAAAAGTTCATGAAAGATGAGATTTATGATGAATCTAAGATGATGATGAGATATTATGATGAAAAGCATGTTTTCAAGATACCCATGTTTATAATCATGTTCTTGATGTGAATTGAGTATTTCCATGTATGATAAAGCTTTGGGCAATTCCCACATGTACTAATATCATTTATGATTTCTCGAGTTAAGCTTACCACATGGTTTTGAAGCGAAGACTCCCAATTATCTTTCAGCTTATTGTATGGTTTGATTTAAAGCTTCTCATATGCATGATTTCATATTTGAGATGTATTTGATGATTGAGCTTCGTCAATAGACTATGTTGAGCTTCGTTGAATAACGATGTAGAGCATATGCATGTTTTTGGGAGTAATGTCTAGCACCGAGTAGGCTAAGGATCGATCACCCTATGCCTCAGAACTACGCGCTAATGTAGGTTTATGCTTATATATGTTACTTTGGGACTTCCGTTGTGAGCTATCCCCGACCCTATTGGCCCATGAGCTTGATATCGATATCATGATATCGTCCCTAGCCCTGGCAAGGCTTTGGATGACTCTACCCACTTGAGTGTGATAGTTGGGACCACGTAAGCTCTATCATGGTATGTCAGTTAAAAGATGAGTCTCCCATTGTTCCTCATGATTTTAGTTATGCATATTCATTACCTATGAGATTTACATATGTACGCATGTTCTAAAGCAGGTTTGACTCAATGTTCAGTTTTAATTATAAATATCAGAATTAAGCTTTGAGTCAATCAATTCAGTTATGATGATATTTTATGTTATGTTATATTATGATGAGATCATGATTTCAGAAAGAATGCATGCAAGCCCTACTCTTAGATTCTTAATGTTTATGTTGTACATTATGCATGTTTTAAAGTGATTTACTTAATTAAGCAGTTTTACTTACCCTGCATACTCAGTACATTTTACATACTGACCGCATACTTTATGTTGTATCGTTTCATGATACAAGATCCCGTTCTCAGGTTCAGCCCCGATCATAGGCAGTCTTCTGAGATAGTACGTTGTTGGTGAGTCCTCATCACTTGAGGACTTGACTATTCAGATTTTCTTATGTACTTTCAGTTTCAGATTGTTGAGTTAGTTAGGGTCTTGTCCCGTCAACTCGTCATGTTTAGAAGCTTTTCAGACATATGGTTGTATTCAGCTTCGGATTGTATATTATGATGTTATGTTTGATTAGACTTCCTCTATGATTATCTTGTTGAATCTTCTAATTTATTGATCGAGTTAGATGTATGCTTATTCCATGGGTCGACTTAGAGTCTCTCGGGTCTCCTTGTCCCTTATTACGATCAGGCCTCCATTCGGGTCGTGACAAACTACTAGGTAATCCAAAGATCTTAAGAATTTCATGGATCTTAAGCCACTAGAGTTTGATGTGGCACCAACTTCTATTGATCCTTAGAAGTTCAATGATCAATATGAAAAGATACTGACTACATTGGGATTGAAAGAGACTCATGGTGTGGAATTTACTACTTTCCTATTTTTAGGGTCTGCGGAGGCATGGTAGACTTTAGTTCAGACAGGTAGAGTGGGTTACCACCTATCACTTGGTTAGAGTTTTCCATAATGTTTAAGTACAGGTTCATTCTATTGATAAAACAAGTCGACATGAGATGTCAATTCAATTACCTACGTTAGGGCTCTATGATAGTTACAGAGTATGAGGATAAGTTCACGATTTATCTAGGTATGTTCCATTTTTAGTTGAAGACCCAAGGGAGAAGGTGAGATATTTCATGGATGGAATTGAACATCGTTATCATGGCCCTACGATCCTAGATATGCGAGGTGGTACCTATACAGATATCGTTGACACTACTCTCTATTTTGAGTCCTATATAGAAATGTAAAACGTTGAGCGATAAGGGTTTAGTAGTGCTCCATCTCGGGGCAAGAGTGGTTTCCATTGGGGGCAATTGAGACCTACTCAGTTTGAGTCGGTCGCGCAGTCTTCCATGAGTGGTTATCTAGCTACATAGGGTCAACAGTAGATGCAAAGGAAGGGCAGCAATTCCTTTCAGTCGGGACAACATTTGAGATGTTCTATTTATGGTAGAGTTCATAATGGTTGTTTCTTTGGACCAGATAGGGCTTGTTTTACTTGTGGTCAAAAGGGGAACATTGCTAAATATTTTCTTAAGGGGAATTGTTGTACTTGTCAGGCGATGGCACAGTTGCAGGGAACTGCTACAGGTACACATACTCAGGCTCAGCTAGCTAGGGCCGCTTAGCAGGGTGCTCATGGATAGGGTCGACAGGGTGCACATGTTGCGCAGCGAGCGGGTGGACTGTCGAGATCCTTTTCTATGGCCAGACAAGATATCGAGGCATATAATGTAGTAGTTACATGTATTATCATTGTCAACTCTCATGGGCATATGATCTTATTGATCTTGGTTCTACATATTCGTATATATCTCCATATTTTGCTATGTTCTTAGGACGATCAATTGAGTCGCTTAATGTGCCATATATGGTTATGTCTCTGGTGGGGAGACTTTGGCAGTGGATAGAGTTTACAGATACTGTGTAATACCTATTCAGGACAGGGACACCCTAGTTGATCTACTAGAGTTATCGATGTCTTACTTCGATGTGATTATAGGGATGAATTGGTTGTCATCATGTTACGCTTTGGTTGATTGTTATGTTAAGCTTATAGATTTTAATTTTCCCAGAGAGCCACCTTTAGTGTGGAAAGACATGATTCTTTTTACTCAAGGAAAGATGATATCTTATGTAAAGGCGTCGAATGATTAATAATGGGTTTTTGGATTTTATTGCTACCGTTCATGATACTCGAGCGGAGAATGTTACTATCGACAGTGTTCCTATTAGTTAAGAATTTGCTAATGCATTCCTAGAAGATTTGCTTGGGCTACCTTTGATGAGAGAAATTGAGTTCAATATTGATTTTGTTCCAAGGACTCAACCTATCTCTATTCTTCCATATTGTATGGATCTAACTGAGTTGAGATAATAAAAGGTTTAATTCCAAGAGTGTAACAAGCTGCATGTCATTATGAAGGGGGTCGAACATAGAACACTTGAAAAGCTAGAATCTATAGAAGATGATTGTAAAATCAGCTAAGTGTTAAAAGATGACTTTTGAGGTAGCTACTGGTTTTGGAGGACCGCAATAGTGGTAGGATATCCGCTGCAGCGATAGTGTGGTGAAGATCGAAGTTCTGCCATAGTGAATCGGCGAATTAACCACCGGATTCGCCATAGCGGTTTCCTGACCACTGTAGCGAGTCTTCTGCAGTGGACTACAGGAATCATAAAGTGTGTTTAAATGAAATTTTTGGGTTTATACCCCATTATTTCCAAAAATGTGAAGAAAAAGGTCTGGAGGTAATTTTCTCCCTCAGAACAGTGAATTCCTCTCCCAAGATAAGCTTCTTAATCCCCTATCTAAATGATTAATATTTTTGACCGTATAATTCATATAAAATCTTTAATGGTGGAATTTTTTATGTTGAGAAAACCCAAGGATGAAAGACTAGGGCTGGATCATAGGGTGGTTTGATTAGAGGCTTGAGGAGTACTGATCATTCCTCGAGGTTTACATGCTTGAGAATGTGGGTTACATAGCAATCAGGACCTAGAACTAGGTGGAATTGGGGTTTTAATTTTTCCCTAAAGGGAAGGGGTTGAACTTCTAAAACCCTTATTTGAAGAGTAAATAATGAAATTACTCTATATTGTTGTTGTATATTTTGAACTTTCCGAGGTGTTGAGAAAGGGCAAGGCTCCTACGAAATAGCTGACTTTCGTATCCAAAAACTGAGGTAGGTTATGGTTTAAGGGAAATAGACCCTATTTTATGGTATACATGTTTTGTGGAATGATGATATGTGATTGGTCTGCGTATATCACCTATTATGAAACTTTACTATTGAATGAGCTGTAGCAGTAATGTAGATATGATATGGTCTGTGAACTGTTATGAAATTCTGTTGAATGGTTAAGTGAAGTTCTTTTGCATTACTATTGATATGTTTTATGGTTTGTATATATGCAAGTGAGGTAGTAGATTGTAAACTCTTGTGTGTTTAAAGAATTCATTCCGTATATTCAGTTGAATAACTTGGTTAAGGATAGTATTAAATATCCTAAGATGAGAGGCTCATGCTCGATTGTGAGCGATATTGATTGAGTAGCTTGTGTTCAAGGGGAGCATCTAGACGAGCATATGAGTGGCAGCGAGTACCACACTGGCACAGTACATGGATATTTAGAGTCCACTGTAGGTCATAATTGAAAGGGCCGAAATAAGACCCTCTAGCATGTGTGTATATAATATTGAGAAAGGAGTGTTTATGGGGACATGGCAGAGGTGTGTGCCCGACATTTCACCGTTTGTTCTTTTTTACGATGTTTTTGTAGCTTATTAACAATTCGGAATGAGTATGTGTTAAGTGGTAGAGTTGAGTTTGTGAACCCTGTACTTGTAACTTGAATTAAGGATGGTCGAAAAAGGCTAAGTGTGAATTGATTAAATGATTACTGATGTTGATTTTTTTATCCTTGTGATGAAATGCTTAAACTGCATGTGATGATGAGTAGATGTAAATTGGTGTTAGAAGCTCGTGTGTCATCTTATTTGAATATCTGAATGTGTGAGTTGTTGAAAACTGGTGAATTGATGAAAGGTGTAGCTAACTCGAGCTACTGCCTCGAGTAGTATCGCTGCAGCAGAACTACTTCCACCACGGCGAGACCACTGTAGCGGTCAAGAGACTGCTGCAGTGAAAGGCCCAATCCAGTGAGTAGCCCGGTTGTCACCTGTGCAGAACTAGTGTACTTGAAATGTTATTGGAATTATGTTTGATGTTTGAGACTGGTTTTATATTATTATTTCCTTAAATATATATTATTATATAAGCTCAGTCTATGATGCCTATCAGTATCGTGTTTGTACTGACCCTACCTCTGCACTTTTTTCGAAGTGCAGAGTATGATCCAGGAAGTTTCTCTCGTCCCCACCTAAAACAACAAAAATTCCTCAAAAAGGTGAGTGACGCAAAATGGGTTGGCTCACTCATCCTTCGAAGATGTCTCTCCTTCAGACATTGCAGCTTCTATTTCTTTTTAGTTTACATATTCTTAGATTTGTAGTTAGACGTTGAAGTGCAATGACTTTTAGATCATGGGAAGATTTTATTGCCTTGGTTTAGTTGGTTATAACAATTTTTGGATGTTACATTTTATTTCATTTTATTACGAATGTCACTTCTTCTTGAATAGTTGTTGACGGGGTAGTTGGTGGGAAGCGTTGGTTCGCCCACGGGGAGATTGGTGTGGGTGCCAATCACGGCCATTTGGATAGTGACAAAGTTGGTATCAGAGCCTTGGGTTCATCGATCTCATTTCACTAAGACGGGTCTAGTAGAGTCTCAAGGATCGGTTTAGAGATGTCCGTAACTTATCTTCAAGAGGCTACAGAACTTTAGGAAAACTCCTTTCTTCTTTCCTTTCGTGTGATTAATTGATTCCAATTTGTATCTGATGATCAAAATTGGTATCTAACAAATCTTATTTCTTTCTCCTACAGATGGTGAGAACACGCGCTAATGGAGCTAGAGACGCAAAACCAAAGCCAGTAGCAGCAGTCCACGGCAGAGGAAGGGGACGAGGAAGTGCGTAAAGGCTTGCCGCAGCTAAGGGAGGGGCTCGCGCTCCTTCTCCTGTAAGAGAGATTTTGGAATCTCCGATACCACCTATAGTGCAACAAAGAGTGGCAGTAGAAGTGGAAGTACCACTGCAGGGAGAGGTGCTTGTCGCTCCAGCATCCTACGAGGTTCTAGCTCAGGTTCTTAACCTCCTGAGTGGCCTCATGGGTAAAGAGGAAACACCAGCAACTTCTGTAGGGAAGCAATAAGTTATATAGCATGCGACTGTGGTGGCTCCTTACATTGATGACATGTCTGATGTGGTCATGTTCCCTAGGCTGGTGGTTGGGCCTGTGATGATAGGGGTGAGGAGCATGATTTGTTCTTGAGGTTCACCAAGATAAAGCCTCCCACTTATTATGGGACTGAGGAGGAGGGTTCCTATGAGTTTATTATAGACTTCCATGAGAGGCTCCATTAGATGGGGGCGGTGGAAAAGTATGGTGTGGAGTTTGTCACCTTCCAGTTGATTGGTGATGCAAAGCTCTGGTGGAGGGCTTTTGTGGAGTGCAGACTAGCAGGGTCAACTGTTCACTTGGACCCAGTTCTACTCCATATTCTTGGAGAAATATGTTCCCCATACCTTAAGAGATAAGAGACAGGATGAATTCACCACTATTGAGCAGGGAAGCTCTTTTGTTGCAACCTACGAGGCCTGATTCTATTCACTATCCAGGTATGCTTTACCCCTACTGCCTATAGAGGAAGAGAGGATCAGGTGGTTTGTTAAGGGCCTGAATGTGGGTCTCCAGTTATCAGTTCTTCAGATGGTCTCCTTAGGTAAAACATTTTGGGAGGTGGTAGAATATGTGAAGAATATAGAGGGCATGAAGCAGGAGGGGTATGCAAAGAATGCAGAAAAGAAGGCTCAAAGGGTAGGTTCCTACAATGGCCCTATTGTTAGGACTCCGATACCACAGGTTTTCTCTGGGAGTCCTATTTAGTCGGCTATGCATTTATCATCCGGAGGTCCGTCAGGAAATACTCCCCGATCAACAGGTGGAGTCGGGGGTACTCATCTTGTTTGCTCAAACTTCGGGGCATGTCCTATTTCTACTGTTCTGGCTCAAAGGCTAGTGATCCAGAAGTTATTCTATGAGTATGGGGAGTATAGCCACATTCGTAGATGGTGTCCAAGGTTTGGCCAGGGCGGATAGATTATTCTGCACCCAGCTCTTTGAGCTCCATCCCCTGCCGAAAGAGGAGGTAGTGAGTTCAACAAAGATCATCCAAAGCTTGGACGAGGTAGTCAACTAGCCATCAGAGGTGGTGCTTAGTCGAGTAGAGGAGGTGCTAAGGTGGGTAGGGATGGCACCCAGTTAGGTAGAGGGGTGGCACAGCCCAACCAGTGGGGTTCACAGACAGTTAAGCAGGCCCACTTTAATGCTTTTCCGGATAGGCCCGAGGTAGAGGCTTCAGATGCTGTTATTATAGGTATGATCTTCGTGTCCGAAAAAATGGCTATTTCATTGTTTGATCCGGGTTCCACATTTTCCTATGTGTCTTCTTATTTTGTATTTGGTTTGGATCTTGTTTATGATGTGCTTGGCACTCCTATCCATGTGTATACTCTTGTTGAAAATTTTGTGTTGGTGGATAGGGTTGTTCGTGATTGTATTGTTGATTTCATGGGGTTCGACATTCTGGTAGACTTAGTGATCTTGGATATGGTTGATTTTGATGTGATTCTGGGAATGAGCTAGTTATTCCTTACCATGCCATTCTAGATTTCCATGCTATGATCGTCTCTATATCGAGGCCAAGGTCGTCCAGGTTGGAGTTGAAAGGGAATTGTAGTCCTGCTCCTAAGAAAATCATCTCTTATATTCATGCCCGTAAGTTGATAGAGCGAGGTTGTTCAACATATCTAGTGCATATTTAGGATAGTAGTTCCAAGTGTCCTATAGATTTGATCCCGATAGTTTATGAGTTTTTAGAGGTGTTCCCTGAAGATCTTCCCGGTATGCCATTGGACCGTGATATTGAGTTCTGCATAGATTTAGAGCCAGAGACCCGACCCATTTCTATTCCGCTGTACCGAATGGCACCTGCTAAGTTGAGAGAACTCAAGGAACTATTGCAAGAGCTTCTTAGTAAAGGGTTTATTAGGCAGAGTGTCGTTTCATGGGGTGCTCCGATCTTGCTTGTGAAAAAGAAGGACGATAGTATGCGGATGCGCATTGATTAGCATCAACTGAATAAGTTAACTATTCAAAACAAGTATCCTCTCCCTCGAATAGATGATTTGTTTGATCGGTTACAAGGAGCAGGTGTATTTTCAAAGATTGACTTGAGATTGGGTTATCACCAGCTGAAGATTCAGGCTGAGGATATTCCCAAAATAGCTTTTGGGACCTGATGTGGGCATTAAGAGTTTCTGGTAATGTCCTTTAGACTCACTAATGCTCTAGCTGCATTCATGTGCCTGATGAATGGTATCTTCAAACCTTACTTAGATTCATTTTTGATTGTTTTTATTGATGATATCTTGGTATACTCTAAGACTAAGCAGAATCATGAGAATCATCTGAGAATAGTGTTGGGTTTGCTGAAGGAGAAGCGGTTGTGTGCTAAATTCTCTAAGTGTGATTTTTTATTGGAGTCGGTCTCTTTCCAGCGGCATGTGGTCTCCAAGGAGGGAATCAAAGTTGATCCACAAAAGATGGAGGCGGTCATAAACTGGGCTAGGCCAACTACAATGACAGAAATTCGAAGTTTCTAGGATTGGCCAGTTACTCTCGTCGGTTCATGAAGGGTTTTGCATCCATTGCTTCGGTGCTAACAAAGTTGACTTAGAAGGATGTACCTTTCTAGTTGTCGGAAGTGTGTGAAGAAAGTTTTCAGAAGCTCAATAATCTGTTAACCACAACACCTATCCTAGCATTATTGGTGGAAGGTAAAGATTTCATTATTTATTGTGATGCCTCATGGTTTGGGTTTGGTGTTTTGTTAATGCAGGAAGGGTAGGTTATTGCCATACTTCAAGGCATTTGAAGGTTAATGAAAAGAATTACCCCATGCATGACCTGGAGCTAGTAGCGATAGTGTTCGCCTTGAAAATCTGGAGGCACTACTTGTACGGGGCTCGTTGCGAAGTACTCATAGATTATTGCAGCCTGCAGTATGTGTTTTCCCATAAGGATCTCAATTTGAGACAGAGAAGGTGGATGGAATTGCTCAAGAACTATGACATCACCATCTTATACCACCCTAAAAAAGCTAATGTAGTGGCAGATGCATTGAGTTGGAAGGCAGTGAGCATGAGTAATCTAGCTTTCTTGGAAGCTACTCAGCGACTGATGGCTAAAGAAGTTTAGATACTGGAAAATGGTTGGGTGAGTCTATCTTTGATAGAAACAGATGGGATACTAGCTAGCATGGAGGCTAGGTCATCTATGTTGGAGGAAAAAAAAGGTAAGATAGTTTGAGGATGAGAAGTTGGATAAAATTAGAGATAAGGTCTTAGGGGGAGAAGCAAAGGAAGTAGTGCTAGATGGCGAAGGGGTCCTAAGGATAAAGGGGAGAGTGTGTGTTCCCCGATTTGCTGAACTAATTAAGACTCTTTTGGAAGAAGCTCACAACTCGAGGTACTCCATTCACCCCGGAACCACAAAATGTACCATGATTTGAAGCAACACAATTGATGGGCCAAGATGAAGCAAGATATTGTAGAGCATGTTGCCAATTGTTTGAATTGGTAGCAGGTGAAATACGAACACCAGAGTCCTGGGGGAGTACTTCAGAGGATGTCTATCCCCGAGTGGAAATGGGAGAGATTAGTGATGGACTTCATAGTTGGTCTTCCAAAGACATTGGGGAAGTTTGATTCCATTT
Source organism: Datura wrightii (assembly GCA_035772735.1). Taxonomy (NCBI): domain Eukaryota; kingdom Viridiplantae; phylum Streptophyta; class Magnoliopsida; order Solanales; family Solanaceae; genus Datura; species Datura wrightii. The sequence goes on along the minus strand of JASDFA010000027.1, from coordinate 101,929,624 downwards.
GGATCATTGTGGATAGATTGACAAGGTTTTCTCACTTCTTGCCTGTCCAAGTGACTTACAATGCCGAGAAGAGCCAAGATGTATGTGAAGAAAGTGATTCGGTTGCACGGGGTGCTGGTGTCGATTGTGTTTGACAGGGTACTAAGTTCACCCCTCATTTTTGGAGGACCTTGCAGGTGGATTCAGGCACCAGGTTGGACTTAAGCACAACCTTTCATCCTCAGACAGACGGACAGTTAGAAAAGACCATACAAGTGTTAGAGGACATGCTCCGGGCTTGTGTTTTTGTCACGACCCAAACGGAGGCCCCGATCATAACACAAGACAAGGAGCCTCAAGATACCCCAAGTCGACCCCATGGCACAAGCATACATCTAACTCAATCAAGAATCGAATAACCAACAATACAATCATAGTGGAAGTCTAACTTGAATATAACATCCGAATATAAAATCTGAAGTTGAATACATACATATGTCTGAATAGCCTCTAAACATGAAGAGTTAATGGGACAAGACCCCAACTAACTCAACAAGATGAAACTGAAATACATAAGGAAAATTGACTAGTCTAATCCTCGGAAGATGAGGACTCAGCAATAAAGCAATGCTAACTCTTGCAAGCTGACTAAGAGCGGAGCTGAACCTGAAAGCCGGATCCTATATCATGAAATGATACTGCATAGAAGTATTCGGTCAATACGTAGAATGTACCGAGTATGCAAGGTAAGTGAAACTGCTAATGTAAGTAAAATCATTTAAGAGCAATGCATAAATTAAACATAAACATCAGTAAACTAAGAGTAGAGCTTGCATGCATTCTTTCTGAAATCATGATCTCTTCATAACATGACATAACATAACTTCATAACGTCACAACTGAATCAGTTGACTCAAAGCTGAATTATTACATTTATAAGTAAAAGCTGAACATTGAGTCAAACCTGTTTCGGGACATGCATTTACATAAATCTCATAAGTAATGAATATGCATATCTGAAATCATGAGGAACAATGGGAAGTCGTCCTTTAACCGACATACCACGATAGAGCTTACGTGGTTCCAACTATCACACTCAAGTGGGTAGAGCCGTCCAAAGTCGTTCCAGGGCTAGGGATGATACCATGATATCGATATCAAGCTGAAGCCCCATATAGGAAGGGGAAGCTCACAAGGGAGGTCCCAAAGTCATAATGTATAAACCTACATAGGCGTGTAGTTCTGAGGCATAGGGTGATCGACCCTTAGCCTACTCGGTGCTAGACACTACTCCCAAAAGCATGTATATGCTCCACATCATATATAACAAAGCTCAACAACATATATTGGCCAAGCTCATTGATCAAATACATCTCGAATATGAAGTCATGCATATGAGAAGCTTTAGTTCAAAATGTACCACAAGCTGAAAATATAGTGGGAGCCTTTGCTCCAAAATCATGTGGTAAGCTATGTATAGGAAGACTTAACCCAAAACATACCACAAGCTAGGAATATAAAACAGGGAGTCTTCGCTCCAAAATAATGTGGTAAGCTTAATTTGGAAAAATCATCATTCATACTTAACGTGTGGGCATTGCCCAAAGCTTTATCATACATAGAAATACTCAATTCTCATTGAAAACATAATTATAAATATGGGTAGCTTCAAATCATGCTTTTTATCATAATATCTCATCATTATCACATATACTTCACAAATCTCACTTTTCATGATCATCTCATCAATGGGCTTCAAAATTCATAAGGCTAGAAACATAATTTTAATTAAAATCATTATAACCCATGCTTCACAATTCAATAATAAAATCATAATCAAGTCATACCCATGTGTAGCAATAGATAACTCATGCATTTGGGTAAAAACCCCATAGATCAATCATGGAATTTCATACTTTTTAGATAGGGATTGGGCATGGGCGTGGAAGAAACCACCCATTCATAACCCTACATACCTGTTAGAGGCTGAATCTTACTCTCCCTTGAATGCCCAAAAGAAAATTGAAAGGAATTGAAGATCCCTAGCTGGAGCACCCTCTTAACTCTTCTACTTTGCATGCATGGATGGAAAATGAATAAATCAACTTAACCCCATAAAAGGCCACTATCCATACCCCAAAACGTTGTAGTTTAGGCTTCACAAACTTAGGAATTACGGAAAAACCCTTAGTATACTCGCAGAAAATAACTGTCAAGTGGCCCTAATGAGTGACCTGACGACTCATTGCTAGGGGATACGACTCGTGGTGTCATCCGTTATGTTCACTACTTAACAAATCTTCAGGACTCTTCATGGGTCATATCACAACTCTTTGTGGGTGACCACAACTCGTGGTCACCACCCATGAAGTACACTGCCTAGACTTCGAAAAGTCTTCTCCAGGCTTGCTAACGACTCACGCCACGAATCGTGGGGACTGACCACGACTTGTGGGGACCTTCCGTGATGTTTACTGCCCCACTTTTTTTTTCCTTTCTTATTTCCCTCGCCACGGCTGACCCAACGACTCGTGGGGCCTGACCATGAGTCGTGGTAATGCCTGTGGGGTCTCCTCTTCTCCAGCCTACTCACTGAACAATTGGGCCTTCCCCACGAGTCTCATCATGACTTGTGAGTTGTCCTCACGAGTCTCACCAAGACTCGTCCAAATTTTCAACTTTTCTCCATTTCAACTCCTGGGTCTGATCCTTGGGCTCCCGAGGTATAACAATATCTCCCCCTTGGGAACATTCGTCCCCGAATGTTGGAAAACACATAGAAAAGCAGAGTTATGCAATTATCATAATCAAATACTGATCATTTAGACCGAAAACTGACAGAATGACTACCTCCGATTCAAAGTACACAGTTGAACTGAATTCACGAATCATACATATATCCACACACATAAAAGAAACATGCGTGCGTGAACTGAACATGAAACTAAATAGAGCTTTAGGTCAAAACTGATACCTCAACGTGTCACTGAGCCGATACAGAATAAATGTGGGTATCTAGCCATCATATCCGCTTCGTCCTCCCACATGGATCCTTCAACATGCTGATTCCTCCATATCACTTTAACTGAAGCTACTTCTTTGTTCCTTAGCCTTCAACCTGTCGATCCAGTATTTCCACCGGAACCTCCTCATAACTAAGTTTGTCTTTTACACCGACACTGTCCATCGGGACAACTAAAGCTGGATCACCCAAACACTTCTTCAAAAGCGATACATGAAACACAAGGTGCACGGAAGATAAATCGGAGGGCAACTCCAACTCATATGCCACCTTACCTACCCGTTTGAAAATCCGGTAGGGGTCAACATAACAAGGGCTGAGTTTTCCTTTCTTTCCAAACCGCACCACTCCTTTCATGGGAGATATCTTCAAAAACACCCAGTCATCGACTTCAAATTCTAATTCTATTCTTCTCACATCTGCATAGGACTTTTGATGACTCTGGGTAGTTTTCAACCTGTCTCTTATCAACTGAACATTCTCCATTGCCTCATGAACTCAGTCCAGCCCTATCATTGCCACCTCACCAACCTCAAACCATCCGATGGGCCACCTACACCTCTGCCCGTAAAGAGCCTCAAATAGCACCATCTGAATACTAGAGTGATAGCTGTTGTTGTTGGAAAACTCGAGTAGGGGCAGGTGATCATCCCAACCACCTTTGAAGTCAATCACGCATGCCCTCAACATGTCCTCAAGTGTTTGAAATTTTCCATTCCGCTTGACTATCAATTTGCAGGTTTGTGTATCAAGCCCTTTTTGAAATGACCTCCAAAACTGAGAGGTAAATTGAGTACCTTGATCTAAAATGATAGACAAATGCACCCCATGCTATCGAACCAACTCTCGGATATACAGTTTAGCATAATCCTCCGCCAAATCCCTAGTTTTGACAGGCAGAAAATGTGCAGCCTTGGTCAACCTGTCTACCACAACACAAGTAGAATCATAGTGTCGACGAGTACGAGGCAGGCCTGTCATGAAATCCATATTATCTTCCCACTTCCAAGTGGGAATGCTAATATCCTGAAGCACCCCTCCCGGCCTTTGATGCTCGACCTTTACTTACTGATAGTTCGGGCAATTGACTACGAATTCTTCAATATCCTTCTTCATACCATTCCACCAATATATTTCCCGAAAATCATGATACATCTTGGTGGCACCTGGGTGAATAAAGTACCTATATCCATGAGCCTCATGCATCATCCGATTCCTCAAATCATCGACATCCAAAACACATAGGCGACCCTGGTACCGAAGGACACCATCTCTCCCTTGGGAGAAGACCTCCACCTTCTGACATCGAATGGGTTCCTTCATCTTTACCATTATCGGACCCTCATCTTGCTTTGCTTTTACCTTAGCTACCAAGGACGATTCTGACCCATTTTGCACAACAACACCGCCCTCAGTTGAGTCGCTCAACCTAACTCCCAACCTTGCAAGTCGATGCACATCCTTCACCAACTCCTTCTTTACTTCATCCACGTGGGACACACTCTCCATCGAGAGTTTACTAAGTGCATCTGCTACTACATTAGCCTTACCCGGATGGTAAAGAACACTCATATCATACTCCTTAAGCAGCTCCAACCACCTTCTTTGTCGTAGATTGAGATATTTCTGCATGAACACATACTGTAAGCTCTTGTGGTCTGTAAACACATCCCCATGGACCCCATATAAGTAATGTCACCATATCTTCAATGCGAACACCACTGTAGCCAACTCAAGATTATGGGTCGGGTAATTCTTCTCATGGACTTTCAACTGTCTCGAGTCATATGCTATCACTTTCCCATGCTTCATAAACACACACCCAAGTACGATCCTTGAAGCATCGCAATACACCACGAATCAATCGGTACCCTTGGGTAGGGTCAACACTAGTGCTGAAGTAAGTCGAGTCTTCAACTCTTGGAAGTTCTCCTCACAAGCCTCCAACCATTAGAACTTAACCTTCTTCTGAGTCAATTTGGTCAAGGCTGTTGTAATGGATGAAAAAACTTCAACAAATCTCTGGTAATAACCAGCTAAACCCAAGAACTCCGAATATTCAAAGGATTCAACAGTCTAGGCCAATTCTTCACTTCTTCGATTTTCTGAGAATCTACCTTTATGCCCTTACCTGATACCACATGGCTCAAAAATGCTACGGAATTCAACCAAAACTCACACTTGCTGAACTTGGCATATAATTGATGATCCTGAGAATCTGAAGCACTACTCTCAAATAAGCGGCATGCTCCTCCTCGCTCCGAGAGTGTATGAGGACGTCGTCAATGAGCACGGTCACGGAAAAATCCAGATATGGCTTGAACACCCTGTTCATCAAATCCATAAAAGCTGTGGGAGCATTCGTTAGTCCAAATGACATAGCTACGAACTCATAATGACCATACCGCATCCTAAAGGCTGTCTTCGAGATATCACTCCCCCGAACTCTGAGCTGATCCTCACTCCGGGGATTCGCAAGAAAAAAGACTTAGCCAAAAAGAAGTACATCAGAAGAAAATGCTCCATGCTATGTTCCGTGCTTACTCACTTCACTCACTCTCGTTCTCTTACTATTTTGATAGAAGAGACTTCCCACACTGAACACCAATCTAATCTCGAAAAGAATCAGTACGCTACACTATATTCCAGATGAATGCAGCCAATTCATTCTTTAGATTCACAAAGATATTGTGATCTTTAGTACCCAGACCTAAGGTATATCTTTGAGAAACACTTTGCGCCCTGAAGATGATCAAATAAATCATCGATCCTGGGTAAGGGATACCTGTTCTTGATGGTGACGTTGTTCAATTGCCGATATTCAATGCACATGCGAAGGGAACCATCCTTCTTTCGGACAAATAAGACTGGTGCACCCCATTGAGACTTGCTCGGTCTAACGAAAACCTTATCTAAAAGGTCCTTAAACTGCTCTTTCAACTCTTTTAGCTCAGCTGGAGTCATCCTGTAGGGAGGAATAGATATAGCCTGCATGTCGGGAAGAAGGTCAATACCAAAATCAATCTCCCACTCGGGAGGAACACCTGGCAAATCATCAGGAAAGACCATCTGGATACTCACGTACTACTGGAACTGACTGGATAGTCGGGGTATCAGACTCAACATCCTTAACCCTAACTAGATGACACACGCAACCCTTAGAAATCATCTTCCTGGCCTTAAGGTAGGAAATGAAATGACCTACAGGCACAACTATACTACCTTTCCATTCTAAGACTGGCTCACCCGAAAATCTGAACTCTACTGCGCGGGTTCTACACTTAACTGAAGCATAACATTCAAATAGCCAATCCATGCTGAGAATCACATCAAAATCAGTCATGGCTAACTCTATCACATCTGCTGAGGTGAACTTATGAAGAACTGAGATTGGGCAACATCTATACACCCGTCTAGCTATAACTGAGTCACCTACTAGAGTAGAAACTGAGAAGGGTTCTAACAAGACTTCGGGACTGACTCTGAAGCTACTGGCCACGTAAGGTATCACAAAAGATAAGGTAGCCCCCGAATCTAAAAAAGTATAAAATTTAATATAAAATTAATATGGAAAACTCATAATATACCAGTGACCACATTCAGGGAGACCTCCTTTTCCTAACGGGATGCTAGAGCATAGAATCTATTCTGGCACTGACCGCTAGCTGTGCTAGTAGATGCCCCCTGATGGGTTGAGCATGCGGGAGGGGCTGCTAAACTAGAAGTTGGGCCTTGGCCCCCAACCTGATCCTGTCTCGCTACTGGACAATCTCTAAGCATGTGTCCGGGCTTCCCACACCCGAAACAAGTACCTAAACCTGCCAAGCACTGACCTGTGTGCCCCTGACTATATCTGTGACAAGCTGGGATGCTAGAATCTGCGGGTCTGCTGCTTTGACCCCTCGAGCCTGATGCTCGCCCTCTCTAATCATGTCTAGGCCTGGATGGCACACTCAATGCTGATGATGCTGGGGCTGATGATCTTTGGTGTGAATGCGGTCGGTGCCCACCACCGGACCTTCGCTGAGAGAATCTGTGGTCCTCAGTCCTATTCCTTTTGGCCTTCCTCTCTTGAATGTGCCGCCTCCATCTGCTGGGTGTACAACACTATCCGTGGGAAATCCATATCCTGATAGAGAATAGCAGTCCTACAATCCTTGTCCAAGTAGCCCGCTACTCCATGGATGAATCTACTCACCCGCATCCTCTGATCGACTACCAACACTAGGGAATATTTCAAGAGGTGAGTGAACTCAAGGTCATACTCTTTTACAGTCACTCTCCCTTGCTTCAAATTAATGAACTCAGCTGTCTTCAGCTCCCTCATCTCACAAGGGAAGAACCGGTCTAGAAATACAACCTGGAACTCTTCCTAAGTGACCGGACCTGCTCTTGTGACCCTGCTATCCTTCCATTGGCGAAACCAGATATGCGCAACCCCTTCTAACAAATAAGAGGCCAACTAGGTGCATTTAACCCCATTCACCCCTATGACTTGGGTGATCTCGACAATCTCGTCAATAAACTCATGCAGGTCCTCATCTACCTTGGACTCAAGGAAATCTGGCGGGTTCATCCTTAAGAAGTCTCTGACTCGAGCCTCCATTGTGTTTCCATTTTCAGGAACATGCGCAACGGCCTGCTGATTGACCCGAGTGGTCAAGGCCAGTGCAAGCATCTGAATAGCGTCCCGTAACTCAACATGGGCAGTTGGCTCTAGTGCTTGGGGCTCCTGAACTGGTGGGTCTTGCTAATGCCCATGCCCATTGCCATCTTCATGGCCTTCACCATTCCAATTTCTTCTTTAGTTCACTCTTCGAGGAGCTATGATTCTGCAATCGCGAATAGCATAAATTAGAAGGATAGAAAGACTTTTCATCGAACGACATAGATCATGAAAGAAGGGAACATCTCCTAAAAATCTTGTAGCCTCTTTGTCATAAGCGTGGATCACTTCACACCCATGAAAAAGACTCTATACTCAACGCGGCTTTTAGACACCCTAGGACACATCCAAACCTATTGCTCTGATACAAAATTTGTCATGACCCAAATGGAGGCTCGGATCATAACACGAGACAAGGAGTCTTGAGAGACCCCAAGTTGACCCATGGCATAAGCATAAATCTAACTCAATCAAGAACTAAATAACCAACAATACAATCATAACATAAGTCTAATTTGAATATAACATCTGAATATAAAATATGAAGCTAAATACACACATAGGTCAGAATAGCCTCTAAACATAACGAGTTGATGGGACCAGACCCCAACTAACTCAACAAGCAGAAACTGAAATACATGAGGAAAACTTATTAGTATAGTCCTCGGAAGATGACGACTCAACAATAAAGAAATGATAACTCTAGCAAGATGACTAAGAGCGAGGCTGAACCTGAGAGTTGGATCCTGTACATGAAATGATAGAACATAGAAGTATGCGGTCAGTATGTGGAATGTACCGAGTATGCAAGGTAAGTGAAACTGCTGTAAGTAAAGTCAATTAAGAGCAATGCACAAATTAAACATAAACATTAGTAAATTAAGAGCCGGGCTTGCATGCATTCTTTCTGAAATCATGATCTCTTCATAACATGACATAACATAACTTCATAACATCAAGATTGAATCAATTGACTCAAAGCTGAATTACGACATTTATAAGTAAAAGCTTAATATTGAGTCAAACCTACTTTAGGATATGCATTTACATAAATCTCATAAGTAATGAATATTCATATCTGAAATCATGAGGAACAATTGGAGACTCGTCCTTTAACCGACATACCATGATAGAGCTTACGTGGTCCCAACTATCACACTCAAGTGGGTAGAGCTGTCCAAAGCCTTCCCAGGGCCAGGGACGATACCATGATATCAATATAAAGCTGAAGCCCCATATGGGAAGGGGAAACTCACAAGGGAGGTCCCAAAATTCATAATTTATAAACCTACGTTGGCGTGTAGTTCTGAGGCATAGGGTGATCGACCCTTAGCCTACTCGTGCTAGGCACTACACCCAAAAACATGCATATTCTCTACATCGTATATAACAAAGCTCAACATCGTCTATTGACGAAGCTCAATGATCAAATTCATCTCGAATATGAAGTCATGCATATGAGAAGCTTTAGTTCAAAACATACCACAAGCTAAAAACATAGTGGGAGGCTTTGCTCCAAAACCATGTGGTAAGCTATGCATAGGAAGACTTAACCCAAAATATACCACAAGCTAGGAATATAAAATTGAGAGTCTTCACTCCAAAATAATGTGGTAAGCTTAATTTTGAAAAATCATCATGCATACTTATCGTGTGGGAATTTCCCAAAGCTTTATCATACTTGGAAATACTCAATTCTCATTGAAAACATAATTGTAAACTTAGGTAGCTTCAAATCATGCTTTTCATCATAATATCTCATCATTATCATATATACTTCTCAAATCTCACTTTTCATGATCATCTCATCAATGGGATTCAAAAGTCATATGGGTAGAAACATAATCTTAATTAAAATCATTATAAAAATAGCCCATGATTCACAATTCGATAATAAAATCATAATCAATTCTTACCCATGTCTAGAAATAGATAACTCATGCATTTGGGTAAAAACCCCATAGATAAATCATGGAATTTCATACTTTTTAGAGAGGGATTGGGTATGGGTGTAGAAAATACCACCCATTCATAACCCTACATACCTGTTAGAGGCTGAATCTTACTCTCCCTTGAATTCCCAAAAGAAAATTGAAAGAAATTGAAGATCACTAGCTTGAGCACCCTCTAAAATCTCTTCTACTTTCATGCATGGATGGAAAATGAATAAATGAACTTAACCCCATAAAAGTCCACTATTCATACCCCAAAACATTGCAGTTTACGCTTTAGGAACTTAGAAATTATGGAAAAGCCAAATTATGGAAAAGCCCTTACTAAACTCGCAGAGAATAATTGCCAGGCGGCCCTAACGAGTGACCTGACGACTCGTTGTTAGGAGGGTATGACTCGTGGTGTCATCCATTATGTTCACCGCTTAACAAATCTTCTGGGATCATCACGGGTCATCTCATGACTCGTTGTGGTTTACCCCGACTCGTGGTCACCACTCGTGAAGTACACTTCCTTAACATTGAAAAATCTTCTCCAGGCTTGCTAATGACTCACCTACAAATCGTTGGGACTGACCACGACCCATGGGTACCTTCCATGATGTCCACTACCCCACTTTTCTTTTCCTTTCTTATTCCCTCCCCACGGCTGACCCAATGACTCATGGGGCCTGACCATGAGTCGTGGTCACGCCCGTGGGGTCTCCTCTTCTCCAGCCTCCTCACTGAACACTTGGGCCTTCCCCACGAGTCTCATCACGATTCGTGGTTTGTCCTCATGAGTCTCACCACGACTCGTCCTATGTCTGGTACCAAATTTTCAACTTTTTTGCATTTCAATTCCCGTTTCTAATTCTTGGGCTCCCGGGGTATAACAATTATAGATTTTGGGGGCTATTGGGATAAATTTCTACCATTGGCAGAGTTTTCCTATAACAACAACTATCACTTGAGCATTGGCATGGATCCATTGAAGAATTGTATGGGAGGAAATACTGGTCTCCAATTAGTTAGTTTGATGCATTTGAGGTGCGACCTTGGGAAACCGATTTGCTGAAGGAATCCTTTGGAGAAATTTCGGACAATCCAAGAATGTCTGGTAGCTGCTCAATTAGACAAAAGTAGTATGTGGACAAGAAAGTGCAAGATATGGAATTTATGAAGGGAGAACAAGTTCTGCTCAAAGTATCTCCCATGAAGGGGGTGATGAGGTTTGGTAAGCAAGGCAAGCTTAGCCCCAGGTACATCGGACTATTTGAAATACTCCGGCGTGTGGAAGAAGTAGCTTATGAGCTGGCTTTGCCGCTAGGGTTTTCTGGGGCACATCCGACCTTCCAAATTTCCATGTTGAAGAAGTACCACAGGGATGGATCATATATTATTAAATTGTTATCTATGCCGCTAGATGATAATTTGTCCTATGAGGAGGAGACAACGAAAATTTTGGATAGAGAGGTTTAGAAGAAGCTGAGGTCAAAATAGATCCTAATGGTAATGGTCTAGTAAAAGAATCATCCTATAGAGGAAGCCACATAGGAGATTGATGCCGCTATGCGGATCAAATATCCTCAGTTGTTTGTGGAATCTGATACATTTTGTTCCTTGCTTTTATTATAGACCATTTGGGGACAAACATTACTTTAATTGGTATCAGATGTAACGACCCATATGTCATTACGAATGGGGGACGGACTTAGAACACTCGAAAAGCTAGAATCTATAGAAAATTGTTGTGAAATTAGCTAAGCATTAAAAGATGACTTTTCTGGGAGTTACTGGTTTCGGGGGACCTCTACAGGGTAGGATATCCATTACAGCGAGACCGTGGTGATGGTCGGAGTTCCACCGTAATGGATCGGGGAACTAACTGTCGGATCCACTGTAGCGATTTCCTGACCGCTCTAGCGGGTCTGCTGCAGTAGAAATGTGACTGCTATAGTGGACGACGGAACTCAAAAAGTGGATTTAAGTGAGATTTCTGGGGTTATACCCCATTATTTCCAAAAACGTGAAGAGAAAGGTCTGGAGGCGATTTTCTCCCCAAGAATAGTAAATTCCTCTCCCAAGGTAGGCTCGTTGATCCCCTATCTCAATGATGGATATTGTTGACCATAGAATTCATAGAAAATCTTGAATAGTAGATTTTTTTAAGTTGAGAAAACCCAAGGATCATAGACTAGGACTGGATCATAAGGTGGTTTGATTAGAGGTTTGAGGAGTATTAATCATTCCCCGAGATTTACTTGCTTGAGAATATGGGTTACGCGGGAATTAGGAGCAAGAACTAGGTGGAATTGGGGTTTTACTTTTGAAAGTGCTCTGAAGGGAAGGGGTTGAACTTCTAAAACCCTTATTCAAAAGATCAAATAATGAAATTACTCTATATTTTTGTTGTAGATTTTGAACTTTCTGAGGCGTTTAGAAAAGGCAAGGCTCCTACGGAATTGCTGACTTTCGTACCCAAAAACAAAGGTAGGTTATGGTTTAAGGGAAATAGACCCTATTTAATGGCATATATGTTTTTTGCAATGATGATATGTGATTGGTCTATGTAAATTACCCGTTATGAAACTTTACTATTGAATGAACTGTAACGGTAATAGATATGATATTGTAATACCTCAGAAGTGCCTCACCTTAGACTCGAGAGTTTAAATGAAAAGTAGCAGAAAAGTAAGAAGTTCTCTCAGAACGACCCATGGAACGATTCATTATAGGGTCCATGGAACTGGCTGTGGGATCCAGGGATGACTTGTTGTATTGGTCGTTGCTTCGAACAATAGCTAATTTCCTGCGAGTTTAGTAAATGAAAATCCGTAACTTCTGAACCCCTAAACCCTATACTATGTCATTTTAAGCTCAGAAAAAGGTGTTTTAAGAGGGTTAAGTCCATTATAAACTCATCCTCTTCCATGAATGCAAGCCTATAGGTTCTAAGGGGTGATCAAGCTTAAGATTCATCTAGTTCTTCCCAAAATTTCATTGGGCTTCCAAGAGGGTTTGTCAAATAAGATTCTTTCAGGTATATAGGGTTATGAATGGGTGTAATCATCCACGCCCATGCCCAATCCCTCTTTAATTCATGAAATTCTAGTTGATGAATCTATGGGGGTTTTAACCCAACATGTGAATTCTCTAAGTATCACTCATAGGTATGATCTAAGCATGTTTCTAATGTTGAATTTGATTAAGGGGCATATTTTATTATGTTTTTAATTACAATTATGTTTTCAAGTGTTACAAATTATTATGCCCAATCATAAAAGAATTCATGAAAGGTTGAGATTATGATCTATGTTTTCAATTATGATGAGATGTATATGAAGAAAGTATGATTGTGAATTACCCATGTCTAAATTCATGTTTTGAATAATCTAAGTCTATTTCAAGCATGCTTGAATATTGGGCAATCCCATATAATCAAGTATGTTTTGAGATGTATTTAAATTTCATGTTATTAGCTTACCACATGGTTTTGGAGTCTAGACTCCCACTCTTTCCATCTTTATATATGGTTCAAGCCCAAGGCTACTCATGTTCTCATTTAAGATTATACATGTATGTTTATTATTTAGCTTCATCACTAGACGATGGTTCAACTTCATTGAAAAATGATGGAGAGCATATGCATCTTTTTGGGAGTAGTGTCTAGAACCGAGTTGGCTAAGGGTCAGTCAAACCTATGCCTCAAAACTACGTGCCAACGTAGGTATATTCAAATTATTTGGGATCTCCCTTGTGAGCTTCCCCTGCCCCTAAGGGGCCTTCAACTTGATATCGATTATGATAGTGTCCTTATCCTTGGCAAGTCTTTAGACGGCTCTGTCCATTTTAGTGTATTAGTCGAGACCACGTAAGCTCTATCATTGTAATGTCAGTTATAAGATGAGTCTCTCATTGTTCCTCATGATTTCAGTTATGCATGTTCATCAGTCCTGATATTATGTTTTTAGCAGGTTTGATCCAAGGTTAAGTTTAACATATGATTATCAGTTTTCAGCTTTGGGTCATTCAATTCAGTTATGATGCTTAGTTATGATACTCAGTTATGCATGAATCATGTTTTTAGATAATAGCATGCAAGTCCTGCTCTCAGACTCTTATGATGAAATATTTTATGTTTGCATGATCACTGATTTTACTTACTTAGAAGTTTTACTTATCTTACATACTCAGTACATTTCACATACTAACCACATATTTTACGTTGTATCGTTTCATAATACTAGATCGGATATTCAGGCTTAGTCCTGCCAGTAGCCAGACTCTCAATATTAGCTTCTTCCAGTCTCAGTTGGTGAGTCCGCATCTTCCATTCTCTTGGAGAACTAGATAAGGGCAAAGAAAAAAAGGGAATGTTTCTATGTCAGATATATATATATATATATATATAAGTTGATCATGAATTCTCTCTAGGGGAGATTGGGTATAAGCCCTGAAAGCACGGTTAACGATGTAGTAGACGATGCTCGCCACAAACATTTACTTCAAACTTCTGAGAAGTAGGCCCTTTATTAGTTGTACTGAGTATTTTTAGTTTCAAACTATGGTGAGTTAGTTGGGTTCTTGTCCCATCAACTCGTCAGTAGTAGAGACTTTTTAGACATAACACGTATTAAGTTTCAACCTTGTGTTATGTATTTTGATGTTATGATATTTTCAGTCTTTCACTTTATTATATATGTTAGACTTCTTCTTGATTATGTTGAATTCAGATGTCATGTTCATGCCATGGGTCGACTTGGAGCCTCTAGGGGTTTTTTGTCCCGTGTCTTAATCCGGGCCTATGTTTAGGCCGTGAAAAACCTTGTATCAGAGAATTAGGTTTTGAAGTATCCTAAGGTGTTTGAAAGTCGTGTTAAGTAAGTCTTTTTCTTGGGTCTGAAGCGCTCCACACTTATGACGAAGAGGCTACGAGACATTTAGGAAATGTTCTCTTCTTTCATGATCTAAGTCATGCAATGAAATGTCTCTATCCTTCTAACTCGTGCTATACACATTTTAAGAATAATGCCTCCTTGTTGAGTTAATGGAAGAAGGAATGGGAATGGAAATAGCCACGAGAATGGAATGGGGATGGGCACCAGCAGGCCCTACCAGCCCATGAGGATCATATACTCGAGCAGGGTGCCTATGCTGAGTTTAGTGCAACCATACAAATTCTAGCTCAGGAGTTGATCACCTAAGTAAATCAACAGGCGGTAGCGCATTTCCCTTAGAATAGAAATACGGCGGCCACAAGAGTTAGAGATTTTCTGAGGATGAACCCTCTGGATTTTCTTGGGTCAAAGGTGGACGAGGATCCACATGAGTATATTGATGAGATTCTAAATATCACCCACGTCATGGGGTGAATAGAGAGGAGTGCACCCATCTAGCCTCGTATCAATTGAAAAGGGTTGTGCACATTTGGTTCAAGCAATGGAAGGATAGCAGGGTAGTGCGAGCATGCCCTATTGGTTGGGAGGAGTTCCACACCAAATTTTTGGATCGATTCTTCCCTCGTGAGACGAGGGAGATTAAAGGAGCCGAGTTTGTGAATCTAAAGCAAGGAAAGATGACAGTTCAGGAGTATGCCTTGGAGGTCACTCGCCTGTCCAAGTATGCACTTGAGATGGTGAAAAATCAGAGAGCTCGATTAAGTCAGTTCATGCATGGTATAGCAGACTATTTGGTCAAGGATTACCAGACCGTGATGCTTCATCAGGAAGTTGACTTTCCTTGGATAATTCTGCACACCCAGCAGATGGAAGCGGTACAGGTGAGTAAGAGGGAGAGACAGGCCAAGAGGGTTAGGACTGATAGCTTCGGATTCTCCCAACAGAGACCTGGTGGTCCCTGCTAGCAGTTCCACCAAAGATCTTCAGCCCCGCGCTGTAGGCTATGAGTGTTCCTTCCAGATCTAGGCACGAACAGAGGGGACGAGCATCAGGCTCTAGAGGTCAGTGTAGCAGACCTGTAGAGTCCAGCATTCCAGAGTGTAGCAGGTGTGGGCGGAGACACACGGGTCAGTGCTTAGCAGGTTCAAGTGTTTGTTTCGGGTGTGGGAAGCCCGGACATATGCTTAGGATTACCGAGCATCAAGTTAGGGCCATAATAGGGGCCGAGGCCTAGCTTCCAGTTGAGCAGCTGCACTAGCACGCCCAGCTCGGCAGGGTGCGTCCACCAGTACAGGTGGTAGCCAGTGCCAGGATAGGTTTTATGCCATTGCATCTCGACAGGAGCAGGAGGTCTCCCCGGATGTATTCAGTGGTATGTTACGAGTATTCCACCTTGATGTATATGCATTGTTAGATCCAGAAGCTACTTTGTCTTTTGTGACACCTTATGCTGCTAGTAGTTTCGAAGTCAGCCCCGAAATCCAATTAGAACCCTTCTCAGCCTCTACTCCAATTGGTGATTCAATTATAGCTCAATGGGTATATAGATATTTCCCTATCACTGCTCTTTAGAAAATCACCTCAGTAGATTTAGAAGAGCTAGACATGACCGATTTTGATGTTATCTTCGGCATGGATTGGCTACATGCATGTTATGCCTCAGTTAATTGTAGAACCCGTGCAGTAGAGTTCAGATTTCCAGGTGAGCCAGTTCTAGAGAGGAAGGGTAGCTCAATTATGCCTGTAGGTCGCTTCAATTCCTACCTTAAGGCCATAAATATGATTTCTAAAGGTTGTATATACCATCTAGTTAGGGTTAAGGATGCTACATCCAAAAACCTGACTATACAGTCAGTTCCTGTAGTGTGTGAATACCCAGAAGTGTTCCCAAACGATTTACAAGGTATTCCTCCCGAGAAGAAGATCGATTTTTGTATTGACCTTCTTCTCAATACGCAGCCTATATCTAATCCTCCTTACATAATGGCTCCATCTGAGCAAAAGGAGTTGAAGGAGCAGTTGAAAGACCTCTTAGACAAGGCTTTCATCAGACCTAGCAAATCCCCATAGGGTGCACCAGTTCTCTTTGTCCCAAAGAAGGATGGTTCCCCTCGGATGTGCATTGATTATCGGCAATTGAACAAGTCACCATCAAGAACAGGTATCCCCTCCCCAGGATTGATGAATTCTTTGACCAGCTCCAGGGTGCCAAGTGTTTCTCAAAGATAGACCTTAGATATAGATATTATCATCTCAGGGTTTGGGAGAGTGACATCTCAAAGACAGCCTTTAGGACTCGGTATGATCAATATGAGTTTGTAGTCATGTATTTTGGGCTAACGAATGCTCCTGAAGATTATATGGACTTGATGAATGGGGTATTCAAGCCATACTTGGATATGTTCGTGATCGTGTTCATAGATGACATCCTTATATACTCTTGGAGCTAGGAGGAGCATGCTGCTTATTTGAGGGTGGTCTAATAGACCTTGAAGGATCTTCAATTGTATGCTAAGTTCAGCAAGTGCGAGTTTTTCTAGACTCAGTGGCATTTTTGGGTCATGTGGTATCAAGTGAGAGTGTGCATGTGGACTCTCGAAAGATAGCAGCGGTGAAGAATTGTCCAAGACCAATTAGTCCTTTGGATATCAGGAGTTTCATAGGTTTAGCTGGTTACTACCAGAGGTTTGTTAAAGGGTTTTTATCTATTGCAGCACCGTTGACTAAATTGACCCAGAAGAAAATGAAGTTTCAATGGTCGGAGGCTTGTGAGAAAAGCTTCCAAGACTCGAATCACCTTAGCACTATTGTTGACCCTACCTGAGGGCACCGATGGGCTTTTGGTATATTGTGATGCTTCAAGGATAGATCTTAGTTGTATATTAATGTAGCATGGTAAAGTTATAGCTTATGCTTCTAGGAAGTTGAAAGTCCATGAAAAGAACTATTCGACTCACGACCTCGAGTTGGTGGCGTTAGTATTTACCTTGAAGATTTGGAGACACTATATGTATGGGTCCATGTGGATGTGTTTGCAGACCACAAGATCTTATAAAACGTGTTTACCCAAAAGGATTTAAATCTATGTTAGAGGAGGTGGTTGGAGCTTTTGAAGGATTATGATATGAGTGTCCTTTATCATCCAGGCAAAGCCAATATGGTGGTAGATGCTCTTAACATACTTTCTATGGATAGTGTGTCCCATGTAGATGAGGAAAGAAAAGCATTAGTGAAGGATGTGCATTGGCTTGCACGACTAGGAGGCTTTCTTGTTGACTCGACAGATGGAGGTGTCATTGTTCAGAATGGGTCAGAAGCATCCTTAGTGACCGAGGTCAAATCTAGACAAGACGAGAACTCTATTTTTGTAAAATTGAAGGATGTTATTCAGAATAAGAAAGTGCAGGTTTTCTCCCAACGGGGAGATGGTGTGCTATGATATCAGGGTCATTTGTGTGTACCGGGTGTTGATGACTTGAAGGGGAGGATGTTGCATGAGGCTTGTGGTTCTAGATATTCTATCCATCCAGGTGCCACCAAGATGTACCGTGACCTAAGGGAAGTCTATTGGTGGAATGGCGTGAAGAAGGATATAGCAGAGATTGTGGCTAAGTGTCCGAATTGTCAACAAGTGAAGGTTGAGCATCAAAGACCTGGAGGTGTGCTCCAAGACATTAACATCCCTACTTGGAAATGGGAGGACATCAATATGGACTTCATTACAAGGTTGCCTCTTACTCATCGACAATATGACTATTTGGGTGGTTGTAGACAGGTTGAATAAGGCAGCTCATTTTCTGCTAATCAAGACTACCAATTCAGCGGAGGATTATGCTAAGTTGTATATTTGGGAGTTAGTTCAGTTGCATGGAGTACCCTTGTCCATTATATCAAATAGAGGTACTCAGTTGACCTTCTAGGTTTGGAGATCGTTTCAAAAAGGACTTGGTACTCAGGTCAAGCTTAGCACAACATTTCACCCGCAAATATATGGTCAAGCCGAGGGGACCATTCAGACACTTGAGGATATGTTGAGAGCGTGTGTTATTGATTTCAAGGGTAGTTGGGATGATCATTTGCCTCTCATTGCGTTTGCATATAACAACAGCTACCATTCCAGCATACAGATGGCTCTGTTTAAGGATCTCTATGGGCGAAGATGTAGATTGCCTATTGGTTGGTTTGAAATTGGTGATGCTATATTGATAGGTCCAGATTCAGTCCATGAGGCCATGAAGAAAGTTCATCTTATAAGGGATAGGTTGAAAACAACTCAGAAGTCGCCAAAAGTCCTATACAAATGTGAGGAGGAGGGAGCTTGAGTTTGAAGTTGATGATTGGGTATTTCTGAAGGTATCTCCTATGAAGGGAGTGATAAGGTTCGGAAAGAAGGGAAAATTAGTCCCCATTATGTCGGTCCATACCAGATTATGAAACAGGTTGGCAAGGTAGCATATAAGTTGGAGTTGCCCTCAGAATTAGATTCAGTTCATCCAATTTTCCATGTATCGCTCTTAAAGAAGTGTTTGGTGATCCAGGTCTGCTTGTTCCAGCAGATATTGTAGGTGTGAAGGATAGCCTTAGCTATGAGGAGGTTCTAGTAGAAATACTTGATCGTCAAGTTTGAAAGCTAAGGAACAAAGAAGTAGCCTTAATAAAGGTTTTGTGGAGGAATCAGCATGTTGAGGGAGCTATGTGGGAAGCTGAAGCAGACATGATGGTGAAATACCCACATCTTTTTCCTTCCAACACAGTTCTAGCTTGAGGTACCAGTTTCCTCCCTAGTATTCCGTTCAGTTTCATATTCAGTTTATGTGTTGCAGTTTCTTTCATGTCAATGTACGAATGTGTGATTCATGAATTTAGTTCAATCATGTAGTTCAGTCCGGAGACAGTCACTTTGTCAGTTTTCAGCTCTAAATGTTTGGTATTTAATATGGCAGTTGCATTTCTCAGATTTTCTGTATGTTTACCCACATTCCAGGACGAATGTTTCCAAGGGGGAGATATTGTAATACCCCGGATGTTCCTAAGCCTAGACTTGGGAGTTTAAATGAAAATTAGTAGAAAAGTTAGAAGTTTTCTTAGAATGATAGGTGGAACGAGTCGTTGTAGCCACTCGCGGTCAGGTTCTACATCAGAGGGTCCTCGGTGATGGGTCTAGGGACAACCCATTGTTTGATGTAACGAGTCATTATAAGTGGGTCATTGTAAAGATGGTTCTGGTCAAACAAGGCTAGCACTAGTCATGGGACAACTCGTTGTCCTAAACAACGGGTTGTTGTATGCGTCCGTTAGGATGATTTCTAGGATGGGAGTAGTGGCGACAACGGATGGTAACGACGGGTCATTGGAGCTGGTAACGACTCGTCGTGTCTGGTCGTGGTAGAAGACCTGAGATGGGAAAATGAGATGAAACAACGAGGGAAGTAACGGGCTATGGGAGCTGGGGACGACTCATTGTATTGATCATTGCTTTGAACAGTAGCTAATTTCCTATGAAAATAGTAAGAGCAAATCCGTACCTTCTAAACCCTTAAACCATATACTACATCATTTTAAGCTCAGAAAAGGGTGTTTTAAGAAGGTTAAGTCCATTCTAAACCCATCCTCTTCCATGAATGCAAGCCTAAAGGTTCTAAGGGGTGATCAAGCTTAGGATTTATCTAGTTCTTCCCCAAAATTCCATTGGGCTTCCAAGAGGGTTTGTGAAATCAAATTCTTTCAAGTATGTAGGGCTATGAAAGGGTATAATCATCCTCACCCATGTCCAATCCCTCTTCAATTCATGAAATTCTAGTTGATGAATCTATGGGGTTTTAACCCAACATGTGAACTCTCTAAGTATCAATTATGGGTATGAGCTAAGCATGTTTCCAATGTTTAATTATGATTAATGGGCATATTTATTATGTTTTTGATTAAAATTATGTTTTCATGTTTTACAAATTATGATGTCCAATCGTAAAACAATTCATGAAATGTTGAGATTATGATCTATGTTTTCAATTATGATGAGTATATGAAGAAAGTATGATTGTGAATTACCCATGTATACATTCATGTTTTGAATAATCAAAGTCTATTTCAAGCATGTTTAAATATTGGGCAAGCCCATATAATCAAGTATTTTTGAAGATGTATTTAAACTTCATGTTATTATCTTACCACATGGTTTTGGAGTCTAGATTATCACTCTTTTCAGCTTGTGGTATGGTTTGAGCCCAAGGCTCCTCATGTTATGATTTTAGATTATGCATGTATGTTTATTATTTAGCTTCATCACTAGATGATGGTTCAGCTTCATAAGAAAATGATGGAGAGCATATGCATGTTTTTGGGAGTAGTGTTTAGCACCAGGTAAGCTAAGGGTCAGTCAACCCTATGCCTTAGAACTACGTGCCAATGTAGGTATGTTCAGATTATTTGGGACCTCCCTTGTGAGCTTCCCTTGCCCCCAAGGGGCCTTCAGCTTGATATCGATATCATGGTAGCGTCCTTAGCCCTGGAAAGGCTTTGGACAGCTCTTCCCACTTGTAATAGTCGGGACCACGTAAGCTCTATCGTGGTAATGTTGGTTAAAAGACGAGTCTCCCATTATTCCTCATGATTTCAGTTATGCATGTTCATTAGTCTTTATATTATTTTTTCAGCAGGTTTGACCCAATGTTCAGTTTTACTTATGATTATCAGTTTTCACCTTTGGGTCATTCGATTCAGTTATGATGTTTAGTTGTGATACTTAGTTATGCATGAATCATGTTTTAGATAATAGCATGCATGCCCTACTCTTAGACTCTTATGATGAAATGTTTTATGTTATGCATGATCACTGATTTTACTTATTTAGCGGTTTTACTTACCTTACATAGTTGGTACATTCCACATACTGACCGCATACTTTATGCTGTATCATTCCATGATACAGGCTTAGATATTCAGGCTCAGTCTCGCCAGTAGCCAGACTCTTAGTATTAGCATCTTCCAGTCTCAGTTGGTGAATCCTCATCTTCTGAGGGCCCTTTATCTATTTTATTGAGTATTTTCAGTTTTAGATTATAGTAAGTTAGTAGGGGTCTTGTCCCATAAACTCGTCAGTAGTAGAGGTTTTTCATACATAGCATGTATTTTGTTTTAGCCTTGTGTTATGTATTCAGATATTATGATATTTTCAGACTTTCTCTTTATTATATAAGTTAGACTTCCGCTTGATTATGTTGAATTCCAATGTCATGTTCATGCCATGGGTCGACTTGAAGCCTCTCGAGGTTCTTTGTCCCATGTCTCGATCCGGGCCTATGTTCAGGTCATCACAGAAATGGTCTGTAACTTGTTATAAAGTAATGTTGAATAGTTAAGTGAAGTTACTTTACATTACTATTGAGATGTTTGATGGTTGTATTTATGAAAGCGATGGAGTAGATTTTAAAATCCTGAGTGTTTAAAGAATTCATCCCAAATATTCTATTGAATGATAATGGTGAAGGATATTAATAATATCCTAAGATTAGAGGCTCATACCTGAGGGGAGCATCCAAGCGAGCAATATTGGTTGAGTGGCTCGTGTTTGAGAGGAGCATCTGGACGTGCATATAGGTAGGAGTGGGTACCACGCTGGTATAGTACATGGATTTCTAGAGTCCTCCGCATGTCATGATTGGAAGGGAAAAAATAAGACCCTCTAGCATCTGTATACACTAATATTGATGAAGGAGCATTTTGTGGGGACTTGGCGGAGGCGTGTGCCTGATATGTCACCCCTTGTTTTATTTTTTGATGTTTTTGTAGCTTATTAATGATTAGGAATGAATATGTGTTAAGTGGTAGAGTTGAGTTTGTGAACCCTGTACTTGTAACTTGAATTGAGGATGGTGGAGAAAGGTTAAGTGTGAATTGATTCAACGATTATTAATGTTAATGTTGTTATCAATGTGATGAAATGTTTAAACCGCATGTGATGATGAGTATATATGAATTGGTCTCAAAAGCTCGTGTGTCATATGATTGAATATCTGAATGTGTGAATTGTTGAAAACTGGTGAATTGATGAAATGTGCAGCTAAGTTGAGCTACTGCCTTGAGTATTACTGCTGCAGTGGAACTACTTTCGCCGCGGCGAAACCACTGTAGTGGTCAAGAGACTGCTACAGTAAAGGCCCAATCTAGTGAGTAGGCCAGTTGTCACCTGTGCAGAGCTAGTATACTTGAATTTTACTAGAATTGTTTTTGATTTTTGAGACTGGTTTTATATTATTGTTTCCTTATTATATGTTATTATGTATGGTCAGCCGATGATTCCTACCAGTACCGTGTTTGTACTGACCCTACTCCTGCACTTCTTTTCTGAGTGCAGAATATAATCCAGGAAGTTCCTCTCAACCCCACCTATAAAAAGCAGCAATTCCTCTTAAAGGTGAGCGACACGGAATGGGCTGACTTACTCCTACTTCGAATATGTCTCTCCTCTAGACATTGTAGCTTCTATTTCTTTTTAGTTTACATATTCTTAGACTTGTAATTAGACGTTGAAGTGTAATGACTTTCGGATCTTGGGAAGAGTTGATTGTTTTGGTTTAGTTGGTTGTAACAATTTTCGGATGTTACATTTCATTTCATTTTATTACAAATGTTATTTCTTCTTGAATGGTTGTTGACGGGGTAGTTGTTGGGATGTGTTGGTTCACCCACCAGGGGTTAGTGTGTGTCACGCCCCAAAACTGGGGTAGGGCGCAATTGGCACTCGATTCATGATTGATCGAGAAGCCGGCTATATAATATCTATAAATGCAACACTAAGGCTGACCAAGCCACCTGTCACAACCAACCAAGATAAATATTGAACCCATAATGTCTCAATAATAATGAACATGCAATTTGGAAAGTCGACAAGGCTACAATAAAGCTAAACAGAGCAATGGAAAACCAACACGACTACACAACCAAAACTAGTACACAAACTGGTCCACATCAGCCTCTGCAGAGTAAACAAACTGAAATGCACGGGACATGGCCCTGGCCTACCTATGGTGTACACAAAACTCAAAATAGCTAACACTATTCTGCTGAAATCTGGCTTCTACTGCATCTGATGATCTGGCCCTCAGCCTGTACTTACAGAACGATTAAAGGAAGGGTCCCCAAATGAAGGGACATTAGTAAGAATAAAATGTACTGGTATGTAAGGCTGAAAACTATAAACATATACGGTAACAATGATAATTGAGATAGAAATAAGGAATAGTAATAATCCGGAATCTTGAAAATCAAAACCTGACAATAACTCAATATTGAAGTGTAAATGCAATAATCTAATGCACAACAAAAAATATAACTAAAATGCCAGCGGCCAGCCGATCATAAAATCCATATAAAATTTGTCCAGCCAGTGTACAACACTGGCATAGAAATAAAAATGCCTCTAGATGGTGTACCACACGCGGGTAAAATCCTTCCAGCCTGTGTACCATATCGTGGTAAAATAAAAATACCTCCAGTTGGTGTACCTCACCGAGGTAAAATCAATAAAACTTAAAAAAAGTCATAAACAGAGAAAATATGGCTTATACTGGACCAACTTAACACATATAGCATAGAAATGACGAATACTAAATATGTGGTCTGCATAGGCCTCCTTCATAATGCATAACTGCAAGTGAGCACATATAACATGTAAAGCAAGAAAATAGCACTTAAATGCATGTATTCAAAACTTGTATAAATCAAAAGAAACTGCGGATGACCCAAGAGTTTCAAAAAGATTTATACATTGTGTTCAAGGGACATTTGAGCTCGGAGACTCGCTAGCTTATCGTTCGGCTTAAGGGAAAGGGATTATGAAATCTCCCCTTGGCCTGGACTATTTTATAACATACACATAAGATAAAGGACAACTATAACCAGGCAATCCGAATTCAATAAACTCGTATACCCTTAATAGATTTCGACGTCTTTACTAGGCTTAAAATCGTTACACATCATCATCTTGGCTCTTTCACTAATTTCAGTTAGCAACCAGCCCTTTAAACACATTTAACATCACAAACACACACACACACACATAAAACACATACATTAAGGACCAGCTAACAATGCCCACGCTGAGGGGTCTCCATCTTGATGTACAACTACGACAACAATCAACACAATATCACACTTTAGACGCCTCACTTCGGCTAGGAATAATCTTAAAATTTAACCTAAATAAATCATGAAACTTTAAAGCTTAAATGAAGCTTAACATACTGCTTCAACACTTGTAAAGAGATTGCTGGCTCATTCAATTCACAATGCACAGATCGTGCTTAAAAGAATGATGGAAAGGGTGCCTTACATACCTTTCTCCGATGAACTTTTCTTTAGCTGATTTTCTATTTCAATGACCATCCTTCAACCTCCTTAATCTAGTGGTTTTATAGGCAAAAAACAAGCTTAATATGTAGCACAAAATGCATCCCAAAATAACTAATTAAAGACAGTCCCAATAGCAACAACAACACACGGCAACATCAACAACATTTAGCCATTTTCTCAACTAGTTTTCACTAAATTTTGAGGGGGCAACATCAACAACATTTATCCAATTTCTCAACTAGTTTTCACTAAATTTTGAGGGAGAAACAAGAGGAAATTTTACCTTAATTCTTCTATAATTCTTCCCATCAATATGAAGTATGATTCCAGAAAAAGAAACAGCCAAAATTCCTAAGGAAAATGAGCAATACTCAGCTCACAAACAATCCATCGACAATTCACTTAGTTGCCAATTTCAAGATTTTCACTTTGCAATTTGAGGGGCGAAGTCCTTACCTTTTGTTGGGGGGTTGTTGTCACGCCCCGCCTTGGGGGGTATGACTGGCACCTGGTGCCCTGCTAGGACCTGAACTACTGGACTGCTAAGCCTAGGCACATCTGGTACCTGGCTGGCTCTAATTCACATTTATGGAAACAAAGGGCTATATAACGGCTGTAAACACAGCCTCCGGCCCATTGGCCTATAGCCTCCTGTACCTGTAATAACAGCTGACCAGAACAAGCAACTATAGGGAAGCCTATGCGGGCCGACAAGGCCACCGTGCTGTCTAGTTATCTGCATTCAGCGGTAAAATACTAGAAGGCTACGTGACCGGCAAGGTCACCACTACTGTCAAACTTATGGCCCCACACGGCCAAAATAAAGAAGCAAGAGTACTAACAGCTAACAACTGCACGGCCTCATACGACCGGCTCAACTGACCACAGGGAAATATACAGACTGCAAGCCTTTAGGAATAGCAATAGAAATGATTGGGATAGGGCCCCGACCTACCCATACTATATAACAACAGAAACTGAAGTACACCTCTGGAATTCAATCTCCGGATGACAGGAGCTGAATGCTCAACGCTGACAGGAATCACGTGGTGTCACCTGCTCGTCTATGAGTACCTGCAGGCAAGTAATGCAGCGCCCCACCGGGCGTCAGTACCGCTGGTACTGAGTATGTAAAGCAATAACTGAGAACAAAATCTGAAAGCAATAATATAACTGATGAAACTGAAGTAGAAGGAATAACTTAACTGTTCGATAATGTAAACCTTACCTTCTCTCAATCTTTACTGGAAGGGATGAGAGTCATACCTGGAAACGTATCGTGCTACTGCTGATCTACTTGTATCTAACATAACATGGCATAACATGAAATAACATAACATAGCACACACAAACCTTACCCGGCCCCCATAAGCCGGGAGGTACAACCAGCACAGAATCTATACCTCTACCCCGGTCATCCCATCTCCTATAATGGCTGTAAGCATCCCGCCGGTCCCCTGGGTATGCACTTAGGCTCGCTGATCCCCTGACTATAACTGCGTCTGAGTCCGGAGGACTCCTGAATCTGCAC
Organism: Datura wrightii; assembly: GCA_035772735.1. Lineage (NCBI taxonomy): Eukaryota > Viridiplantae > Streptophyta > Magnoliopsida > Solanales > Solanaceae > Datura > Datura wrightii. The sequence goes on along the minus strand of JASDFA010000027.1, from coordinate 101,903,244 downwards.
CCGGGCGTATCCGCTCGACTGGGGTGTGTAAGGGCCGATCAAGGCACAAATATGGGGAAAACTGGCATCCCATCTTCGTCCCCTGCGGGACGGCATGCCACTCCGTGGAGCGACGTATCCTCGTCCTCTGGCGGACGAGTCGATACAGCTATTAACCCTGGGCGGTCATGGATGCTAGGTAATCCAACCCCAAACAATACAACGGTCTCAACTGGTAATACTGTCTGTGTATCTCACATGCTGAAGCTAATAGGGGTAACGTACCGTATATATTACATGCTAAGCTAATGATAGTAATCTGTACGTATCTGTTACGTGCTGAGGCAGGTAAATATATATATAAATATGAATGTAGTCTCCTGCCGGACTGTACTGGGGCAAATGCTATATAAGATAATGTTTCTGCTGAAAACTCTGCTGTTACTAAGTTTCTGCATACACTATATGCTGGACTAGTGATAGAAATATGTACATACTTAATACATGCTGAGGCTGGAAATAATATATATGTATGTACGAATATGGTCTTCTGCCAGACTGTACTGAGGCTAATGCTGAACATGATATAGTCTTTCTGCTGAAACTATGCTGTAAACTGATTTTCTATAGTAACATGATTCACTATTTCTAACATGCTTTCTAACTTCGTTTCAACTTATCATTCTATTTCTGGGCTGTCTTATAGGTACTACTTGCTCTACTAAGTTTCGATTGAACACAATGATATACTAACATCCTGTGTAACATCGCATACTGAGCATACTGGGCAATCTCTAACACTTGCGTTAGAATCTATATCATACTGATAGGTCTCGTACACATTACAACCCAATGCTTCTCATATTGTACCAATATTTATAATAACGCAATACTCGACTTCTGAACAATCTACTGACCTTTAAATTACTATACTGTATCAAGATTTCTTAACTTGCCGAGGAAATGAACTTTACATACCTTATCCTTGAACTATTCGTCTGTCGGACGAGGCTCGGCCGGTACTTTAACTGTTTTCTCCCAACTGCATTCATAAACATATCAATTAACACTAAATACAACTTTATTTCAAAAGGCAACGTCACTTTCGATATAGTTTATAGCCTAAACTTAGGCTTATCGAAAGACGGCCAGAAACTCGCTATTTTTCAAAGGTCCAGAAGGGAGAAATATTCACTTCTCAGCTAGGAACACATAGACACTAATTTAGAGCAATTCTACTTACCTTAGTTCGGTGGGTCGCCGATTCGTCGGCCGTATTTCACGAAACTAAATCTGTAGAAATGCTCTCTGCCGCTAAATACTTCGGTATCTGGGATTAATTTGAGTTTGGGCAGCGTTTAGTAGCGTAATCGGACGGAAATTATATAATTTCCTTCGTTCTTACCTTCTCTCTGCCGCTTTGCTCTGTTCTCTGGAAATTTTAAAGGTTTTAATCAATTAAAACCGAAGTGGGGCTTTATATACTTGGGCCTGATCCTGGGCAACGTGTCACGGAGCCATCGCGGAGGCTTCACCTCCGTGACACGCTGCCATCGCGGAGGGGCTCTGCCTGGCTCCTCCCGCGATGGTTCGACGGGTTTCTTGTCCCGTCTTTTTCCCGGGCCTTTCTCTAGCACGTATGGCCTTCAAATATGCTTAAACAACGTGCGAATAGGTCATCTAGGTGCCGGGAATTCTATGGGGTGTAACAGTTGTTCTTTGTTAAAAATAGGAGTAATTAACCTCAACTTCTTGTCCAAAAACACGGAAACTTTGCTGTCCAAAATGCAGCAACCTTGCTGTCCAAAACACAGCAAAAACAATTCACCAACACACCAAACATACCTCCAACTTATACTCTTTTAATCAAGAATTCAAGCAAGGTTAGTAGTAGAATTCTTACCTTTTATACTTGTGTTTAATCCCTACAAAGAGGGAACATATATGTAGCTTAGAACAGATTCAAAAAATGCAGGAAATTCACCACAACAACAATGCCCAAGTGCAACCAAAACAGCCACCAACACACCACATTCACCTAATGATAGATCCACTTCACTTAGCTTTAGTTTTAATGGAGTTTAGCTTGGTGTTTTCCTTAGTTGTTTTCTGAAAATATGAGAGGATTTCATAGGATAAGCAAGCACCTCAAATCTGGAAAATTTGAAAATAATCTCATAGCACAAGACTTAAAATATAAATGTATTTGGGTGGTGGCCGTTTTTAGGGCAGTGGCCACATCACTGCTCGACAGTTCCACCATAAATCATCTATAACACATTACTTTGAACTCTAATTAACAAGTAGTTTGACGTTCTGAAAACTAGCTCAAAGACCGTCAATTTGATAGGTCATGGGACTTCTAATTCATTATATATTGGGAGATATGATCGTTTAAAGTTGACACTTACTTATGAACTTCACATACTCTTTGCTTTTCCATTCGTACACATTTACCTTGCCATCTATGACCAATATACAACCCATACTTCCCTTAACCTAGCATACAAACGTCGAATAATCACAAAAAAATTTTGGGGTGTCATATTATCCACTCCTTAGGAATATTCGTCCCCAAATGGAAATTAATTTCGCTTAATATGCTGCAAAATAGATACTTAGTAACTTAGGTGTCAAACACATACCATAATGTCACGTCGACATCATAAATAGGTGTGAATATTTCTTCTTCATTTCCTTCTCAGCCTCCCAAGATACTTCCTCAATGTTATTACTTCGTCACAATACTTTAACCGAGGTGACTTCTTTGGTCTAAAGTTTCCTGACTTGCCGATAAAGAATAGCAACTAGGACCTCAGTGTAGGTCATCTCCTCAGAAATTCGGACATCATCGACAGGCATAACACGTGTTGGGTCTCCTATACGCTTCCACAACATTGATACACGAAATACTGGGTGGACTGCCGCTAGCTCTAGTGGCAACCCCAACTCATAGGCTACTTTTCCTATCCTATGGATAACTCTGTAAGGCCCAACATATCTAGGGCTCAGCTTTTCCTTTCAGCCAAATTGCATGACGCCTTTCATAGGCGACACTTTCAGGAAGACCCAATCATCAACATCAAACTCTAACGCTCGACGGTGTACATCCGCATAAGATTTCTGCCTGCTTTGGGCCATTTGAAGTTGATTTATAATAAGTTTCACCTTGTCAATAGCCTGTTGCACTAAGTATGGACCCAATAACTCTACCTCACTGAGTTAAAACCAACCCACTGGCGACCTGCACTTTCGCCATATAAAGCTTCATATGGGACCATCTGAATACTCGCCTGGTAGCTATTATTATAGGAAAACTCAATCAAGGAAACATGATCATCCCAGCTTCCGCCAAAATCTAAAACACAGAAACGCAACATATCTTCAAGCATCAGAATGGTGAGTTTCGCGTATCCGTATATTTGAGGATGAAATGCGGTACTGAGGCTTACTTGAGTGCCCAGGCCTTTATGTAAAGACTTCCAGAATTTTGTTGTGAACTAAGCACCTCTGTCAGAAATAATGGATAAGGGGACGCCATGTAGGCGAAATATCTCCCGTATTTAAAGCCTATCATAATCCTCTACCGCATATGTGGTCTTAACTGGCAAGAAGTGAGCTTATTTAGTTAATTTATCTACTATTACCCAAATAGAATCATGGTTCCTACTCGTTCGAGGCAATCTTGTAATAAAATCCATATTAATCACCTCCCCATTTCCAGGCTGGAATTTATATATCCTGCACTAGACCTCCAAGCCTCTAGTGCTCAACCTTCACCTGCTGGCAATCGAGACACTGAGTTACAAGACCTGTGATGTCCTTTTTCAAGTCATTCCACCAATATAGATACCTCAGGTCACGATACATCTTTATGGCACCCGGTGTACTAAATATCGAGAATAATGAGCTTCATTCATAATCTGTTCCCGTAGCTCACCCAGATTAGGTACACATAGACGCCCTGGTATCTCAGAACTCCATCGGGTCCACAATAAAATAGGCTCTTCTTCTATTGTTGTATACTATCTCTCAGTAAGACTTACTCTGCATCATCATATTGCGGTTGCTTAACTTCTTCTACCAAAGACGATTCTGCTGTGTTTTTTACAACAAAACCCCCATCTTCGACATATAGTAACCAAATTTAGAAGTCAGCCAACTGTTGTAGAGTCTTTGTCATTTCAATCCTCCCAACCTGAATATGACTCAAGATACCCATAAACTTGCAACTTAGTGCATCAGGTACAATATTTGCCTTGCCCAGATGATATAGAATGCTAACATCATAATCTTTCAGCAATTCAAACCACCTTCTCTGATGTAAATTCAACTCCTTCTGCTAAAACAAATACTGGAGGCTCTTCTGATCTATTTGAAGATATCAACATGTACCTTGAATAAGTAGTGGCGCCAAATCTTCAATGCAAATACCATTGCGGCCAACGCAAGATCATGGGGTAGGATAATTTTGCTAGTGTTTCCTCAACTGTCTGGAGGCATAAGCAATAACCTTGCCATGTTGCATCATAACACAACCTAGTCCAACTCTCGAAGCATCACAATAGACCACATAACCCTCGACACCCTCTAGAAGAGTCAAGACAGGTGCTGAAGTCAGCCTATCCTTCAACTCCTGCAAACTTCTCTCACATGCCTCTGTCCACTGAAACTTAGATGCGTTATGAGTCAACTTTGTCAATGGCACAGAGATACTAGAGAAACCTTCCACAAATAAGCGATAATAACTTGCTAACCCCATAAAGCTGCGAACCTATGTAGGACTCAAGGGTCTGTGCCAACTCTTTACTACCTCTATCTTCTTTCTATCCACTCTTATACCTTCAACTATAATTACATGACCAAGGAAAGCCACAGATGTTAACCAAAGTTAACACTTAGAAAATTTAGTGTACAATTTATGCTCCTGGAGAGTCTGTAACACAACTCTCAAGTGATCTGCATGCTCAGCTTCTAATCAAGAATAAATCAGGATGTCATTGATAAAGACAATCACAAATACATCAAGGAAGGGCCTAAATACCTTCGCGAGCAAATCTATCAACTTCTCCTTTTATTCTTTTAGTTATGTTGGGACATTCTATATGGGGGTATGGATATCGGTTGAGTGCTTGGAAGTAAATCAATAGCAAAATCTATCTGCCTTTCTTGAGGAATTCCAGGAAAATCCTCTGGAAAGACCTCGGGGATCTCATTTACAATAGAACTTGACTGGAGAGTTGTAGGCTCACAATCCAAGTTTCTTACTCGAACCAAGTGAGAAATACAACCTTTTGATATCAACTTTTGAGCCTTAAGGTATGAAAAAAACTTACCTTTAAGCGTAGCGGCATTACCTTGCCATTCCTGGAATGGCTCGCAGGGAAAATGGAATTTGACAACCTTGGCTCTGCAATCAACATTAGAATAACATGCTGCCTACCATTCCATACCCATAATGACGTCAAAATCAACCATTTCAAGATCAACTAGATCAGCTAAGGTTGATCTATCATATACCAATACTACACAACATATTCGCCAATTGGTGTAGAAACAACAAATCATATAGATAATAACTCAGGGAGTGTCTGAACTAGGATTAAGCAATACATAAACTTCATGAGAATAAATAATCAAAGTACCTTTAACAACATCAATTGAGGCCTCCTGGTTTTGTCGGCCTCCCAAAGCATAAAATCGATTTTGGGTTGCCCCAGAACTAAAAACCTCTCTCCCTCTGCCTATGCCACGGCATGCAGCCAACTAAGGATCAAGTCTTGGAGGTCGAATGGAGGATGATGAAGCAATCACTGATCGTGCTTGATTTGCCTTGACACTATCTGAACAATCCCTCATAAAGTGCCTTGGCTGCCCACAATGATAGCATACATTTTGCCCCTGACAGCACTGACCTGAATGAGATTTCCCACACTGAGGACAAAGAGGAAATGGTGGTCACCTCTGGCCCCCCACCCCCCCACTTCTATCATTGAGAGCTAGATGGAGCTAGGCCTTGGTCTCTTCTCTATCTTAGAAACTAAGGTGGGGCACTCCCTACAGTCTTAACTGACTGCCTGGATGACTGAGCCCCTAGGTTACCCTACGACCCTCTGTAAGGACCCACAGTCCTGGCTCTCTTTTGTTGCTCCTGCTGTCTCCGAGTATCCCGTAATTGATGAACTAAATCCTCTGCCATCTGGGAAAAAGCTTGAATTCATGCAACGTCCATATGCTCCGGAGTAGATACCCCCAAACAAGCATTAGTTATATAAAGCCCCAACCCTAAAACGTACTGATGAACTCTATCCTCCATCCTCTGAACCATATGTGGAGAATACTGGAAAGAGAATTAAACTGAAGACAATACTCACATACACTCATACTTCCCTTCTCTAGGTGCAAAAACTGCTCAGCTCGATCCTGTTGAAGTTCTCGGGGTAGATAGTGGTGCATAAAGGCCTCAGAGAACTCTTCCCACTCAGCTGGCTGTGCATCGGCTCCTCTAGAATGAGCCTAAGCCTCATACCACAATATAGCCACATCAAGTAGTTTGAAGGCCGCAAACTCTAATTCCTCAATCATTGTAGCTCACATAACCTTCAACACCCTGTAAGTCTGATCAATAAAGTCTTGAGGATCCTCGCTCGAGTCTTATCTGATGCATATAGGAGGGCTCAAACTCAAGAACTCGTGGGCCTTGAAACTCTTAGTTGCCTGGCCTCTATGTCTCTCTATCGCCTCCAATTACTGCTCCTAACCTGTGGTTATACGAGCCATCAGTTGATCATCTCCCTCAAGACCCTGTTCTTTCGAAAAACCCGGAGGTACCAAGCGCGGGAGTGTCTGCCACTCTACTACCCTCAAGTGCTGCTGGTGCGGGAGGAGCTGGGAATCTATCTGCCATTGCTCTAACCGGTGCTGGAGGAACTGTAATACCTGGGGTAGAAGAGATACTCTGAGCCTCTGACCTGTCTCCCTAATCCACTGGAAGGCGACTACTACCTTCTCCAATGGTTATTCCAATCAACCTCGTAGTCATCTTCCTTGTCACTGGCATACTCTGAAACAATAATACGATTTAGATATCGTAGTACTTATAATCTCACCCTGTAGCACGAACTATTAGTAAAAGAAGTGAAACAATTCCTAGATGTCCTGTAACCTCCTGATTATAAGTATGGTGCATAACATACCCATAAGCAAGACTCTACTAGACACGACTTTCTGGACTCCCTAGGAAATAATTTTGCTCTGATACCAAGTCTATCATGGCCCAAAACTTGGGTAGGGCTTAACTGGCACTCGATTCATGATTCATCAGGAAGACGGCTATATAGAATCTATAAATGTAACACTAAGGCAGACCAAACCACCTATCACAACCAACCAAGATAAATACTGGACCCATAATATCTCAATAATAACGAATATGCGACCTAGAAAGACAACAAGGCTACCATAAAGCTAAACAGAGCAATGGAAAACCAACACGACTATATAACCAAAACTTCTACACAAACTAGTCCACATCAGCCTCTACAGAGTAAACAAACTGAAATGTACAGGACAGGGCCCCGACCTACCCATACTATACACAAAACTCAAAATAGTCAAAACTAGGATATGGATCCTGGAAGAGAGGAGCATACAACTATTCCTCTTAAATTTTGCTCATACTACGTCTGATGATCTGAGCTTCAACTTGTACCTGCAGCACGATTGCAGCAAGAGTCCCCAAATGAAGGGACATTAGTAAGAATAACATGTACAGGTATGTAAGACTGAAAACTAAAAACATAAAAGATAACAATGATAACTAAGCCAGAAATAAGGAATAGTAACAACTCGAAATCCTGAAAACCAAAACTTGACAAAAACTCAATGTTGAAGTGCAAATGCAATCAATGCACAACAAAAACTATAACTGAAATGCCAGCAGCCAGCCGACCATAAAATCCATATAAAATTCATCCAGCTAGTGTACCACACTAGGGTAGAAATACAAATGCCTTTAGCCGGTGTACCACACCGGGGTAAAATCCATTCAGCCAGTGTATCTCATCGGGGTAAAATAAAAATACCTCTAGTCGGTGTACCACACCGGGGTAAAATAACAAAACTTAATCAAAATCATAAGCGGAGCCGATATGGCTTATATTGGACCAACTTAACACGTATAGCATAGAAATGACGAATATTAAATATGTGCCCTGCATAGGCCTCCTTCGTAATGCATAATTGTATATGAGCACATATAATATGTAAAGCTAGAAAATAGCACTTAAATGCATGTATTCGATACTTGTATAAATCATAAGGAACTGTGGATGACCTAAGATTTTCAACATTTATAGATCATGTTCAAGGACATTAGAGCTCGGAGACTCGCAAGCTTGTCGTTCGGCTTAAGGGAAAGGGTTTATGAGATCTCCCCTTGGCCTAGCCTATTTCATAATATAAACATAAGATAAAGAAAAACCATAACAAGGCAATCCCAATTCAATAAACTCGTTTACCCTTAATTTCTTGCGACATCTTTACTTGGCTTAAAATCATTTGCACGTCATCGATCTTGGCTCTTTCACCAATTTCAGTTGGCAACCAGCCCTAAAAACACATTTAACATCACACACACACAGAGATACATATATATAAATATATATATATATATTACATACAGTAAGGACCAACTAACAATGCCCACGCTGAGGGGTCTCCAACTCAATGTAAAACTACGATAACAATCAACACACACTTTAGACGCCTCACTACAGCTAGGCATAATATTAACATTTAGACTCAATAAAAAATGAAACTTTAAAGCTTAAATGAAGCTTAACATATTTCCTCAGTACTTGTAAAGAGTTTGCTGGCTCATTCAATTCACAATGCATGAATCATGCTTAAAAGAACGATGGACGGGGCGCCTTAGACACCTTTCTCCAATGAACTTTTCTTTAGCTGATTTTCTATTTCAATGATCAGCCTTCAACCTTAATCTAGTGGTTTTATAGGTCAAAAACAAGCCTAATCTATAGCACAAAATATAATGCAAAATAACTAACCAAAGGAAATCACAATAGCAACAACAACACACGACAACATCAATATTTACCCATTTTCTCAACTACTTTTCACTAACTTAGGAGGAAGAAAAAAGAAAAACATTTATCTTAGTTGTGCTGTAATTATTTCCCTCAATGTGAAATATGATTCCAAAAAAAGAAACAACCAAAAAGCCTAAGAAAAACAAGCAAAACTCAGCTCACAAATAGTCCATCAGCAGTTCACTTAGCCGCCAATTTTCAGCTTTTCATTTTGCAATTTGAGAGGTTTAAAAGAGGCAAAATACTTAGCTTTTGTTGGGGGGTTGTTCTTGGTTAAAAATAGGAGTAATTGACCTCAACATCGTTTTCAAAAATGCATCAACCTTGCTGTCCAACACGCAGCAAAAATAGTTCACCAACACACCAAACACACCTCCAATTTCTAGTCTTTTAATCAAGAATTCAAGCAAGGTTATTAGTAGAATTCTTACCTTTTATACTTGTGTTTAATCCCTACCAAGAGGGAACATATATGTAGCTTAGGACATCTTCAAAAACGCAGAAAATTCACCACATCAACACTACCCAAGTGCAGCCAAAATAGCCACTAACACACCACCTTCACCTTATGATAGATCCCCTTCACTTAGCTTTAGTTTTAATGGAGTTTAGCTTGGTGTTTTCCTTAGTTGTTTGCTGGAAATTGTAGAGGATTTCAGAGGATAAGCAAGCACCTCAAATATGAAAAGTTGAAAATGATCTCATAGCATAAAACTTAAAATATAAAGGTACTTGGGCGGTGGCCGTTTTTTAGTGAGGTTAGTTGACCCTTACTTATGAACTGCACATACTCTTTGCTTTTCCATTTGTATATATTTTCCTTATCATCTACGACCAATATACAACCCATACTTCCCTTAACCTAGCAGCAAATATCGAATAATCACCAAAAAATTTTCAGGGTATAATAGTGTGGGTGCCAATCATAGCCACTTGATAAGGGGTTTATCAGACCTAGTGTGTCTCCTTTGGGTGCACCTGTGTTATTTGTGAAAAAGAAAGATGGTACAATGAGGATGCCCATTGAGATCAGACAGTAGAATAAAGAAACAATCAACAATAAATATTTGTTGCCTCATATTGGTGATTTATTCAATCAGCTACAAGGTTCTTCTCACTTTTTTCAAAATTAACCTGAGGTCGGGTTACCATCAGCTGAGAATCAAGACTGAGGATATCTCTAAGACAACCTTTCAGACCAGGTATGGGAACTTTGAATTCTTAGTAATGTATTTGGGGTTTACTAATGCACCTGCAACATTTATGGACCTCATGAACAGGGTATTCAAGCCATACATAGACCATTTTGTAATTGTGTTCATTGATGACATTTTGGTCTTATCCCGGAGTGAGGTAGAACATGAACAACACCTGGGAGTTGTGTTGCAAACACTTAGAGAAAGAAAGCTTCATGTCATGTTCTCAAAATGTGAGTTCAGGTTGGGCGCATTTTCCTTTTAGGGACATGTAATGTCATGGGATGGAATTCAAGTTGATCCAAATAAGATCGAAATATTTCGAGATTGGCCTCGACCCGGTACTCCTACAGAGATACGCAACTTCTTAGGACTAGATGGATATTACAGAAGGTTTGTGGGGGGTTTCTCAAAGATAGCCGCTTGATGAACATGTTTAACTCAAAAAGGTGTGGTATTCCAGTGGTCAGATGGATGCGAAGAAGGTTTTCAGAAATTAAGGACTGCATTGACTACGACTCTAATTTTGACCTTAGGTACAGCGGAGGGTGGTTTCACCATTTATTGTGATGCGTCTTGAGTCATATTTGGTTGTGTCTTAGTGAAAAATGGTAAAGTGGTGGCATATGTATCCGGCAACGAATGATTGATGAGAAGAATTATCCGACTCAATGAATTGGAGTTAGCCGCAGTCGTATTGCACTGAAGATTTGGCGTCACTACATTTCTGGTGAGACATGTGAAATCTATACTGATCATAATGGTCTACAATACATATTCAAGCAAAAATATCTAAATCTGAGACAATGACGGTGGTTAGGGCTACTTAAAGATTATGATCTTACCATTTTGTATCACCGGGGAAAGAGAATATGGTGGCGAATGCCTTGAGTAGAAAGTATACGGGTAGCTTGGCCTAGTCACAGTTGAAAAGATATTTGTGGTTATGGATATTTAGGTATTGGACAATCATGGAGTTCAAGTTGATCATACGGCGCTAGGCAGGATACTAGCAGGTATGGTGGTGCAATCGTCCTTAGTTGGACAAGTCGAGACTCACCATTATGAATATCCCTACCTTTCCAGACTATGAGATCGAGTGCAGAATGGGGGCATTAAGTGAATCTCTATTGATGGTGAGGGGATGTTTGATTGACATGGTAGACTGTGTATTCCCATTTTGGGTAATGTGAAGTAGATGATTCTTGAAGAGGCTCATTGCTCGCGATACTCCATCTACCCAGGTGCTACAAAAATGTACCAAGACTTGCATGGATTGTACAGGTGGAAGGGTATGATGGCTGATATTTGAAGCATGTGACTAGTTGCTTAAATTGTCAACAAATCAAATATGAACATAAAAAATTTGGTAGAGTAATGCAAAACATGATTATCCTAGAGTGGAAGTGAGAGAGGATTACTATGGATTTTGTTGTTGGGTTACCAAGTACTTTTAACAAACACGACTCAGTTTGGGTGATTGTGGACAGACTCACAAAGTCAACACATTTCATGCCAATTCGGCTTACTCATACTGCAAAGCAGTTAGTAGATATTTACATTTGTTAGATAGTTTGGCTTCATGGTGTGCTTATTTCAATAATATATGATCTATGTGCACAATTCATTACTGAGTTTTGGAAGTCTTTTTAGAAGTCATTGGGTTTGCAATTCAAGTTGAGTACAACTTTTCATTCGCGAATTGATGAACAATCTGAAAGAGTTATGCAACTATTGGAGGATATGCTTAGAGCTTGTACTATTAATTGTGGTAGCAATTGGGATGATCAATTGCCTTTGGCAGAGCTTTCATATAATAACAGTTACCAATAAAGTATACAGAAGGCACTGTTTGAGGATCTATACGGTCGCAAGTGTCGTTCACTAGTTGGATGGATTCAACATGGAGAAGCACAATTATTAGGCCCAGATTAGTTCAGCAAGCTTTGGAGAAAGTTGCATTGATAAGAGAACGAGTTAAGATAGCACAAAGCAGGCAAAAGTCCTATGCAAATAAGAAAGTCCAAGATATGGAGTTCATGAAGGGTGAAAAGGTGTTTTTAAAAGTTTCCCCCATAAAAGGAGTTAGGAGATTTGGCCGGAGAGATAAGTTAAGTCCTAGATATATTGGTCCTTATGAGATTTTGGATCGGATTGGGTTGGTGGTATATAGACTTACTTTACCTTCGAGATTGTCCGATGTTCATCTAGTGTTTCATGTGTCCATGCTTAAATGATATGTTCATAATGATAACCATAAAATCCAGCTTGAGGATGTGGAGCTTGATGAGAATTTGACTTATGAAGAGAGTCCAATATCTATTTTTGATAGACAAGTGAGACAATTGAGGTCGAAGAAGGTTGCTTCAATTAGAGTGTTGTGGAGAAATCATCCAACCGAGGAGGCTACTTGGGAGTTTGAAATGGACATGCGAGATAGATGTCCTCATCTATGTGACACTACAGGTATGATTCTAGAACCATTTTGAAGAAGAATATTATTTTATGTGGGGGAGAATGTAACCACCCAAATTAAATTAAGGATTATTTTTATATTTAACAAATAATAATAATAGATAAATAATTAAATGGGTTGAGCCAAGCCCATTCTTCAATTATGATCAACCACGTTTTAAAGGCTAAAACAACATAAAAATAATTAGGACAACTGCTTTCTTTATTTTGAAAGAAAACAGCCTAACTTAGACGAATTTTGGGGAGTTCACAAACGAAGCAAAGTAACGTCTTCATAGTCAATTATTGAGAATTTTTAGCTCCTGAGCATACAAATTGAATCCTTCATAATTTTAATGCTTTTGGTAAAGGAGTGCAATAAGATTAATTGTTAACAAGGTAAGTAGGAATTAGTGATTAGGCATACAAGAAAGTAATGATTGTCTAATGATTGAGGATGGGATGATTATTTGGCCTTTGTTATTTTTAGGGAAAATGGTTTAAAACACACTCTAATTATCGGCGAATTTGCTGTTACACACTCTAACTTTGTGGGGGTCCTATCACCCCCCTGAATTATTTTAAAATGGAATATATGCACCCTTGAAAAGTAACGCCCAAATTTATACTAAATTGTGAAAGACACACGCTAACACTTCACTATTTTTTAAATTTATTTACTTATTTTTATTCATTTCTTTTTTTTCCTTCTTTCTATGTTATTCATTTCAATTTTGTACTTTTTTTTTTCTGTTTCTTTACTTTGCTACTGCCAGATTTAACATGAAGCTTCTTCCTCTTATCTCTCTTTTTTCTTCTATTTTCATCTTTTTGGGCTAACCTTGAAAGATAACTATGATGTTTAGGCAGATGAAGATCAAAAGAGGAAGGGTTAGGGTGGTGGACATATGAACATGATAGTTGGAGTTCTTAGGTGGGTCATTGGAAAATTTTTTGCTGGTCACCGCCACCACCGCCGGTCGTGGTGAATCTTCAAGCACTTTGAAAATATGAAGACACAAATTCAAACCCAATTCTAGCTTTACTTTCTCCATTTGCTTTTTTCTTTTTCCCTAATTCTCTTCAAAAGTCCAGAACAAGAACAACAAATTTAGTAGTTATGGCTCCATGTTACACATATTAGGTAAAAATAATTTAGAAAGAATTGAAGTTTAATTTAATGGGTATTGATAAGAAAATAACATTTTTTGTAAATAATAAATCTGGTGCTTTGGGCTTGAATTTTTTGTTTTTGATCTCGATTGTAGAAAGGAAAGAGCATTATTTATGGAGGAGATATTGGAGAATGGATGAATTTTGTGATAGTAAATGGGGTTGGGCTGGTTGCTCTACATAATGAGAGAGAAAGAGAAAAATTAAAGAAAAAAGAAAAAAGAATAGAAAAAACGAAAAAAAAAATGGAATGTAACTCGCCATCTCTCAAGGAAAGTGTATTACATTTTCTCTGCCAAATCAGCATATAAGGGTGTGCATATTTCATTTTAAATTAGTTCAGGGGGGTCATAGGACCTTCGCAAAGTTAGAGTGTGTAACAGCAAATTCGAACATAGTTGGAGTGTGTTTTGAACCCTTTTACTTTATTTTTATATTAAATATTGAAGGAAAAATTGGATTTAAACATTCTGTTGGTTTGCTGCATTCTAGAAAAAAAGATTTTGATACCTTGTTTGCTTTTTATTTTAAAGAGATGAGTATTAGTATATGAGCAGTGAAATTTTAGCAGGAGGAACAACACATTTAAGGTGTAAATTTCGGAACTATTAGACGACATTAAGAAGTCACCATTTTAGAGATACCTTATTTCATTATTCTTTTTGTTTTCCATTAACTAAAGGTACTGCACTTTACATGAATTTAGAGTGCTTTCTGGTGTAGTTCTAATATTGTTTCTAATGTATAAATTTTTATTTTCAAAAAAAAAAAAAGATTTGGAATATAAGTATAATTAGATAGCAAACAACGGAGGCGATATCTGGTATGAGGAAATCCATTCCGTTTTATACAGTTTCTGTGGCTGCAAGGTTGAGTGAGATTATCATAATCATTGACTAATGATTTCGAAGGGTAATGATGATTGAATGGAAAAGAATATGATAATAAGAAAACAGTCGTTAATTTGGTATGAAAACAAATTGTAAGGCAACAATTGAATTCTCTTTTTCGGCAGTTCTATTCTTTTTTCTAATATATTTTGTTATATATTTTTTAACAAAAAGTACAACTTTTTGATTATTGGGTACATATTTCTATTAATTAGAATGAGGGTAGATGGTTGAGATTGATTTACTCTAAAAATAAATTAGTGTAGTTTGAGTTGATCTGAAGACCCGAAGGTATAGTTCTGAATTTTGGGAAAGCATGCTTTAGTTGAGAATTCGAGATAAGTGATACTTTAAGCTTTGAATGCTTTCTTTTAAAATCTATTTTAATAATGTGTTTTGTCTGTCTAGTCCATGTGTTGGGACGAGCACGTGCTTGGCGGAATCGGTGGTCTTCGAGCCAGCCGCGTATATCTTATATTTAAGCATACCAAAACTCTCTTATTTACAATTATTTTGTGCAGTGATACGATTGTGAGCTATGAGGTTCGTGCATTGTGTATTTTCCTAGATAACTCTGTTTATTATGTATGCTTTTTGATAGTGTTGGGCATTGTGTATGCTTCTTGACAGTATTAAGTATTGTGTATGCTTCTTGATAATAATGAGCATTGTGTATGCTGTTGTGAAATCGCGGTGTTGAGTAATTTGCTTAGATGTCATCTAGGACAAGACCTCAGTATAAATTATGTTGAAATATATAGTATTCTTGATAATTAATTATGTGAACCTTGTTGAAGATTATGTTATGATATAATTCCTATGCCTGTGATGAGTTTGTATTTTTTTTCTAACACTTGTTCCAGGGGTATTTAAAGTGGCAGGTCAAGCATCTTACTGAGTTATATTCATATATAGCTCACTCCTTACTTGCATGTCTATGCAGATACCATTGCAAAGTGTGAGACTAGTGGCTGACGAATTCATTCGCATAGATTCTGTTGTTGAGGTGAGCCTTCACATTAATTCGTGGAGGCTGACATTTTAGCATCATCTATTTTATAACTTGTATTTTCTTTTTTGGGCTTTGCATGCCCGATTGTTAAAACTCATGTAACTCTATTAATGCTCCATGGGCTTATGGTGGGATTTGGGCTAGACACTTAGTATTTGAATGATTGTTGAATTTCATAAATTGATTTTGAATTTCATAGAATCACTATTTTCTATCTATTGATTATTAATGTGTTTAGTCTTTCACATATTTACTCTCAATGCTTATATAAATGAGCAAGTGAAATGGATAAGTTGGTTCGCCCGGTGAATGATGTTAGCAGGTGCTAATCACATTTAAGGGGTACTTTGGGACGTGACAATCGTGCCTGAGGATGCCAAGTATCTAACTCTCTAATTATCACCACGAGTTTGTCAGTATGGATCGTACATTTAAGTCACAACTAGTGGCATTTGATCGTATATTGGGATCTTCCAGTGAACATCTTCTGAATCTCTGCTATGGGCACTCAGTATGGCTCGTACTTAGGTGGTACGGCTCATACTATGACCTATAGCAGACCAGTTTCTGTACTTTTGCACTGCTTTTCTAAAATCCAACTCCCGGACTTGATTTTCCTGAAAATACAGAAAAAGAACCTCATATCCATATAAATATACCCAAGTCCTAGCATCTTTTCTATATTTTAAGCGTCGAAAGTACAGTAAAATTACGGCATGTCAGTTATTAATACTACTCCCATTCATTATGTAGTAAGATTAGCTTATAATCGTCATTTAGCATCATAAGCTCATAATTCATAGTTCATTCATCATGTTATATTCATAATTCATGTTCATCAAGGCACATTCTAAATTCATATTCATAGAGTCATATTTATCACACTTTAAGCCCTGGGAGGCATGACTAGCTCCCTATATCACACCTGATAAAGCACACCCTATGTTTGTCACAAGCTAAACATAAATAGCCAGAATCGATGAGGCCTGATTTTCAAGCAATAAAACTAACTTTTAAATACAACAATGACATATAAATAAACCAAACTCAAAGACACATATGGCCACCAAGGCCGCACTTGGACAATAGTTATATGAGCCATCCCAGCTTATAACTAAAACACAACCCAACAGGAAAGGTCTACAAGCCTCTACAAAGTTTAAAAAATCAAAAACTAGTTGAAACAGGGCCCCAACATACCCAAATATGTAAATAAGATAAAAGATAATCAAAAGGTAACTCTGGATGAGTTGGAGCTTACCAACTCAGCAATAGGGATTGCGATCAACTTGATGATCAACACCTATAGGCATGAATGCAGCGCTCCAACTAGAGCATATCGAAGATGTACTATGTATGTAAGGAATAAGTAAGAACATCCAGAGCCAAGAACCAAGAAAGGTGATAAGGTTTCAACAGAATAATTTTGGCTACAACTTACCAACTAAAGGAAACCACAAAAGGGAAGTCCCTATCAATTCACAAGCAAGAACAATGACCATAGTGTAGACCATATTGTCAGGACTTTCCCAACAATATCGCAGACGAACAACCAACATAACTAAAATAAAACAACCAACCAGCCAACATCATAAGGTTGAGGTCCCAAACATCGAGTAAAGAACACAATTCTAAGTAATCAAGGTATATCGACACAGTAATACATGTAAGGCATTCACTATCCAATATGTAATGACAGATCAAACCTAGCTTTGCTGAAATAATCGTCACAGCCTTGTAGGCATCCAAAACCATAACTATGACCTTGACAAGAATGTTACGAACCTATAGGTCATCACAAGCCAAGACTCAACCTAGTCGAAAAATCGTCACGGACTTAAAGATCGTCGTAGAGCCTTCCACAACTTTACACCCATCACAACAACTGAATAGAATAAAACCACACTAAGCATTCAATAACATAACAAAGGAAGCCTTCACATATAAGAACCATCATGCTTAATCAGCAACTATGACTCTATCTTTGTGGCACTATTCGGCTTGTTGTCGTACCCCTTGGGTACATGATTCTAAAGGTCCAACAAGATTTTTAAAATAACTCAACATATATAATTAAGCCAAAGACCTAATAGCATGAACAAGAGTGGAGAATATACGATTCATACAGCCCATAACACAGTTAATAACAAGCTACGAAGTCAATGGAATCATACCAACAAAGAGGGGTTCAAGAAACCTTAACATACCATTAATTTGATGAAATTGAGCTATCTAGGATTTTACTATGAACTTGTCAAGAATACGCGTCAAGGAAGTCCCTCCACCAACCATGACATAATTACAAAGGCCTCAATAAAATGGCAACACAACGGAACTTCGACCGATATGATTTCTATAAATTCAATGGTAGAAACTTCAAATTAACAACTCAATACCTATGAACTCATAACCAACATCAAAAACTAATAACCAAAGGGGAATAAGGCTTACCAGGTTGCAAGACATAAGATAGCTATCAACAAGGCGCTACAACTTCGCTATAACACAATCAAGAAAGAGAATTCAACTTCCCGACATCCAATTAGAGTTTGATTTGTGAATTTATCTTCAACTCACCTAAAAACAAAGTGGGACGAGGTTTAGAAGGGTTTCCATCGCCTCAAGTTTGATTTATGGTTTTAGCTTCAAATCACTTAGAAACAGAGAGGGATGAGGCTTAGATGGGTTTCCACCTCCTCAAGTATTGGGAAAATACTTTTAATGAACCAAGACTAACCAACTTTTGTATGTAGGGGCTACCAGATGCCCCAGTCGGTGATGTGCAGGGCAAAGCGGAGGGGGAGGGTCGCGCTGCACCGTGCGGACCATGGTGGAGGTGAGGAAGCACGTCACACAGCTTTCTTGGCCTTCATTGCCCTCTTGTTTGACAACTCGTTATGCACTTATTCTTCGGCCTTTCCTTTATGTAAAACGAATAGCCAAGAAAATGGGCTCGTACATCCAAAATCTATTGACAAATCAACCTAAACGCATGGGGTGTTACATCCTCCCCCTTTAGAAACATTTATCCTTGAATATTGGACAATATGTATGATTCAAAACTTAGGGATGAATGTAACATATCCAACTCTCGAAACCGTAAATTGCATTTCTAACACAAACGACATCAACAATACAATGCACCTAAACCTACCAAGGTACAGACAGACTTAGACTCAACATGATAGTCTAGAGTCTAGATAAGATAAATATTTACCTGACGCATTGCTCGCTGAAGGCTCTGCAACTTGTCGGTCTTCCAACGCAAAGATACGAGGATGAGGCATAATTCAATTTGGTACAACACTCTGCCTCTAGCCTATCCTCGACCCAATTGTATCACTGGATTAACTAATCCTGCTATTGTAGACGATCCTACCATAGACCCAGTTAGTTTTACTATATCACTCCATTTTCTATTGGGGGGGGGCAATATAAGATCTCATGTTCTTCGCTCCAACATAAAAAGCATATGGATCAACTCCTCCTACATCCACCATAGTGCTTCCTTCCACATCTATCACAATACAACACATACCACCCTTCTTCCTGAATACCAATACTCGGGAGTCTCCTCCCAACCGAACCGAAGTGCTAACATTGGATCTATCACTTGGTACAGATAGAAAGGAAAATACAAGCTTCTCCCTTGATGTCATAGCCTAGAGCCACCTTGAAACCCGCTCTGAGACTTTGCAGACCTGATTCTCTTTCACTATTTTCTTTCTGTTTATTCCTGATCCCATAGTTACAACCTATGATCTTCCAAATTTAGAGCCAATGCCTGTATTTGGGATATATCCACGTCTTCCAGAATTGAGGCGACTCTACAATGCTGCACATACTCCAAAAGCATCCTATTCACGTATTAGTGTATCCTAGCTCGTATAGTGCTGATAAGAGAAAGAGCATACTGGGCCAATGAGTCAAACCAGAGTCCATACTCTCGCACATTCATATCCCCCTACTCCAAATGTAAGAATTAATCAGCTCTAGCATCCGGGACCTCCAAAGGTAGATAGAGATCCAAAAATACATCAGCAAAATCAACCCACTTAACTAGAGGTGCATCTAGGCCACTTGAGCGCTCCCAACTATTATCCACAGTATTGCCACCTCTTGCAACCTGAATGCCACCAACTCTATAGCATCAACAGGGGTCGCATGCATAACCCAAAAGACACGGTATAACTGGTCAACAAAATCTTTTGGGTCCTCATTTACCTTTATCCCCGAGAACTTTGCAGCATTTAAAACTATGAATTCTTGAGTCTTGGAATTTCCAACCTGTTCTCTAAATCCTGCACCTACTGGTGCCCCATCTCCTAGCTTTCCTATAACTATCCTTGCTAATAATGGTAATATAGTCGTTAACTCCTAGTCTGCCACAATCGTAGGTGGCTTTGCAGGTGCTGAAGCTCTCGAAACATTCTCAGCCCTTGGAGCTTTTTGAGCTAGATACATGGTCTGGTGGTGGAGTAATGGCCTTACTCTAGGCCTCAGATGGATCTGTGTCACAACCCAAGCATAGGGCCAGACCGCGACATGGGACCTAAAATCATAAATGGCTCCAAGCTAACCCATGGCACATGCATAACTTACTTTAAAACATAAACAAAGCAGAACTTTCACAAATCAAAACATAAGACGTGAGCAAAAATCTATGATATCATAAATCATATGGAAGGGTCAACAAGTCAAAGCGCTGAAAAATCTACATGAAGTCTGAAAGCTTCTACTCATACGATTAACTAATGGGACAACACCCCTAACTAGCTCTACTAAGTATGAAATTGAAATACATAAAAAGAAGGAACATGCATCAAAACTAACATCCTCGAATGATGAGGACTCACCAAAACTACTTAAGCTGGGCTTGATAGAATCTAGCAGGGCTACCGAGACTGATCACCTAAGCCTATATCATGAGATGATATAGTATAAAAGTATGTGGTCATGTAGGTTAAGTAAAAAATAAGAGTAAGCCCGTGTGATAGTCATAAACATGTGTTATTCAGCATAAGCTGAAGCATAAAGGTTTGTAAGTATAATCATATCATTTAACATGTTTAAAATCATAAGTAAAAGCTCATAAACTGATCAATGGGTCAAAATATCATACAATGTGATATAGTAAATCCATAAAATGAATAACTTAGAACATGAGGAACATGGGAGATTCTCATAACCGACACCATCATGAATGAGCACATGATGCCCAACTATCTCGCTTAAATTGGCAGAGCTGTTCTAAGCCTTGCTAGGGAAAAGAAAAGTAAATGAGTGATATCACTCATGAGCCCATTAGATGGGGAAAACACTCTCTGGCAAGGACCCCTATCATAATCATACCTATGGTGGCATGTAGTTCTGAGACTGGGTGCGCTAAACCCCGATCCAGTCAGTGCTAAATACTACTCCTAAACACGTGTAGTGCTCATTGTCATAATCAAGAAACATACTTGATTTTACATGGATTAGTTAGACAACATGAAAATCATAAACATACTTGACATACATGAACTAGCCATGAAAACAATGTCGCTGATTCAGCATGATACATAAGCTTGAGATTTATAAAATTCATGCATAATTGAGTAAATAATCATAACATCAGAAACATAGGTTTATAAGAGATTCTTGTAGAAATCATACAATCATAATCATAAAACATGAATTAAATCATAAGAGAATTGAATACATAGAAGATCATGAGAGATTTCATCAAAATTGGGTCTAACCCTAGAATTTCCAAAAAACATGATTGGAGACTTGAATTCATGAAATTGATTTGAAATTAGGCATGAGGGTGGAAAAAATCTCGCATTCATGACCCTACATACCCGGGCGTGATGGAATTCTTGCTTAGAATTGAGACCTAAGAGACTTGAAGAAGATGAAGATGAAGAAACCTAGCTTGCCTTGAGAGCTTGATTTCCCAAAAATGGATGTTTTTGAGAGGGATGAGGAATTAAGCTAAGTAAAACCTTCTAGTACACTCTTTAGGATACCTAAAATTACATTACTTAGAAGTTGAAAGCATAGCATTTTACTAAAATAACCCTGGACTGCGAATTAAAAATCCTGCTAGTAGAACCCACGACCCATATAACAGACCATTGGTTCTTGCTTATTCTCTGAATCATCCTCTGAACCTGCTCCAATGACTTGAACCAACGACTGATACACTCTAACAATGGGTAATACAATCCACTCGTCAGTTCTAGGTGAATTTTGATAAATTTATGAAGTTCCTCACCACGAGACCACCAACGAGTCATTGTCCATAGAACGACTCGTCCTAAGTGTCTTTGAATGTCCTAGTGTTATTTTTCCTATTGGTTTTTGCTGCAAGTCTCGAATATGATCTTAGGGAGTTATAGGTATTACATTATCTCCCGCTTGGGAACATTCATCCTCGAACGAAGTCTAACTAAGCTGAAAGAATTGGGAATGAACTACAATCCCAAAACTAAAAGGCTATAAACTGAAAACTAATAGAGTGACTAACTCTGTACTGACATACATGGCTGAGCTGAATTCATGAAACATAAATGCATACAAGACATGAAAGGAACTGAGAGACATGAACTTGACATGAAACTGAATAGCGTACTAAGGAGTTAAATGGTACCTCCTACTAGAACTGAGTTGGAAGGAAAAAGATTCGGGTATCTAGTCATCATGTCTACTTCAGCTCCCCACATAGCTCCCTCAACTAGCTGATTTCTCAATAAAACCTTCACTAAAGCTACCTCTTTGTTCCTCAACTTGCAAACTTGATGATCAAGGATCTCAACTAGAACCTCCTCACAGGTAAGGCTATCCTTTACACCAATGCTCCTTACCAGAATGAGTAGAGCATGATCACTAATTCACTTTTTCAGCAAGGACAGATGGAAAACTTGATGCATCGAAGCTAACTCCGCTGGCAACTCCAACTCATAAGCCACTTCGCCAACTCACCTTAAAATCCTATAAGGACTAATATATCGGGGGATAAGCTTCTGCTTCTTAACAAACCTCATAACTCCCTTTATGGGTGACACCTTCATAAAAACTCAATCATAAACCTCAAGCTCAAGCTCTCTCCTTCTAACATCCTTATATTATTAATGACGACTCTGAGATGCCTTCAACCTTTCTTGGATGAGCTGAACTTTCTCCGTAGCCTCATGAATTGAATTGGGTCTTATCAGCTTAGCCTCACCTACCTCAAACCATCCAATAGGTGATCTACATCTCCGCCCATAAAGCGCCTCAAATGGAGCCATCTGAATGCTGGAGTGGTTTTTATTATTGGAAAACTCAATGAGAGGCAAGTGATCATCCCAACTACCCTTAAAATCAATCACATAAGCTCTCAACATGTCCTCAAGAGTCTGAATAGTCCACTCGGCCTGACCATCTATTTGTGGGTGAAAATCTAAACTAAGCTTGACCTGAGTACCAAGGCCCTTCTGAAATAACTTCCAAAACTGAGAAGTGAACTAAGTACCCCTATCTGAAATGCTAGAAAATGGAACTCCATGCAACCAAAATAACTCCCAAATGTAAAGTCTAGAATAACCCTCGGCTGAGTCAGTATTCTTAACTGGTATAAAATGTGCTGACTTGGTTATCCGTTCTACAATCACCCATATAAAATCATACTATCGCGTGTATGAGGCAACACTATAAGGAAATCCTTATTGATCTCTTCCCACTTCCAACTAGGAATAATGATATCCTGAACATACCTCCTGGCCTTTGATGCTCAACCTTCACCTGTTGGAAATTCGGACACTTAGCCACAAACTCTACGATGTCCTTCTTCATATCATTCCACCAATAGATTTTACATAAGTCACGATACATCTTGGTGGCACCTGGATGGATAGAATTCCTAGAGCATGAGCCTTTCTCAACATCCACCCTTTCAAGTCATCTACATCCAGAACACATAGTTGGCCCTGATATCAGAGTACACCATCTCCCCCTTGGGAGAAAACCTCAACTTTCTAATTATGTACCTCTTCCTTCAATTTCACTAGGATAGGATCCTCATCTTGCCTTGCCTTAACTTCCAACACCAAAGATAACTCTACAACATTCTGCATGATAACTCCATCATCTGCTGATTGGTAAGGCGAACCCCCAAGTGAGTAAGCCTATGGACATCCTTCTCCAATTCTCTCCTCCCATATTCTACATGGGACACATTCTCCATTGAAAACCTTCTAAGAGCGTCAACCACTATATTAGCCTTGTCCAAATGGTAAAGGACACTCATGTCATAGCCTTTGAGAAGCTCAAGCCATTTCCTTTGTCGCAAATTCAAGTACTTTTGAGTAAACACATAGTGAAACCTTTTGTGGTTCGTGAACATATCCACATGCACTCCATAAAATAGTGTCTCCAAATCTTTAAGGCAAACACCACCGCTACTAGCTCAAGGTCATATGTCGGATAATTCTTCTTGTGAGTCTTAAGTTGTCTCGAGGCATAAGAAATCAACTTCCCATGTTGCATCAACACACACCCATGGCCAATCCTAGAAGCATCACAATATAGCACAAAGCCATCCATACTTTCTAGCAAGGTCAATAGTAGAGCTGAGATGAGTCAAGTCTTTAGCTCCTGAAAACTCTTCTTATAAGCTTTGGACTACTAAAACTTAACCTTCTTCTGAGTCAACATAGTCAACAGTGCAACAAAATATGGAAAACCCTCTACGAACCTCTGATAATAGCCAACTAAGCCCAAAAGGCTCCTAATGTCAGTAAGGCTGATAGGTCTAGGCCAGTTCTTCACCGTCTCTATCTTTTGAGAGTCTACTTGAACACCCTCATTAGACAACATATGGACAAGAAATGCAATAGACTGTAGCCAAAACTCACACTTGTTAAACTTAACAAACAACTGACGATCCTTAAGAGTATGCAACACAATCCTCAAATGAGCGACATGCACTTCCTCGCTCCGAGAATACACAAGGATGTCGTGAAGACAATGATTAACATATTAAAGTACTGCTTGAACACCCTGTTCATCAAATCCATAGAGGCTATCTTTGGAATGTCACTCTCCCTAACTCTGAGGTGGTGATAGCCAGATTTGATGTCTATCATTGAAAAGAACTTGGAACCCTAAAGCTAGTCAAAAAAATCCTCAATCTTGGGGAGGGGATACTTATTCTTGATTGTGACCTTAATGAATTAACGATAATCAATGCACATCTTGATAGAACCATCTTTCTTTTGAACAAAGAGGACTAGAGCACCCCACGAGGACTTACTAGGCCTAATGAAATCCTTATGTAAGAGATCTTTCAACTGTTCCTTCAACTTCTTTAGCTCGGAAAGAGCCATTCTATAAGGAGGAATGGATGGGTTGCATATCAGGGAAAAGGTCAATACCAAAGTTAATGTCCTGCTCAGTAGGAACTCCTAGTAGATCATATAGAAACACCTCTGGATGCTCACATACTACTAGAACTGAATGGAGAGTTAGGGTTTCAGACTTAGAATCCTTAGCCCAAACAAAATGATATACACAACCCTTGGAGATCATCTTACTGGCATTACGATAGAAGACAAAGCGACCTACATGCACAACTGAACTACCCTTCCACTCTAGGACTGACTCACCCAAAAATTAAAACTCTACTGACTAGGTTTTATAATTTACTGAAGCATAGCAAGCGTACAACCAATCCATACCGAAAAATAACATCAAAATATGTCATATCTAACCAAATCGGTTGAAGTGACTTTTATGAAGAACTGTGATAGGGAAATTTCTATATGCCAATCAAGCTATAATGATAGAAGTAGAGTCTGAGAAGGGTTCTGAGAGGACTTTGAGACTGACATCAAATCTGATAGCAACATAAGGAGTCAGAAGGATAATGTGGCCCTTGGATCTAGCAATGCATAAATATCAAGATGTAATACTCATAACATATCCGTGACTACATCTGGTGAGCTTCTTGCTCCTTGTGAGATGATACTACATAGAACCGATTCTGGTGTTGCCTGCCAATGGCACTAAAAGATGTGCCCTGCTGAGGTGGGCAAGCTATTGGAGCTTCTAAAGTAGTGGTTAGAAATGACCTTTACCATCACCCTATCTAGATGAAGAACAATCCGTGTGCATGTGTTCGGGCTTTTCACACCTGAAGCAAAGATTTGAGTCAACCAAGCACTCTCCTAGTTGGTTCTTACCATACTTCCTACAGGCTGCGAAAGTGCGCTTCCCTGACAACCTCCTCTAACCCCAAAGAGCCTGATGCTCTGCCTCTCGGATTACCTCTGGGCCTAGAGGGTACATTGGCTGATGATGGAGCTAGGGCTAATGACCTTTCGTGGGACTGCGGGCGATGTCTACCACTGAACCTCTGTTAAGACTACCCTAGTTCCCTATCCTATCCCTCTTGGCCTTTCTCTCCCTCTCTTTCATCTGCTCTTCCTCTATTTGTTGAGCATAATTCATCAATCGAGAGGTATCCATGTCGTTGATAAACATAGCAGTCCTGCACTCCTTCACCAACAAATTTGCAACCCTTGATGCAAACTTGCTCATACCAGCTCTCGGCTCGGCAACAATTTTTTGAGCATACATGGATAGGTAGGTGAACCTTAAGGCATACCCCTGAACAATCGTGTCAATTTTCTTTAGGTTGATAAACTCTATTGCCTTTGATTCCCTCAACTCCCGAGGAAAGAACTTGTCCAGGAAAGCTGTAACGAACTTATCCCATCTTATGAGAGCTGCACCTATTCCACAACACTTCCTCCACTATTGAAACAAAATATAAGCTACACCCTTTAGTTAATAGGAGGCCAAATCTGCACTCTCCTCTCCCAAAACTCCCACAATCTAGGTAATATTCTAGATCTCCTCAATGAAGTTCTATGGATCCTTATCTACCTTAGAACTATGAAACTCTAGTGGGTTCATCATGGTGAAGTCTCGCACTCTAGCCATCGCAACATTCCTATTAGTGTTCACCTGGGCAACCGTTTGCTGGTTGACATGGGCTATCATTGCCTATCCAAACATCTGAAAAGCAGCACTGAACTCAGCATGAGTCACCTACTCATTCAAAGGGTCCACTGGAGCTGGTGATGTTGGATGCTGCTCATCTCCATTGCAATTCCCATAGCCATTGTCGTTGCCATTTCTTCTTCCATTAGCTCTTTAGGGAGGCATTTTCTGCACATGTATTTAGCAAGAGTTAGAGGAATAAAGAGAGTTGGACCTCAACACACGACCTAAATCATGAAATAATAGAAGTTTCCTAAAACATCTTGTATCCTCTTCCTCAAAGTGTGGCGCTGTCACGACCCCAGTCTGCACCCTGGATGTGACACAGTACTTAGAGTCATAGATGACCCCAAGAGAACCCATGGCATAATATATAACTAACATAATGAAATTTGAATAGAAGGAAATTTATCGGAAGCACAAGAATCATTCATTCTAAGACATAAATATTTCAAACTTCCACTAATTGTCAAAACAAGATTACCATAATTATGTCGGAAAGTCTCTACAAAGATGAGTTGCTGGGAAAAACCCCTAGCTAACTTAAATGTCAGTAACTAAAACTAAAAATGACTAGTATTAAAGATGAAAGCTACGGTCCTCGGGAGATGAGGACTTACAAAAGAGAACTATTCCGAAGGAGAATTAGCCACGCTGCTGGGCCTGAGAACCTAAACCTATATCATAAAATGATATAGCATAGGAGGTATGCGTTAGTATGTTGAATGTACTAAGTATGTGAGATATAAGCTAAACATAAGAATATTGAAAATATGCAAACTGTACTGACAAGACATTCAATGAACATATCTGGAATCATAAGTACTGTTGAAAGTCTGGTAATACTATAAGTATTAATAACTATCTGAAGGTCATAAGCATATCTTTAGATTTGGAAGACTGAGCTGAACTGGAGACTATGCCTGTAATGGACTGAGCTATACTGTGGGAGAGACTATAACCGACATGCAACCACATGAGCTAGCGGGAGTCAAATGTATACCCCCATCGGAGAAGGCCCACTACTCCATGCTAGGGTATAGTAGATGAATTGAGTGATCACTATTCGGGGTATATTCGGGCTAGTAACCAATGGTGGCAACATAGTTCTAGGAACTTGGGTGTGCTAAACTGTGACCCGCTCGGTGCTAAGTGCTACTCCAAATTGGAAATCTTATATGAGTCTAACTGTGCTAATAACTCGAAACTGGTGTCCTAATACTAAATGAGAACTACTTATCTTGAAGTGTTCTGATAGTCTAGGGACCTGATAGAAACTATGTTCCAGGACTTGTTAAAGTTGCTTTATCTAAAAGCATCATAACAGTCTAAGGAATGGCTAACATGCTGATAACTGATACTGCGGAATTTACCGAGTTTCATACAAGACTAATAAGGAGTCAAACTAATCAGCTGAAAATCCAAGGAAATATTAAGTGCATTCAACAATCTGGAAATACTAACTTTCAATTGAAACATACATGCTAAGGAATTTCTGCTCAAATAGAATCCGATGAAAAATATAACATTTCAGACCAGCTATCCAATCACACAAGAATTCAACCCAAGAATCATACTAAAATTGATATGTTGGGAGGCATTTACAAGTCAAAAATAACATCTCAATTATAACATGATATTATACATGGAAACTAAAAACATTGGGGAGATAAGGAATTTCAACAACTAAAGAGAAACCCTAGTTTATGATTTTCTAGAATTTTAGGCTAGGGTTATTGAAGAATTTGTGACACAAAAGTGAGAGGAAACCTTTGTTGAATTCCCACATACCCGAGGAAGATTTCCCGTAAGAAAATTCTTGAGAGTCTGAGAAGAAATCGAAACACTTGTCCTTACCTGGCACTTTCTATCTGAGTTTTTATGGAGGAATTCTAAGAGTGAGAGGTATGAATAAGGGAGGAATGTCATATATCCCTCTAAATTCATGAAAATATATTCCTAAAATGACATTTTAGAGACAAAAAGAGTGGGAATATATGGGAATATCCCTAATGTGCTGTGAGTTTACAACACTTTCGACACTTAAAACTGGAAAAATAGCATGGACTTAGGTATGTTTATATGGATATGAGTTGTTTTTACTTTCAGGGAAAATAAGAGTTGGAGAAAAAATGTGCAAAAGATGTAGAAAAGTGTAAAAAATTAGCCAAGTACTAATCTCAGTACGAGCTGAACCTAGATTGTACGAGCCGTACTGAGACTCGTGGAAAAGATCATAAAACTGGAGTAAAGAAAATGCAAAGTACGACTCTCAGTACGGCCTGTACCATCCTGGTACGAGTCATAACTAGAGTCGTGGAATACTTCAGAGATATTTGCACAAGTGAAGTCTCCTGATATGGGTAGCACCTACGGATCATAACATCTACCTATGACCCATACCAAGAGTGGTGGAAAGCTTCAATAATTTTAAGGACTTGGAAGAATTCATGATGAGAAAAGCTGTTACAAGTCGTAGGAGCAAGGTACAAGGCATACCAAGACACTCGTAGAAAACTTCAGAAGATGCCAGAGTTCTTAGAACCAAACCATACTGAATTGTACGACTCGCGGGATCATGTTAATAGTCGTACTAGATTCCCACACTTAGCCAATTCTATATAAGCCAAGGTATGTATGAGAGTAAGGCACAACCCGTACAATCCTGTTACGGGTCATATGATGAGTCGTAGGATGTGTCGACATAAGATTTGATTATTTCCTATTAACTTAGGAAAAGGATTTTATTGTTTGTATAAATACGTTTCATGTTTCTTTTAGGTAAGAAAAGGTTAGAATTAGTTGGTTGACAATTGTTATCATGTTTGTAATTAGTTTTTGACAACATTAGAGAGCAATTCTTGAGAATCAACTCTTGGATTTTTCAATTGTTCTCGATTTTGTTCATCATATTCTATTGCAATATTCACAGCAGGTTTTGTTTCAATCATCATCGTAAGTATTTAATTATGTGTTTGTCTATGACTACTAATTAAAATCTTACAATCATGAGAGGCTAAAACCTACACAATTAGGGTTGTCAAAACCATGATGTATTAATGAACTAGGGTTACAAAAAGTGATTTGAAACCAATGCTAAACGCTTATATTGTATTCTCTTCATCTTTAATGTTTCTTAATGAAGTGCAACGTTAGGACTTGCCTGAATTATTTACTTGCTTGAACCTAGATAGGTAGAGATTAGGAAAAGAGAATTATAACAAAGCCTTGATTTTTATTATTATTATATAACTTGAGTTGCGATCGGAGGATAATTAATTTGGAACAAATTGATAATGGTTAATTTGAAATCTCTCATACCTAACTCGGTAATTGAGTATAGTCATCCAATAGGGACGAACCAGTCATTTGGATGAACCCTAGCTATCAGTTCTACAAGTAAGCAATAATTGGGATTAATTACGAGTGTAAACCCGAAATAGTTATGTGTAATACCCCTGAAGTGCTTAAGCTAGACTTGGGATCTAAAATGAGAAGTAGCAAAAAATATGAGAATTCTTCTCAGAACGACATGTTGTGTTGGTTGTTGGTGGTTTTAATAACTCGTTGGAGGTGCTCGTGGTGAGAATCAACATAATGGACTTGGGAGTAATGGGTCTCAGAATGACCAGTTAGTCGATGTAATGGGTAGTTAGGAGGATTTTCTTGGTAAAAAAGAGGTGGCATGAGTCACAGGACGACTCATTGCTTCGAAGGACTAGTCATTGGATGCTCTCATTGGAAAGGTCCCTGAAGGTAGGTAGTAGTGACAACAGATTGTTTCCACGAGCCATGGGAGCTAGGTATGGCTAGTGGCATCAATCATGGTAACAGACCTATGATTGGAAAATGGGGTGAAACAATGAGGGAAGTAACGACCTATTGGAGACAGTAACGACTCGTTGTCGTGCCCGTTGTCACTGGCAGTGCAGAATTTTCAAGTTTTTCATTAAGGGTATTTTCATCATTCCTAAGCCCTAAGGTCCTAAACTACATCGATTTAGGCTTAGTTAGCAAGGTGTTAAGGGTGTAAACCTATTCTAAGCCTCACCATTCCCATGCATTCAACTTAGAGTTTTCCTTGAAGATCAAGTTGAATAATCTCTCCAAATTCTCTTCAATTTCCTTTGGGCTTTCAAGAGGGAGTGTTGATCAGATTTACCCAGGTATGTGAGGCCATGAATGAGAGTTCCTTTCGCTCTCATTCCCTAAACTCTTCTAAATTCCATGGATTTCAATTCTAGAATTCAAGTTTTTTGATCTATGAGGTTTATTCCAATTCTTGTGAAATTTTCAATGATCTATCTATGGGTCAATTCCTTCTATGTATTAAATCATGTTTTATGATTTATGGACAGGTTTTATGACTATTTTGAATATAAATTTATAGATTTAAATTTAAATCCAATTATTCCCAATTATGTATGTTTTATGAAAAGTCAAGTTATGATTTCACTATGATCTTGATCTTAATTAGCCCAATTATGATTTATGCATTATGATTTGATCTCTCCCATGTACTTATCATGGATTTATGAAATGTCAAGTTTATATATGTTTCACAATTATGCATGAATTTTATGATTGATGGATTATGACTCTTGGCCTATTCATGGGCCCTTGTTCATGGCTAAACATGTATCTTAAATGGGGATCAGTGATGTTATTATGTATTTGGCCATGAACTTCATGAATGATTTGACAGTTACTATATGAGCCTTGATGTGCATGTTTTTGGGAGAAGTGTCTAGCACCGAGTAGCCCCGCGTTCAAAGGACTACACCAGTGTCTCAGAACTACGTGACACCGTAGGTTTATATATATCCAAATGTTAATGGATTTCCTTTTCGTGATTCACATACTGCACGTCCCTTTCATGGCAAGCCTGGGATGGCTCTGCCCACTTGACTGAGATAGTTGGGGCATCATATAAAGCTCTATCATGATGGTGTCGGTTATGACGAGTCCTCCCATTGTTCCGCATGTTTTTTATGCATTGTTATGTTACGTTACTTTGGCTCAAGTTAAGTTTCTAAAAGTTTTCCTATGACTATGATAACAAATGAGTTATGACTGATCTGAAATCCTTGAGCCCTCATGTTATATTATGATATTCACTTTACTTTCATGTTGTCCTATTCTTATGTACTCTTATGTATTTTAGCTATCTATTTTACTTACCTTGCATACTCGGTACATTCTAAGTACTGACCGAATACTCTATGTTGTATCATTTCATGATACATGTCATGCCCCACCTTGGGAGGCATAAATGGCACCTGGTGCCATACTGGGATCGGAACTGACCTGAATGGGTTTATGCACTTTAGGTACAAGCCTACTCTTCAAATCAAGAAAACAACGAGCTATATCTCGATTGTAAGCATAGCTTCAGGACAACAAGGCGACATAGGCACATGTAAATAGAAAATAGCTAACCAACAACATACAATAAAGGGATCCTATACAGGCCGACATGACCACCATGCTGTCTAGTTATAGCAAAAAGAAGATAGGTAGTCATAACTATGCCATAGTCGGCAAGGCTGCTCACTAAAAGCTAAACTAGGTCCCACACGGCCAGCACACAAAATAAACAATAGGGAATCTGTAGCCTGCAAACTTTTAAGAGTTGATTAATGGTCGGGACAGGGTCCCAGCCTACCCATGAACTGTAAAAAAAGGAACAAACCTCATCTACTATTAAATCTGGAGGAAAGGAGATGACTGGACTGCTGGCTCTGGCTAATGACTAGGGAGGTCCCAAATCGCATCTATCCGCACCTGCAGGAAAGTAATGCATCGCCCCAAGGATGGGCATCAGTACAATATGTACCGAATATGTAAGGCAGTAAAATAATAACTGAATGAAAGCTAATAAAGCTGAAGTAATCAAGGAGAAGGATATGAATTTAACCTGAGTAATCTCACAATCTAAAAAATATAACTAACAAGTATATGTATAAACAAGAACTTAACCGGGCCCCTATAAGCTTGGAAGGTAAAAACAACACAAAATAATCTATTTAGGCCCCCATAAGCCCCAACAAGTACAAAAAATGTAGACTTCTCTTATTTTGCTACTAAGGGTTCATAAGCATACTGTAACTCAGGAATACACGTCCTTTGAAGTTGTATTCGAGCTTGGTAGGCTCCGATTTCTTGTTGAGTTGTCTAGGATCCTGTAGCTGTGTCAGAGCCACCTGGGCTCCTGCAAGTGTATCTGGACCCCGATCCTTGGCTCGACTGAGGGTTGTAATGCAAGATCCTATAATTTGACCCCGAGCCTTGGCTTGATTGAGCGTCATAATGCTAGCTCCTGTAACTGGACCCCAAGCCTTGGCTCGATTGAAGGTCATAATGCCTCTGCAACATGGAGAAGTCTGGAGTTGACTAGACCTTAATACGATCGTTATGCCCTCAATCTGGTCCCTTCGGACATCATATCGCTCCTGTGAGCATAACCTCATAGGCAACAAAGCACCCAACAAACCAAATGTCGTGTGCAGAAATCAAACTAGCTCGGGTTATATCTGACGAGGATTGTTGTGTCATTATTATCATCTCAATTCTATTGGTAGAAGTTAACCACAACAAGTTTACTCTTGAGTACTATAGATAAATAGGTTGTATCAAATCTATGACGAACGTAACTTTCCGAAAAGGGATAGCCTTAGCATATCTCGAATGCCGAATTTCGTTTAACTGGTGAGTTTCAACTTGTAACCGGAAGTTTCACCCAAATGCAACCCTTATACTGAGAGAATGGAACTATTTTCAATACTAAATTTAGAAAATAATGATATCTTTCAACTGTAATCTTAACTATAATTCTACTCTATTTAACTCGGCCGAAACCTCTAATTTCTCGAGAGTTCAGAAGGGAGAAATGCTTACCTATTGCCTGTGGCCATTCATGATCCAATTTGGAGTAATTCTGTAAACCTTTACTCGGTGGGGTTCCGGTATACGAAGCAAATTTTCAATAAATAACTCCGAAAAAATGTTTCTCACAGGCGTAGAACTTGTTACTCAAAGTTAATTTGCGTTTGCACAGCATTTGATAGCATAATTTGATGGAAACCTATAGAAAATTTGCATGCTCTCCCTATTCTGGCCGAAGGATCAATCACAAATGTTTTAAATTGAACAATGAGGCTTATATATATATATATATATATATATATATGTGTGTGTGTGTGTGTGTGTGTGTGTGTGTGTGTATATTTACACTTGGGTGGTGGACTAGGGGCACCTTGCACCGGCCAACGTGCCAAAAGCGTGCCGCGCCGCGCCTCTCAGGGTGCAGGTCTTCCTGGTGCACCGCACAGGTAGGCTAGCGTGTCACGCTAGCCTCTCACAGCCTAGCCTTGCCCGACCTTGCTTCCAAGGCTCTTCCCGCACTTGTCAAACTCTCATTACTCATCACAAACCCACGCGCATGTACACTAACCGCTAACATCTTACGGGGTGTAACATCCTCCCCCCCCCCCCAAAGGAACATTCATCCTTGAATGTCATCTTCAAGCTTAACGGAGTAAACTCTGTTAACTAATACTAGGAAAATTTCGGCAAAGTCTCCTCTGTATTATGGACTATCCAGAAACCTGAAACGTAGAAAAACCCAACATAGGAATCTCATATGATGCTATAACCAACTATTCCACCTTTTATAGATAACCAACCAAACATTACTAGTAAAATAGGCAGTAAAATAACAACTGAACAATGATCTCACCTTAACTGAATAATCTGGGTCAATCCTGGAACAAGGGAGGATATCTAGATCATGTCATCCTCAGCTTCCTAACTTATCTCTTCTATATTTCTATTCCTCCACAGGACTTTTACGGAGGCCATATCTTTAGTCCGTAACCTAAAAACTTGTAAATCTAGTATAGCAACTGGAATATCCTCATAAGCTAACTCCTCAGTGACCTGACCATCCTCAACTGGAACAACCCGAGATGGG
Organism: Datura wrightii; assembly: GCA_035772735.1. NCBI lineage: Eukaryota > Viridiplantae > Streptophyta > Magnoliopsida > Solanales > Solanaceae > Datura > Datura wrightii. The sequence continues at coordinate 101,868,430 of JASDFA010000027.1, read as the reverse complement.
TCCCCTATAAACTTTCGCAAGATTGACACGTGAAAGACTGTATGGACCGATTCTAACTCTGAAGGCTGTTCTAACTCATATTCCACTTGGCCTATCCTTTGGAGGATCTGTTATGGGCCAATGAACCTAGGGATAAGTGTTAGGTGCTGTGGTGACTACACGCAAGTGCACGTGGTCGAACAAGTAGTAAAGTGGCTTAATTAAAGCCAAGTATCGATCCCACAGGGACTGAACTACGGTACTAATTAACTTAAGCATTAGTGAACTATGTCTTTATGAATGCAGACAACCAATTAAATAATATTTTGAGAGTTTAGTTTACTAAGTAATAAAAACCTAAGTTAAGATTATAATTTGAGTCTGAACAATAGTAATGAGCAAGCTGAGGTTAAGACAAACATGCAAGGAAGTAATTTATCAATTAAATTCAGCTAATCTTTTCTTCGGTTGCTAGTCAAGAATTATTGCCTATGGATTGGATCTTTCGACCCTATCCAATTAAGAATCATGAAACCTTAATCTACATTTCTGTAATAAAAGAATTTCATGCTCTAGCCATACATAACTGATTCCTTAATTGACTAATAAGACTTTCAGATATATTTCTATTCTGAATGAAAATCAATTCTCAATTTTCTAAACTAAAAAGAGATCATATCCTACCAATTCACATCTTTCCAATTTCTTTCCTTTTCAAAATCAAAATTGGATTTCTAGATATAGATTAACATTGGCCAAACATTAATGCAGTAAAATAAGATTTGATAGAACAACCATTGAAGAAAAGATGAAAACTGAAATGATCAACAATTACATTCCTCTACAATTGTTCTTAATCTCAGAAAGAAGTGAATTAGCCACTCATTTGTGGATTAAACATCGCCAAATAAGTAGAATTCATACAAACAATTGAGATTAAAGAGAAAGAGAAAGAGAAGAACCCTAGAACTTTCATCCTCTCAACTTCCTGTAACCCACGTTCTTGCTCAACCAAGTCAGAATGTTTAAAATAAAACCTAAGTGTGCTATTTATACTCTTGAGAATTTTTCCCGGAATAACAAGCAACGTGGCACGGAGTGTATCGCGGAGCACTCCCTCCGTGCCACGGGGGTATCGGGGACCCTCACTGGATGTCGGCTCCCCAGCAAATGTACCTCAATGTGGCACAGCTCGCATCGCGGAGCCTCGCCTCCGTGCCACGGTGCTATCGCGCACCTTCACTGGAACTTGAGGTTCCAGATAATTGTACTCAATGTGACACGGAGTGTATCGCGGAGCACTGCCTCCGTGTCATGGAGGTAACACGAGCCTCCACTAGAATTTGACAAAATTAATTCCTCCAAGGCAGAACACCTCCGCGATGGCAGCGTGACACGACTCCATCGCGGAGCCCTTATTTTTGCTGCTCTCCCTTGTCATTTTCCACTCTTTGTTTCCATCCCGATCTTCACCAACATGTATATTAGCTTCCAAAATTTCCTATTACCTGCAAAACAACACTAATCATGTTGGTTAGTATAAATTCACATTTAACTAAGAATCACATGAAAATGTACACATAACGATAGGTAAACAAGTCGAAATGAAGCATTCGAGTATCACTTGGGTATGCAATTCTGCCCAAGATCACTTTCCCCACACATAGAACCTTGTTCGTCCTCAAACAACACTCTCACATCTCATGCAATTGACACCTGCGCATAGCTACTTTGGCTTGATAATTCAAGCTACGGCTATACCGATTATTTAATATAGCAAATTATCCAGAAAACATGCATGGTCTCATCAAAACAATGTAGTACATCAAATTAAAATCTCCTAAGCTCAAGAATTGATTCTCGATCTTGCAAACTCATGCAGATCAACTGATCAAGACATCCGACACGAAATTTAATCTCTTGTCAAGCATGTGCCCTCACAACACAAGTGAATTACCCCATTTGCCATCATATGATTTCCAAAGCACTACATGTAGGGGTTTATGAATACGATTTCGCTCTCTCTCCCAAAGAATTCACATGCATCATGTCATGAACCATAGGCTTGCCTCTAGTGTATTACTCCACTAATATAAGGACGCATGATGTAAGATCACGTAGGACTTAACGGGTTGTAATGTAAGCTAAGGAACTAGTAAATATTGGGCTAATCAATAATAGCAACTAGCTTCCTTAAGCGCTTTTCAATACATCCCACCATCATTATGGGCATTGTTTCTTCCTTCATCCTCTCATTCTTGAATTTTTTTTTGTTTTTGTTCCCAATTCTTTAAGCACACTCGACTTACTAGCAAATATTAGTTATACATCTTTATTCTATTTAATTTCAGTAAGTGCACCTTTGACCTTTCTTTAACTTTCACCTTCTTCCGCTTTTCCTTCTGTTTCACAATTCTCACTCCTTTACACTGTGGGAAAATTGTTTTTATTGAGCGCTTAAGAGTTTTGGATCAAATTCACGGCTAATGAAAAGAAGGGATTAAGCTCGGTTTGTACCTCTTATAAGAAACAAAAAAATAGGCTAAAGGCTAAATGGGGCTAACTAGGATGCACATTCAAGGTAGGTATCATAATAGAGAAACTTTCGGCTTATTCAAAGAAATGCCTACATCCTTTCCTACAATACACATCCTTCATTTCGTTTAGTACACACACCAGGCAAGTTCTAGACACTTCACAATAGCAGGAAATAATTGAAACCTCACCTCGCACTCATTGCACATGCTCAACTCAAGACATATTCACAGACTCTTACATCAGCTAATTACAAGAATTCACTATTAAGCCTCGATCACACTGAATCGAACTCTCTGGCCTAGGTATCTCAACATGTTTACACATTTGCATGCTTTCATACGAATCACCTTTGCAACTTAATATCATGTACAACACGTAACGAGAATTTCGAACCATGAAGTAATGACACATTTGGGAAACACACAAAAGAAAGAAAAGAAAGAAAAAAACTACTCCTATCGACTACATTTCCCTTAAGACGGTCGTCATCCATCCATCATAGGGAACGATCGCTATCTACGACTTCGGTTCAATGGGACTATTCTTGGTAAAAGCACCGAAAACAAAGGCCGGGAAACCCAACATAAAAAAATTTCAAAAGAATTCGATAGAAAAAGATAAAAATATAATTTCAAAAATATTTACACAACACAACCAACAGTAGCTCAACACAATACACAACAACTCAACATTCATTCAAACACCAAATTAATTTACAGAACACACAACATAGAGTCACAAGGTCACATTTTGCACAGGCACAACAACACAAAGAAACAAAACATAAACAAAGCAGCTGGCACCTAACTACTCCCACCCCACACTTAAATCGAACACTGTCCCCAATGTTCACAAAATTTCAACATATCACAAAGGTTGGGTGGTGAAACTCCCTTATCAATCGAAGTATTCAACTTCTTCATCAGGTGTCATTGCTTTGTCTCCCATATCAGAATCGCCCCCGACGTCCTCGTCTGACTCACATCTGAGTCCTCCCGGCGTGTCTCCTCATTGGTGGGGACATCATCATCTATGGGCTCCATAAATGTGGGCCCCACTCTGCATAGAGCCTGGGCATTCTCGCCGAAAGGGTAATCCAACTCGAGCTGCCAAAGCTCATCCTCTATTGCCGGCCTCCCGCCTATGCGCAGCTGCAACATCTGCATCCCGTACATGTGGGCCATATACTGTCATCCCGAGCATGTCGCTCGGCTAGTGTGAGAACCGGCCCATAAGTAGTGTCAGGTGCCTTGGTTTTGGTGACATCCAAGGCATTCTTGTCAATTTGTGGGATGTAATCCAGGGCCTCCTCCTTGATATCATGGCCCCTAAGGAACGTGGCAAGCAAACCACCGAACCCGTATCTATGCCCCTGATGTAGTCGGGCTCTCTTCATGGTAGAGATGATTACCTCCCCAACATTGATTTCCAGCCCCTTCATCAGGGCATACACCAAGCACACTCTATCCTGGGTGACATCTGTCATGTGCACCCCCGGGATCATGCAGGAACACACAATCTTCAACCAAATCTGGGCTTTCCGGTTCATTTGAGAGTAGGGCAACGTTTGATGGTAGCCCCTCTCCTTGTGCCTGCCCCACCTGGCTGTCGATCGGGCTCCACATAGGGTGCGTCTGTTGTCCTCATAGGGTGGAGTAATGTTCAGCTGCCTAAGGACATGAACGTCTGTGTCCCGCGCCCCTAGGATTGCATTCAAATGATGGGGCTCAAAAGTGACAACCTTCCCCCTGATTTTGATGGTGTGACTGCGTAGGATCGGGTTCCAGTTGGCATAGAGCTCCTGGATCAGATGGAGATTGCACTCCCTGGGCTCTTAGAAGATGAAGTTAAGCCCAGCGGTGTCAATCCAGTGTACAATCCGCGAGAATTCCTGTGCCAGCGGTTCCCGTGCTATCTGCTCTTCCGGAAAGTATTTGGTTTCTTTGTGTTTTGCATACCACTTCTTCCCCTCATCAGTCACCCATCGGGTTCTGTATTGTCGGTGTTGGCCTCGCAGAACCGCTGGTGCTGTTGGAACTGCTATTCCCAATCTCATCCTTTTTCTGCTGGCGCCGATGTGGATGCGCCCTTGCCCTTGTCTTGTCGGCCTAACATTGTTCCTGTACATTCAAACAGACAGTCCCAATGTTATGCAAGTCATAGTCAGCTACAATTAAGGTTGGGTTTAATTGGATCACCCCACACTTAGTCTTAAGCCACAATCCAAACAATTCGACAAGACATTCATAATTTTTCTAATCTTAGCATTCAACCGGCTTAGTGCATTCATATAAATCGATGGAACAATTACTATGTACTACCCAGACTTCGTACAATGAATACAAATTTCTCCATCGATTCAATTACAACATCATAACACTTAGCAATTTTTTCAATAACCTATGTAATTCTTCAATTGCATTCTCCCAAAAATCCTTCTTCTAACTTAGCATATTCAACATCAATCACAATATATTTCACTTCACCTAACATGCACAACCCAATTTTTTCACATTTCAAAGAAATTAGTCTTCTTCCTATTCCAACCCTAGCTATCAATTCCACAAGAATTCAATAAAACATTCAATCTTGAGTTCATATACTCACAACGATACTATGAACAACAATCCATCATAACTCAAGTGAATTCAAGCTTAATTATCACTTAGGACAAGGTTTAATCACCACACATGTTCAAGAATTGAAAACTTGAGCAAAAACAAGGAAGAATTCAAGAACATACCTTTGATTTGATGAAATCGAAGAAAACTTGAAGAAAATTGATGCCTAGTTCCATGTCACGTTGGGGGAGAAAGGAATTTTGGGTGTGGGTCGCAGAGAAGTAATAGGAAGAAAATGAGGGAATTTGGGGTTTTAAAAGTGTTTTTCGCGTGGGTTACCCGGTGACCCGGGGTGACCCGACGTGAAATAACACTCAACGTGTCACGGAGTGCAACGCGGAGGACTGCCTCCGTGACACGGAGCCATCGTGCCAGTGTTCTGGATTTTTAGAAAAATCTGGAACAAGCCTCAACGTGTCACGGAGGGTAACACGGAGCACCTCCTCCGTGACACGGAGCCATCGCGCAGGCTCACTGTAATGTGCCAATTTTTATTTTCTCACCTCGATATATTTCCTTTGCGTTTCTTTGCACTTTTACCCTCCGTTCTACCTGAAAATCATTTCACCACAAGAAATTGGTTAGAATTCATATGTTTCAACGGAATTTTTTTTCTTTGTTTTTCTCTTTTATATTTTATTTTATTTTATTTTTCTTTTTTTTTTTCAAATAGTTCTACTCGTCTATTACAACACATTCACAGGTTGCCTCCCATGCAGCGCCTGATTTACTGTCGCGGCTCGACGTCGTTCATGCTCAGTCATCCTCTAGAGTGATGGACGTTTTCTCTCGGATAACGTCCTCACCCCAATAATGCTTACATCTTTTGCCATTTACTAAAAATGTGGCACTTCTATCTTCTTGCCACAACTCCACTGCCCCGTGTGGGGTCATTCTTACCACTTCAAATGGCCCTAACCATTTGGATCGCAATTTTCCTGGAAAAAGCTTTAGTCTCGAATTAAATAGCAACACCTTTTGCCCTGACTCAAAGATCCAATGCACCATATGCCTATCGTGCCACTAATTCGTTTTCTCCTTGTAGCATTTGGCACTTTCATAAGCATGCCATCGAAACTCATCAAGTTCGCTGAGTTGCATCAGCCTCTTCTTCCCTGCTATCTCCGGGTCCATGTTCAACTTTCTCACGGCCCAAAAAGCTTGATGTTCTAGCTCCACAGGCAAATGACACGCCTTTCCATAGACCAATCTGTACGGAGAAGTCCCAATGGGTATCTTGTATGCAGTTCTATAAGCCCACAATGATTCGTCGAGTTTGCTTGACCAATCAATTCATTGTGAATTCACTGTCTTCTGTAGAATCTGCTTTATCTCTCTGTTTGACACCTCCACTTGCCCACTAGTTTGGGGATGATACGCTGTTGCTACCTTGTGGCGCACCCCATACTTATCTAGAAAATTCTTGAAACTTGCATTTACAAAATGAGCCCCTCCATCACTGATAATGGCTCAGGGTGTCCCGAACCTGGTGAGAATATGCTTTTTCACAAATTTTGTTACCACCTTGTTGTCATTCCTGGGGCAAGCTGTTGCTTCAACCCACTTTGATACATAATCAACGGCTACCAAGATGTAACGATTACCAAATGATGGTGGGAAAGGGCCCATGAAATCTATTCCCCATACATCAAAGATCTCTACTTCTAATATCTGCTGCAGTGGCATCTCCTGCCTTCTATCAATTGTGCCTATTCTGTGACATCTATCACACATTTTTACATATGCCATAGAGTCTCTGAACAGTGTAGGCCAAAAGAAACCTAACTGTAGCACCTTATGCGTTGTCCGCTCACCTCCGTGGTTCCCTCCATACAATGATGAGTGACAACTCCTCAATACTTCTGCAATCTGGCTCTCTGGAACGCATCTTCTCATCACCTGATCCGATCCCTGCTTAAACAAGTACGACTCATCCCAAATGTAATACCTGCAATCATGTCTCAACTTCTTTCTTTACTGAGTCGTAGCCTCCGGTGGATAGACTCCACTTACCAGCAAATTCACAATGTCTGCATACCAAGGGATTTCAGCTTCCCTTATTGCAAAGAGCTGCTCATCCGGGAACTCTTCCTTGATGCTATCACCTTCCTTCACATGCAACCGGTTTTCCAGTCGCGATAGGTGATCTGCCACTTGATTCTCGCTCCCCTTTCTGTCCCGAATCTCTAGGTCAAACTCTTGTAACAACAAGATCCATCTAATCAGCCTGGGCTTTGCATCCTTCTTGTTAAACAGATACCGAATCGCTGCGTGATCGGTATACACCACTACTTTAGAACCCACCAAGTAGGACCTGAATTTATCAAACGTGAACACCAATGCTAGCATCTCCTTTTCAGTAACTGTATAATTAACTTGGGCTACATCTAGTGTTTTGCTTGCATAATGAATGGAATGAAAAATTCTATTCCTTCGCTGCCCCAATACAGCTCCTACAGCCACATCGCTTGCATCACACATTAATTCAAATGGTTGCTCCCAATCCGGAGAAATGAGAATAGGTTCTTCTATAAACTTCTGTTTCAACTCCTCGAATGCTTTAACACAATCCTCATCAAACTCGAACTTCACCTCTCTTTCTAGCAACCTGCATATTGGTCTAGAAATTTTAGAGAAGTTCTTAATGAACCGTCTGTAGAACCCTGCATGTCCAAGAAAACTGCGAACACCCTTTACTGACATAGGTGGTGGTAGCTTTTCAATCACTTCGATCTTTGCACGATCGACTTCCAACCCCTTGCAAGACACCTTATGGCCAAGGATGATACCCTCCTGGACTAAAAAATTACATTTCTCCCAGTTGAGTACAAGGATGGAGTCTTCACATTGAGCTAGCACCTTGTCAAGATTCTGCAAACATGTAGCAAACGAATTACTGAAAACAGAAAAATCATCCATAAATACCTCGACGAAATCTTCCACCATATCGTGAAAGATCGCTATCATGCATCTCTAGAATGTGGCGGGTATATTGCATAGACCAAATGGCATCCGCCTGAAAGCATATGTCCCATAAGGAAATGTGAAAGTAGTCTTCTCCTTGTCCTCCGGTGCTATGGCTATTTGGTTATAACCAGAATATCCATCAAGGAAACAATAATATTCTTGACCTGCCAAGTTGTCCAATATCTGATCAATAAATGGGATAGGATAATGATCTTTCCTCGTGGCCTGATTGAGCTTTCTGTAGTCCATGCAAATACGCCAGCATGTGACTGTGCGTGTAGGGATCAGCTCATTCTTCTCATTGGTGACCACGGTCATCCCTCCTTTCTTTGGGATACACTGAACGGGACTGACCCATTCACTGTCTGAAATGGGATAGACCACACCTGCATCAAGCCACTTGATCACTTCCTTCCTAACCACATCCTTCATCACCGGATTCAACCTCCGCTGGTGTTGTACAGTTGTCTTTGCTCCTTCTTCCATAAAAATTCTGTGTGTGCAAAAGGCTGGGTTGATTCCCCTAATGTCTGACATTTTCCAGCCCATTGCTTTCTTCCACCTCTTGAGAACCACCAATGCATCCTTTACCTGTTCCTCCATCAGTTTCGTGGAGATGATGACTGGCAAGGTGTCATCTTCCCCCAAAAATACATACTTCAAATGTGGAGGCAATGTCTTCAACTCCAGTTTTGGTGCTTCCTCAATAGATGGTTTTGGCAGTGGTTCCAAAGACCTCATCAATGGCTGAAATTCTTGCTTCCTGAGAAACCATTTTGGTTCGTTCAACATTTGCACCATCTCATAATTATCCCTATCTCCAAAATGATCGGAGCTCATCAAAGCTCTCTCAAATGGATCTTGAGAATCAACAATCTGAAGAATTGCTTCCTGGTTTAGCACATTGATTGCTGATAGCTCCTCATAGATGACCGGAAGCTTCATGGCCTTATACACATCAAGCACCTCCACTTTATCATGCGCTCGCATGGTTAGCTGCCCCACAGCTACATCAATCAACGCTCGCCCGGTTGCCAAGAAAGGACGTCCCAAAATAAATTGGACTTCCGCATCTGGCTCAAAATCCAATATAATAAAATCTACTGGGAAAATGAGGGAGCCCACTTGCACTAGCATGTCCTCCACAATTCCATCTGGTCTGGCCAAAGAACGGTCTGCTAGCTACAAGATTACTGTAGTTGGTCTAGGACTGCCCAGCCCCAACTTCTTGAACACTAATGTCGGCATCAAGTTTATGCTCTCTCCCAAATAACATAGTCCACGAGCTCGGATACTTTGCCCGATTGTGATCTGAATGGTAAAGCTCCCAGGGTCCTTGAGCTTTGTCGGCAACCTGTTCTGTATCTGGGAAGTGCACTCCTTAGTAAGTGCCACCATAGCATACTCCCTCAATCTGCTTTTGTTTGCTACAATGTCATTGATATACTTTGCATATTTCGGCACTCCCTGCAAAACATCAACCAAAGGTAAATTAATGTGTACCTGTTTCAGCACCTCCATGAACTTCTTAAAGCAAGCTTCCTCCTTGTGCTTCTTTAATCTTTGAGGGAACGGGGATGGTGGTCTTTCTGCCTCCGTTGCCTTCTCCTTCCCCCTCTCATCATCATGTTCCCCATCTTTTTCCACTGCTCCTGATTGTTGAGGTGGTCTTTCTGGTCGCACCTCCTTGAGTTCTAATCCACTCAGTGGGGTCACTACATTGACCTGCTTTGGATTTGGGTCAGTGTCACTCGGTAGTCCTCCTCTGGGCCTGGTGTTTTGAGCTCTAGCTAGTTGTCCAAACTGGTACTCCAACGCCTTTGTAGCTAACTGCTGATTTTTCATGTCCGCCGCCAATTTCACATAATCAGCCTGCATTTGCGCTTGGTTAGCTATAAGTGTTTTAAACATGTCCTCAATGCTGTTGGGTGGTGGAGGAGGTGCATTGTTTCCTCTGTATTGCGCCTGAAAATTTTGATGCCCCCCTTGATTTCTCTGCACACCCTGATTCAAACTTTGCCCTTGATGGCTATTACTACCCCAAGAGAAATTCGGATGATTCCTCCAATTTGAGTTGTAATTTTTTTCCATACTATTGGTTATTATTTCTCTGGACGTTCCCAACAAAGTTTACTGAATCTGGATTTGCACCACAACACTCAGCTGAGTGTTCATTACTCCCACATACTTCACACCATACCTGTTGCACTACATTGACTGGGGCTTGTGCTTGATTCAAGCTCATACTGCTGAAGTGGGTGTTGAGTTGATTTTGCAATGCAGCTATCTGTGCAGCGATAGCTGTAAACCCATCAACCTCAAAGACTCCTACCGCTTTCCTTGTTCCTCCTCGTGATGAGTCCGCATTCAACTCTGGATTTCCCTGTGAAATACGATTTAACAAAGTATAAAGCTCCTCATAAGTCTTTTCTAATGCCTGTCCCCCAGCTGCTGAGTCTAGCAAAATTTTTGTATGTGGTTCCAAACCCTCAATGAAAGTATGCACCAACATATCATTGGACTGGTGATGGTGAGGACAATCCCTTAACACTTGAACCTTTCCCAAGCTTGATACAGATTCTCACCCTCTCTTTGTTTAAATCTTAGAATCTGACTTCTAAGTCTTGCTGTTTTCCCAGATAGAAAGAATCGTACCAAAAACTTTCTTGTAAGATCATCCCAAGTGGTGATAGAGTTAGGTGGTTCAGCTTTCAACCACCTCTTTGCTTCCCCTAATAATGAAAATGGGAATAATGTAAGCCTCACATAGTCGGATGATACTCTAGCGGGAATGTAAGTGTCACTTATCTCCAAAAAGTTTTGGAGATGTTGTGGATCTTCATGAGGGAGACCTGTGAATTGCCACGCTGGTGTGCAACAACTGCACCATGTTCTGTTTAAGCTCAAACCTCCCTCTCGGCTCTGGTCTACGAATACTATATGTAACATTGTTAGCATGCGGGATTGCCACTTCACGAACCGGCCTTGCTGCCATTTCCTTGGGCACTAAAACTGCCCTCACAAGTGGTGGATTCTGTTGTTGCTCTAGAATTGCCTGTCTTAGCAACTGTAGCTTCTTCTCTAGAGCTTCCCTTCTTTGACGATGAAATTGTCTTTCCGGCTCTATATATGAATCCACCAACTCCTTATCTCTTGCCAGCGTTCAGAAGAATTCAATATCTGCAAGAGAAAGGCTAAGATCAAGTTTTCAGCACTTATATAGAATTTGTAAAATAACACTAAGAAAATAAATTTACCAACTGCCAGTCCCCCAGGCAACGGCGCCAAAACTTGTTCAGTGCTGTGGTGACTACACGCAAGTGCACGTGGTCGAACAAGTAGTAAAGTGGCTTATTTCAAGCCAAGTATCGATCCCACAGGGACTGAACTACGGTACTAATTAACTTAAGCGTCAGTGAACTATGTCTTTATGAATGCAGACAACCAATTAAATAATATTTTGAGAGTTTAGTTTACTAAGTAATAAAAATCTAAGTTAAGATTATAATTTGAGTCTGAACAATAGTAACAAGCAAGCTGAGGTTAAGACAAACATGCACGAAAGTAATTTATCAATTCAATTCAACTAATCTTTTCTTCGGTTGCTAGTCAAGAATTATTTTCTATGGATTGGATCTTTCGACTCCTATCCAATTAAGAATCATGAAACCTTAATCTACATTTCTGTGATAAAAAAAATTTCATGCTCTAGCCATACATAACTGATTCCTTAATTGACTAATAAGACTTTCAAATATATTTCTATTCTGAATGTAAATCAATTCTCAATTTTCTAAACTAAGAAGAGATCATATCCTACCAATTCACATCTTTCCAATTTCTTTCCTTTTCAAAATCAAAATTGGATTTCTAGATATACATTAACATTGGCCAAACATTGATGCAGTAAAACAAGAATTGATAGAACAACCATTGAAGAAAAGATGAAAACTGAAATGATCAACAATTACATTCCTCTACAATTGTTCTTAACCTCAGCAATAAGTGAATTAGCCACTCATTTGTGGATTAAACATCATCAAATAAGTAGAATTCATACAAACAATTGAGATTAAAGAGAAAGAGAAAGAGAAGAACCCTAGAATTTTCGTCCTCTCAACTGCCTGTAACCCACGTTCTTGCTCAACCAAGTCAGAATGTTTAAAATAAAACCTAAGTGTGCTATTTATACTCTTGAGAATTTTTACCGAAATAACAAGCAACGTGGCACAGAGTGTATCGCGGAGCACTCCCTCCGTGCCACGGGGGTATCGCGGACCCACACTGGAGGTCGGCTCCCCAACAAATGTACCTCAACGTGGCACAACTTGCATCGCGGAGCCTCGCCTCCGTGCCACGGTGCTATTGCGCACCTTCACTAGAACTTGAGGTTCCAGATAATTGTACTCAACGTGACATGGAATGTATTGCGGAGCACTGCCTCCGTGTCACGGAGGTAACGCGAGCCTCCGCTGGAATTTGACAAAATTAATTCCTCCAAGGTAGAACACCTCCGCTATGGCAGCGTGATACAACTCCATCACGTAGCCCCTTTTTTGCTACTCTCCCTTGTCATTTTCCACTCCTTGTTTCCAAGTTCATTCCCGATCTTCACCAACATGTATATTAGCTTCCAAAATTTCCTTTTACCTGCAAAACAACACTAATCATGTTGGTTAGTATAAATTCACATTTAACTTAGAATCACATGAAAATGTACACATAACTATAGGTAAACAAGTCGAAATGAAGCATTCGAGTATCACCTGGGCATGCAATTCTGCCCAAGATCACTTACCCCACACTTAGAACCTTGTTCGTCCTCGAACAATACTCTCACATCTCATGCAATTGACACCCATGCAATTCTTTTCATGCTTCCTGAGCTGCCTTGAAGCATAAACAATTACGTTACTGTATTGCATTGGGACGCATCCTAACCCAGCGCCTGAAGCATCACAATATGCAGCATAACCCTCTGAACCTTCCGGCAAGGCTAGCATTAGTGCCGATGTCATTCTATTTTTCAATTCTTGGAAACTCTATTCATAGGTCTCGGACCAGTGGAACTTGGCTTCTTTCTGTGTCAATTTGGTCAAAGGCACTGATGAGGTAGAAAATCCTTCCACAAACCTTCTGTAATACTCCGCTAATCCCATAAAACTGTGAACCTCAGTTTGAGTTATAGGTCTAGGTCATGTCTTTATTGCCTTAAATTTTTGTGAATTAACCTGAATACTAGCCTCTGATACAATATGGCCTAGAAAGCTACAGAATTTAACAAGAACTCACATTTAGAAAACTTTGCATATTGTTGGTGTTCTCTGAGGACCTGAAGCATTGTGCGCAAATGATGTCAGTGTTCCGCTTATGTGCAGGAATACACCAGAATGTCATCGATGAACACTATCACAAACAGATCTACATATAGCCTGAAGATGTTATTCATCGGATCCATGAACACTACTGGGGCATTTGTCAGCCCAAAGGACATGACTAAGAATTCAAAATGACCATATCTGGTCCTAAAAGTTGTCTTCGGGATATCCTTCTCCCGAACTCGAACTTGGTGGTACCCGAATCTCATGTCGATATTAGAGAAATACTTCGCCCCTTGCAGCTAGTCAAATAAATCATCTATCCTTAGAAGAGGGTATTTATTCTTAAAGTAACTTTATTCAACTGCTGGTATTCTATACACATGCATAGGGAGCCATCTTTTTTCCTCAAAAACAAAACTGGTGCACCCCACGGTGAAGTACTAGGCCTGATAAAACTCTTTCCTAATAAGTCTTTCAACTGTTCTTTCAATTCTTTCAATTCAGCAGGAGCCACTTTGTATGGAGGAATGGATATAGGCTGAGTATCTGGTAGCAAGTCTATAGAGAAATCTATTTCCCGCTCTGGGGGAATACCATGAAGTTAATCTAGAAACACATCTGGAAACTTATTAACCACTAGGATGGACTGAAGAGTAGGGGATTCTGCTTGTATCCCGAACCCTAACAATATGGTAGATACAACCCTTTTCTATCAGCTTTTTCGCCCGAAGATCGGATATGAACCTACGTTTGGTGTAACTACATTACCTCTCCACTCTCGCACTACCTCCCCTTGAAAGTGAAATCATACAATTCTGGTCCAACAGTCTACCATGGCGTAACATGGCGCTAGACAATCCATACCTATAATTAAATCAATATCAATCATTTCTAATTCTACCAAATCTGCTAAGGTCTGGCGACCGACAATCTCTACTGTACAACCCTGGTAAATTCTTTTAACAATAATAGAGTCACCGATGGGTGTAGACACCGAGAAGGGTCGCTAAAACAATTCTGGCACTATATCAAACTTTTGGGCCACTAATGGAGTAACATATGACAAAGTGGAGCCCAAGTCTACCAACGCATAATCTAGGTTAGAGCAAACACCTAGCATACCTATCATAACATCTGGTGATGACTCTGACTCCTGTTGTCCTAGTAGTGCATAAGTGCGATCCAAACCGCTGCCTAAACTGGATTCCCCTGATCTACCTTGGCCTCTGTCGGCTGGGGCTGAGGGCCTAGGCCCTACCGAAGGTACTGGAGCATATGAACCCGCTGGGGATCTATTATGCTGATCCCAATTGCCCTAGTGTCTAGTTGGACAATCCCTCATTTTATGTCCATCCCGCCCACAGGAAAAACAGGTTGTGGAACCGTGCCTGCACCTCCCCGGATGTCTCCTATGACAAGTTCTGCGATGTTATACAACTGGTCCCATCTGATCTAGACCCCTATATTGCTGCAAGCCTTAAGCTCAGAACTTTCGCCAGGACCTGATTGTCCACGACGATCTGATCTGCTGTCCTGCTGCTACTGAAATGGGGGCCTAGGTGGCCTACCTAATAAACGAGGCCTAGGCCTATCCTTAAAACCTGCTTGAAAGACTGCAGGTCTAGCCCTCCGACGCTGCTCCTGTCCTGCCCTTTCAATTGCGTACTAACAATGTCTGATTTCCTCTATGTTCTAAGCAAACGCCTAAATCCTTGAGATATCCATATCTTCTCATAGTGTATCTATAATGCAAGACTCCACATATTCTGGCACAAGTCCCATAATAAATCAGTGCACGCTAGCTGGCATAGTGTCAACAAACAAGGGCCCATATCTGGCTAAGGAATCAAACCTCAGTGCATATTCTCTAATGTCATTCTGCGCTACTCCAGATGTAAAAACTGCTCTACTTTAGCCTGTGGGACCTCTTTGGGAAAATAGTGGTCTATGAAGCTTCAAAGAAGCTAGGCCACATAGGTGGAGGTGCATCTCTGCCTCAGGATCTTTCCCAATTCTCGTACCACAAAACTACTACCTCTCGAAATCGGAATACTACTAACTCAACTAATTCTGTGGATGAGGCATGCATGACTCTGAATATCCTCTGCAGTTGGTCTATGAAGTTCTGGGGTCCTCTTTATGGTCTGTCCCTGTAAACTGTGGAAGGATCAAAGTAAGGACTCTCAAACTCCCGGGCCCCTCAATGGGCTCAGCAACACCTGGTAATACTAGCTGAGGCTTACATTAGGCAGCCATCATCGAATATAATGCACCCCTAAGCTCTTGATCTGATGACACCAGAATGGTTTGGGGTGGTACTGGTATATCTACTACCTTAAAGGGCTCCTGGTGCGGCGGTAAGTGCTGGGGAGGTCGAGGTGATATCTCCTTATTGCCCTCAGATCGGGATGACTCTAAATGGAGCACCCTACTAGTGCCCTCTCCTGCCACAACATCCAACTCCTTACCAGTTGCGGTCTATTGTGCGTTAGACATTTATCTGTAAATAAGTAGAATAATGTAAGATTAGGGAGTTACCTATACAACATAGCTCTATAACACAACTGGAAGAGAAAATAGAGTAACCACACTATTATGCCTCATAGCCTCCTGTCTATAGAATGTGGTGCACCACACACCCATAGACAAGACTATACTAGACACAACTTGCACACTCCCTAGGATATGACCTACTCTGATACCAAGTTTGTCATGCCCCACCTTGGGAGGAATGACTGGCACTTGGTGCTATATAGGGATCTAAACTAACCTGATTGGGCTTATGCACTTCTGGTGAATGCCTATTTTTCAAATCAAGAAAATAACGAGCTATATCTTAGGTGTAAACACAACCTCGGACCAACAAGGACACATAGCCACCTATAATAAAAAACAACTAACCAACAACATGCAATAAAGAGATCCTATGCGAGCTGACAGGACCACTATGCTGTCTAGTTATAGCAAAATGAAAACAGGTAGTCATAACTATGCCATAGCTGACAAGGTTGCTTGCTAAAAGCTAAACTAGGCTCCATAGGCCAGAACGCAAAACAAATAACTGGGAATCTATAGCCTGCAAGCCTCTAAGAGTGGAATAATGGTCGAGACAGGGCCCCAGCCTACCTTTAAACTGTACAACAAAAGAATAAACCTCCTCTACTATCAACTATGGAGGAAAGGAGCTGATTGGACTTCTGACTCTGGATGATGGCTAGGGAGGTCCTAAACCGCATCTATCCGCACCTGTAGGAAACTAATACGGCTCCCCAAGAATGGGCGTCAATACAATATGTAACAAATATGTAAGGCAGTAAAATAATAACTGAATGAAAGCTAATAAAGCTGAAGTAGTCAATAAGAAGGATAAGAATTTATCCTGAGTAATCTCACAATTTTAAAAATATAACTAACAAGTACATCTACAAACAAGAACCTAACTGGGCCCTTATAAGCCTGGAAGGTACAAACAACACAGAATAACCTACATAGGCCCTTATAAGCCCGGGCAAGTACAAACAATGTACACTCCTCTTATCTGGCTACAAAGGTTCGTAAGCATACTTTAACTCTAGAATACTCGTCCTCTGAAGTTGTATCCGAGCCTAGTAGGCTCCTATTTTGGGGTTGAGCCATCTAGGCTCTTGTAGCTGTGTTTAAGTCACCTAGGTTCCTATAACTGCATCTGGACCCCAAGCCTTGGCTCGATTGAGGGTCATAATGCAAGCTCCTGTAACTGGACCCCGAGCCTTAGCTCGACGGAGGTTCATAATGCAAGCTCCTGTAATTGGATCATGAGCCTTGGCTCGACTGAGGGTCATAATGCTTTTGCATCATGGAGGATTCTGGAGTTGACTAGACCTCAATACAGCCCTTACGGTCTCAATCTGGTCCCTTCGGACATCATGTCGCTCCTATGAGCCTAGCCTTATAGGCAACAAAGCCCCCAGCAAACCAAATGTCATGTGCAGATATTAAACTAGATAGGGTTAACTCTGACGAGGATTGTTGTTTCATTATTGTCGTCTCAATTCTATTTGTAGAAGCTAACTAGTTAACTCTGCAGTACTATAGAAAAACAGGTCGAATCAAATCTACGATGAACGTAACTTGCCGAAAAGGGATAGCCTTAACATGCCTTAAATGTCGAATTTTGTTTAATTGGCGAGTTTCAACCTGTAACCGGCGGTTTCACCCAAATGCAACCCTTATACTGAGAAAATGGAACTATTGCCAATACTAAATTCAGCAAATAATGGTATCTTTTTATAATAATCTTAACTATAATTCAACTCTGTTTAACTCTCCTGAAACCAATAATTTCTCAAGAGTTTAGAAGGGAGAAATGCTTACCTATTGCGTATGGCCTATCAGGATCCAATTTGGAGTAATTCTGACAATGTTTACTCAGCGAGGTTCTGGAATACTGAGCAAATTTTTAATAAATAACTCTGTAGAAATGCTTCTCGCAGGCCTAGAACTTGTTACCCAAAGTTAATTTGTGTTTGGAAAGCATTTGATAGTGTAATTTGATGTGAACTAATAGAAAATTTGCGTGCTCTCCCTATTTTGGCAATAGGATCAATTACATATGCCTTAAATTGAACAAGTAGGCTTATATATATATACACACACATGGGTAGTGGACTGGGGGCGCCACGCCCCATCCTACGCACCGAAGGCGTGCCGTGCTGCACCTCCCAGGGGGCAGGTCTACATAGCACGCCGCGCTGCCTAGTGCAAAGGCAAGATAGCGTGTCGCACTTTAGCCTGTCCTCGCCCGATGCTACTTTCGAGGCTTTTTTCGCACACGCCAAACTCCAATTACTTGTCAAAAATCCACGTATGCTCATTAACCGCTAACATCAGTATTGCTAGCAAGCGAAGGAAATTGGCTAAAAGAGATATGACGAAGCAAGGTATGTAAAGGTGCATCTATGCTTGTTTCCCCAAGTACGAAATGTTGTTGTTGAAAAGGCCAATGCCCCTATGTTTTTTGGACTCCTACAGCGACATATTTGATTTTGGCCATAGTTTTAAAACTATTAGATAACAAGCTTGAAGAATTGAAAGTGTTGGAAGTAAAAGAAAGTAGAATGGAAGGCGAATTGTTTATGATTATTGTCGTAGTTGTAAATCGAGTTTGAAGCCCCCTCAACATGGGCACTGTGAGCTGGTCCCATATTTTATGTTACATATATGTGGTGCCAAATATGATAAATGCTAGATGCTATGTGAAATTGGTTAAAAGGGAAAGACGACGATGTGCAAACAAACTTAATGCTAGAAAATGATTTTAAGCTAAATAAGGGTAAATGAGAACAACGAAACGGAAATGCCTTATGATTGTCATCCACCCTCTTATACAAATGTTCTAAGGTATATAATTCCAAGAGGAGATTCCTCGATTCTTCTCCCTTTAGCTAATCATCTAGTTAACGAATATCCGAACCATCTGATATGTTGTACTTGAAAAATAGAACTTGAATGAGTAAGCTATCGATATTTCTGTGAAACCATCTTTATAGGAAGGTTATACACAATATCTTATTGTCATCAGGTTATATGGAAATAAGAATATATTTATTCGTATTCTTATGTTCAGGTTACACGTTAAGGAGATAAGAATTGTCTTTAGAATGTCGCCGTAGGTTTACTAGAACCCTTGTGCTATCTGAACCTCCTGAGAGTTGCCAAGGTATTAAGTTAAATAAGTGTTCTAAGTATGTTTTTGTGGTAAAATGATATAATGAATGTTATGTGACGACCTTGTATGAATCAATTAGAGTTGATTGTCTGTAAATAGTAACTTAAGTTAATGAAAAGCTCTCTGCTATACCCCTAAACGATTATGTTAAGTTATCCTTCCTAAGTGTTGAAATTATCTTCCATGTCTGAATGGGGTAATCCTAGGATCGTCTGAGTCTCTTATAATGATGTAATATTTCTTAAGCTCCTCAGATAATTTCAAAGTCATATAAGTCAATCCAGCATCGTCTGAATTACGGTTATATATCTTTATTTTCCTATAAGGCATCACTTAGAGAGTTGCTCACGAGTTCCCAAGTTATAAAGCTCCAAGTCTCAGATTTGTAAGTTATGTCTTCATGTCCCCAATTTGTGTTGAAACATGCTAGCTAATCTAAGAAGTTTTCAGGAAAAAAAATATTATGAGAATAATGCCAGTGTCTCGGTC
The DNA here is from genome assembly GCA_035772735.1 of Datura wrightii. NCBI lineage: Eukaryota > Viridiplantae > Streptophyta > Magnoliopsida > Solanales > Solanaceae > Datura > Datura wrightii. The sequence continues at coordinate 101,848,808 of JASDFA010000027.1, read as the reverse complement.
AAGTATTTGATGTTGCCTACATGTCTAAGAACTGAAGTCTTTATAAGTCTTTCCAATAAGAAGTCTTAATGTATACTATTTTCATGTCAAGCATACAGTTGAATTCTTTCAGTTAAACCCATGATATACATCTATATATTCAGCTCTTGTTGAGTTACCATTTGAAATTCCTAAATTTAGAGGAGAGATTCTCCCACGCACCAATGTCCCTAACATCGGAGTAGGAATAAGCACAAGCTATGATAATGATCAGTTAAGCTTTGAATTTCCAATCTCAGGAAGTCTCCTAGAGGTTACTCAGTTAACTAAATACGAGTTTATACGTTACACATAAGTCTCATACGTTGTATGTCTATAGTTCAGCTCTCATCTTTATGTATACATTAAGCGTTATGAAAAATACTCCAAGTTTCAAGTTATAAGTCCCATGTTTTCGTGCAAATAAGCCAAATGAATTAACAGATGTATGTGCTCATCGACGTGATAAGTTTGGAAATGAAATTCCAATCTATACCTGTCGATATAGGTAAAAGAACCACTTGGTGGGTAGTATATATTTGCAATTCCCAAATGGTAAAGGATTGTATAGAAATGAGCTCTATGTGTTTTTATCCAAGCGATACGTTAAATTAGTAGGATTATTTGTAGGACATTATTTGTAAGCCTACAAAAGTTCTTATGTTTTCTAAACCTCTTAAAGGTCCTTAGAGTAACTGAGTCGACATGTTTATATATAATTGACTGTTTTACCTGATATATATTACATGATATGTGTGCTTACTTGAATTTATGTGTTACGAAAGAGGCCAATTCCGGCCACATATTTAACATTTGTCATTTATATGCCATATGTGTTAAATTGACTCAATATAAGCCATATCAGCCCCATTTATCATTATAATTGTGAATTAATTCTTATTTTACCCCGGTATAGCACATCGGCTGGAGATATTTTTATTTTACACCGGCTGGAGATATTTTTATTTTACCCAGTATGTGTAATGCCCCGGAAACTAAAAATCTAGATTCGGAACTTAAATTAGAAAATTTAGAAAATCTGTAGAAATGCTATAGAACAACTCACCTAAGGACTCGTTAAGTGACCTAATGACTCATTAGGCCAGCCGTGAGAAGGATGTTTGAGAATTTGTAAAAGTGAGACAGTGTTCCCAACGGGTGACCTCACAAGTCATGGTCACCTTCAACGAATCGTTATGTTCCCCGTTATCAGTCCTTGTGAGTTGTTAGGCAGTGTACCTAAGGAGTGCCCCCACAATTCATCATTAGTGGCAACGACTTGTTAAGTGACTCGTTACCTAGTATGGTATAGGATCTTCAGAAAGGAGGTAGTGTGGTCCACAATTCGTGGTCACTGACCACGACTCGTTTGGTCCCTCGTGGTGACCTCTAGGAGAAACTTTGACAGTGTACCCAACAGGTGTGACCACAAGTCGTGGTCAGTCACCACGACCCGTTAGGTTACCTGTTAGGGTTACCTGACAGTTTTTCCAGCATTTTTCCAAGGGCTATTTAGTAATTTCTTATTCTACTAGACTCTAAACTATGTCGTTTTGGGATTATTTTGAAGGTATTTAGAGGGGTTAAATGTTTTCCCCTCATTCCCACTCAGACTATCAGAAAGATTTGCGTAAGTTTTCTCTCAAGAACTCCCATGCAAGGTCTAGCATTCCTCACCAGTTGCAGCCTTTCAAGTTTCTTTCTCCGGGAAAAATTTAGCCAAGTATGTGGGAATTAAACAAGGGAATTGTCCTTCCCTTGTGTCCCCCCCAAAATCCTCTCATAATTTCCCTATCAGTTTAGCCCTGAGATTTCTCGAATATGAAAAAGATTTTCATGTTGGTTTTTGTTAATTTCAATTGGGTTATTATCCATGTTTATTATTCATGTGATATTCATCAGTTCTTAAGTAAATTGTTGATGTTCTTGCCAAGTAATTTACAGCCTTAAATTCCCGAGTAAAGATTGTTTGTGTATTAAATTCCGTCTAGTTTGTGATGTATGTTTTGGGATGAATTTCCTAGTAACTCTTGTTATATATATGTTGAACAATTATTTCATTGATGAGAATAATATTAGCCCTGTTGGATGAGATTCCTTTAATTTTGGAAATTTCACTATATTATGAAATTTCCCATGTTGTTAGAATGAGTTGAGTTCTCTATTAGCTGCTTAGTTGTTTAGTTCAGGTAGAACATAGAACCTCTTCAGAACTATATAGAAAGTGTCAACTGATCAATTTGACTTCAGTATTTTCCCAAGGTATCAGTGGTGCCTCCCTGTTATCAGAATCATACTCAGAATCAAGTTTATTGGTCCATTAGGGGGTCATGACATTTTAGATATATAGCTCTGACCAGCCCCAGGACCCCAATTCAGTTTATAGATGTTGTTAGAAGGTTACAACGCTTTTAGATAAGTAGCTCTGACCAGCCTAGAACCCAGTTCCAGAATCTGGTCTGATAAGACTCTCATGGTACTATCAGTTATATGTCCCTGACTAGTCTTGGACCCCAGTTTTGAGCTATCATCCTAGTAGTTCAGTTTAGGTTTTTCAGTGGGAGTAGGACTTAGCACCGAGCAGGCCAGGGTTCCAGCGCACCTAGGTTCCCAGAACTATGTTGCTAGCGTAGATTATAATATTACTTGGCCTGATTGGCCCCGGACTTTTGTTATCACCCAGTTCATGCCTTTATATCCTGGCAAGGTATATTGGGTCCTACTGGTGGGGTGTATACATCGGACTCCACGTCTAGCTCATGTGGTTATATGTCAATTATAAACTCTCCCACTAATCAGTCCAGCTTAGTTCAGTTCAGTTCCAGTTCTATCAGTTTGACTCAGTTCAGTAAAATATCTCAGACTCGAACTTTTAGACATAGGACTTGCCTTTGACCATCTGTTATACCCCGAGAACCCAAGGATCAGACTTGGGAGTCAAACAAGGAAATAACTGGAAAATATTGCAGCAGTGCAGGACGAGTCATTAGACGACTCGTGAGGAGACCCCACGAGTTGTTAGTTGGCTCGTGGGAAGGTTTGACTGAGCTGAGGAGTTGAGGTCCCCACGGGCATGGGAAAGACTCGTGGTCAGCCACCACAAGTCGTCAGGTCCATCGTGAGGTAAGGTTGAGGATTTAATTAAGGATGAGGCAGTGTACCTGACGGAAGCTGGTAACGAGTCATTGACTTGGGGGATGAGTCGTCATGTCCTCCGTTAGGAGCCCAGGCGAAAAATTCTAGTAGACTTGATGAAATGACCCAACGACTCATTGTCCCTGGTAACAAGTCGTCAGGTTGCCCGTTGGGGTTTCCCGATAGTTATTTCCTGCGAATTAGTAAGAGCTTTCTCATAATTTCCTATGCTCCTAAGACCTAAACTACGTTGTTTTGAGGTCAGTATATGGTCTTTTAAGGGAAATCATTCATGATAAACCTCATTTGCTGCACGTAATAGTAGAAGGAAAAAGGAAAGGGATTCAAGTGTTCTTCTTCAAGTTTCCATCTAGGGATTTTCAAGGGAGTTAAGAATCGAGAAGTTCCAGGTATGTGGGGTTTTGGATAGGGGGTTTAGTCCCTACCCATGCCCAATTTCTCCCTCATTCTATGTTTAAAGTTACCAAGTCTTGATGGATCATAACCCAAATGCTTGTTTCCACAAAAATCTATATGAGCTTGTTGTAGCATGTCTAAAATAATGGGCTTCCAATTATTGGGTTGTTGTCACTTGTGTTATTCAATATTGGATGATTTAAATCTCTCAAAGCATATGTTCCCAAATGATGAGGATTTTAGTGAAACTCATGGCTATGGTGATTTTCTCAAGCATGATATGAACCTTTGAATCTTAAGCATGTTTTCAATTACTCATGTTATTATGATCATGTTTCCTATAAATTTAAGCATTTTAAGTATGATTAAAATTATGAGAAATGCCCACATTTTGCTTATGACTTACGAACTATGATGTTGTCCGATCCACGGGCCCAATTTCATGGCTAGTATAACGAATTCTGAAGCATGTTATGATTATCACGATTTAACTAGCCATGCATGTCATGTATAAATTTCTATGAGCACATTGCATGTTTTGGGACTAGTACTTAACACCGAGTAGGTTTAGGGCCTAGGTTACGCCCCGAATCTCAGAACCACTTGCCAGCGTTGGTTATGTTTGGGACCGCCTTAGTGTCTGTCCCCTATTCCCTACAAGGCCTTCATGAGTGATATCACTCCTTTCATGGTTCATACCCTTGGCAAAGTATGGACGGCCTCTCGGCTAGGCTTACAGATCGGGCTCCACGTGTGTTCATATGAGGTATGTTGGTTATAGAAACCTCCCATTGTTCCTCATTGTTTTAATGCATGTATAATTATATTCTGTTGGCCCAAGTCCTGTTTTATGAAATGTTTTCTCTCATGTTATGACTCTGACAGGTTTATGAATATTTTGGAAATCTTTAGCCTTATGATATATTTATGATTTCAGTCGTTATGATCATGATGTCCCCACTCCTATAGTTTTTATGTTTTAAGGATTGTTTTGCATAGCTTGCATACTCAATACTTTCCAAGTACTGACCCGCATATTTTTTATGCTGTATCATTTTATGATACAGGATCCGATTTGCAGGTTCAACATCACTCCTAGCTTGCTCTCAGTTCTGCTCTCAGTTCTCAGTGGTGAGTCCTCATGGTTCGAGGGCTTCATGTTCAGATTTTACTTGTGTTTTAGTTTTCAGTACGTTTGGGTTAGTTGGGTCTTGTCCCTTCAACCCGTCTGTTATGATTAGAGGCTTTCAGACCTACTCGTAGTAATCAGCTGTTTATGTTTTGATAATGTATCATTGTTTCTTATGTTTCATGTCTCGTTTTCATTTTAATTCATGACTATTAAGCTAATTCTTCTGCCTTGCGTGAATGGTTTAGTTATATGCTCACGCCATGGGTTGACTTGGGGTCCCTCGGGGCTCCTTGTCCCGCGTCCACGATTCGGGCGTACTCTTGGGTTGTGACAAACTTGGTATCAGAGCAATGTTTAGATATTTCCTAGGGAGTCTAAAAGCCGTGTTAGGTAGAGTCTTTTTCATTGGTGTGAAGCGCTCCACACTTATGACGAAGTGGCTACTAAACGTTTTAGAAAATGTTCCCTTCTTTCATGATCTATATCATGCTCCTTCTAACTTATGCTAATTGTGATTGCAGAAAATTATGGCTCCCAGGAGAATAAACTGAAGGAGGAGCATAAATGAGGAAGTCCACGGGGGTGGCAATGTTCCTGAGCGTCAGCAAGCTCCCCTTGTCCAGGATCCCCAAGCCCTAGAGCCATCTACCCACGCTGAGTTTCGGGCAGCTATTCAGATGTTGGTGCAGGCCTTGACCACTCAGGTTAACCCGCAGGCTGTTGTGCATGTCCCACAGAATGGTAACGCAACGGCGACTCGGATTAGAGGCTTTTTGAGGATGAACCCTCCTGAGTTCACGGGGTCAAAGGTGGACGAGGATCCACACGAGTTCATTGAAGTGATCTTAAAGGTCACATAGGTTATGGGAGTGAAAAATGAGGAGTGTGTTGATTTGGCCTCTTACCAGCTAAATGAGGTCGCTTATATTTACTACAAGCAATGGAAGGAAAGCAGGGTAGCGGGAGCGGGTCCTATGGATAGGATGAGTTCCACGTGGCCTTTCTCGACAGGTTCTTCTATCGGGAGGTGAGGGAATTGAAAGAAACTGAGTTTATTAATCTCAAACTGGGAAAGATGACAGTGTTAGAACATTCACTTAAGTTCACTCGCCTGTCAAAGTATGCCCCAGAGTTAGTGATGGACCAGAGGGCGCGGGTGAGAAGATTCATGCAGGGAGTAGCCGAGTATCTAGATAAGGACTGCAGAATAGCCATGATTCATCAAGATATGGACTACCCACGAATAGTTCTTTATGCCCAGCAGATAGAGGCAGCTCATATGAGGCAGAGAGAGCCTAAGAGGGCCAGAACTGATAGCTATAGGTCCTCCCAGCTGAGGCCAGGAGGTGGGCCTCACCAGATGTCCCAACACAGGTCTATTAAACCAGCACCATCTTCATCCAATACCCCATCCAGGCCTCGAGACGATAAGAGGAATTGGGCCTCAGGATCGAGGGGTTAGAGTAGCATGCGCACAGAATGCACGTTCCCAGCTTGTGCTAGTTGTGGCAATAATCACCCAGGGAGGTGTTTGGTGGGCTCATATTCTTGCTTCGGGTGTGCAAAACTCGAAAAACACAAGCTCGGGAATTGCCCCGCATCCAGGTCAGGGGGTGGTGGAGCCCACACTCCAGTAGCTAGTTCAACAACTCCAGTGACACGTACTACTCAGCAGGGTGCTTCGGAAGGTCTAGCTGGTGGTTAGCGCTAGAATCAGTTTTATGCACTTAGCTCTTGACAGGAGCAGGAGACTTCTCCCGATGTGGTTACGGGTATGTTGCGAGTCTTTCACATTAATTCTTACACTTTGTTTGATCTGGGAGCTTCACTGTCTTTTGTGACACCTTACATTGCTAGTAATTTTGCAGTTATTCCTGAAATTTTGTTGGAACCATTTTCTATGTCTACTCCGGTTGGGGATTCAGTCGTACCGAGGTGGGTATATAGAGGTTTCCCCATTATAGTATTGCATAAGATTACCTCCGCATACTTAGTAGAATTGGCTATGACTGATTTTGACATCATTTTAGACATGGATTGGTCGTTTGCTTGTTATGCTTCTGTTGACTGTAGAACCTGAGCGGTAGAGTTCCAATTTCCAGGTGAACCAGTTTTAGAATGGAGGGGTAGTTCAGCGGTACTTGTAGGCCACTTTATCTCCTATATCAAGGCCCGAAAAATGATCGCTAAGGGTTGTATTTACCATTTGGTTAGGGTTAAGGATGCCACGTCTGAGGCCTCGACCATTCAATCAGTCCCCATGGTATTTGAGTATCCTAAGGTATTTCTAGATGTCCTACAAGGTGTTCCTTCCGAGAGGGAGACTAATTTTGAGATCGATCTTTTACCCGACACACAGCCTATATCGATTCCTCCTTACCGAATGGCCCCAGTCGAGCTAAAAGAGTTGAAGAAGTAGCTGAAGGATTTGGTAGAAAAAGGTTTCATCAGACAAAGTAAGTCCCATGGGGTGCCCCGGTGTTGTTTGTCCGGAAGAAAGATGGTTCTCTTCGGATGTGTATTGACTATAGGTAGTTGAACAAGGTCACCGTCAAGAATAGGTACCCTTTACCTAGGATTGATGACCTATTTGATCAGCTTCAGGGTGCAAAATATTTCTCAAGATAGATATCAGTTCTCAGTATCAACGCTCAGAGTTCGGGAGAGCGACATCCAGAAGACTACTTTCAGAACTCGGTATGGCCATTATGAATTTTTTTGTCTTTTGGACTAACAAATGCCCCTGCAGCTTTTATGGACCTAATGAACGTGGTATTCGAGGCATATCTGAATATGTTCGTGATCGTTTTCATTGACGACATATTAATATACTCCCAGAGAAAGGAGGAGCATGCCACACACCTGAAGGTAGCACTCCAGACCCTCAAGGATAACCGGCTATACGCCAAGTTTAGCAAATGTGAGTTCTGGCTGAATTCAGTTGCATTCTTGGTACATGTAGTGTCAAGCAAAGGTATAAGGATGGACTCCCAGAAAATAGAGGCAGTGAAGAACTGGCCCAGACCGGTAAACCCTTCGGAGATCAGGAGCTTTTTATTCTTAGCGAGTAACTATCGAAGGTTCATAGAAGGTTTCTCACCCATTGCAGCCCCATTGACTAGACTAACTTAAAAAAGGTGAAATTCCAATGGTGTGAGGCTTGTGAGAAGAGCTTTTAGGAATTGAAGGCCCGACTCACTTCAGCACAGGTGCTGACTTTACCGGAAGGCATCGATGGTTTTGTTGTATATTGTGATGGTTCGAGAGTCGAATTGGGATGTGTATTGATGCAGCACGGGAAATTCAGAGCATATGCTTCCAAACAGCTGAAAGTTCATGAGAAGAATTACCCGACCTATGATCTTGAGTTGGCCGCGATGGTATTTACTTTGAAGATATGGAGACACTACTTGTATGGAGTTCATGTAGATGTATTCACGGACCACAAGAGCTTAAAATATGTGTTCACATAGTAGGATCTAGTCTTCAGCAATGGGGGTGGTTGGAGCTACTTAAGGACTATGACATGAGTGTCCTTTACCACCTGGGTAAGGCCAACGTGGTAGCGGATTCCCTTAGTAGACTCTCTATAGAGAGTGTGTCACACGTGAGTAAAGACAAGAAGGAGTTGGTGAAGGAGGTACATCATACTTGCACAGTTGGGAGTAAGATTAGTTGGCTCGATCGATGGGGGTGTAGTTTTTTAGAATGGGTTAGAGTCATCCTTGGTAACTGAGGTGAAGGCTAAACAAAATGAAGATCGAACATTGGTAAAGATGAAAGAAGCTGTTCAAAATCAGAAGGTAGAAGTCTTCTCAAAAAGGGGAGATTGTGTACTTTGGTACCAAGGTCACTTATGTGTTTCGAACGTGGGTGATTTAAGGAGCCAAATGTTGCATGAGGCTCACGAATCTAGATATTCTATCCATCCAGGTTCCACCAAGATGTATCATGCCTTGCAGGAAATCTATTGGTGGAATGGCATGAAGAGGGACATTGTAGAATTTGTAGCCAAGTTTCCGAATTGCCAACAAGTGAAAGTGAAGCATCAGAGGCCGGGAGGTGTACTCCAGGATATAAGCATTCCTACTTGGAATTGGGAAGAAATCAACATGGACTTCATAATAGGTTTTCCCTGCACTCGTAGACAGTATGACTCCATCTGGGTTGTGGTGGACAGGTTGACCAAGGCTACTCATTTTCTACTGGTTAAAACCACCGATTCAGTAGAAGATTATGCCAAGTTATACATATGAGAGTTGGTAAGATTGCATGGAGTGCCCTTGTCCATCATATTGGATAGAGATACTCAGTTCACCTCTTAGTTTTGGAGATCTTTTCAAAAAGGACTTGGTACCCAGGTCAAGTTTAGCACGACATTTCATCCGCAAACAGATGGCCAGGCAGAGTGGATGATCCAAACTCTCGAGGACATGTTGAGAGCTTGTGTCATTGATTTCAAGGGTAGTTGGGATGAGCATTTACCTTTTATTGAGTTTGCCTACAACAATAGCTATAACTCTAGTACCCAAATGGCATCATTCGAGGCTCTTTACGGGCGAAGGTGCAGATCACCCATTGGTTGGTTTAAAGTCGGTGAGGCTTCGTTAGTGGGTCCAGATTCAGTCCATGAGGCTATGGAGAAAGTTTAGCTGATAAGAGAAAGGCTGAAAACAACTCAAAGTCCCCAAAAGTCATATGCAAATGTAAGGAGAAGAGAGCTTGAGTTCGAGATCGATGATTGGGTGTTTTTGAAGGTATCTCCCATGAAGGGAGTAATAAGATTCAGAAAGAAAGGGAAACTCAGACCCCGCTATATTGGCCTATACCGGATAGTGAGATGAGTGGGTAAAGTAGCCTATGAGTTAGAGTTACCTTCGGAGTTAGCTTCAGTTCTTCCCATATTTCATGTATCGCTCTTGAAAAAGTGCTTGGGAGATCTAGCCTTAGTGGTTCTGGTGGAAAGTGTTGGTGTGAAGGATAGCCTCAGCTATGAGGAAATTCCTATTGCAATCTTGGATCATCAAGTTCGGAGGCTGAGGAACAAGGAAGTAGCTTCAGTAAAGGTGTTATGGAGAAATCAGCATGTTAAGGGAGCTATGGGAAGCCGAAGCGGATATGATAGCTAAATACCCTCACTTGTTCTCTACATGCTCAGTTACAGTTTGAGATATCTGTTCTGCCCTAAACCTCTCTTCAGTTTTTCATGTTCCATTCACATGTACAAGTTTATTTCATGATATGATATATGTATGTGATGTAGGAATTTAGTCTAGCTATGTAATTCTTTTTGGGGGTAGTCATTCCGTTAGTTTTTGGCTTAAATGTTCAATATTTGCATATGGTGATTGCTTGTTTTTGAGTTTTCTGCATGTTTCTAACATTCAAGGAAGAATGTTCCCAAGGGGGAGATATTGTTATACCCTGGGAACCCAAAGATCAGACCCGTTAGTCAAACGGGGTAAAATCTAGAAAATGTTGCAGTAGTGTAGGATGAGTCATTGGACGACTCATGAGAAGTCCCTACGAGTCGTCATGTGGCTCATGGGAAGATTGGACTGAACTGAGGAGTTGATGTCCCCACGGGCGTGGGAACGACGTCGTTTTTTGATGGTTTTTCTGCTTCTCAAAGCTGCTCTTACCACACCTCCGGATATCTGAAGGAACCCACTATTTTGATTTCTTTTTTGATTTCTTTTATTTACTAGCTTTTGGTAATGGTCATCCACCACGAGTCATCAGGTCCACTGTGGAGTAAGCTTGAGGATTTAATTAAAGATGAGGCAGTGTACGTGACGGAAGTTGGTAACGAGTCGTTGCCTCGGGGGACAAGTCGTCATATCCTCCATTAGGAGGCCAGACGAAAAATTCCAGTAGACTTGACGAAACAACCCAATGACTCGTTGTCGCTGGTAATGAGTCGTCAGGTCGTCCGTTGGGGTCTCCCCACAGTTATTTCCTGCAAATTTTTAAGGGCTTTCTCATAATTTCCTACGCTCCTAAGACCTAAACTATGTCATTTTGAGGTCGAGACAGGGTCTTTTAAGGGGAAATCATTCATGATAAACCTTATTTGATGCATGTATGAGTAGAAGGAAAGAGGAAAGTGATTCAAGGTTTCTTCTTCAAGTTTCCTTCTAAGGATTTTCAAGGGAGTTAAGAATCGAGAAGTTCCAGGTATGTAGGGTTTTGAATGGGTGGTTTAGTCCCTACCCATGCCCAATTTCTCCCTCATTCTATGTTTAAAATTACCAAGTTTTGATGGGTTATAACCCGAATGCATGTTTCCCCAAAAATCGATATGAGCTTGTTGTAGCATGTCTAAAATAACGGGCTTTGAATTATTGGACTGTTGTTACTTGTTTTATTCAATATTTGATAATTTAAATCTCTCAAAGCATATGTGCCCAAATGATGAGGATTTTAGTGAAACTCATGGCTATGTTGATTTTCTCAAGCATGATATGAACCTTTGAATCTTAAGCATGTTTTCAATTACTCATGTTATTATGATCATGTTTCTTATAAATTTAAGAATTTTATGTATGATTGAAATTATGGGCAATGCCCACATGTCGCTTATGATTTATGAACTATGATTTTGGCCGAACCACGGGCCCAATTCCATGGCTACTATTACGAATACTCAAGCATATTATGATTATCACGATTTAACTAGCCATGCATGTCATGTATGAATTCCTATGAGCACATTACATGTTTTGGGAGTAGTCATAACACTGAGTAGGTTCGGGGCCTAGGTTACGCCCTGAATCTCTGAACTATGTGCCATTATAGGTTAAGTTTGGGACCGCCTCAGTGTCTGTCCCCTATGCCCTATAGGGCCTTCACGAGTGATATCACGCCTTTCATGGTTCATACCCTTGGCAAGGTATGGACGGCCTCCCGACTAGGCTTACAGGTCGGGCTCCATGTGTGCTCATATGGGATATGTCGGTTATAGAAACCTCCCATTGTTCCTCATTGTTTTAATGCATGTATGATTATGTTCTGTTGGCCCAAGTCCTGTTTTATGAAATGTTTTATCTCATTTTATGACTATGACAGGTATATGAATATTTTGGAAATCATGAGCCTTACGATATATTTATGATTTCAGTCTTTATGATCATGATGTCCCCACTCCTACAATTTTTATGTTTTAAGGATTTTGTTGCATACGTCACATAGTCAGTACTTTCCAAGTACTAACCCGCATAATTTTTATGGTGCATCGTTTTATGATACAGGATTCGATTTGCAGGTTCAACATCGCTCCTAGCTTGCTCTCATTTCTGCTCTCAGTTCTTAGTGGTGAATCCTCATGGTTCGAGGGATTCATATTTGGATTTTGTCTGTCTTTTAGTTTTCATTATGTTTGGGTTAGTTGGGGTCTTGTCCCTTCAACCCGTTTGTTATGATTAGAGGCTTTCAGACCTACTCGTAGTAATCAGTTGTTTATGTTTGGATCATGTATCATTGTTTCTTATGTTTCATGTCTCGTTTTCATTTTAATTCATGACTATTAAGCTAATTCATCTGCCTTGCGTGAATGGTTTAGTTATATGCTCACGCCATGGGTTGACTTGGGGTCCCTTGGGGGTCCTCGTCCCGCGTCTACGATTTGGGTGTACTCTCGGGTCGTGACACCATCAGACAGGGTCATCATGACCATATCAGTTTACATCAGCAGTTAGGTTCAGTTTACTTGGTTGTCATTGCATGTCATTTCAGTTCAGACGTTGTATTTCAGTTACGTTTTTTCCCACTTACTCAGTACATTCAAAGTACTGACGCATACTTTTATGCTGTATCATTTCATGATACAGCTGCAGGTTCCCAGACTCTGCAGCGTTAGCCTCCACGATTCAGATGCTTCTCAGCCGCAGTTGAAGTGTGAGTCCTCATCATTCGAGGGCCTTATTTCATTTTCTTACAGCTAGATTACAGTTTTTATTTAGACTTAGAGTTATCTGGGGGCTTGTCCCAGTAACTCATCAGTTAGAAGGCTTTCAAACTACAAATGCTTAGATTTCATGTTTTAATTTTTATCTTAAATTTCATAAAAAGCCTTTATGTTATTACTTTAAATTTCCATTGTACATGTATTACTCAAAATACCAGTGTATGATAGACCAGGGGGTTGACTTGGGGTCACTTGTAACTTCGAGTACCGTGTTACGTCTAAGGTGTAGGCTCGGGGTGTGACAGTATGGCATACTGGCTGGAGATATTTTTATTTTACCCCGGTATGACACACCGGCTAAAGATATTTTTATTTTACCCCGGTATGGCACAACGATTGGAGATATTTTTATTTTACCACCGTATGGTATATTGGCTGGAGATATTTTTACTTTACCCTGATATGGTACATAGGTTGGAGGCATTTTTATATGGATTTTATGGTTGGATGGCCCCCAACATTACAGTTATAGTTTTTTCTGTGCATTACTTGGTTGCATTTGCAATTGAGTATTGACTTTTTGTTAGGTTTCAGTTTCCAGGATTCCAGGTTGGTACTATTCCTTATTTCATGCTCAGTTATCATTGCTATCTTATATATTTATAGTTTTTAGCCTTATATACCAGTACATTTCATTCGTACTGATGTCCTTTAAATTGGGGACCTGCGTTGGTGCCGCAGGTGCAGGTAGAGTTCAGGATTGCCAGTTGCAGTCGCAGTTCCTGAGATCAGCGGACATGTCGGTATGCTCCTTTTTTTCTGGAGGTAAGATATGGTTTTGTTTTAGTTAGAGTTTTGAGATGTAGTTATGGGTAGGTTGGAGCCCAGTTTCGACCATCAGTCAGTTTACTCTCTAGAGGCTTCGTGGACTTAGGGTGTATAATGTTATTTTAGTTTGTGGCCTTGTTGGGTTTTTATTGTTTGGTTTAGAATACTCATATCCTTGTTTGCATTTCAGTTGTTTACCCTATATTGTTGAGACATTATGGGTCCAGTTTGTACTCTAGTTAATTGTGATAGGTGGCCTGGATGGCCTAAGTGTTACAGTTACAGATTTCATATAGCCGGCTTCTGGGTCAGTCAGGTATCAGGAGCCAGTCGCGCCCTCCCCTAGTTTTGGGGCATGACAAACTTGGTATTAGAGCGAAGTCGTATCCCTGGGAGTCCACAAGATGTGTCTAATAGAGTATTGCTTATGGGTATGTTGTGCACCATACTTATAATCAGGAGGCTACAGGGCATTTAGGAGTAGTTTCACTTGGTTCATTAATAGATCATGCTATAGAGTAAATATGTAAGAGGTGCTTGAAAGAATTCGCTTGGAGTAAAGCAAATGGCTGTGAGATTTATCGGCACTGATGTTTGAAAGGGTCCCAATTGCCCTCCTGCTGATCTGAGAAATAGATTAGAGGCTTGAAGTGAGTTTCCCATTCCTCATACCATAGCTCCTCCAAGTTCCAGTCGGAGTTACTATGGGAAGGGATTCAGCCCCTCCTATTTTTTCCGATTTGATAGATCCAAGAGAAGGTAGAGTTATTGATCCTTCAGCACCTATTATACCTTCAGGTATATCAAAGGGACAAGATTTTGAGAAAGCATTTCAGATGTTAGCCCGAGTAGTGATATTTCAAAATCAATAGTTGAAATTAATGGCAGGGTCCAGGGGAACATTTGAGAGCTCTAGTGCCCATAGGTTTTCAGCCTAAATCCCCTAGCCTTTACGGATCAGTACTTTCCATGGGAACTCCAACGGGTTCGAGTTAGTAAGTTTTTGTACCTAAAGAAGGGCAGTATGAGTATTCACGAATATAGTCTAAGGTTTAATTCTTTGGTCAAATATGTTTCAGATAGGGTGCGGAATACGATGAATAGAGTATATCGATTGTATTAGGTTTAGGACCCCATTTGGTGTGAGAGCGTTTGGGAATGTCTACCAAGACAGAAATGACTACTGCTCGAATGCTAGTATTTTCTCAATAGACGGACGATCTGATTCACCATCTCCCAAGTACTAACAAAGAAGTAGAACAGAGTACAAAGACCAGGCCCACAAGACTATTTAAGGACCCTCGTAGTGCTTGGAGACCCTGACCAGCCAGACATTCAATTTCTCCATGAGATTCAGTCTCTACTTCTTCCCTAGATTATACTACAATTTCCTTATGCTCCGTTTCCAAGATAGGCAGTGACAGGTCATGGTAAAAGCAAAGGTACAAGAGCAACTTCAGGTTTGACACTGATTCTATATGTTAAGTGGTTAAGTTGTTATTATCATTTTTTCCGTGATTTTTCCTAAAGATATGAATGGAAAAGTAGTATTTGAACAAATCATAACTCCCATGGTAGTGTATTAATTTTTAGAAAAGTTACCGATTATATGGTACTAAAGCATGTCTATCTTACGTCAGATAAATAGATGGAGTTGAGTAAGTACAGTTTGATATAGATCGGAAATAGAAAGAGGATGTGCTTATGAAAAATGGAATGTATGTTTTTGACACAAGGAAAGGAAAAGTTAAAGATATTATGGCTAAAGTTACGGCTATCGAGTTATAACCCTCATTCAAGGTGAATGATTTTAAGGGGGGGGGGGATGTTACACCCTAAAATTTTTTTGATGATTTTTTGATGGTTATATTCCGTATTAAGGGAATTATGGGTTGTATGTTATCTGTAGGTGAGGAGGGAAACATGTGCAAAGGGAAAAGCGAAGAGTATGTGAAGTTTATAAATAAGGATCAACTTTAAACTGACATATCTACAAAAATATAATGATTCTGAAATCTCATAACTTATCAAATGAAAGGTGTTTGAGTCTATTTTACACTGAAAAAAACCTCTCATCAATCGGTGTTTGGAGTAAAAAGTTATGCTTGTTTGAAGACAACATTGTTGGCTGGAAAAGAACCAATGCGAGCGGGCGCCTAGACAGGCAGGCAACAGGTGCGCGCGCGCGTGCGAGGGCACGCCGCACAGGCGAACCACCCAGGCCATGTCCAGCTAGCCTATATGAAGTAAATTTGATCTAGAAAGCTCATTTCTACTCCATTTTACTTGATTTTTTTCAGAATAATCTAGAGTTCTATCCAATAGTGAAAATAAATCCCAGGTAAGAACTTGTATGGATAGGCCAAATTTCCTTATTATCCAAGCTTGGAAGGAAGTTTCTTATGTTGTAAGCTTCTAACCGTGGAGTTGCTGCGTTTTTGACTGCCTAGATGCTATGTTTTTGGGCAGTAAGGAAGTGAAGTTATACCTCCAACTTTTTTAAAGTTGAATATAAAAGGAGGTAAGTATTTCTACTTGCTTTATTTTCTCAAAAATTCGCAAACTAAAGTGAGGAGATGAAGTAAAACTTGGTATGTGTTTATGGGGGAGTTTCTGCTTGTTTTTGGGAAGGTGACAAAGCCATGTGGATGTTGGAAGTCTACCCCAACCTTGTGGGAATTAATTACCAAAAGGATGTAAGTGAAATTCTCTTTAAATCCTTCAATTATGCGGCACATAAAGTGTGTAAAATTGTTGAAAGTTGTTATAAATTGTGGTTGTTTTGTGGCTGTTTTGTGGCGTGTTTCCGACTTAGATTATTGCTGGAATCTTGGAATAAGCCAGCCTCAATTTCATGAGTTGTAAACAAGGAATTTGAAGGTGTCAACGTTGCTAGCAAGCATAGGAAATTTGATAAAAGAGATATGACGAAGCAAGGTATGTAAAGGCACATCTATGCTTGTTTTCCCAAGCACGAAATCTTCTTGTTGAAAATGCCAATGTCCCTATATTTTTTGGACTCCTATTGGGGCATATATGATTCTGCCCATAGTGTTAAAAGTGTTAGATAAAAAGATTGAAGAATTGAAACTGTTGGAAGTAAAAGAAAGTAAAATGGAAGGCGAATTATTTATGATTATTGTCATAGTTGTAAATCGACTCTGAAGTCCCTTCAGCGTGGGCACTGTGAGCTGGTCCCTTATTTTATGTTACATATATGTGGTTCCAAATGTGATAAATGCTGGATGCTAAGTGAAATTGGTAAAAAGGGCAAGACAATGATGCGCGAACGAACTTAACGCTAGAAATGATTTTAAGCTAAATAAGGGTAAATGAGAACAACAAAATGGAAATGCCTTATGATTGTCATCCACCCTCTTATACAAATGTTCGAAGGTATATAATTCCAAGAGGAGATTCCTTGATTCTTCTCCCTTTAGCTAATCATCTAGTTAACGAGTATCCGAACCATCTGATATGTTGTACTTGAAAAATAGAACTTGAATGAGTAAGCTATCGATATTTCTGTGAAACCATCTTTATAGGAAGGTTATACACAATATCTTATTGTCATCAGGTTATATGGAAATAAGAATATATTTATTCGTATTCTTATGTTCAGGTTACACGTTAAGGAGATAAGAATTGTCTTTAGAATGTCACCGTAGGTTTACTGGAACCCTTGTGCTATCTGAACCTCCTGAGAGTTGCCAAGGTATTAAGTTAAATAAGTGTTCTAAATATGTTTTTGTGGTAAAATGATATAATGAATGTTATATGACGACCTTGTATGAATCAATTAGAGTTGATTGTCTGTAAATAGTAACTTAAGTTAATGAAAAGCTCTCTGCTATACCCTTAAACGATTATGTTAAGTTATCCATCCTAAGTGTTGAACTTATCTTCCATGTATGAAAAGGGTAATCCTAGGATCTTCTAAGTCGCTTATAATGATGTAAGCTTTATTAAGCTCCTCAGATAATTGCAAAGTTATATAAGTCATATATCTTTATTTGCCTATAAGGCATCACTTAGAGAGTTTCTCATGAGTTCCCAAGTTACAGAGATCCAAGTCTCAGATTTGTAAGTTATGTCTTCAAGAAAAAATATTACAAGAATCATTCTAGTGTCTCGGTCAAGTATTTGATGTTGCCTACATGTCTAAGAACTCAAGTCTTTATAAGTCTTTCCAGTAAGAAGTCTTAATGTATACGGTTTTCATGTCATAGCATACAGTTGAATTCTTTCAGTTATACTCATGATATACATCAATATATTCAGCTCTAGTTGACTTACCATTTGAAATTCCTAAATTTAGAGGAGAGATTCTCCCATGTACCAATGTCGCTAACGTCGAAGTAGGTAATAGAATAGGCTATGATAATGATTAGTTAAGCTTAGAACTTCTAATCTCAAGAAGTCTCAAGGAGGTCCCTCAATTAACTAAATATGAGTTTATACGTTACACATAAGTCTCATACATTGTATGTCTATTGTTCAGCTCTCATCTTTATGTATACGTTAAGCGTTATGAAAAATACTCTAAGTTCCAATTTATAAGTTCCATGTTTTCCAGCAAATAAGACAAATGAATTAACAGTTGTATGTGCTCATCAACGTGATAAGTTTGGCAATGAAATTCCAATGTATAGTTGTTGATACAGTTAAAGGAACCACCCGGGGGGTAGTATATATTTGCAGTTCCCAGATGTTAAAGGATTGTATAGAAATGAGCTCTGTGTTTCTATCCAAGTGATACGATAAATTGGTAGGATTATTTGTAGGACATTATTTGTAAGCCTACAAAAATTCTTATGGTGTCTAAACCTCTTGAAGGTCCTTCAAGTAACTGAGTCGACATGTTTATATATAATTTGATAGCTTTACATGATATATATGCATATTTTATAGCATTACATGATATATGTTCTCGCTTGCATTTATGTGTTATGAAAGAGGCCTATTCAAGACACAAATTTATCATTTGTCATTCATATGCCATATGTGTTAAATTGATTCAGTATAAGCCATATCAGCCCCATTTATGATTATATTTGAGAGTTAATTTTTATTTTACCCCGGTATGACACACCGACTGAAGATATTTTTACTTTACTCCGATATGGAACACCGGCTAGAGATATTTTTATTTTACCCCGATATGACACACCGACTAGAGATATTTTTATTTTATCCTGGTATGGCACATGGGCTGGAGATATTTTTATTTTACCCCGGTATGGTACACAGGCTAGAGATATTTTTATTTTACCCTGGTATGGTACACTGGCTGGAGATATTTTTATTTTACCCCGGTATGGTACATAGGCTGGAGGCATTTTTATATGGATTTTATGGTTGGCTGGCTGCTAGCATTATAGTTATAGTTTTTTTTGTGCATTACTTTGTTGCATTTGTACTTGAGTATTGTCTTATTGTTAGGTTTCAATATCCAGGATTCCAAGTGTTACTATTCCTTATTTCTGGCTCAGTTATCATTGCTATCTTATATATTTACAATTTTTAGCCTTACATACCAGTACATTTCATTTGTACTGACGTCCCTTCGCTTGGGGACCTGCATTGGTGCCGCAGGTGCAGGTTGAGGTCAGGATTGCCAGTTGCAGTAGCAGCTCATGATATTAGCGGATGTGTCGGTATGCTCCTTTCTTTCTAGAGCTAAGATCTAGTTTTATTTCAGTTATAGATTTGAGATGCAGCTATGGTTAGGTTGGAGCCCTATTCCGACCATTAGTCAGTTTACTCTTTAGAGGCTTCGTGGACTTAGTGTGTACAGTGTTATTCAGTTTGTGGCTTGTCGGATTTTTGTTGTTTGGCTTAGCATACTCATATCCTTGTTTGCATTTCAGTTGTTTACCCTGTATTGTTGAGACATTATGGGTCCAGTTTTTACTCCAGTTGATTCTGACAGGTGGCCTGGCGACCTAAGTGTTATAGTTACATATGTCATATAGCTGGCTTGCTGGTCAGTCAGGTATCAGGAGCTAGTCGCGCCCTCACCTAGTTTTGGGGCGTGATATCTGGGCTATTAGTAAACACTCTCTGATGAGTTTTACTTTCTCTTCTGACTGGTGGATCATATCAAGTTCGATCAACTCTGCCTCTCCTACTTCAAACAATCAAAATGGGGACCTGCATTCCGCCCATATAATGCCTCATAAGGTGCTATATGGATTGCAGAATGATAACTGTTATTATATGAAAATTCAATAAGGGGTAAATGCTCATCCCAGCTTCCCCCAAAATACAGTACACATACTCATAACATATCCTCGAGTGTCTGAATGGTGCGCTCTGCTTGGCCATCTATCTAGGGATGAAAAGTTGTACACAAATTAACTTGTGCCCTCAGACCTTTCTGAAATGATTGCTGAAATCTAGCTATGAATTGTACCCCTCTGTCAGAAATAATAGATGTGGGAACACCATGTAAACGGACTATCTCCTTGATATACAACTCAGCATAGTCTTTGGCTGAGAAGGTAGTCCTTACTGGAAAGAAGTGGGCTGACTTCATTAATCTATCGACAATGGCCCAAATAGAATCGAATCTATGCCTTTTGCAAGGTAATCCGTCACAAAGTCCATATTAATGGCTTTACTTTTCAACATAGGCACCGCTATCTGCTGCATTAGTCCATTGGGTTTTTTATGTTCATCCTTTACCTGTTGGTAGTTAGGACACTATGCTACAAATTCAGCTACACCCTTTTTCATTCTAGGCTACCAGTATATCTCTTTTATGTCGTGGTACATCTTCGTCGAGCCTAGATGAATAGAGTAACGAGAATAATGTACCTTTGCCATAATCTACTGGAGGATCCCTACAACATTTGGAACGCAGAGGTGACCTCTGAATCTCAAGACCCTGTCTTTTGTTAACTCGAAAGTCATCAATTCACCTCGCTGAACCTTATCTTTGAGCTAAGCTAGCTAAGGTCTTCATACTATCCTTCTTTCACCTCTACAACCATGGATTATATCACTGTGTTCTAAATCGTAGTCCCATTATCTTCTGAGTCTACTATCCAGATGGCTAAGCTGGCTAACCGGTGCAACTCTCGAGCCATTTCCCACTGTTCTAGCCTCAAATGTGCCAAGATTCCAGTAGATCTATGGCCAAGTGAATCTTCTACAATATTAGCATTCCCTGGGTGATACAAGATGTTCACGTCATCGTCTTTCAGTAATTGTATCCAACAACACTATCGCAAATTCAATTCCTTCTTCATGAAGATGTACTGGAGGCTCTTATGGTTAGTAAAAATATCCGCGTACACCCCATACAGGTAATGCCTCCATATTTTTAAGGCATGAACCACTGCAGCTAACTCCAGATCATGGGTGGGATAGATCTTTTCATGCTTCCTGAGCTTCCTTAAAGCATAAATGATTACCTTACCGTGTTTCATCAGAACACATCCTAACCCAGCGCCTGAAGCGTCATAATATACAGCATAACCCTCGGAACCTTACGTCGAGGCTAGCAGAGGTGTCGATGTCAGTCTGTTTTTAAATTCCTGGAAACTCTGTTCATAGGACTCGGTCCAGTGGAACTTGGCTACTTTCTACGTCAATTTGGTCAAAAGGCGTTGATAAGGTAGAAAATCCTTCCACAAACCTTCTCTAATACCCACCTAATCCTAGGAAACTGCAAACCTTTGTTGGAGTTCTAGGTCTAGGCCATGTCTTTACTGCCTTAATTTTTTGTGAATCAACTTGAATACCAGCCTCTCATACAATATGGCCTAGGAAAGCTACAGAATTCAGTAAGAACTCACATTTAGAAAACTGGCGATCTTTGAGGACCTGAAGCACTATGCGCAAATGATGTCTGTGTTCCGCTTCTGAGCGGGAATACACTAGAATGTCATCGATGAACACTATCACAAACATATCTAAATATGTCCTAAAGATGTTGTTCATCAGATCCACGAACACTACTAGGGCATTCGTTAGCCCGAAGAACATGACTAAGAATTCAAAATGACCATATCTGGTCTTAAAAACAGTCTTCGGAATATCCTTCTCCTGAACTCAAACCTGGTGGTACCCGGATCTCAAGTTAATTTTGGAGAAGAACTTCTCCCTTTGCAGGATGTCAAATAAATCATCTGTCCTTGGAAGAGGGTATTTATTCTTAATGGTAACTTTATTCCACTGCTGGTAGTCTATGCAAATGCATAAGGAGCCATCTTTCTTCCTCACAAACAGAACTGGTGCACCCCGCGACGGAGTACTAGGCCTGATTAAACTATTTTCTAATAAGTCTTTCAATAGTTCTTTCAATTCTTTCAATTCAACAGGAGCCATTTGATACGGAGGAATGGATATAGGTTGAGTATCTGGTAGCATGTCTATAGAGAAATCTATTTCCCACTTTAGGGGAATACTAGGAAGTTCATCTGGACACTCATTAACCACTCGGATAGATTAAAGAGTCAAGGATTCTGCTTACATATCCCGAACCCTAACAATATGGTAGATACAACCCTTTGCTATCAACTTTTTCTCCCGAAGATAGGATATGAACCTACCTTTTGGCGTAACTGCATTACCTGTCTACTCTCGCACTACCTCCCTTGGAAAGTGAAATCGGACAATTCTGGTATAGCACTCTACTTTGGCATAACATGGTGCCAGCCAATCCATACCCACAATTACATTAAAATCAATCATTTCTAATTCTACTAGATCTGTTAAGGACTGGCGACTGACAATCTCTACTATACAACCCTAGTAAATTATTTTAACAATAATACAGTCACCGACGGGTGTAGACACCGAGAAGGGTCGCTGAAGCAATTATGGCACTATATCAAACTTTTGGGCCACTAATGGAGTAATATATGACAAAGTGGAGCCCGGGTCTATCAACGCATAAACTGGGTGAGAGCAAACATCTAGCATACCTTTGACAACATCTGACAATGACTTTGACTCCTGTCGTCCCGGTAGTGCATAAGTGCGATACTGATCGGTAACTGAACTGATGCCCCTGATCTACCTCGGCCTCTACCGGCTGGGGCTGAGGGACTGTGCGCTGCTGAAGGTGCTGGAGCATATGAACCTGCTGAGCGTCTATTTTGCTGATCCCAATCACCCTGGTGTCTACTTGGACAATCTATCATTATATGTCCCTCCTGCCCATAGGAAAAACAGGAGGTGGAATTGCACCTGCACCTCCCCAGATGTCGCCCATGACAGGTACTGCAACGTGATACAACTGGTCCCATCTGATTTGGACCCCTCTATTGCTGTGAGCCTAACGCTCGTGAACTTTCGCTGGGACCTAACTGTCCACGATGATCTGATCTGCTATCCTACTGCTGCTAAAATGGGGGCCTAGGTGGCCTACCTGATAAACGAGGCCTAGGCCTACCCTGAAAACCTTCCTAAAAGTCTGCAGGTCTAGCCCTTCAACGCTACTCCTGTTCTTCCTTATCAATCTTGTACTAACGCGTCTGATTTCCTCTATGTTCTGAGAAAAGGCTTGAATCCGTGGGATATCCATATATTCTCACAGTATAGCTATAATATAAGAATCAACATATTCTGGCGCAAGTCCCATAATAAACCGGTGCACCCTGGATGGCATAATGTCAACAACAAGAGCGCATATTTGGCTATGGAATCAAACCTCAATGCATATTCTCAAACACTCATTCTACCATGCTCAATATGTAAAAACTGCTCTACTTTGGCCTGCCGGACCTCTCGGGGAAAATAGTGGTCTATGAAATCTTTAGAGAAGCTAGGCCACTTAGGTGGAGGTGCATCTCTGCCCCGAGATCTTTCCCAGCTCTCGTACCAAAACACTGCTAGCTCTCATGATCCCAATACTGCTAACTCAACTGATTCTGTGGACGAGGCATGCATGACCCTGAATATCCTCTACAACTAGTCTATTTCTGGGGGTCCTCTCTATGGTCTGTCCCTATAAACTGCGGGGGACTCAAAGAAAGGAACTCACAGACTCTCAAACTCCCGGGCCCCTCAGTACGCTCAACAACCGCTGGTACTACTGGCTGAGGCTGATGCTGGGTAGCCATCATCTGAACCAATATGTATAATGCACCCCCGAGCTCCTAATCCGATGGCACCAGAATGACTTGGGGTGGTACTGGTATATCTTCTGCCCTAGAGGGCTCCTGGTGTGGCGGTGAGTGCGGGGAGATCGAGGTGATGTCTCCCTGTCATCCTCAGATCGGGCTGACTTTGAGTGGGGAAACCTACTAGTGCCCTCTACTACCACAACATCCAACTCCTGACCAGTCGCAGTCTGTCATGCGTCAAACATTTCTCTATAAATAAGTAGAATAACGTAAGCTAAGGGTGTTACCCTATACTGCATAGCTCTATAGCACGACTAGAGGAGAAAGAAGAGTAACCACACTAATATGCCTCGTAGCCTCCTGTCTATAGAATGTGGTGCACCACACACCCATAGACAAGACTCTACTAGACACGGCTTGCAGACTCCGTAGGATACGACCTGCTCTGATACAAAGTTTGTCTCGCCCCACCTTAGGAGGCATAACTAGCACCTGGTACCATACTGGGATCTGAACTGACCTGTTAGGGCTTATGCATTTCTGGTGTATGCCTACTCTTCAAATCAAGAAAATAATGAGCTATATCTTGGTTCCAAACACAGCTTCGGGCCGACAAGGCCACATAGCCACCTACCTGTTAAAACAAAATAGCTAACTAACAACATGCAATAAAGGGATCCTATGCGGGCCGACAAGACCACCATGTTGTCTAGTTATAGAAAAATGAAAACAGGTAGCCATAACTATGCCATAGCCGGCAAGGCTACTCTCTAAAAGATAAACTAGGGCCCACATGGACAGAACGCAAAATAAACAACTGGGAATATGTAGCCTGCAAGCCTCTAAGAGTGGAACAGTGGTCAGGTCAAGGCCCTGATCTACCCATAAATTGTACAACAAAAGAACAAACCTCTTCTACTATCAACTCTAGAGGAAAGGAGTTGACTGGACTGCTGACTCTAGCTAATGACTAGGGAGGTCCCGAACCACGTCTATCCACACCTGCAGGAATGTAATGCGATGCCCCAAGGATGGGCGTCAATACAATATGTACCAAATATGTAAGGAAGTAAAATAATAACTGAATGAAAGATGATAAAGTTGAAGTAATTAAGAAGAAGGATAAGAATTTAACCTGAGTAATCTCACAATCTGAAAAATATAACTAACAAGTATATGTACAAACAAGAACCTGACCGAGCCCCCATAAGCCTAGAAGGTATAAAAAGCACAAAATAACTACCTAGGCCCCTATATGCCTCGACAAGTACAAACAATGTACACTCCTCTTATCTAGCTACTAAGGGTTTGTAAGCATACTGTAACTTAGGAATACTCGTCCTCTGAAGTTGTATCCAAGCCTAGTAGGCTCCTATTTCTAGGTTGAGCCGTCTAGGCTCCTATAGTTGTATCTCAGCCACCTTGGCTCCTGTAACTGGATTTGGATCCCGAGCCTTGGCTTGACTGAGGGTCATAATGAAAGATCCTATAACGGACCCTAAGCCTTGGCTCGACTGAGGGTCATAATGCAAGCTCCTGTAACTGGACCCCAAGCATTGGCTTGACTGAAGGTCATAATGCCTCTGCAGCATGAAGGAGTCTGGAGCTGACTAGACCTCAATATGGCCCTTACGGCCTCAATCTAGTCCCTTCGAACATCATATCGCTCCTGTGAGCATAGCCTCATTGGCAACAAAGCACCTAGCAAACAAAATGTCGTGCACAGAAATCAAACTAGCTAGGGTTAACTCTGACGAGGATTGTTGTGTCATTATTGTCATCTCAATTCTATTGGTAGCAGTTAACCACAACAAGGAACTCTGGAGTACTATACATAAACAGGTCGTATCAAATCTATGACTAACAAAACTTGCCGAAAAGGGATAGCCTTAACATACCTCGAATGCCGACTTTTGTTTAACTGGCTAGTTTCAACCTGTAACCGGCGGTTTCACCCAAATGCATCCCTTGTACTGAGAGAATGGAACTATTTTCAATACTAAATATGGAAAACAACGATATCTTTCGATAATAATCTTAACTATAATTCAACTCTATTTAACTTGGCCGAAACCCACAATTTCTCGAGAGTTCAGAACGAAGAAATGCTTACCTATTGCCTGTGGCCATTTAGGATCTAATTTGGAGTAATTCTAACAACCTTTAATTAGCGGGGTTCCTGTATAAAAAGCGGATTTTCATGAAATAACTCCGTAGAAATACTTCGCGCAGGCCTTAAACTTGTTACCCGAAGTTAATTTGCATTTGGACGGCGTTTGATGGCATAGTTTGGTGGAAACCTATGAAAAATTTGTGTGCTCTCCCTATTCTGGCCAAAGGATCAATTGTAAATGTTTTAAATTGAATAAGGAGTCTTATATATACGTATACATGGGCGGTGGACTGGGGGTGCCTTGCGCTAGCCAACGCGCCAAAGGAGTGTCGCGTCGCGCCTCCCAGGGAACAGGTCTGCCTGTCGCGCCACGCTGCCCAGCGCACAAGTAGGCTGGCGCATCGTGCTTGCCCCTTTCAGCCTAGCCTCGCCTGACCCTACTTTTGAGGCTCTTCCCGCACGCATCAAACTCTCATTACTCATCACAAGTCCACGCGCATGCACACTAATAGCTAACATCTTATGGGTGTAACAGTACAGGCTCAGTCCCACCATTATCCAGACACTCAGTGTTAGCATCTCCTAGTCTCAACTGGTGAGTCCTCATCTCCAGAGGGCCCTATATTGCTTGTATTTAGTACTTTTACTTTCAGACTGTAGTGAGTTAGTTGAGTTCTTGTCCCATCAACTCGTCAGTAGTAGAGGCTTTTCAGACATAGCATGCATTCAATTTTCAGCCTAGTATTATGTATTCAGATGTTATGCTACTTTCAGACTTTCGCAATATTATATATGTTAGACTTTCGCTTGATTATGTTGAATGTAAATGTCATGTTCATGCCATGGATCGACTTGGAGCCTCTCGGGGTTCTTTGTCCCGTGTTTCAACTCGGGACTATGTTCAGGTTATGAAAAACTTGGTATCAGAGCGTTAGGTTTTGAAGTGTCATAGTGTGTCTAAAAGACGTGTTAAGTAGAGTCTTTTTCATTAGTGTGAAGCGTGCCACACTTATGACGAAGAGGCTATGATATGTTTGAGAAATGTTGCCTTCTTTCATGATCTATGTCGTGCGATCAAATTTCTCTCTATCCTTCTAACTCATGCTATACGCATTTGCAGAATCATGCCTCGTCGCCGAGTTAATGCAAGAAGAAATATAAATGGATATGACCATGAAATGGCAACGGAGATGGGCACCCACAGGCCCCACCAGCCCCAGAGAATCATGTACCCGGGCAGGCTGCCCACACAGAGTTCTGGTCATCCATACAGATGCTAGCTCAAGCTTTGACCACCCAAGTCAATCAATAGGCAGTAGCACATGTCCCTCAGAATAGGAATGTGGCGACGACAACGAGGGTTAAATATTTCTGAGGATGAACACTGCGAAGTTCCTTGGGTCAAAGGTGGACGAGGATCCACATGAGTTTATTTATGAGGTGCTAAAGATCACCCAAACCATGCGGGTGACTGGGGAGGAGTGCACAGATCTAGCCTCATATTAGTTGAAAGGAGTTGCGCACATCTGATTCACGCGATGAAAGGATAGCAGGATAGTGGGAGCAGGCCCCATAAGTTGGGATGAGTTTCATACTACATTTTTGGATCAGTTTTTCCCTCGTGAGATGAGGGAGATTAAAGCAGGTGAGTTTGTGAACCTGAAGCAAGGAAAGATGACAGTTCAGGAGTATGCCTTGGAGTTCACTCGCTTGTCCAAGTATGCCCCCGAGATGGTGGCGGATCAGAGAGCTCGGGTGAGCCGGTTTGTGCATGGAGTAGTAGACTACCTAGTTAAGGATTGTAGGACCGCTATGCTTCATCAGGGCTTTGACTTTCCTCGACTGGTTCTGTACACCCAATAGATAGAGGCGGTGCATCTGAGAGAGAGAGAGGCCAAGAGGGCCAGGACAAACAGTTGTGGGTTCTTTCAATAGAGATCAGGAGGCAAACATCTCCAGCAGTCTCATTAGAGGTCATTAGCTCCAGCGCTATTGTCGGCCAGTGCTCCATCTAGGACGCAAGGTGATCAGAGGAGCGAAGCCTCATGTTTAAGTGACTAGAGGAGCATGAAGATATAGCGTACTTTTTTGGCCTGCGGGAAGTGTGGTAAGAGTCGTATGGGAGAGTGCTTGATGGAATCATATATCTAGTTTTGGGTGTGGTAGATCCGGCCACATGCATCAAGAGTATCCCTTGGCTAGACAGGGTGATGGTAGAGGCCGTGCTCAGACTACCGGTTCAGCAGCAGCACCAGCACACCTAGCTCAGCAGGGTGCGTCCATCAGTACAGGTGGTGGCTAGCACCAGAACAAGTTTTACGCCCTTGCATCTCGATAGGAGCAGGAGACTTCACCAGATGCGGTCACCAGTATGTTATGAGTATTCCACTTTGATGTGGGATACTTTATCTTTTATGACGCACTATATTGCCAGTAGTTTCAGTGTCAGTCCCGAAATCCTATCAGAACCCTTCTCAGTCTCTACTCTAGTCAGTGATTCAGTTATAGCTCGACGGGTGTACAAAAATTTCCCTGTCACTATCCTTCAGAAAGTCACATCAATAGATTTAGTAGAGTGATGTTATCTGCGGCATGGATTGTCTATATGCATGTTATGCCTCGGTCAGTTGTAGAACCCATGCAGTATAGTTTAGATTTTCGGGTGAGCTAGTCCTAGAGTGTAAGGGTAGCTTGGTTGTGCCTATAGGTTGTTTCATTTCCTACCGTAAGGCCGAAAAGATGATTTTTAAAGGTTGCGTGTACCATCTAGTTAGGGTTAAGGATGCTAAATCAGAAACCCCAACTATCCAGTCAGTTCCTATAGTGTGTGAATACCCAAAAGTGTTTCCAGATGATTTACTGGGAATTCCTCCCAAGCGGGAGATTGACTTCGGTATTGACCTTCTTCCCGATACACAGCCTATAGATATTCTTCCATACAGAATGGCTCCAGCCGAGCTAAAGGAGTTGAAGGATCTTTTAGACAAGAGTTTCATCAGACCTAGCAAGTCCCCGTGGGGTGCACCAATTCTCTTAGTTTGAAAGAAATATGGTTCCCTTCGTGTAATCACCCAAAAGTGTGTAGGAGTAGACCCGGAAGTGAAAAATTGAAAACTGCAGAAAATAGGGGAAAATATCTCAGGACGGGCCGAGGTACGACTCGTGGTGTCATATCACAGGTCGTTTTAATGATTCATGGTTAGGATTAGGTTGGGTGACAGTGTAAACCATGGGTGACATGATGACTCGTTGTGGGAAACAATGCGTCGTTGATAGCAGTCGTGGGAGGGAGCTGAGTTCATCAGGTGACTTACAACGGGCGTCCCAATGACCCTTTAGGAGAAACCACGAGTCGTTAGTTGTGGTCATTGTTGGAGGTTAAGTTTTATAGTGGGTTTAACAGAGAGAAACGACTCGTTGTTTGTAGTGACGAGCCGTGGTGTGACCCGTTAGGAGATAAGATGCCAAGGCTTAGGGGCAAACCACATATGATGTAACGAGTCATGGGTTGAAAGTATGGGTCGTCCTTACCATCCGTTGGTTGGGTCCGAATGAAGACTTTCAGCAGTGCATTTGATGAGTGACAGGATGGGTTATCGTTGGTTACAATGACCCGTTAGATCCATCCGTGGGTTCCACTCAGCCAGATTTCAAGGCAGGTTCATTAAGGGTATTTTTTACTTTTTCACTATATAATGCCCTGAATTACATAATTTTTGGTTGGGAAAGCTAGGTTTTTAAGAGAATGACCTATTCCAAACTCTCATTCATACATGCAAGGATATTGAAAGGTGATCTAAGGGGATTTTAAGCTTTTCTCTTCAATTCTTCCAATTTCGCTCTTGGGCTTCTAAGGAGAGTTAGGATTTGATAATCCCAGGTATGTAAGATCATCAATGGGTGAATCCTTTCACACCTATGCTCATACTCTATGATTTTACTTAAAATATATTGAAAACTCATGGGGTTTTATATTTGATTTATATAGAAACTAATGACTTAATTATGGGTTTTGTGATTTTGAAATATTATCATAACCTATGGATTTTGATAATCTTTTGATATTTAAATTGATTATAATATTTTTGATTTTCGATATTCTAAACAATTAAGCTTAATTTTGCATGCCCCTTGATGAATCGATTTATGATCTATTATCCCATCAATGTTCTTTACGAGTCCTACATGAATTATGTTTTGAATTATGAATTTATTATGTTACCCATTATGTTTTTATAAAATTCAAGCTATATGCATGATCTATAAGTAAGTATGAATCCTATTAATCATGAATTATGTTTTTGGCTGACTCTCGGGCCTCATGTCATGGCTAGATCACATATGTTCAAGCATGTTTACGATTATCATGATTTGACTAGCCCATGAACTCATGTATGTATTATTATGAGTACTATATATGTTTTGGGAGTAGTATCAAACACTGAGTAGTTTCGGGGCTCGGGTTAAGCCCTGAATCTCATGAACTACGTGCCACTGTAGGTATGTTGGGACCCCTTCATGCTAGTCCCTGGCCCAAATGGCCCTTTTCATGGTGATATCACATTTTCATGGTCCTACCCTTGGCAAGGTATGGACACCCTCCCGACTAGGATTACATGTCGGGCTTTATGTGTGCTCATATGGGGTATGTCGGTTAAGAGAATCTCCTACTTTTCCTCATGATTTATACATGTTATGATTATATATGATGGCTCCAGTCATGTTAAGTAAATCTCTTCTATTATGATTATGATTATGTTTATGTTACGAATTTTTGGAAAACCTTGAGTCGTATGATATGTTATTATGATTTACGATACGAGCATGATGTCCTACTCTTATGATTATTTATGAATTTCGTATATGTTTTAAATGTTCGTTTTACTTACCTTGCATACTCAGTACATTCCACGTACTGATCGCATACTTTCTATGTTGTATCGTTTCATGATACAGTTCTCGATTCTCAGGCTCATCCTAACCCGTAGATAGTTTCAAATTTGCTCTCAGCGTGCTTGGTGAGTACTCATGTTTCGAGGGATGTATGTTCATACTCTATATTATTTCTTTCAGTTTCTGGATGTTGGATTAGTTGGTGAGTTTTCCCATCAATTCTCCTTTCATGTTTAGAGGCTTATCAGACTACAAGTTGTATTTCTCCATATTGTATAAGTCTTGTACTAATTTTCCCTTATGCAATGTTATGATTACGTTCCTTATGTTAAGTCTTCTACTCATGTGATTGAATTGTTACACCCTGAAAATCTTATTTAATTTTTTTTTTATAATTATTTGATGTTTATATGTCATATTAAGGGAATTATGGGTTATAGGTTGTCTATAGGTGAGGAGGAAAACATTTGCAAAGGGAAAAGCAAAGAGTATGTGAAGTTTGTAAATAAGGGCCAACTTTAAATGGACGTATCTCTAAATATGTAATGATTCGAAGGTCCTATAACCTATCAAATGAAAAGTATTTGAGTCTAGTTTACAGTGAAAAAAACCACGCATAAATCAAAGTTCGGAGTAAAATGTTATGCTCGTTTGAAGACAGCACAATCGACTGGAAAAGCGCCCATACGCGCGTGCGCGGGGCAGGCAGGCAGCAAGTGCACGCGCGCGCGTGAGGGCACGTTGCATGGGCGCCGCACGCGGGCATCGCCCAGCCCGCCTATATGAAGTAATTTTGAGCTAAAAAGCTCATTTCTACTCCATTTCACCTCATTTTTTTTTTCAAAATTCACAAAATTAAGAGCTATATCCAATGGTGAAAACAAATCCCAGGTAATAAATTGTATGGATAGGTAAACTTTCCTTATAGTCAAAGCTTGGAAAGGGTTTCTTATATCGTGAGCTTATAATCGTCGAGTTGCTGCATTTTTAGCTGCCAAGATGCTGCATTGTTGGGCAGTAGGGAGGTGAAGTTCTACCTCCATATTGGTGAGAGTTGAGTACAAAAGGAGGCAGGTGTTTTTACTCTTTAAATTATCATTAATTAACAAGTTATGTTGGAAGTGTTTGTTGCTGCAGTTTGGCAGCATGGTTGCTACATTTGTTGAATGGAATTTAGCTGAAGAGGAACCACATATGAGCTGGGGTTATACACAAGTGAAAGGTAAGTGCTCTTACTAGGTTTATCCGCTCAAATTCGCTAGCTAAAGTAAGAAAATGACATAAAGTCAATATGTGTTTTATGTGATATTTGACTGAGGTTTCTGCCCGTTTTTGGGAGGTTTTTACAGCTATATAGATGCTGGAATTTATCCAAAAGATGGAAGGAATTCACCACACCTTTGGGGAGGTTAAACACCAAAAGCACATAAGCGAAACTCTCTTGAATTTCCTCAAGTTTAAGACGCCTAAGGTAGTAGGATTGCTGAAAATTATATTATGATGTGGCTGTTTGGTTGTACGTTTTGGGACATGAATTGTGACTGGGAAATTGGCATAAACCAGTCCTCATTCCATGTAGTATAATAAGGAAGTTGAAGGTGTCAGAGTTTCTAGCAAGCGTAAGAAATTGGCTAAAAAGACGTGACGAAGTGAAGTATGTAATGGCGTCTCTATTCTTATTTTCCAAGCACGAAATCTTGTTGTTGATCGGGCCAATGTTCCTATCTTTTTTGTTCCTATTGAGGAATACATGATTCTTCCCAATGTATTAGAAATAATTCATAGAAACCTTGAAGAGTTAAATATGCTTGAAGTGAACAAACATGAAATGGAAGGCGTATTGTTTACAATTATTATTGTAGTTGTAAATCGAGTCTGAAGTCCTCTCAGCATGGGCACCGTGAGCTGGTCCTTTATATTATTTCATCCATGTGATATCAAATGTGTTCAAAATTCTAGTTTCGATGTGAAATTGGTAAGAAGGCAAGACGACGTCACGCGAACGAACTTAACGCTAGAAAATAATTTTAAGCTAAATAAGGGTAAATGAGAACAATGAAATGAAAATGTCGTACAATAGTTTTACATCCTCTTATGAACATATTCTCAGGTATATAAGGCCATGAGGAGATTCCTTGATTTCTCTCCCTTTATCTAACTGACTAGTTAACGAGTTTTCGAACCAACCGATACGTCGAACTTTAAAGATAGAACTCAAATGTGTAAATTATTGATATTTCTACGAAATGATATTTATGGGCAGGTTATACATAGTATTTTAATGTTATAAGGTTACACGAAAATAAGTATATATTAATGCTTATGCTTACGTTCAAGTTACACGCTAGGGAAACAAGAATCGTCTTTAGAATATCGCTGTAAATTTATTGTAACTCTTGTGCTATTTGAACCTCCTGAGAGTCGACAAGGCATTAAGTTAGATAAGTGATATAAATACGTTATGTGGTAATGATATAATGAATATTAGGGGACGGCCTTTTATAAATCAGCTAGAGTTGAACGTTTGTAAAATAGTAACTTAAGTTAAAGAGAAGCTCTCTGCTATACCCCTAAACATTTATGTTAAGTTATCGATTCTAAGTGTTGAAATTATCTTCCATGACCAAAAAGAGTGATCCTAGGTGCTTCTAATCCATTTATAATGATGTATGCTTTCTTAAGCTCCTCGGTTAATTACAAAGTTGTGAAAGTCAATCCAGTGTCGTTCGAATTATGGTTATAAGTCTTTATTTGCCTATAAGGCAGCACTTGGAGAGTTTCTTGTGAATTCTAAAATTGAACAAATCCAAATATCATATTCTAAAGTAATGTCTTCCAGTCCCTAAGTTATGTTGAAGTGTGTTATGCTAATCTAAGAAGTTTTCAAGAGATCATATTCGGAGAATTATGCTAACGTCTCGATCAAGTATTTGAAGATGCGTACCGGCCTACGAACTTAAGTCTTTATATGTATTTCCAGTATGAAGTCTTAATGTATATGATTTTCATATTATAACATGTAGTTGAATTCTTTCAGTTACATTCAAGTGATGCATCTATATGTTTAGCTCTTGTTGAGTTATCATTTGAATTCCCTAAATTTAGAGGAGAGATTCTCCCATGTAACAATGTTCCTAATGTCTAAGTAAGTATAAGCACAAGCTATGAAAATGATCAGTTAAGCTTACAACTTCTAATCAAGGAAGTCACCTAGAGGTCACTCAGCTAACTAAATACGAGTTTATACGTTATACAGAAGTCTCATACATTGTATGTCTGTAATTCAGCTCTCAGCTCTACGTGTATGTTAAGTGTTATGACAATAACTCCAAGCTTCAAGTTATAAGTCCCATGTTTTCCCGCAAATAAGGCAAATGAATTGAGAACTGCACGTGCTCATCGACGTGATAAGTTTGGCAATGAAATTCCAATGTATAGTTGTCGATACATGTAAAGTAACCACCCTATGGGCAGTATATATATGTAGTTCCAATATGTCAAAGGATTGTATAGAAATTGGAATCTATGTGCTTCTACTCAATAGATACATTAAATTGGTAAGACTATCTATAGGACATTGCTTGTAAGTCTACTAAAATTCTTATGTTGGCTAAACCTCCTGAAGGTCTGTCGAGTCATTGAGTTGACATGTTTGTATATAATTTGATAGCTTTACGTGATATATGTGCATATTTGCTAATTTTACATGGTATATTTGCTCACTTGCATTTATATGTTACGAAAAAGACCTATTATGGCCATAGATTAAGCATTTGTTGTTTCAATGCTACATGTGTTAAATTAACTCAGTATAAGCTTTATCGGCTCCATTCATCATTATGATTGAGAATATTTTTATTCTTACCCCGGTATGGCACACCGGCTGGAGATGTTTTTATTTTACCCTGGTATGGCACATCGGCTGGAGATATTTTTATTTTACCCTGGTATGGCACAACGACTGGAGATATTTTTTTTACCCCGGTATGGTACACTGGCTGGAGATATTTTTACTTTTACCCCGGTATGGTACACCGGTTAGAGGCATTTTTATATGGTTTTTATGGTCGGTTAGCCGCCAATATTATAGTTATAGTTTTTCTTGTGCATTACTTGGTTGCATTTGCACTTCAATATTGACTTATTATCAGGTTTCCAGGATTCCAAGTTGTTACTATTCGTTATTTCTGGCTCAGTTATCATTTCTATCTTACATGTTTATAGTTTCTACCTTACATACCAGTACATTTCATTTGTACTGAGGTCCCTTCGCCTGGGACCTGCGTTCGTGCCGTAGGTGCAGGTAGAGGTCGGGATTTCCAGTTGCAGTAGTAGTTTGTGAGATTAGCAGATGTGTTGGTATGCTTCTTTCTTTTTGGAGGTAAGACTGGTTTTATTTCAGTTAGAGTTTAGAAATGCAGTCATGGGTAGGTCGGAGCCCTGTTCCAACCATTAGTCGATTTACGCTTTAGAGGCTTTGTGGACTTAGTGTGTACAATAGTATTCAGTTTGTGGCCTTGTTGGCTTTTTGTTGTTTAGTTTAGCATACTCATAGCCTTGTTTGCTTAGTTTGTTTACCCTGTATTGTTGAGACATTATGGGTCCAATTTGTGCTCCAGTTGATTGTGACAGGTGGCCTGGACGGCCTAAGTGTTACAGTCAAAGATTTCATATAGCCGGCTTCCTAGTCAGTTTGGTATGAAGAGCCAGTCGCGCCCTCCCTCCAGTTATGGGGCGTGACATGAAATAGATGCATGCTCATGCAATGGGTCAACTTGGGGTCTCTCGGGGCTCCTTGTCCCGTGTCTCCGATCCGGGTGTACATTTGGGTCATGAGAAACTTGGTATCAGAGCCATAGGTTTTAAGTATGTTAGGGAGTCTGAAAACCACGTTAAGTAGAGTCTTTTTCATGGGTGTAAAGAGCGCCACACTTATGACGAAGAGGGTACTGTACATTTAGGAAATGTTCCCTTCTTTCATGATCTATGTTGTGCTCTGAACGTCCTTTACTCCTCAAATTAATGCTATTCGCATTTGTAGAATCATGCCTCCACGTTGAGTAAATGCCAGGAGAAAAATGGAAATGGAAATGATCATGAGGGTGTCCATGATGGGGAGCATCAGCCAACTCCACCCGTTCATGAGGAGAACATACCAGAGCCAGTTGCCCACCCGAGTTTAGGGCAGCGATTCAGATGCTGGCACAGGCCATGACTGCCCAGGTCGAGAATCCGACCGTGGAACATTTCCCTTAGAATGGGAATGCAGCGGTAGCTAGGGTGAGGGATTTCTTGAGGATGAGCCCTCCGGAGTTCACGGGGTCAAAGGTGGATAAGGATCCACACAATTTTATAAAGGAGATTCTGTATATCACCTAGGTTATGTGAGTGAACAATGGAGAGTGCATTGACCTGACCCCCTACCAGCTAAAGGGGGTTTCACATATATGGTTTATGTAATGGAGAGATGCTAGGGCGGTGGGTGCAGGCCCGATAGGCTGGGGGGAGTTTCACACTCCATTCATGGATCGATTCTTCCCTCGGGAGATGAGGGAGCTCAAGGCGGATGATTTTGTGAATCTAAGGCAGGGAAACGTGTATGTCTAGGAGTATGCATTGGAATTCACTCGGTTTTCTAAATATGCTCCGGAGTTGGTGGTGGATCAGCAGGCTCAGGTGAGCTATTTTGTGCATGGAGTAGCAGATTACTTGGATAAGGATTTTCGGATCGCCATGCTTCATCGGGACATTGATTTTCCCTGTATTGTATTGCATGCACCGCAAATGGAGTCAGTATACAAGAGGTAGAGAGAGGCCATGAGGGCCAAGACCAACAGCTACGGGGTTTCTCAAGTCAAGTCAGGGGGTGGACCATGTTAGCAGACCCAGCGTAGGTCCATTGCTCCAGATCCATCATCAGCCAGCACGCCATCCAGGTTTAGGGGAGACCATAGGAGTAGGCTACGGGCTCAAGGGATCATGGTAGCATACAAGGGGAGCATACTTTTCCAGTTTGTACAAAGTGCGGCAAGAATCATCCCGGGAAGTGCCTGGTCAGCGCAGATGCTTGTTTCGGGTGTGGAAAACCCGGGCACAGGATCAGAAATTGCCTTGTAGCCAGTTCTGCCGCTCCAGCAGTATGACCCTCTTAGTAGGGCGCCTCCACTAGTTCAGAAAGTGCTCAACGCCGAAATAGGTTTTTTTCCCTAGTGCTTCTCTAGGAGTAGGAGGCTTCGCCGGATGTGGTCACGGGTATGTTGCAAGTATTCCATATTGATGCTTATGCCTTGTTAGTTCCAGGAGCTACTTTGTCTTTTGTGACCCCTTATATTGCTAGTAGTTTTGGAGTTATACCTGAAATTCTGTCAAAACCATTCTTTGTATCTACCCCAGTCGGTGAATCAGTGGTATCTAGGCAGGTGTATAGGGGTTGCCCCATTATGGCGTTGCATAAGGTTACCTCCGCGGACTTAGTAGAATTGGCCATGACTAACTCTGACATCATCTTGGGTATTGATTGGTTGTTTGCATGTTATGCTTCGATTAATTGTAGGACCCGTGCGGTGGAATTCTGGTTTCCGGGTGAGTCAGTTTTGGAATGGAAGGGTAACTCCGTTGTACTGGCCGATCGGTTTATTTCATACCTTAAGGCCAGGAAAATGAACTCTGAGGGTTGCATGTACCACCTAGTTAGGGTTAAGGACATAGAGTCTGAGACCCCGATTATTCAATTAGTTCCAGTGGTGTGTGAGTATCCGGAAGTTTTACCCGATGATTTGTCAGTGTCCCTCTGAAAAGGGAAACTGATTTTGGTATTGATCTATTGCCTGATACGCAGCCTATCTCGATTCCTCCCTACAAGATGGCTCCAACCGAGCTAAAAGAGTTGAAGGAACAGCTGAAGGACTTGTTGGATAAGGGTTTCATTAGGCCGAGCAAGTCTTCATGGGGTGCACTGGTTCTCTTTGTTCGAAAGAAGGATGGATCCCTTCGGATGTGTATTGGTTACCGGCAGCTAAATAAGGTCACTGTCAAGAACAGGTACCCCTTACCCAGGTTCGATTATTTACTTGACCAGCTCCAGGGTGCTAGGTTTTCTCGAAGATAGATCTCAGGTCCGGGTATCTTCAGCTCTGAGTTCGAGAGTGTGACATCCCAAAGACGGCTTTACAAACCCGGTGTGGCCATTTTGAGTTTGTAGTTATGTCATTTGGACTAACCAATGCTCCTGTAGCCTTTATGGATCTAATGAATAGGGTTTTCAATCCGTATTTGGACATGTTCATGATTGTGTTCATTAATAACATCCTTATATACTCTCAGAATGAGGAGGAGCATGCCACTCACTTGAGAATAGTGGTTCGGACCCTAAAGGATCGTCAGTTGTATGCAAAGTTTGGCAAATGCGAGTTTTTGTTGGACTCGGTGGCATTTCTAGGCCATGTGGTATCAGGTGAGGGCATAAAAGTAGATTTTCAAAAAATCGAAGCGGTGAAGAATTGGCCTAGACCGGTGAATCCTTAGGAAATTCAGAATTTCTTGGGCCTAGCAGGCTACTACTAAAGATTTGTTGAAGGCTTTTCATCAATTGCAGCCCCATTGACCAGGTTGACTCAGGAAAATATAAAGTTTCAATGGTCAGAGGCTTGTGAGAAAAGCTTCCAGGAATTGAAGACCTGACTCACTTCAGTACCGGTGTTGACTTTACCTAAGGTGCTGACGACTTTGTTGTATATTGTGATGCTTTAGGGGTCAGACTGGGATGTGTTGATGCAGCGTAGGAAAGTGATAGCATATGCCTCCCGACAATTAATGGTTCACGAAAAGAATTACCCGACCCATGACCTTGAGTTGGCTGCGGTGGTGTTTGCATTGAAGATATGGCGACATTACTTGTATGGGGTCCACATGGATGTATTCACGGATCATAAGAGCTTGCAATATGTGTTCAAATAGAAAGATCTCAATCTTTAGCAAAGGAGGTGGTTAGAGTTATTAAAGGACTACGACATGACTGTCCTTTACATCCCGGGCAAGGATAATGTGGTGGCGGATGCACTTAGTTGGCTCTCTATGGAGAGTGTGTCCCATGTGGATGAGGGAAAGAAGGAGTTGGTGAGAGATGTCCACCGACGTGCAAGGTTGGGTGTTAGATTGATCTAGTTGACCGATGGTGGCGTTGTTGTGCAGAATGGGTTAGAATCGTCCTTGGTGGTTGATGTCAAATCTAAGCAAGATGAGGATCCAATTTTGAGGAAGCTAAAGGAAGCGGTGCGGAGTATAAAGGTGGAGGTTTTCTCCCAAGGAGGAGATGGTGTGCTACTATACTAGGGTCGCCTATGTGTCACAGATATTGATGATTTGAGAGTTCAGATATTGCACGAGGCACATGGTACCAGATATTCTATCCATCTGAGATCCACGAAGATGTATCGAAACTTGCGAGAAATCTATTAGTGGGATGGTATGAAGAAGGACATTGCAGAATTTGTAGCCAAATGTCCAAACTGTTAGCAAGTGAAAGTGGAACATCAAAGGCCGGGAGGCGTACTTCAGGGTATTAGCATTCCCACATGGAAGTGGGAAGAGATTAACATGGATTTCAGTATAGGCCTACCTCAAACTCGATGCACTATGATTCCATTTGGGTGGTGGTAGACAGATTAACAAAGGCTGCACACTTTCTACCAGTCAAGACCACGGATTCAGCGGATGATTATCCCAAGTTGTATATTCAAGAGTGGTTCGACTTCAGGGAGTGCCCTTGTCTATTATTTTTGATCGAGGTACTCAGTTACCTCTCAGTTTTGGCGGTCTTTCCAAAAAGGGCATGGGACTCAGGTTAAGCTCAGCACAACATTCAATTTGCAATGGATGGCCAGGCGGAGTGGACAATCCAAACTCTTGAGGACATGTTGAGGGCATGTGTTATGGATTTTCAAGGTAGTTGGGATGATCATTTTCCCTTAATCGAGTTTGCTTATAATAATAGTTATCACTCTAGTATTCAAATGGCATTGTTAGAGGCTCTCTATGGGTAGAGGTATAGATCTCCCATCAGATAGTTTGAGGTTGGTGAGGCAGCTATTGTAGGGATAGATTCAGTCCATGAGGCGATGGTGAAGGTTCGATTGATAAGGGACTGGTTGAAAACCGCTCGGAGACGTCAGAAATCATATGTCGATGTGAGGAAAAGAGATTTGGAGTTTGAGGTGGACGATTCGGTATTTCTAAAGGTATCTCCCATGAAGGGAGTCATGTAGTTCGGAAAGAAAGGGAAACTCAATACCCACTATGTTGGCCCCTACCGGGTTGTGAGGAGAGTTGGTAAGGTGGCGTATGAGTTGGACTTTCCCTCGGAGTTATCTTCAGTTCATCCAGTGTTTCATGTGTCACTTTTGAAAAAGTGTTTGGGTGATCCAACTTTAGTAGTCCTGGTGGGCAGCGTTGGTGTAAAAGACAACCTCAGTTATGAAGAAGTACCTGCAGAAATATTAGAATATCATGTCCATAAGCAAATGAAAAAGGAAGTAGCCTCAGTTAAGGTTTTATGGAGAAATCAGCATGTTGAGGGAGCTACATGGGAAGCCGAAGCAAATATGATGGTGAAATACCCACATTTATTCTCTACCGGCTCAGTTCCGACTTGAGGTATCAGTTCTACTCTGTGATTCCATTTAGTTTTCATGTTTAGTTCATGTGTCCAAGTTTCTTTTATGTGTATGAGCGTGTATGTGAAGCATGAGATCAGTTCAGCTATGTGTTATGAATCGGAGACAGTTATTCCGTAAGGTTTCGGTTTATATGATCAGTATTTGCATATGATAATTGCATATTTCTATTTTGTGCTTGTTTCCTACATTCGAGGACGAATGTTCCCAAGAGGGAGATATTGTAATAACCCGAAAGTGAGTAGGAGTAGACCCGGAAGTGAAAAGTTGAAAACTCCAGAAAATGGGGGAAAATATCTTAGGACGGGTCGAGGTATGACTCGTGGTGTCATACCACGGTTTGTTGTAAGGATTCATGGTTAGAATCAGGCTAGGTGATAGTGTAAACCTCGAGTGACATGAAGAATCATTGTGGGAAACAACGAGTCGTTGATAGCAGTCGTGGGAGGGAGCTGAGTTCATCAGGTGACTTACCATGGGCATCCCAATGACCCGTTAGGAGAAACCACGAGTTGTTGGTTGTGGTTGTTGTTGGAGGTTAAGTTTTCTAGTGGGTTTAACGGAGTGAAACAACGATTTGTTGTTTCCAGTGATGAGCCGTGTGTGACCTGATAGGAGATGAGATGCCCAGGTTCTGGGGAAAACTACAGATGATGTAACGAGTCGTGGGTTAGAAGGACAAGTTGTCTTGACAATACATTGGTTGGGTCTAAATGAAGACTATCAGCAGTGCATTTGATGAGTGATAGGACGGGTCATTGTTGGTTACAACGACTTGTTTGATCCATCCGTAGGTTCCACTCGGCCATATTTTAGGAAATGTTCATTAAGGGTATTTTTGACTTTTTATGATATAAGGCCCTAAACTACGTTGTTTTGGCTTGGGAAAGCTGGGTTGTAGGAGAATGACCTTTTCTAAACTCTCATTCATACATGCAAGGATATTAAAAGGTGATCTAAGGGGATTTTAAGCTTTTCTCTGCAATTCTTCCAATTTCACTCTTGGGCTTCTAAAGAGAGTTAGGATTTGATAATCCTAGGTATGTAAGATCATCAATGGGTGAATCCTTTCACACCCATGCTCCTACTCTATGATTTTACTTAAAATTTATCAAAAACTCATGGGGTTTTGTATTTGATTTATATAAAAACTAATGATTTAATTATGGGTTTTGTGATTTTGAAA
This sequence comes from Datura wrightii, assembly GCA_035772735.1. Lineage (NCBI taxonomy): Eukaryota > Viridiplantae > Streptophyta > Magnoliopsida > Solanales > Solanaceae > Datura > Datura wrightii. Next base: position 101,807,433 of record JASDFA010000027.1, on the reverse strand, counting down.
TATTATCATAACCTATGGATTTTGATCATCTTTTGAGATTTAAATTTGATTATAATATTGTTGATTTTCAATTTTCGAAACAATTAAGCTTAATTATGCATGCCCAATGATGAATCAATTTATGATCTATTATGCCATCGATATTCATTACGAGCCCAACATGAATTATGTTTTTAATTATGAATTTATTATGTTACCCATTATGTTTATGAAATTCAAGCTATATGCATCATCTATAAGTATGTATGGATCCTATTAATCATAAATTATGTTTTTGACCGACTCACAGGCCTTATATCATGGCTAGATCACATATGTTCAAGCATTTTTACGATTATCATGATTTAACTAGCCCATGAACTCATGTATGTATTATTATGAGCACTATATAGGTTTTGGGAGTAGTATCGAACACCGAGTAAGTTCGGGGCTCAGGTTAAGCCCTAGATCTCATGAACTACGTGCCACCATAGGTATGTTGGGACCCCTTCATGCTAGTCCCTGGACCAAATTCCCTTTTTCATGGTGATATCACACTTTCATGGTCCTACCCTTAGCAAGGTACGAACACCCTCCCGACTAGGGCTACAAGTCGGGCTTCATGTGTGCTCAAATGGGGTATGTCGGTTAAGAGAATCTCCCACTGTTCCTCATGATTTATGCATGTTATGATTATATATGTTGGCTCCAGTCATGTTAAGTAAATCTCTTCTATTATGATTTTGATTATGTTTATGTTATGAATGTTTTGAAAACCTTGAGTCGTATGATATGTTATTATGATATACGATACGAGCATGATGTCCTACTCTTATAATTATTTAAGAATTTAATATATGTTTTAAATGTCCATTTTACTTACCTTGCATACTCAGTACATTCCACGTACTGACTGCATACTTTCTATGTCGTATCATTTCATGATACAGGTCCTGGTTCTCAGGCTCATCCTCACCTGTAGATAGTTTCAGATTTGCTCTCAGCGCACTTGGTGAGTCCTCATGTTTTGAGGGATTTATGTTCATACTCTATGTTATTCCTTTCAGTTTTTGAATGTTGGATTAGTTGGGGAGTTGTCCCATCAATCCACCTTTCATGTTTAGAGGCTTTTTAGACTACAAGTTTTTTTCCGCCGTATTGTATAGGTCTTGTACTAATTTTCCCTTATGCTACGTTATGATTACGTTCCTTATGTTAAGTCCTCCGCTCATATGATTGAATTAGATGCATGCTCATGCTATGGGTCGACTTGGGGTCGCTCGGGGTCCTTGTCCCAAGTCTTCGATCCGGGTGTAGGTTTGGGTCGTGACACTTTGGATGTGTATTGATTATTGGCAATTGATCAAAGTTACCGTCAAAAACAGGTATCCTCTCCCCAGGATTGATGATTTTTTTGATCAGCTTGAGGGTGCTAAATGCTTTTCAAAGATAGACCTCAGATTCAGATACCATCAGCTTAGAGTTAGAGAGAGTGACATCCCGAAGACAACCTTCAAGACTCGTTATGGTCACTATGAGTTTGTAGTTATGTATTTTGGACTAACAAATGCTCCTGCAGCTTTTATGGATTTGATGAACAGGGTGTGCAATCCATACTTGGATATGTTTGTGATCATGTTCATAGATGACATCTTTATATACTCTTAGAGCGAGGATGAGCATGCCGCTCATTTGAGGGTGGTGTTACAGACCTTGAAGGATCGTCAATTGTATGCTAAGTTCATCAAGTGCGAGTTTTGGCTAGACTCAGTGGAATTTTTGGATCATGTAGTATCAAGTGAAGGTGTGCAGGTGGACTCCCAAAAGATAGAAGTTGTGAGGAATTGGCCTAGACTAGTTAGTCCCTCGGATATCAGGAGTTTCTTGGGATTAGCTAGCTACAACCAGAGGTTTATTGAAGGGTTTTCATCCATTGCAGCCCCGTTGACTAAATTGACCCCTAAGAAGGTGAAGTTCCAATGGTCAGAAGCTTGTGAGAAGAGCTTTCAAGAGTTGAAGACTCGACTCACCTCAACACCAGTGTTGGCCCTACTTGAGGGTATCGATGGGTTTGTGGTATATTGTGATGTTTCAAGGATCAGTGTTGGTTGTGTACTTATGAACATGGTAAGGTTATAGCTTATGCCCTATGCTTCCAGGCAGACGAAGGTCTATAAAAAAGAACTACCCGACTCATGACTTTGAGTTGGCGGCGATAGTATTTGCCTTGTAGATTTGGAGACACTATCTGTACGGGTTCCATGTAGATATGTTTATGGACCACAAAAGCCTATAGTACATGTTCACCCAGAAGGATCTAAACCTACATCAGTGGAGATGGTTGGAGCTTCTTAAGTATTATGATATGAGTGTCCTTTATCATCCGGGCAAGGCCAATGTGATTGCAGACGCTCTTAGCAGTCTTTCTATGGAGAATGTATCTCGTGTGAAGGATGTGCATCGACTTGCACGATTGGGGGTACATATTGTTGACTCGATGAATGGTGGTGTCATTGCTCAGAATGGGTCAGAATCATCTTTAGTGACTGATGTTAAGGCTAGGAAAGACGAGGATCCTATTTTGATAAAGTTGAAGGAAGCTATTAATAATCAGAAGGTGGAGGTCTTCTACTAAGGGGGAGATGGTGTGCTTCGATATCAATGTTGTTTGTGTGTCCCGGATGCTGGTGACTTGAGGAAGCGGATGTTGCACGAATTTCATGGTTCCAAATATTTTATCCATCCCGGTGCCACCAAGATGTACCACGACCTACGGGAACTCTATTGGTGGAACAACATGAAGAAGGACATAGTAGAGTTTGTGGCTAAGTGTCCGAATTGTCAATAGGTGAAGGTTGAGCATCAAAGATCAGGAGGTATGCTTCAAGACATTGGCATTCCTACGTGTAAGTGAGAGGAAATCAATATGGACTTCTTAATAGGGTTTCCTCATACCCGCCGATAGTATGACTCTATTTGGTAGTTATGGACAGGTTGACTAAGGCAGCTCATTTCCTACTGGTAAAAACTACCGATTAACCGGAGGATTATGCCAAATTATACATTCAGGAGCTAGTTTGGTTGCATGGAGTGCCCTTTTCCATACTATTAGATAGACGCACCCAGTTTACCTTCTAGTTTTGGAGATCGTTTTAGAAGGTACTTGGTACGCAGGTCAAGATTAGCACAACATTTCATTCGCAAACAGATGGTCAGGCGGAGTGGACCATTCAGACTCATGAGGATATTTTTAGAGCATGTGTGATTGATTTCAAGGGTAGTTGGGATGATAATTTTCCTCTCGTTGAGTTTGCATATAACAACACTTATTGTTTTAGCATTCAGATGGCTCCGCTTGAGGTTCTCTATGGGCGAAGATATAGATCGCCTATTGGTTGGTTCAAAGTCGATGAAGATGCATTATTAGGACCAGATTCAGTCCATGAGGCCATCGAGAAAGTTCAGTTTATAAAGGACAGGTTGAAAATAGCTCAAATTCGCCCAAAAGTCCTATGCGGATGTGAGGAGGAGGGAGCTTGAGTTTGAAGTTGATGATTGGGTATTTCTGAAGGTATCTCCCATGAAGGGAGTGATAAGGTTCAGAAAGAAAGGGAAAATCAGTCCCTATTATGTTGGTCCGTACCGGATTATGAGACATGATGGCAAGGTGACTTATGAGTTGGTGTTGCCCTTAGAATTGGCTTCGGTTCATCCAGTTTTCCATGTATCGCTCTTAAAGAAGAGCTTGGATAACCTGGCTTTGGTTGTTCTTGTAGAGAGTATCGGTATGAAGGATATCCTTTGCTATGAGGAAGTTTCATGTGGAAATACTTGATCGTCAGGTTTAGAAGCTAAGAAACAAAGAAGTGGCGTCAGTCAAGGTTTTGTGGAGGAATCAACATTTTGAGGGATCTACTTGGAAAGCCGAAGCAGATATGATGGCTAGATACCCGCATCTATTCCCTTTTGGCTTGGTTCCAGCTTGAGGTATTAGTTTCCTCCTTAGTATTCCGTTCAGTTTCACGTTCAGTTCATGTTCCCCAGTTTCTTTCATGTCAAATATGTACCTATGATTCTTGAATTCAATTCAGTCGTCTATTCTAATTCGAAGTTAATCACTCCATCAATTTTCAGCTTAAATGTTCAGTATTTTGCATGGTAGTTTCATTTCTCAACTTTTTAGTATGTTTACCTACATTCGAGGATGAATATTCCCAAAGGGGAGATATTGTAATACCCTTAAAGTGCTTAAGACTAGACTCGGGATCTGAAATCAGAATAGTAGAAAATCTAAGAATTTCTTCTCAGAACGATTCATTTTGCTTGTCATTGGTGGTTCTAACGACTCGTTGGAGGTGGTCGTGGTGAAAATCTGCAGAATGAACTTAGGAATAACGGGTCTCAGAATGACCCGTTAGATAATGTAATGAGTCGTTGTAAGGAGGCCATTGGGAGGACGGTCCAGGTCAAAAAGGGGTGGCACGAGTCATAGGAAGACTCATTGCTCAGAAGGACGAGTCATCCGATGCTCTTGTTGGAAGGGTTCCCCAAAGGTAGGCAGTGGTAACGATGGATTTTTTCCACGAGTCATGGGATCTAGGTATGACTCATAGCACCAGTCGTGGTAACAGAACTGTGATTGGAAAATGGGATGAAACAACGAGGGAAGTACGACTCATTGGAGCCAGTAATGACTCGTTGTTGCTCCCGTTGTCACTGGCAGTGCAGAAACTCCAGGTTTTTCATTAACGGTATTTTCATTATTCCTAATTCCTAAGGTCCTAAATTGCGTCATTTTAAGCTCGTTAACAGGGTTTTGAGGGTGTAAACCTATTCTAAGCCTCACCATTTCCATGCATGCAACTTAGAGTTTTCCTTGAAGATCAAGTTAATGAATCTCTCCAAATTCTTATCAATTTTCTTTGGGCTTTCAAGAGGGAGTGTTGATCAGATTTTCCCAAGTATGTGAGGCCATGAATGAGAGTATATTTCACTCTCATGTCCTAAACTCTTTTCAATTCCATGGATTTCACTTCTAGAATTCAAGTTTTTTGATCAATGAGGTTTATTCCAATTCTTGTGAAATTCTCAATAATCTATCTATGGGTCAATTCCTTCTATGTATTAAATCATATTTTATGATTTATGGGTAGATTTTATTACTATTTTTAATACAAATTTGTAGATTTGAGTTTAAATCCAATTATGCACAATTATGTATGTTTTATCAAAAGTCAAGTTATGATTTCACTATGATCTTGATCTTAATTAGCCCAATTATGATTTATGCTTTATGATTTGATCTCTCCCAAGTACTTATCATGGATTTATGAAATGTCAAATTTATACATGTTTTACAATTATGCATGGATTTCATGATTGATGGATTTATGACTCTTGGCCAATTTATGGGCCCTTGTTCATGGCTAAATATGTATTTTAAATGGGGATCAATGATGTTATTATCTATTTGGCCATGAACTTCATGAATGATTTGACGGTTATTATACGAGTAGTGATGTGCATATTTTTGGAGCAGTGTCTAGCACCGAGTAGCCCGACATTCAAAGGACTACACTAGTATCACAGAACTACGTGCCACCGTAGGTTTATATATATTCAAATGTTAATGGATTCCCTTTTCGTGATATCACATACTGCACGTCCCTTTCCTGGAAACCCTGGTACTATTCTGCCCACTTTAGTGAGATAGTTGGGGCATCATGTAAGGCTTTATCATGATGGTGTCGGTTATGACGAGTCCTCCCATTGTTCCGCATGTTTCTATACATTGTTATGTTATGTTACTTTGGCTCAAATTAAGTTTCTAAAAGTTTTCCTATGACTATGACTATGAATGAGTTATGACTGATTTGAAAACCTTTACCCCTTATGTTATATTATGATATTCACTTACATTCATGATGTCCTGTTCTTATGTACTCTTATGTATTTTAGCTATCCGTTTTACTTGCCTTGCATACTCGGTACATTCCAAGTACTGACCACATACTCAATGCTGTATCGTTTCATGATACAGGATCGGATATTCAGGGTTAGTCTCTCCATTAGCCAGACTCTTAGTTAGCATCTCCCAGTCTCATTTGGTGAGTCCTCATCCCTTGAGGGCCCTACATCAATTGTATTTACTATTTTCAGTTTTAGACTGTAGTGAGTTAGTTGGGGTCTTTTCCCATCAACTCGTCAGTAGTAGAGGCTTTTCAAACATAGCATGTATCCTGTTTCAGCCTTGTATTATGTATTCAAATGTTATGATACTTTCAGACTTCCACAATATTATATATGTTAAACTTCCACTTGATTACATTGAATGTAGATGTCATATTCATGCCATGGGTCGACTTGGAGCCTCTTGGGGTTCTTTATCTCGTGTCTCAACCTGGGACTATGTTCGGGTCATGACATTATGAATCCATAGGGAAACTTACCCTAATGAATTGCAAATCTCGGTTAACAACAATTTTTTTTACGTTTGTTTTACAGTTGCTTTTCTATAAACCCACCAAAATGCTTAAGTACCGGCATTAGTCTAGTTCTTACCATATTCTCTGTGGGTTCAACCCCAACCTCTTTGTTGGGTTCTTTATTAAGAACGTCAACTGCATACTTTGTCAGGAGTGTGAGTTTGAGCATCATAAAAAAGTGACACCATTGCCGGGGAATACAACTAAGATTAGATTAATTGCTTGTGTTTTAAATTTTGGTTGTTATTTCCCCATTTATGTTTTCTTGTTTTTCTTCTTAGATTCATTCAGGCTACACCAAGGAAGCTACCTCTGCGAACACCCAAATGGAAGACAAGAGGCTGCTAGTGCCCATGGGAGAGATGATGAATATTGACACGCTTGCAGCCGTCTTGATGAATTATGAGCAAGATGGAGTACCAGGGTACATGGAACTGGTAAATGCTCTAGAAGGAATCGGGTCATATAACTTTAGACCAACGAATTTAGACTTTGACTTAAAGAACCATGTAACTCCGCCAACAAATCCATTAGTGGAGGTACCACTAGTTATGGAACTTAAGGCATTACCTCCCCACCTCAAATATGCATTCTTGGGTGAACACAGTACTTTGCTAGTGATTATTGCAGCTGACTTGACATACTGGAAAGTAGAAGTTTTGGTCACAATATTAAAAAGGAATAAAAAGGCAATTGGATGGATCATAGTTGACATCATCAGGATCCCTCCAGGCATATGTACTAACAAAATCCAGCTTGAGCAAAATTATGTACCAAGCATAGATCATCAGCAACGATTGAGCCCACCGATGCAAGAAGTTGTGAAGAAGGAGATTATCAAGTGGATAGATGTTGTTGTAGTTTACTCCATTGCGAATAACAAGTGGGTAAGTCTGGTAAAGTGTGTGATAAAGAAAGGTGGGATCACAGTGGTGCCTAATGAAAAAAATGAGCTGATACCGACAAGACTAGTCACAGGTTGGCGTGTATGTACGGACTGAAAGCTCAACCACTGGAACCAGAAGGACCATTTTCCAATGTTATTCATGGATCAGATGCTTGACTGGTTGGCAGGTAGAGGCTAGTACTATTTACTTGATGGTTATTCGGGGTACAACTAGATCTTTATAGCCCCGAAAGACCAAGAGAAAACCACCTTCACTTGCCCATATAGAACATTTGCTTTCAGGAGAATGCCCATTGGGTTATGCAATGCACCAGCCACATTCCAATGTTGTATGATGTCGACATTCTCAGATATGGTTGAGGATCCCATCGACGTATTTATGGACGATTTCTCAGTTGTGGGTGACTCATTCTTATCTTGCCTCAAGCATTTGGACAAAGTGTTGAACAGATGCGAAGAAACTAATCTGGTCCTAAATTGGAAAAAATCCCACTTCATGGTAAAATAAGGAATAGTGCTAGGTTACAAAATCTCTAGAAAAGGGATACAGGTGGACAAGGCGAAAATTGAAGTAATAGAAGGGTTGCAACCACCTATTTCTATAAAAGGGCTCAGAAGCTTTTTAGGGCATGCTGGATTCAATAAGAGGTTTATCAAGGACTTTTCAAAGATTGTACAATCATTGTGCAACTACTCAAGAAGGAGGTAAAGTTTGTATTTGATGAGGCATGTCTGAAGGCCTTTGACTACCTGAAGGACAAACTCACCACTGCTCATATTATTATAGCTCCAGATTGGTCTCTTCTATTTGAGGTAATGTGTGATGCTAGTGGGGTGGCCCTTGGTGCTGTCTTGGACCAACGTAGAGCGAAGATTTTTCACCCTATCTATTATGCTAGTAAAACACTTAACACAGCCCAAAAGAACTACACTGTCACTGAAGAGGAGCTGCTAGTAGTGGTCTTTGAATTTGAAAAGCTTCGAGCATACTTGCTTAGAACTAAGGTGAACGTCCATATAAACCATGCTTCGTTGAGTTACCTGATGTCTAAAAAGGATGCTAAACCTAGGTTGATCATATGGGTACTGTTTCTCCAAGAATTTGAGTTGAGGTGAAAGACCAGAAGGAACTAAAAATAAGGTAGTTGATCACCTGCCTAGACTGGAATATGAGGCTCGAGCAAGAGAGGAGATTGATATTTATGATGCTTTCCCAGATAAATAGGTATTAGTTGCATCTCAAGACTTGATTCCCTAGTTCACTGACTATACAAATTATTTGATCAGCGACATGATCCCAGCAGATGTGACACCTCAATAAAGGAAGAAGTTCTTATTCGACGCTCGAAGGTACTATTGGGATGAACCATGCTTATTTTTGCATTTTTGAAGATGGGTTAATTCGTAGGTGTGTGCCAGAGGTAAAAAGATGTTGAGCATTCTAAAAGCTTGCCATACGTCCTCAATTGGGGGTCATCATAGTGGTATCCAAACTGCACAAAAAATTCTTCAGTGTGGGTATTACTGGCCATCTATTCATCAAGATGCTTATGATTATTCTAAGACATGTGATCAGTGCGAATGACAAGGTGGCATTACTCGTAAGCATGAGTTACCATTGACCCATGACCTTGAAGTTACGTTATTCAATTTATAGGGTATTAACTTCATGGGCCCATTTGTTAGCTCATATGGGATGAAATACATCTTGGCGCCGGTGGATTATGTCTCCATATGAATAGAGGCTATTGCACTACCTAACAATGAAGGCAAAAGTGTCACAACATTTATATGGAAGCACATATTCTCTAGGTTTGGTACTCCCAAAGCAATCATCAGTGATGGTGGGTCATACTTTTGTAACCACCTCTTTAGAACTCTACTAGAAAAATATAGTGTGAAGTATAAGGTGGCAGCACCTTACCATCCTCAATCAAGTGGGTAGGTGGATGTTTCAAATGGGGAGATAAAGACTATTCTAGCCAAAATGGTGAATACCAACCGAACAGATTGGTCTAGGAAGCTCGATGATGTGTTGTGCGCATATCAAACAGCTTATAAGACCCTATTGGCTCATCTCCATATCAACTGTTCTATGGAAAGTCATGTCATCTGCTGATAGAGTTAGAGCATAAGGAATTATGGGCTCTCAAAAAGCTAAACTTAGATTAGAATGAAGCATCCAAGTTGAAACTTGACCAGCTCAATGAGTTAGATCAATTTCCATATTGAGCTTATAAGAGTGCGGCCATTTATAAAGAAAGAATGAAGATCTATAGGAAGATTGACAAAAGAGAGTTCAATGTTGATGATCTGGTCTTACTGTTCAATTCAAGGCTCCATTTGCACCCCAAAAAATTGAAATCTATGTCTCCCTATATGGTGCAGTGGAGCTTGAAAATAAAGATGGTAAAAGGTTCAAGAAGAACAGGCAAAGGAGAAAGTTGTATTTGGGAGACACCGAGGAAATAAGAGGAATTGAGGTGGTGTACCTTGATGATGCCTAAAGAGTCATGGAAGTTACGTCGTGTCACGAGGTTAACTTAGGCGCTGCATGGGAGGCAACCCATGGAAGGTGAATTCTTAATAGCCACAGGTATTACTCTTTTCCTTATGTTTTGTATTCTATGCTTCGGGGACGAAGCATTCTTTTCAAAAGGGGAGGAGGTGTACTTGTATATTTTTGAGATTTTTGGATTCGTTGGAGGGTTTCTCTTGCCCTATTTCTTTTTCCTCAAACATGCTATCTAGTAGAATCAGCATGTTTAGGATGTTTTTGTTTAATTAGAAAGTACCTTAGGATTACTCAACCAATAAAATGCACTAGATTTGATGTTTTGAAAAATTGACCCTGTTTAAAATTTTTTGATGGTTAGCTGTGTACTTGTTAATTGCAAAACATGATTTATGTGGATCTTTTTATATAATTTAGTGTATTAGCATGATTAGTTATAGTTGGCCATGTATGAACTGAACAGGTAGAATAAATGCAAAATATGTACCATGAGTGAGTGAGGTCTATACCTTGTTCAATACTGCATAGAGGATCTAGAACTTACCTGGTTGGTCTTTACATAGGTTTTAGGATGGTTGCTTAGGAAAGAATCATATGCCATTTTTGTTTAGACCATTTCCCTACCAAAATGATTTGATTCCCTTGATTCCAATTTTGAGCCTTAAATGAACCATTTTTCTTTTATTAACCGATTAACCTTACCGATTTTTTGTAATGAACCTGTTTTGGCCCTTGTCCCTCCTTGGAAATTGTGAATATCAACCCAGGTGAAATGCCTAAGTTAAGGGTGGCTAGAGTAGGGGTGCATAGATCATGGGGAGGTAAAAAAGGAAAAGAAAGGACAAAGGATTAAAAATGAGGTGTGGTGTGACAAAAGAAGAAAGAAAAAAGAGCTGAAAAAGAAAATTGAAAAGAAAATACAAAAGAGAAAAATGAAAGAAAATTTCAAAACACACCACACGCATACATTGCATTAAAATGGAGAAAAAGGGAGGAAAAATTTTAAAACTGAAAAGGGTGAAATAAGCGAAAAATGGAGCCACGAGTATGTAGTTCCAAGGAGGGTTTAGTCTCTAAAAATCCCATATTTATCATACCCAGCCTGAAAGCCTACATTACAAGACGAATAAAGTCCTATAGTGATCTTAGCTTGACTGTCCGAAGAGCCAAAGTAGAGAAAATAAGGGCAAGCCTATGGTATTTGATGTGCAGTATTAGGAACTTCCTTGTAAGATTGAGAGTATTACTTGTTCAGTCCCACATTTCATATTTTTATATATCTGTGAGTTGGTGACTTTATTTGCTATGAGGGTACATGGTTTGTGTTTTATTCTACCAGTTGTCCATGTGAAAAGTATTGGAAATGACTTGATTCTCTGCAAATAACTAGATGACATATTGTTACACCCTATAAAAGTTAACGAATAGTAAGCGTACATGTGTATTTTAGATAAATAAAGAGAGTTCGACGCGTGTAGAGAAGCCTCGAAATTCGGGTCTAAAGGGGCCAGGCCGCGACTAGCCTTGGCGCCTTGAGGGGCGTGGCACGACACTATGGTTGCCGCGATGGCTGGTGCGAGGTGCCTCCCGGGTACACCGCCCTCCTTTATCATTTTAAGTTCATTTTCCAAATCAACACACTGCTAGAGAGGGAAACGTATGAGGGAATCAATAAATTTTCATCCGTTTACACTGTAAAACGCCGTCCAAATTCAAATTAACTTCAGGTATCGAAGTTTAAGGCTGGAGGGAGCATTACTACGGAGTTATTTTTAGGAAATTCGCCTGGCGAATTGTAACCTCACCGAGCCAAAGTCGTCACAATTACTCCAAACTAATTTCTATATAATCACAGGTTTTGAGTAAGCATTTCTTCCTTCTAAAGTTTCGAGAAATCATACATTTTCGATCGTGTTCCATTAAGTAAAAGTATATTTAATATTTATATAGAAAGTTATCATTTATTGCCGAATTTAGTACTAAAACTAGTCTCGTTCTTCCAATAATACGATCACAGTTAGAAAAAGCTAGTGCATATAGTTTGAAACTCGCCAGCTAATTCGAAATTGGCGATCCAGGTATATTAAGGAAAATGTCTTTGGCAAGTTAGTTCTTTTAGTATTATAACTCAGTCTGAATCCCAGTAAGAAGATCAAAAGAATATATATTGTGGCTAGTTGTTGTTATTAGCTTAGATCAGTATTCCGTGTCTAGTTTGGGGATTAATTACGCCTGTATAGCCTTCCCTGACCAACCCCAGGGTTACTAGGTGTGTCGACGCCCGTCAGGGCGAGATGACGTCGCTCCAAGGAGAGGTCTTCCGTCTGCAAGGGATGAAGATAGGGTCCAAGGTCCTCATACAGTCCATTCCATGACTGGACTACTTTTATGCTGATTGGCATTACATTACACCCCTGTCGAGCCTGGTGCCCGGGGTGCAGATATCAGATATCAGGAATCCACCGGACTTAGACACAACTAAAGTCCAGGGACCGAGCGGGCTCAGCTTTAGACCCAGGGAATTGGTAAGTTAGCTATAGTTACTAGATGACTCAATATGACCTTGTTAGGGGTATATAGACTGAAGTGTACTCACCAGGGCTTAGCCGGTCCTAGATGGGTTATTCTGTGCTGGCTGTACCTTTCGGCTTATGGGGGCCAAGTAAGGTTCTTATTTGCATTAGTTACTAATGGATTAGGCGGTAAGAAGTTCAGCTATTCAGGTGGTATTTCTATCCTTTTCTTTTCTGCTACATTTAATTTCATTTTAATTCATTCAGTTGCTTACAGTTTCTGCCTTACATATTTAGTACATTTTGTACTGACGCTCTTCTTTTGGTGCTGCATTACTTTCCAGCAGGTGCAGATAGATGCGGATCAGGACCTTCCTAGTTTCAGCTAGATTAGCAGTGCAGTCAGCTCCTTTCCCCAGAGCTCATAGTTAAAAGGTGGACTCTTTTTTGCGTGTACAATTTATGGGTAGGTCGGAGCCCTGTCTCGACTAATATATCACCCGCATAGGATTCCCTCTTTTTATCTGCTTCTAGGTAGTTGTTTCGTTTTACAGGTGGCTATAAGGCCTTGTCGGCCGGGGACTGTGTTTACTGCCAAGATATAGCCCGTTGTTTTCTTGATTTGAGATTTAATGTTAGTGATGCATCAGAGGTGCGTAAGCTCAGTCAGACCAGTTCAGACCCTAGTAGAGAACCAGGTGCCAATCATGCCTCCCAAGGTGGGGCATGACAAACTTGGTATCAGAGAAGGTCGTATCCCAGAGAGTCTGCAAGCCGTGTAAGTAGAGTCTTGCCTATGGATACGTTGTGCACCACATACTATAGACAGGAGCCTACGAGGCAAGTTAGGATGGTTACTCTTCCTTCTCTTCCAGTCGTGCTATAGAGCTTTTATGTATAGGGATGAATCCCTAAGCTTATCGTAATCTGCTTTTTCTATAGAGAAATGATGGACATGCGACAGATCACGACTGGCAGGAAATTAGATGTTGCAGCAGGAGACGACACAAGTAGGGTGCCTCAGTCGGAGTCGGCCCGATCTGAGGGCAACAGGGAGACTACATCTTGGTCTCCCCAGCACTCTCCGCCACTCCAGGAGTTGTCTAGAGCTATAGATGTGTCGGCATCGCCTCCAGCAGTCTCTATACCAATGTCATTTGATTAGGAGGTCAGGAGTGTTGTTTTTATGATAGCTCAGATGGTGGCCGCATAGAGATAGCCAGTGGCGCCGGTAGTTGCGGAGACTTCAGGAGGACTAAGTAGTTCAAGGGTTCAAGAGTTCCTTGCTCTGAGTCCTCCCCAGTTTACGGGGATGGACTGGGACGAGGACCCTCAGGACTTTTTGGACCAGCTATAGCGGATCTTTAGAGTGATGCATGCTTCACCTGCAGAATTAATTGAGTTAGCGGTATTTTGACTACGGGACATAGCAATATAATGGTACGAGAGTTGGGAGAGGTCCCGAGGTAGAGATGTTCCCCCTATGACTTGGTCCAATTTTTCAGAGGCCTTCTTGGACCATTATTTACCGTGGGAGATACGACGGGCTCGGGTAGATTAGTTTTTTGTATCTGGAACAGGGATAGATGATTGTTTGGGAGTATTCTATGAGGTTTGATTCCCTAGCCCGATATGCACTTTCTTTTGTACATACCATGCCAGCTAGGGTGCACTGATTTATCATGGGGTTGAATCCATAATATGTAGAGACTTGTATCACAGCTACCCTGCGAGAGGATATGGATATTTCCTGTGTTCAGGCATTTGCGTAAAACATTGGGGACGCAGGTTAACCTGAGCACATCCTTCCATCTTCAGATAGACGGGCAGGAAGAACGTACAATCCAGACGCTCGAGGATATGTTACGGATGTGTGCGCTACATTTTGGAGGCAGTTGGGATGAACATCTACCGCTTATTGAGTTTTCCTATAATAACATTTATCATTCAGCATTTCAGATGGCGCCTTATAAAGCGTTATATTGGCGGAAGTGCAGGTCTCCAGCTGGTTGGTTTGAGGTAGGAGAATCAGCATTGATTGGGCCAGATATTATTCATTAGTCAGAAGAGAAAGTAAAGCTTATCAGGGAACGTCTGCTGACTGCTTAGAGCCTCCAGAAATCTTATGCTGATGTCCGGTGAAGAACCCTAGAGTTTAATATGGGTGACTAGGTATTCGTGAAGGTTTCACCGATGAAGGGTGTGACAGGCTCAGCCCGAGGTTTATTGGACCTTATCAAATTCGTCGAAGGATAGGCTAGGTGGCTTATGATTTGGATTTACCTCCCGAATTAGAATCTGTTCACCCAGTTTTTCACGTATCAATGGTGAGGAAGTGTATAGGAGATCCCTCCCGAATTGTCCCAGTCAAAGACATCCAGATCACTGAGGTGTTAGCTTATGAAGAAGCTTTAGTAGCCACACTAGATCGGCAGATCTTCAGACTAAGAACTAAAGATGTTGCTTCCGTTAAAGTGTTATGACGGAATAAGGACCGAGAGGAGATGACCTGGGAAGCAGAAGACCATATGAAAACCAGATATCCTCAGTTATTTCAGACTTAGTCGGATTGTGCAGCTAGAGGTATATTGTTGTTGTTGTTTCATAAGTTGCATTATATACATGTATATGTGAGATAATTGATTTCAATCTATTGTGAAATGAATTCCATAGTATTGTGTGGAGTGCATGTATTGGTTTTTTCTGCATTTCAGTGTTTTATGATAGTCCATACTATAGGGGAGACTCTGCCAAAATTTTTCTAGGATAAGTAATTGCAAGGTTAAGGTTCTTTCAAGTAGAAGTTAACATTCGAGGACGAATGTTCTTAAGGGGGGAGGATGTTACACCCCGTAAGTTTCTAACGTTTAGTCATCCTATTTGTACGTTGCTTGAGAGTGTTAAAGTGCCATACAGACAAGGAAAGGGCCTAGGGAAAGGCCGAACGAGTGCAAAGTCGGGATTTCACGGGAGGAGGCCGAACCAAGTTGCCCAGAGGGGCAAAGTGGCATGGAGAATCCCCCTCCGCGTTACCCAAAGTGGCATGGAGTAGAATCAGAGCGACCGGCAGAGTGCCACGTTGCCTTGTCTGTTACCTCAAGTATATAAAGGCCTCACACTTAGATGTTATGTTATTTCCATACAAATCTCGGACAGAACAGAGGTAGAAGCAAAGGGAGATCATAATAATCGTCCAATAACACTGCTAAACACCGTCCAAATCCAAATTAACTCCGGTTATTGAAGTATAAAGCTGCAGGGAGCATCGCTATGGAGTTATTTTCATAAAATACGCCCGGCAAATCATCGTACCGTCGAGCTTAAGTTGATGCAATTGTTCCAAACTAGTGTCAATACAATCACGTGCCTAATGTAAGTATTTCTCCCTTCTAGATTCCCAAGAAATTGCGAGTTTTTGATCGTCTTTCGATAAGTTGAAGTATAGTAAGTATATATATATAAGTTATTGTTTTCTTCGAATATAGTAATAAAGTAGCCCTATTCTTCTATTAATATGATTATAGTTGAGAAGGGCAGTTGAATAATGATCACGGGCAAAATAGCATGCCCGAGATACGCTTTATACCTTAATGTAGTCTTGTTTATCTAAGTTATTTTACATACTTTCATGTGATTTTATATAAATGTGAAGATATATGCTAACCAACATGATTAGTCCTTGTTTTGTAGGTTAATAATGCATTTGAGGAACTAATTCACAAGTTGGTGAATAGCAAGGAATGGAGTGGAAGCAAGTGGCGAAAGTCGGCAAGGAGCATGCCTTGGCTAGACCGGTCGCGCCAGGCAGCGTGTCACGCTGTGCGTGTGCCGCGCCCAGCGCCGTGCCACGCCCTTGCCAAGTGCACGAGAGAAGGAAGCAAACGGCAGCAGAAGGCAGTAAACTAGCGCGCCAGCGCCGTGCCACGCTAGGCCAGCTGCGCGACAGCAGCTTGCCAACGCGCTGCATGAGCAGCGTGCCACGTTGGCCAGCGCGGTGACCCTCGGCAGCTTGGTTTCCGGAGGCACTTTCCAGAGAGCTTTCGCGTTGCCTCCGTATCACGGAGGCAGTGCTCCGTGATACACTCCGTGACACAGAGCCGTTCCATTACAGGCTAAATTATGCACGTTTTCCATTTACTATAAATAGGACCCTTAGCTCCTAAAATCATTGGGTCACGATTTTATTTTGGAAAACTACCTAGGAGTGAAGGGAGAAGTGGGAGAACTCATCTAGGGTTTATCAAATTCCCTTCTCATCTACCAAATTCATGTAAGTATGTTAGTTTAGTATTAGTTAATTGTAGTTTTACGAACATGAATGGAAAGAACCCTTCCTCTAGGATTGAAGCCATGAATTATGATTGTGATTTTATGAAATTGTTTTGGAATTAAGTTATTAATTGTGTTTTCGTCTTGCATTCTGGATTGTTGGTTGTTTTTATGATTGATCACCATGAAAGCATATTTTTTAGCTTGAGTAATAGCTTGAGAAAGCATTACCTAGGTCAGAACATGAGAATGTAAGGAGCATGTTTGTCTCTAGGGAGAGATATTGTGTCAGGATGGAAATATACCTCACACCTTGCTTGGTTGACACACGGGGGTTATGAAAGACCAACTTGGGATGTCACATCACCACTCGAAGAAGTATTTGTGAGGCTAAGTTGAGTTAAATGGTTAGACGTACGAAAGTCCCTAATCGTTTCCCCGTAAACCACAACATAATTGATTGCCCGCGACTAGAAAATTAAACTCCTCGCTCACAATGATGCAGTGAGGCTAGATTGCCGTGTTTAGAGGGTCGAAAGACCATAAACATGCAATTCTAATTATGTGAAATAACAATTGATAGTTCCATGCTTAACCCATTGAAAATTGTAGGATCGCATGATTAATTGGTTTTAACTCTATGTTGCTCCTAGAGTGATTTCAGAATATTTCGTTGACCCAAACTTAGACTTAATTAATCTCAATCGAAAATGTCTATAACAACCACTTGAGGTATTTAAGATCACAATAGAAATGGATAGTTAGAGGAATGGGTCTAGTCCCTGTGGGTTCGACAATCCGGTTCTTAAAAAGAGCCACTATATTACTTGCACGACCCGTACACTTGCGGACGCGCGAATCGGGCACGTCAAGTTTTTGGCGCCGTTGCCGGGGACTCGGCGAAGTTTTGATAATTTATCTATTTTTGTGTGATTTTTAAATTCTCTTAAGTGTTGAGAAACTTGGTCTTAGTCTGATTATTGCAGGTGACAGGTTGTCCTGCCGAGCTGGCTAGAAATAGAGAGCTTGTGGAACCGTTGCTTGATCCTGAACGTCAAATCCATTTGCGAAGGAGAATAGCTCTAGAGCATAAGCTGAAGAGACTTCAAGAAAAGGTACAACAACAACCACCCGCGGGACAAGCACAATTGTCATCCGAAGCAATGGCAGCAAGACCAGTTCGCGAAGTGGCAATCCCACTAGCGACGAATGTGACCTCTAGCATCCGTAAACCGGAGCCTGGAGGGCACTTTGAGCTTAAACAGAACATGGTGCAGCTGTTACAGTCTAGTGGTCAATTCACTGGTATGGCACATGAGGACCCGCAACAACACTTACAGAGCTTTTTAGAGATTAGTGACACGTTTGTCCCCACCGACGTGTCCACAGATTATGTCCGAATGACCCTCTTCCCATTTTCACTGTTGGGAGAGGCGAAAAAGTGGCTGAAGGCTGAGCCACCGAACTCCATAACTTCATTGAATGACTTGGCTAAGAAGTTCCTCATCAGATTCTTCCCTTCAGGCAAAACTGCAAGGTTGAGAAGTGAAATACTCAGTTTCAAGCAGAGGCCTGATGAGAACTTATATATGGTTTGGGAAAGATTCAAGTCATTGTTGAAAGACTGCCCCCATCACCAGCAATCAAATGAAGTGCTGGCTCATACCTTTGTAGAAAGTCTAGACCCACACACAAAAATATTACTAGACTCTGCATCGGGTGGGCAAGCCTTGGATAAGAACATATGATGCGTTGTACACTTTGTTGAACAGAATTTCACAAGGAAATCCAGAGTGGCACAACGAGTCATCGAGAGGGGCAGGAAACATATCGGGGTTGATAGACGTAGATGGTTTGAATGCTTTGGCAGCACAGTTAGCTTTGTTCCAGCATCAAATGATGACTCAGTTCAATAAACTGAGTATGAACCAACACCAGGGCCAGGTTAATGCAGTTCAGCAAGCTCCGAGTTGGTGTGAAATTTATGGTAATAATGGGCACCATGCAGAATCTTGTGGAGCCAATCCGGAGTCAGTCAATTTTGTTAGTAATGTGCAGCGCAACAATCAGAATTTTGGAACCCGTTACAACAGAAATTGGCAGGGCCACCCGAATTGTTTTTGGGGTGGTAACCAAAAGCAAAATTATATGCAACCTCAACAGCAGCAGTATCAGCAGAATAGGCAGAATGATGGGCAATTGAGTAGCAACATTGAGGAAACATTGCAGAAAATCATGGAGACCCAGACTCAATTAATGGAAAATCAGGCGAGGATGGCAACAGACTTAATGAATCAACAAGTAGCCACCCGAAATCTTGAAAAACAAGTGGGTCAGATAGCAGCTGCTCAAAACATGAGATCGCAGGGGGGATTACCAAGCGACACAGATCCTAACCCCCGGCAGATCAATGCCATCAGTTTGAGAAGCGGTAAGCAATTAGCTGATGCAGTGTCAAAAGAGCTGAGCAAGGAGGTGCAGCCGGAGTTGGTTAGACCAGGACCACCCATCAACATGGGAGATAATCAGAGTGCTGGGCAACAAAATGCACAACTTCCATTGCAGCCGGCACAAAGACCACCACCACCATTCCCTCAGAAATTCAGAAAGAGCAAGGAGGAGGAATGCTTCAAAAAGTTCTTTGAGAGCTTCAAAGAACTTCACATAAATTTGCCTCTTCTTGATGTTTTGCAGGGAATGCCCAAGTATGCTAAATACTTGAAGGACGTGATGGCGAACAAAGTGAGATTGGTGGATGATCTTGGGCAGATTTATATGCCCAAGTGATACTCAAACGTATCATTTTTACCTTGTTTGTTGTGCAATGTGTATATAATATCATGTATTTGGTAATAAAATGCGAATTTATACTAACCAACATGATTAGCATTTGTTTTGCAGGATAATGTGATTTTTAAGAGCTAAAATGCGTGTTGGAACTATGTCGGAGTTGGACTTGGATGCGAGCGTGGAAAAGACCTCGGATGGCATATTTTACACTGGCTCCGCGATGGTGTCGTGCCACGCTGCCATCACGGTAGCACACTGCCTGGAGAGGAAATTAATTGGCAGATTCCAGTGAGGCCTCGCGACAGCTCCGTGGCACGGAGACAGGCCTCCGCGATGGCCTCCGTGCCACGTTGAGGCTAATTATCCGGACCATGCAATTACCAGAGAGGATCCGCGTCCACGCCGTGTCACGGAGGCAGTGCTCCGCGTTGGCCTCCGTGACACGTTGCTTGTTATTCCGGGAAAAATTTCCCACTAGTATAAATAGCACACTTAGGTTATTTTTAAAGGGGAGTTTTTTAGTTTTAGTTTTTTTAGCCTGAGTTCAGAAGTGGGAGCAGGAACGTGGTTTTGTGGCAGTTGAAGAATAGAAAAGATAAGAGTTTTCTTCTCTTCCCTTCTTCTTTCCTTCAATTGTATGCATGATTCACACTCATTCTAGGATGATTAATCCAAGAATGAGTGGCTAATTCCGTTCTTGCTGAGGTTTTGAACTTGTGTAATGAATGTTGGTAATAATTGATATGGTTTCTTCTTCTTCTTGCATCTTGTTCTATTAATTCTTGTGCTTATTACATTCTTGATTGGCCACCATTAATGTATATCTAAAAAGTCCAATTTCACTCGAGAGAGCATGAAATTGGAAAGTTGTGAATTAATAGGGTATTGTTCTTAACTTGATTTGGGAAAATTGGGTTTTGATGTGCTTTCTTGATAGAAATATACTTGAAAGCCGTATTAGTCAATGTAGGAACCGGAATTGTAGTGTTAGGTCATAAATTGCATTTGATCACAGAAATGTAGACGAATGGTTTATGAATCTAAAGTGAAATTAAATACGGAAGTTTTAATTTCTAGGCAAACGTTCTTGGCTAGCAATATGAAGAAGAAGATGACCAAATTATCATGATTATCAAGTTCATTACTCGTTCTTAACCTTGGCATGTGCATATCCATTGTCTAAACTCAACGTAAATAGTAGTTATTAATTTTAGTAGATAATTAGTTTAGAAACAAAACTCACTCAAATCTTGGTTGGATTGTTGTTAACATAGTTAGAAATAGAATAGAGATATAGTAAACTAGGCAGTTTTGCATATCTAGAGCAGCCTCCTTGGATCGATACTTGGCTACTTAGCCACTTTATTACTTGTTTGACCACGTACACTTGTGTGTCGGTGTATAATATATACCGAGCAGCAGAGAGCGAGCAAGTTTTTGGCGCCGTTGACGGGGAGGCTAGGCGATTTGTAAAATTTTGTTTAGTGTAAATTTACTGTATTTGTATTTTTATTTTCTTAAGTGTTAACATCTTGGTCTTAGCCTGTATTTTGCAGATTTTTATTTCTGTGAACACTGGCAAGGGACAAGGAGCTGGTGGAATCTTACTTAGAGCCAGAACGTGAATTGCACAGTCAATGTAGAGAAGCTCTTCGGAAGAAGCTGCAGTTGCTTAAACAGTCTATGATGGAGCAAACAAATCCACCAGTTGTGCGGGCAGTGTTAGTGCCCGAGGAAGTAGCAGCCAGGCCGGTTCGCGAGGTGGAAATCCCACACGCTAATAATGTACATTCCAGCATCCGCAAACCAGAGCCTGGGGGGAGATTTGAGTTAAAGCAAAATATGGTGCATCTTTTGCACACTAGCGGGCAGTTTACCGGTCTCCCTCACGAAGATCCGCAACAACATCTCCAGAACTTTTTGGAGATAAGTGACACTTACATCCTCGCTGGAGTGTCACCTGATTATGTTCGGCTCACCTTATTTCCATTTTCCTTACTTGGTGAAGCCAAGAGGTGGTTAAAAGCTGAACCACCCAACTCTATATCAACGTGGGATGATCTTGCAAAGAAGTTCTTGATCAGATTTTTCCCTTCAGGTAAAACAGCTAAACTTAGAAGTCAGATTCTAAGTTTTAAACAGAGGGAAGGAGAAAATCTTTATCAAGCCTGGGAAAGATTCAAGTCCATGTTGCGGGACTGTCCTCATCATCATCAGTCAAATGAGGTGTTGGTCCACACTTTCATTGAGGGTTTGGAACCCCACACTAAAATTTTGTTAGACTCAGCAGCTGGAGGGCAAGCGCTGGAGAAGACTTATGAGGAGCTGTACACTTTGCTCAACCGAATTTCACAAGGCAATCCGGAATGGAATGCAGATTCTTCAAGAGGTGGAGCAAGGAAAGCAGCGGGAGTGCTTGAAGTGGATGGATTCACAGCTATCGCTGCTCAGATAGCTGCTTTGCAAAATCAGTTAAACACTCACTTCAGCAATATGAATTTGAACCAGCCGTCAGCCTCAGTCAATTCAGTCCAACAGATGTGGTGTGAAGTGTGTGGTAGTAGTGAGCATTCAGCCGAATGCTGTGGTGCAAATCCTGATTCTGTCAACTTTGTGGGCAATGCACAGAGGAATCAACAGCAGTTTGGTGGTGGCTACAACTCGAATTGGAGGAATCATCCAAATTTTTTGTGGGGTAGAAACAATCAACAAGGCCAGGGTTTAGGGCAGGGTATGCACAGAAACCAAGGAGGGCAACAAGGCTATCAGAATCAGTTTAGAAATCACAATGCCCCTCCTCCACCACCATCACCGACTATTGAGGAAATGTTCAAGACCATGATTGCCAACCAGGCACAATTGCAGGCTGACTATGTCAAACTGGCGGCCGAAGTAAAGAACAATCAATTGGCAACCAAGGCTCTTGAATATCAGTTTGGGCAATTTGCTAGTGCCCAAAATACTAGACCAAGGGGAGGACTACCTAGCGACACGGATCCCAATCCTAAGCAGGTAAATGCAGTGACCACGAGGAGTGGTTTACAATTAAAGGAGGTGGAACCGGAAAGACCGCCTCAGAAGTCAGGAGCAGCAGATGTTGAGGGAGAACAAACCTCAGATACGGGGAAGACCAAAGAAGCTGAACCAACAAGGCCTCCACCCCCGTTCCCTCAACGACTTAAGAAACACAAGGAGGAGGCGTGTTTCCAGAAATTCATGGAGGTACTTAAACAGGTACATGTTAACTTACCTCTTGTTGATGTCTTGCAGGGTGTGCTAAAATATGCAAAGTATATCAAAGACATCGTGGCCAACAAAAGTCGCTTGACCGAGTATGCCACGGTGGCTTTAACGGAGGAATGCACTGATGTTGGGCAGATTTATATGCCCAAGTGATACTCAAACGTACCATTTTTACCTTGTTTGTTGTGCAATGTGTATATAATATCATGTATTTGGCAATAAAATGCGAATTTATACTAACCAACATGATTAGCATTTGTTATGCAGGATAATGTGATTTTTAGGAGCAAAAATGCGTGTTGGACTTATGTCGGAGTTGGACTTGGATGCGAGCGTGGAAAAGACCTCGGATGGCACATTTTACACTGGCTCCGCGATGGCGCCGTGCCACGCTGCCATCGCGGTAGCACACTGCCTGGAGAGGAAATTAATTGGCAGATTCCAGTGAGGCATCGCGACAGCTCTGTGGCACGGAGACAGGGCTCCGCGATGGCCTCCGTGCCACGTTGAAGCCAATTATCCGGACCCTGAAATTTCTAGAGAGGGTCCGCGTCCACGCCGTGTCACGGAGGCAGTGCTCCACGTTAGCCTCCGTGACACGTTGCTTGTTATTCCGGGAAATATTTCCCACTAGTATAAATAGCACACTTAGGTTATTTTTAAAAGGGTCTTCTTTTAGTTTTAGTTTTTTTTGGTGAAGTTCAGAAGTGGAGAGAGGAACGTGGTTTTGTGGCAGTTGAAGAATAGAAAAGATAAGAGTTTTCTTCTCTTCCCTTCTTCTTTTCCTTCAATTGTATGCATGATTTACACTCATTCTAGGATGATTAATCCAAGAATGAGTGGCTAATTCCTTTCTTGCTGAGGTTTTGAACTTGTGTAATGATTCTTGGTAATAATTGATATGGTTTCTTCTTCTTCTTGCATGTTGTTCTATTAATTCTTGTGCTTATTACATTCTTGATTGGCCACCATTAATGTATATCTAAAAAGTCCAATTTCACTCGAGAGAGCATGATATTGGAAAGTTGTGAATTAATAGGGTATTGTTCTTAACTTGATTTGGGAAAATTGGGTTTTGATGTGCTTTCTTGATAGAAATATACTTGAAAGCCGTATTAGTCAATTTAGGAACCGGAATTGTAGTGTTAGGTCATAAATTGCATTTGATCACAGAAATGTAGACGAATGGTTTATGAAGCTAAAGTGAAATTAAATACGGAAGTTTTAATTTCTAGGCAAACGTTCTTGGCTAGCAATATAAAGAAGAAGATGACCAAATTATCATGATTGTCAAGTTCATTACTCGTTCTTAACCTTGGCATGTGCATATCCATTGTCTAAACTCAACGTAAATAGTAGTTATTAATTTTAGTAGATAATTAGTTTAGAAACAAAACTTACTCAAATCTTGATTGGATTGTTGTTAACATAGTTAGAAATAGAATAGAGATATAGTAAACTAGGCAGTTTTGCATATCTAGAGCAGCCTCCTTGGATCGATACTTGGCTACTTAGCCACTTTATTACTTGTTTGACCACGTACACTTGCGTGTCGGTGTATAATATATACCGAGCAGCAGAGCGCGAACAAGTTTTTGGCGCCGTTGCCGGGGAGGCTAGGCGATTTGTAAAATTTTGTTTAGTGTAAATTTACTGTATTTGTATTTTTATCTTCTTAAGTGTTAACAACTTGGTCTTAGCCTGTATTTTGCAGATTTTTATTTCTGTGAACACTGGCAAGGGACAAGGAGCTGGTGGAATCTTACTTAGAGCCAGAACGTGAATTGCATAGTCAACGTAGAGAAGCTCTTCGGAAGAAGCTGCAGTTGCTCAAACAGTCTATGATGGAGCAACCCAATCCACCAGTTGTGCGGGCAGTGTTAGTGCCCGAGGAAGTAGCAGCCAGGCCGGTTCGCGAGGTGGCAATCCCACACGCTAATAATGTACATTCCAGCATCCGCAAACCAGAGCCTGGGGGGAGATTTGAGTTAAAGCAAAATATGGTGCAACTTTTGCACACGAGCGGGCAGTTTACCGGTCTCCCTCACGAAGATCTGCAACAACATCTCCAGAACTTTTTGGAGATAAGTGACACGTACATACCCGCTGGAGTGTCACCTGATTATGTTCGGCTCACCTTATTTCCATTTTCCTTACTTGGTGAAGCCAAGAGGTGGTTAAAAGCTGAACCACCCAACTCTATATCAACGTGGGATGATCTTGCAAGGAAGTTTTTGATCAGATTTTTCCCTTCAGGTAAAACAGCTAAACTTAGAAGTCAGATTCTAAGTTTTAAACAGAGGGAAGGAGAAAATCTTTATCAAGCCTGGGAAAGATTCAAGTCCATGTTGCGGGACTGTCCCCATCATCATCAGTCAAACGAGGTGTTGGTCCACACTTTTATTGAGGGTTTGGAACCCCACACTAAAATTTTGTTAGACTCAGCAGCTGGAGGGCAAGCGCTGGAGAAGACTTATGAGGAGCTGTACACTTTGCTCAACCGAATCTCACAAGGCAATCCGGAATGGAATGCAGATTCTTCAAGGGGTGGAGCAAGGAAAGCAGCGGGAGTGTTCGAAGTGGATGGATTCACAGCTATCGCTGCACAGATAGCTGCTTTGCAAAATCAGTTAAACACTCACTTCAGCACTATGAATTTGAACCAGCCTTCAGCCTCAGTTAATGCAGTCCAACAGATGTGGTGTGAAGTGTGTGGTAGTAGTGAGCATTCAGCTGAATGCTGTGGTGCAAATCCTGATTCTGTCAACTTTGTGGGCAATGCACAGAGGAATCAACAGCAGTTTGGTGGTGGCTACAACTCGAATTGGAGGAATCATCTGAATTTTTCGTGGGGTAGCAACAATCAACAAGGCCAAGGTTCAGGGCAGGGTATGCACAGAAACCAAGGAGGGCAACAAGGCTATCAGAATCAGTTCAGAAATCACAATGCCCCTCCTCCACCACCATCACCGACTATTGAGGAAATGTTCAAGACCATGATTGCCAACCAGGCACAATTGCAGGCTGACTATGTCAAATTGGCAGCTGAAGTAAAGAACAATCAATTGGCAACCAAGGCTCTTGAATATCAGTTTGGGCAATTTGCTAGTGCCCAAAATACTAGACCAAGGGGAGGACTACCTAGCGACACGGATCCCAATCCTAAGCAGGTAAATGCAGTGACCACGAGGAGTGGTTTACAATTAAAGGAGGTGGAACTGGAAAGACCGCCTCAGAAGTCAGGAGCAGCAGATGTTGAGGGAGAACAAACCTCAGATACGGGGAAGACCAAAGAAGCTGAACCAACAAGGCCTCCACCCCCGTTCCCTCAACGACTTAAGAAACACAAGGAGGAGGCGTGTTTCCAGAAATTCATGGAGGTACTTAAACAGGTACATGTTAACTTACCTCTTGTTGATGTCTTGCAGGGTGTGCCAAAATATGCAAAGTATATCAAAGACATCGTGGCCAATAAAAGTCGCTTGACTGAGTATGCCACGGTGGCTTTAACGGAGGAATGCACATCCCGTATTCAGAACAGGTTGCCCACTAAACTAAAGGATCCTAGAAGTTTTACTATCCAGCTGACGATTGGGCAAAGTATCCGAGCTCGTGGGTTATGCGACTTAGGGGCAAGTATAAATCTGATGCCATCTTCGGTATTCAGAAAGTTAGGATTAGGGAGTCCTAGACCTACAACAGTGATCTTGCAGCTAGCAGACAGGTCTTTAGCTAAGCCGGATGGCATTGTTGAGGATGTGCTAGTGCAGGTAGGCTCCCTCATTTTTCCGGTAGATTTCATTGTTCTGGATTTTGAACCAGATGCGGAAGTCCCATTTATTTTGGGACGACCCTTTTTGGGAACCGGAAAGGCATTGATCGATGTAGCTGCGGGTCAACTCACAATGCGAGCACACGACAAGGTTGAGGTGTTCGACGTGTACAAGGCACCTAAGCTTCCGACTGTCTATAAGGAACTCTCGGTGATCAACGTGATTGATCATGGGATTGCAAATGGATTGAGTGATTCCCGAGAGTTACTAGGTAGGCCACCAGACAAGGTTGAGAACTACTGGGGAGATGACCATGATCGGGTCAAATCGTCCATCTCCCTACTAGAAAATTGAGCGTAAAGGCTGTCGAGCCGCGACGTTAAACCAGGTGCTGCACGGGAGGCAACCCGTGAAAAATATTTTTTTTCTCTCTTTCTCTTTTTTCTTAGTGTAAAGTTTTTCTTCTATTTTATTATCTTTTCTTTTTTCTTGACTAGGTTTAGATTTGCATTTTAATTAGTAATTTTTAATTTTTAGTAGGGAAATCTATGAATTTAACCAATTTTTGTTTAGTGAGGTGATTTTCAGGTATACCGGAGGAAAAATACGTGGAATCGAGAAAATGAGGAGAGGTATGAAAAATAAAATTTGATAGTGAAACAGAGCACTGGCGCGTTGGCGCCGTGTCACGGAGGCAATGCTCCGCGTTGGCCTCCGTGACACGTTGAAGGCAAATCTGGAATTTTTTAAAATTCCAGTAAGCCAACGCGTTGGCTCCGTGTCACGGAGGAGGACCTCCGCGTTAACCTCCGTGACACATTTCCCTTATCCCAGTGCCGGGTCACACCGGGTTTCCGGGTGACCCGCGTGTTTTCTTAATAAAAACCCCTGATTTCGCCCCTATTTTCCCCATTCCCTCTTCCCTCCGCGACCAAACACCCATTCCCCTACCCCCAAGCTCCGTGCCACGTTAAGAGGCAAGGAAAACGTCAAGTCTTTATCGATTCTTCAATTCCAAGGTATGTTTTCATCGTCTATCTCAAATTTTTGGCGATTTTTGTCGATTTTGAGCATGTGAGGTGAGATATATCACCCTAGGTAGAAATTAAACATGACGTGAATTATTTTGCGATTGATTGTGTTCGGATTTTTGTAGTTGGCGGGTGAACTTATCGATTGATTGAATAATTCATTGTTGATTGTCGAATTGAGTTCTAGGGCTTGGGGTTGTCGAATTTTAACTTGGGTAACTTGATAGTTTGACGAAATTGATGCCGGGGTGTGCTTATTAGTTGAGATAAGTCGTGGTAAATATTGTATAATTGGTGAAAGATGACTAATTCTCGTTTTTTAGTGGGACATTGCGTAATATGTGAATTGGTTGAATTGATTAGATAGTGTATATAAAATGTTTGTATTGTTGTTTCTATTTGGTTGTTGTTATTGTTGCTAAGTGCCATGGGTGAATAGGTGTCGATGGTAGGATTGGGTTAGCTGTATGAAGTCTGAGTAGTTCGCTAGCCGGTATGCTGTCGAATTTTTGTGAACGCACTAAGCAATATGTTTATAGTGATTGTGTTTGGGGTGTAAATAGATCTATCCTTGCTAACATGTTGTAAATATTGTTAAAGACTAAGTGTGGGGTAAATTTTGTTTAACCCGACCTTAGCCAAAACTAACAAGTTTTTAGCTTAAAGTTGTGCTTGTCTGTGTAAATTGACAGGTACAATGGCTAGCCGACAAGATAAAGGCAAGGGTGCTTCAACCTCAGGCACCGGCAGAAAGAGAATGAGACTGGGCACTGCTGTCCCAGCTGCACCTGCTGTTCCACGCGGTCAACACCGCCGATACGGAACACGATGGGTGACCGATGAAGGGAAGAAGTGGTACGCAAAGCATAAGGAGAACAAGTACTTCCCGGAGGAACATATTGCAAGGGAACCACTTGCACAGGAGTTCCCTCGCATCATACAGAGAATTGAAGCAGCTGGGCTCAGCTTTATTTTTCAGGAGCCCACGGAGTGCAACCTTCACTTGGTCCGGGAATTTTATGCCAACTGGAACCCGGCCATCAGAAGCCACACTATTAAAATCAGAGGGCAGATTGTCACTCTGGAACCCCAGCAGCTGAATGCCATCGTTGGAGCGCGGGACACAGACGCCCACGTTCTCCGCCAGCTCAACATCACCCCACCGTACGCCGACATCAGACGTACGTTGTGCGGGGCTCGATCCACAGCCCGATGGAGTAGACACAAAGAGAGGGGTTACCACCAGACTCTGCCTTATTCGCAGATGAACAGGGAGGCCAGAATCTGGCTAAAAATTGTATGTTCGTGTTTGATCCCGGGAGTACATATGACAGACGTGACCCGGGACCGTGTCTGCCTGGTGTATGCCCTTATGAAAGGGCTTGAGATTAATGTGGGGGCGGTTATAATATCTGCCATGAAGAGAGCCAGACTACACCAGGGCCACAGATACGGGTTTGGCGGACTCATCACCACCTTCCTCCGAGGCCTCGACGTTGAGGAAGAAGCCTTGGATTACATTCCGCAGTTGGAGCGGCGGGCCCTTGATGTGACAAAGACCAAGGCCCCCGACACTACACACGGACCTGTGCTGACTCTGGGCGAGCGACATGCTCGTGACGACCAGTATATGGCCCGTATGTTCGGTATGCAGATGCTGCAGCTACGGATAGGTGGGAGACTAGCCACCGAGGACGAATTATGGCAGCTGGAGCTGGACTACCCTTTTGGCGAGAACGCCAGAGATTTATGCAAGGTGGGGCCAGCCTTTGTGGAGCCGACTGATGACGACGTCCCTACTGATGAAGAGACACGTCGTGAGGACTCTGATGTGGAGTCCGATGACGGCGAGGGAGCTGATTCAGATATGGGCGACGAGGCCGCAGCACCGGATGAGGAAGTCGAATATTTCGACTGAGCAGGGAGTTTCACCACCCAAAATTTTGTGCTTTGTATTTTTGTGAACACTGAGGACAGTGTTCGATTTAAGTGTGGGGTGCGGAGTAGTTAGGTGCTGGGTCATAGGCTCTAAATCTGCTGTATATTCTTCCTTGACGTTTGTGTATGTCTGTGCTTTCCCTATTGTTGTGAACTGATTTGTGAATGATGTGTATATATTTGTTTGTGGCTAATGATGTGTGTCTTTAAAAAGTTATGGTTGCCGTTGTAAATATTTTGTAAATTTTATAAATATTTTTTTCTCTATCGATATGATCGATAATTTTTGCGAAAGGATGTTGCACTTATCAACATATTTTGTAAATATTTTTTCATCGAAAGGATCGATGTGTTGCAAAAATTTTGAAGTTTTATTTTTGGGTTTCTCGGAGTTTGTTTTCGGTTCTTTTATCGAGAATAGTCCCATTGAACCGATGTCATAGTTAGTGAACATTCCCTATGATGGATGGATGACGACCGTCTTAAGGGAAATGTAGTCGATAGGAGTAGATGATTTGTTTTTAGTTTCTTTGGTGGATTGCATCAATAAACTGTAGTTGCTTATGGTTGCTAAAATTTTGTTGCGTGTGTAATTGATGTTCGAAATGCGAAAGTGATTCGTTTGAAAGCATGTAATTGTGTAAATATGTTGAGTTACCTAGGCTATAGAATTTGGTTCATTATGATTGAGGCTTAATCTTGAATTCATGTACTTGACTAATTAAAGAGTCTGTGAATGCATCTTGATTCGAGCATGTGCATGAAGTGTGAGTGAGGTTTTGCTATTCCATGTCATTGTGAATTGTCTAGAACTTGCCTGGCGTGTATACAAAGCGAAATGAAGGAGGGGTAGTGTTGGAAAGGATGTAGGCATTTCTTTGTTTTAACCGTTAGTTTCCATTTTTTTTTTGTTAAATTCTACCTTTCTATATGTTGTATACCCTAGTCAGCCCGTTGAGCCTTTAGCCGATTTCTTTCTTTTGTCCAGAATTGTATGAACTAAGCTTTATTCCTTCTTTTCATTAGCCTTGAAGTCTATAAGAAACTCTTAAGCGCTTATAAAGAACAGAAAATTGTTTCCCAAAGTGTTAAAGAGTGAAAAGAGTGAAAAGAAAAAGAAAAGCAGAGTGAAGAAAGAAAAGATGATGTTGAATAGGCAATAGTTGTAATTAAATGAAATTGAGGGTACATGAAAACCCTCTGTTTTGTGTCAAGTGTGCCTGATGAAATGGGCTGTATGAAAGTAAACCAGCATGAAGGGGAGAAAAAGAGAAAAGAGAGGAACAATGTCCATGAGTCGATGGGAATGAGTTGAAAAGGCGCTTAAGGATGCTAGCAACTATTATTGGCTAATCAAATATATATATACTAGATCCATAGCCTAGTTACAACCCATTAAAAGTCCTATTTGATCCTACACTACATTTCTTTATATTAGTGGAGTAATACACTAAGGGCAAGCTTATGGGTCATGACATGATGCATGTGAATTCTTTTGGGAGAGAGAGTGAAATTAATTTCTATATGCCCCTACGTGCATGTTTGTGTGCTGCACGAGCATAAAAGGGGAAGTTTCTCTCGAGTTGTGAGGGTACATGCTTGATTAAAGATTGATTTTCAGGTCGGATTTCTTGATTAGTTTATTTGCATGAGTTTGCCGATATCAAGAATCAATTCTTAAAAGTCTAGGAAGCCTCGATGTATTAAGGTCATTGTCTTGTACGACCAAGCATGTTTTCTTGATGATTTGCAAAAAAAAAAAATCGAATAATCGGTATGACCGTAACGTAAATGGTTGCACCATAGTGACAAAGGTTGAGATGTGATGTGCATGATTTGTGTATGTGTTATTCGAGGACGAACAAGGATTTAAGTGTGGGGTAAGTGATCTTGGGCAAATTTATATGCCCAAGTGATACTCAAACGTACCATTTTTACCTTGTTTGTTGTGCAATGTGTATATAATATCATGTATTTGGAAATAAAATGCGAATTTATACTAACCAACATGATTAGCATTTGTTTTGCAGGATAATGTGATTTTTAGGAGTAAAAATGCGTGTTGGACTTATGTCGGAGTTGGACTTGGATGCGAGCGTGGAAAAGACCTTGGATGGCACATTTTACACTGGCTCCGCGATGGCGCCGTGCCACGCTGCCATCGCGGTAGCACACTGCCTGGAGAGGAAATTAATTGGCAAATTCCAGTGAGGCATCGCGACAGCTCCGTGGCACGGAGACAGGGCTCCGCGATGGCCTCCGTGCCACGTTGAAGCCAATTATCCGGACCCTGAAATTTCCAGAGAGGGTCCGCGTCCACGCCGTGTCACGGAGGCAGTGCTCTGCGTTGGCCTCCGTGACACGTTGCTTGTTATTCCGGGAAAAATTTCTCACTAGTATAAATAGCACACTTAGGTTATTTTTAAAAGGGTCTTCTTTTAGTTTTAGTTTTTTTAGTGGAGTTCAGAAGTGGAGAGAGGAACGTGGTTTTGTGGCAGTTGAAGAATAGAAAAGATAAGAGTTTTCTTCTCTTCCCTTCTTGTTTTCCTTCAATTGTATGCATGATTTACACTCATTCTAGGATGATTAATCCAAGAATGAGTGGCTAATTCCTTTCTTGCTGAGGTTTTGAACTTGTGTAATGATTCTTGGTAATAATTGATATGGTTTCTTCTTCTTCTTGCATCTTGTTCTATTAATTCTTGTGCTTATTACATTCTTGATTGGCCACCATTAATGTATATCTAAAAAGTCCAATTTCACTCGAGAGAGCATGAAATTGGAAAGTTGTGAATTAATAGGGTATTGTTCTTAACTTGATTTGGGAAAATTGGGTTTTGATGTGCTTTCTTGATAGAAATATACTTGAAAGCCGTATTAGTCAATTTAGGAACCGGAATTGTAGTGTTAGGTCATAAATTACATTTTGATCACAGAAATGTAGACGAATGGTTTATGAAGCTAAAGTGAAATTAAATACGAAAGTTTTAATTTCTAGGCAAACGTTCTTGGCTAGCAATATGAAGAAGAAGATGACCAAATTATCATGATTATCAAGTTCATTACTCGTTCTTAACCTTGGCATGTGCATATCCATTGTCTAAACTCAACGTAAATAGTAGTTATTAATTTTAGTAGATAATTAGTTTAGAAACAAAACTTACTCAAATCTTGATTGGATTGTTGTTAACATAGTTAGAAATAGAATAGAGATATAGTAAACTAGGCAGTTTTGCATATCTAGAGCAGCCTCCTTGGATCGATACCTGGCTACTTAGCCACTTTATTACTTGTTTGACCACGTACACTTGCGTGTCGGTGTATAATATATACCGAGCAGCAGAGCGCGAACATGCACATCCCGTATTCAGAACAGGTTGCCCACTAAACTGAAGGATCCTGGAAGTTTTACTATCCAGCTGACGATTGGGCAAAGTATCCGAGCTCGTGGGTTATGCGACTTGGGGGCAAGTATAAATCTGATGTCATCTTCGGTATTCAGAAAGTTAGGGCTAGGGAGTCCTAGACCTACAACAGTGATCTTGCAGCTAGCAGACAGGTCTTTAGCTAAGCCGGATGGCATAGTTGAGGATGTGCTAGTGCAGGTAGGCTCCCTCATTTTTCCGGTAGATTTCATTGTTCTGGATTTTGAGCCAGATGCGGAAGTCCCATTTATTTTGGGACGACCATTTTTGGCAACCGGAAAGGCATTGATCGATGTAGCTGTGGGTCAACTCACGATGCGAGCACACGACAAGGTTGAGGTGTTCGACGTGTACAAGGCACCTAAGCTCCCGACTGTCTATAAGGAACTCTCGGTGATCAACGTGATTGATCATGGGAATGCAAATGGATTGAGTGATTCCCGAGAGTTACTAGGTAGGCCACCAGACAAGGTTGAGAACTACTGGGGAGATGACCATGATCGGGTCAAATCGTCCATCTCCCTAGTAGAAAATTGAGCGTAAAGGCTGTCGAGCTGCGACGTTAAACCAGGCGCTGCACGGGAGGCAACCCGTGAAAAATATTTTTCTTTCTTTTTCCTTAGTGTAAAGTTTTTCTACGGGACACAGCCGTAGATCGAGCCCTGGAAGTCCTCTCCTTAGAGTCAAGTGGCTCCTTTTTTTGCTTCCTTCAAAGACCAGTTCTAAGTCCAAGCGATCAATCGCTTGCCAAAGCCTATTTTCTTTTATTTTTCTTAACTAGGTTTAGATGTGCATTTTAATTAGTAATTTTTATTTTTTTTAGTAGGGAATGTAGTCATTTGACCAATTTTTGTTTAGTGAGGTGATTTTCAGGTATACCAGAGGAAAAATACTTGGAATCGAGAAAATGAGGCGAGGTATGAAAAATAAAATTTGATAGGGAAACAGAGCACTAGCGCGTTGGCGCCGTGTCACGGAGGCAATGCTCCGCGTTGGCGCCGTGTCACGGAGGCAATGCTCCGCGTTGGCCTCCGTGACACGTTGAAGGCAAATCTGGAATTTTTTAAAATTCCAGTAAGCCAACGCGTTGGCTCCGTGTCACGGAGGAGGGCCTCCGCGTTACCCTCCGTGACACGTTGCCCTTATCCCAGTGCCGGGTCACACCGGGTTTCCGGGTGACCCGCGTGTTTCTTTTAAATAAACCCCCGATTTTCGCCCATTTTTCCCCATTCCCTCTACCCTCCGCGACCAAACACCCATTCCCCTACCCCCAAGCTCCGTGCCACGTTAAGAGGCAAGGAAAACGTCAAGTCTTTATCGATTCTTCAATTCCAAGGTATGTTTTCATCGTCTATCTCAAATTTTTGGCGATTTTTGTCGATTTTTAGCATGTGAGGTGAGATATATCACCCTAGGTAGAAATTAAACATGACGTGAATTATTTTGCGATTGATTGTGTTCGGATTGTTGTAGTTGACGGGTGAACGTATAGATTGATTGAATAATTCATTGTTGATTGTCGAATTGAGTTTTAGGGCTTGGGGTTGTTGAATTTTAACTTGGGTAACTTGATAGTTTGACGAAATTGATGCCGGGGTGTGTTTATTATTTGAGATAAGTCGTGGTAAATATTGTATAATGGGTGAAAGACGACTAATTCTCGAATTTTTGTGGCACATTGCGTAATATGTGAATTGGTTGAATTGCTTAGATTAGTGTATATAAAATGTTTGTATTGTTGTTTCTATTTTGTTGTTGTTATCGTTGCTAAGTGCTATGGGTGAATAGCTGTCGATAGTAGGATTGGGTTAGCTGTATGAAGTCTGAGTAGTTCGCTAGCCGTTATGCTGTCGAATTTTTGTGAACGCACTAAGCAATATGTTTATAGTGATTGTGCTTGGGGTGTAAATAGAGCTATCCTTGCTAACATGTTGTAAATATTGTTAAAGACTAGGTGTGGGGTAAATTTTGTTTAACCCGACCTTAGCCAAAGCTAACAAGTTTTTAGCTTAACGTTGTGCTTGTCTGTGTAAATTGACAGGTACAATGGCCAGCCGACAAGATAAAGGCAAGGGTGCTTCAACCTCTGGCACCGGCAGAAAGAGAATGAGACTGGGCACTGCTGTCCCAGCTGCACCTGCTGTTCCACGCGGTCAACACCACCGATACGGAACACGATGGGTTACCGATGAATGGAAGAAGTGGTACGCAAAGCATAAGGAGAACAAGTACTTCCCGGAGGAATATATTGCAAGGGAACCACTCGCACAGGAGTTCCCTCGCATCGTACAGAGGATTGAGGCAGCTGGGCTTAGCTTTATTTTTCAGGAGCCCAAGGAGTGCAACCTTCACTTGGTCCGGGAATTGTATGCCAACTGGAACCCGGACATCAGAAGCCACACTATTAAAATCAGAGGGCAGATTGTCACTCTGGAACCCCAGCAGCTGAATGCCATCGTTGGAGCGCGGGACACAGACGCCCACGTTCTCCGCCAGCTCAACATCACCCCACCGTACGCCGACATCAGACGTACGTTGTGTGGGGCTCGATCCACAGCCCGATGGAGTAGACACAAAGAGAGGGGTTACCACCAGACTCTGCCTTATTCGCAGATGAACAGGGAGGCCAGAATCGGGCTAAAAATTGTATGTTCGTGTTTGATCCCGGGAGTACATATGAAAGACGTGACCCGGGACCGTGTCTGCCTGGTGTATGCCCTTATGAAAGGGCTTGAGATTAATGTGGGGGCGGTTGTAATATCCGCCATGAAGAGAGCCAGACTACACCAGGGCCACAGATACGGGTTTGGCGGACTCATCACCACCTTCCTCCGAGGCCTCGACGTTGAGGAAGAAGCCTTGGATTACATTCCGCAGTTGGAGCGGAGGGCCCTTGATGTGACAAAGACCAAGGCCCCCGACACTACACACGGACCTGTGCTGACTCTGGGCGAGCGACATGCTCGTGACGACCAGTATATGGCCCGTATGTTCGGTATGCAGATGCTGCAGCTACGGATAGGTGGGAGACCAGCTACCGAGGATGAATTATGGCAGCTGGAGCTGGACTACCCTTTTGGCGAGAACGCCAGAGCTTTATGCAAGGTGGGGCCAGCCTTTGTGGAGCCGACTGACGACGACGTCCCTACTGATGAGGAGACACGTCGTGAGGACTCTGATGTGGAGTCCGATGACGGCGAGGGAGCTGATTCAGATATGGGCGACGAGGCCGCAGCACCGGATGAGGAAGTCGAATATTTCGACTGAGCAGGGAGTTTCACCACCCAAAATTTTGTGCTTTGTATTTTTGTGAACACTGGGGACAGTGTTCGATTTAAGTGTGGAGTGGGGAGTAGTTAGGTGCTGGGTCATAGGCTCTAAATCTGCTGTATATTCTTCCTTGACGTTTATGTATGTCTGTGCTTTCCCTGTTGTTGTGAACTGATTTGTGAATGATGTGTATATATTTGTTTGTGGCTAATGATGTGTGTTTTTAAAAAATTATGGTTGCCTTTGTAAATATTTTGTAAATTTTGTAAATATTTTTTTCTCTATCGATATGATCGATATTTTTCGAAATTTTTGCGAAAAGATGTTGCACTTATCAACATATTTTGTAAATATTTTTTTCATCGAAATGATCGATGTGTTGCAAAAATTTTGAAGTTTTATTTTTGGGTTTCTCGGAGTTTGTTTTCGGTTCTTTTACTGAGAATAGTCCCATTGAACCGATGTCATAGTTAGTGAACATTCCCTATGATGGATGGATGACGACCGTCTTAAGGGAAATGTAGTCGATAGTAGTAGATGTTTTGTTTTTAGTTTCTTTGGTGGATTGCATCAATAAACTGTAGTTGCTTATGGTTGCTAAAATTTTGTTGCGTGTGTAATTGATGTTCGAAATGTGAAAGTGATTCGTTTGAAAGCATGTAATTGTGTAAATATGTTGAGTTACCTAGGCTATAGAATTTGGTTCATTATGATTGAGGCTTAATCTTGAATTCATGTAATTGACTAATTAAAGAGTCTGTGAATGCATCTTGATTCGAGCATGTGCATGAAGTGTGAGTGAGGTTTTGCTATTCCATGTCATTGTGAATTGTCTAGAACTTGCCTGGCGTGTATACAAAGCGAAATGAAGGAGGTGTAGTGTCGGAAAGGATGTAGGCATTTCTTTGTTTTAACCGTTAGTTTCCATTGTTTTCTTGTCAAATTCTACCTTTTTATATGTTGTATACCCTAGTCAGCCCGTTGAGCCTTTAGCCGATTTCTTTCTTTTGTCCAGAATTGTATGAACTAATCTTTATTCCTTCTTTTCATTAGCCTTAAAGTCTATAAGAAGCTCTTAAGCGCTTACAAAGAACAGAAAATGTTTCCCAAAGTGTTAAAGAGTGAAAAGAGTGAAAAGAAAAGAAAAGCAAAGTGAGGAAAGAAAAGATGATGTTGAAGAGGCACTAGTTGTAATTAAATGAAATTGAGGGTACATGAAAACCTTCCGTTTGGGGTCAAGTGTGCCTGATGAAATGGGTTGTATGAAAGTAAACCAGCATGAATGGGAGAAAAAGAGAAAAGAGAGGAACAATGTCCATGAGTCGATGGGAATGAGTTGAAAAGGCGCTTAAGGATGCTAGCGACTATTATTGGCTAATCCAATATATATATACTAGATCCATAGCCCAGTTACAACCCATTAAAAGTCCTATTTGATCCTACACTGCATTTCTTTATATTAGTGGAGTAATACACTAAGGGCAAGCCTATGGGTCATGACATGATGCATGTGAATTCTTTTGGGAGAGAGAGTGAAATTAATTTTTATATGCCCCTACTTGCATGTTTGTGTGCTGCACGAGCATAAAAGGGGAAGTTTCTCTCGAGTTGTGAGGGTACATGCTTGATGAAAGATTGATTTTCGTGTCGGATTTCTTGATTAGTTGATTTGCATGAGTTTGCCGATATCAAGAATCAATTCTTAAAAGTCTAGGAAGCCTCGATGTATTAAGGTCATTATCTTGTACGACCAAGCATGTTTTCTTGATGATTTGCAAAAATCGAATAATCGGTATGACCGTAACGTAAATGGTTGCACCATAGTGACAAAGGTTGAGATGTGATGTGCATGATTTGTGTATGTGTTGTTCGAGGACGAACAAGGATTTAAGTGTGGGGTAAGTGATCTTGGGCAGATTTATATGCCCAAGTGATACTCAAACGTATCATTTTTACCTTGTTTGTTGTGCAATGTGTATATAATATCATGTATTTGGTAATAAAATGCGAATTTATACTAACCAACATGATTAGCATTTGTTTTGCAGGATAATGTGATTTTTAAGAGCTAAAATGCGTGTTGGAACTATGTCGGAGTTGGACTTGGATGCGAGCGTGGAAAAGACCTCGGATGGCATATTTTACACTGGCTCCGCGATGGTGCCGTGCCACGCTGCCATCGCGGTAGCACACTGTCTGGAGAGGAAATTAATTGGCAGATTCCAGTGAGGCCTCGCGACAGCTCCGTGGCACGGAGACAGGCCTCCACGATGGCCTCCGTGCCACGTTGAGGCTAATTATCCGGACCATGCAATTTCCAGAGAGGGTCCGCGTCCACGCCATGTCACGGAGGCAGTGCTCCGCGTTGGCCTCCGTGACACGTTGCTTGTTATTCCGGGAAAAATTTCCCACTAGTATAAATAGCACACTTAGGTTATTTTTAAATGGGAGTTTTTTAGTTTTAGTTTTTTTAGCCTGAGTTCAGAAGTGGGAGCAGGAATGAGGTTTTGTGGCAGTTGAAGAATAGAAAAGATAAGAGTTTTCTTCTCTTCCCTTCTTCTTTCCTTCAATTGTATGCATGATTCACACTCATTCTAGGATGATTAATCCAAGAATGAGTGGCTAATTCCTTTCTTGCTGAGGTTTTGAACTTGTGTAATGAATGTTGGTAATAATTGATATGGTTTCTTCTTCTTCTTGCATGTTGATCTATTAATTCTTGTGCTTATTACATTCTTGATTGGCCACCATTAATGTATATCTAAAAAGTCCAATTTCACTCGAGAGAGCATGAAATTGGAAAGTTGTGAATTAATAGGGTATTGTTCTTAACTTGATTTGGGAAAATTGGGTTTTGATGTGCTTTCTTGATAGAAATATACTTGAAAGCCGTATTAGTCAATGTAGGAACCGGAATTGTAGTGTTAGGTCATAAATTGCATTTGATCACAGAAATGTAGATGAATGGTTTATGAATCTAAAGTGAAATTAAATACGGAAGTTTTAATTTCTAGGCAAACGTTCTTGGCTAGCAATATGAAGAAGAAGATGACCAAATTATCATGATTATCAAGTTCATTACTCGTTCTTAACCTTGGCATGTGCATATCCATTGTCTAAACTCAACGTAAATAGTAGTTATTAATTTTAGTAGATAATTAGTTTAGAAACAAAAATCACTCAAATCTTGGTTGGATTGTTGTTAACATAGTTAGAAATAGAATAGAGATATAGTAAACTAGGCAGTTTTGCATATCTAGAGCAGCCTCCTTGGATCGATACTTGGCTACTTAGCCACTTTATTACTTGTTTGACCATGTACACTTGCGTGTCGGTGTATAATATATACCGAGCAGCAGAGAGCGAGCAGTGGACGTCCAGACGGTAGCACTGACTGAGGAGTGCAGTCATAGGGTATTGAGCCAAATGCCAAAGCAGCTCAAAGACCCAGGGAGTTTTACCCTCCCCATACAAATTGGTAAAGCTGAGGTGCTACGAGCTTTGTGTGACTTAGGGGCAGCAGTCAATCTAATGCCCCTATCCTTATTCAACACCTTGGGGTTGGGACAACCGAGGCCAACAAGGTTGATGCTGCAGCTGGCTGACAAGTCACGAGTGACACCTGATGGAATAATAGAGGACCTTCTCATCAAAGTAGGTAAGTTCATTATACCTGCTGATTTTATTGTCTTTGATTTTCAGGTTGATGACCAGGTACCCCTGATCTTGGGACGGCCATTCTTGGCCACTGGAGGAGCGGTGATTGATTTGAAAGCAGGGACCCTGAAAATGAGGGTTGAGGATGAAGAAGAAATCTTCCGCGTTTACCAAGAAATGAACCCATCTGCACACTATAGAAACCTTTGTCAGGATAGTGTGTTGGCAGAGGATAAGTGTGGGGTGGAGGATTCCAGAGGTGCAGGGCCAAAGGCAATTACAAGTGTTCAGCCCGAGTCTGATAAAAGACTTCAAATTGAGAGGAAGTTGGAGAAAGAGAGGAACAGAGTGAAGGCTATTTCCTATAAACAGCAAAAGAAAAGGAGATGGTTCTCGAAAGAGAACCCAGGTATGAGGATGTCCTAAAAAGGATAGTCCACGTCGGGCCACGACTTAAAATAAGGCGCTACTTGGGAGGCAACCCAAGGGTACCACAGGTACCATTTTAATTTCTTGCATTTTTGTTGATTTTATTTATTTTTCATCTTGTGTTGTTTTTGGTGGAAAGTTAAGCACAGATGGAGGGGAAGTCTGAGTACCCGTGGAGGAGGAAGCTAAAAAGCATGGACGATAAAAAGTGTGGGGTCGACACACACTTGTGCAAAGTTGAAGAAAATCATGCTATTAGCTAGGCCTAAAGGCCTCAGGGAGTATTTCTCACCCTTCTTAAATTTTAATTTGATGCTATGAGGACATAGCATGATTTAAGTGTGGGGTGAGGGAAATTTCAAGGGAAATTTCAAAAATTTTTGTTGTGCTTAACGATTTTTGGTGAATGTAATGCTTGTGAGAAATTTGAAAAATTTGAAAAATTTTTTGTGCACTAGGCATGACTTCATCACCCGTTGGTTTTTCTTTTCGGTTCTTTTCCGACGGGGGGGTCTTTGAACCGAAGAATAAAAATTTTATTTTCTTTCCTTTGTCTGTAGATAGTGTTTTAGTCATAGTTAGGGACTGTTTCCGATGATGGATGGATGACGACCGTCTTGAGGAAAAATTAGTCGGTAGGTGATGGGTTTTTGAAACCATAACTATGTGGTGCTTGATGTTCTTGTTATGTGTTATACATGATTGTAAGATGCAAGTATGTTCGGTGTGAAGCATGCAGGTGTATAACTTGGTGTGAGACGCTTAGGCTCTTGAATGAGACTCAATATGATTGAAGCTTAATTCTGAATTCTTGTGATTAGCTGAGTAAGAGTCTGCTGAATGTGTCTTGAATTGAGCATGTGCCATGAGTGTAAGGTTTTTGAGTATTCTGTGCTATTGTGGATTGTCTAGAACTTGCCTGGTGTGTTTATAAAACGAAATGAAGGATGTGAATTGTAGGAGATGATTTAGGCATTTCTTTGAATGAACAAAATTTTTATCCTTCATTTTACCTACCTTGAAAAATTAATCCTAGTTAGCCCCATTGAGCCTTGAGCCTATTCTTTGACAGCTGCAACATAAGCTTAATCCTTTTTCTTTCCTTAGCCTTGAACTTGATCCAAAACTCCTAAGCGCTTGAGTGAAAAAATCCGAAGGAGTAAAGGAGTGAGAAGAATGAAAAGAAAGGAAAAGTAGCAAGTTGTAGAAGTGAGAAAAGGACAAAGGTGCACTTGTGTGAAAATGGTTGATTATTAGTAAGGAGCAAGAAAACAAATTAATGGAAAATTATTTATAGAGCTCCTTACTAATAAGTTAAAAGTGCCTAAAGAAATGGGGGAACATAAGAGGAACAAGAAAGATGAAAGGAGAAAAAGGTAAAGTAAGGGAAGGGAAGTTCGTAAGGAGGGCGTAATGTATTAAAAGCGCTTAGGAAAGATAGTCACTATTACTGGCCATAATAGTACCTACCTGTCCCTTAGCCTACAGTACAACCCATTAAGTCCTACTTGATCTTACATTCACACATCCTTAAATTAGTGGAATAAAACACTAAGGGCAAGTATATGGGTCATTACATGATGCATGTGAATTCTTTGTGAGAGTGAGTGTAATTCTATTTATTTACCCACACATGTTGTGATGTAAAAATGATTTTTGCGTGTGATTGGGTAACTCTCCTTCCGTGAGGGCACATGTTGAATGAAGGATGTAATTCATGTGGGATTTCTTACTCAGTTGATTTGCATGAGTTTGCTAAGATCGAGAGTCGATTCTTGAGGCTAAGAAGTCTTAGCATCGTTGTATTTCTTCTCGGTGATTAAATTGTGTATGCTCTATCTTTAGCTTGTTATCTTACGGAATCATTATAGCCGTAGCTTGAATTATCTGGCCACATTAGTTATGTGGGAGTTTCTATATGTATGATATGTAAAAGGTTGTTCGAGGACGAACAAGGCTTTAAAGTGTGGGGTTGTGATCACGGGAAAAATAGCATGCCCGAGATACGCTTTATACCTTAATGTAGTCTTGTTTATCTAAGTTATTTTACATACTTTCATGTGATTTTATATAAATGTGAAGATATGTGCTAACCAACATGATTAGTCCTTGTTTTGTAGGTTAATAATGCATTTGAGGAACTAATTCACAAGTTGGTGAATAGAAAGGAATGGAGTGGAAGCAAGTGGCGAAAGTCGGCAAGGAGCATGCCTTGGCAAGGCCGGCCGCGCCAGGCAGCGTGTCACGCTGTGCGTGTGCTGCGCCCAGCGCCGTGCCACGCCCTTGCCAAGTGCACGAGAGAAGGCAGCAAACGGTAGCAGCAGGCAGTAAACTAGCGCGCCAGCGCCGTGCCACGCTAGGCCAGCTGCGCGACAGCAGCTTGCCAACGCGCTGCATGAGCAGCGTGTCACGTTGGCCAGCGCGGTGACCCTCGGCAGCTTGGTTTCCGGAGGCACTTTACAGAGAGCTTTCGCGTTGCCTCCATGTCACGGAGGCAGTGCTCCGTGATACACTCCGTGACACGGAGCCGTTCCATTACAGGCTAAATTATGCACGTTTTCCATTTACTATAAATAGGACCCTTAGCTCCTAAAATCATTGGGTCACGATTTTATTCTGGAAAACTACCTAGGAGTGAAGGGAGAAGTGGGAGAACTCATCTAGGGTTTATCAAATTCCCTTCTCATCTACCAAATTCATGTAAGTATGTTAGTTTAGTATTAGTTAATTGTAGTTTTACGAACATGAATGGCAAGAACCCTTCCTCTAGGGTTGAAGCCATGAATTATGATTGTGATTTTATGAAATTGTTTTGGAATTAAGTTATTAATTGTGTTTTCGTCTTGCATTCTGGATTGTTGATTGTTTTTATGATTGATCACCATGAAAGCATATTTGTTAGCTTGAGTAATAGCTTGAGAAAGCATTACCTAGGTCAGAACATGAGAATGTAAGGAGCATGTTTGTCTCTAGGGAGAGATATTGTGTCAGGATAGAAATATACCTCACACCTTGCTTGGTTGACACACGGGGGTTATGAAAGACCAACTTGGGATGTCACATCACCACTCGAAGAAGTAGTTGTGAGGCTAAGTTGAGTTAAATGGTTAGTACGAAAGTCCCTAATCGTTTCCCCGTAAACCACAACATAATTGATTGCCCGCGACTAGAAAATTAAACTCCTCGCTCACAATGATGCAGTGAGGCTAGATTGCCGTGTTTAGAGGCTCAAAAGACCATAAACATGCAATTCTAATTATGTGAAATAACAATTGATAGTTCCATGCTTAACCCATTGAAAATTGTAGGATCGCATGATTAATTGGTTTTAACTCTATGTTGCTCCTAGAGTGATTTCAGAATATTTCGTTGACCCAAACTTAGACTTAATTAATCTCAATTGAAAATGTCTA
Organism: Datura wrightii; assembly: GCA_035772735.1. Lineage (NCBI taxonomy): Eukaryota > Viridiplantae > Streptophyta > Magnoliopsida > Solanales > Solanaceae > Datura > Datura wrightii. Next base: position 101,763,796 of record JASDFA010000027.1, on the reverse strand, counting down.
TAACCAACACTTGAGGTATTTAAGATCATAATAGAAATTGATAGTTAGAGGAATGGGTCCAGTCCCTGTGGGTTCGACAATCCGGTTCTTAAAAAGAGCCACTATATTACTTGCACGACCCATACACTTGCGGACGCGCGAATCGGGCACGTCAAATAAGAGCTAAAACTCGCCAGTTAATCGGTAAACAGCGAACGAGGTATGTTAAGGCATTTTCTTTCGGAAAGATAGTTTCTTCAACATAGTAGTCCAGTATGAATCCCAGTAAAGCATGTCAAGAGTATGTTATCATGTCTAGTTGTTGTTGTCAGTCGAGGCTCATAATTTGTATTGTTTTGGGCTGGATTACACCTGTATAGCTTTCGTGTCCAACCCAGGGTTAATAGTTGTGTCGCCGCCCGCAATGGGCAAGGATATCGTCACTCTACGGAGCAAAATGTCATCCGCAAGGGATGAAGATGGGGATCAAGATCCTCACATCCCATGGTTGGCCTTATATACACCCCTGCCGAGCGTTTATGCCCGGGGTGTAGATATCAGGAGTCCTCCGAACTCAGACACAGCTACAGCCAGGGGCCGAGCGGGCCCAGTTGCAGACCTAGGGGATCGACAGGACGCTTATAGCTAGTAGTTGACTCAATATGACCTGAATAGGGGTATATATATTCAGGTGTACTCACTAAGGCTAATGGTGGCCCAGGTGGGTTGTTATATGTTGATTGTACCTTTCGGCTTATGGGAGCCAAGTAAGGTTTATGCCTTCTTTAGTTACTAATAGTTAGACAATAAGATGCCTCGCTTGTCAGGTATGAAGCCTACCCTCCTTATTACAGTTATGTTTATCCCTGATTTCACTACTTCAGTCATCTTTACTCTATTTTCTTTACTTCAGTTATTGTCAGTTCTATTTCCTTACTTTTCGTTTTTAAAGTTACTGCTTTACATACTTAGTACCTGTGGTACTGATGCCCTCTTTTGGGGTGCCGCATTACTTGCCTACAGGTACAGATAGAGGAGGAGCAGGTCCCTCGTAGTTCCAGTCAGCCATACAGAGCCGTCAGCTCCTTTCTTCCAGGGCTTGTGTGATAGAGGTTTACTTCTTTTGTTTGTACAGTATGGGTAGGTCGTGGCCCTGTCCCGACCATATTATATCTCCTAGAGGCTTGCAGATTGTGTCACTTCCCTTTGGCTAGATGATATCGGTTGTGTGGTGCCCATATGTGTTTTAGATTATGTGTGTTGGCCGTGTGGGGCCCTATTTAGCTGTTGATTGGCGGCCTTGTCAGCCATAGTAGAGTTTAGCATCTGATTTTACTTTCCAGTTATAACTAGATATCATGGTTGCCTTGTCGGCCCGCATAGGACTCCCTATGATTATTTGCCTCTGGTTAGCTGTTTACTTTCACAGGTGGCTATAGGCCTTGTCGGCCGGGGGTTGTATTTAAAGCCTCTATATAGCCCATAGTTTTCTCGATTCTAGAGTTAGAGTCAGCCCTGCACCAGAGGTGCTTAGGCTCAGTCAGCTCAGTAGTTCAGGTCCTAGTAGGCAACCAGGTGCCAGTCATGCCTCCCAAGGTGGGGTGTGTCACAAATGATATGCACAAATGTTATTTAGGAAATTGAATTTAGTTTGAACCACTTGAAAATAACCAAGAAATAAACATTTTGGGGGAGACTTGATGTTAACAATAGGGTATGAATTCTAATTTGGCTGATTAAGCTAGCAAAATAACCAAAGTTGTCGAAAATAGTGAGAAGGACTAGAGGTGTGGTGTAGATAATGTGCTAATTAAATAAGGTCATTCTATGTAATACCCCAGAAATGCGTAATACTAGAGCCCATATTTAAAAATTGAAGTTGGCAGAAATTTGGGAAAAGTTATCATAGAATGGGTCATGTAACGGATCGTTGGTGGAAAGAGGTGTTCATGGTGAGGTATAACATGGTCGAAGTTGGGAGTAACGGGCCAAGGAACGACCCGTGGTTTGATGTTACGAGTCGTTGTTTATGGTCGTGGTGAGATTGGCCCTTAGTGTAAGAGGAACTAATGGGTCGTAGGACGACTCGTCTTGAGTAACATCGGATTGTGGTAAGTAACCGTGGGAAGGAGTAGGGAAATCTCCAGTCGAGGTGACTAATGGAAACCATGACTCATTTGAAGGAGGCACAAGTCGTGGTGTGGCTCGTGGGAAGGCCCAGGTGTAAGTCGTTAGGGGGAAGTGACAAGAGGATCCAACGAACCGTCGTTTGGTGTAATTACTCATCCTGTCGAGTCGTAGTATTAGAATCTGAAAAGTTAAGATTTGGTAGTGGATGTAATGGATGGATTCCACTAGTCGTGGTATCTTGGTACGACCCGTAGGATCGCACGTGGTCACTGACAGTGTAGAATTTTAAGGAAATTCATTAAGGGTATTTTCATCATTCCTAAGTCCTACGGTCCTAAACTACATCATTTAAGGCTTGAAATGAAGTGTTTTATGAGGGGAAAATCTATTCTAGACTCATTCACATCCATGCATGCATATTGAAGTGGTTTATGAGGTGATCAAGTTAGATTTCTTCAAGATTTCTTCAATCTTTCTTTGGGAAATCAAGGAGTGGTAAAATTAGATCTTCCGCAGGTATGTAGGGTTATGAACGGGTGAATGGAAATTCCTATGTTGATACTATGGGGTTTTAACCTAATACATGAAATTCCTAATTCTCTACATTGGTATGATATAAATGAGTTTTTATTATCAAATTATGAATCATGGTCAAGTTTAACGTTGTTTTCCATTAAAACCACGTGTCAAGCTTTATAAATTTATATGCCCAATTATGAGAAGTTCATGAAAGTTGAGATTTATGATGAATTTTCATGTATGATGAGATATAAATGATGAAAAACATGTTTTCAAGTTAACCATGTTATAATCATGTTCTCAAGTGAATTGAGTATTGATCTTGGGCAGATTTATATGCCCAAGTGATACTCAAACGTATCATTTTTACCTTGTTTGTTGTGCAATGTGTATATAATATCATGTATTTGGTAATAAAATGCGAATTTATACTACCCAACATGATTAGCATTTGTTTTGCAGGATAATGTGATTTTTAGGAGCTAAAATGCGTGTTGGAACTATGTCGGAGTTGGACTTGGATGCGAGCGTGGAAAAGACCTTGGATGGCACATTTTACACTGGCTCCGCGATGGAGCCGTGCCACGCTGCCATCGCGGTAGCACACTGCCTGGGCAGGAATTAATTAGGCAATTTCCAGTGTGCCTGCGCGTCAGTTCCGTGGCACGGAGATAGGCCTCCGCGATGGCCTCCGTGCCACGTTGAGGCCAATTATCCGGACCCTGCAATTTCCAGAGAGGGTCCGCGTCCACGTCGTGTCACGGAGGCAGTGCTCCGCGTTGGCCTCCATGACACGTTGCTTGTTATTCCGGGAAAAATTTCCCACTAGTATAAATAGCACACTTAGGTTTATTTTTAATCAGTTTTTTAGTTTTTAGTTTTTAGACTGAGTTCAGAAGTGGAGAGCAGGAACGTGGGTTTGTGGCAGTTGAAGAATAGAAAAGCTAAGAGTTTTCTTCTCTTCCTTTCTTCTTTCCTTCAATTGTATGCATGATTTACACTCATTTTAGGATGATTAATCCAAGAATGAGTGGCTAATTCCCTTCTTTGCTGAGGTTTTGAACTTGTGTAATGAATTTTGGTGATAATTGATATGGTTTCTTCTTCTTCTTGCATGTTGTTCTATTAATTCTTGTGCTTACTACATTATTGATTGGCCACCATTAATGTATATCTAAAAAGTCCAATTTCACTTGAGAGAGCACGAAATTGGAAAGTTGTGAATTAATAGGGTATTGTTCTTAACTTGATTTGGGAAAATTGGGTTTTGATGTGCTTTGTTGATAGAAATATACTTGAAAGCCGTATTAGTCAATTTAGGAACCGGAATTGTAGTGCTAGGTCATAAATTGCATTTGATCACAGAAATGTAGACGAATGGTTTATGATTCTAAAGTGAAATTAAATACGAAAGTTTTAATTTCTAGGAAAACATTCTTGGCTAGCAACATGAAGAAGAGGATGACCAAATTATCATGATTATCAAGTTCATTACTCGTTCTTAACCTTGGCATGTGCATATCCATTGTCTAAATTCAAAAGTAAATAGTTGTTATTAATTGTAGTATATAAATAGTTTAGAAACAAAAACTCACTCAACTCTTGGTTGGATTGTTGTTAACATAGTTAGGAATAGAATAGAGATATAGTAAACTAGGCAGTTTTACATATCTAGAGCAGCCTCCTTGGATCGATACTTGGCTACTTAGCTACTTTATTACTTGTTTGACCACGTGCACTTGCGTGTCGGTTGATAATATTTAATACTAACCGAATCAGCACCGAACAAGTTTTTGGCGCCGTTGCCGGGGAGGCTAGGCGATTTGTAAAATTTTGTTTAGTGTAAATTTACTGTATTTGTATTTTTATTTTCTTAAGTGTTAACAACTTGGTCTTAGCCTGTATTTTGCAGATTTTTATTTCTGTGAACACTGGCAAGGGACAAGGAGCTGGTGGAATCTTACTTAGAGCCAGAACGTGAATTGCACAGTCAACGTAGAGAAGCTCTTCGGAAGAAGCTGCAGTTGCTTAAACAGTCTATGATGGAGCAACCAAATCCACCAGTTGTGCGGGCAGTGTTAGTGCCCGAGGAAGTAGCAGCCAGGCCGGTTCGCGAGGTGGCAATCCCACACGCTAATAATGTACATTCCAGCATCCGCAAACCAGAGCCTGGAGGGATGATTTGAGTTAAAGCAAAATATGGTGCAACTTTTGCACACTAGCGGGCTACCGGTCTCCCTAACGAAGATCCGCAACAACATCTCCAGAACTTTTTGGAGATAAGTGACACTTACATACCCGCTGGAGTGTCACCTGATTATGTTCGGCTCACCTTATTTCCATTTTCCTTACTTGGTGAAGCCAAGAGGTGGTTAAAAGCTGAACCACCCAACTCTATATCAACGTGGGATGATCTTGCAAGGAAGTTTTTGATCAGATTTTTCCCTTCAGGTAAAACAGCTAAACTTAGAAGTCAGATTCTAAGTTTTAAACAGAGGGAAGGAGAAAATCTTTATCAAGCCTGGGAAAGATTCAAGTCCATGTTGCGGGACTGTCCTCATCATCATCAGTCAAAGGAGGTGTTGGTACACACTTTTATTGAGGGTTTGGAACCCCACACTAAAATTTTGTTAGACTCAGCAGCTGGAGGGCAAGCGCTGGAGAAGACTTATGAGGAGCTGTACACTTTGCTCAACCGAATTTCATAAGGCAATCCGGAATGGAATGCAGATTCTTCAAGAGGTGGAGCAAGGAAAGCAGCGGGAGTGCTTGAAGTGGATGGATTCACAGCTATCGCTGCACAGATAGCTGCTTTGCAAAATCAATTAAACACTCACTTCAGCAATATGAATTTGAACCAGCCTTCAGCCTCCGTCAATGCAGTCCAACAGATGTGGTGTGAAGTGTGTGGTAGTAGTGAGCATTCAGCTGAATGCTGTGGTGCAAATCCTAATTCTGTCAACTTTGTGGGCAATGCACAGAGGAATCAACAGTAGTTTGGTGGTGGCTACAACTCGAATTGGAGGAATCATCCGAATTTTTCGTGGGGTAGCAACAATCAACAAGGCCAAGGTTCAGGGCAGGGTATGCACAGAAACCAAGGAGGGCAACAAGGCTATCACAATCAGTTCAGAAATCACAATGCCCCTCCTCCACCACCATCACCGACTATTGAGGAAATGTTCAAGACCATGATTGCCAACCAGGCACAATTGCAGGTTGACTATGTCAAATTGGCAGCTGAAGTAAAGAACAATCAATTGGCAACCAAGGCTCTTGAATATCAGTTTGGGCAATTTGCTAGTGCCCAAAATACTAGACCAAGGGGAGGACTACCTAGCGACACGGATCCCAATCCTAAGCAGGTGAATGCAGTGACCACGAGGAGTGGTTTACAATTAAAGGAGGTGGAACCGGAAGGACCGCCTCAGAAGTCAGGAGCAGCAGATGTTGAGGGAGAACAAACCTCAGATACGGGGAAGACCAAAGAAGCTGAACCAGCAAGGCCTCCACCCCCGTTCCCTCAACGACTTAAGAAACACAAGGAGGAGGCGTGTTTCCAGAAATTCATGGAGGTACTTAAACAGGTACATGTTAACTTACCTCTTGTTGATGTCTTGCAGGGTGTGCCAAAATATGCGAAGTATATCAAAGACATCGTGGCCAATAAAAGTCGCTTGACTGAGTATGCCACGGTGGCTTTAACGGAGGAATGCACATCCCGTATTCAGAACAGGTTGCCCACTAAACTAAAGGATCCTAGAAGTTTTACTATCCAACTGACGATTGGGCAAAGTATCCGAGCTCGTGGGTTATGCGACTTAGGGGCAAGTATAAATCTGATGCCATCTTCGGTATTCAGAAAGTTAGGATTAGGGAGTCCTAGACCTACAACAGTGATCTTGCAGCTAGCAGACAGGTCTTTAGCTAAGCCGGATGGCATTGTTGAGGATGTGCTAGTGCAGGTAGGCTCCCTCATTTTTCCGGTAGATTTCATTGTTCTGGATTTTGAACCAGATGCGGAAGTCCCATTTATTTTGGGACGACCCTTTTTGGGAACCGGAAAGGCATTGATCGATGTAGCTGCGGGTCAACTCACAATGCGAGCACACGACAAGGTTGAGGTGTTCGACGTGTACAAGGCACCTAAGCTCCCGACTGTCTATAAGGAACTCTCGGTGATCAACGTGATTGATCATGGGAATGCGAATGGATTGAGTGATTCCCGAGAGTTACTAGGTAGGCCACCAGACAAGGTTGAGAACTACTGGGGAGATGACCAGGATCGGGACAAATCGTCCATCTCCCTAGTAGACACGTGAGCATAAAGGTTGTCGAGCCGCGACGTTAAACCAGGCGCTGCACGGGAGGCAACCCGTGAAAAATATTCTTTTCTTTCTTTAGTGTAAAGTTTTTCTTTTATTTTATTTTCTTTTCTTTTTCGTGACTAGGCTTAGATTTGCATTTTATTTAGTAATTTAGTAATTTTTTTTATTATTTTTAGTAGGGAATTTATTAATTTAACCAATTTTTGTTTAGTAAGGTGATTTTCAGGTATACTGGAGGAAAAATACTTGGAATCGAGGAAACGAGGCGAGGTATGAAAAATAAAATTTGATGGTGAAACAGAGCACTGGCGCGTTGGCGCCGTGTCACGGAGGCAATGCTCCGCGTTGGCCTCCGTGACACGTTGAAGGCAAATCTGGATTTTTCAAAATTCCAGTAAGCCAACGCGTTGGCTCCGTGTCACGGAGGAGGGGCTCCGCGTTACCCTCCGTGACACGTTGCCTTTATCCAGTGCCGGGTCACACTGGGTTTCCGGGTGACCCGCGTGTTTTCTTAATAAAAACCCCCGATTTCGCCCCTATTTTCCCCATTCCCTCTTCCCTCCGCGACCAAACACCCATTCCCCTACCCCCAAGCTCCGTGCCACATTAATAGGCAAGGAAAACGTCAAGTTTTCGTCGATTCTTCAAATCCAAGGTATGTTTTCATCGTCTATCTCAAATTTTTGGCGATGTTTGTCAATTTTGAGCATGTGAAGTGAGATATATCACCCTAGGTAGAAATTAAACATGATGTGAATTATTTTGTGATTGATTATGTTCGGATTGTTGTAGTTGACATTTGAACTTATCGATTGATTGAATAATTCGATTTTGATTGTCGAATTGTATTCTAGGGCTTGGGGTTGTTGAATTTTAACTTGGGTAACTTGATAGTTTGACAAAATTGATGCCGGGGTGTGTTTATTATTTGAGATAAGTCGTGGTAAATATTGTATAATTGTTGAAAGACGACTAATTCTCGAATTTTTGTGGGAAATTGCGTAATATGTGAATTGGTTGAATTGCTTAGATTAGTTGTATATAAAATGTTTGTAGTGTTGTTTCTATTTTGTTGTTGTTATTGTTGCTAAGTGCTATGGGTGAATAGCTGTCGATAGTAGGATTGGGTTAGCTGTATGAAGTCTGAGTAGTTCGCTAGCCGTTATGCTGTCGAATTTCTGTGAACGCACTAAGCAATATGTTTATAGTTGATTGTGTTTGGGGTGTAAATAGAGCTATCCTTGCTAAAATGTTGTAAATATTGTTAAAGACTAAGGGTGGGGTAAATTTTGTTTAACTCGACCTTAGCTGAAGCTAACAAGTTTTTAGCTTAACGTTGTGCTTGTTTGTGTAAATTGACAGGTACAATGGCCAGTCGACAAGATAAAGGCAAGGGTGCTTCAACCTCAGGCACCGGCAAAAAGAGAATGAGACTGGGCACGGCTGTCCCAGCTGCACCTGCTGTTCCACGCGGTCAACACCGCTGATACGGAACACGATGGGTTACCGAGGAAGGGAAGAAGTGGTACGCAAAGCATAAGGCAAACAAATACTTCTCGGAGGAACATATTGCAAGGGAACCACTTGCACAGGAGTTCCCTCGCATCGTACAGAGGATTGAGGCAGCTGGGCTCAGCTTTATCTTTTAGGAGCCCAAGGAGTGCAACCTTCACTTGGTCCGGGAATTCTACGCCAACTGGAACCAGGCCATCAGGAGCCATACTATTAAAATCAGAGGGCAGATTGTCACTCTGGAATCCCAGCAGTTTAATGCCATCGTGGGAGCGCGGGACACAGACGCCCATGTCCTCCGCCAGCTAAACATCACCCCACCGTACGCCGACATCAGACGTACATTGTGTGGGGCTCGATCCACAGCCCGATGGAGTAGACACAAAGAGAGGGGTTACCACCAGACTCTGCCTTATTCGCAGATGAACAGGGAGGCCAGAATCTGGCTAAAAATTGTATGTTCGTGTTTGATCCCGGGAGTTCATATGACAGACGTGACCCGGGACCGTGTCTGCTTGGTGTATGCCCTTATGAAAGGGCTTGAGATTAATGTGGGGGCGGTCATAATATCCGCCATGAAGAGAGCCAGACTACACCAGGGCCACAGATACGGGTTTGGCGGACTCATCACCACCTTCCTCCGAGGCCTCGACGTTGAGGAAGAAGCCTTGGATTACATTCCGCAGTTGGAGCGAAGGGCCCTCGATGTGACAAAGACCAAGGCCCCCGACACTACACACAGACCTGTGCTGACTCTGGCCGAGCAACATGCTCGTGATGACCAGTATATGGCCCGTATGTTCGGCATGCAGATGCTGCAGCTACGGATAGGTGGGAGACCAGCCACCGAGGATGAATTATGGCAGCTGGAGCTGGACTACCCCTTTGGCGAGAATGCCAGAGCCTTATGCAAGGTGGGGCCAGCCTTCGTGGAGCCGACTGATGACGATGTCCCTACTGATGAGGAGACACGTCGTGAGGACTCCGATGTGGAGTCCGATGACGACGATGGAGCTGATTCAGATATGGGCGACGAGGCCGCAGCACCGGATGAGGAAGTCGAATATTTCGACTGAGCAGGGAGTTCCACCACCCATATGTTGTGCTTTGTATTGTTGTGAACACTGGGGACAGTGTTCGATTTAAGTGTGGGGTGGGGAGTAGTTAGGTGCTGGGTCATAGGCTCTAAATTTGCTGTATAATTTTTCCTTGACGTTTATGTATGTCTGTGCTTTCCCTGTTATTGTGAACTGATTTGTGATTTATGTGTATATATTTGTTTGTGGCTAATGATGTGTGTTTTTGAAAGTTATGGTTGCCTTTGTAAATATTTTGTAAATTTTGTAAATATTTTTTTTTCTTTCTTTATCGATATGATCAATATTTTTCAAAATTTTTGCGAAAAGATTTTGCACTTATCAAAATATTTTGTAAATATTTTCTATCGAAATGATCGATGTGTTGCAAAAATTTTTGAAGTTTTATTTTTGGGTTTCTCGGAGTTTGTTTTCGGTTCTTTTACCGAGAATAGTCCCATTGAACCGATGTCATAGTTAGTGACCATTCCCTATGATGGATGGATTACGACCGTCTTAAGGGAAATGTAGTCGATAGGAGTAGATGTTTTGTTTTTAGTTCCTTTGGTGGATTGCATCAATAAACTGTAGTTGCTTATGGTTGCTAAAATTTCGTTGCGTGTTGTAATTGATGTTCAAAATGTGAAAATGATTCGTTTGAAAGCATGCAATTTTGTAAATATGTTGAGTTACCTAGGCTATAGAATTTGGTTCATTATGATTGAGGCTTAATCTTGAATTCATGTAATTGATTAATTAAAGAGTCTGTGAATGCATCTTGATTCGAGCATGTGCATGAAGTGTGAGTGAGGTTTTGCTATTCCATGTCATTGTGAATTGTCTAGAACTTGCCTGGCGTGTATACAAAACGAAATGAAGGAGGTGTAGTGTCGGAAAGGATGTAGGCATTTCTTTGTTTTAACCGTTAGTTTCCATTTTTTTCTTGTCAAATTCTACCTTTTTATATGTTGTATACCCTAGTCAGCCCGTTGAGCCTTTAGCCGATTTCTTTCTTTTGTCCAGAATTGTATGAACTAAGCTTTATTCCTTCTTTTCATTAGCCTTAAAGTCTATAAGAAGCTCTTAAGCGCTTACAAAGAACAGAAAATGTTTCCCAAAGTGTTACAGAGTGAAAAGAGTGAAAAGAAAAGAAAAGCAAAGTGAGGAAAGAAAAGATGATGTTGAAGAGGCACTAGTTGTAATTAAATGATAGTGAGGGTACATGAAAACCCTCTGTTTTGTGTCAAGTGTGCCTGATGAAATGGGCTGTATGAAAGTAAACCAGCATGAATGGGAGAAAAAGAGAAAAGAGAGGAACAATGTCCATGAGTCGATGGGAATGAGTTGAAAAGGCGCTTAAGGATGCTAGCAACTATTATTGGCTAATCCAAAATATATATACTAGATCCATAGCCCAGTTACAACCCATTAAAAGTCCTAATTGATCCTACATTGCATTTCTTTATATTAGTGGAGTAATACACTAAGGGCAAGCCTATGGGTCATGACATGATGCATGTGAATTCTTTTGGGAGAGAGAGTGAAATTAATTTTTATATGCCCCTACTTGCATGTTTGTGTGCTGCACGAACATAAAAGGGGAAGTTTCTCTCGAGTAGTGAGGGTACATGCTTGATGAAAGATTGATTTTCGTGTCGGATTTCTTGATTAGTTGATTTGGATGAGTTTGCCGATATTAAGAATCAATTCTTAAAAGTTTAGGAAGCCTCGATGTATTAAGGTCATTGTCTTGTACGACCAAGCATGTTTTCTTGATGATTTGCAAGAATTGAATAATCGGTATGACCGTAGCATAAAATGTTGCACCATAGGGACGAAGGTTGGGATGTAATTTGCATGAGTTGTGTATGTGTTGTTCGAGGATGAACAAGGATTTAAGTGTGGGGTAAGTGATCTTGGGCAGATTTATATGCCCAAGTGATACTCAAACGTATCATTTTTACCTTGTTTGTTGTGCAATGTGTATATAATATCATGTATTTGGTAATAAAATGCGAATTTATACTAACCAACATGATTAGCATTTGTTTTGCAGGATAATGTGATTTTTAGGAGCTAAAATGCGTGTTGGAACTATGTTGGAGTTGGACTTGGATGCGAGCGTGGAAAAGACCTTGGATGGCACATTTTACACTAGCTCCGCGATGGAGCCGTGCCACGCTGCCATCGCGGTAGCACACTGCCTAGGCAGGAATTAATTAGGCAATTTCCAGTGTGCCTGCGCGTCAGTTCCGTGGCACGGAGATAGGCCTCTGCGATGGCCTCCGTGCCACGTTGAGGCCAATTATTCGGACCCTGCAATTTCCAGAGAGGGTCCGCGTCCACGCCGTGTCACGGAGGCAGTGCTCCGCGTTGGCCTCCGTGACACGTTGCTTGTTATTCCGGAAAAAATTTCCCACTAGTATAAATAGCACACTTAGGTTTATTTTTAATCAGTTTTTTATATTTTAGTTTTTAGACTGAGTTCAGAAGTGGAGAGCAGGAACGTGGGTTTGTGGCAGTTGAAGAATAGAAAAGCTAAGAGTTTTCTTCTCTTCCTTTCTTCTTTCCTTCAATTGTATGCATGATTTACACTCATTTTAGGATGATTAATCCAAGAATGAGTGGCTAATTCCCTTCTTTGCTGAGGTTTTGAACTTGTGTAATGAATTTTGGTGATAATTGATATGGTTTCTTCTTCTTCTTGCATGTTGTTCTATTAATTCTTGTGCTTACTACATTATTGATTGGCCACCATTAATGTATATCTAAAAAGTCCAATTTCACTTGAGAGAGCACGAAATTGGAAAGTTGTGAATTAATAGGGTATTGTTCTTAACTTGATTTGGGAAAATTGGGTTTTGATGTGCTTTCTTGATAGAAATATACTTGAAAGTCGTATTAGTCAATTTAGGAACCGGAATTGTAGTGCTAGGTCATAAATTGCATTTGATCACAGAAATGTAGACGGATGGTTTATGATTTTAAAGTGAAATTAAATACGAAAGTTTTAATTTCTAGGCAAACGTTCTTGGCTAGCAACATGAAGAAGAGGATGACCAAATTATCATGATTATCAAGTTCATTACTCGTTCTTAACCTTGGCATGTGCATATCCATTGTCTAAATTCAAAAGTGAATAGTTGTTATTAATTGTAGTATATAAATAGTTTAGAAACAAAAACTCACTCAACTCTTGGTTGGATTGTTGTTAACATAGTTAGGAATAGAATAGAGATATAGTAAACTAGGCAGTTTTACATATCTAGAGCAGCCTCCTTGGATCGATACTTGGCTACTTAGCCACTTTATTACTTGTTTGACCACGTGCACTTGCGTGTCGGTTGATAATATTTAATACTAACCGAATCAGCACCGAACAAGTATTTTCAAGCATGTTAAAGTATTGGGAAATGCCCACATGTTCAAGTATGATTTATTATTTATGATATGGATTTCATGATTGATCGAGTTATGTCGTTGGCCGATTCATAGGCCCTTGAATCATGGATAAACATATATGTAAATAGGGATTAACGATGTTAATGTTTATTTGGCCATGAATCTCTTAAATGATGTTTATGATTTACATATGAGCCTAATGTTCATGTATTTGGGAGCAGAGTCTAGCACTGAGTAGCCCGGCATTCAAAGGACTACGCCGGTGTCTCATAACTATGGGCCACCATAGGTTCATATTGATACATTATAATGTTAATGGATCCCCTCTCTTCGTGATATCACATATTGCACATCCTTTTCCTGGCAAGCCTAGGACGACTGTGTCCACTTGAGTGAGATAGTTGGAGCATCATGTAAGGCTCTACAATGATGGTGTCGGTTATGATAGTCCTCCCATTGTTCCTTATGATTTATGCATGGTTATGTTCATATTATTTTAGGCTCAAGTCATGTTTAATGAAGCTTTTCTCCTATTAATATGATTATAATTGATTTACAAATGTTTTTTTGAAATGCTTGAGCCTTATATTGCATTATGATATTTATCTTATAAGCGTGTTGTTGTAACAGCCCTAGACCACCGCTTGTAGAAATTGTCTGCTTTGGGGCTCACCCCCTCACGGTTTTAAAATGCGTCTACAAGGGAGAGGTATCCAAGCACTTATAAAGCACTCTTCGTTCTCCTCCCCAACCGATGTGGCATTTGCCTAAGGCAAGCCTCACACTCACCCCCCCTTGGGACTCAGCGTCCTCGCTGAGGTTTGCCCCACCACCGGCCCGACACTGGCTCTAATACCACTTTGTAACAGCCCAGACCGCCGCTTGTAGAAATTGTCCATTTTGGGGCTCACTCCTCACAGTTTTAAAATGCGTCTACAAGGGAGAGGTATCCAAGCACTTATAAAGCACTCTTCATTCTCCTCCCCAACCGATTTGGGATTTGCCTAAGCAAGCCTCACACTCAACCCCCCTGGGACTCAGCGTCCTCGCTGAGGTTTGCCCCACCACCGGCCCGGCACCGGCTCTGATACCACTCTATAATAGCCCAGACCGCCGCTTGTAGAAATTGTCCGCTTTGGGGCTCACCCCCTCACGGTTTTAAAACGCATCTACAAGGGAGAGGTATCCAAGCACTTATAAAGCACTCTTCGTTCTCCTCCCCAACCGATGTGGAATTTGCCTAAGTCAAGCCTCACACTCACCCCCCCCTTGGGACTCAGCGTCCTCACTGAGGTTTGCCCCTCCACCGGCCCGGCACCGTCTCTGATACCACTCTGTAACACCCCTAGACCGCCGCTTGTAGAAATTGTCCGCTTTGGGGCTCACCCCCTCATGGTTTTAAAACGCGTCTACAAGGAAGAGGTATCCAAGCACTTATAAAGCACTCTTCGTTCTCCTCCCCAACCGATGTGGGATTTGCCTAAGGCAAGCCTCACACTCACCCCCTTTTGGACTCAGCGTCCTCGCTGAGATTTGCCCCACCACCGGCCCGGCACCGGCTCTGATACCACTCTGTAACAGCCCTAGACCGTTGCTTGTAGAAATTGTCCGTTTTGGGCTCACCCCCTCACGGTTTTGAAACGCGTCTACAAGGGAGAGGTATCCAAGAAAATTGTATCGGTAATTTATTTCTCTACATGTTCATTTTAACCTCAGCATGCTCATACTTATAGTTCAGACTCAAATTGTATATTCATTTTAGACTTAGTATAAAATTAGGAAACAAAATATCAAAATTCTCTTCACACTTTTGTCTGCAGTTTAGAGTTAAAGTTTATTGACACTTGATTAGATTGATACCTTAGTCCAGTCCCTGTGGGATCGATACTTGGCTTACTTGAGCCACTTTACTACTTGTTCGACCGCGTGCACTTGCGTGTAGTTATTTCAAAAAAAAACCCGAACAATTATCATATTCGAATACTGATCATTTAAACTGAAAACTAATAGAATGACTACCTCTTATTCAAACCACATAGCGGATCTGATTTCATGCTTCACATACACATCCATATACATAAAGTAAACTTGAACACCAGAATTGAACATAAGAGCTAAATAGAGAATAAGTGAAAAAACTGATACCTCAAGTTGGAATTGAATCGGTAGAGAACAAATGTAGGTATCTAGCCATCATATCCGCTTCAGCCTCCCACATAGCTCCTTCCACATGTTGATTCCTCCATAATACTTTAACTGAAGTTACTTCCTTATTCCTTAGCCTCCAAACCTGTTGATCCAATATTTCCATTGAAACCTCCTCATAGCTAAGGTTGTCTCTCACATCAACACTGTTCACTGGAACAACTAAAGATGGGTCACCCAACTACTTCTTCAAAAGCGATACATTAAACACAAGATGCATAGAACATAACTCTGAGGGTAATTCTAACTTGTACGCCACCTTACCAACTCTTCTCATAATTCGATAGGGGCAAACATAGCGGGGACTAAGTTTTCCTTTCTTCCCAAACCGAATTACTCCCTTCATGGGAGATACCTTTAAGAACACCCAATCATCCACCTCGAACTCCAACTCCCTTCTTCTTACATCTGCATGTGACTTTTAACGACTCTGAGTGGTTTTCCGCCTGTCCCTTATCAACTGAACCTTCACCATAGCTTCATGAACCGAATCTAGCCCTATCATAGCTGCCTCACCAACCTCAAACCATCCGATGGGCGATCTACATCTCCGCCCATAGCGAGCCTCAAATGGTTCCATTTGGATATTGGAGTGATAGCTGTTATTGTAAGAGAACTTGATCAGGGGAAAGTGATCGTCCCAACTACCTTTAAAGTCCATCACGCAAGCTCTCAATGTCTTCGAGAATTTGAATTGTCCGCTCCACTTGACCATCTGTTTGCAGATGAAATGTTGTGTTGAGTTTAACTTGAGTCCCAAGCCCTTTTTGAAAAGACCGCCAAAACATAGAGGTAAATTGAGTACCTCGATCTGAAATGATAGACAAAGGCACTCCATGCAATCGAACCAACTCCCGGATATATTTGGCATAATCTTCCATCGAATCCGTAGTTTTGATAGGTAGAAAATGTGCAGCCTTGGTCAACCTGTCCACCAAAACCCAAATAGAATCAGTGTCGACGAGTACGGGTAGGCGTGTAATGAAATACATATTAATCTCTTCCCACTTCCAAAAGGGAATGAAAATATCTTGAAGTATGCCTCTCGGCCTTTGATGCTCGACCTTTACTTGCTGACAGTTCGAGCACTTGGCTATGAATTCTTCAATATCCTTTTTCATGCCATTCCACCAATATATTTCCTGCAAATCATGATACATCTTGGTGGCACCTGGATGAATAAAGTACCTAGTTCCATGAGCCTCATGCATCATCCGACTCTTCAAATCATTGACATCTGGAACACATAGGCAACCCTGGTACCGAAGCACATCATCTCCCTCTTGGGAGAAGACTTCCACCTTCTGACATCGAACAGCTTCTTTCAGCTTTACCAAAATTGGATCCTCATCTTGTCTGGCTTTCACATAAGTCACAAGGACGATTCTGACCCTTTCTGGACAACAACAGTTTATGTACATCTTCCCCAACTCTTTCTTTCCTTCACCCAAATGGAACACACTCTCCTTAGAGAGCCTATTAAGTGCATCTGCTACCACATTAGCCATACCCGGATGGTAAAGGACACACATATCGTAGTCCTTGAGTAGCTCCAACCACCTCATTTGCCGAACATTGAGATTCTTTTGCGTGAACACATATTGTAAACTCTTGTGATCCGTAAATACATCCACATGGACCCCATACAAATAATGTCCCCATATCTTCAAGGCGAATACCACCACGGCCAATTCAAGATCATGGGTCGGGTAATTCTTCTCATGGACTTTCAACTATCTTGAGACATATGCTATCACTTTCCCATGCTGCATCGATACACACCCAAGTCCGATCCTCGAAGCATTGCAAGACACCACGAATCCATCGATACCTTCGGGTAGGGTCAACGCCGGTAGTGAAGTGAGTCGAGTCTTCAACTCTTGGAAGCTCTTCTCAAAAGCTTCCGACCATTGGAACATTACCTTCTTCTGAGTCAATTTGGTCAAGGGTGATGCAATGGATGAGAAACCCTCAACAAACCTCCGATAGTAGCCAGCTAAACCTAAGAAACTCCGAATATCTGAAGGATTCACCGGTCTAGGCCAGCTAAACCTAAGGCCTCGACTTTTTGAGAATCTACCTTTATGCCCTCACTCGATATCACATTGCCCAAAAATGCTACAGAGTCAAACCAAAACTCGCACTTGCTGAACTTGGCATACATTTGGCGATCCTTGAGAGTCTGAAGCACTACTCTCAAATGAGCGGCATGCTCGTCCTTGCTCCGGAAGTAAATAATGATGTCATCAATGAGCACGATCATGGACATGTCCAGATATTTCTTGAACACCCTATTCATCAAGTCCATGAAAGTTGCAGGAGCATTCGTTAGTCCAAATGACATAACTACAAACTCATAATGGACAGACGGCATCCTGAAGGCTGTCTTTGGGATATCACTCTCCCGAACTCTAAGCTGATGATACCCGGACCTGAGATATATCTTTGAGAAACACTTGACACTCTGAAGCTGGTCAAACAAATCATCGAGCCTGGGTAAAGGATACTTGTTCTTGATGGTGACTTTGTTCAATTGTCGATAGTCAATACAAATGAGAAGAGAACCATCCTTCTTTTAGACAAAGAGAACTGGTGCACCCCATGGATACTTTCTCAGTCTAATGAAACCCTTATCTAACAAGTCTTTCAACTACTCTTTGAACTCTTTTAGCTCAGTTGGAGCTATCCCGTAGGGTGGAATAGATATAGGCTGGGTGTCGGAAAGAAGATCTATACCAAAATCAATCTCATGCTCGGGAAGAATTCCCAATAAATCATCAGGAAAGACCTCTGGATACTCACGTACTATTGGTAAGGAATGGATAGTTGGGGTCTCGAACTCAACATCCTTAACCTTAACTAGATGGTACATACACCCCTTGGAAATCATCTTCCTGGCCTTTAGGTAAAATATGAAACGTCCTGCAGGCATAGCTGAACTACCTCTCTATTCTAAGACTGGCTCACCCGGAAATCTAAACTCTACTTCCCGATTTCTACAATTAACTGAAGCATAGCATGCAAATAACCAATCCATACCGAGAATAACATCAAAATCGGTCATAGCTAACTGTATCAAATCTTCTGAGGTTACCTTTTGAAGGACTGAGACTGGGAAACCTATATACACCCATCTAGCTATAAATGAGTCATCTACTGGAGTAGAAACTGAGAAGGGTTCTGACAAGACTTCTGGACTAACTCCGAAGCTATTGGACACATAGGGCGTCACAAAAGACAAGGTATCTTCCAGATTTAATAAAGCATAAACATCAACATGGAAGACTTGTAACATACCAGTGACCACATCTGGGGAGACCTCCTGCTCCTGACAGGATGCTAAAGCATAGAATCTATTCTGGCGTTGACCTCCAGTTGTGCTTATAGATGCCCCTTGATGTGCTGTGCGTGAGGGAGGGGCTGTCGACTAGAAGCTGGGCCACGGCCCCCAACCTGATCCCGTCTCGCTACTGGACAATATTTGAGCATGTTTCTTGGTTATCCACACCCGAAACAAGCTCCTGAACCTGCCAAGCACTGGCCTGACTGCCTCCGACCACATCTGTGATAAGCTAGGATACTAGAATCCGCGGGTCTGCTGCTCTGACCCCTCAAGCCTGATGCTCGCCCTCTCTGATTATGTCTACGCTGGGATGGCACACTCAATGCTGAAGAAGCCAGGGGGGATGATCTCTAGTGGGTTACCAACGGTGCCTACCTCCTGACCTCGGTTGAGAAAATCTATGGTCATCGGTCTTGGTCCTCTTGGCCTCTCTCTCTCTCGAATGTGCCGCTTCCATCTACTGAGTGTAGAACACCATCCGATGGAAGTCCATGTCTTGATGGAGTATAGCAATCCTGCTGTCACGCCCCGCCTTGGGAGGCATGACAGGCACTTGGTGCCCTACTAAGACCTGAACTGCTAGACTACTGAGCCTAAGTACTTTTGGTGCCTGGCTGGCTCTAACTCTGATTCATGGAACCAACGGGCTATATAACGGCTGTAAATACAACCCCTGGCCGACTAGGCCTATAGCCACCTATAAGACAACAATGGCTAACCAGAACAACAGTAATATAAAGGAACGTATACGGGCCGAGAAGGCCACCATGCTGACTAATTTCACTGAAATGCTGAATCAGAAGCTAAACTACTCTGTGACCGGCAAGATCACCAACTATAGACTGAGTAAGGCCCCACACGGCCATCATAAACAAACTAAAACTTACACACAGCCTCACACGACCGATACAGCTAACCACAGGGAATATATAATCTGCAAGCCTCTAAGAATACTAATGAGATGGCCGGGACAAGGCCCCGACCTACCCGTACTATACAACAAAAGAAAAGGAATAAACCTATGGCTATCAAGCTCCAGATGACATGAGCTAATGACTCTGTGTGCTTGCCGAAATCACGAGGGATTGGCTCCTCGTCTATGAACACCTGCAGGCAAGTAATGCAGCGCCCCCAAACGGGCGTCAGTACCACTGGTACCGAGTATGCAAAGCAATAACTAAACACAACTGAAAATAGACAGTAATACTGATAGTTACTGAAACATAGGAGATGGCTAAAACTGTCTGGGATGACAGAATTTGAACTAAGCTTAACTGTACTGGAGAGAAGGTGAGAATCATACCTGTCGTTGCGGCGTCCTGCTATCTATCAATTTAATAAGTAACATATATATAGAGAGAGAGAGAGAGCACACAAGAACCTATACCAGCCCCCATAAGCCGGAAGGTGCCAATCAACACGCAATCTATATACCCCTACCCGGGTCAACCATCCAAAAATAAATTCACTCCGCTCACCTAATAACTATGAGCATCCCACCAGCCCCCTAGGTATGCAGCTTGGGCTCTCTGGGCCCCTGACTATAACTGTATTTGAGTTCGGAGGACTCCTATAACTATAATCTGAGATCTGTATCTATAATCTATAATCTGTGCCCTGGGCGCAAGCGCTCAGCAGGGTATGCTTTAATGCTGATTAGCCTGCTATGGGGAATGCTGCATCCCATATTCGTCCTACTGCGGAGGGCATGCAACTCCTTGGAGTGACTTATCCTCACCCTCTATCGGGCGAGTCGACACAGTTATTAACCCTGGGGCGGCAAGGAAGCTCTAAGGGTGCCCACATAACACAATCAGGTCTCAACAAACAACAATAATCACATAAAACATGTATAATAAATCTGATAATACTATTCATGTTTTTATATCCTATTCTGATTCTCTAGCTGATTTAAACTTAATTTGGTACTGAGTCTGAAATAATATCTCGCTGTTTAATACTGATTTACTAACTTTTATTCTTAATATGACATAATAACACAAACATACTTAATACTCGACTTCTGCAATTTATTCTATTTTACTATACTAGAATTACTAACTTGCCGAAGAAACTAGCTTTACATACCTTGATTACCCACTTCTTGACTAACCGGCGTAACTCGGCTAATATCCAGCTATTTCTTCCAACTGCATTCATAGCCACGCATGTCACACCCCGCCTTGGGGGGTATGACTGGCACCTGGTGCCCTACTAGGACCTGAACTACTGGACTGCTAAGCCTGGGCACATCTGGTGCCTGGCTGGCTCTAACTCACATTTCTGGAAACAAAGGGCTATATAACGGCTGTAAACACAACCCCCGACCCATTGGCCTATAGCCTCCTGTACCTGTACTAACAGTTGACCAGAAACATGTCAATATAGGGGAACCTATGCGGGCCGACAAGGCCACCATGCTGTCTAGTTATCTATGACTTAACCATAAAGTACTGGATAGCTACGTGACCGGCAAGGTCACCACTACTATCGAACTATGGCCCCACACGGCCAAAATAAAGAAAACACAAGTTCTAATAGCTATACAACTGCACGGCCTCACACGACCGGCTCATCTGACAACAGGGAAATATATACAGACTACAAGCCTCTAGGAATAGCAATAGAAATGATCGGGACAGGGCCCCGACCTACCCGTACTATACAACAAAAGAAAATGAAGTACACCTCTGGAATTTAGTCTCCGAATGACAGGAGCTGAATACTCGATCGCTGACAGGAATCACGTGGTATCGCCTACTCGTCTATGAGTACCTGCAGGAAAGTAATGCAGCGCCCCACCGGGCGTCAGTACCATTGGTACTAAGTATGCAAAGCAATAACTGAAAGAAATATCTGAAGACAATAATATAACTGATGAAACTGCAGGAGAAAGAAATAAATTAACTGTCTGATAATGTAAGTCATACCTTCTCTCAATTATACTGGGAGGAGTAGGAGTCATACCTGGAGACTTTTTGTTCTACTACTGACCTACTCGTATCTACTGTAACACGACATAACATATCATAACATAACATAGCACACACAAACCTTACCCGGCCCCCATAAGCCGGGAGGTACAACCAGCACAGAATCTATACCCCTACCCCGGTCATCCCATCTCCTATAAACCCTGTAAGCATCCTGCCGGTCCCCTGGGTATGCACTTGGGCACGCTGAGCCCCTGACTATAACTGCATCTGAGTCCGGAGGACTCCTGAATCAACACCCGGGCGTATCCGCTCGACAGGGGTGTGTAAAAGCCGACCAAGGCACAATATGGGGAAAACTGGCATCCCATCTTCGTCCCCTGCAGGACGACATGCCACTACGTAGAGCGACGTATCCTCGTCCTCTGGCGGACGAGTCGATACAGCTATTAACCCTTGGCGGTCACGGATGCTAGGTAATCCAACCCCAAATAATACAACGGTCTCAACTAGTAGTACTATCTGCATATACCACATACTGAAGCTAATGATAATAAAGTGTTTGTACATACTGCATGATGAACTAGCGATAGTGATATGTACGTATTTAATACATGATGAGACTGATCATAGTATATATATACAAATATAATCTTCCACCATACTGTACTGAGTCTAATGCTGAACATGATATAGTATATCTGTTGAAAACTATGCTGTATACTGAGTTTCTATAGTAACATGATCTACTACTCCTAACATGCTTTCCAACTTCATTTTAACTTATCATTCTATTTCTGAGATGTCTTACAGGTATTACATCGCTTTGCGGGGTTTCAATTGGATACAATAATATCCTAACATTCTGTGTCACCTCACGTACTGGGCATGCTGTGCAGTTTCTAACACTTGTATTAGAATCTATATCGTGCTAGCAAGTTTCACACAAGTTATAACTCGATGCTTCTAATATCGTACCAACATTCTAATAAATATAACACATGACTTCTGAACATTCTACTGGCCTTTAAATTACTGTACTGTACAGAGGTTACTTAACTTGCCGAGGAAACTAGCTTTACATACCTTATCCTCGAACTATCCGGCTGTCGGACGAGGCTCGGCCAGTTCTTCAACTATTTTCTCCCAACCGCATTCATAAATATGTCAATTAATACTAAATACAGCTTAGTTGTAAAGAGCAACGTCAGTTTTGATATAGTTTATAGCCTAAACTTAGGCTTATCGAAAGACGGTCGAAAACTCGCTATTTTCCAGCGGTCCAGAAGGGAGAAATATTCACTTCACAGCTAGAAACACATAGACATTAATTTAGAGCAATTCCACTTACCTTAGCTCGGTAGCTCGAGTCGGCCGTATTTCACGAAACTAAATCCGTACGAATGCTCTCTACTGCTAAATACCTTGGTATCTGAGGTTAATTTGAGTTTGGACAACGTTTAGCAGCGTAATCGGACGAAAATTATATTACTACTTCGTTCCTTTTCCTTCTCCTGCGTTTGTTCTCTGTTTTCTGGAAATTTATAAATGTTTTGATCATTTAAAACCGAAGTGGGGCTTTATATACTTGGGCCTGGACAAGGCCAACGTGTCACGGAGCCAACGCGGAGGCTTCACCTCCGTGACACGCTGCCATCGCGGAGGGGTTCTGCTTCGGCTCCTTCCGCGATGGTTCGACAGGTTTCTCGTCCGATCTTTTCCCGGGCCTTTCTCTAGCACGTATGGCCTTCAAATATGCTTAAC
Organism: Datura wrightii; assembly: GCA_035772735.1. Taxonomy (NCBI): domain Eukaryota; kingdom Viridiplantae; phylum Streptophyta; class Magnoliopsida; order Solanales; family Solanaceae; genus Datura; species Datura wrightii. The sequence goes on along the minus strand of JASDFA010000027.1, from coordinate 101,740,605 downwards.
CAACGTGCGAATAGGTCATTTAGGTGCTGGAAATTCTACGGGGTATAACATTCTCCCCCCCTTAAGAACATTCGTCCTCGAATATACACTGTCATCTAGAAGACTACTTAACTTACTTTCTAGAAAAATTTCGGCAGAGTTTCCCCTGTAATATGGACTATAGCAAAAACCTGAAATGCAGAAAAGTCCAACACAGGTACTGCACGCAATATTTTAAGATCCACTGAATAACTGAGTATCAATCTTTCCTCTTCACACCCATACAATTATAAGGTACTGCATAAGTAATAATACGGACATACCTGTCGCCTGACTAGACCTGAAATAAGTGAGGGTATCTGGCTTTCATATCTTCTTCAGCTTCCCACGTCATTCCCTCACGATTCCTGTTACGCCACAATACTTTGACAGACGCAACATCTTTAGTCCTCAACCTGCGAATTTGTCTGTCTAAGATAGCTACGGGAACCTCTTCATATGCTAACTCTTCTGTGACTTGGACATCCTGAACTGGGACTACTATAGAAGGGTCCCCTATGAACTTCCTCAACATAGAGACATGGAACACTGGGTGAACAGATGCTAACTCCGGAGGTAAGTTCAATTCATATGCAACTCGGCCTATTCTTCGTCGAATCTGATATGGCCCAATGAATCTCGGGCTAAGCTTGCCTTTCTTGCCAAATCTCATTACTCCTTTTATCGGAGACACTTTCAGATATACCCAGTCATTTACCGCAAATTCTAGATTTCTACGCCGTACATCTGCATAAGACTTCTGGCGGCTCTGAGCAGCCAGTAAACGTTCTCAGATAAGCTTTACTTTTTCCTCTGACTGCCGAACAACGTCTAAGCTAAGCGACGCTGACTCTCCTATTTCAAACCAACCATTTGGTGATCTGCATTATCGCCTGTATAATGCCTCAGAAGGCGCCATTTGGATGGATGAATGATAACTGTTATTATGAGCAAATTCAACTAACGAAAGATGCTTATCCCAGCTACCCTCAAAATCTAGCACACACGCTCATAGCGTATCTTCGAGCGTTTGGATAGTCCGCTCAGCCTGCCCATCTGTCTGAGGGTGGAATGCTGTGCTCAAGTTGATCTGCGTTCCCAAACCCTTCTGGAACGACTGCTAGAATCTAACCGTCAAGTGTTCTCCTCTATCAAAGATAATAGATACTGAAACACCGTGTAATCTAACTATTTCTCTGATATTCAATTTGGCGTAATCTAGGCAGAGAAGGTAGCTTTTACTGATAGGAAATGGGCTGATTTCGTCAGTCTGTCAAAAGTTACTCAGATTAAATTGTGTCTATGCCTGGTACGGGGTAATCCTGCTACAAAGCCCATGTTTACTGCTTCCCATTTCCAGAGAGGCACAGCTATGTCCTGGGTCAAACCGTCTGGTTCCTGATGTTCTACTTTCAGCTGTTGGCAGTTAGGACACTGAGCTACAAATTCAGCAATTTCTCTTTTCATACCTGGCCACCAGTGGTTTTTTTGATATCATGGTACATCTTCGTCGCACCGGGGCGGAGAGAATAGCGGGCGTAATGCGCCTCGCACATAATCTGCTGGCGAAGCCCCAAAATATCTGGAACACGAATGCGGCCTTTACATCGCCACACTTCATCCCCGGTTATCTGAAAATATGTCACCTCTCCATAAATTACGGCTAAGGGCATCTGCTACCAGATTAGCCCTTCCTGGGTGATACAAAATATCCACTCTTTAAGGCATAAACTTCTACGGCTAACTCTAGGTCATGGATAAGATAATTCTTTTCATGTTTCTCCAACTGCCTGAAGGCATCAGCTATTACTTTACCATGCTGCATTAACCCTCTATACCTTCTGACGATACTAACACTGGGGATGATGTTAACCTATTTTTTAACTCCTGGAAGTTCTACTCACATGCCTCGGTCTGCTGGAACTTTGCTGCCTTCTGTGTTAATTTAGTCAGAGGTGCTGCTAAGGTGGAAGACCCTTCCGCAAACCCTCTGTAGAACCCGGCTAACCGCAGGGATTGCGTATTTTGGTCGGAGTGGTAGGTCTGGCTATGTCTTCACTGCTTCATTTTTTTTTCTGTGTATCTACCTGTACACCAACTTCCGATGCAATGCGACCCAAAAGGCTACTGAACTCAGCCAAAATTCACATTTAGAAAAAATTGACATATAACTGACGGTCATACTGGTTTATTATACTGGAGAATCTGACAAGTAATCTATCGGTATAACTAGAGCTCATCTGGCCTTCTGGCCGCATGCTAAGGCTACTTGTTGCTGAGATAACCTGAACAACTATCTGCACACCATGTGCCCGTATCTGATCAGAGGATTCTGACAATGATCATGATCTCTAATAATCTGGCTGAATAACCTCGACTAACTAAATGGCTGGGTTAGATGATCCGAATGCTGCAGTAGTCTAACAATGCTCTACATGTCCTACTCGGACATCTGTAGCTCATGTATAACTGCGGGGTTGTAGACAGCTAACTGTTTCATCCTCCTAATTGAACAATTGTGATGTTGTGCTTAGTCCAACCTACTCTCAGGCGATCCGTCCCTGGATCTTCATAGGGAACCTACCGATCTCCTTGTCTTAGTAAACACTGTGCTAGCAGAGCACTACTAATTTCTTACGCCTTGTGTGTATCCACTTGGACTTATATTGCTATTCTGGGGAATTCTCGGTCTTATGAGCTATTCTGTAAATACTGGCCTTCTGCCAGGGCTCCGCATTTGAATATCTTACGAGAACTGGCTGAAGCACTAGTCTATCGCTGACTACTGATGTGGACCCCTTTCTTGGGGTGCCCACGGGCTTGTCTGACTTGCGGAGTATTCCTTGTAATAACTGCTAGGTTGACTAAGGTTGACTCTCACCTACAAGGCTGGGAAAATGATGTACGACCACTTAACATACTGGAAAAATTCTGGTTCCGGCATATACGATAATGCTATTGATTTTTAAAGATGCTTCCCTGCTATTATAAGCGCCAGCTAGTCATTAGACCATCTAACTGTGCTCTTATCATCTAGCCATCTGATTCAGGCCATTAACTCTAGTAAGCTCCCAGAGCCTAGATCTGGCAACAACACATAAGTCCATTAACTTATTAACTGAGAACTGAGACAGTTCCTATGACTTCATACGTAATTCACACTTAATCTGCCCTTTCTCTTCTCCTTTCCCTTTCTCCTTTCTTCTCTCCTTTCTTTCTTTCTTCCCTCTTCTCTCTCTTTTTCTCTTTTTTTTTGGCAAGGGGATCCTGCAATGCAATTTGTACATGCTTCCTATTACTAATCAGTATCTGTGATTATACCCCTTAGGCAGCTACTCACAGTATACCTATTATCTGTATATATATATATCGCTAGCTACGTACAATATGTACTGAATTCTGCGGTAATACATAATCTCTGACATGCTCTGCTGAGTCTCATACCGTACATGATACACCGCTTCTACGGCCTAATACTATCTCTTGCCTTGACTTATCATTTCATTGTATTGTCACCCCATTCTGAAAGTAACAAACATAAACACCTTAGTTATTGTCTGCTATTTGAAATTCCGCCACTCCTGCGATGTGGGGTCAACGTTCGAATCTTGTGGCCTTACTTGGCTTATATTAAGAGCCCATGACTGTCTGCTGGGCCTTATCTCTAGGCCACACTAGATTAGAATTGCTGTATCAGTAATTTCTTAACTTCTCCATGAACAGGCATACTGCGGTATTCTAAACTGCAATCTTACTGTCAGCCCGAGGCTTAATCCTTAAAACGATACTCTATTAATCTGGGAGGGGGGTAACCCTGATTTCCCCACAAAATCTGGCATTCCTGCTTTTTCCTCTCATCTTGCTTAAGCTGAACTCTGGGGTTCAAGGTACCTGCCTTTCGTTGCTAATGAGATTACTGATCAAGCCTCGGCCTATACTTCTTCTGCCTTATATTCAGGCCCATCTGATTCACATGACCTCTATATCTTTCGATGTCACAGCTGGATCATAACTATAATCTTACAGGTATATCTTACTATCTGTTAGCATATATGGCGGACTTGGCCTTTTTCTGACTCAAACTTGACTATTATTAGGCATTCATCACTAGCAGGTCTTTTACCCCTACTTCGGGTAAGCTAACGGTCTTACTCCTTCTTTATGCTCACTAACACTTACTAGAATTAATCAATCTATCTTCACTTACTGCTTGTTTTGGGCAGCCTCGCCTCAATTCTTATGCCCCTTTACTGTACTGGGATCAAGGTCAAGAGGTAGGAATAGCCCTTTTCTTGTTGCAACAGATAGAAACATATAACTGTACTACATCTGGAAAAAAAACGTGGTTGGGATTCCTGCATTTCCCTCTCTTCCTTATGCTTTCCTGGTGGTCTGACCTTATCTGTAATCTTAATCAGGTCTTATATAGCTAATAAATAAATCAACTCGTATGTACATTACACTCCTGACTTCCTATTTTGATGTTATCAACGTATACTGGGGATAGTACCGATAAAGGTATCATGCTGGGAGGTCTCGGGTACCTCCTCCTGCTGCTGTAGTTATCATGTAACTGGCTGATGCCCTCTTCTGTTGCTATATCTGATCTTCTGCCTGTGATATGATAATGCTGATCTGCCTTTGTATCTGTAATCAAAGAATACGGTAAGTTTATAGGGACTCAACCCTATGTTGTACCGCTCTAAAGCACGACTGACTGAGAAGGAAGGGTAACTATCCTATCATGCCTCGCAGCCTCCTTCCTACAGTATGTGGTGCACAACACATCCATAGACAAGACTCTACTTAACACAGCTTGCAGACTCCCTGGGATACGACCTGCTCTGATACCAAGTTTGTCACACCCCGCCTTGGGGGGTATGACTGGCACCTGGTGCCCTACTAGGACCTGAACTGCTGGACTGCTAAGCCTGGGCACATCTGGTGCCTGGCTGGCTCTAACTCACATTTCTGGAAACAAAGGGCTATATAACGGTTGTAAACCCAGCCCCCGACCCATTGGCCTATAGCCTCCTGTACCTGTACTAACAGCTGACCAGAAACATGTCAATATAGGGGAACCTATGCGGGCCGACAAGGCCACCATGCTGTCTAGTTATCTATGACTTAACCATGAAGTACTGGATAGCTACGTGACCGGCAAGGTCACCACTACTGTCGAACTATGGCCCCAAACGACCAACATAAAGAAAACACAAGTTCTAACAGCTAACAACTGCACGGCCTCACACGACCGGCTCATCTGACCACAGGGAAATATATACAGACTGCAAGCCTCTAGGAATAGCAATAGAAATGATCGGGACAGGGCCCCGACCTACCCGTACTATACAACAAAAGAAAATGAAGTACACCTCTGGAATTCAGTCTCCGAATGAGAGGAGCTGAATACTCGATCGCTGACAGGAATCACGTGGTATCGCCTGCTCGTCTATGAGTACCTGCAGGAAAGTAATGCAGCGCCCCACCGGGCATCAGTACTGTTGGTACTGAGTATGCAAAGAAATAACTGAAAGAAATATCTGAAGACAATAATATAACTGATGAAACTGCAGGAGGAAGAAATAAATTAACTGTCTGATAATGTAAGTCAAACCTTCTCTCAATTATACTGGGAGGAGTAGGAGTCATACCTGGAGACTTTTCGTTCTACTACTGACCTACTCGTATCTACTGTAACACGGCATAACATATCATAACATAACATAGCACACACAAACCTTACTCGGCCCCCATAAGCCGGGAGGTACAACTAGCACAGAATCTATACCCCTACCCCGATCATCCCATCTCCTATAAACCCTGTAAGCATCCTGCCGGTCCCCTGGGTATGCACTTGGGCTCGCTGAGCCCCTGACTATAACTGCATCTGAGTCCGGAGGACTCCTGAATCAACACCCGGGTGTATCCGCTCGACAGGGGTGTGTAAAAGCTGACCAAGGCACAATATGGGGAAAACTGGCATCCCATCTTCGTCCCCTGCGGGACGGCATGCCACTCCGTAAAGCGACGTATCCTCGTCCTCTGGCGGACGAGTCGATACAGCTATTAACCCTGGGCGGTCATGGATGCTAGGTAATCCAACCCCAAACAATACAACGGTCTCAACTAGTAGTACTATCTGCATATACCACATACTGAAGCTAATGATAATAAAGTGTTTGTACATACTGCATGCTGAACTAGCGATAGTGATATGTACATATTTAATACATGCTGAGACTGATCATAGTATATATATACAAATATAATCTTCCACCATACTGTACTGAGTCTAATGCTGCACATGATATAGTATATCTGCTGAAAACTATGCTGTATACTGAGTTTCTATAGTAACATGATCTACTACTCCTAACATGCTTTCCAACTTCATTTTAACTTATCATTCTATTTCTGAGATGTCTTACAGGTATTACATCGCTTTGCGGGGTTTCAACTGGATACAATAATATCCTAACATTCTGTGTCACCTCACGTACTGGGCATGCTGTGCAGTTTCTAACACTTGTATTACAATCTATATCGTGCTAGCAAGTTTCACACAAGTTATAACTCGATGCTTCTAATATCGTACCAACATTCTAATAAACATAACACATGACTTCTGAACATTCTACTGGCCTTTAAATTACTGTACTGTACAGAGGTTACTTAACTTGCCGAGGAAACTAGCTTTACATACCTTATCCTCGAACTATCCGGCTGTCGGATGAGGCTCGGCCAGTACTTCAACTATTTTCTCCCAACTGCATTCATAAATATGTCAATTAATACTAAATATAGCTTAGTTGTAAAGAGCAATGTCAGTTTCGATATAGTTTATAGCCTAAACTTAGACTTATTGAAAGACGGTCGAAAACTCGCTATTTTCCAGCGGTCCAGAAGGGAGAAACATTCACTTCAAAGCTAGAAACACATAGACATTAATTTAGAGCAATTCCACTTACCTTAGCTCGGTAGCTCGACGATTCGTCGGCCGTATTTCACGAAACTAAATCCGTAGGAATGCTCTCTGTTGCTAAATACCTCGGTATCTGAGGTTAATTTGAGTTTGGACAACGTTTAGCAGCGTAATCGGACGAAAATTATATTACTACTTCGTTCCTTTTCCTTCTCCTGCGTTTGCTCTCTGTTTTCTGGAAATTTATAAATGTTTTGATCATTTAAAAATGAAGTGGGGCTTTATATACTTGGGCTTGGACAAGGCCAACGTGTCACGGAGCCAACGCGGAGGCTTCACCTCCGTGACACGCTGCCATCGCGGAGGGGTTCTGCCTCGGCTCCTTCCGCGATGGTTCGACAGGTTTCTCGTTCGATCTTTTCCCGGGCCTTTCTCTAGCACGTATGGCCTTCAAATATGCTTAACCAACGTGCGAATAGGTCATTTAGGTGCCGGAAATTCTACGGGGTATAACAACGCAGCTTGGATACGGTTTCCCGATCGAAGATCCATGGATCACAGAGGGTATCTCCCCATGGCATTTCACCTCTTCAAGCGCAAATAGAACTAAATTCATCAATATTCGGGAAGAAAACACTACTTTGAATATATATACTCCCAAACTTTGACTTATTGAAAAACAGCCAAAAACTCGCTGTTTCTCGAAAGTCCAGAAGGGAGAAATACTCAATTTAGGGTTAGGAGTATATTAACACTAATTTGGAGCAATTCTACTTACCTTGACTCGGTGGGTCGCCGCTTTGCCGGACGAATTTCACGAAACTAACTCACAGGAATGTTCTCTGTAGCTTTATACTTCGGTATCCGAAGTTAATTTGAGTTTGGACTGCGTTTGATGGCGTAATCAGACGGAATTTTAGAGGAAACCCTCGTCTCTCTTTGTTTCTGGTCGCTCACTGGAAATGAAATGGAAATAAATGATTAAAAATCAAAGTAGAAGGCCTTTTATACTTGGGGACTGAACATGGCCTCCGTGACACGCCAGTCATCGTGGAGGGCCCCCCTCCGTGACACGATGCCATCGCGGAGGGGTTCCGCCTGGCTCCCTCTTGCGACCCTCTGACTTGGCGCTTGTTCGGTTTCTCCCTGGGCCCTTCTCTCGCACGTATGACATTCTAAAACTCTTAATCAACATGCAAATAGGCCATCTAAATGTCAAGAATTCACGGGGTGTAACACCTGCATTCCTTGTCCAAATAGCCTGCTATCCCATGCAAAAATCTGCTCACCCGCGTCCTCTGGTCAGCCACTAACTCAGGGGCATATTTCGATAGGCAAGTGAATTCAAGGGAATACTCTTGCATTTTCATTCTCCCTTACTTCAAATATATGAATGCACCTGCCTTTATCTCCCTCATCTCTCGAGGAAAGGACCGATCTAGGAATGCAACATGAAACTCTTCCTAAGTGATCAGACCTACTCCTGTGACCCTGTTATCCTTCCATTGGTGAAACCGGATATGCGGACCCCCTTGAACTGGTAAGAGGCCAACTCTACGCACTCAACTCCATTCACCCCCATGACTTGGGTGATCTTGACAATCTCGTCTACGAACTCATGTAGGTCCTCATCTACCTTGGAACCAAGGAAATCCGGCAGGTTCATCCTCAAGAAGTCTCTGACTCGAGCCACCACTGCATCTCCATTTTACGGAACATGCGCAACAGCCTGCTGATTGACCCGAGCGGTCAAGGCCTGCGCAAGCATCTGAATAGTGGCTCGAAACTCAGCATGGGTAGCTGGCTCCGATGCCTGGGGCTCCTGAACTGGTGGGGCTTGCTGATGCCTATGACAATTGCCATCCTCGTGGCCTTCACCATCTCTATTACTCCATCCATTCATTCTTGGAGGAGCCATGATCCTGCAATCACGAATATCACGAATTAGAAGGATAGAAGACTTTTCATCGCACGACATAGATAATGAAAGAAGGGAACATTTCCTAAACATCTCATAGCCTCTTCATCACAAGTGTGGTGCACTTCACACCCATGAAAAAGACTCTACTTAATGTGGCTTTAAGACACCCTAGGACACTTCAAACTTATGGCTTTGATACCAAGTTTTTCATGACCCGAACAGAGGCCTCGATCGAGACACTAGGCAAGGAGCCCCGGAGAGACCCCAAGTTGACCCATGGCATAAGCATACATCTAACTCAATAATGAACTAAATAACCAACAATACAATGATAGCGGAAGTCTAACTTGGATATAACATCATAATACAAAATCCAAAGCTGAATACACACACATGTCTGAAACGCCTCTAAACATGACAAGTTGATGGGACAAGACCCCAACTAACTCAACAATACTAAAACTGAAATACATAGGGAAAGCTGAAAGTCTAGCCCTCGAAAGATAAGGACTTACCAACAAAGCAAACGCTAACTCCGATAAGCTGACTAAGTGCAGGGTTGAACCTGAGAGCCAGGTCTTGTATCATGAAATGATACAACATAGAAAGTACGTGGAATGTACCGAGTATACAAGGTAAGTAAGAACCTCTTAAGTAAAGGAAATAATTTAAAACATTTCATAACATAACATAAGCTTTAAGAATCTGAGGGTAGGGCTTGCATGCATTCTTTCTGAAATCATGATCTTCTCATAACATGACAATACATAGATGTATAACATCAAACTGACTTGAATGACTCAAAGATGAACTATGACATTTGTAGAAAAGCTGAACATTGAGTCAAACCTTGCTTTTAGAACATGCATGTGTATATAATAATCATGAATAGTGAATATGCATAACTGTATCATGAGGAACACTGCGAGACTTGTCACTTAATCGACATACCACGATAGAGCTTACATGGTCCCAACTATCACACTAAAGTGAGTAGAGACGCCCAATGCCTTGCCAGGGCTAAGGATGACACCCTAATATCGACATCAAGCTCATGGGCCATTAATGCAGGGGATAGCATGCAAGGGAGGTCCCAATAATATATAATAGTGTCAACCTACATTGGTGCATAGTTCTGGGGCATAGGGTGATCGACCCTTAGCCCGCACGGTGCTAGACTCTTCTCCTAAAAACATGCATATGCTCTACATCATTTTATAATGAAGCTCAACATTGTCTATTGACAAAGCTCAATAATGAAATACATCTCAAATATGAAATCATACATATGAGAAACTTTAATTCAAAACATACCATAAACTTAAAGATAATAGGGAGTCCTTGTTCCAAAACCATGTCGTAAGCTTACTTTAGAGACAATACATCATACATACTTGACATAAGGGCCTTGCCCAACACTTTATCATGTTTGGAACTACTCAAATCCTTTCAAAAACAATATCATAATCATGGGTAGATTTTAAACATGCTTTTCATAATCATATCTCATCATCATCATACATTCATCACAAATATCTCCTTTTATGAACTTCTTATCAATGTGCCTTTAATTTCATAAAGTTAGAAACATGATTTTGATTGAAAACAACTTAAAATCTGCCCATGCTTCATAATTCAATAATGAAAACACAACTTAATCATACCCATGTAAAAAAAAGATTCATGTATTTGGGTGAAAACCCCATAACTTGATCATAGGAAATTCTCATAACTTAGATAGAAATTGGGCATGGGTGTGGAAGGAAACACCCACTCATGACCCTACATACCTAAAAGGGCTTGATTCTACCATTTCTATGATTGCCCAAGAAGAATTTCAATGGAAACCTTGAAAGCTTGCTCTAGATCACCTCCCCTAATTCTCTATGTTTGCATGCATGAAATTGAATGACTTAGAATAGGTTTTCCCCTCCTTAAACCCACCATTATGAGCCCTAAATGACATAGTATAGGGCCTTAGGATGTAGAAATGATGAAAAGGCCCTTAATGATTATGTAGAAAAATTCGTCACTAGACGAACCAACGGGCGCTCTAACAGGTTGTTGGAGGATACCACGACCCATGGTGATGATCCGTGCTGTACACTGTCCAGGATCAGGTCTCAGCTCCACCCATGACTTAAAATGACGGGTCATCATACTTTACAATGGGTCGTTCTATCGGCCATTGTTTCCCCCTTACAGACTTGGCACCACATCCTACAACGAGCCTCATCATGACTCGTTACATGCATAAATGAGTCATTGTTTCCTTCCATCTAACCCACTAGAAATTTCACCACTTAGATGAAGGCTGCTAACCACGGTCCGTGGTAACTCATGACAGGTCGTGCTATGACCCCTTCATTCCTAGATGCTAAAGTCCATCTCTCACCATGACTACAAACAATGACTCGTTGTTTCCCACAAAGTGTCGTCACATCGGTCATTGCTTCCACTATCCCTAGACCAGATTCTTTCCATGACTTTTCCTAATGGGTCTTTGGTTGGACCAACGATCTGTAGGGTCACCTGTTCTGCAATATTTTTCCCAATTTCTGCTGTTTTCAACTTTTAATTCACGGTCTACTCTTAAGCACTTCCGGGGTATTACAAATGTACTGGTATGTAAGGCTGAAAACTGTAAACATATAAGATAACAATGATAACTTAGCCAAAAATAAGGAATAGTAACAACTCATAATCCTGAAAATCGATACCCGATAATAACCCAATATTGAAATGTAAATGCAATCATCTAATGCACAACAAAAACTATAACTGAAATGCTGGCGGCCAGCTGACAATAAAATCCATATAAATTTTGTCCAACCAGTGTACCATACCGGGGTAAAAATAAAAAATGCCTCCTATTAGTGTACCATACCTAAGTAAAATTTGTCCAATCGATGTACCACACTGGGTTAAAATTAATAAATCATAATCATAAACAGAGCCGATATGGCTTATACTACATCAATTTAACACGTATTGCATAGAAACGACGAATAATAAATTTTTGGCCTGCATAGGCCTCCTTCGTAATGCATAACTGCGAGTGAGCATGTATAACATGTAAAGCTATGAAATAGCACTTAAATGCATGTATTCAAAGCTTGTTTAAATTATAAGGAACTGCGGATGACCTAAGATTTTCAACAAGATTTATAGATCGTGTTCAAGGGGACATTAGAGCTTGGAGACTTGCTAGCTTGTCGTTCGACTTAAGGGAAAGGGGTTATGAAATCTCCCCTTGGCCTGGCATATTTTGTAACATAAACATAAGGTAAATGACAACCATAATAATGAAATCCTAATTCAATAATCTCATTCACCCTTAATAGCTTGCGGCATCTTCACTTAAAATTATTTACATGTTATCATCTTGGCTCTTTCACCAATTTCAGTTATCAACCAGAACTTTAAACACATTAAACATCACCCACGTGTATATATATATATATATATATATATATATATATATATGTATATATATGTATAGTAAGGACTAGCTAACAATGCCCATGCTGAGGGGTCTCCAACTCGATGTACAACTACGACAACGATCAACACGATATCCCACTTTAAATGCCTCACTCGGGCTAGACATAATCTCAACATTTAACCTCAACCAAACATGAAAATTTGAATTCCTAAATGAAGCCTAACATACTTCCTCAAGACTTGTAAAGAGTTTGCTTGCTCATTCATTTCACAATTCACAAATCGTTCTTAAAAGAATGATGGACGGGCGCCTTACATACCTTTCTCCGATGAACTTTTCTTTAGCCGATTTACTTTTTCAATGATCATCCTTCAACCTTCTTAATGCAGTGTTTTTATAGGACAACAACAAGCTTAATCTGTAGCACAAAATGCAGCCCAAAATAACTAACAAAAGGTAGTCACAATAGCAATAACAACACACAGCAACATCCACAATATTTAGCTATTTTCTCAACTAGTTTTCACTAACTTTTGAGGGAGAAACAAGATGAAATTTTACCTTAGTTATGCTGTAACGCTTCCCATAAATATGAAGTATAATTAAAAAAAAGAAACAGCCAAAAAGGCTTAGGAAAATGAGCAAAACTCGGCTCACAAACAGTCCATCAGCAGCTCACTTAGCTGCTAGTTTCCAGCTTTTTGCTTTGTAATTTGAGAGGTTTAAAAAGGGGAGAAATCCTTACACTTCCTCCTGGTTTCAATACCTACTCAATGATGGATATATAGGAAGTCCAAGCTGATTTTTAAGTGAAGAAAAACACCTTCAAAACCTTGCCAAAATGAGCTCTGAAACAACCCTAGCACAGTTGGCAAAGTATTCTCAACTTGTGTTGTGATTTGCTTGAACTTTGGTTGATGTTCCTCCTTGATTTTCTTTGTTCTAGCTGCTAGAATTGAGAGAAAACTAGAATCCTCAACAAGCCGGTTGATTTAGGTTAGGATGAAAATATTTTCTACAAGTAAAAAATCAGATTTTAAGTAAATAGGGCGGTGGAGGCACTAGGGCATCATGCCCGCATCACCGCTCGAGGTGCTTTGCAAAATGACCATAACTTCTTAATCCAAACTCTGATTGACAAGTGTTTTGATGTTCTAAAAATGAGACTCAAAGTCCTTTAATTTGATAGGTTGTGGAGCTTCTAATTCATTATAAATTAGGAGATATGATCGTTTAAAATTGACCCTTACTTATGAACTTCAGCATACTATTTTCTTTTCCGTTCGTACACATTTCCCTTGTCATCTACTATGAATATAAAACTCGTACTTCCCTTAACCTGCCATGCAAACATCAAATAATCACAAAAAATTTTCCGGGGTGTAATATTCTCCTCTTCTTAGTGACATTCATTCTCGAATGGAAATTAATTTTTCTTAATATGCTTAAAAATAGATACTCAGTAACTTGGGTATCAAACACATACCTTAATATCATGTTGACATCATGAATATGTGAGGATATTTCTTCTTCATTTACTCCTCAGCCTCCTAAGTTACTTCCTCGATAATATTAATTTTCCACAATACTTTAACTGAGGCGACTTCTTTGGTTTGAAGTTTCTTGACTTTCCAGTCAAGTATAGCAACTGGACCTCAGTGTAGGTCATCTCCTCAGAAATTCTTACATCATTAATAGGCATAATACGGGTTGGGTCTCCTATACACTTCCACAACATCCATACATGAAATACTGGGTGGACTGCCGCTAGCTCTGGTGGCAACTCCAACTCATAGACTACTTTGCTATCCTGCGGATAACTCTATAAGGCCCAACATATCTAGGGCTCAGCTTTCCCTTTCGGCCAAATTGCATGATTCCTTTCATAAGCGACACTTTTAGGAGGACTCAACCATCAACAAAAAACTCCAACACTCGACGGTGTACATCCGCATAAGACTTCTGCTGCTTTGGGCCATCTAAAGTCGATCTCTAATAACTTTCACCTTGTAAATAGCCTGTTGCACTAAGTTTGGCACCATTAACTCTACCTCACTGAGTTCAAACAAACCAAATGACGACATGAATTTTCACCCATATAATGCTTCATTTGTGGCCATCTGAAAACTCGTCTGGTAGCTGTTATTATAGGTAAACTCAATCAAGGAAACATGATCATCCCAGCTTCCATCAAAATCTAGAACACGGGAACCCAGCATATCTTCAAGTGTCTGAATGGTGTGTTCAGCCTGTCCGTGTGTTTGAGGATAAAATACGTTACTGAGGCTTACCTGAGTGCCTAGGCCTTTCTGGAAAGACTTCCAGATGTTTGCTGTGAAATGAGCACCTTTTTCAGAAATAATGGATAAGGGGATGCCATGTAGGTGAACTATCTCCCGTATATAAAGCCTAACATAATTCTCTATAACATATGTAGTCCTAACTGGCAAGAAGTGCGTTGATTTAGTCAATCTATCAACTATTACCCAGATAGAATCATGCTTCCTTCTCGTTTGATGCAATACTATAATAAAATCCGTAATAATTATCTCCCATTTATAGGCTGAAATTTCTATATCTTGCATTAGAAATCTAGGCCTCTAGTGCTCAACCTTCACCTGCTGGCAATTAGGACACTGAGTCACAAGACCTGCGATGTCTTTTTTCATGCCTTCCACCAATATAGCTGCCTCGGGTTATGATACATCTTCATGGCACCTGGGTGTACTGAATATCGAGAGTAATGAGCTTCATTCGTAATCTATTTCCGTAGCTCACCCACATTAGGTGCACATAGATGACCCTGGTATCTAGGAACTCCCTCAGGTCAACAATAAAATAGGCTCTGCTTCTGCTGCAGTATATTGTCTATTAGTAAGACTATCTCTGTATCAACAAATTGTCGTTGCTTAACTTCCACTACCAAGGACGATTCTACTGTGTTTTTGACAATAACACCCCCATCTTCGGCATCTAGAAACCGAATCTGTAAATTAGCCAACTGCTGTAGAGTCTTCATCATTTCAATCCTGTCAACCTGAATATGACTCAAGCTACCCATAGACTTGCGACTTAGCGCATTGGCTACAATACTTTCCTTGTCTGAATGATACAACATGCTAACATCACAATGTTTTAGCAACCCTAACCATCTTCTCTGGCGTAAATTCAACTCCTTTTGCTGAAATAAGTACTAGAGGCTCTTATGATTTGTGAAGATATTGACATGCAACCTGTATAAGTAGTGGTGAAAAATTTTCAATGAAAATACCACTGCAGCCAACTCAAGAATCATGGGTAGGCTAATTTTGCTCATGCTTAATCAACTGTCTAGAGGCATAAGCAATAACCTTGCCCTGTTGCATCAGAACACAATGTAGTGTAACATTCGAAGCATCACAATAGAACACATAACCCTTGATACCCTCTGGAAGAGTTAGGACAGGTGCTGAAGTCATCCTATCCTTCAAATCCTAAAAACTTCGCTCACATGCCTCTGTCCACTGAAAGTTAGCTTCTTTATGAGTCAACTTTGTCAATGGCGTAGAGATTGTAGGGAAACCTTCCACAAATTGGTGATTATAACCTACTAACTCCAGAAAGCTGCGAACCTTTGTAGGATTCTAGGCTAGGCCAACTCTTTACTGCCTCTATCTTCTGACTAACCACTCTTTTAGCTTCAGCTGTAATTACATGACCAAGAAAAGTCACATATATTAGCCAAAATTCACACTTAGACAATTTAGCATACAACATGTGCTTCTAGAGAGTCTGTAACACAACTCTAAGGTGATCTGTATGCTCAGCCTCTGATCGTAAATAAATTAGGATGTCATTGATAAAGACAATCACGAATACATCAAGGAAGGGCCTAAACACCCTATTCATCAAATCCATAAAAGTTGTTGGGGCATTTGTAAGCCCAAATGACATCATTAATAACTCATAATGGCCATATTTGGTTTTGAAGGTAGTCTTAAGGATACCGACTTCCCTAACTCATTACTGATGGTACCTGGATCTCAAATCAATCTTTGAGAAGCATTTGGAACCCTGTAACTGATCAAACATGTCATCAATCTAGGGAAGTGGGTATTTGTTCTTAATTGTAATTTTATTCAACTACATGTAGTCAATACACATTCTTAACGACCCATCTTTCGTTTGCATAAACAACACTGGTGCACCTCACGATGACACATTGAGCCGGATAAAACCCTTCTCGAGAAAATCTGTTAACTACTCCTATAACTCTTGTAGTTCTACTAGGGCCATTTTGTATGGGGGTTTGGATATGGTCGGAGTGCTTGGAAGTAAATCAATAGAAAAATCTATCTCCCTTTCAGGAGGACTTCCAAGCAAATCCTCTGGAAGGACCTCGAGGAACTCATTTACAATAGAAATTGACTGGAGAATCGCAGGCTCACATTCAATGTTTCTTACTCGAACCAAGTGGGAAATACAACCTTTGGATATCAACTTTTGAGCCTTACGGTATGAAATAAACTTACCTTTAGGTGTAGCAGCATTACCTTGCCATTCTGGGACTGGCTCGTCGAGAAAATGGAATCTAACATCCTTGGCTCTACAATCAACATTAGCACAACATGCCGCCAACCAATCTATACCCATAATGACATCAAAATCAACCATTTCAAGCTCAACTAGACCAGTGAAGGTTGATCTATCACATTCAAATACTACACAGTTTCAATAAACTCGTCTAGCTAACACAGATTCTCCAATTGGCATAGAAACAACAAATGGTATCGATATTAACTTAGTGACTGTATCAAATTGACTTGCAACCAATAGTGCAACATAAGAGAGTGTTGAACCAAGATTAAGAAAGACATATACTGCACAAGAATAAATAATCAAAGCACCTGTACCAACTTCAGGGGAGGCCTCCTGGTCTTGTCCAAAGCATAAAATCAATTCTAAGTAGCCCCAAAACTAGAAGCCTCTCTCCCTCTGCCTCTACCATGGCCTGATGCCAACAAAGGATCATGTCTAGGAGGTCGAACGGAGGATGACAAAGCAACTGCTGATCACGTTTGATCCGCCTCGACCCTATCTGAACAATGTCTCATAAAGTGCCCTGACTACCCACAATGATATCATGCATTCTTCCCATGACAGTACTGACCTGAATGAGATTTCCCACACTGAGGACAAGGAGGCAATGGTGGTCGCCTCTACCCCGCCACTCTTGTCGTCGAGAGCTAGATAGAGTTGGGCCGTGGTCTCTTCTCTGTCCCTAAAACTAAGGTGGGGCACTCCCTATAGGCCTAATTGACTGCCTGGATGATTGAACTCCTGGGTCACCCTGCGGCCCTATATAAGGACACAAAGTCCTAGCTCTCTTTCGTTTCTCTTGCTGTCTCTGAGTATCCTGTAGTTGATAAACCAAATCTTCCGGCCTCTGGGAGAAAGCCTGAACTTGTGCAATGTCAATGTGCTCCTGAGTAGATACCCCCAAACAATCTTGAGCTATATGAAGCCCCAACCCTAACATAAACTGATGAACTCTATCTTCCATTGTCTTAATCATGTGCGGAACATACCAGGAAAGAGAATTAAACAAAAGACAATACTCACGCACACTCATACTTCCCTTCTCTAGGTGAAAAAACTTCTCAGATCAAGCCCGTCGAAGCTCCCGGGGTAGATAGTGGTGCATAAAGGCCTCGGAGAACTCTTCCCACTCAGTTGGCGATGCATCGACTCCTTTGGATCGAGCCCAAGCCTCATACTACAATATAGGCACATCACGTAGTCTAAAGTCCGCAAACTCTACTTCCTTAGTCGATGTAGTTCGCATCACCTTCAGCACCCTATAAGTCTGATCTATAAAGTCCTGAGGATCCTCGCCCGGGTCTGATCCGGTGAATATAGGAGGGATCAAACTCAAGAACTCGCAGCCCCTAGAACTCTCAGTTGCCTGACCTCTATGTATCTCCATCGCATTCAATCGTCGCTCCAAAATTGAAGCTATACGAGCCATCAGGTGAACAACTCCCTCAAGACCCTGTCCTTCTGGCATAGCAGGAGGTACCATAGGCGTAGGAGGGTCTGCCACTCTACTACCCTCAGCTACTTCTGGTACGGGAGGAGTTGGAGGTCTATCAGCCATCACTCTAACTGGTGCTGGAGGAACTGTATTACCTGGGGCAACAGACTCACTCTGAGCCTCAAATCTATCTCCCTAATAAACTAGAGGGTGACAAGTTCCCTCTCTAATGGCTGTGCCAATCAACCTCGTAGTCATCTTGCTTGTCACAGGCATACTCTAAAACAATAACATGATATAGATATTGTAGTAATCATGACCTCTCCCTATAGCATGAACTATTAGTAAAAAAAGTGAAACAATTCCTAGATGTCTTATAGCCTCCTGATTATTGTATGGTGCACAACATACCCATAAGCAAGACTCTAATAGACATGTCTTAGTGGACTCCCTAGGATACGACTTCGTTCTGATACCAAGTCTGTCACGCTCCAAAACTAGGGTAAGGCGCAACTGCCACTCGATTCTTAATTGATCGAGAAGCCGGCTATATAGCAACTATAAATATAACACTAAGGATAACCAAGCCACCTATCACAACCAACCAAGATAAAATATTGGACCCATAATGTCTCGATAATAATGATTATACAACCTGGAAAGCCGACAAGGCTACAATAAAGCTAAATAGAGCAATGGAAAACCAACACGACTACACAACCAAAACTACTATACAAACTAGTCCATATCATCCTCTACGGAGTAAACAAACTGAAATGTACAGGACAGGGCCCCAGCCTACCCATTGATCTTGGGCAGATTTATATTGCCAAGTGATACTCAAACGTATCATTTTTACCTTGTTTGTTGTGCAATGTGTATATAATATCATGTAATTGGTAATAAAATGTGAATTTATACTAACCAACATGATTAGCATTTGTTTTGCAGGTAAATGTGATTTTTAGGAGCTAAAATGCATGTTGGAACTATGTCGGAGTTGGACTGGGATGCGAGCATGGAAAAGACCCTGGAATGCATGATTTATAGGGGCTCCGCGATGGAGCCGTGCCACGCTACCATCGCGGTAGCACACTGCCTGGACATGAATTAAAATGGCAATTTCCAGTGTGCCTGCGCGTCAGCTCCGTGGCACGGAGAGAGGCCTCCGCGATGGCCTCCGTGCCACGTTGAGGCTAATTTACCGGACCCTGGAAATTCCAGTGAAGGTCCGCGTCCATGCCGTGTCATGGAGGCAGTGCTCCGCGTTGGCCTCCGTGACACGTTGCTTGTTATTCCGGGAAACATTTCCCACTAGTATAAATAGCACACTTAGGTTTATTTTAATTAGTTTTAAGGAGTTTTGAGTTTTTAGACTGAGTTCAGAAGTGGGAGAGCAGGAACGTGGGTTAGCAGCAGTTGAAGATTGGAAAAGCTAAGGGATTTCTTCTCTTCCTTTCTTCTTTCTATCAATTGTACGTATGATTTACACTCATTTTAGGATGATCAATCCAAGAATGAGTGGCTAATTCTCTTCCTTGCTGAGGTTTTGAACATGTGTAATGAATTCTGATTTTAATTGATATGGTTTTATTCTTCTTCTTTAATGTTGTTCTATTAATTCTTGTTTTTACTGCATTAGTGATTGGCCAACATTAATGTATATCTAAAAAGTCCAATTTCACTCGAGAGAGCAAGAAATTGGAAAGTTGTGAATTAATAGGGTATTGTTCTTAACTTGATTTGGGAAAATTGGGTTTTGATGTGCTTTCCTGATAGAAATATACTTGAAAGCCGTATTAGTCAATTTAGGAACCAGAATTGTAATGCTAGGTCATAAATTGCATTCGATCACAGAAATGTAGACGAATGGTTTATGATTCTAAAGTGAAATTAAATACGAGAGTTTTAATTTCTAGGCGAATGTTCTTGACTAGCAACATGAAGAAGAGATTAACCAAATTATCATGATTATCAAGTTCATTACTTGTTCTTAACTTTGGCATGTTCACATCCATTGTCTGAATTCAAAAGTAAATAGTTGTTATTAATTGTAGTATATAGCTTAGAAACAAAAACTCAATTAACTATTGGTTACATTGTTGTTAGCATAATTAGAAGTTAAATAGAAATATAGTAAATTAGGCAATTTTACATATCTTGAGCCTCCTTGGATCGATACTTGGCTACTTAGCCACTTTATTACTTGTTTGACCACGTGCACATGCGTGTCGGTTTTTAATATAAATTACCAACGAGCAGAACAACCGCGAACACCCATGCTGTACTCAAAACTCAAATTTGTCAAAACTAGGACATGGTTCCTGGAAGAGAGGAGCATACCACTATTCTACTGAAATCTGGCTCTTACTACGTCTGAGATCTGCCTCGGCCTATACCTGCAGCACCATTGCAGGAGGGGGCCCCAAATGAAGGGACGTTAGTATGAATAAAATGTGTTGGTACGTTAGGTTGAAAACTATAAATATATAAGATAACAATGATAACTGAGCCAAAAATAAGGAATAGTAACAAACCAAAATCCTGAAAATTGTAACCTAACAATAACTCAATATTGAAGTGTAAATGCAATCATCTAATTCACAACAAAAACTATAACTAAAATATCGGGGGCCAGCCGATCATAAAATCCATATATAATTCGTTCAGCCAAGGTACCACATCGGGGTAAAAATAAAAAATGCCGCCAGCCTGTGTACCATACAGGGGTAAAGTCCATCCAGCCGGTATACCACATCGGGGTAAAATCAATAAATAATAATCATAATCATAAATGGAGCCGATATGGCTTATACTGGGTCAATTTAAAACATATAGCATAGAAATGACGAATACTAAATCTGTGGCCTGCATAGGCCTCCTTCGTAATGCATAATTGCAAGTTAGCACGTATAACATGTAAAGCTATAAAATAACACTTAAATGCATGTATTCAAAACTTGTATAAATTGTAAGAAACTCCGGATGACCTAAGAGTTTCAACAAGATTTATATATCGTGTCCAACGGGACATTAAAGCTTGGAGATTCGCTAGCTTGTCATTCGGCTTAAGAGAAAGGGATTATGAAATATCCCCTTGTCCTGGCATATTTCGTAACATAGACATAAGGTAAATTACAACCATAAATAGGAAATCATAATTCAACAAGCTCATTTACCCTTAATAGCTTGCAACATCTTTACTTGGCTTAAAATCTTTTACACATCATCATCTTAGCTTTTTCACCAATTTCAGTTAGCAACCAGAACTTTAAACACATTTAACATCACCTATATATATATATAACATACAGTAAGTACTATATAGAAATGCCCACACTGAGGGGTCTCCAACTTGATGTACAACTACAACAACAATCAACACGATATCCCACTTTAAATGCCTCACTCAAGCTAGACATAATCTCAACATTTAACCTCAATAATATATGGAACTTTGAATGATTAAATGAAGATTATCATACTTCCTAAATACTTCTAAAGATTTTCTTGCTCATTCTGTTCAGAATGCACAAATGGTGCTTAAAAGAACAATGGACGGGTGCCTTACATACCTTTCTCCGATGAACTTTTGTTAAGCCGATTTCCTATTTCAATGATCAGCCTTCAACCTCCTTAATCTAGTGGTTTTATAGGCCAACAAAAATCTTAATATATAGCACAAAATGCAGCCCAAAATAACTAATCAAAGGAAGTCACAATAGCAACAACAACACACGGCAACATCAACAACATTTATCCCTTTTCTCAACTAGTTTTCACTAAAATTTGAGGGATAAATAAGATGAAATTTTATCTTAGTTCTGCTGTAATTATTCCCCTCAATATGAAGTATAATTCCAGTAAAATAAACAACCAAAAAGGCTAAGGAAAATGAGCAAAACTCAGCTTACAAACAGTCCATTGGCAGCTCACTTAGCTGCCAATTTCCAGCTTTTTGCTTTGCAATTTGAGATTTTTAAAAGAGCGAAATCCTTACCTTTCCTCCCGGTTTCAGTACCTACTAAAAGATAGATATATAGTCAGTCCAAACAGATTTTGAAATTCAATAAAATCTTGCCAAAACGAGCTCCAAAACAGCACCTAGCACACTTAGCAAAGTATTCTCAACTTATGTTGTGATTTTCTTGAACTTTGCTTGATGTTCCTCCTTGATTTTAACGAGCTCCAAAACAGCCCCTAGTACACTTAGCAAAGTATTCTCAGTTTGTCTTGTGAATTGCTCGAACTTTGCTTGATTATCCTCCTTGATTTGTTCTAAATTCTGGAATTGAGAGAAATGAAATCCTTAGCAAGTTGATCAATTTAGATTAAGATGTAAATGTTTTGTACAAGTGAAAAATTAGATTTTAAGTAAACAGGGCGGTGGAGGCGCTAAGGCATCATGCCCGCGTCACCGCTCAGGGTACTTTAGTAAAATGCTCATAACTTCTTACTCCAAACTCTGATTGACAAGAGCTTTGAAGTTCTGAAAACTAGACTCAAGGATCTTTAATTTGATTGGGGCTTCTAATTCATTATATATTAGGAGATATGATCATTTAAAGTTGACCCTTACTTATGAACTTCACATACTCTTTGCATTTTTGTTCATACACATTTCCCTTATCATCTACAACCAATATACAACCCATACTTCCCTTAACCTAGCATACAATCATCAAATAATAACCAAAATTTTTTTGGGGTTTAATAAATCTATTGGGCGTATATCACCAATCGAAAGAAATCAAGATCACATTGCAGTCCTACAATCCTTGACCAGCGAATCTGACACCCCATACACAAACCTGTTCATAAGAGCTCTCTAATCTTCCACCATCTCCAGTTCATATTTGGATAGCCGGGTGAACTCCTAGGTGTACTATTGGATAGTCATATAATTTTTCCTCAAATTGACGAACTCCGTCGCCTTTGCCTCCCTTAACTCCCTAGGGAAGAGTTTGTCTAAGAAGGCTGTCGTGAACTCCTCCTAGCTCACAAGAACGTTTCCCATAGCTCTACCATCCCTCCATTGATGGTATCATATATAAGTAACCCCCTTTAGCTGATAGGAGGCTAAGTCTGCACTCTCTTTTCCCATCCCCCCTATAATTTAGTTGATCTTCCGAATCTCTTCTAGAAACTCATGTGGGTCCTCATCCACTCTCGATCTAAGAAACTCAGGGAGTTCATTTTGATGAAATCCCTAACTTGAGCTGCAACTGCATTCCAATTCTAGGGAACATGAGCCACTACCTGCTGATTGACCTGAGTGGTCAAGGCCCGAGCCAATAACTGAAATGCTACCCTAAACTCAGCATGAGAGACCTTCTCAGGCAAAGGACCTACTGGTGCTAGCGGGTCTTGCAGATGCTCATCCTCGTTTCCATCCTCATTACCATTTCTATTCTTGTTCCTTTCCATTCAGATGATGTGGAGGCATGATTCTACAAATGTGTATAGCACTAGTTGAAGGATAGAGAGATACTTCATCGCACGACATAGATCATAAAGAAAAGGGAAATTTCCGAAATAGTCTTGTAACCTCTCCCCAATGAGTGTGGTGCGCTTCACACCCATGGAAAAAACTCTACTTAACGTGACTTTCAGACACCCTAGGACAAACTGAACCTTCTCTCTGATACCAAGTTTGTCAGTATCCGAGCTGAGACCTCATATTGAGACACGGGATCTAGAACCATGAATGTCTCCAAATCGACCCATGGCACGAACATAGTGTCTAAAGAGTATAAATTAGCGAAAACTAATAAAATGAACATGAATAAGAAGAAGTCTACACACGTAATAATCTTAAATTGAGTAAACACTGACAAGCTATGTTTCTACATATTGTTTGACAAGCCTCTAACATAACTGATAAGATGATAGGACAACATCCCCAACTAGCTCGACACAAGTCTGTAACTGAAATAACAAAATAACAAACTAAATTGAATATCCTCGAAAGATGAGGACTCACCAACACTGGATAATAAGACTGATACAGAAGCAGGACTAGTGGCGTGGCTGGGTCTGATCTCTTGGACCTGTATCATGAAATGATATAGCATAGAGTATGCGGTCAGTACTTTGAATGTACTGAGTATGTAAGATAAATAAAAATGCACTAGGAAAATACATAAGAGTTCATAAGAGTAGGACATTTCAGACATGAAGTGATAATCACAACATAAACATGAGGACTCAAGCTTTTCAGAACCATTCATAAACTAGTCATAATCATAATCATAAGAGAAACCTTATAAAACATAACTTGAGCCAAATTATCGTAATCATGATCATGCATGAGACACGAGGAATAATGGGAGGACTCGTTTTAAACGACACCATCATGATAGAGCTTATATGATGCCCTATAGGATCATACACTTGAATCAACACTTGAATTCTTGAACTTGAAGAGAAATTTGGGCATGAGAGTGAAACGAAACTCTCATTCATAGCCCTACATACCGGAGTAAACTGATTCTTATCTTGAATTTGAAAAATAAGGAGATCTCGAGGAAATTGGAAGATTTCTAAGCTTAATCTTCAACAGAACCCTCTAAACATTCATGCATGGGAGTTGAATGAATTAGGATAGGTTAAATTCCCCTAATACACTCCTTTTAGGGTTGAAAATGATGTAGTATAGGGCTCAGGAGCTTTGGATTTATGAAAATATTCTTAATGAATTTACAGGAAAATTGTTCTGTCAGCTACTACGAATAATACCATAAGTCGTATAATCCTCTTATGACTCGTGGTATCCTCCCAAAATCTCCAATCCTCTGAATATTTCTACAAATATTACTATGATACGTAACACAATCCTATGAGTCGTACCATCACCGTACCATCGATCACTTGATAACTCTGAAGAGTTGCTATGAATCCTTATCACGAGTTGTACCCATATACTATGACTCATAGTAGGAACTCGTGGTCAAAATATCTGACCTGATCCACGAGTCTTCCTATGACTCGTACTACTAACCTACAACCCATAAGTTGAGTCATACTGAGGCAGAAATGTAGATTTTTCTGCGGAACTTATTTCCATTTCTCCTATCTAGTCTTAGAAACTTTCAGGGTATTACACAACCTAGGATATGCAATTGAGTCACGGGTCTAGGCATATCTCTGTGCCAAACTTCTTACCCCTCTGATGCTACACTTGCATTTTATCATTCATGATTTGTGAATCGCCGGCCAACAACAGGTGCTGGGAAGCGGCCTGAAGCCTCGAGCCCTTCACCTACACTTCAGCTGGTGTTTCGCTAGTCTTGACCGCGTTACACAGGTGACACGCCATCTAGAAGCTATTTCTCAATCCACATAGCCAAAATTTCTCTCAAAAAACAAGTCTTACTCACACCTTCTTACATTAAGATTCACTCATTCAAACAACAAATCAAATAGAACATGATGATTTTCCCTTAAGAAAGACGTCACTCAATCTATCATCGGGCATATCGTGCTTTTTTAGCGTATGGGGTTACTCAGACTTCAACCCCAACTATTATATCCAACATACAATTCACCAAAATGAACACTCACAGCCACTATATCCAATTAATATTCACCCCTCAACATACCCACATAATGAGAAACAGTTGACATAGCAAAAGAACAAAAATGGGTAATAGGGAACATGTGCACTGAAAAATATCGAATGCAACATGATTCACATTCTCAATTAATTTTAAAGCAATGTAAGAGATCATGAACACATACCAATTTTAGATTTTGATAAAAAGTGCAGAAATAAAGCTTTGAGCTTGCCCAACAATGGTGATTCAAAGAGTGAAAGTTTATGTTTCTAAGGGAGAGTTCGAGTGAGTGGAAGTGAGAATAAGAGAATGAGAATGAGAGTTTACATAGGTTGAGTAGAGGGAGAGTGATTGGGTAGTAGAAAGGTGGGTATTAATGGTGAATTTTAATGAAGGGAAGTTGGGAAGGTGGAGAGTTGTTGGAAAGTGAACTATTGTATAAGAGGGAAAGTGAAAATGAAGTCTTTATGGGTATTAATTAGAAAGGTTGAACAGTATTGAAAACCTAGGTCGGGTTGGTCAATGGGCGGTCAATATTTTAAATGAAATTCATACCTCTACCGGCGCTGAATCAGCAGCCGCTGACTGTACTGATGCTTCACTACTCCAGGCATTGGTGGCCTCCACTTGCGCGCAGTTCACTGTCTGAAAGTTGTTATTAACCGACGATTTGCAGGTTGTCACCTACGTTCCGCCGGTGGATCACAGTTCATCACTCCCTTCCTAGGAATACTGCTTATAATCGAAGTTGAACTGGCGGTTCACGAAATGGCACCAGCGTTTTGCACCATCGGTTCTCTCCTCTTTTCCATCATATTCTCGACTCCACCTTCATGTGGGCGGTGACTCGCGCTTGAAAACCAACGTTTTGCCGGTCTAGTGTAGTAGCTCCCTCCAATTTTCCTTCGCCTTGTTTCTCATCCAATCCTCCTACAAAACCAAAATCAACAAAGCATCAATTATTAGAACATAACAACACTTGGATTGCCTCTGAAGAAGCGTCTTATTTAACATCGTGTATGACAAAGGTGTTTTTTTGTGGCTCATCAAGATATGCAACTTCTACCATATTGATTTATTGCTAACGCTCCCAAATATTTTTTTACTCATTGGCCATTCACTTTGAATCTCAGGACATCATCTCTTTCAAGATCAATGGCTCCATTCTCAAAAACTTGGGACACCTTAAAGGGACTCGACCACTTAGATTTGAACATTTTGGGAAACAACCTCAGGCTAGAGTTGAAAAGTAGCACCTTATCTCCCGGAGTAAATTCCCTTTGCCAGATTTTCTGATCATGATAGTGATTCATCTTGCTTTTTAAAGTGAAGCATTTTCATAAGCCCTTCTCCATAACTTGTCCATCTCATTGATATTTTCCGTTCGCCCATAACGACTTTCCTCCAATCAAGTTATAAGCTCTTCAAGGCCAACATTGCTTTATTCTCCAATACCACAAGTAAATGGCAAGCTTTGCAAAGACTAATTGATATAGGGACATTCCAATTGGCATTTTGGATGCGGTTTGGTATGCCCACAAGGCGTCATCGAGTTTCCTTGCCCAGTTTGTTCTATTGACATTGACTGTCTTAGTCAAGATAGACTTGATTTTCGGATAAGAGACTTCTGTTTGGACACTAGTTCGAGCATGATAAGGGGTAGAAACCTTTTGCTTCACATCATACTTTTCTAGCAAGGCACTAAACAATCGATACCAAAAATATGATCCTCCATAACTGATGTGTTATATGATGATAGCTCTAAGGGTGCCAAACCGTGAGAAAATGTGCTTTTTTGAAAAGGCTGTTATGTTCCTCCCCTCATTGATGGGAAATGCCACAGCTTCCACCTATTTAGATAAATAATCAACAGTCACCATAATGTAAGTGTTTCCATAAGAGCTCACAAAAGGGCCCATAAAATCAAACAATTCTCCTCTAGGATTGGTGTCAACGGAAGCTCATGTCGCCTAGAAATACTTCTTGTTCGTTGACATTGATGACAATTCTTAACAAAGTCATGGGCGTCCTACTAGATATTGGGCATATAAAATCCACACTGTAGCACTTTTGTCGTTGTCCTAACACTCCTATAATGGCCCCTAATCGATGATGAATGATAATCCTCGAGGATTGGCATAATCTCAATTTCTGGGAAACATCTTTGAATTATACCATCAGCACAACTACAGAAGAGGTATGGGTCGTCGTAATAAAGCTTCGGAACATCATGTATGAATCTCTTCTTCTAGTGAAAGGTCAACCCTTCGGAAATGATATTACTCGCCAAATAATAAGCAAAATTTGTAAACCAAGGTGTCAAGTCATGGGATGCAGCCAAAATATGCTCATCAATGAAGTCATCATTAATTTCCTAATGTACCCCGACTTACCATCTGTCTCTAAGCAAGGTTAGCCACTTGATTATCACATCCCTTCTTTTCCTTTACTTCAAAATAGAATTCTTGTAGAAAAAGAATCCACCTAATAAGCCTGGGTTTAGCATCTTCCTTTGCCATTAAGTATCGGAGTGTGGCATGGTCTATGTGCACCACCACCTTGGTCCTTAGCAAGTATGCCCAAAATTTTTCAAATGCAAGCACTACTGCGAGCAGCTCTTGTTCTGTTACTATGTAGTTTGTTTGTGCATCATTTGTGGCTTTGCTGGTGGAGTAAATGGGGTGGAAAATCTTTTCCTTTCTCTGTCCGAGAACTTCCCCTAACACTAAACCATTAGCATCACACATTAATTCAAAGGTTTTAGACTAGTCTGGTGTGGTGATGGTTGAAGAGAATACAAGCTTCTCTTTGAATTTCATAGAATGCCTCATATAATTCTCATGAAAATTAAACTTTGCATCTTTTTCCGATAATCAGAATAAAGGATGTGCTACTTTGGAGAAGTCTTTTATAAAACAGTGGTAAAATTCTACATGTTCCAAAAAAATCCTAATGCCCTTCACAGTTTTTGTCAGAGGTAAATGAGCAATGGCATTAATTCTATCTTGGTCTACCTCAATCCCCATCTCGATAATCTTGGGCCCCAGAACAATACCTTCTTTTACCATCAAGTGATACTTTTCCCAATTAAGTACCAAGTTTATTTCCTCGCATCTTTTCTACACCTCTTCTAGGTGAACCAAACAGTCTTCAAATGAATTTCCTACAAGAAGTCGTCCATGAAGACTTCTATATTTTCCTCTACCGTGTTGGAAAAGATTGACATCATAAGTCTATGGAAAGTAGTTAGAGCATAACAAAGCCTGAAGGGCATCCTCTTAAATGCAAATGTTTCATAAGGGAATATAAATGTGGCTTTCTCTTGATCTTCCGGAGCTATAGAAATCTGATTGTGGCCTGAGTATCCATCCAAAAAATAATAATAATCTTCCCAACCAAGCATTTAGCATTTGGTTAATGAATGGGACTGGAAATTGATCCCTCTTGGTCCATAAGTTTAACTTGCGGTACTCCATACATACCCTTCATCCGATAACTGGAAGTGTTGCAATCAACTCATTCTTCTCGTTTCTTACCACTATTATTCCACCTTTTTTCGGCACCGATTGGACTGGGCTTACCCATGTTCTATAAGCTATTGGGTACACAACTCCAACATCTAACCACTTGATAATTTCTTTCTTAACTACCTCTTGCATCGATGATTCAAATGTCTCTGATGCTCAACTGAAAGGCTACAATCTTCCTGAAGGTTGATCTTGTGAGTACAAATACTCGTAGGTATACCAATGATATCAGCTATAGACCACCCTATTGCTCTGATATGCTTCCTCAAGACTACTAAAGTGTTTCCACTTGTTCATTATTGAGCAAAGTGAGATAATTACCAGGAGTGTCTCTTTTTCCTTCAAATGCATATTGCAAATGGGTAGGTAACCGTATGAGCTCTAAGACTTGTGTGTGAAATGATGGACGGTTGTGATGGTGGAGTCATCCGATTCTTGAGGTCAAGATCAAGTTTCTTTTGGTTGAAAGGAGTAGGTTACCAACCCATTGCTAACATGACACACCTTTTCCAATCCTCCACTATTCAGGAGAATGCTTTCGAACATTTCTTCCAAGATTTCTTCTTCCACCCCTATTCTATGGGTTCTTCCTTCACATTGGTTGGGAGAGGTGGGGTATTTTCTTTCTTTATCACCTTTTGGGTTGCCATTTGAGATGCTAATAAGTTCATTGTATCTTCTAACCATCTGATGGACACTTTGGGGTGCTTCACCTTTTGAGTGAGGTCCAAGAGATCACTTTGTAGCTCCTGAATCCCTGAATTAGTCAAAACAACTTGCTTAAGCACAACCTCCAGCATGCTTTCAATGCTGGATGAGAAGGACTCTTCACTCCCCTGACTACTCATATCAGTTGTACAAATAGCCTCCAGCATGCTTTCAATGCAGGATGAGAAGGACTCTTCACTCCCCTAACTACTTGTATCAATTGTACAAATAGCCTCCAGCATGCTTTCAATGCAGGATGAGAAGGACTCTTCACTCCCCTGACTACTTGTATCAGCTGTACAAATAGAGTTCTAACCTTGATTTTCATTATAAGGATACCAAAAGCCCTGGTTGGCTTGTTGATACCTCATATGAAAACCCATCATATAATTTGCTAACAACTCAATTTGCTTCATCACCACCATCAACATAATGTCTTTTCTCTTCTCCCTCCTCCATATTTCATTCATTAATCAGAGAGTTTCGACATAAGATGCCCCTTTGGGATTTCTAAATAACCTTTCAAAGGGGCTCATTATCAGACTAATCAATAATTCAACAATGGGAGGAAGAAACACAAGATGCTAAATTAATTTAACTCAACAATAAACTAGGGGATATTTAACACTATTCCCCAACAACGACGCCATTTTTGATAACGTCCAAATTAACTCCTCATAAAGAGAAAGTGTAAACAGTCGTTGGCAAAACAAATATACTCGATGAGTGTCAAGGTCGAATCCCATCGAGAATAGTACTTAGATGGCACGAAAGCTGTCTATCAAGTCAAACTAAGAAGCATCATTCTATTTAAAACAAACAATGAAAATTTTGGGGTTCAAAATATTTCAATTAAAATGTAAAAACAACTATTGATTAACCAATAAGATAACCAACTTGAATTAACAAAAGTGAGCAAGAGCTAGGCCTATGCTTTTGAATGGGGTGTCAATTTGATTGGAATTGACTAGACAATCAAATTATTACTCATAAATATAAATAACCAGGGACAAGGTGGCACCTGATGTTTCTCAACCACGAGAGGTGCCGTTTGCCTCAGGTTTTCTCAAACCCCAAGGTCCCATACAATATATCCATTAAGACTTGGGTCAGAGTTGAGCTATTTCTAGCCTCAAATCTCTCATGCGTGAATGATTATGGATTTTTAGCTATCTCTAGCCTAACTACATACAATCAATACCCAATTACTCACCATTACTTTCTCACCCATACTCAATTTTCCTTTTTCAAGCAAACATAGAGTAAGTAAACATCACCCACATTTGCAACTGTGAGTATGTCGAGAAATTTTGTGTTATATCTGGTAATCCTTTATAATATCCAAATTATAAATAGTGAGAAAACAATAGATTTATATTAAATGAGTAACTCTAATATTAATTTAATAGAACCCAATCCAATTTAACCCCTACTCATGCACACACCCCAAGCAAAGAGATTTAGCTACTCATTGATGAGAAATATAACATTAAATCAACAATTAAAATGATGACATTCATCATCAAAGAGTTAAATTCAAACTCACAAATGTCTTCAATGGAGGTACCCTGAAAAAGAAGAAGAAAAAGCTACTCTATATGCTATCTCTCCCTCACTTTCTATTCTCTACAAAGTTGGAAGGAATGATATGGTACTTTCTAAAAGAATATAAAGAAATAGGTCAAAATGCTCCTAAATTTTTATGTTGGACAATTTTTCCCTTCCTGCAGGTGGTGTCACTTGCAAGTCACCAACGTTCCGTCGGTGCCCATCCGTGAAACACTGTTGCATCGCATCTGCTAAGGCAGTGAGCCTAGGTAGAACCGATGCTAGCATCGGTGGTTCGCAGGTGTTGAACTGCATTCAACTGGTGAACCTTTCACTCTGGCCAATAAGCTTCTGAGTTCTAGTCAGCGTTTTCTCCTGCTCTATTCGGTGGAGCGCCAGTCCCATTCAGTCAAGCTTCAGTCCTCTTCTTAAATTCCATGCTTTTTCTCAAGTTCTTTCTTTCTCTTCTTAAATTAAATATCTATAGAAACAAAAGAGAAAGAGCATAAAATTCTCTTAAATGACTTGATATCTAAGAAAAAGCTCATGTTTAAAAGCTTAATGTGTTGGTAAATTACCAACTTATCAGTGTGGGTTTGAGTCTTCAGGTGACTGCCCAGCACCCGTGTTTCACCTGCGCTTTGTAGATCATGACTGGTGAAATGCTGGTGTAGTGTTGGTAGGGCATAATTCGGTCCAATTATCTGCCCAGACCAGTGGCAACTCGCAGGTCTCCACTGGTGCTTCGCAGTTGTGTCGCTGATACTGCTGATACATGATTTTTAAATTTCACCTTGTTGTCATTCAATTCTTGGAATTTTATTCTTAGCTTAGTTTAGCTATTTCCTTTAATTTCATATCGTCAAACACACAAAAATAGTAGTGTGTGGCACTAACATTTCTTTTGCAACATAATGACTTCATCCAGGAAAGGGGACAAAGGGAAAGGCGCCCTCTACATCCAAAAGTAAAGGCAAGGGAAAGGCTAAGGCAACCCCAGCCCCCACCAACACTAGATAGGCCATCATCTTCTGTGTGCCTAACATGAAGGCACATTATGTTATCTATAAAGGAAGGAAAATCACCATGGAGAAAAGATTTGATCTGGTGGGGCTGGGGAATGATTTCAAAAATATCACTGCTAAATTCAACCATTGATAATGGCACAGGTTTGCTGATCCTTTCCCAGATATTAAATCAACCTTGTGCCAGAATTTTATGCTTCTTACCAGGCACGCCAGGAAGCAATGAAGCATAAGGGGAAGGTTGATGAGTTCCCTTGTCTTCACTCAGTCAAGGTCCAGGGTGTGGAGGTAGATATTACTTTGGCCGCCATAAATGCATTATTTTGGGTGGATGAGATCGATCCAAGAACCAAGAATGCAACAAAAGTGGCCAAAAAAGAAAAGCAGTTCATTTGGATAGCTCTCATCAATGCCAATGGGAAGCCCTTATGGGACTCCATGGGTGGTGATATCACGAGGCATTATCTCAAGTTTGAGGTAAGTTTTGGTTGGAGTTTGTTTCCAGCTGAATTATGACATTGAAAAATGACCAAAGAGTAAACTTGGAGGCAACCATACTCATCATCTGCATGATGACCAAGGTACCCACTAACTTTAGGGAAATAGTGGCCATCCAAATGAGCATAAGGCTAGGAAGCAGGGAATGTCCATGCCATATACTATTCTCATTTCTTAGTTGTTATTCAATGCAGGGGTACAATTATTCCTTGAGGAATCCCCTAGCTCCATCACTAGTGTTATCAATATTGAAAAAAAGAGGGATGGAGAGGCACCTAAGGTGAAAAGAAAGAGATTACAAGGATGGGAGACTCTAGAGGACTCAACTTCTCATGAAATAGAGGAGTCCCCCATTGCTCCTAACCTTAACATGCCTCACTCCGAGAAATCGGGGCATGTATATGGGGAAGCACCATTTAGGCAACCTTCTCCTCCTTTCACATCTTCTCGCCCAAGCAGAATACAAAAGCTAGCTGAGATGGCATAATTTCATGAGAGCCAACTTCAAAAGTTGGCCTAGAATCTCTTGGCTCTTATTGCCAGAATAGTGAAAATAGAGATGAAGAATGTGTTAGACAACTATAACAAGCTATGCTCCTGAGTCGATATGGTTGAGTGAGTTTTCTCTTCTCTTTGAGCTAAGGTGAGAGAGTGGAGAGACCGACACCAATGGAAGAACTGGACATGAGGATCCTCGATGCAGCCATGGCAGCCCCATTTAAAGCCCGGGGCCCCATTGATGATCTATTCGAGGTTTTAGGTAGGGATGATGAGCCACACTTGGGTGCAGGTAGCCTTGATGAAGATGAAGAGGCAAATGATGATGAGGATGAATAGCCGCTTCAGGGAGTTCCCACCATCCTTTGTTCTTCATGTTTACGTTGGGAACAATGTACATTCATAGTTTGGGATGGGTTGTGTATCCCTTTTGTTGGTCTTGTGTTGGTCCTTTTGTTGCCCTTTTCGGGATAAATTTCTTATGCTTGGTTGATTTTTAGTTTTAGTTATGCCCTTGTCATGCTTTTGATTAAAAGAAATGTTGTGTGTTGAATTGTTAGTGCCAATGATGAGTTATTCTAAATTTGCAAATGTTGTTGACCCATGTTTTAATAATCTCCTTTGTTTATAGTAGTTAGAAAATAAACTTCAAGGGTTTTTTTATGCCACGATTCTTTTTCAGGGAGCGATTTTCTTTTCTTTTCTTTTATTATCGAACCGGGCGACATTTCCCAATGATGTATTGAGAGGCTAATTTCTTAAGGGAAAATGCCAAGTTTAGAATCCATTTTGAGTTGGTTATTGTGATTTTTTTGGAGAGGTACGACCGAAAATTTCTTAAATGGCATTGAAAAAATGAATTTTGATGAAAAACGGGCATTTGAATTTAAAAGTTGAGTGCTCTTTTTTCATAAGTTGCACATTCCTTGTTTGGCTTTTGATTCACATGATATATTGTTTTAAGTCATACACTTGATATGGTTATGAACATTTTGTGAACCCCTTTGAGGATGATACCTTGTGAGGTTAGGTTTTAGCTTAAATTTCATGCATAAATGGTTTTCTGGAACTTGCCCCAAGTTTGAATCAAGGAAAAATCCTAGATATAGCTGCACTTAGAACATGATTTTAGGATTTCTTTTGATAGCTATTTCACCTATATGACCTCCTTGAACATTAATCCTTGCTAGCCAATGTTGAACCTTTATACCTTTTCGTTAAGAACCACATTATGAGGCTATTACCCTTTTGTAATTCCTCTTTTGGCACCCATCCTCCCTAATGCTAGATGTGAGAAAAAAAAGCAAAAATGATGCTTGAGGCTCAAAAAGTGTGGGAGTAGAAAAGGGAGAAATGAGGCAATAGCCTAAGTTTGGCGTTTGCAAAAGGAAAATGGAAAAAATTATGTGAGCTTCAATGTGAGGTAGCACCAAATTATGAGGATATGAATGAATTGATTTGGTAAAAAGAACCTTTAACCCTTAGAAAAAAAAGCCTAATTTTGGTAAGTTGCTACCTCTTACTTAAACGAGATTAAAAGAGGTAACTAAGGAGATATAAGGGTGGCTCTTGTTACGAAAGTGAAAATGTTGATCAAGGAGAGATAAGGTGGGGGTGATCTCAAGAGAAAATGGAGTATGCAAAAATGTTCATAAAAAAGGCATTAGGGAGGTTCTAATCACTAGCACTAAAAATTACTATTACCTTTAACCCTAGCCTTCATTATGGCCTCCAATTCCTAATTAATTTCAAGTGTAGCAACTATACATTAGTGGCGAGTTACGCGAAGGGCAAGCTTATGGGTCAAGTTATGTGTGTGAGAATTTTTTTGTGAGAGTGAGTGTATTTTTTTCATTCTATAATCTCTTTGAGTGTAATTGCTTGAAAGTTAAATGGTATTCTCTATTGATGTGAGTGTCATCACTTCCTTGTAGAACATGCTTTCATGTGCCAAAAGATGTGATTGAGACAAGAATGGAGTGAGCTTAAGACGAACATTGAATGTGAATTTCTAACGAGTTAAGATGCAATATAAGCTTTATTTGATCAACCATGCCCCCTTGTTTTGGATGAAATTGCTAATCATGCCAATTGTTTGTGGTTACCTCTTTAAGCATTTACAGAAAGTGTTGAGTCTTCTCTTTTTCTTTGAGTCGATGAGCGATTTTGCGGGTTCCTAGCAGTCTCTTGTGAAAAATCTCATTTAATGTGGCATGCTTACTGTAATTGTTCAACTTTAAAGAATTGCTTGCTTGAGGACAAGCAATGGTTCAAGTATGGGGGTTGATGAGTTGGTAATTTACTAGATAGAGAAATATAGAGTTAGCTTTTCTTCATCATCTTCTTCTTCTTCCTCAAGGTAAAAACTCCATTGAAGGAAAATTTGAGCTTGCAATTTACTCTTGATGATGAATTCTATGAGTTTATTTACCAATATAATCTTGTATTTTTCATCTATGAGTGGCTAAATTTTGCTAGGGGTGTGTGCATAATTGAGGCTAAATTGGATCGGGTGTTGCTAGATTGATTTTATAATTACTCATTTGGTATAAATATGTTGTTTTCTCCAAATTATAATTGAATTATCCATAGTTGCAAATATGGGTATGTTTACTTGTTCTATTATTTCTTGAAAGGGGGAATAGAATATGGATAAGAAAATAATGGTAGGTATTTGGCTCTTGATTATGTGGGATTGGGCTAGAGATAACCAAAATCCATTTTCATACACCCATTAAAGAGTTGAGGCTAGAGATAGTTCAATTCTTACCCAAGACATAGTGGATTAATTATTTGGGAGCTTTGGATTTGATAAAACCCAAGGAAAAAGGCACCCAAGTGGTTGAAAAACATCGAGTGCCACCTCATCCATGGTTATGTATACTTGAAAGTAATTTAATTCCTGGTTAGTTCCAATCCAATTGATTCACCATCAATAGCGCACCCCTGGCCCTTGCTCATCTTTGTTCATTTAATTTGGTTGCCTTGTTTTTGATTGATAGTTTATTTAAATTCAAAATTTGATCCTACTTTCCCTCAATATTTACTTTTCCATTTATAATGCAATGATGAAATTCAGTTCAATTTGATAGAAAACTTTTTTGCCATCATATTTCTATTCCTTGTGGATTCGACCCCGATTCACAAGTTGGGTAATTATATTGCGATTGATGTTTACACCCTTTCCTTGTGAGGAGTGGATTGTTCGCGCTCTGCTGCTCGGTATATATTATACACCGACATGCAAGTGTACGTGGTCAAACAAGTAATAAAGTGGCTAAGTAGCCAAGTATCGATCCAAGGAGGCTGCTCTAGATATGCAAAACTGCCTAGTTTACTATATCTCTATTCTATTTCTAACTATGTTAACAACAATCCAACCAAGAATTGAGTAAGTTTTGTTTCTAAACTAATTATCTACTAAAATTAATAACTACTATTTACGTTGAGTTTAGACAATGGATATGCACATGCCAAGGTTAAGAACGAGTAATGAACTTGATAATCATGATAATTTGGTCATCTTCTTCTTCATATTGCTAGCCAAGAACGTTTGCCTAGAAATTAAAACTTCCGTATTTAATTTCACTTTAGCTTCATAAACCATTCGTCTACATTTCTGTGATCAAATGCAATTTATGACCTAACACTACAATTCCGGTTCCTAAATTGACTAATACGGCTTTCAAGCATATTTCTATCAAGAAAGCACATCAAAACCCAATTTTCCCAAATCAAGTTAAGAACAATACCCTATTAATTCACAACATTCCAATTTCATGCTCTCTCGAGTGAAATTGGACTTTTTAGATATACATTAATGGTGGCCAATCAAGAATGTAATAAGCACAAGAATTAATAGAACAACATGCAAGAAGAAGAAGAAACCATATCAATTATTACCAACATTCATTTCACAAGTTCAAAACCTCAGCAAGAGAGGAATTAGCCACTCATTCTTGGATTAATCATCCTAGAATGAGTGTGAATCATGCATACAATTGAAGGAAAGAAGAAGGGAAGAGAAGAAAACTCTTATCTTTTCTATTCTTCAACTGCCACAAAACCACGTTCCTGCTCCCACTTCTGAACTCAGGCTAAAAAACTAAAACTAAAAAAAACTCTCTTTAAAAATAACCTAAGTGTGCTATTTATACTAGTGGGAAATTTTTCCCGAAATAACAAGCAACGTGTCACGGAGGCCAACGCGGAGCACTGCCTCCGTGACACGGCGTGGACGCGGACCCTCTCTGCAAATTGCATGGTCCGGATAATTAGCCTCAACGTGGCACGGAGGCCATCGCGGAGGCCTGTCTCCGTGCCACGGAGCTGACGCGCAGGCACACTGGAAATTGCCACTTTTATTTCTGCCCAGGCAGTGTGCTACCGCGATGGCAGCGTGGCACGACACCATCGCGGAGCCACTGCAAAATATGCCATCCGAGGTCTTTTCCATGCTCGCATCCAAGTCCAACTCCGACATAGTTCCAACACGCATTTTAGCTCTTAAAAATCACATTATCCTGCAAAACAAATGCTAATCATGTTAGTTAGTATAAATTCGCATTTTATTACCAAATACATGATATTATATACACATTGCACAACAAACAAGGTAAAAATGATACGTTTGAGTATCACTTGGGCATATAAATCTGCCCAAGATCACTACCCCACACTTAAATCCTTGTTCGTCCTCGAACAACACATACACAAATCATGCACATCACATCTCAACCTTTGTCACTATGGTGCAACCATTTACGTTACGGTCATACCGATTATTCGATTTTTGCAAATCATCAAGAAAACATGCTTGGTCGTACAAGACAATGACCTTAATACATCGAGGCTTCCTAGACTTTTAAGAATTTATTCTTGATATTGGCAAACTCATGCAAATCAACTAATCAAGAAATCCGACACGAAAATCAATCTTTCATCAAGCATGTACCCTCACAACTCGAGAGAAACTTCCCCTTTTATGCTCGTGCAGCACAAAAACATGCACGTAGGGGCATATAGAAATTAATTTCACTCTCTCTCCCAAAAGAATTTACATGCATCATGTCATGACCCATAGGCTTGCCCTTAGTGTATTACTCCACTAATATAAAGAAATGCAGTGTAGGATCAAATAGGACTTTTAATGGGTTGTAACTGGGCTATGGATCTAGTATATATATATTGGATTAGCCAATAATAGTTGCTAGCATCCTTAAGCGCCTTTTCAACTCATTCCCATCGACTCATGGACATTGTTCCTCTCTTTTCTCTTTTTCTCCCATTCATGCTGGTTTACTTTCATACAGCCCATTTCATCAGGCACACTTGACCCCAAACGGAAGGTTTTCATGTATCCTCAATTTCATTTAATTACAACTAGTGCCTCTTCAACATCATCTTTTCTTTCCTCACTTTGCTTTTCTTTTCTTTTCACTCTTTTCACTCTTTAACACTTTGGGAAACAATTTGTTTTGTTCTTTGTAAGCGCTTAAGAGCTTCTTATAGACTTTAAGGCTAATGAAAAGAAGGAATCAAGCTTAGTTCATACAATTCTGGACAAAAGAAAGAAATCGGCTAAAGGCTCAACGGGCTGACTAGGGTATACAACATATAAAAAGGTAGAACTTGACAAGAAAAAAATGGAAACTAACGGTTAAAACAAAGAAATGCCTACATCCTTTCCGACACTACACCTCCTTCATTTCGCTTTGTATACACGCCAGGCAAGTTCTAGACAATTCACAATGACATGGAATAGCAAAACCTCACTCACACTTCATGCACATGCTCGAATCAAGATGCATTCACAGACTCTTTAATTAGTCAAGTACATGAATTCAAGATTAAGCCTCAATCATAATGAACCAAATTCTATAGCCTAGGTAACTCAACATATTTACACAATTACATGCTTTCAAATGAATCACTTTCGCATTTCGAACATCAATTACACACGCAACAAAATTTTAGCAACCATAAGCAACTACAGTTTATTGATGCAATCCACCAAAGAAACTAAAAACAAATCATCTACTCCTATCAACTACATTTCCCTTAACACGGTCGTCATCCATCCATCATAGGGAATGTTCACTAACTATGACATCGGTTCAATGGGACTATTCTCGGTAAAAGAACCGAAAACAAACTCCGAGAAACCCAAAAATAAAACTTCAAAATTTTTGCAACACATCGATCATTTCGATGAAAAAAAATATTTACAAAATATGTTGATCAGTGCAACATCCTTTCGCAAAAATTTTGAAAAATATCGATCATATCGATAGAGAAAAAAATATTTACAAAATTTACAAAATATTTACAAAGGCAACCATAACTTTTTAAAGACACACATCATTAGCAACAAACAAATATATACACATCATTCACAAATCAGTTCACAACAACAGAGAAAGCACAGACATACACAAACGTCAAGGAAGAATATACAGCAGATTTAGAGCCTATGACCCAGCACCTAACTACTCCCCACCCCACACTTAAATCGAACACTGTCCCCAGTGTTCACAAAAATACAAAGCACAAAATTTTGGGTGGTGACACTCCCTGCTCAGTCGAAATATTCGACTTCCTCATCCGGTGCTGCGGCCTCATCGCCCATATCTGAATCAGCTCCCTCGCCGTCATCGGACTCCACATCAGAGTCCTCACGACGTGTCTCCTCATCAGTAGGGACGTCGTCGTCAGTCGGCTCCATAAAGGCTGGCCCCACCTTGCATAAAGCTCTGGCGTTCTCGCCAAAAGGGTAGTCCAGCTCCAGCTGCCATAATTCATCCTCGGTGGCTGGTCTCCCACCTATCCGTAGCTGCAGCATCTGCATACCGAACATACGGGCCATATACTGGTCGTCACGAGCATGTCGCTCGCCTAGAGTCAGCACAGGTCCGTGTGTAGTGTCGGGGGCCTTGGTCTTTGTCACATCAAGGGCCCGCCGCTCCAACTGCGGAATTTAATCCAAGGCTTCTGCCTCAACGTCGAGGCCTCGGAGGAAGGTGGTGATGAGTCCGCCAAACCCGTATCTGTGGCCCTGGTGTAGTCTGGCTCTCTTCATGGCGGATATTATAACCGCCCCCACATTAATCTCAAGCCCTTTCATAAGGGCATACACCAGGCAGACACGGTCCCGAGTCACGTCTGTCATATGTACTCCCGGGATCAAACACGAACATACAATTTTTAGCCAGATTCTGGCCTCCCTGTTCATCTGCGAATAAGGCAGAGTCTGGTGGTAACCCCTCTCTTTGTGTCTACTCCATCGGCCTGTGGATCGATCCCCACACAACGTACGTCTGATGTCGGCGTACGGTGGGGTGATGTTGAGCTGGCGGAGAACGTGGGCGTCTGTGTCCCGCGCTCCGACGATGGCATTCAGCTGCTGGGGTTCCAGAGTGACAATCTGCCCTCTGATTTTAATAGTGTGGCTTCTGATGGCCGGGTTCCAGTTGGCATAAAAATCCCGGACCAAGTGAAGGTTGCACTCCTTGGGCTCCTGAAAAATAAAGCTGAGCCCAGCTGCTTCAATCCTCTGTACGATGCGAGGGAACTCCTGTGCAAGTGGTTCCCTTGCAATATGTTCCTCCGGGAAGTACTTGTTCTCCTTATGCTTTGCGTACCACTTCTTCCCTTCA
Organism: Datura wrightii; assembly: GCA_035772735.1. Classification (NCBI taxonomy): domain Eukaryota; kingdom Viridiplantae; phylum Streptophyta; class Magnoliopsida; order Solanales; family Solanaceae; genus Datura; species Datura wrightii. The sequence continues at coordinate 101,699,268 of JASDFA010000027.1, read as the reverse complement.
TCGGTAACCCATCGTGTTCCGTATCAGTGGTTTTGACCGCGTGGAACAACAGGTGCAGCTGGGACAGCAGTGCCCAGTCTCATTCTCTTTCTGCCGGTGCCTGAGGTTGAAGCACCCTTGCCTTTATCTTGTCGGCTGGCCATTGTACCTGTCCATTTACACAGACAAGCACAATGTTAAGCTAAAAACTTGTTAGTTTTGGCTAAGGTCGGGTTAAACAAAATTTACCCCACACTTAGTCTTTAACAATATTTACAACATGTTAGCAAGGATAGATCTATTTACACCCCAAACACAATCACTATAAACATATTGCTTAGTGCGTTCACAAAAATTCGACAGCATAACGGCTAGCGAACTACTCAGACTTCATACAGCTAACCCAATCCTACTATCGACAGCTATTCACCCATAGCACTTAGCAACAATAACAACAACAAAATAGAAACAACAATACAAACATTTTATATACACTAATCTAAGCAATTCAACCAATTCACATATTACGCAATGTCCCACTAAAAATCGAGCATTAGTCGTCTTTCACCAATTATACAATATTTACCACGACTTATCTCAAATAATAAACACACCCCGGCATCAATTTCGTCAAACTATCAAGTTACCCGGTTAAAATTCAACAACCCCAAGCCCTAGAACTCAATTCGACAATCAACAATGAATTATTCAATCAATCGATAAGTTCACCCGTCAACTACAACAATCCGAACACAATCAATCGCAAAATAATTCACGTCATGTTTAATTTCTACCTAGGGTGATATATCTCACCTCACATGCTCAAAATCGACAAAAATCGCCAAAAATTTGAGATAGACGATGAAAACATACCTTGGAATTGAAGAATCGACGAAGACTTGACGTTTTCCTTGCCTCTTAATGTGGCACGGAACTTGGGGGTAGGGGAATGGGTGTTTGGTCGCGGAGGGAAGAGGGAATGGGGAAAATAGGGGCGAAATCGGGGGTTTTTATTAAGAAAACACGCGGGTCACCCGGAAACCCGGTGTGACCCGACACTGGGATAAGGGCAACGTGTCACGGAGGGTAACGCGGAGGCCCTCCTCCGTGACACGGAGCCAACGCGTTGGCTTACTGGAATTTTAAAAAATTCCAGATTTGCCTTCAACGTGTCACGGAGGCCAACGCGGAGCATTGCCTCCGTGACACGGCGCCAATGCGCCAGTGCTCTGTTTCACTATCAAATTTTATTTTTCATACCTCGCCTCGTTTTCTCGATTCCACGTATTTTTCCTCCGGTATACCTGAAAATCACCTCACTAAACAAAAATTGGTTAAATGACTAGATTCCCTACTAAAAGAATAAAAATTACTAATTAAAATGCACATCTAAACCTAGTCAAGAAAAAGAAAAGAAAATAAAATAAAAGAAAAACTTTACACTAAGGAAAAAGAAAGAAAAATATTTTTCACGGGTTGCCTCCTGTGCAGCGCCTGGTTTAACGTCGCGGCTCGACAGCCTTTACGCTTAATTTTTTACTAGGGAGATGGAAGATTTGACCCGATCATGGTCATCTCCCCAGTAGTTCTCAACCTTGTCTGGTGGCCTACCTAGTAACTCTCGGGAATCACTCAATCCATTTGCATTCCCATGATCAATCACGTTGATCACCGAGAGTTCCTTATAGACAGTCGGGAGCTTAGGTGCCTTGTACACGTCGAACACCTCAACCTTGTCGTGTGCACGCATCGTGAGTTGACCCGCAGCTACATCGATCAATGCCTTTCCGGTTGCCAAAAATGGTCGTCCCAAAATAAATGGGACTTCTGCATCTGGCTCAAAATCCAGAACAATGGAATCTACCGGAAAAATGAGGGAGCCTACCTGCACTAGCACATCCTCGACAATGCCATCCGGCTTAGCTAAAGACCTGTCTGCTAGCTGCAAGATCACTGTTGTAGGTCTAGGACTCCCTAGCCCTAACTTTCTGAATACCGAAGATGGCATCAGATTTATACTCGCCCCCAAGTCGCATAACCCACGAGCTCGGATACTTTGCCCAATCGTCAGCTGGATAGTAAAACTTCCAGGATCCTTCAGTTTAGTGGGCAACCTGTTCTGAATACGGGATGTGCATTCCTCCGTTAAAGCCACCGTGGCATACTCGGTCAAGCGACTTTTGTTGGCCACGATGTCTTTGATATACTTTGCATATTTTGGCACACCCTGCAAGACATCAACAAGAGGTAAGTTAACATGTACCTGTTTAAGTACCTCCATGAATTTCTGGAAACACGCCTCCTCCTTGTGTTTCTTAAGTCGTTGAGGGAACGGGGGTGGAGGCCTTGTTGGTTCAGCTTCTTTGGTCTTCCCCGTATCTGAGGTTTGTTCTCCCTCAACATCTGTTGCTCCTGACTTTTGAGGCGGTCTTTCTGGTTCCACCTCCTTTAATTGTAAACCACTCCTCGTGGTCACTGCATTTACCTGCTTAGGATTGGGATCCGTGTCGCTAGGTAGTCCTCCCCTTGGTCTAGTATTTTGGGCACTGGCAAATTGCCCAAACTGATATTCAAGAGCCTTGGTTGCCAATTGATTGTTCTTTACTTCGGCCGCCAGTTTGACATAGTCAGCCTGCAATTGTGCCTGGTTGGCAATCATGGTCTTGAACATTTCCTCAATAGTCGGTGATGGTGGTGGAGGAGGGGCATTGTGATTTCTAAACTGATTCTGATAGCCTTGTTGCCCTCCTTGGTTTCTGTGCATACCCTGCCCTGAACCCTGGCCTTGTTGATTGTTGCTACCCCACGAAAAATTTGGATGATTCCTCCAATTCGAGTTGTAGCCACCACCAAACTGCTGTTGATTCCTCTATGCATTGCCCACAAAGTTGACAGAATCAGGATTTGCACCACAGCATTCAGCTGAATGCTCACTACTACCACACACTTCACACCACATCTGTTGGACTGCATTAACTGAGGCTGACGGCTGGTTCAAATTCATATTGCTGAAGTGAGTGTTTAACTGATTCTGCAAAGCAGCTATCTGTGCAGCGATAGCTGTGAATCCATCCACTTCAAGCACTCCCGCTGCTTTCCTTGCTCCACCTCTTGAAGAATCTGCATTCCATTCCGGATTGCCTTGTGAAATTCAGTTGAGCAAAGTGTACAGCTCCTCATAAGTCTTCTCCAGCGCTTGCCCTCCAGCTGCTGAGTCTAACAAAATTTTAGTGTGGGGTTCCAAACCCTCAATAAAAGTGTGGACCAACACCTCATTTGACTGATGATGATGAGGACAGTCCCGCAACATGGACTTGAATCTTTCCCAGGCTTGATAAAGATTTTCTCCTTCCCTCTGTTTAAAACTTAGAATCTGACTTCTAAGTTTAGCTGTTTTACCTGAAGGGAAAAATCTGATCAAGAACTTCTTTGCAAGATCATCCCACGTTGATATAGAGTTGGGTGGTTCAGCTTTTAACCACCTCTTGGCTTCACCAAGTAAGGAAAATGGAAATAAGGTGGGCCGAACATAATCAGGTGACACTCCAGCGGGGATGTAAGTGTCACTTATCTCCAAAAAGTTCTGGAGATGTTGTTGCGGATCTTCGTGAGGGAGACCGGTAAACTGCCCGCTAGTGTGCAAAAGTTGCACCATATTTTGCTTTAACTCAAATCTCCCCCCAGGCTCTGGTTTGCGGATGCTGGAATGTACATTATTAGCGTGTGGGATTGCCACCTCGCGAACCGGCCTGGCTGCTACTTCCTCGGGCACTAACACTGCCCGCACAACTGGTGGATTGGGTTGCTCCATCATAGACTGTTTGAGCAACTGCAACTTCTTCCGAAGAGCTTCTCTATGTTGACTATGCAATTCACGTTCTGGCTCTAAGTAAGATTCCACCAGCTCCTTGTCCCTTGCCAGTGTTCACAGAAATAAAAATCTGCAAAATACAGGCTAAGACCAAGTTGTTAACACTTAAGAAAATAAAAATACAAATACAGTAAATTTACACTAAACAAAATTTTACAAATCGCCTAGCCTCCCAAGAAACGGCGCCAAAAACTTGTTCGCGCTCTGCTGCTCGGTATATATTATACACCGACACGCAAGTGTACGTGGTCAAACAAGTAATAAAGTGGCTAAGTAGCCAAGTATCGATCCAAGGAGGCTGCTCTAGATATGCAAAACTGCCTAGTTTACTATATCTCTATTCTATTTCTAACTATGTTAACAACAATCCAACCAAGAATTGAGTAAGTTTTGTTTCTAAACTAATTATCTACTAAAATTAATAACTACTATTTACGTTGAGTTTAGACAATGGATATGCACATGCCAAGGTTAAGAACGAGTAATGAACTTGATAATCATGATAATTTGGTCATCTTCTTCTTCATATTGCTAGCCAAGAACGTTTGCCTAGAAATTAAAACTTCCGTATTTAATTTCACTTTAGCTTCATAAACCATTCGTCTACATTTCTGTGATCAAATGCAATTTATGACCTAACACTACAATTCCGGTTCCTAAATTGACTAATACGGCTTTCAAGTATATTTCTATCAAGAAAGCACATCAAAACCCAATTTTCCCAAATCAAGTTAAGAACAATACCCTATTAATTCACAACTTTCCAATTTCATGCTCTCTCGAGTGAAATTGGACTTTTTAGATATACATTAATGGTGCCCAATCAAGAATGTAATAAGCACAAGAATTAATAGAACAACATGCAAGAAGAAGAAGAAACCATATCAATTATTACCAACATTCATTTCACAAGTTCAAAACCTCAGCAAGAGACGAATTAGCCACTCATTCTTGGATTAATCATCCTAGAATGAGTGTGAATCATGCATACAATTGAAGGAAAGAAGAAGGGAAGAGAAGAAAACTCTTATCTTTTCTATTCTTCAACTGCCACAAAACCACGTTCCTGCTCCCACTTCTGAACTCAGGCTAAAAAAACTAAAACTAAAAAAAACTCTCTTTAAAAATAACCTAAGTGTGCTATTTATACTAGTGGGAAATTTTTCCCGGAATAACAAGCAACGTGTCACAGAGGCCAACGCGGAGCACTCCCTCCGTGACACGGCGTGGACGCGGACCCTCTCTGGAAATTGCATGGTCCGGATAATTAGCCTCAACGTGGCACGGAGGCCATCGCGGAGGCCTGTCTCCGTGCCACGGAGCTGACGCGCAGGCACACTGGAAATTGCCACTTTTATTTCTGCCCAGGCAGTGTGCTACCGCGATGGCAGCGTGGCACGGCACCATCGCGGAGCCACTGCAAAATATGCCATCCGAGGTCTTTTCCACGCTCGCATCCAAGTCCAACTCCGACATAGTTCCAACACGCATTTTAGCTCTTAAAAATCACATTATCCTGCAAAACAAATGCTAATCATGTTGGTTAGTATAAATTCACATTTTATTACCAAATACATGATATTATATACACATTGCACAACAAACAAGGTAAAAATGATACGTTTGAGTATCACTTTGGCATATAAATCTGCCCAAGATCATGGATTTGGACATCATTTGTCTTCATCTTATTCTCCACCTACGTAGGATTGGTTTCACCAATAAAAATAGTCTCCCCACTTCCCGATTTCTCAAGTACTTGAAGACTGGAAAAAGGAAGAGCTTTTCAAATTTATGGCGGGAAAGTAAGAGAAACGTCTCGAATGTTAGGTGTACTTACACAATTTTTCATACTACTTGATGCATTTTGTACCTAGTTTTGACTTAATTTAATAGTAAATACATCAACTTGTTTTAATTATGATACAATTGACTAATTTGGGTTATTTATGTGAATATAGGTATTTTGGGAAATATTGCACAAGAAAGAAGAAAACGGAAAAAAAGTGGCTAAGTATCAACAAAGTGTAATTTTACAATTTGCAATAAGATTTAATGTACTGGGAGGTGCAACATGGTGAGAACATGAGAAAGCTCAAAGATTTTGACCAATTCCTGGAAATAAGATGTCATCGCGATGCAGTGACCATCATGGATACATTCAGTTTGATGGAGGATGCGCCGTAGTGGAACAAGCATTAGAGAATTTTTTTCAACCCTAAAATTATAAAGAAGTCATTGCAATAGGGTGATACCAGAATGATGGCTAGCCCACCACACTTTAGGAAAAGCAAAGGCAAGAATTAGTTAACATCAGACAACATGATAGTGTTCCGTGGTGGAAAAAGCATTAGTCAAGATCTTGTTCCAAGTCTAAATTCATGAAGAAGTCTGTGCAACACAATGTCTAACACAGTACTACTAGTATGATGGCCATCATGTCGTAGTGGAGGAAAGAGTAGAGGCAAGAGTTGGCCAAGGAACTAGACAAGTAGTTTGTTGCGGTGCCCAAAGGAGGTGGAATAATTTTGTAAGGTTTTTATACAAGGAGCACATTGAAACCATAAAATCCTTTGGTTCTTACGTCTTTTCATATTATTTAGATGTTGTAGGAATATAAATTATCTTTTGATTATTACTATGAACAGGAGTAGCTAGTACCTTGTCCTGAGGTTATAGTAATTGAATGATTGTTGTTTTGTGAACTTGATTTAACTTGTTAAGACATTTATCGTTGTGTTATGGCTCGTGTGATTATTTTATAAATTTTGATCTAAATTGTTTCATTTCTCCATGATCCATAGAACATATCTTTGACCTCCTGGGGTTACTCGTGAGGGGAAGCCAAGGACAGTAATAAGATTGAGTAGAGAATGATCTTTGCCCCGCATAAGGGATTTATTTATGATTAGAATAAAGATATACCTCACCGCCTTATTTGTTTAATGCACAATAGAATTCTAAGTGTTTGTGTCACATTCTTGATCAATGATAGATAGGCGTGGAAGCAAGGACACATATCAGAGGTCTATACAGATCGAAAGAGCCTAATAAAAATGAATTTCATTAACCAATAACTCGATAAAATGTCAACTGATTAATCAACATGATTACTAATAAATCCATAACCCTAGAATACCATATTTTGTTGTGTTAATTCCTTATATTCAAACCTTAGCTAGTGATAATAGTTAGATTAATTAATTAGTTTATTTTCTATAATAGTTTACAATAATCAAATCAAAACTTATAGTGAAAATACTTGCATGATTAAGTGATAATAGTGAATTCGAAAAACAATAAAATCAAGTCCCTGTGGGTAGATATATGACTCTCTTGTCACTATATTACTTGTGGACCATGTGCCCTTGCATGTATGTTTGGGAGCAATAAGTTCTTGAGGTCATTGCCGGAGACTTGAAATTAATTATTTATTTAGTTTTAGCTATTGTTACATCAATTATTCAAGTGTTAATGATTTGATCTTAGCATCTTTATATCACAAGTACCAATATCTGAATGCAAAGGGTTGTTAAAAACAACATGGAGTATTTTGCCTAATATAAGTTATCACCAAAAAAGGGGGATTTGTAATTCTTACAAGAACAACAAACTCCTCCACCTGTTGAAAAAGTAGATCAACATTTGATAGCAATTAGGAGGTGGAAATACCCTTAGTGGATAACATCACTTGAAGCAATGTTAAACCCAACTGTACTAGGTGATTCGAGCTAAGATAGAGCATGATTCAATTTCTTCATACTAGCAGGTATTTCACGAGTTTGTCGCATGAGGATCCTCAGCAACATGTTCTGAACTTCCTTGAGATTAGTCAAATTTATATCACATCCAAGGAAACATCTAGATATGTCAGAAACATTTTTCTATTCTCCTTGCTTAGAGAAGCGAAAAGGTGGTTTAAAGCAGAGCATCCAAATTTAATCATTACATGGAAAAATTTAGCCCAAAATTGTTTGGTTAGATTCTTTCCCTCAACAAAGAAATCTAGGCTATGTAGTGGGATCATGTCCTTCGCCCAGAAGGAGGATGAATCATTGTATTACTCATGGGAGTGGTTAAAGAAACTTCACCGAGATTTCCTCACCACGATCAATCATATGAGGTTCTACCACACACTATTATTGAGGGATTAAACCCCACACCAAAAATTTGTTAGATGCAACTTCAATATGATAAATTTTGGAGAAGAATTTTAATTAGATACATGCATTGTTGCACAAGTTCTCAAAAAGCAACCCTAACTAGCAGAGAGATGTGAGTAGACATGTGGTGCAGAAGACGGCAAGGGTATTAGAGTTTGATGTTGTATATATCTATACAAATATTTTCTTTTCAAAATTAAATCAATAAAATGTTTATGGAGCTGTCGCAGCCACATGTTAAAAATGTAAATTAGATATAGACATTTTGCGATGTGTGCGGAGAAACGAATCGATGAGTTGGAAACTTGCCAACTCATTAGACTCCTAAGCATGAGTTTTTGCCTAGTTTCGAGTCGTTTATATGGATTTTATGCCCTTTCTCTTGAATTCTTTGTAGGTACTCAACGTGAGTAGAGAAAGCATTAAATCGAGCAAAACACATGGAGTTTGAGATGAAAATTGATGAGTTAGAATATAAAGGATAGGGCCAAAGATAATGGAAGATTTGAGCTCAAGAAAAGGTGTAAAGACAAGCTTTGAATTGGCTAAGCACAGGCGAAACGCTGAAGGTACTGCCCAGACTGGCTAACCAATTGGCTCTTCCCAAAATGGCATTGGCTAAATGCCCATTCAAGAGCCAGTTCTCCCTGCCAGGACACTATTTTCCATCAGCTATAGTTTGGTGCTCCATGGATTGACACCGGTGAAACGCCGGTTCCTAACAGGAGAGGCCATCTAATGAAGGGTAAAATGGTCTAGAAAGGTCTCCAAAGCATCTAAAAGCCTCAAGGGCATTTTGGAAAAGTTTTACACAAGAAAGTACAGATATCTACGTAACTTTCATTGTAGACCACTCATTGAAGGATCTAGACTTCATCTTCTTCATAGATTTTTTGGTAGAATCTTTTCACCAAAGAATTGTAGAGTTAGATAGTACTTTTCTTCTTCTTTTTATTTGACCCATTTTGGGGAAATTCCACCATTGTTTTAAGAGCTTGTGAAGAAAATTTGTGAAGCTAATATGATGAATCTGAGGGGGAATCCTCTTGGTATCATTTCTCTATCTTTAAATATGCTTGACTAATTTGCTAGCTAGAGGTATATTCATGGAGGGTTTGTTAATTAGATTGTGTTTTGTTAAGTTGTTCTCGAATTCTTATTTAAATTGTAGATCTATTATCTTCTCCCAAGATATAATTGCCAAAATTGAGGTTTGCAAACATGAATTATGCTTTACTTTTCTTGCTTTTTCTTGAGATAGAAAAGTGAAAATTAGGTGAGAAGATAATAGTGTGGAATCAGAGTGTTTATGTGTGGGATTAAGCTAAAGATAGTTAAAAAGAACATTTTCACTCTATTAAGGTCAAGGCTAGAAATAGCTAGTCCTTCCTGAAGCTTGTGTGGTTGATTACTTGAATTTGCTTTGGGGTTTGAAAGAACCCAAGGAATAAACATTCTTATGATTGAAAAAAAAGAGAATGTGAATTATGCACTGCTATCTATCATAGTTTTTTGAGTCTAAGGCATTGATGAAATTCCCTATTTATTTGTGATCTCATCTATAGAATGCCCTAAGCCTCTTGCTTGTGATTATTTCAATTGAAATTCCCCGCAATTAGTCTTAATTTAGAATTAGATAGTTATTCCCCTTTAACTCCCCCCAAGTTTACTTTTCAAATATTTAACAATTATGTGTTCTAGTTTTAATTAGTTCATAACTCTTAAATTATCAACTCAATTCTCTGTGGGATTTGACCACGACATCCGTTGTTTTGATACAACGACTATTTACACTCTTTCTTAATAGAGGAGTGTATTTGAGTGTTATCAAAATGACGTCGTTGTCAGGGAATTGAGTTTTGATAAGCCATTAGTTATTTATTGATTCGAACTAGTTTTGCATTTTTGTTTTGCATCTTGTTTTGCTTTTATTTTGGTTTTTGTTTTGATTTTGTTGTTTGTAGTGGTATGATGGCATCATGGAATGAAAGGAGGTTTGTTGGTTGCAATCCTTATTGTGATGACCCATGTCCCTATTGTAGAGGACCACACCATTGGCAACATTGCAAATATGCCCCTAGAAGGGAGATGAGTGCACTTTTTCCTTCCTATGATGGGTATGGATGCACATTGTGTGGTAGTCATGGGAGGCATTGGGATGGATTCCCAAATGGGTTCACTTATTCCTATAATGGTTATAATAGAAGTTATGCTCCCAACATTGAGAGGAATGAAGCCATGGCAAATGAGGGAAGGAGAAATACATGTGGACGCATGGAAGCCATGCTCTAACCCTTTTTGGAGTGGGAGCCCAATGCGGTAAAGAATTTCAATCTCTCCATACCAATAGAATCAACTCCTCAGGAAGAAAGCTGTAAATACCTAAAAAAAGAAGCGGAGGAGGCATTGAGGAGCATAACAAGAAGAAGTGAACAGTGGGGCATATCTCAACTTGACTCATGGGAGGAAGCTCAAAATGATGATGAAGAAGGAGTCAAGGTGATTGTTGAAGAAGTAATAGAGGTGTTCCAACCAACCAACACTATAATAACGGAAGATGCCAAGGTTGAAGAAGTGATACCAGAGTCTCTAAGTGACATCCCACAAATCACGCTCAAGGACTCTAGTGCACTTGAAGAGGAGGATGCCAAACAAGAAGTATTCTTGAAAGGGGAGCGACTTAAACCGCCGTCTTACCATTTTTCAACATTAAACTTGGTTGAAAAGATGGAGACTGAGGGTATCACATCAATGGAGGAAGTTGAGGAGGAAGATCAAAGTGGCTTCATCTAGAGTATGCCATGCCAACAAGGACAAAGCACATCCCTCCTATAAGGGCCATGAAACACAAGATGCAACATCCATTTCTTGGTCCCTTGATTCCTACACAACCACCCCTCAAGTGAAGTAGAAGAATGGAAAAGAAACTAGGGGTGCGATTCAAAAGCTCAAAGTGGAGAGAAAAGTGGTGAAGTTGAAGTCGTCGAGCCACGACGTTAACTAAGGCGCTTCTTGGGAGGCAATCCAAGTGCTTTTACATTTTGTTTCTACTTTTATTTTTTTTTTGATTTACTTGATGTTTGTGTTGTCTTTGATTGTGCAGGGATGGAACAGGTATAGAATGTGATAAAGTGAGTGAAGCCAAATTCAAATTGAGTAACCAACACTAAACTGGCGAAGTGCAAGTCCAAATATGTGAAACACAGATGTCGAATAGAATGCCTGGAAGAAATTTTCTTAAACAGTGGCACCTCTGCATTAGCCCGGGAAAACGCTGATTCCAATATGCGAGATGCCGGTCAAATTTCGGTTACGAGCAGAAGGCCTGGAAAGAGAAAGTTCTGAAGAAATAATTCTACAATGCACACAGTTCCAATGCAGATGCCTCCATCATATGATGGTGTTCTTTCACCTATTCCTTCCTAGATTTGTTTTACCATGTGCAGCAAGGACAATGCTTTATTTGTGTCAGGGGTGAAATCTGAGTATCCCACTTGTTAAGTGATGTACGATATGGTCCTATGATAGATTGGGTGACATCATTCTTAAGAGAAAATAGTCATTACTTGTTAGTAGCATTGCCTTTTTGGATAGTAGTCTTTGAATAAACTCCAAGGGTTTTCTCTATAATATGGTTCTTTCCCAAGGAGCAATTTCTTTGTCTTTTTTTCTTGTCGAACTGAGTTGACACTTCCCAATGATAGATTAAGAGGCAACTTTCTTAAGGAAAAATGTCAAGTCTAGAGTCTTATTGAGTCATTTGTGCACTTTCTTAATAAGGTACCACAATATTTCTTGCTTTGCATTGTTCATGAGCTTTTGAAAAGGAAAGGAGGGCATTTAAATGTGAGAATGAACGCTCCCTTGTAATGAATTATACATTTGTTGCTTGGCTTTTTGATTCATAACTAGTTTGTCGAAAGTCATTCTCTTAATGCAATGAAGTAAGTGTGTGAATTTCTTAGATTGTGATTCCTTGCGTGGTCAGGATTTTAAGCCTAATTCTTGTGTATGCATGATTATCTAGAACTTGCCCTAAATGTGCTTCAAGGAAAAATGTTAGATGGATTTGTACTCAAAACATGGTCTTAGGCTCTATTTTGAAAGTCACTTTGCCCAAAATGACCTTCTTGAACATCTTTCGTTGTTAGACAATGTTGAGCCCCTTGAACCTTCTTCTTGGAAACCACATTACAAGCTTAATGACCCTTTTTAATTCCTCTCTTTGGCACTCGTCCTCCCTAATTGTTACCGATTAAAAAAAATAGGGCTTTAAGCCCAACAAATGGGGAGAGATAAGGAGATGAGTCTGGAATGAGGCAAAAGCCTAAGTTTGGGGGTTTGCAAGAAAAAGGGGAGACATGAGAGCTTCAATTTGAGGTAGCATCATATTGTGATCAAAATGCATAAAATGATAGGTTGAGAAATCTTGGTTCTTCAAAAGAGAAAGAGAAATGTTAATTGGTTCTACCTCTTGCTCAAATGAGGCCAATTGTGAGATCCAATGAAGTTATAAGGAGAGCCATTGAGAAATGAAAGCCAAAGACGATGAAATAGGAGAAATAAGGTGGAGTGATTGAAAATAGTTGATGGGAGGTTAAAAATGTTCACAAAAGGCATTAAGGAGGCTCCAGTCACTAGAGCTAAATATTTTTCCTACCCTTACCCCTACCCTTCATTATGACCCGCAAGTCCAAATTGATTTTGAGTGTAGCAACACTACATTAGTGGCGATATACATGAAGGAAAAGCCTATGGGTCAATTTTTATGCACTTGAATTTCTTTTTGAGAGTGAGTGCATTTGTCTTATCTTATAATCCCTATGTGTGAAATGCTAAACAAATGTTTGGGATTATCTCTTCTTGTAAGTGGCATCACTTCCTTGGGATACATGCTTAAAATTGTTTTCAAACGAGATGTATGAATGAGGCTAGCGTGTAGAGAACTTGACGGAAAGCTTTGAATGTGAATTATCAGTGACTTGAGATGCTCTTTGAAGTTGTTTTGACAAACTATACCCTTGTTTGAATAAAATTAATGCATGAAAGATATATTTAATGATTGTGATTACCTATTGAAGCTTGTGCAACCTGGTTTGAGTTTTTTTATTTTTCTTGAGTTGGTGTATAATGTTTGGTGTTGTCTTGAGGATTGATGATTTTGTGCAAAACTACCATAGTTCTCTAAGATTTAGCAATGTCCTCTTGTGCAAGAATGTCTTGATTGGCCCTTGATGAAAAACTCATATATATAGCATGTTGTTCATTTTCTCAACTGTAAAGAATTGCATTACTTGAGGACAAGAAATAATTCAAGTTTTGGGGTTTGATGATTTAGAAATTTACAAACGCATTAGACTCCTATGCATGAGTTTTTTCCTAGTTTTCGAGTCATTTATATGGATTTTATGCCCTTTCTCTTGAATTCTTTTTAGGTACTCCACGTGAGTATAGAAAGCATGAAATTGAGAAAAACACATGAATTTTGAGATGAAATTTGATGAGTTAGCATATGAAGGAGATGGGAAAAAGATAATGGAAGATTTTAGCTCAAGAAGAGGTGCAAAGACTTGCTTTAAATTGGCTAAATGCATATCTGGAACAGTGAAACGCAGGCAAAACGCCAAAGCTACTGCCCAGACCGGCTAACCAACCGGCTCTTCACGGAATGGTATCGGCTAAACGCCCATTGAACAGCCAGTTCCCCCTGCCAGGACACTATTTTCCATCGGCTATAGTTTGGTGCTCTGCGGATTGACACCGGCGAAACGCCGGTTCCTCACAGGAGAGGCCGTCTAATGAAGGGTAAAAAGGTCTAGAAAGGTCTCCAAAGCATCTAAAAGCCTCAAGGGCATTTTTGGGAAAGTTGTACACAAGAAAGTACAGATATATATAACTTTTCATTGTATACCACTCATTGAAGGATCTAGACTTCCTCTTCTTAATTGATGTTTTGGTAGAATCTTTTCACCATAGAATTGTAGAGTTAGATAGTACTTTTCTTCTTCTTTTTTTTTTAAAACCATTTTGGGGGAATTCTACCATTGTTATAAGAGCTTGTGAAGAAAATTTTTGAAGCTAATGTAATGAATGTGAGGGGATCCTCTTGGTATCTTTTCTATATCTTTAAATATGCTTGACTAATTTGCTAGCTAGAGGTATATTCATGGTGGGTTTGTTAATTTGATTGGGTTTTATTATATTGTTCTTGGATTCTTATTGAAATTGTAGATCTATTATGTTCTCTCAAGTTATAATTGCCAAAATTTATGGTTTGCAAACATGAATTGTGCTTTACTTTTCTTGCTTTTGGTTGAGAGAGAAAAGTGAGAATTGGGTGAGAAGATAATAGTGAGGAATTGGAGTGTTTGCATGTGGGATTAAGCTAGAGATAGTTAAAACCCACATTTTCACTCCATTAAATGTCAAGGCTAGAAATAGCTAGTCCTTCCTCAAGCTTGTATGCTTGATTACTTGAATTGTCTTTGGGGTTTCAAAGAACCCAAGGCATAAATATTATTACGGTTAAAAAATAAGATAATGTGAATTATCCACTACTATCTATGATAATTTTGGGTCTAAGGCATTGAAGAAATTTCCGATTTAGTTACGATCTCATCTATAGAATGCCCCTAGCCTCTCGCTTGTGATTCCTTCAATTGGAATTTCCCCCAATCAGTCTAAGTTTAGAATTAGATAGTTATTCCCCTTTAATTCCCCCAAAGTTTACTTTTCAAAAGTTGAACAATTATGCATTCTAGTTTGAATTAGTTCGGAACTCTTAAATTATCGACTCAATTCTCTGTGGGATTGAACCCCGAATCCGTCAAGATATTTTTTTTGATATAATGACTATTTACACTCTTTCTGAAAAGAGTAGTGTATTTGAGCGTTATTAGGCATGGTACCCTGCAAATGCAAATTCGGTACTTTGTTAGTAATGCTAACAAGGATTCGAATAATCAGAATCATTATTACAATACTTATAATCCAAATAGGAGAAATCAACCTAACTTCTAATGGGATGGTAACCAAGGAAATCAAAACCAGTATCGTCCACAAGCTCAACAACATAATTCTCAATTTAATTAAGGAGTTGGTCCCTCTAGCAATATGATGAAGAGGACAATGGCTAATCAACAAAAAATGATGGCTAACAAGCATAAGTTGATGGTTGACAATCAAAATTGTGATCTTGTAGTGTTTAGTTTGGAAAGTCAAATATGAAAATCGCAAGTGCATAGAATTCTAGGCCAAAAGGGGCACCCCTAGTGATACAAATCTCAACCCTAAGGCACATATTAATGTATTAACTTTTATAAGTGGTAAAGCATTGGATGAGCTAAAACCATAAAATGCCATACAGGCTGAGTATGAAAGAGTATAAACATCAAGAAAGGTAAAAGAGTCGGAGAAATCGACTGGAGTGCAAATGGCATCGCCCATACAAGCGGTATCCATGACACCTCCTCTATTCCCTCCAAGGCTCGTTCAGTAGAAGGAAGAGGCCTACAACAAAAATTTTCTTTATTTGCATAAGTAGGTACATGTTAATATCCTCTTAGTGGACATGCTTCAAAGAGTTACCAAATATGCAAAGTACATCATATATATCATGAAGAAAAATAGAAGGTTCACTAAGTATGATACAATTGCACTTACTTAGGAATGCTCATCGCAGATATAGCATAGATGTCAACAAAGTTGAAGGATCCGAATAGTTTCACTATTGAGATCACTTTTGGGAAGCAGGTTATTGCTAGAGCTCCATATGATTTAGGTGCAAATATAAATCTCATTCCATCCTCACTTTTTTGGAACTTAGGATTAGGAAAACAACATCCTACCATAGTCATTCTACAATTAAATGACCAATCAGTTACAAGACCTCGGGGGATTATAGAAGAAGTGGGTGTTTGATATTCATTGCAGATTTTATCATACTTGATTTTGAGACAGATCTAAAAGTTCTATTTATTTTTGGGATGCCCGTATTTGTCCACTAGGAAAGCACTAATTGATGTAGCAGCAATGTAGTTCACTATTAGAATTCATGATCAAGTGGAGGTATTTAATGTATAAGAAGATCTCCGATTCCCAGCATTGTATGAGGAGGTTTCAATGATTAATATGGTGGACTATGGCCCAGAACTACTTGGTTTTACTTTCCATGATCCTCTTGAAAGAGCTCTGGTTTGTGAAGATCTTTTCGATAATTCTAAAGCAAGAAAATGGGTTCTAATTCTAGATATGGCCACCATCTACACTTAATATAAGGAGTTTAAGCATCTTCATAGATTATTAGGGCTTCCCCCAAGTTCTCCATTATTGAAGCTCCTAAGCTTGACTGGAAACCTTTTCGTGAGCATCTCAAATATTCTTACTTGGGTTAAGATGAGAAGTTATCGGTGATTCAATCTCCAAGGCTCACTAATGATGAGATGGAAAGGTCATTAAATGTGTTGAGGCATTTGATGTCGTTCAAATCCACTACCAATATCGGGTAGTGTAAGCGATCACAGCAAATATAGAACCCAACAGTCAAATCCCACAGAGACTACTCGAAGCCAGACTATGTAGTATTAAACAACATAGTATTGTGGGATTAGAGTCTATTTGTATAAAGACAAGTAAAATTCAACCACTGCTATAAAGTGCAATATGCTAGGGTTGTAATCAATTTGAGATAGTTCTAGGGAAGTGAACACAATTATGGGTTGATTCCCCTAAATAACCCAATGTGGAAGGATTGAGGATGGGCTAGGGATGAACATGCAAGAAGTACACTTAGGAAACCTTTGAAAATCTTTCAATAGCACCATAGGTGTCAATCTACTTTAATTTTTTCAAATTAAAGAGAACTCCCTTCTACCCAATTGCTTGTTGCCAATTGGAATTCAACCTATGTCTAGGAGAATCAATTAAATAAGGGTTATGGCTTGAGTTATTTTTGATTGATGCTAACTCAACAGAAATTTACTCTGTCAAGCCTCATAAAGGTAATTGGGTGGGATTGGGTGACTTTCATCACCAATCTCACACTACAACAAAAATCAAGTTAATGTTCATATGGCCACACTCAATTTTACCAAATTAGGATCATTAGAGTTCACAACCCATTAGGTTCACCACCCTAAATTTGGGTTTAGTTACCCATAGCAAGAAGAATAAGAGAATAAAAGTAATTATATATGCTTACCAATTTAAATTGAATTGGATAATAGATCTTCAATAGATTACATTAAATTTTCATTTAATCAGCTAAGATCTAGAATCAATTATGAAAACTAAGGCTAACTAGCTACATCTACTCTCTACTAAAAATATAAATTGAAAGCATTATAAAAATTACAAGAAAAATCTATTTATACTATGTTCAAAAAATCCCAATTGTTATACCCCGGGAGCTCAAAGATCGGACCCAGGAGTTGAAATGGCAAAAAATTATGAAATTATGTTGCAGGCACAGAACGAGTCGTTGGACGACTCGTGAGGAGACCCCATGAGTCATCAAGTGGCTCATGGGGAGGCCTTAAGGAAATGAAGGACCGAGGTTCCCACGAGTGAGGTAACGACCTGTGGTCAGCCCCCACGAGTTGTCATGTCAATCGTGGGGTGGTGTGGGAAATTAAGTGGACGTGCTGACCAGTGTACTTAATGGAAGGGACACCACGAGTCATGGTCTGTCCCAACGACTTGTGAGGTGAGCCGTGAGCAATAAAGATGATTTTCATTGATTTTAAGGAAGTGTACCTGACGGAAGGTGGCCACGAGTCATGGCCACGGGGGACGAGTCGTTAAGTCATCCGTTATGAGCCCCGGTAGACATGTCATCCAGTGTACGCGACGAGCAACCTAACGGATCGCTGGCCCTGGTAACGAGTCATCAATTCACCTGTTAGGGTCACTTGACAATTATTTTCTACGAATTTAGTAAGGGCTTTCTCGTAATTTTCTAAGTTCCTAAGACCTCTACTACGTCGTTTAAGGCTCGTTTTAGTGGGTTTTAAGCAGGGTAAAACCTATCCTAAGCTATTATTCTCATGCATGCAAGTTTGAAGGTTTGAAGAGGAGATTCAAGGAAAATCTCAAGGTTACCACTGGAATCTCAACTTTGGCTATTAGAGGGTGTTAGAATTCACCATTTCCAGGTATGTAAGGCTATGAGTGGGTGTTTTCTTCCACACCCATGCCCAATCCCTATCAAAATGTGATAAATTATCTATGGTCAAGTATGTGGTTTTGCCCAATTGCATGATTCTTCCATCGCTACACATGGGTATGATTAGATTATATTTATCTTGATGATTTATGAAGCTTGGGCGGATTCTATGTTGTTTTCCCTTATAAACATTGTTTTCTAAAATTTGAATCTAAAACGCCCATGGGTGAAGAGTTCATAAAAGAGGTGATTGGTGTCACCCAAATTACACCTCGCAACTGAGATATAAGCAGTCGATGTCAAATATAGAACCCATCAAAGGTTGGGGTCGACCCCACAGGGAATATGGAAGAACTTGAGTTAATGTGAATAATTGTTACTATTAAATTACTTATCTCCTAAGGGGGAAAGAAATAAAATAACAAAGAAAAGAAAAATTTCTGAATGCTTAGATCAAATTCGGTTTGTATTCAATTAACGACTTGCCTAGGATTGTGTTCCCCAAGACTTCATAACCACAAGGCTTATACACTAGTGATCTATTCCGGTGTTTGACATGCAATATTGGTAAGTTAAGTTCACCTATATGGTTGGTCCCCTATCTAGATGATTTTCACCTCACAACTTGGTCAGTCTACGAGTGTATTCTTGATTAACCGTTATCCTTAATATCGGATTAGCTATCCTCGGACAAGTTCAAGCTATTAGATGAGGGTTGATAGCCCAAAATCTTTGTTGTAAATCCCTTTTTCCTATTCACTACCTCCTTGGTCCGATAAGTAAGAATAAGGCAAATCCTAACGTTTGCAAACTTTAAGAAATAATCAAAATGAAAGGAAAACAATGCATGCATTAAACCCCGTTCAAGAATCACTAAGTTTTTACCTATGTGTGTTAATTCATCTTGGTTTCCACAACCCTTGTTACGGGTTTAGCTACTAATATTTTTATGATCATAATCACAAATTATTGAATAAATCATAATTGCAACATACAAATTATCATAGAAGAACGCCAATCAAACTGAATAAAACTCCAAAATTGATGAACAAAACTCCAAAGATGAATTACTTCTCTAAATTCAAGAACAAAAATAAATCTTCATTTCTTGAATCTTAATCACAGTCAATAACACCCAAATATACTGTTCTATATCTGTAAAATTGTGTAAAAATAAAATAAACCTAAACCAAGTATTTGTAAACATGAAACAAATTCTTTCCTAAATCAACTAGGATTCTGGTGTCGACAGGTACCACGGTCCGTTGGTCATTTCAACGGACTATTAGAGTGGCCCGTTGTTCTAGTCATGGCTTCCTTTAGTTTTTCTCCTCTCATCATACGGGCACAAACCACAGCTCGTTATACAATCCTACGAGCAGTTGATCCTGATCATTGTTTCCTAGCCACTTGATCATTATTTCTGAACCTAATGTACGAGCACACAGAATGACCTGTCCTTAGAAAGTACGTTTCGTCCTGTTTGTACGTTGTACGCAACCCAATCTTGATCAATTTCTCTGATTCTTTCCACGACCACCCAGGACGATCCATTGTGAGTTCATACTATTTGTAGAAGCCATCCGTTGATTTACCACTCTGCTTATCAATTTTTTTGAATCTCATTCAACGGATCAACAGAATGGCCCGTGGTAAGGACCAACGGTCCGTACTGAGGCTCGTCAGATACGCTTTTTTCTATTTTCAACTCTTTTTCTCAACTTTTATTCCTACGGTCTGTTTTACCTGCAAAACTACCAAAACGCGTCATATCCACATAAATGTACCTAAAGTCATGCACTTTCACAAAGTTTTAAGCGTCGCTAGTGCAGTAAATTCACGGCACATCAACACCCTCAA
The DNA here is from genome assembly GCA_035772735.1 of Datura wrightii. Taxonomy (NCBI): domain Eukaryota; kingdom Viridiplantae; phylum Streptophyta; class Magnoliopsida; order Solanales; family Solanaceae; genus Datura; species Datura wrightii. Next base: position 101,679,233 of record JASDFA010000027.1, on the reverse strand, counting down.
CTTAACATGTTTGCATGTCCTCAGGCTAACAAAATACAATCAACCCATGGAGACGCTTAACTAGAGGAAACTTAGGAGATGAGTAGCAGTACAAACTCATAAAACAGATAAAATGTTCATTCAATCAACCTCCATCCTATCTGGTTAAAATAGAACTCGGTGCGACAACTTAGCACTTCTCAACATGACACAACAGGATCAAAGGATGGCATCATATTATAACTACACAACCAAACACACACGACTGGATTGCCCCTAGACAGATAGAAATCAACCCATGTAATCACGCGCTCTCACTATTAAGAAGTCCCCCACACACATATGAACACATGATTATGCTAATGTCTATTTTGGGACTGGGAAGGATCTCACTCACACTTACAAGGAAATTCAAACTGCACAAATACAATACCAAAAGCTTTCCTTTACTTTCAATACCTCAATTTTCAGATGGTTGGACTAGGATCACTATAGGACTTTTTTAATCTTGTAACTTAGGTTCGGGCTTGGGTATGGTACATATGGAATTAGTAGCTCAACCCTCCTTGGAACTACACGCCTCTTGGCTCCACTTTTCACCCTTTTTTTCCCTATTTTCTCCTTTTTTTCCTTTAGCTGCTTCTTTTTTTCTTTGCATTTGCAACTATGGATGTTGTTTCTCTTTATTCAAGCTTTCATTAATGTCACATTTTTCTTTTCTTTTCTTGGTTTTTGACACAAATTTTTATTTCTTTCTGTTCATTATGCATACCGCACCCGCTCTTTCCTTTTTCACTACCCAATTTCCATTCCTCCCAGCTCATCTTAATCACCCCTATAGTAGCCACCCTCAACTTAGGCGATCTGACTGAGTTGAGGTTCACAATATCCAAGGAGGTACCAGGGCCAAAACAGGTTCATTCTTAATAAAAGAAGGAAGGTGAATTTCTGTAAACAAAAAAAAGCTTGATTTAAGCTCAAACATTTGGATCAAAGGATGTTTATTCTCTTTTGGTAGGTCTTTTAAGGCTAAAGTTGACTCATGAATCAATAATGGCCTATGATCCTTTCCTAGTCTCCCATCCTCTATATCAGTACGACTGACCAGGCAAGTTTTAGATTGATATGCACAGCAGAATTCAACTATTTAACCTCACTCACACAGGAACTTGATTACACAGCTAAGTTCCAACTACCAGGTTCATGCACGGTGTTGACATTAATTATCCAAGCGATACCTATGATGCCATACAAAGATCCATACTGGTCACACTTCATAGCACAAGTATATTCACACAAAACAATTAGGAGGGGTTTCATTTTCACATACTTTTTTTGACTACTCATATGCCTCCTATTTCCTTCCAGTTAACCAACAAAACAAAATAAAACAAAAGATACAACCTAAACATGCCGATTCTACTAGATAAAGAACACCCAAGGGAAAAGAAATATGGAAAGAAAAACCCTCGAGTTATGTTCACAAAAATCAAAATCAAGTACTACCCTACCCCCATAAAAAAAATCATGCAACGTCATCGACACATTCAAAAAGTAAAACATGAGAATAGGGACATACCTAGACATCCTAGATGCCAGTGGTCTGGTCACCGCGAGCTGCAGATGCAACCCCAGAATCCTCAAAAGCTGGAGTTCCAGTCATGACTCCAGCCTGTGTAGTAGCAGCAATTGTAGCCTGTGCATGCTCCAAAGTTGCTCGGACAGGAGAATTAACTGTGTGACCACTCTCCTCGAGCATATCCCGCGCACTAAACTACCGACACCTTTAACTCTCTCCATTATCTCTCTCTCATGCACAGCGGTACTCTGTCGACTCTCCTTGAGGGTAGCTTTCAATGCCCGACTCTTCTTCTTCCATTTTTTTCTTTCCTCATCCTCCTCACCTTCGGAGGCCCACTTCATTTTTCCTTTTTCACGCAAAGCCGGCTCCAAGTCAAAGAACTGAGGAATTTCCACATCTAAATCCTCATCTATTATTGATAAAGCCTTGTGGTGGTAAAAGTGGGGTAGGTCTGGATGACAACTTGTGCATTGAGCTCTCAACACTGCTAGTTCTCTCTCCATAGTGTCCCAATCCCGAGTCTGAGCATCAAACAGAAATTGGTTGAGGCATACCTCAAACCCATCCAGCCGCATATGTAACCCACGCGCTGCATCTTCTATTTCCTTTTTTACCCATGGCTTAACTTGCTCAAGCAGCATGTAAATCGTACGCTCTGCAATTGTCAGTCTCTTGGCCATTTTCCTCATGTCATTCTCTGGGACCAACAAGTATCCGGTAGGAATGCATTAGGCTGAGCTGCTTGATGGAATAGAAGTGGCTATTGTAGCATCATCTGCTTGAGTGGACGGAATCTCCATGGTCTGTTCATCCTGGCTGGAAGTGTCACCCTACTCACCCTCTCTTTGTGTACTCTCAAGTAATCTGGATCCACCAAATGGAGCCCGGACTCTAGCCATAGGATTCAGTTCGTCTTTAATAATTTCTTCGTCTGTCGTCCTAATATTTGTAATCATATGATCAATATCTTGGAAGACTGGTATGCCAAACTCCATGCATAGCTGATATATCAAACTCAGGAACGGAAATATTGTGTTTTCTTTGACCACCCGCTTGATCTCGAGCAAAATAGCATGCCCGAGTGATGCTTTATAACTTAGTTTTATCTTTATCGACTTAATTATATGCATTCTCATGTAATTTTATGTAAATGTGAATATATACACTAACCAACATGATTAGTTCTTGTTTTTGTAGGTTTAAAATGAATGTGAGGGACTAATCCATGAGTTGGTGAAGTGGAGGCATGGAATCGGAATTAAAACGCGAACATCGGCAAGGAGGATGCGTGAAACAGGCCACCTACGCGTTGGCAACGTGCCACGGCAGGAAGGCTGTGCGACCAAGGCCGTTACACGCCACCTAGTGCACTGCACAAGCAGCATGACATGCTGCCAACATGGCAAGGGGCTGCCTGGCGACGGTTTTGTGAGTTTCCAGTGTGCATCCGCGATGCCTCCATGTCACGGAGGCATATTGGCGCAATAACCTCCGTAACATGGAGCTATTCCATGCCGGGCATAATTTTTTATACATCTCTCATTTACTATAAATAGGTCCCTTAGCTCCTAAAATCATTTTGGTCACGATCTTATTCTGAAAAACCACCTAGGAGTGAAGGGAGAAGTGGGAGATCTCACCTAGGGTTCATCAATGTCATCTTCTCTTCTACCAATTCTTGCAAGGATGTTACTTTAACAATGTTTTCTTGTAATTTTATGAACATGAGTGGCTAGACCCCTTCCTCTAGGGTTGAAGCCATGAGTTATGATTGTGTTTTTACGAATTTGTTTTGGAATTTAGTTATTGATTGTTGTTTTGTCTTGCATTATTAATTATGGTTGTTTTTATGATTGATTACCATGAAAACACACGCGTTAAGCTTAGGTAAATGCTTGAGAAAGATAACCTAGGCAAGAACAAGAGAATGTAGGGAGCAAGATTGTATCTCACGATATTATTTGTGGTTAGGATAGGAATATACCTAATACCTTGCTTGGTTGATAAAATGGGAAGATAGAAAGACCCCACCTTAGAATCACACTCCACCAATTGAAGGAGTAGTTGTGAAGATAAGTTTGGTTAAATGGTTGGAGGTACAGAAGTACCCAAATCAATGGCATAAACCCCATATACCACATCCACGTAGTGAATTGCCCACGAACTAGAAATAACATCCTTGCTCAACAATGTAGTAGTGAGGCTAGTTTGTCGTGTTTAGAGGTTCGGAAGACCATGAACATGCAATTTTAATTATGTGAGATGACAATTGATAGTTTCATACTTAAACCATTGCAAATCGTAGTATCGCATGATTTTTCGGCTTTAACTCTAGTTGCTCCTTGAATGAAATTTAGAGTATTTCATTGACCACCTCTAGACTTAATTAAATTTCTCGAAAAAGTCTATAATCAACACTTGCGACATTTAATATCACACTTGAACTTGATAATGAGATGAATTGGCCCAGTCCCTGTGGGTTTGACATCTGGCTCTTAAAAAGGGCCACTATATTACTTGTATGACCCGTACACTTGCGGGCATATCAAGTTTTTGGCGCCGTTTCCGGGGACTCGGCGAAGTTTAGTGAATTTGTCTGTTTTCATGTGATTTTTAAATTTCCTTAAGTGTTGAGAAACTTGGTCTTAGTCTGACTTATTGTAGGTGACAGGTAGTCCTGCCGAGCTAGCTAAGAATAGAGAGCTTGTGGAACCATTGCTTGAACCTGAACATCAAATCCATTTTCGAAGGAGAGTAGCTCTTGAGCAAAAGATGAAAAGACTTCAAGAAAAGGTACAAAAACAACCACCCGCAGGACAAGCACAATTGTCATCGGAAATAATGGCAGCCAGACCAGTTCGCGAAGTGGCAATCCCACAAGCGACTAATGTGAACTCTAGTATCCGTAAACTGGAGCCTGGAGGGAACTTTGAATTGAAGCAGAACATGGTGCAGCTGTTACATTTTAGTGGTCAATTCACTGGGATGGCACATGAGGACCCGCAACAGCACTTACAGAACTTTCTTGAGATTAGTGACACGTTTGTCCCCACCAGCGTGTCCACAGATTATGTTCGATTACCCTCTTCCCATTTTCATTGTTGGGAGAGGAAAAGAAGTGGTTGAAAGCTGAGCCATCGAACTCTATAACTTCGTGGAATGATTTGGCAAAGAAGTTCCTTATTAGATTTTTTCCTTCAGGCAAGACTGCAAAGTTGAGAAGTGAAATACTGAGTTTCAAGCAGAGGCATGATGAGAATTTATATTTGGCTTGGGAAAGATTCAAGTCATTATTGAGAGACTGTCCCCATCACCAACCATCGAATGAAGTGTTGGCTCATACCTTTGTATAAAGTCTAGACCCACACACTAAAATTTTACTAGACTCTGCATCGGGTGGGCAAGCCTTAGAGAAGATTTATGATGAGTTGTACGCGCTGTTGAACAGAATTGCACAAGGAAATCCAGAGTGGCACAACGAATCATCAAGAGGGGCAGGAAAGAGAGTAGGGTTGATAGAGGTAGATAGTATGAATGCCTTGGCGGCACAATTAGCTTCGTTCTAATATCAGATGATGACTCAGTTCAATAAACTGAGTATGAACCAACAACAGGGTCAGGTTAATGCAGTTCAACAAGCTTCAAGTTGGTGTGAAATTTGTGGAAATAATGGGCACAATGTAGAATCTTGTGGAGCCAATCTGGAATCAGTCAATTTTGTTGGGAATGTGTAGAGGAACAATCAGAATTTTGGACACAACTACAAAAAGAATTGGCAGAGCCACCCGAATTTGTTTTGGGGTGGAAATCAAAAGCAAATTTATCAGCAACCTCAACAGCAGCAGTATTAGCATAATAGGCAGAATGATGGCCAGTTGAGCAGCAATATTGAGGAAACGTTGCAGAAAATCATGGAGACCCAGACTCAGTTAGCAGAAAAATAGGCGAGGATGGCATCAGACTTGAAGAATCAGCAAGTGGCCACCCGCAATCTAGAAAAGCAGCTGGGTCAGATAGCAGCTGCTCAAAACATGAGACTGCAGGGAGGACTACCAAGTGACACAGATCCTAACCCCTAGCAGGTCAATGCCATCAGTCTGAGAAGCGGCAAGCAATTAGCTGATGCAGTGCCTAAAGAGAAGAGTAATGAGGTCCAGCCGAAGTTGGTTAGACCAGGACCATCCAATGACAAGGGAGAAAGTCAGAGTGCTGTGGAACAAAATGCACAATCTTCATTGCAGCCAGCACAAAGACCACCACCACCATTCCCTCAGAGATTCAGAAAGAGCAAGGAGGAGGAATGCTTCAAAAAGTTCTTTGAGATTTTCAAAGAACTTCACATAAATTTGCCTCTTATTGATCTTTTGTAGGGAATGCCCAAGTATGCTAAATACTTGAAAGATGTGATGGCTAACAAAGTTAGATTGGTGGATGTCTAGACGGTAGCACTGACTGAGGAGTGCAGTCACAGGGTATTGAGCAAAATTCCAGAAAAGCTCAAAGACCTAGGGAGTTTTACCCTCCCCATAAAAATTGGTAAAGCTGAGGTGCTACGAGATTTGTGTGATCTAGGGGCAGCAGTTAATCTAATGCCCCTATCTTTATTTAACACCCTGGGGTTGGGAAAACCGAATCCAACAAGGTTGATGCTGCAGCTGGCGGATAAGTCGCGAGAGCGACCTGATGGAATAATAGAGGACCTTCTCATCAAAGTGGGTAAGTTTATTATACCTGCTGATTTTATTATCTTAGATTTTCATGTTGATGACCAGGTACCCTTAATCTTGGGACGACAATTCTTGGCTACCGGAGGAGCGGTAATTGACTTGAGAGCAGGGACCCTGAAAATGAGAGTCGAAGATGAAGAAGAACTCTTCCGAGTATACCAAGAAATGAACCCTTGCACACACTACAGAAACCTTTGTAAGGTTAGTGTGTTGTCAGAGGATGAGTGTGGGGTGGGGGATTCCACAGGTCCATGGCCAAAGGTAATGATAAATGTTCATCCCGAGTCTGATAAGGGGAGTGCGAAGAAGTTGGAGGAAGAGAGGAACAGAGTGGAGGCTGTTTCCTCTAAAAATCAAAAGAAAAGGAGATGGTTCTCGAAAGGGAACTCAGGTATGAGGATATCCTGAAAAGGATAGTCCACGTCGTGCCATGATGTAAAATTAGGCGCTACTTGGGAGGCAACCCAAGGATACCACATGTACCATTTTAATTTCTTGCATTTGAGTTGATTTTTGTTTATTTTCAACTTGTGTTGTTTTTGGTGGAAATTTAAGCACAGAAAGAAGGGAAGTCGAGTACCCATGGAGGAGGAAGCTAAGAAGCATGAACGATAAAAAGTGTGGGGTCGAACACCCACTTATGAAAACTTGAAGGAAAGCACGATGTTAGCTAGGCATAGAGGCTCAGGGAGTATTTCTCATCCCCTTTAATTTTAATTTGATGCTATGGGGACATAGCATGATTCAAGTGGTGGGTGAGGAAAATTTCAAAAAAAAATTGTTCTTAACGATTTTTGGTGAATGTAATGCTTGTGAGAAATATTTGAAAAATAGTTGAAACAAAATTTTTGAATTAAGCATGACTTCATCACCCGTTGGTTTTTCTTTTCGGTTCTTTTCCGACGGGGGGTCTTTGAACCGAAGAATAAAAATATTTTCTTTGTCTGTATATAATGTTTTTAGTCATAGTTAAGGACTATTTCTGACGATGGATGGATGACGACCGTCTTGAGGAAAATTAGTCAATAGGTTTTGGTTTTTGAACCCGTAGCTAATTGATTGCTTGATGTTTTTGTTATGTGCTATACATGATTGTAAGATGCAAGTGTGGTTAGTGTTGAAGCATGTAAGAAGTGTATAACTTTATTTGAGACACTTAGGCTCTTGAATTTGACTCGATGTGATTGAAGCTTAATTTTGAATTCTTGTGATTAGCTGAGTTAAGAGTCTGCGGAATGTGTCTTGAATTGAGCATGAGTTGTGAGTGTAAGTTTTTCGAATATTTTGTGCTATTGTGGAATGTATAGAACTTTTCTGGTGTGTATATAAAACGAAATGAAGGATGTATAGTGTAGGAAATGATTTAGGCATTTCTTGGAATGAGCCAAATATTTAATCCTCACTTTACCTACCTTGAATAATTAATCCTAGTTAGCCCCATTGAGCCTTAAGCCTATTCTTCGATAGTTACAAAAGCTTAATCCTTTTTCTTTCATTGGCCTTGAATTTTCCAAAACTCCTAAGCACATAAGGAAAAAATCCGAAAGAGTGAAGGAGTGAGAAGCATGAAAAAGAAGGAAAAGTAGCAGTTGTAAAAGTTGAGAAAGGTCAAGGGTGCACGTGTTTGAAAATTCTTGATTATTGGTAGGGAGTAAGAAAATAAATGAATGAAAAGTTGCGTAAGTACTCCTTACTAATAAGCTAAGTGTGCTTAAAGAAATGGGACAAGAAGAAAAAAAATATTCAGGATTGAAAAGAATGAGGGTGAAGTAAGAGAAGAGATGTCCTTAATGAAGGTTGAAGTTATTAAAAGCGCTTGGGAAAGATAGCCACTATTACTGGACAGAATAGTACCTACCCATCCCTTAGCTTACATTACAACCCATTAAGTCCTATTTGATCTTACGTTCATACATCCTTAAATTAGTGGAGTAAAACACTAAAGGCAAGTTTATGGGTCACTACATGAAGCATGTGAATTCTTCGAGAGAGCGAGCATAATTTTATTCATATACCTATACTTGTTGTGATTTGAAAATGTGTGAGTAAAAATGGATAACTCACTTGTTGTGAGGGCACATGTTTAATGAGAGATAACATTCATGTCGGATTTTTTGATCGGTTGATTTGCATGAGTTTTCTAAGATTGAAAGTCGATTCTTGAGGTTAGGAAGTCTTAACAGAGTTGTATATCATTTCATTGATTAAATCGTGCATGCTCTATTTTTAACTTTCTATCTTAAATAATCATTATAGTCGTAGCTTGAATTGTCTTGCTAAATTAGTTATGTTTGAGTCTTCATCTACATGAGATGTAAAAGGGTTGTTCGAGGATGAACAAGGCTTTAAGTGTGGGGTAGGTGATCTCGGGAAAAATAGCATGCCCGAGTGATGCTTTATAACTTAGTTTTGTCTTGTTTATCGACTTAATTATATGCATTCTCATGTAATTTTATGTAAATGTGAATATATACACTAACAAACACGATTAGTTCTTGTTTTTGTAGTTTTAAAATGAATTTGAGGGACTAATCCATGAGTTGGTGAAGTGGAGGCATGGAATCAGAATTAAAACGCGAATATCGGCAAGGAGGATGCGTGAAATAGGCCACCTGCTCATTGGCAATGTGCCATGGCAGGCAGGCTACGCGACCAAGGCCGTGACACGCCACCTAGCTTGCTGCACAAGCAGCGTGACACGCTGCCAACGCGGCAAGGGGCTGCCTGGCAACGGTTTTATGAGTTTCCAGTGTGCGTCCGCGATGCCGCCGTGTCACGGAGGCATATTGGCGCAATAACCTCCATGACACGGAGCTATTCAATGTCGGTCATAATTTTAGACATCTCTCATTTACTATAAATAGGTCCCTTATCTCCTAAAATCATTTTGGTCACGATCTTATTCTGAAAAACCACCTAGTAGTGAAGGGAGAAGTTGGAGAACTCACCTAGGGTTCATCAATTTCATCTTCTCTTCTTCCAATTCTTGTAAGCATGTTACTTTAACAATGTTTTCTTGTAATTTTAAGAACATTAGTGTCTAGGCCCCTTCCTCTAGAGTTGAAACCATGAGTTATGATTGTGTTTTGACGAATTTGTTTTGCAATTTAGTTATTGATTGTTGTTTTGTCTTGCATTCTTAATTATGGTTGTGTTTATGATTGATCACCATGAAAACACATGCATTAAGCTTAGGTAAATGCTTGAGAAAGATAACCTAGGCAAGAACAAGAGAATGTAGGAAGCAAGATTGTATCTCACGATATAATTTGTGGTTAGGATGGGAATATACCTAATACCTTGCTTGGTTGATAAAATGGGAAGATAGAAAGACACCAACTTAGAATCGCACTCCACCAATTGTAGGAGTAGTTGTGAAGCTAAGTTTGGTTAAATGGTTGGAGGTACAGAAGTACCCAAATCAATGGCATAAACCCCACAAACCACATCCATGTAGTGAATTGCCCACAAACTAGAAATAACATCCTCGCTCAACAATGTAGTTGTGAGGCTAGTTTGTCGTGTTTAGAGGTTCGGAAGACCATGAACATGCAATTTTAATTATGTGAGACGACAATTGATAGTTTCATACTTAAACCATTGTAAATCATAGTATCGCATGATTTTCCTGCTTTAACTCTAGTTGCTCCTTGAATGAATTCAGAGTATTTCGTTGACCACCTCTAGACTTAATTAAATTTCTCAAAAAAGTCTATAATCAACACTTGCGACATTTAATATCACACTTGAACTTGATAATGAGATGAATTGGTCCCGTCCCTGTGGGTTCGACATCCGGCTCTTAAAAAGGGCCACTATATTACCTTTACGAACCGTACACTTGTGGGCACATCACCGTTCTCGAATTTTTGTGGAAATAATTCGAGGAATGTTCAGTAGATACTCAGGCATAATACCTGCCACCAATGCTTCCCTGTCTGCACTCAACACATTATCATTCACTATAGGTTTGAGGCAATGTCAAACGATGGACCACCATCACTTAGCCAAGAAATTTAGGGATGCCTTGTAAATCGGTTTTGTGCCTATGATCTTTCTGCTCTCTCCTTTTCTTCAACAATAATGGTGGCCATCCATTGAAAGTGCAACATCTTTTCCTCAGTACTCAACTTTTTGATCCCCTTCATTGCTCCCATGTGGTAATCATATTTAGTAGTTCTGAACGGCACTGTAAAGTCACCACCCATCAATATTCTAGTGATGGTCCTCTCTGATATATCCACTAGAATCACTCTTACCCTAAAAGAGTCTAGCACAGGCTCTTTATTTATTGTTGTCTTTGAGGAAGCCTTTTTCTCCCAAGTGCAGTAGTAATTTGCGTAGAAATCACGCACCATCTCCATACTATACTTTCCTAGAGTCTTTGTCATCAAATGCATGTATAGACCTTGTAGATCCTTTTAAGCTTTGGGACTTCATTTAAGGCATTAATCCGAATTTTTGGCTCCTCCTGTATACTGCGGCTGGGGTTTCTTTTTTCAGTGAGATGGAGCCCTGCATAGTACACATCTCTGGAACCCTGTAGAAACCATATCTTGGACCTTGCCTCGGGTGTTATGCCGGAATCTTCTTCTTGCTCATTAGACTCTTCAGCAACACTATCTTTATCGCTGGACTCCTCCGCATTAGTATCACCTTCCCCTGACTGTGCAGCATTATCATTTCCTTTCCCTGCATTATTTGTAGGAGGGTTGTCACCATCAGATTCAGCCTCGTCACTTCCTTCATCAAACTAGGGAAGTGAGGTGGTAACTAGGACAGCTTCTTGGGAGTTGGACTTTGCCCTAGTCGTCCTCACCTGAGATTCTTCAGAGCTGGTAATGTTGTAGTGCACCTCCAAACCACTAGAACTCTCCTATTCTGATTCGTCACAAAGCTTCCGCCTTTTTGCTATTTCTTTTAATGCAGCAGCTCCCTATTGCTTCTTGCTTACTGGTGACGTCATTGTACCTGTAAGACATAGTTGTTAAATACAAAATAAAAAACCAATTAGCACACTGTGGATTCATAATAGACAACCATCAGTACGAGTCATTGAAGGTAACAACGGCCCGTTCTGAGTGGTCGTTGAATGTCCTGCTGAAAGTTGATCTTCTGTAACTTCCCACAAACTAATACAACAGTCCATTGTGAGATACAATAGCCGGTCTGATTGGTCCGTGGGAGGGGTTTTAGTTTTATCACTGGGCCAGTACAAGGACTCGATCAACAAGCCATTTGTAAAATACAACGGGCCGTTGATTTGAGTCTTGCAACATGACTTCACCTTTTCAAGCCTCAAATTACCTAGCAGTTTTCACATCATGTATTAACCAAACATGTGAGGATTCACTAACTCTCCAACCCCATTAAAATTTCTTAACTTCCTACCAGTTAGGTTTCATTATCTGCGGTGCAATTTTCCTTTTACCATTTTGCCAGACTTATCAAATTCTTTGATTTTTAAAATGTAGAAAGAAAATATGGGAATTTCCAATGCTTAAATTCCCAGTGATCATGTTCCCCCGCACGGTTCCCATAATGCCAGCCAATAGTAACAAGCAGATAAGAAGAGAGAAAAATTTAAAAACTAATTTTACAGTGAAGAGATACTCACTTCGGCAAGAAAACCACACCAATTTATTGAAGCAGTTGGGGAAATATGGTGTAATGTTGGTGTCCTTCTTCAGGCTGAGAGAGAGTAAGGATTTTTGGAGGTTACGTTGATTTTGAATGAAAAATGTGTAAAGAAAATCGGGTGTAAGGGTTTTAAATAATTCGGATCTGGGCGAGTCAGGTCAGGTTGAGAAATTATTAATGTTGACCACGACTCATTCAACGGGTCGTATGAAAGTACAAAGACCCATACCAGGTCACTGTAGTTTCAGTTTTGAGCACTTACCTGAGGAACCCACGGGTAACTAGCACGAGCCATTGGTGATAACAACGACCCGTTCAATACATCTGTTGTTTTGTTCAATGTTTGTCAAATCTGTAGGTGTCTTTAAAATGGGCAACTACCATGACTTGTTGGTGCTTAAGACGACTCGTTCTGTGTGTCCGCTATTTAGACTCAAGAATAGGGCACTCTAGATGAGTAACAACGACCACCAACCATGGGCCATGCCTTCTTGCAATGGCTCGTTCTGAGAGTCGTGGTTGCAGCTTTTAGCTGAATCATTCCAGTTTTCCTTTGCTTTAAACCTGCACATTTCAACAAATGTGAACACTATATTTACATTAAAAGTTTACAAATCGGGTTACCTCCCAAGAAGCGCCTGATTTAACGTCGCGGTACGACGTGTGTATTTTTGTTACTCAGACTTCACCAAACACTTCCATGGGTTGCATCTCATGCAGCGCTATGATTTAACATCGCGGCACGATGCAAGTCCTCGAGTTACTTCAGATTTCACTCAGAGCCCAGAGATCTACTAGTTTCAGTTCTTCACTTTTCCCAAGATATGCTTTTACCCCCTGAGCGTTAACCTTAAAATGCTTTCCTTCATGATTTTCCAGTTCAATTTCTCCATGGGGGAATACTTGAATCACGCGAAAGGGTCCCAATCATTTGGACTTCAACTTTCCAGGAAATAACCAAAGTCTAGAATTGAATAAGAGCACTATATGACCTGGAGTGAATTCTCTTTTCTCGATTTTCCAGTCATGCTGAATTTTCATTCATAGTTTGTAAAATTCAGAACTCTCATAGGATTTCAAACGAAATTCATATAACTCATTCAACTGATGAAGCCTCAAGTTTGCAACTTCGTTCCAATCCAAATTCAACTTCTTGAGCGCCCACATAGCTTTATGCTCAAGTTCCACCGGAAGATGGCATGCTTTACCATAAACAAGCTGATACGGAGACATACCTATATGAGTCTTGAATGCGGTCCAATAAGCCCATAAAGCATCATCTAGCTTCCTTGCTCAGTCTGTGCGGTTAGTATTCATAGTCTTCGCCAGGATGGTCTTAATTTCCCGATTAGTGACTTCAACCTGCCCACTAGAATGCGGATGATAGGGCGTCGCCACCCTATGTTTTAGCCCATATTTTTCGAGGAAAGAGCAAAACAACCGATTACAGAAGTGTGAATCCCCATCACTAATGATGGCTCTGGGAGTCCTGAATATGGAAAATATATTGTGCTTCAAGAATGCGGTGACACTCTTCCTTTCATTATTTGGAAACGCAACTGCCTCCACCCATTTTGAAACATAGTCCATGGCCCCAAGTATGTACTTCATCCCGTTTGAGCTTACAAATGGACCCATGAAATAAATCCCCCACACGTCAAATAGCTCAATAACTAGGATGGGAGTAAGAGGAAGCTCATGCCTCCTTGATAGCCTCCTTTACTTTGGCATGCATCACATGCCTTTGCAAAATCATGTGCATCATGGTGAATGGTTGGCCAATAATACCCACATTGCAGAATCTTGTGGGCTGTGCGAATCCCGCTATGGTGGCCTCCAATAGGGGAAAAGTGGCAGGCCTCCAATATACTCAACATCTCTATCTCGGGTATGCACCTCCTAATAACACCATCAACACATATACGAAATAAGTAGGGTTCATCCCAAAAAACCTTCCGCACATCATGCATAAAATTCTTTCTCTAGTGAAAAGATAAGTGCTCCGGTACGACATCACTCACCAGAAAATTAGCGAAGTCTGCAAACCATGGAATGAGATCATGTGAGGCCGCTAGAACCTACTCATCCGGGAATGCATCATCTATGTCATGCTCATCTCTAAGTGATGGATCGGGTTCCAATCTTGATAAGTGATCTGCGACCTGATTTTCCGTCCCTTTCCGGTCTTTTACCTCAAACGCAAACTCTTGTAGCAGCAGAACCCATTGAATCAATCGTGGCTTGGCATGTTTCTTTTCCATCAAATATCTCAGAGCTGCACGGTCTGTGTGGACTATTACCTTAGTTCCAAGCAAGTATGCCCGAAACTTCTCAAATGCAAAAACTACAACCAACAGCTCATGTTCTATCTCGGTGTAATTTTTCTGGGCTGCATTTAGAGCCTTGCAGCATAGTAGATCAGATGGAAAATCTTTTCACGTCGTTGGCCCAACACAACTCCTAGGTCCACACTGCTATCATCACACATGACTTCAAAAGGCACAGACCAGTCCGGTGCCACTATAATGGGAGCAGTGGTCAATCTCTCTTTAAGGCATACAAAAGCCTTCAAACAGCTTCTTCAAAAAAAAACTTTGCCTCCTCGAGTAGTTTACACAAAGGATGTGCAATTTTGGAGAAGTCATTGATGAATCTTCTGTAAAACCCTGCATGGCCCAAAAAGCTTCGAATACCTTTCACAGCTATAGGAGGTGGTAGACTGGCAATCATTTCGATCTTAGCTCGATCCACCTCAGTACTCTTACCCGAAATCTTGTGGCCTAACAATATACCCTCTTTGACCATAAAATAGAACTTTTCCAAATTAAGCACCACGTTGGTCTCTTCACATCTTTGCAACACCTTGCTCAAATGAGCCAAACAGTCATCGAATGAATCACCCACCACTGAAAAGTCATCCATAAAGACTTCAACGGTGTCTTCCAACATGTCAGAAAATATGGACATCATGTAACGCTGAAAAGTAGCTGGTGCATTACACAATCCAAACAACATCCTCTTGAAAGCAAACATACCAAAAGGACAAGTGAACGTGTTCTTTTCTTTATCTTCTAGGCTATAGAAATCTGATTATACCCGTAATAACCGTCAAGGAAGAAGTACAATCCTCAACCTGAAAGTCTGTCTAACATCTAGTCCATGAATGGCATAAGAAAGTGATCTTTTTGCGTCCAACAGTTCAACATTCTGTAGTCTATGCAAACTCTCCAACTGGTGACTGGTCTTAGAGGAATGAGCTCATTGTTAGCATTTGGGACCACCGTGATTCCTCCCTTCTTCGATACACACTGGACTGGGCTCACCCATTTGCTGTCTGCAATAGGATAAACCACCCCTGCATCCAACCACTTGATGATCTACTTATTGACCACCTCTTGCATAGGTGGATTTAACCTACGTTGATGCTCAATTGTCGGAATACAATCTGGCTCTACCTGGATTTTGTGAGTGCAAATACCAGCTAGGATACCAATAATGTCTACAACGTTCCACCCAATAGCTTTCTTATATTTTTTTAAAAGGGAGACCAAAGCCTCCACTTGCCACTCCTCTAAGTCGGCTGAATAATGACCAGTAACGTTTTACCATCTCCCAAGAATACATACTGCAAAAGAGATGGGAGTGCTTTGAGCTCCAATATCGGAGGCTCCTCAATAGATGGCTTGGCCGGTGTGATCATCCTATTCTTCAAGTCAAGATTGATCTTCTTTGGAGCATAAGTGTATGACCCCATGCCAGCAAGTGCATTTACAATCTCCTCACCACCATGAATCTCCTCAGCACCCATATCAATCAAAACCACTGCTAAAATCATCAAGAATCAATAACACTTCCATAGGCAGAATTAGGAACTCAGGGTCCACAACATCAATTACTGAGACCACCCTCATGTCATTTGGCTGCTTTATGGATCTGCACACATTAAATGTCACTTCCTCATTGTTCAACCAGAACTTAAGTTGTCCAGTCTCCATATCTACAAGAGCACATCTGGTGGCGAGGAATAGTCGCCCCAAGATAATGGGGACCTCAAAATCAACTTCAAAGTCAAGGATGACGATGTCGGCCGGAAATATAAAGGACTCCACCTTCACTAGTACATCATATAGGATCCCCACCAGATTCTTCACAGTAAGATCTACCATCAAAAGTCGCATTGTAGTCAGTTTAAGGGCTCCCAATCCTAACTGTCTGAACATTGCTAACGGCATCAAATTAATACTAGCTCCCAAATCACATAAAGCCTTGGCAAAGTTAAAGGCTCCAATACTGCATGGTGTAGTGAATGCTCCAGGGTCTTCCTTCTTTTGATCAAGAGAACGAGATACTATTGAACTACAATGGTGCAAATTGTCTACCGGTTCAAAACTCACAGTCCTCTTTTTAGTGACAAGGACCTTCATGAATTTGGCATTGCCAGGCATCTGCTCAAGTGCCTCAACTAATGGGATATTCACGGACAATTTCTTCAACATGGAAATAAACTTGTGATACTTCCCATCTTCGACCTTTCTCTTCAACCACTGTGGAAAAGGAGGAGGAGGTCTAGGGATCGGTGTGAACTTTTACTGAACCTCTTTCTCCATCTAAGTGCCAGATCCATGCTCCTTTGCATTACTAGGAGCGATCTTCACCACAGAATCTCCAACCAAATTTGGATCCTCGGAATCTGATATCCTATCATCATTAATCAATACGGGCTCTTCTGTGTCATCAATCACAACTGGCCTCAGAGAATCACCGATCGCCTTCCCACTCTTAGTAGTGATCTCCATACAGTGACTGCCATTTTTAGGATTCTTCACTTTGTTGCTGGGAAGTGTGCCTTTCTGCCTCTGGTTCATTGCAATAGAGATTTAACTCAGCTGCTGCTCAATTTGCTTAATGGCCACAACATTTGATTCCACCTTTTGATTCATGCCGAAAATATCAACGCGGAGCTCCTTAAAGTGGCTATCTGTTGTCTCCATCTACTTAAGTACCTTAGATAATTATCTTCAACCCTTGAACCACTTAACTCTAGCTCACAATCTCATGTAGGAACATACAGACCGCTTCTATCATTCTTGTACTCATCACGCTTCTTCCAATCTCCATTGTCTCTGTATTGGCCTCAATTGTAATTGTTATCCTTCTAAAAGTTCCGGCCTTGATTCCCTTGACCTTGACACCAAGATTCTTGGTTAGACCCTTGGGTGTTGGTCCAAAAACCCGCCCTTTGATCATTTAAATAATTCGCTTCATCCTCATACTCAGATTCACGTCCATCATTTCTCGGGGCCTTTCCCTCTGAACCAACAACATTTACTCTCTCCGCTCCTACTTCCATCAGATGCTTGGCAAGCAACCCCATTGTGGTCTTTATTTCAGCAATATCTTGATCATGCTCCTCATCTTTTCTTCTCTGTTCTGTGGACATACCAACCGCATAAGAACCAACTGGAATCTCTAACTCTCTAGTATGCCATGCGCGGTTGGTTTTGGTGATCCTATCGAGTAATTCAGCAGCTTCTGCATAGGTGTGGCTTATAAAGGTTCCTCTGGAGATGGTATCAGGCACTGCCTTAGTGTTGGCATTCAGAGACCTATAGGAGATCTCCAACAATGTATCATCCAAAATCTTGGGATTTGGCACCCTTTTGAGCTTCTTGTTGAAACGCAGCCATGTTTGATAAAGTGGCTCTAAATTCAGTTGTCTGAAGTTATAAATCTCATCTTTCAACTGCAACACTTTGGATGGTGGTAAAAATATTTCAAGAAAAGCTTTCTTAAGTTCCCCCCAAGTAGTAATAAAATCATTTGGCAGCTCAGCCGACCACATCGTTGCCTCACTCCCTAAAGAGAAAGGGTAATAACCTCAAGTCTGATTGCGTCTTGCTTACTCCCGATTTTTTGTATGCCTTACATATACCCACGAAATTTGTCAAGTGAGCGTGGGAATCATCAGATGCATGACCCGAAAATATTCCCTTCATTTTGAGCAGTTGGAACATTGCACTGGTAATATCAAACTTTTCCCCAGCAGGCAAAAGAGGAGGGATTATAGCTCTAGTGGCATCGGCTTCATCTATATCAGCTTCATCTTCCTCATCAAAATCCCGGTGTCTCTGGTGTTCTGGACCTCTGTGTCATCTAGCTCGCTCTGCTTCTGCAGCTAGACGTTGCTCTTTAGTAACCCTAGCTAACTGACGATCTCTAGCCCGAGCTTGCTCTTCAGCCAATATTCTGGCTGTGGCCTGGTCTACTATTTCTTGTTCACGTGCATTGGCCATTCTTCTCAAGTTTCTTAAGGTCTTCTCAAGTTCATGATCAATTGGAACCAGCGATTTTCCTTGGCTTCTATTATCGGGCATGCACGAACCTAGGACCTGTTAAGCAAACAAAAACAACAAAAGAAAATAAAAGGGAAACAAGAACAAATTGTAAATCAAACACAATTAACAAAAGCCTTAGCTGTATTCCCCGACAACGGTGCCAAAATTTGATGTCGCCCAAATTACTCCTCGCAATTGACATATAAACAGTCGATGTCAAATATAGAACCCAACAAAGGATGGGGTCGATCCCACAGGAAATATGGAAGAACTTGAGTTAATGTAAATAACTATTACTATTAAATTACTTATCTCCTAAGGGGGAAAGAAATAAAATAATAAACAAAAGTAAAATTTCTGAAAGCTTAGATCAAATTTGGTTTATATTCAATTAACGACTTGACTAGGATTGTGTTCCCCAAGACTTTATAACCACATGGCTTATACACTAGTGATCTATTCTGGTGTTTGACATGCAATATTGGTAAATTAAGTTCACCTAAATGGTTGGTCCCCTATCTAGATGATTTTCATAAGGCAACTTGGTCTATCTACGGGTGTATTCTTGATTAACCCTTACCCTTAATATCGGATTTTCTATCCCCGAAAATGTTCAAGCTATTAGATGAGGGTTGATAGCCTCAAATCTCCGTTGTAAATCCCTTTATCCTATTCACAACCTCCTTGGTTTGGTTAGTAAGGATAAGGCAAATCCTAAGGTGTGCAACTGTCAGAATCAATCAAAATAAAGGGAAAACAATACATGCATTAAACCTCGTTCAAGAATCACTAAGTTTTTAACCTCTGTGTGTTAATTCATCTTGTTTCCCATAACCCAAGTTATGGGTTTAGCTACTCATGTTTGTATGATCACATTCAGAAATTATTGAATAAATCATAATTTCAACTTACAAATTATCATAGAAGATCGCCAATCAAACTGAATAAAACTCCAAAATTTATGAACAAAACTCCAAAGATGAATTACTTCTCTAAATTCAAGAATAAAAATAAATCTTCATTTCTTGAATCTTGATCACAGTCAATAACATCCAAAAATACTGTTCTATATCTGTAAAATTTCATAAAAATAAAATAAACCTAAGCCAAGTATTTGTAAACATGAAACAAATCCTTTCCTAAATCAACTAGGATTCTGGTGTCGGCTGGTACCACGGTCCATTGGTAATTTCAACGGACCGTTAGAGTGGCCCGTTGTTCCAGTCGTGGCTTCCTTC
Source organism: Datura wrightii (assembly GCA_035772735.1). Lineage (NCBI taxonomy): Eukaryota > Viridiplantae > Streptophyta > Magnoliopsida > Solanales > Solanaceae > Datura > Datura wrightii. Next base: position 101,659,732 of record JASDFA010000027.1, on the reverse strand, counting down.
AGTTTTTCTCCTCTCATCATATGGGCACAAACCACGACTCGTTATACAATCCTAGGAGCCATTTATCCTAATCGGTTTTTCCTGGCCACTTGATCATTATTTCTTAACCTAATGTACGAGCACACAGAACGACCCGTCCTTAGAAAGTATGCTCCATTCTGTTTGTCCATTGTATGCAACCCAATCTTGATCATTTTCTCTGATTCTTTCCACGATCCAGGATGATCCATTGTAAGTTCATACGATCCGTAGGAGCCATCTATTTATTTGCCACTCTGTTTATCAACTTTTCTGAATCTCATTCAATAGCTCAACAGAACGGCTCGTGGTAAGGACCAATAGTCCGTACTGAGGCTCGTCTGAGACACTTTTTTCTATTTTCAACTCTTTCTATAAACCTTTATTCCTATAGTCCATTTTACCTGCAAAACTACCAAATTGCGTCATATCCACATAAATGTACCTAAAGTCATGCACTTTTACAAAGTTTTAAGCGTCGCTAGTGCCATAAATTCATGGCACATCAGTGATTTATGGTAAATGTGTGATGATGATGAAGTTGTTGATGAAAAACATGTTTCTAAAACTACCCATCATTTTGATGTTGTTTCCTAAGTGAATCGATTGGATTCTAGAATTATAGAGCTTTGGGTGATGCCCACATGTTGATTAAAGCAATGATTTTTCCCGACATAAGCTGACCATATTGTTTAAAGTGAAAATTTTCAATTTTTATTTTGATTCTAGCTTGTGGTATGTTGAGTAAATATTTTTACATGTAGCTTACCACATGATTTGGAGTAGATTCTCCCACCAATGATTAAGCTTATGGTTTGTTTCGAAATAAAGCTTGTCATATGCATGAATTTGTTATTGAGATGTATTGCATTATTGAGCTTCGTCGAAGGACAATGTTGAGCTTCATTTTCATATGATGTCGAGTCTATTCATGATTTCATTAATGAACTTTAGCAATAAACAATGTTTAACTTCGTTTCGTACGATGTTGAGTCATGCATGATTTCATATTGAGCTTCATCAATAGACGATGTTGAGCTTCGTTATATACGATGTAGAGCATTGGATATTTTTTGGAGAAGATTCTAGCACCGAGCAGGTTAAGGGTCGATTACCCTATACCTCATAACTATGTGCCAACGTAGGTTGATACTATTATATTACCAGGACCTCCTTGCGAGCTATCCCCGGCCTGGTTGGCCCTTCAGCTTGATATTGATATCATGGTATCGTCCATCGCTCTAGAAAGGTTATGCATGGCTCTACCCACTTAAGTGAGATAGTTGGGACCACGTAAGCTCTGGCGTGGTATGTCGGTTAAGTGACAAGTCCCCCACTATCTATATCTTTCAGATTTGCATATTCATTATTCATGGTGATTACTTATGTGTGCATGTTCAAAAAGAAAGGTTTGACTCATTGTTCAGCTTTTGATATAAATGATATGTTTCAGCTTTGAGTCATTCGAGTCAGTCATGATGTTATAAAGCTCTGTATGGTCATGTTATGATAAGAGTACGATTCAGAATGAACGCATGTATCCTTCTACTTACACTTAAAAGCTTATGATAGATTATGAAATGTTTTAAATGACTTACTTTGCTAGAGCATTTTTACTTACCCTGCATACTCGGTACATTCCACGTACTGACCGCATACTTTCCATGCTGCATCGTTTCATGATTAAGGATCCGATTCTCAAGTTCAGTCTTGTTATTAGTCGCTGATCAAAGTTAGCACCTGCTTATTTGGTGAGTCCTCATCTTCCGAGGAATAGACCTTCAGTTGTTTTAGATATCCTTTCAGTTTTAGTATTGTAGAGCTAGTTGGGGGTATTGTCCCTTCAGCTCGTCTAGATTAGAGGCTTATCAGACTTAGAAGTGTATTCAGCTTGAGATATTTATTCTATTGTTATATAAAGTTTGACTTTCACTGAGTTTATACTTACGTTTTCTTCATGTTCATTTAATGAGTTAGTTGAATGCTTATGCCATGGGTCGATTTGGGGTCTATTGGGGTCCCTTGTCCCATGTCTACGATCCAGGCCTCAGTTTGGGTCATGACAAACTTGGTATCCGAGCCATAGGTTTGATGTGTCCTATGGAGTCTGAAAGCCGTGTTAGGTAGAGTCTTTTTCATGGGTGTGAAGCACGCCACACTTATGAAAAAGAGGCTACTAGATGTTTTAGGAAATGTTCCCTTCTTTCATGATCTATATCGTGCGATGAAAAGCCTTTCTATCTTTCTAATTCCTGCTATCCGCGATTGCAGAATCTTTGCTCCTTGAAGGATTAGTTGAAGGAGTAATGGAGGTGGTGAAGGACACGAGGATGGAAACGGTCATGAGCATCAGCCAGCCCCACCAGTTTAGGAGCCTCCGGCACCGAAGCCAGCCGCTCATGCTGAGTTCCGAGCTTCCATTTAGATGTTTGCGTAGGCCTTGACCGCCCAGGTTAATCAGCAGGCCATTGCGCATGTTCTGCAAAATGGAAATGTGGCGGCGGCTCAAGTTAGGGACTTCTTGAGGATGAACCCCACTGGAGTTTCTGGGGTCCAAGGTAGATAAGGACCCATATGACTTTATTGATGAGAATGTCAAGATCACCCGGGTTATGGGGGTGAGCAGTTTTGAGTGCGTAGAGTTAGCCTCCTACTAGTTGAAAGGGGTTGCACATATTTGGTCCCACCAGTGGAAGGACAGCAGGGTCAAGTAGGTCCAGTCACATGGGAGGAGTTTCAGGTTGCATTCCTTAATTTGTTCTTCCCTCGAGAGATGAGGGAGTTGAAAGCAGCTGAATTTTTGAATTTGAAACAAGGAAGGATGAACGTTCAGGAATACACCCTTTTGTTCACCCGCCTATCTAAGTATGTGCTGGAGTTAGTGGCCGACCAACGGGTGCGAGTGAGTAGATTTGTGCATGGTGCAGTAGGATATTTGGAAAAGAACTGCAGGGCAGCTATGCTCCATCAAGACATGAACTTCCCTCGTATAGTGTTGTACGCTCAGCAGATGAAGGCGGCACATTCGAGGGAGAGAGAGGCACAAAGGGTCAGGATCGAGGACCACTGGTTCTCTCAGTAGAGGTCTGGTGGTGGCCATCGACAGCTGACCTACCAGAAGTCATCAGCCCTAGTATCTTCAACAGTGAGTGTGCCATCTAGGCCCAGACATGATCAGAGAGGGCGAGCGTCAGGCTCGAAGGGTCAGAGCAGTAGGCCCACAGACTTTAGCACTCTATCTTATTACAGGTGAGGCCGAGGGCACACAGGCCAGTGTTTGGTAGGGTCATGAACTCTTTTTGGATGTGGGAATCCTGGACATATGCTCAGAGATTGTCCCGCTGTAAGATAGGATTAGGTTGGGGACGAGGCCCAACTTCTAGTTCCGTAGCTCCACTCCCACGCACAGCACATCAGGGGGGATCTACTAGCACAGCTGGCGGGCAGTACTAGAACAATTTCTATGCCTTAGCCACTCGTAAAGAGCAGGAGGCCTCACCAGATGTAGTCACCGGTATGTTTAGAGTCATCCATATTAATGTTTATGCATTTCTAGATCCAGGGGCTACCTTATATTTTGTGACACCATACGTAGCCAGTAGCTTCGAAGTCAGTCCCGATGTTTTATCAGAGGCCTTCTCAGTTTCTACTCTAGTAGGTGACTCAGTTATAGCTAGACGGGTGTAGGACCCGGTCAGTAGACTTCAGATTTCCAGGTGAGCCTGTCTTAGAATAGGAGGGTAGTTCAGCTATGCCTATAGGTCGATTTATTTCATACTTAAGGCCAGAAAGATGATTTCTAAGTGTTGTTTGTACCATCTAGCTAGGGTTAAGGATGTGGATTCTGAAACCCCAACTATACAGTCCGTACTAGTAGTACGTGAGTACCTAGAGGTCTTCCCTGATGATTTTCCAGGTGTCCCTCCCGAGTGGGAGATTGATTTTAGTATAGATCTTGTTTCCAAAACAAAGCTTATATCTATTACTCCATTTCAGCCGAGCTAAAAGAGTTGAAGGATTTTTTAGATAAAGGCTTCATCAGACCAAGTAAGTCTCCATGGGGTGCACCAGTGTTGTTTGTTTGAAAGAAGGATGGTTCGCTCCGGATGTGCGTTGACTATCGATAGTTGAACAAGGTCACTGTCAAGAACAAGTATCCTTTACCCAGGATCGATGATTTGTTTGACCAGCTTCAGGGTGCCAAGTGTTTCTCCAAGATTGATCTTAGGTCCAGGTATCGCCAACTTAGGATTCGAGAGAGTGACATCCCGAAAACCTCTTTTAGAATTTGGTATGGTCACTATGAATTTGTTGTTATGTCGTTTGGACTAACCAATGCCCCTGTAGCTTTTATAGATCTAACGAACAGGGTGTTCAAGGCATATTTTGACATGTTCATGATTGTGTTTATTGATGACATCCTTATATACTCTAGGAGCGAGGAGGAGCATGCCGCTCACTTGAGAATAGTGCTTCAGACCCTCAAGGATCGTCAATTGTATGCAAAGTTCAACAAAGGTGAGTTTTGGTTGGACTCGGTGGCATTTCTAGGACATGTGGTATCAGGTGAGGGCATAAAAGTAGATTCTCAAAAGACCGACGCGGTAAAGAACCGGCGCAGACCAGTGAATCCATCAGATGTCAGGAGCTTTTTGGGCTTAGCAGGTTACTATCGGAGATTTATGTAGGGTTTTTCATTTACTGCTACACTATTGACTAAGTTGATTTAGAAGAAGGTGAAATTTCAATGGTCGGAGGCTAGTGAGAAAAGCTTCCAAGATTTGAAGACTCGACTCGTTTCAGCACAAGTGTTGACCCTACCTAAAGGTACCGATGGTTTTGTGGTCTATTGGGATGCTTCGCGAGTCAGACTCGGGTGTGTGTTGATGCAGCTTGGGAAAGTGATAGAATATTCCTCGAGATAGTTGAAAGTTCATGAAAAGATTACCCGACCCATGATATTTAATTGGCTGCAGTGGTGTTTGTATTGAAGATATGGCGACATTACTTGTATGGGGTCCATGTGGATATATTCATAGATCACAAGAGCTTGCAATAAGTGTTCACGCAGAAAGACCTCAATCTTCGGCAAAGGAGGTGGTTGGAACTCCTTAAGGACTATGACATGTTCTTTACCACCCGAGAAAGGCTAATGTGGTTGCGGATGCATATAGTAGACTCTCTCTAGAGAGTGTGTCCCACGTGGATGAGGGAAAAAAAGATTTGGGGAATGAGGTTCATCAACTTGCGAGATTGGGAGTTAGATTGGTCGACTCAACCGATAGCAGTTTTGCTGTGCAAAACGGATCAGAATCGTCCTTGGTGGTCGATGTCAAATCTAGACAAGATGAGGATCCGATTTTAGTAAAGCCAAAAAGTGGAGGTTTTCTTCCAAGGGGGAGATGGTGTACTGTGGTACCAGGGTCGTTTATGTGTTCCAAATGGTGATATTTTGAGGGATCGGATATTTCATGAGGCATATAGATCCAGGTATTCTATCCATCTAGGTACCACCAATATGTATCATGACTTGCAGGAAATATATTGGTGGAACGACATGAAGAAAGATATCGCAGAATTCATAGCCAAGTGCCTGTACTATCAACAAGTGAAAGTTGAGCACCAAAGGCGTATTGCAGGATATTAACATTCCTACTTGGAAGTGGGAAGAGATCAACAGGAACTTCATTACAGGCCTACCTCGTAATCGCCGATAGTATGACTCCATTTGGGTGGTGGTCGACAGGTCGACCAAGGCTGCACACTTTCTACTGATCAAAACCACAGATTCAATGCCCTGGCAAGGTTACGAATGGCTCTACCCACTTGAGTGTGATAGTTGGGACCACATAAGCTCTATCGTGGTATGTCAGTTAAGTGACAAGTCTACCACTGTCTATATCATTCAGATTTTCATATTCATTATTCATGATGATTACCTATGCATGCATGTTCAAAAAGAAAGGTTTGACTCATTGTTCAGCTTTTAATATAAATGATATGTTTCAACTTTGAGTCATTTGAGTCAGTCATGATGTTATAAATCTATGCTTGGTAATGTTATGATAAGAGTACGATTTAAGAATGAATGCATATAGCCTTCTACTTACACTTAAAAGCTTATGATATATTATGAAACATTTTAAATGACATACTTTTCTAGAGCAGTTTTACTTACCTTGCATATCGGTACATTCCACGTACTGACCGCATACTTTCTATGATGCATCGTTTCATGATGCAGGATCCGGTTCTCAAGTTCAGCCCCGTTCTTAGTCGCTGATCAGAGTTAGCACCTTCTTATTTGGTGAGTCCTCATCTTCCGAGGGCTAGACCTTCAGTTGTTTTGGATGTCCTTTCGGTTGGGGTTGTTATCCCTTCAACTCGTCCAGATTAGAGGCTTATCAGACTAGACGTGTATACAACTTTAGATATTTATTTTGTTGTTCTATTAAGAGTTTATAATTATGTTTTCTTCATGTTTATTTAATGAATTAGTTGAATGCTTATGCCATGGGTCCACTCGGGGTCCCTCGGGGTCCCTTGTCCCGTGTCTATGATCCGAGCCTCCGTTCGGGTCGTGACACAAATTAATTCAATCTTTAGAGTTCCAGGTGTACAGGAATGGACCATCCTTTGGAAAGATGGATCTTCTTTTTATTCGTACTCTGCAATTTAGCTTCTGTACCCAGCTTGTCATTCGTTGATCGACGGACTGTCTTTGGGAAAGACAGTTCATGCCGCACTTTAGAATTCCACTTTTGGCTAGATTGAGACCGTCCTTCAATTGAAAGACCATCTTGTGGAAAGACGGTCTGTCCTTCAAACCGTCATTTAAGGACTTTGTTAGCTTGGTTTTTGAATTTGTTGTTGAAACTGGACGGTGGAAGATGCAAACCGCCTATTAGAAAGACGGTCCATACATTACCTCATGCTTCAGACATTTTTCTGGCCTTAACTCCTTTCATCTTTACTTTGCTTGTGTTGCTAAAACATAGTATATTAAGGTTAGCTTCCACTTAATTTAACTCCTAATGACAAGAAAAATGCTATGAAATGAAGCAAAGGTGTGTTGTTAATTCCTGACACATCAACATCAAAAAAGAGCTATTTGGTAATAGTTAGCAGTCATTCAAGGGATTAGCCCATTTTTTTGCATGCACAAATACTCATGGAGGAAGGTCACACATGTAACATTGAACATCGAACACGACTAAATCTAGTGATGACAGAGGTTGCGAAGTAATAAGTCATTAAGTGGCTTGACTGAGGTATTATTTAACCCATATCTAATAGTAAGTGAGTGATCTCAGTATAGTCTATCACCAAAACTAGAGATATGACGGTGATCATTAACAATAAAGAAAGGTTCATCCCTAACAAAAATAGTAATAGGTTGGACCATATGCATGAACTACAGTTAGTCTAACAACAGTACAACGAAAGAGCATTATCCTATTTCATTCATTGATCATATTTATGATAGGCTAGATGGGTAAGAGTACTACTATTTTATTGGTGGGTATTCCAGTAACAATCAGATAGCCATTACTCTAGAAGACCAGGATAAGATTAATTTCAAGTGAATGCCATTTGAATTATGCGCTTCACCAACAAAATTTTAGAGGTGCATGATGTCTATATTCTCTGGTATAATAGAAGACTCCATGGAGGTGTTCATGGATAATTTCTCTATATTTGGGAAATCATTAGACTAATGCCTATATTATTTGGATAGAGTTCCAAAGCGATGTGAAGAGACTAATTTGATGCTAAATTGGGAAAAGTTCCTTTTTATGGTCTAAGAGGGTTTGTCCTTGGACATAAGGTGTCAAATCTCCAATAAGAAATTGATAGAGACAAAGTGGAGACAATTGAAAAGTTATTACCACCAATATCTATAAGGGTCGTACTATGTTTCGTGGACCACATAAGATTCTACAAATTGTTCATTAAGGAATTCTTTAAAGTACCCAACCCTATACGTCACTTGCTAGAGAAAGATGTGAAATTTGTGAGCTGAAGCTGTAGGGCTATACGTTCATAAACTATATCTTACAAGAAAGTATACAAATAAGAACCTAACCTGGCTCCCATAATCCTATAAGGTGCAAGCAACATACCGGGGCCCCCATAAGCCTTGGCAAGTACAGTTCAATCTATATACCCCTAATAAGGTCATTATAATTCTACAGGTAGCTATAGCCAACCTACTTGGCCTCTGGGTCTGCAACTGAGCCCGCTGGGTTCCTATAATTGTGTCTGAGTCCTGTAGACTCCTATAACTGCACCCTAGGAATACAAGGCTTGATAGAGGGTCAATAATGCCAGTACAACATAAGAAGAGGTCCATATGTGGATAGACATAAATATGATCGTATAGGTCTGAATATAGTCCTTTCAGACATCACATAGCTCCTCTGAGCGACATCACATAGCTCTTCTAAGCGATCTGTAGCCCTGTAGGCGATGACAGAGTTAGCAACCCTAAAATTGGTCAACGGAAACCTATACTAAGTAGGATCAATCTCGACCAAAGTACTACATTTTAGTCTCCCTCTATCCCCTCAAAAGGCATACATAGCTCCTTAGGCCTAATGCAACCACTACCCCTTACTGAATGATCTTTATAGATGCTAACATGCATAGCCTAGGTGCCTACACCTGATCGGGGGGTCATGGAAACGTTTGCAAACTCTGACGACCTAAAGAGAATAGGGCGAGGTCCGAAGTGGCCTAAGCGATACTCTGAAGGGCATACTAGGACAATGGTAGTTCATAAGCGAACGACAAGGTCATAGGCAACCGTCTATATGATTCCTTAGCTTAGGACAACTACAGGGCTGCTACCAACCGGATACATTCCTAAGCAAGCAACATGCTATAATTCTTAGCCTGGAGGTAATGCTATGATACTAAGATTCTAGTCCCTTAGATACTAACTTGGTCCGTCTAGATCGCGTATGGCTCATCTGAGTGGTTCATCGCCTTGTAGGTAGGTATATCTGTATCTAGCCCTTCGCGACAATATGTACCTGGGCATCTATAAGAGTAGCCTGGGGCATCGGCCCCACATCCAACCCCTGACAATGTTTACTGCCTTAAGATGTTACTTAGTCCATCAGATTTCTAATAGCTTTGGTGGTTTCCTGAGCGACCTATACAACAAGCCATAAGTCGGCTGAGGTTAACGGTTACTGACAATAGGAAATCATATGGAAAGCTTTCGCTCAGTCCATTAGGCAACCCTGGTGCCATTGACTCGAAGGTAAGACTTCCTTATCAAGATTCTGACCCTGGTGGAGACAAGGTATGCCAACGTCCTATGGACGAGTTTTACTATCTATATAGGCATCAAATGGAACGTTATATCCCCCAATTACGCCCTATGCCATCCAACTTACCAAAATTAGGACCAACTACTAACCACAAGCTTCTAAGGCCTTGGTACAGCAAGAAGACATCCGAATCTCTATAAATGGTAAATAGGTGAGTAGGGAATTCTCTACAACACTTCCCGCGTTAATTATATTTAATATACTCTTTCCCGACAAGGGATACTATGATGCATTCATCTTATAGCAGCTAACCACAACATATATAATTATTATCTACTAGCAGCAACTAATCATGACATATATACGTTCACCTTACTTACAGATGTACATGTTGTATCACTATACAACGAGAATACATGCCGAAAGAGGTTAACCTTAACATACCTTGAATGTCGATTCTCATTCATCTAAAATAGTTCCAACCTATAACTGGCAATCCTACCAAACTGCTGCTCTACACTGAGAGACTAAGGTTATTTTCAATACTAGGGTTCGGCAAATAGTGCTATCTTTCAATAATATTATCTATAACTCAACTTCGTTTAATTCAGCCGAAAACTCACAAATTCCCGAGAGCTTAGAAGGTAGAAATGCTTACCTATCACTTGTAACCGCTTAGGACACCAGTAGGAGCGATTTCTATAACTTTTACTTGGCGGGGTTTCAGTACTCCAAGTTAATTTTCAAAAAATAAATCTATAGGGATGTTCCTCGTAGGCCTGGCACTCATTCTCCATGACAAATTTGCATTTGAACGGAGTTTAATGGTATAATTTGATGAAAACCAGATGAAAAGTAGAGAGGGAACTTCATGCTAGCTGAGGGTCTATTTTAGGAAATATTTAGAATGAATTAAACCGTAACTTGAACATATATATATATATATATATATAAAGGAGGTGGCGTGGGGTTGCGGAGCGCCGCCCATTGCGCCAACCCAGTGGCGCGACGCGCCGGCCAGGGTACTGGGTAGGCTGCGCGACGTGGCGCCCAATATGCCCAGCCTATGGCCCCGACCCCCTACTCGATTGGTACCTTGCTTATATACTCATCTCTTGAGCCCTTTTTCGTATTCTTCATACTCCAAAACTCTCAACATATGTACGCACCCATCGGTTAATCGATAGGAACTTACAGGGTGTAACACTTTGATTATAAATTCATGATCCCAAGTTATTAGAAATTATTCCCTACTATGCAAGCTAATGAAAATCCAAGCTTATGATTCATGATTTCATGTATGATGAGATATCTAGCATGAATAATGTTTATGAACTCTCCACTTATGAATCCATGATTTTAACTCATTAAGCCTATTTCAAGTATGCATGATGTTATGATTTGGGCAAGCCCATGCAAGTAAGTATGTTTATTATGATTTTAGCCAAGGCTAACAAGATTAGTTATGATATATTTTTGAGTCAAGACTCTCAATATATATATTTGACTTATGTTCTAGGAATATTATTATATGAGCAATATGCGTGTTTTGGGAGTACTGTCTAGCACCAAGTACGCCAGCAGTTCCGATGTTCCCTAGTTACAAATGTAGGTGTCTATTTAGGAGCTCTTAAAAGATTCCCCCTGCCTGAGGGCATATCGTGATATCACACCTTATTCGTCCTTTTCCCTAGCAAGGCTTAGGATGGCTCTCCTCTGCGTGGGCAAACGTGGAATCATCGCTCATACATGATGGTTTTTGGTTATGACCAGTCTCCCATTGTCACTCATGATTTTAGTTACTCATGTCTATGACTTATGATATTATGTTTTATAGGAGACTTGACCTAATGATCTGTTTATTAATTTTACTTACGATTTCAGATATTACAGGTTATATGATTTCTATCATTGAATCTTGGGTCATTATGTTCAGTTATGATAACCACCTATGATTATGTATATCTGATATACAATTTAGCATGAAGTCCATACTCTTATGATCTATTTGATTTATATGAATAACTTTAATTAATGTTTTACTAGAATGTTTTACTTACCCCGCATACTTAGTACATTTCAAATACCAACCGCATACTCGATGTTACATCATTTCATGATATAGGTCCAGGTGATCCAGCTTAGCCTTACCGATAGCTTGCTCCCATCTCAATCCTATTAAGCCCCTATTTTCGGTGAGTCCTTATCATCCGAGGGCATCCATCAGTTTAGTCTTGTTCTTTCAATTTTGTTTCAATCCTAGAGATAGCTGGGGGCTAGTCCCAACATCTCATTAGATAGCAGAGGCTTATCAGACATAGACTAGTACGTTCAGGTTTGAGATTTAGCATGGTGATGTTATTGTTTGATATACACTTATGATATTCAGACTTTCGCTTATTCATGTCTAAGTTCTAAGTTTATGCTTTGATTTAGGCTCTTGAGTTTCTATGCACATGCCATGGGTTGACTTGGAGCCATCCGTTGTTCTAGGTCCTGTGTCTCTATTCGGGGGTCCCAGTTCAGGTCATGAAAAACTTGGTATCAGATAAAAGGTTTAGGTATGTCCTAGGGTGTCTGAAAGCCGCGTTAAGTAGATTCTTTTTCATGGGTATGAAGCGCGCCACACTTATGGGGAAGGGGCTACAAGATGTTTTAGGAAAATTCCCTTTTCAATGATCTATGTCATGCGATGATATACCTCTGTATTCCTCTAACTCTTTCTATATGCATTTGCTGAAATATGCCTTCACGTTGAGTTAATGGTAGAAGAAATAGCAACTTAAACGGCCATGATAATGGCAATGGAGATGGGCATCAGCAAGATCCACCAGCACCAGTAGATCCTTTGCTTGAGTAGGTCACTCATGCCGAGTATAGAGTGGAATTTCAAATGTTCGCACAAGCCAAGACTATTCAAGTCAATTAGCAGGCAGTGGCCCATGTTCTTCAGAATGGGAATGCAGTTCCGATGAGAGTGCGAGACATTCTTAGAATAAACCCACTTGAGTTTTTGGGGTCGATGGAAGATGAGGAGTCGCATGAGTTCATTGAGGAAGTGCAGAAGATCACCCATAATATGAGGGTGACTGGGGAGAAGTGTGCGGACTTAGCCTCCTATCAACTGAAGGGGTTGCTTACATATGGTTTCGTCAGTGAAAGGAAAGTAGAGTAGTAGGAGCAGTTCCCATGAGTTGCAATGAGTTCATGACTGCTTTCTTAGATAGGTTCTTCCCTAGAGAATTGAGGGAGGCAAAGGAATCAGTGTTCATCAACTTGAAGTAGAACCACAGGACTATCCAAGAGTATGCCTTAGAGTTTACCTAGCTGTCTATGTATGCGCAGGAGATGGTTGCGGATTAAAAGGCTCATATGAGGAGTTTGTGAATGGAGTAGCAGATTCGCTGGTCAAGAAGTGTAGGACCGCCATGCTTAACCGTGACCTAGATTTATCCCAATTGGTCATAAATTCCCAGTAGATAGAGGTACAACAGATGAAGGAGAAGGAGAGAGAGGCCAAGAGGGCCAGAACAGGGAGCTATAGGAAGTTCCAACAGAGGTGCAGTGGTGGACATTGCCCTCAGTCCTACCAGAGATCGTCAGCCAGCTCTATCGGTAGTGTGTGTTCTATCCAAACCAAGAGGAGATTAGAGAGGAAGAGCATCAGGCTCTAGGGGGTAGAGGAGAATGTCAGGGGAGCACACTTTTCCGATTTGTAGGAAGTGTTGCAGGAGGAACCCTATAGAGTGCATGGTTGTTATTGATGTTTGTTTCGGTTGTGGGAAGCTCGAACATATGCTCAGAGACTATTCTTCGGCTAGACAGGGCGATAGTAAAGGTCATGCCCTAGCTACTACTTCATTAGCCCTAGCAGCTCGCCCCTCCAAGTAAGGCACCTCATCTAGTGTAGGTGGCGGCCAGTGCCAGAACAAATTCTAGGCATTATCTTCTCATTAGGAGCAAGAGGCCTCTACCAATGTGGTCACTGGTATGTTATGAGTATCTATCTTAATGTGTATATGTTGTTATACCCAGGAGCTACCTTATATTTTGTGACTCCTTATGTTTCTATTAGTTTCATAGTCAGTCTTGAAATCCTATAAGAACCCTTCTTAGTTTCTACTCCTATCGATGAGCCAGTTTTAGCTCGACGGGTATACAGAAACTTCCTTGTCACAATCCTTCAAAAAGTCACCTCAGCTAACCTGGTAGAGTTATCCATGACCAATTTTGATGTTATATTCAACATGGATTGATTACATGCTTGTTATTCCTAATTTAGTTGTAGAACCTGTACGGTAGAGTGCTAATTTTTGGGTGAGCCATTCCTAGAGTGGAAGGGTAGTCCAGTCGTGCCTGTAGGTCACTTTGTTTCCTATCTCAAGGCCAGAAAGATTATCTCTAAGGGTTGTGTGCATCATCCAGTTTGGGTTAAGGATGCTATATCTGAGACCCTGACTCTTTAGTCAGTTCCTGTAGTATGTGAGTATCCGGAGGTATTTCTAGATGATCTACCAAGAGTCCCTCCCGAGCGGGAGAATGACTTTGGTGTTGACCTTCTCCCTGATGTGCAACCTATACCTATTCCTCCTTACATAATTGCTCCAACCGAGCTAAAGGAGTTGAAAGAGTAGTTGAATGATATCCTAGATAGGGGTTTCATCAGGCCTAGTAAATCCCCATGGGGTACTCCAGTTCTCTTTGTTCGAAAGAAGGATGGTTCCTATAGAATGTGCATTGATTATCGACAGTTGAACAAGATCACAATGGAGAATAAGTATCCCCTCGCCAGGATGGATGACCTATTTGACCAGCTTCAGGGTGCTAAGTGCTTTCAAAGTTAGATCTCAATTCCGGATACCATCAACTCAGAGTTAGGGAGAATGACATTTCAAAGACAGCTTTTAGGACTCAGTATGGTCACTATGGGTTCATAGTTATGTCTTTTGGACTAACAAATGTTCCTACCACATTTATGGATTTGATGAACAGGGTGTTAAAGAAGTATTTAGATATGTCTGTGATTGTCTTTAGAGATGATATTCTCAAAAACACTTGGAGCGAGGAGGAGCATGCAACTTACTTGAGAATTGTGTTGCAGACTCTAAAGGATCGCTAACTCTTTGCTAAATTCAGCAAGTGCGAGTTTTGGTTGAAATCAATAGCATTTTTGGGTAATGTAGTGTCTAGAAAGGGTGTGCAGGTGGACTCTCAAAAGAGGGAAGCGGTGAAGAATTTGCCTAGGCCAGTTAGTCCTTCGGATATTAGGAGCTTTTTGGGATTTAGCTGGCTACTACAGGAGATTCATTGAGGAATTTTCATCCATTGCAGCATTGTTGACTAAGTTAACCAGAAGAAGGTCAAATTTCTATGGTCGGATGCTTGTTAGAAGTGTTTTTAGGAGTTAAAGACTTGACTCACTTTGACTCCAGTATTAACCCTATCAGAGGTCACAGATGGTTTCCTTGTGTATTTTGATGCCTCTAGGGTTGGTCTTGGTTGTGTGTTGATGTAGCATGGTAAGGTCATTGTGTATGCCTCTAGATAGCTTAAGACTCATGAGAAGAATTACCAGATGCATGACCTAGTGTTGGCAGCTGTGGTGTTTGCATTGAAGATTGGAGGCATTATTTGTATTGGGTGCATGTGGATGTGTTCATGGACCACAAGTGTCACGCCCCGCCTTGGGGGTATGATTGGCACCTGGTGCCCTAGTAGGACCTAGACTGCTATCTGGTGAGCCTAAACGCATCTGGTGCCTGGCTGACTCTAACTGAAATTTCTGGAAACAAAGGGCTATAAATCGGCTGTAAACACAGCCTCCTGCCAACTGGCCTATAGCCACCTGTACCTGTAATAACAGCTAACTAGAAACATATTCGTAACAAGGAACCTATGCGGGCCGACAAGGCCACCATGCTGTCTAGTCATCTGGGACTCAACAAAAAGGAATACTGAACAACTACGTGACCGGCAAGGTCACCACTACTATCAAGGTATGGCCCCACGCGGACAATATAAACTAGAATGCTAAACAGCTATAACAAACTGCAAGGCCTCACACGACCGGCTCAACTGACCACAAGGAAATATATACAGACTGCAAGCCTCTAGAAATACCGATAAGATGGTCGGGACAGGGCCCCGACCTACCCGTGCTGTACAACAAAAGAAAGTGATGTAAACCTCTAAAATATCAAGCTCCGGATGACAGGAGCTGATGACTCTGCGCTGGCTAGGATCACGAGGGATTGCCTCCCTGTCTATGAGTACCTGCAGGCAAGTAATGCAGCGCCTCATTGGGCGTCAGTACCACTGGTACCGAGTAGGCAAAGCAACTGAAATAATACAACTGAATATTGATAACATAACTAACAAGTCTATGAGCAGAAGATGACTGAATCTGAAGAGTTGATAGGAACTAGATCAAACCTTTCTGCACTGATAGGCAGGAGCGTGTCTGTAGTCACGGCGGCCTACTATCTATTAACTAATATATATAAAACACATAAATATATATACATTTAGCAAGCAAGAGCCAATACCAACCCCCATAAGCCGGATGGCGCCAAACAAACAAACAATCTATATACCCCTACCCGGGTCAAAACCAGCCAAAAATAAGTCACTCCACTCATCTGCTCACTTCGGATCTCCTCTACTGGCCCCCTGGGTCTCCGGCTCGGGCTATAGCCTCCGATATAAGCAACCGTGTCTGGGTCCGGAGGACTCCTGTGTAGACAGTAACAGATAGGGTCTGGATCCCCAGACACAAACTCAACGGGGCTATCTGAAACCGGAGTTACACCTATAATAATTTAATGTACAGACAGTAACAGATAGGGTCTGGTTCCCTGGACACAAAACTCAACAGGGAAATCTGAAACTGGAGCTGCACCTGTAATGCTGATCAGACTGCTATAGGGAAAGCTTCATCCAATCTTCATCCAAGCTGGGGACAGCATGCCCTTCCTTGGAGTGACGTAAAACCCACCCGCTCAGTGGGCGAGACGATTACCAACCTAGGGGCGGAGAGGACGCTCAATAGGGTGCCCTCACGCCACATAGGGTCTTAACAAACAAATAGCACATATAGATAGCAAGCATGTATAATTGAAAAAAAGACTATCTGAAATCTGATTTCTTATTCTGATCTGTTTCTATACTGGACTGATTCTTTACTGATTATACTGATTTTGAACTCTTTCTCTAACTGTTGGCTAATCTGTAGCCAATATTCCATCTGTCTGAATGGCTGGTCTATAGTCATAAAACTGTTTGTCTATCTGATTTTACTTTACTAACTTTTATCCTGAAAATCTGTCACTTTTTATTCTACAACATGCTTGCTAATCACACAATAAGCTATACTGAATGTGGAATGCTAACTCGCCCTTTGGCGCATGCTTTACTAACTTTTGGACTGGATACGATACGGCAACACAACTCAGAATCTATTAGACTTACCTAATTCTCAACATTCAACTCCGAGAGCTTCAAATATGGAGTTTACTATGATTTACCAAGCTAAGACTTACTAACTTGCCGAAGAACAACTTTACATACCTTAACCTCGAGTTATCCGACTATCGGATGAGGCTAGGTCAATATTCCAGCTAAATCTCCCCAACTGCATTCATAAACACGTCAATTAGTACTAAATACAACACTATTCTAAAGGACGACGTCACTTTTGATATAATTATAGCCTAAACTTAGGCTTATCGAAAGACGGTCGAAAACTTGCTATTTTCCAGAAGTCCAGAAGGGAGAAGTATTCACTTCACAGCTAGGAACACATAGACACTAGTTTGGAGTATTTCCACTTACCTTAGCCTGGTAGCACGACGATTCGTCGGCCGTATTTCGCGAAACAAAATCTGTAGGAATGCTCCCTGCTGCTAAATACCTCGGTACCTGAGGTTAATTTGAGTTTAGACTACGTTTGGCAGCGTAATCAAACGATAATATATTACCCCTCTTCATCTCTCTCTGTTTCTCTGCGTTTACTGGAAATTAAATAAGGAATATAACCTCACAAACCGAAGTGGGGGCTTTATATACTTGGGCCTGGACAAGCCCAACGTGTCACGGGACCAACACGGAGGCTCCACCTCCATGACACATTGTCATCGCTGAGGGGCTCCTCCCCGGCTCCTTCCGCGATGGTTCGACAGGTTTCCTCGTCTGGTCTTTTCCCGGGCATTTTCCTAGCACGTATGGATTTCAAATATGCTTAACCAATGCGCGAATAGGCCATCTAGGTGCCGGGAATCTTACGGGGTATAACAACAAGAGCCTTCAGTATGTATTCATTTAGAACGACCCGAATTTGCGACAAAGGAGATGAGTAGTGCTTCTCAAAGACTGTGATGTGAGTGTCCTTTATCTTCCAGGCAAGGTCAATGTAGTGGCGGATGCTCTTAGTAGGCTATCTATGGAGAGTGTGTCTCATGTTGAGGGTGGAAGAAAGGAGTTAGCAAAGGATTTCAAAAAGCTTGCTCATTTAGGGGTTCAGTTGGTTGACTCGTCGGATGGTGGTGTCATTGTTCAGAGTGGGTTAGAATCGTCACTGGTGACCTAGGTCATAACTAGGCAAGATGAAGATCCTATTCTAGTGAAGCTAAAGGAATCTATCTAGAATAAAAAAGTGGAGGTCTTCTCCTCGAGGGGGAGGTGGTGTACTATGATATCAGAGCCGATTATGCCGGTTGTTGATGACTTGAGAGAGCATATGTTGAGCAACGCTTACAGCTCTCGGTATTCTATCCACCAAGGTTCCACCAAAATATACCATGACCTACAGGAAGCCTATTGGTGGAATGGCATAAAGAAGGACATAGCGGAGTTTGTGGTTAAGTTTTTGAATTGCTAGAAGGCGAAGGTTGAGCATCAGAGACCTGGGGGTATACTTCAGGATATTAACATTCCTAATTGGAAGTGGGAAGAGATTAATGTGGACTACATTATAGGATTAACTCGTACCCACTTATAGTATGACTCTATGTGGGTGATTGTGGACAGGTCAACCAAACCAACTGATTTCTTATGGGACAAAACTACCGATTGTGTCAAGGAATATGCTAGATTGTACATTTGAGAGTTAGTTCAGTTGCATAGAGTTCCTTTGTCCATCATCTTAGAGAGGGGTATTCACTTTACCTCCCAGTTTTGGAGGTCATTTCAGAAGGGTCTTGGTACTCAGATAAAGCTCATACAACTTTGCACCTATAGAAAAATGGTTAAGCCGAGCAGACGATTCATACTCTTAAGGACATGTTGAGAGCGTGTCTGATTGATTTTAAGGGTAGATGGAATGACCACTTTCCTAACATCGAATTTGCTTACAATAATAGTTATTATTCCAACATTCATATGGCGTCATTAGAGGCTCTTTATGGCGGAGGTGTAGATCACCTATTGGATGTTTTAAGATAGGTAAGGCTACGTTGATAGGGCTAGATTCAGTTCATGAGGCCCTGGAGAAAGTTCATCTTATTAGAGAAAGGCTAAAAAAAGCTCAGATTCATCAAAAATCTTATGCAGATGTGAGGAGGAGAGAGCTTGAGTTTGAGGTTGATGATTGGGTATTTCTATAGGCGTCTCCCATGAAGTGATTGATGAGGTTCGGAATGAAAGGGAAGTTTAGTACCTAATATGTTGGTCCTTATAGGATTTTGGGGCAACCAGTTTTTCATTTTTATCTATTGAAGAAGTACGTTGACAACCCAGCCTTAGTTGTTCTGGTGGAGAGCACATGTGTGAAAGATAGCTTTACCTATGAGGATGTTCTGGTTGAGAGTGTCACACCCCGAGCCTACACCCTGGACGCAACATGGTACTTGAAGCCACAAGTGACCCCAAGTCAACTCCTAGTCTATCATACACTAGCATTCCTAGTAAACATGCACAACAGAACTTTTCATTAACAACATTAACTAGTTTAAGAAAACATAAAAACTAAAAGTAATGAAGAAAGTGACATTTTCTGAAATACATCTTTGAAAACAAGTCTGGTATGAAAGCCATCTACTAAGTAGTTGTTGGGACAAGCCCCCAGATAACTCTAAGTCTATAGAAAATCATAACTCAACTGAAGAAAAATAAACAAGGCCCTCGAATGACGAGGACTCACACTTCGGCTGCTGAGGTAGAGGCTCTGAAACTGCAGTGACTATCTGAGTTGTGTCTGAGAACCTACAGCAGTATCATGAAACAATAACAAATAAAAGTATACGTCAGTACTTTGAATATATTGAGTAAGTGAGAGAAACATGAATAACATGGTAGAACTGGTAACTGAACTGATATGACATAATATAACCAACTGAAATGCTGAAAACTGATACAACTGATAATAAACTGATATGGTCAAAAGTGACCCTGGCTGATGGTCATAAAAATGTCATAAGTATGAAATACGTAGTCTGTAATACTACAATAAACTAATCTGGACTGAAGAATCTGAGAGAAAACTTTACTAATTAGTGGGAGAGACTATAACCGACGTATAACCACGCGAGCTAGACGTAGAGTCCTATGTACACACCCCACTGATACGACCCAGTATAGCTTAACAGAGTGTAAAGTCATGGACTATGAGAATCACTGTAAAAAGGGCAATGAGGCCAAGAAAATATATATAACCTATGGCAGCAACGTAGTTCAGGAACCTGGGTGCACTGGAACCCCGGCCCTTTCGGTGCTAAGTTCTACTCCCACTGGATAATCCTATTACTGCTACTATTGACAAGCGGATAGCTCGATACTGGGGCCCAATACTATACTGACCCAGGGATACTGTCAGAGAGTTCCCTGAGCATCTTATAGGACCAGATTTGGAAACTGAGTTCTAAGACTGGTCAGAGCTGCTTATCTGAAAGCGTCGTAACCATCTTAAGAACAACTAATAACTAAGATGGGGTTCGGGGGATGGTCAAAGCTATAACTTGAATGTCATGACCGCCTAATAGACCAAATAACTGTAATTTTAATCTAAGTTTTATAATTGAGAGGCAGCACTGACACCTCGAGAAGAGACCATAGTCAAACTAATCAGCTGACATTTCTGACTAACATTGAAATATTCTAATACTGTGACTGCAACTGAACTGACAATTCCTAGAAAATACAAAGTATATAGAATTTCTGACTAAATCTGAATATCATACAAGTAATTGAGTTGTTAAACCATACAAGCATTATAAAAGCCCCTAACTCAGAAAGATGCAACCAATTCTCAAGAATTCAAAGCCTAAGTACGAGTCTAATTTCTGAAATTTCAACTGTTAGGGATGAATTTCTAAAGTTTGTGGAACAAGAATCAAATTTATTAACAACTGGTGGAAAAGTAGCTACAATAAACATATGACCATATTCTACATGAATTAATCCAAGAACAGCAACAATATCTTAAATTTCGTATGTTCAGGGCTAGGACTAAAAAATAACTGAGAGAGGGTTTCTAGGGGATGCAAGGGGAGAACAATCTCCTTGTTGAATTCCCACATACCTATAGAAGAGACTAGTAAAGATCTTGAAGAAAGACTGAGAAGATGAATGTTTTCCCTAGCTTCTGCTTTGAACTCCTAACTGTTTCTACGCTCTGGTTTTTTAAAGAATAAGTGGAGGAGGAAGGGGAATTGTCATTCTATCCATATTTACTCCCTCCCAAGACCCCAAAATGATAGGGTTTGGGAATGAAAAAGCTAGGAAAGTACTAAAATACCCATGGCATAAAGAACTGAAAACTACCCGACTTTAAACAACAGACCTCAGAATAGGTCGTTGGTAGTAATAGCGTCCCGTTGAATCTGGCCGTGGTTTCTAGATTCAGAAACAAGTTTTACCAGAGGTGTCCCATGGTTAGGTACAATGGTCCGTTGGAAGCAACAACGGACCGTTGATACCCCCCGTAGAAATCGGTAAGAAAACCGGCATGGGGACAACAGTTTATAAGAACGACTTGTTGGTAGGACCAACAGGCCATTGTATTCCCACGTGGTTCACATTGCTGGGTTCTGGAACTGATCGAAGGGTGGTAAAAATGGCTCGTTGGTAATAACCACGGGCCTTTGTTCCCTTTCGTTGCCTCATGGAAAGGTCCGATAATCCTTTAAATTTGGGATTCAACGGACGACAGGATGGCTCGTTGTTAGGAACAACGGGTCGTCCTATGTCTCGATGTTTCCCCTCGAAGGAAGGATGCTACTGACCATGACCACATACAACGGTCCGTTGTGGGGGTCGTCTGAGACAGAAAAATTTCTAGTTTTCCTATGGTTTTTCATGCAACGTTTGAATTTGGTCTAGGAAGGATTTGGGGTGTTACAATATTTCCCCCTTGGTATCGTTTGTCCTCGAATGAAGGAAAAAACTAGGAAAAGAGCTGAGATTTATAAAATTGAGGCTATGACTGATTTCTGAAGGATTAACTAACTCCGAACTGACCTAACTGTACTACCTGAGATGATGCAACTAGAATGCACACAGAAAATCTAAATAAGGCTGATGAGTACGGTACTGAGTAGAGTACTAAGAAGGAATTTAGTACCTGATTCTGGGTATGAATTGGAAGGGAACAAGTGGGGGTATCTGGCCATCATGTCTGCTTCCACTTCCCATGTGGCTCCCTCAACTTGCTGATTTCTCCATAGCACCTTGACTGAAGCTATCTCCTTATTCCTCAACTTACAAAGCTGACGGTCAAAGATCTAGACTGGTACCTCCTCGTATGTGAGATTATCCTTTATCTCCACACTGTCTGAAGGAACTATTGAAGTTGGATCACTGATGCACTTCTTCAGAAGTGACATATGGAAAACTAGGTGTACTGCTGCTAGTTCAGAAGGTATCTCTAGCTCATAGGCCACCTTATCAATTCGTCTTAGTATCTTATAGGGTCCCACATATCGTGGACTGAGCATTCCCTTTTCCCCAAATCTCATCAACCCTTTCATGGGTGATATTTTCATGTATACCCAGTCACCAAATGCAACTCCAATTCTCTTCTCCGCACATCGGCATTGGATTTTTGACAGCTCTGAGATATTTTCAGTCTTTCTTGGATGAGCTGAACTTTCTGCATTGCCTCATGCACTGAGTCTGGCCCTATCAAGGTAGCTTCACCAACTTCAAACCACCCTATAGGTGATCTACACTTCCTACCATACAGTGCTTCAAATGGGGCCATCTAAATGCTGGAATAGTAGCTGTTGTTTTACGCAAACTACATAGAAAGAAAATGGCCATCCTTATTACCCTTAATAATCTATCGCGCATGCTCTTTGCATATCTTCCAGGGTTTTTTATGGTCCGCTCAGCTTGCCCATCAGTCTACGGATGAAAAGCGGTACTGAGTTTAACCTGGGTGCCTAGTCCCTTCTGAAAGGACTTCCAGAAGTGTGAGGTGAACTGTGCTCCCCTTTCTGAAATGATGGACAAGGGTACCCCATGAAGTCTGAATAACTCTCAGATGTAAAGTTTGGCATAGTCCTCCGTTGAGTCTGTGGTTTTGACTGGGAGGAAATGAGCTGACTTGGTCAACCGATCTACTACTACCTAGATTTAGTCATGTTGCCGGCGAGTTCGAGGTATACCTGTAATAAAGTCCATATTTACCTCTTCCCACTTCCATGTGGGTATACTGATATCTTCAGTCATGCCCCCTGGACTTTGATGCTCCACCTTGACTTGTTGGTGGTTTGGGCACTTAGCTACAAATTCCAATATCTCTTTTCATGCCGTGCCACCAATAAATGTCCCTCAAATCGCAGTACATTTTGGTAGCACCAAGATGAATGGAGTACCTCGAGATGTGTGCTTCAGCCAAAATCTACTATTTCAATTCGCCAACATCTGACACACACAATCTTCCCTGGTAATGGAGCGCTCCATCTCCCCCTTGGGAGAAAGCCTCAACCTCCTTTTTAAGAACTGCTTCCTTGAGTTTAAGTAAAACTTGATCTTCATCTTGTCTGGACTTAACCTCAACTACCAAGGATGAATCTGGACCGCTTTGTACTACTACCCCACCTTCGGCTGAGTCTACCAGTTGCACCCCTAATCGGACTATTCTGTGAACCCCCTTTGCTAATTCCTTTTTACCTTCTTCCACATGAGCCACACTGCCCATAGACACTCTGCTTAGAGCATCAGCCACAATGTTGGCTTTGCCCGAGTGATACAACACCCTCATGTCATAATCTTTTAATAGTTCCAACCACTGTTTTTGGCACAGGTTTAGGTACTTTTGGTGGAACACATGCTGATGGCTCTTGTGATCTGTGAACACATCCACGTAAGCCCCGTACAAGTCATGTCTCCATATGTTTAACCAAATACAACTACTGGCAAATTCAAGTCATGAGTTGGATAATTCTTCTCATGAACTTTGAGCTTCTTTGAGGCATAGGCTATCACCTTCCCACGTTGCATCAGAACGTAGCCAAGTCCAACTCTGGAGGCATCACAATATACAGCAAACCTGTTTGTTCCTTCTAGCAGGGTCAAAACTGGAGCGGTAGTGTGTCGAGTTTTCAACTCCTGAAAACTATTTGCACACTCATCTAACCACTGAAATTTCACCTTCTTCTGGGTTAATTTGGTCATAGGGGATGCTATGGAGGATAAATCTTCAACAAATCATTGGTAATAGCCTGCTAAGCCCAAGAAACTCTTGATCTCAGTCGGAGAGGTGGGTTTGGGCCAATCCTTTACGATTGAAATTTTTTGAGGATCTACTTGTATCCCCTCACCTGATACCACATGACCCAAGAATGGCATAGACTTTAATAAGAATTCACAGTTGCTGAATTTAGTGAATAGCTGGCGATCTTTGAGGGTCTGTAATGCTAATCTTAGGTGATTGGCATGCTCTTCCTCATTTTTGCAATACACCAGAATGTCGTCAATAAATACGATGACGAACATATCTAGGTGCGGCTTGAAAACCGTATTCATTAGATCCATGAAAGCTTCTGGTGCGTTTGTTAACCTAAAGGTAATCACCACAAAGTCATAGTGACCATACCGACTTCTGAATGCTATTTTCGGTATGTCACTCTCTATAACCCTTAACTGATGGTATCTCGACCTGAGGTCGATCTTGGAAAAGCAACTGGCTCCCTGAAGTTCGTCGAATAGATCGTCAATTCTGGGAAAAGGGTACATGTTCTTAACTGTGACCTTGTTCAGTTGACTGTAATCTATGTACATTCTGAAAGTACCGTCTTTCTTGCTCATGAATAGCACTGGAGCACCCCAGGGAGAGATGCTGGGTATGATAAAACCCTTGTCAAGAAGATCTTTTAGCTATTCCTTCAACTCCTTAAGCTCAGCTGGAGCCATTGTATAAGGAGGGATGAATATTGGCTGAGTATCTGGAAGGAGATTCCAAAGTCTATTTCTCGTTCAGGGGGAACTCCAGGAAGATCCTCAGGAAATACATCTGAGAACTCGCTGAAAACTGGAACTGACTGAATGGTTGGGGTCTCGGAGTTGGAATCCTTGACCCGAACCAGATGATATTGACATCCTATGGAAATGAGTTTCTGGGCCTTGAGTTAGGAAATAACCTTCCCTTAGGAGCTGAATTGCTACCCGACCACTCTAAAACTGGCTCATTAGGAAACTGGAATTTGACAACTCTAGTTCTGCAATTGACTGTGGCATAGCAAGAGTGTAACCAATCCATGCCGAGAAAAAGGTCGAATTCGACCATGTCTAGCTCTAGAAGATCAACTTGTATGACTTTACTCAAGATTGAGACTTTGGCAGTTTCTATACACCCAGCTGGCTCTAACCGACTCGCCAACTAGGGTGGAGACTGAGAAGGGTTCTTATAGGACCTCTAGCCTGATGCTGAACTAAATTGCTACATATGGAGTTACAAATGAAATGGTAGCTCCTGGATCTAGGAGGGCATATATGCCTAGGTGGAAGAGACGTAACATACTAGTAACTACGTCAGGTGAGTTTTGCTGATCTTGACAAGAAGATAGAGCATAGAAACGATTCTGGCGCTGACCACCATCTGTACCTGATTAGTTGGCCTGCTGAGCTGGTCGACCTACTGGAGCTGCTGAGGTAGTGGATTATGATCTCCCTCGCCCTGCTGACGGGCACTCTTTGAGTCAGCGCCCAAGTTAGCCACATCCAAAACAACCCTCTCTTCCCTGTAGACACTCTCCAGGATGATTTTTGCCGCACTTGGGGCAAACTGGATACATGTTCCCTGTATTGTGGGCCTGAGATTGCATGCCAGAGGACCCACCCCTTTGATCCTGGCAGGACCGAAAGGTTGGGGTGCTAGCTGAGCTAGGTGCTGGGGCCCTGTGCAGCTGCTGCTGCTGCTGTGAGCGACTACTACCGCCAGATCTTCGGTGGCCAAAATCTAAATGGCCTGTTATTGCTCGCTTTTTCTTTCTCTCTATATTTTCAGCTTCTCCGCCTTAATCTGTTGAACGTAAACATTTAGGCTGTCCAAATCCATGTCCTTGATCAGCATCGCGGTCCTGCACTTCTGGAGGACCAGATTATATACTCCGTTGACGAACTTCAGCATGCGAGCCCTTGGCTAGGCCATCGTCTCTGGAGAATACTTTGATAATCTGGTGAACTCCAGAGCATACTCCACCACTGTTTGGTTTCCCTATCGTAGGTTCATAAACTCTACCATCTTAGCCTCCCTCAGCTCTTGGGAAAGAACCTATCTAGAAAAGCTATATGAAACTCCTCCCACTCAATCGGTCCTGCTTTTGCTGACCGCCCCTCCTTCCACTGTTCGTACCAAACCTGGGCTACCCCTTTTAGGTGGTAGGAAGCCAGGTCAACACTCTCAGAGGAGCTGACACCCATGATCCGAGTGATCTTTCTGATCTCGTCTACAAAGCCTTGTGGGTCCTCTCCCACCTTTGTTCCGTGAAAGACTGGAGGGTTCATCCAGGTGAAATCCCGCACCCGAGCAACAGCTGTAGACCAATTTGTGGCTATTGGACCACCTGCTGGTTCACTTGGTTGGTGACGGTCTAGGCAAGCAATTGAATGGCCGCCCTGAATTCGGAAGTAGATATGAAATCGTCCTGAGGAACTGTTGGAGCTGGTGGCGCAGGTCTGTTGGCGTTTCCGGCCCTTCGTCCATTTCCACATTGAGGCGGCATTTTTCACTTAAAAGGAAATAGGACACGATTTAGAAAGACGCCTTTCAAATTGGACTTTAACGCACGATTAAGAGCATTAATGAAGGGAAATTTTCCTAATAACATCTTATAGCCTCCTCATCATAAGTGTGGCGTGCTTCACACCCATGAAAAAGACTCTACTCGATGCGGCTTTCAAACTTTCCGAGGATACTCTAAACCTAGGGCTATGATACCAAGTTTATCACGCCCCGAGCCTACACCCGACATGCAACACAGTACTTGAAGCTACAAGTCACCCCAAGTCAACCCGTAGTCTATCATACACTAGCATTCTAAGTAAACAACACAACGGAAATTTTAATTAACAACTTTAACTAGTATAAGAAAACGTAAAAACTGAAAGTAATGAAAAAAGTGACATTTTCTAAAATTCATATCTAAAAACAAGTCTGGTCTAAAAGCCATCTACTCAGGAGTTGCTGGGACAAGCCCCCAGCTAACTCTAAGTATATAGAAAATCATAAATCAACAGAAGAAAATAAACAAGGCCCTCGAATTATGAGTACTCACACTTAGGCTGCTGAGGTAGAGGATCTGAAACTTCGATGACTATCTGAGTTGGGTCTGAGAACCATCAGCTGTATCATGAAATGATACAACATAAAAGTATGCGTCAATACTTTGAATGTATTGAGTAAGTGAGAGAAACATGAATAACATGACAGAAGTGGTAATTGAACTGATACGACATGAAATAACCAACTGATATGTTGAAAACTGATATGGTCAAAAGTGACCTTGGCTGATGGTCATAAACATGTCGTAAGTCTAAAATACTGAGTTTGTAAAACTACACTAAACTAATTTGGACTGAAGAATCTAAGAGCAAACTTTACTGACTAGTGGGAGAGGCTATAACTAACATATGATCACGCGAGCTACACGCGGAGTTTGATGTACAAACCCCACCGATAGGACGCAATATACCTTGCAAAGGTATAAAGGCATGGACTATGATAATCACTGTCAAAGGGGCAATGAGGCCAAGAAAATATATACAACTTATGGTGGCAACATAGTTCTGGAACCTGGGTACGCTGGAACCCCGGCCCTTTCGGTGCTAAGTCCTACTCCTACTGGATAATCCTATTACTGCTACTACTGACAAGCGAATAGATATTGACCCAGGGATACTGCCATAGAGTTCCATGAGCCTCTTATAGGACCAGATTCGGAAAATGAGTTCTAAGACTGGTCAAAGCTTGTTATCTGGATGCGTCGTAACCGTTTTAAGAACAACTGATAAGTAAACTAGGGTCCGGGGGATGATCAAAGCTATAACTAGAATTTCATGACAGCCTAATGGACCAAATAACTGCAATCTCAGTCTGAGTCTGATAACTGAGAGGCACCACTGACACCTCGAGAAGAGACCATAGTCAAACTGATCAGCTGACATTTCAGACTAACACTTAAATATTCTAATATTATGACTGCAACTGAACTGACAATTCCAAGAAAATACAAAGTATATAGACTTTTTGAGTCAATCTGAATATCATACAAGTAATTGATTTTTTAACACATACAAGCAAAAAGTCCCTAACTTAGAAAGATGCAACTAATTCTCAAGAATTCAAAGCCTAAGCACTAGTCTAATTTCTGACATTTCAACAGTTAAGGCTGAATTTTAAAGTTGGTGGAACAAGCATCATTTTTATTAACAGCTGGTGGAAAAATAGCTACAATTAACATAAGACCAGATTTTACATGAATTAATCCAAGAACAACAACAATATCTTAAATTTCGTAAGTTAGGGCTAGGACTGAAAGTTAACTGAGAGAGGGTTTTGGAGGATGCAAGGGGAGAAAAATCTCCTTTCTTAATTCCCACATACCTGTAGAAGAGAATTTGGTAGAAATCTTGAAGAAAGATTAAGAAGATAAACGTTTGCTCTAGCTTCTGCTCAGAACTCCTGACTATTTCTATGCTATGGTTTTTGAGAGGATGAGTGGTGGAGGAAAGGGAATTTTTCTATCCCTTTTTACTCCCTCATAAGACCCCAAAACGAAAATATTTGGGAATTAAAAAGCTTGGAAAGTACTATAATACCCCTGGAAAAAAGGAACTCAAACTGCCTAACACTAAACAACGGACCTCAGAATAGGTCGCTGGTAGTAATGACGGCCCATTAAATCTGGTCATGGTTTCTTGGTTCAAAAACAAGGTTTAATAGAGGTGTCCCACGATTAGGTACAACGGTCCATTGGAAGCAACAACGGGCCATTGATACCCCCCGTAGGAACTGGTTAGAAAACCAGTATGGGAACAACGAGTGATAAGAACGACTCGTTGGTAGGACCAACGGGCCGTTGTATACCCCTCGTGGTTCACACTGCTGGGTTCTGGAACTGATTGATGAGTGATAATAGTGGCTTGTTGGTAATAACCACGGGTAGTTGTTCCCTCTCGTTGCCTCAGGGAAAGGTCCAGTAATCCTCTGAACTTGGGATTCAACGGACGACAGGACGACTTGTTTTTAGGAACAACGGGTCGTCCTATGTCTCGTTGTTTCCCCTCAAAGGAAGGTTGCTACTAACCTCAACCACATACAATGGTCTATTGGTTCCACCAACGGTTTGTTGTGGGGGTCGTCTGAGACAGAAAATTTTTTGGTTTTCCTATGGTTTTTCATGCAACATTTGAATTTGGTCTAGGAAGGTTTTGGGGTGTTATAGAGAGCATTGATCGTCAAGTACGGAAGTTAAGAAAAAAAAGTAGCTTCAATGAAGGTATTGTGGAGGAATTAGCTTGTTGAGGGGACTACTTCAGAAGCCTAAGAAGATATGATGGCCAGATACCCACATCCTTTTCCTTCCGGCTCAGCTCCATCATGAGGTATTAGTTTCCTCCTTAAGTACTCTATTTAATTTCATGTCAAGTTCATGTCTCTAAGTTCCTTTCATGTGGTAGCATGTATGTTTCATTAATTCAGTTCAGTCTTGTGTATCTTTTCTGAGGCAGTTACTCCGTCAGTTTTCAGCTTCAATTGTTCAGTTTTGGGACTGTTGTTCTTTCCCCAGCCTTTTAGTAGGTTTATTCTACATTCAAGGATGAATGATCCTAAAGGGGAGATAATGTTACACCCCAAAAGTTCCTACAATCATGTCCTAGACATGTAAGCAGATTTAGCAGAAAATCTACATTTTTCTCTCAATACGACTAGTGGTACGAGCCATTGTATCATTTTACAAGTCATAGGATTGGAATGTGGTGAGATTTTGTAGCGTTTTCTACTTACCTTGCATACTCAATGCATTTCAAGTACTGACTGCATACTCTATGTTATATCATTTCATGATATAGGTCCAGGTGATCCAACTCATCCTCGCCGATACCTGCTCCCATCTCATTCCGGTTGAAACGACCCTAGCCCAACACTGTGAAATATTGGCTGCTCTTAGGAAGAAACCCAACACGGTTTTGTCCCCTTGTGTATGCTAAACCCAAAAAGCGCCTCACAATATTAAGTCCAGTCCACTACTAAATAGCCTAAGACTCTCCCTCTCTTTTTCGATGTGGGATTTGCCTAAGTGAGTACGAGATGCTAACCCTTAAACTCACCCCCTGTAGGGACTCAGCGTCCTCGCTGAGGTTTTCCCCACCACCGTACTAGTCGAGAGTCGGCTCTGATACAACCTGAAATGACCCTAGCCCAACATTGTCAAGTATTGGCCGCTCTTAGGCCGAAGCCCAACATGGTTTTTTCCCCTTGGGTGCATTAAACCCAAAAGGTGTCTCACAATGTTAAGTCCAGTCCACTACTAAATAGCCCAGGACTCTCCCTCTCTTTTTCGATGTGGGATTTTCCTAAGTGAGTAGGAGACGCTAACCCTTACACTCAATGTAATACCCGTTTAAAAAAATTATTTAGTTCTAAAAAAAAGGAAAGAGCATATGTGGGCCAAGGCCCATTCATAGAAGAAATGTTAAAAAAGGGGGAAGATAGGGAAGGGCAGGTCATCGGCGGCAGTTGCAATCAAAAGAAAAAAAAGAGGCATTCTGCTGAACATGAAAAAAAGACAGGAGAAAAAAAAAGAAAAAAATGTAAGGGAGCTATATTTTTTCAAAAAAGGGACATGAAGTGGAGAGAATTCAAAACTTTGATAAATAACTCAAGAGCGAAGGAGAAGAAAAAGGCATATTTCTCAACTTAGTCTATAGATTTTATTCATATAGCCCATGACTATTGAATTAAGGTTAAGAGTTCAAACATCAAGGGTTAAAAAAATTGAGGAACCTATTAAATTCTCGTGAATTGAGTGAATACATTAGCAGATTGATGTGTTAACTCTTAGATTTCGGCGTACATCAAGGAAAAGTAGAATTGACTGGAAGATTATTTTAGTTTGTTTTAAGTATGAATTTAGAGAAATTTAGCTATGAATTGGACAAATAAATTATATGAATTAGCTAAAATTTTGTATATTTTAAACAATTAAATTACTCATGGCATGATTAATTATAATTAGATATCGATGATTAAACTTGAAATACTGAGGGTTTGATATTTTCAATTAGTTATGAATTAGCCTAAATGAGGAAACTAAAACGAGATTGATATGAAATGGATATAAATTGATTGAAGGAGGTCAGACTGTGTGCTTGAGGCGACGAGTTGATACTTTGACACTAGTACTATGAGTAGTAACCTTACCGCAGTTTGTATTTTCACAATCTACATGATTTATCATGATTTTACAAGTAATGTGTTACTGAATACTTTGAAATTGCATGTGGATAAGTCTTTTACTTGATATGGTACTGAAATATTTATTTGATATGTTTACTGTTATTTTAGATGTTCTCACAATTATTAAACATGTTTTACTATTACTTGAGATGGTTATCCTTACCGAAAAGAAAGTACATGATTTTATAAGAACTTAATTTCCTTATACTATTGTGAGAATGCTTTAATATGAGTATTTACTATTTACAAACAAAAGTATAAATGGGAGTAGACCTTGATAGATCCCGTAGCTAATGGCAGGTTCGTTAGACCTGGTGCACCTTGTATTTATAGATTATCGTTAGAGCCCTCACTATTGGGAAGGTAGAACTAGCATATAGTTATTGTCTATCTCTCAAGGTAGGGAGCCACCCTGATTACATGATTCATCCTTGAAAACCTCCCAATACATAAGATTTGATATGACAGTATTTATATAGTTTATTACCGAACTATTAATTGATTTTTACATAAATGAAAAAAAAAATAAACTGGTCATTGTTATTGTTTCTAAAAGACCATTTGCTTCATGATATTTTGATTATTCTACTAGCATGTTTTCTGACTTGTCCCAATTAAAAATGATTGAGGTTAATTGTTACTACTCACTGAGCTAGCGACTCACTCCCCATAATTTTTTTCAAAGTCAGCAGGTGACAGTTGTGAGGAATTCGTTAACTAAAGTGTTCAAGTTGACAAATTTCTGGTGAGCCTCATAGTTATTCGCGTATGCAAGGACTTATTTAATTGTTATAGTCTTTTCCTTTAAACTCTTAGAGTTGCTCCATAGTCATTTCATTAGTGTCATGAATATCCTTCTGTTATGATAGACTTGTGACTAGTATTAGACTTAGTATCTTACTTGGAGATGGATTTTGGTATTTGTGATATTTCGAATAGAATGTTGGTAAATAAAATGGTATATGTTGGTGATATTATTGGATTGCTTGTGGATTTATGAGATAGGTAAATTTGGATAGGCCCAAAAATAGGTGAAACTCTGACCAGTTTTCTATAAAATTTCTAATAAGGCTTCCTTTGGGGTTCTATGCCTTAGCGCCAGTCATGATCCTATTTGGGTCATGACA
Source organism: Datura wrightii (assembly GCA_035772735.1). Classification (NCBI taxonomy): domain Eukaryota; kingdom Viridiplantae; phylum Streptophyta; class Magnoliopsida; order Solanales; family Solanaceae; genus Datura; species Datura wrightii. The sequence continues at coordinate 101,627,414 of JASDFA010000027.1, read as the reverse complement.
AAGTTGGTATCAGAGTCTTAGGTTAGGTTATTCCTGCGACTAATGGAGCACATGTCAGTAGTAGAATTTCAATTATGGTTATGTAGCTGGCCATTTCTATAACCGTTATTCTACGAGGGAATGATAGGACAATCTAGTCTTTCTTTCTTATTCCTCCTTACATGTGCAACTTTTAGAACCAACTAGATGAATCTAACAGTATTTATGTTGTTAACCAGATGGCTCCAACTAGAAAATCTAATGGAAGATCTACCACAACCTCACCAGCACCTAATTCCACCTCTAGGGGAAGAGGTGGAGCTCATAGAAAAGGGTGAGGTAGGGGTCATGTTATACCCCGGAAGACCAAAGATCAGACCCAGGAGTTGAAATGGAGAAAAAGTTAAAGTCTGGCACCAGGCAAAGAACGAGTCATGAGGTGACCTGTGAGAGGAACCCACGAGTCGTGATGTGATTTGTAGGGAGGCCCAGGGAATGAATTTGAAACTTGAGAAATGAGACCCTCATGGGCATGACCACGACACGTGGTTAGGATCCACGAGTCATTAGGTCAGTCGTGGGGTGGATGAGTTAGAATAGTGAAGGAAAGGGGGCAGTGTACTTGATGGGAGGACCCCACATGTCATGGTCAGTCACCACGAATCGTGGGGAGGGTTGTCAGCAAAATGGAAAAAATTTTGTTGAGGCCAAGGAAACGTACATCACGGATGGTGACCACGAGTCGTGGTCACTAGGTAATGAGTCGTTAAGTCTTATGTCATGAGTCCAATAGATTGAGCAGCAGTGTACTTCACGAGCTAAGCCACGAGTCATGACCCTTTATGACTAATCGTTAGGTACCTCATTGGGACCACCTAACAATTATTTTATGCGAATTTTGTAAGGGATATTTCATAATTCCTAAGATCCTAAAGCCTAAGCAAGTCATTTTGAGTTATGAATAGTGACTTTTAAAGGGCTTAAGTTCATTTTAGGCCTTATTTCTTCATGCATGAAAGGTAGAAGACTAGAGAGGGTGATCAAGCCTCGCATTCATTAATTTCTCTTTAATTTCCTATTGGGAATTCAAAGAAGTGTAAGAACCAACTACTAACAGGTATGTAGGGTTATGAATGGGTGATTTCTTTCACACCCATGCCCAATCCCTCCCTAAATCATGAATGTTCTTTGTCTAATCTATGGGGTTTTAACCCAATGCATGAAGTTCCTAATTCTTTACATGCGTATGATTTAATTATGTTTCTACCATTTAATTATGATGCATGGGCGAGTTTTATAATGTTTTCAATTAAAAATCATATTTCTATCTTTATGAATTAAAAAGTCCATTGATGAGAAGTTCATGAAAGATAAAATTTGTGATGAATGTATGATGAAGATGAGATATTCCCAGGAAAAGAATGTTTTCAAGCTACCCATGTTTATAATCATGTTTTTGATATGTATTGAGTATTTCAATGTATGATGAAGCTTTGGGAACTGCCCACATGTTTATGTACGGTTGATGATTTCCCGAATTAAGCTTACCACATGGTTTTGGGGAGAAGACTCCCAGTTATCTTTCAGCTTGTGGTATGGTTTGAGTTAAAGCTTCTCATATGCATGATTTTCGCTTTGAGATGTATTTTATTTATGAGCTTCATCAATAGAGGATGTTGAGCTTCATTGGAAATTGATGTAGATCATATTCATGTTTTTGGGAGTAGTGTCTGGCATCGACCAGGCTAAGGATCGATCACCCCATGCCTCAGGACTACACGCCAACATTGGTTTTTAGATTATGACTCTGGGAACTCCCTTGTGAGCTATCCCCTACCCTATTGGGCGACGAGCTTGATATCGATATCATGGTATCGTCCCTAGCCCTGGCAACGCTTTGGATCTCTCTACCCATTTGAGTGTGATAGTTGGGACCACGTAAGCTCTATCGGTATGTTGGTTAAAACATGAGTCTCCCTTTGTTCCTCGTGATTTCATTTATGCATGTTCATTACTCATTCGATTACATATATAAGCATGTTGTAAAGTACGTTTGACTCAATGTTCAGCTTAACTTATAAGTATCATATTTCAGCTTTGAATCAATTGATTATGTTATGATATGTTATGATGCTATGCTATGTTATGATGAGATGATGATTTCAGAAAGAATGCATGCATGCCCTACTCTCAGATTCTTAATGTTTATGTTTTACGTTATGCTAGTCTTTAACTGATTTTACTTACTGTGCATACTCGGTACATTCCACGTATTGACCGCATACTCTATGATGTATCGTTTCATGATACAGGACCCGATTTTTAGGTTCGGCCCCACTCATATATCGACTTTAGAGATTAGCATCTTCTTTTTTGGTGAGTCCTCATCTCCCGAGGACTAGACTATTCAGATTTCCTGTATGTTTTTCAGTTTTTGTTTTGTTGAGTTAGTTGGGGTCTTGTCCCATCAACTCATCATGTTTAGAGACTTTTCAGACATATGGTTGTATTCAACTTTAGATTGTGTATTGATGCTACATTTAAGTTAAGACTTCCGCTAAGTGACGTAGGATAACGTAAGGAAAGGAACCTACCTTTCTTGTTTGTGACCCATGCCTAGGGGTCACTTAATGACAACTCGTCAGGATGGGCAACAACTCATCGTGTCGCTCGTCAAGTACTCTGCCTCAGCCTCAGCTAAAATTCCCTGGCTTGCTCACGACCCACCTCATGAGTCATTGGGATTGGCCACGACTAGTGGGGTCCGATCTGTTAGCTACATTTCCAGACCTCCTATTAAATCCTCAACCTCACCCCACGGTATACTTGACGACTCGTGGTAGCTGACCATGAGTCGTTCCCATGCGCGTTGGTCCTCAACTCCTCAGCCCAGTCCAACCTTCCCACGAGCCACCTGATGACTCGTGGTGTCCCCTCACGAGTCATCTAACGACTCGTCCTGCACTGCTGCAAGATTTTCCAAGTTTTTCTCTGTTTGACTCCCGGGTCTGATCCTTGGGTTATCAAGGTATAACAATATCTCCCCCTTGGAAGCATTCATCCTCGAATGCTACAAACATACAGGAAACTCAAAAACAAGAAATTGCCATATACAAATACTAATCATTTAAGCCGAAAACTGTCGGAATGACTACCTCCGAAAGGAGCTACATAGCTGGCCTGAATTCAAACATCTCATACATTTACCACATCATAGCTTCCTACGTAGCTCTTTCAATATGCTGATTTCTCCATAATACTTTAACTAAAGCTACTTCTTTCTTCCTCAGCCTCCGAACCTCATGATCCAAGATCTCCATCAGAATTTCCTCATAGCTGAGGCTATCCCTTACACCAACGTTGTCTACCGGGACTACCAAAGTCGGATCACCCAAGCACTTTTTCAAGAGCAATACATGAAACACGGGATGAAGTGAAGCTAAATCTGAAGGCAAGTCTAACTCATACGCCACCTTACCCACTCTCCTCATAACCCGATAAGGACCAACATATTCGGGACTGAGTTTCCCCTTCTTCCCAAGACGCATGACTCCCTTCATGGGAGATACCATTAGAAATACCAAATCGTCCACCTCAAACTCCAAATCCCTTCTCCTCACATCGGAATATGATTTTTAATGACTCTGGGCGGTTTTCAACTGGTCCCTTATCAACTAAACCTTTACCATCACCTCGTGAATCGAATCTGGACCTATCATAGCTGCCTCACCAACCTCAAATCATCTGATGGGAGATCTATACCTCCACCCGTAAAGAGCCTCGAACGGTGTCATCTGGATACTTGAGTTATTACTTTGATTATAAGAAATCGATTAAGGGAAAATGATCATCCCAACTACCTTTAAAATCCATAACATATGCCCTCAACATGTCCTCAAGTGTTTGGATTGTTCGCTCGGCTTGGCCATCCGTGTGCGGATGAAAGGCCGTGTTGAGCTTGACTTGTGTCCCAAGTCCCTTCTGAAAAGTCTACCAAAACTGAGAGGTAAACTAAGTACCTCGGTCTGAAATAATAGACAAGGGCATCCATGAAGTCGAACCTACTCCCAACTATACAACTTGGCATAATCATCCGCTGAATCCGTGGTCTTGATCGGTAGAAAATGTGCAGCCTTAGTTAACCTGTCTACCACCACCCAAATGGAGTCATATTATCGGCGAGTACAAGGAAGGCCTGTAATGAAATCCATATTTATTTTCTCCACTTCCATGTAGGAATGCTAATATCCTGAAGTACACCTCCCAGTCTTTGATGCTCGACCTTCACTTGCTGACAGTTTGGACATTTAGCTACAAATTTCGGAATATCCTTCTTCATACCATCCCACCAATAGATTTCTCGCAAGTCTCGATACATCTTCGTGGATCCCGGATTGATAGAATATCTGGTACTAATTCGAACAATAAAATTATCGACGTCCGGAACACATAGTCGACCTTGGTATCGTAACACACTATCTCCCCCTTGGGAGAAAACCTCCACCTTTTGACTCCACACTGCTTCCTTCAACTCCTCAAAGTCGGATCCTCATCTTGCTTAGATTTTACATCGACAACTAAGGACGATTCTGACCCAGTCTGTACAATAACTCCGCCATCAATTGAGTCGATCAATATAACTCCCAACCTTGCATGTCGATGGACATCTGTCACCAACTCCTTCTTTCCCTCACCCACGTGGGACGCACTCTCCATAGAGAGCCTACGGAGCGGATCCACAACCACATTAGCCTTTCCCGAATGGTAGAGGACACTCATGTCGTAGTCCTTTAGTAACTCCAACCACTTCCTTTGCTGAAGATTTAGGTCCTTCTATGTGAACACATATTGCAAACTCTTATGATCCGTAAAACATCCACATGGACCCCACAGAAGTAATGTCACCATATCTTCAATGCAAACACCACCGCGGCCAATTCAAAATCATGGGTCGGGTAATTCTTTTCATGAACTTTCAGCTGTCTCGAGGCATATGCTATTACCTTCCCATGCTACATCAATACACATCCCAGTCCGACTCTTGAAGCATCACAATATACTACAAAGCCATTAGTATCCTTGGGTAAAGTTAAAAGTGGTGTTGAACTGAGTCGGGTCTTTAATTCTTAAAAGATTTTCTCATAAGTATCCGACCATTGGAACTTCACCTTTTTTTGAGTCAACCTGGTCAATGGGGTTGCAATTGATGAAAAGCCCTCAACAAATCTTCGATAGTAGCCTGCTAAGCCCAAGAAACTCCGAATTTATGAAGGATGGCCGATTCTTCACTGCCTCGATCTTTTGGGAATCTACCCTTATGCCTTCGCTTGATACCACATGACCCAAAAATGCCTTTGAGTTTAGCTAAAATTCATACTTACTGAATTTGCATATTGCTGACAATCCTTGAGGGTTTGCAGCACTATTCTCTAATGTGTGGCATGCTCCTCCTTACTCTGTCATATACCAAGATGCCATCAATAAACTCAATCACGAACATGTCCAAATATGCCTTGAAAACCCTATTCATTAGATACATAAAAGCTGTAGGGGCATTAGATAGCCCGAAAGACATGAATTCATAGTGACCATACCGAGTCCTTAAAGCGGTCTTCAGAATGTCACTCTCCCGGGCTCTGAGATGGTGATACCCAGACCTAAGATCAATCTTGGAGAAGCACTTGGCACCCTGAAGCTTGTCAAACAAATTATCGATCCTGGGTAAGGGGTACCTATTCTTGACGGTAACCTTGTTCAACTGTCGATAATCAATATACATGCGAAGGGAACTGTCCTTCTTTTGAACAAATAGAACTGGTGCACCCCATGGAGACAGGCTCTGTCTAATGAAGCTCTTATCTAACAGATCCTTTAACTGATCCTTCAATTCCTTTAGCTCGACTGGAGCCATCCTGTAGGGAGGAATAGAGATAGGCTACGTATCGGGTAAGAGATCAATACTAAAGTCGATTTCCCTCTCAGGGGGAACACCTAGAAAATTGTCAGGAAAAACATCCGAATACTTTCACACCATCAAAACTGATTGAATAGTTGGGGTCTCGGACTCAACATCCTTAACCCTAACTAGATGATACATGCAATCTTTAGAGATCATCTTTCTGGCCTTAAGATAGGAAATAAACCAACCTATTAGTACTGCCGAGCTACCCTTCCACTCCAAAACTGACTCACCCAAAAAATGAAATTCCACCATACAGGTCCTACAATTAATCGAGGCATAACATGCAAACAACAAATCCATACCAAGAATAACGTCAAAGTCAGTCATGGCCAACTCTACAAAATCTTCGGAAGTAACCTTATGCAACATAGTGATCGGGCATTCTCTATATATTCATCCAGCTATGACCGAATCACCAATAGGGGTCTAAACTGAAAAAAGTCTTGACAAGGTCTCAGGACTAACTCCAAGGCTACTAGCTATGTAAGGAGTCACGAAAGACAAGGTAGCCCCTAGATATAGCAAGGAATAAACATCAATATGAAAGACACACAACATACCGGTGACCACGTCTGGCGAAGTCTCCTGCTCCTGGCGCGAGGCAAGGACATAGAATCGATTTTGGCGTTGTCCGCCACTTCCACTAGTCGATGCTCCCTGCGAAGTGGATTAGGCTGGAGCTGTTGTTGTCCTGGTGGTCTGTGCACAACCCCTATCATCACCAAGTCTAGAATATGGGCATGCTTGATGCATGTGCTCGGATCAACAACACCCATAGCAAACATCTGAATCAAACAGGCACTCCCCGGTATGACTCTTGCCGCACTTCTCATAGGCTGGGGAGGTATACTCTAACTGGGTGCCCTTCTGATCCCTCAACCCTGAAGCCCTGCTCCTCTGATCATCCCTGGGTCTGGATGGAACACTAGCCAATGATGGTGCTGGGGCTAGTGATCTATGCTGAAACAGTGGACGGTAGCCACCACCAAACCTCTGATGCAAAAATCCCTAGCTATCCGTTCGAGCCCTCTTTGCCTCCCTCTCCCTCGCATGAGCCACATCCATCTGTTGGGCATACAACACCATGCGAGGAAAGTCCATATCCTGGTGAAGCATGGCAGTCCTGTAATCCTTGTCTAAGTATCAAGCCACCCCATGAACGAATCGACTCACCTGCACCCTCTGATCTATCACTAACTCTGGGGCGTACATTGACAAACGAGTGAACTCAAGTGAATACTCTAGCACAGTCATCTTTCCCTACTTAAGGTTCAAACACTTTGCTGCTTTCAACTCCCTCATCTCCCAAGGGAAGAACCTGTCAAGAAAAGCCATGTGGAACTCATCCCAGCTGATAGGGCGGGCTCCCCATGCTCTGCTATCTTTCCATTGCTTGTACCAAATATGAGCGACCTCTTTTAGCTTATAGGAGGCAAAGTCCACACACTCCCCATTTGCCACCACCATGACTTGGGTGACCTTCAAGATCCCTTTAATGAACTCGTGTGGATCCTCGTCCACCTTTGACCCTGTAAACTCAGGGGGGTTCATCCTGAAGAAGTCTCTAATCTGAGCCACCGCTGCATTGCCATTTTGTGGGACCTACGAAACAGCCTGCTGGTTGACCTGAACGGTCAAGGCTTGTGCCAACATCTGAATAGCCACCTGAAACACAGCGTGGGTAGCTGGCTCTGGTGCCTGGGGCTCCTTAACACGTAGGGCCTGCTGATGCCCATGGTCATTGCCACTCCCGTGGCCTTCATCATTTCCATTCCTCCTTCCATTCATTCTTCTAGGAGCCATAATTCTTCAATCGTGAATAGCACGACTTAGAAGGATGGAAGGACTTCTCATCGCATGACATAGAATCATGAAAGAAGGGAACATTTCCTGAACGTCTAGTAGCCTCTTCGTCATAGGTGTGGCGCACTTCACACCTATGAAAAAGAATCTACTTAACACGACTTTCAGACACCCAAGGACACTTCAAACCTATTGCTCTGATACAAAGTTTGTCACGACCTGAAAGTACACCCGGATCATAGACACGGGATAAGGGACCCCAAAAGACCCCAAGTCGACCATGGAACATGCATACATCTAATCTCATTCAATAAAGAGGAAAAGACTTAACATAAAACATAGTGAAAAAGTAATCATAGTAAACAATGAAATTCTACTCATATACATAAACTGAGTTCTACATCCTGTTTGAAAGCCTCTACTAAATAAGATGGGTTGATGGGAAAACATCCCCAACTATCTCGAACAGTATTGAAACATAAGATAACATATGAGTCTGTCGAACAACCCTCGGAACATGAGGACTCACCAATAAGCTGAGGACATAAATTGGGATGGACTAAGGATAAGGATGAGCCTGAGGTCCGGACCCTGTATCATGAAACGATACAACATAGAAAGTATGTGGTCAGTATGTGAAATGTAATGAGTATGCAGGGTAAGTAAAACAAACATCTAAAAGTAAAATATACTCATAAATAAACATAGGAGAAGGACATCATGCTTGTATCATAAACTTCGTAAGTAAACATAAGGCTCAAGGCTTCCAAATCATTCCTAAAGCGTTCAAAATCATAATCCTAAGTAAACATTACCAAAGCATAACTTGAGCCAATAAAATAAATATAACAATGCACAAAACATGCGGAACAATGGGAGGACTCTTCATAACCGACATTATCATGATAGATCCCTTCATGATGCCCCACTATCTCGCTCAAGTGGGCAGAGCCGACCCTGGCTTGCAGGCGAGGGTCGTTCATTAGGCATGATATCACATTTGAGGGAATCATTGTCAATACATCATATCATTAGAAACCCACGGTGGCACGTGGTTATGAGACACTAGCGTAGTCCTTTGAACGCCGGGCTACTCGGTGGTAGACACGGCTCCCAAAAACATGCGTATAGGCTCATACGTAAATCAATAACATCATGCATTAAGATTCATTGGCTAAAATATACCATTCATCATCATTGATCCCCTTCAGAACATGCTTAACCAAGAATCAAGGCCCTTTTCATCGGCCAACATCATAAATCGATAAATCATGTAATTCGTTTCATAAATCATTCTTCAACATGTGGGCATTGCCCATTACTTAATCATATTCAATTCTTTCAAAAATATTCTCATAAAGATGGGTAACTTGAATTCATTTTTTCCGTCAAAAATAAATCAAAATGTTGCATATTCATCGTAAATTATAACTTTCATGAACCTTTATCAAATGGGAATTTTAGATTTAAAAAGCTTGAAACATGATTTAAAGAAAATAATATAAAACCTGCCCATCATTCATGATTCAATGATCAAAACTCAATTTAATCATACCCATAAAGAGAAATCACATTTTCATGCATTTGGGTAAAACCCCATAGACTTGAATATGAGAATTCATTATTTAAATCGAAATTTGGGCATGGGTGTGAAAGGATTCACCCATTCTAAAACCCTACATACCTGGGAATGGACTGGTTTTGAAGTTCCTTGAAAACCCAAAAAGAAATTGACGGAAACATGGAGGAGAAGACCTTGAATCTCCCTAAAACCTCTCTAAAAGCTCTTGCATCAAAATGGGTGTGCATTAGGGACTTAACCCACCTTAAAGACCCTATTCCGACCTTAAAACGACATAGTTTAGGCCTGAAGAGTTTAGGAAATTACAAGAAGACCCTTACTAATTCACATAAAATAATTGCCAGGTGACCCTAACGGGTGACTTGATGACTCGTCAGAATGGGAAAAGACTCATCGTGTCACCTATCAAGTACACCACCTCAGCCTCAGTTAAAATTCCCTGGCTTGCTCATGAACCACCTCATGAGTCGTTGGGACTGGGCATGACTCCTAGGGTCCCATCCGTTAGGTACACCGTTAGACCTCCTATTAAATCCTCAACCTCACCCCACGGTAGACCTGACGACTTGTGATAGCTGACCACGAGTTTTTCCCATGCCCGTTGGGACCTCAACTCCTTAGCCCAGTCCAACCTTCTCACGAGCCACCTGACGACTCATGGGGTCCCCTCACAAGTCTTCTATTGACTCGTCCTACATTGCTGTAACATTTTCTAGGTTTTTCTGCGTTCGACTCCCGGGTCTAATCCTTGGGTTACCGAGGTATAGCAGAAGGTTCAGTTAATGAGGGACAGGTTGAAAACTGCTCAGAGTCACCAAAAGTCCTATGCTGATGTTAGAAGGAGAGAATCAAAATTTGAGGTCGATAATTGGGTATTTCTTAAGGTGTCTCCCATGAAGGGAGTAATGAGGTTCGGAAGGAAGGGGAAACATAGTCCCCGCTATGTCGGCCGGTAAAGGATCGTAAGATGTGTTGGCAAGGTGGTCTATGAGTTGGAGTTACCCTCAAAATTATCTTCTGTTCATCCTATATTCCATGTGTCGCTCTTGAAGATGTTTTTAGGTGATCCAGCTCTATTTGTCCCGGTGGACAGTGTTGGTGTGAAAAACAACCTCAGTTATGAGGAGGTTCCGGTAGAAATATTGGATCGTCAGGTTCAAAAGCTAAGGAACAAGGAAGTATCTTCAGTTAAAGTGTTATGGAGGAATCAACATGTTGAGGGAGCTAAGTGGGAAGCTGAAGCAGATATGATGGCTAGATACCCATATTTATTCTCTACAAGCGTTTGCTCTCAAACCCTATTTAGTTTTCATGTTGAGTTCATGTGCCCAAGTTTCATTCGTGTATGTGGATGTATGTATGATTTGTGAATTCAGTTCAGCAATATAGTTTGAATTAGGGATAGACATACCGTCTGTTTTTGGTTTAAATGATCAGTATATAAATGTGATAATTGCATTTCTCTACTTTTTTTGTATGTTTTCCAACATTTGAGGATGAATGTTCCCAAGGGGGAGATATCGTTACGCCACAGAAGCCCAAAGATAACACTTGGGAATTGAAACAGAGAAAAAGTTGAAATCTGGCACCAGGCACAGAACGAGTCATAAGAAGACCCGTGAGAGAAGACCACGAGTCGTGATGTGACTCGTGGGGAGGCCTAAGGAATGAATTTTAAACTTGAGAAATGAGACACCCACGGGCATGACCACGACTTGTAGTTAGGCCCACGAGTCGTCAGGTCAGTCATGGGGTGGGTGAGTTAGAATAGCCAAGGAAACGGGGTAGTGTACTTGACAGGAGGATCCCACGAGTCGTGGTTAGTCACCACGAATCGTTGGGAGAGTCGTCAGCATCATGGAATAATTTTGTTGAGGCCAAGGCAGTGTACATCACGGATGGTGACCATGTGTTGTGGTCACCAGGTCACGAGTCTTTAAGTCTTCCGTCATGAGCCCAGCAGTTTGAGAAGTAGTGTATTTCACGAGGTAAGCCACGAGTCATGACCCTTGATGAAAAATCGTTAGGTCACTCATTAGAACCACCGGATAGTTATTTTCTGCGAATTTAGTAAGTGTTATTCATAATTCCTAAGATCCTAAGGCCTAAACTATGTCGTTTTGAGTTATGAATAGTGATTTTTAAAGGGGTTAAGTTCATTTTGGCCTTATTCCTTCATGTATGCAAGGTAAAAGACTTTAGAGGTTGATCAGGCCTAGCATTCATCAATTTCTCTTCAATTTCCTATTGGGCATTCAAAGAAGTGTAAGAACCAGCTACCAGCAGGTATGTAGGGTTATGAATGGGTGATTTCTTTCACACCAATGCCTAATCCCTCTCTAAATCATGAATGTTATAGGTTTTAACCCAATGCATGAATTTTGTACTTATTTACATGGTTATGATTTAATAATGTTTCTACCATTGAATTATGATGCATGGGCGATTTTTATAATGTTTTCAATTAAAAATCGTGCTTTTAGCTATATGAATTAAAAAGCTCATTGATGAGAAGTTCATGAAAGATGAAATTTGTGATGAATGTATGATGAAGATGAGATACTATGAGGAAAAACATGTTTTCAAGATACCCATGTTTATAATTATATTTTTGACATGAATTGAGTATTTCAAAGTGTGATAAAGCTTTGGGAAAATCCCACATGTTTAAATATGGTTGATGGTCTCACAAATTAAGCTTACCACATGGTTTTGCGGCGAAGACTCCCAATTATCTTTCAGCTTGTGGTATGGTTTGAGTTAAAGCTTCTCATATGAATGATTTCCTCTTTAAGATGTATTTGATTTATGAGCTTCGTCAATAGACGATGTTGAGCTTCATTGAAAAATGAGGTAGAGCATATGCATATTTTTTGAAGTAGTGTCTAGCACCGAGTAGGCTAAGGGTTGTTCACCCTATGCCTCAGAACTACGTGCCAATGTAGTTTTTTACATTATGACGTTGGGACCTCCCTTGTGAGCTGTCCCCTGCCCTATTGGGCCACGAGCTTGATATCGATATCATGGTAATGTCACTAGCCTTGGAAGGGCTTTGGACGGCTCTATCCACTTGAGTTTGATAGTTAGGACCATGTAATCTCTATCGGGGTATCTCGGTTAAAAGATGAGTCTCTCATTGTTCCTCATGATTTCAGTTATGCATGTTCATTACTCATTAGATTGACATATGTAAGCATGTTCGAAAGCAGGTTTGACTCAATGTTATGATTTTCTTATAAATATCAGATTTCAGATTTGAGTGAATCGATTATGTTATGATATGTTATGATGATATGTTATGTTATGACGAGATCATGATTTCAGAAAGAATGCATGCAAGCCCTACTCTCATATTCTCAATGTTTATGTTTTATGTTATGCATGTATTTAACTGATTTTTCTTACTTTAGCGTTTTTACTTACCCTGCATACTCGGTATATTCCACGTACTGACCGCATACTCTATGCTGTATCATTTCATGATATAGGACCCGGTTCTCAGGTTCAGCCCGCTCATAGTTCGACTTCAGAGATTAGCACCTTCGTTGTCGGTGAGTCCTCATCTCCCGAGGAATAGACTATTCAGATTTCCTATGTGTTTTAGTTTCAGTTTTGTTGAGTTAGTTGGCATCTTGTCCCATCAACTCGTCATGTTTAGAGGCTTTTCAAACATATGGTTGTATTCAGCTTCAGATTGTGTATTCTGATGTTATGTTTAAGTTTAGACTTCCTCTATGATTATATTGTTGATTATTCAGTTTTATTGATCGTGTGAGATGTATACTTATGCCATGGGTTGACTTGGAGTCTCTCCGGGCTCCTTGTCCCGTGTTGCGATCAAGGCCTCTGTTTGGGTCATGAGAAACTTAGTATTACAGAAATAAGATTAAAGTGTCCTTGGGTGTCCTAAAGCCGCATTAAGTAGAGTCTTTTCCATGGGTTTGAAGCATGCCACACTTATGATGAAGAGGCTACGAGACGTTTAGGAAATGTTCCCTTTTATGATCTATGTCGTGCGATGGAAATGTCTCCCTATCCTTCTAATTCATTCTATTTGCAATTGCAGAATCATGGCTCCTTGAAGAATGAATGGTAGAAGGAATGGGAATGGTGAAGGCCACAAGAATGGAAATGGGCACAGTAGGCCCCACTAGTTTAGGAGGCCTAGGCACCGGAGCCAGTTACCCTGCTGAGTTGCTGGCTGCTATTCAGATGCTTGTGCAGGCCTTGAACACTCAAGTCAATCAGCAGGACGCTGCGCATGTTCCGCAAAATGGCAATGCAGTGGCTGCTCATGTCCGATACTTCTTGAGAATGAACCCGCTAGAGTTCCTCGGGTCAAAAGCGGATAAGGACTCGCATGAGTTCATAGATGAGAAAGAAGATTACCCAAGTCATGGGGGTGATTGGGGTTGAGTGTGCAAAGTTGGCCTCGTATAAATTGAAAGGGGTTGCGCATATCTGGTTTTGCTAATGGAAGGATAGCAGGGTCGCCGGAGCAGGCCCTGTCACTTGGAAAGAGTTCCATGTTGCTTTCTTAGATCGGTTCTTCCCTTGCGAAATGAGGGAGCTGAAGGCAGCTGAGTTCTTAAATCTAAAGCAAGGGAGAATGACTGTACAAGACTATTCCCTTGAGTTCACACGCCTATCAATGTACGCCCCAGAGCTTGTAACCGATCAAAGGGTGCGGGTGAGTAGGTTCGTTCATGGAGTAGCGGGCTATTTTGATAAGTATTGTAGGACCGCTATGCTTCACCAGGACATGGACTTCCCTCGAATAGTCATGTACACCCAACAGATGGCGGCAACACATCTTAGAGAGAGGGAAGCGAAGAGGACCAGGACCGATGACCACAGCTTTTCTCAACTGAGGTCGGGTGGTGGACACCGATAGCAGAACCACCACAAAACATCAGCCCCAGCATCTGCAGCATTGAGTGTGCCATCCAGACCGAGGCACGGTCAGAGGGGGCGAGCATCAAGTACTAGGGGTCAAAGTAGCAGACCCACAGATTCTAGCATTCAAGTTGTCAAGTGTAGTCAGGGTCACACGGGTCAGTGTTTAGCAGGGACAGGTGCTTTTTTTGGGTGTGGGAAGCCCGTACACATGCTACGAGATTGCCCAGCAGTGAGGCAGGATCATTATGGGGGTTGAGGCCCAGCTTCTAGTTCTGCAGCCCCACCCGTACGCTCAACACATCAAGGGGAATCCACTAGCGCAGGTGGCGGTCAGTGCCAGAATAGAATATATGCCTTAGCATCCCCTTATGAGAAGGAGGTCTCCCCGCATGTAGTCACTAGTATGTTGCCAGTTTTCCATTTTGATGTTTATGCTTAGTCAGATCTGGGGGCTACCTTGTCTTTTGTGACACCATATGTGGCCAGTGCTTTGGAGTCAGTCCTGAAGTCTTGTCAGAACCCTTCTCAGTTTCTACTCCAGTAGGTGACTCAGTTATAACTAGAAGGGTGTATCTAGGTTGCCCGGTCTCAGTACTTTAGAAAGTCACCTTAATAGATTTGATAGAGTTAGCCATGACCAATTTTGATGTTATCCTTGGCATGGATTGGCTATTTGCAAGCTATGCTTCAGTTAATTATAAGAACCCGGACAGTAGAGTTCATATTTTCGGGTGAGCGAGTCTTAGAATAGAAGGGTAGTTCAGTTGTGCCTATAGGTCATTTCATTTCCTACCTTAAGGCCAGAAAGATGATTTCTAAGGTTGTGTGTACCATCTAGTTAGGGTTAAGGATGTTGAATCCATGACCCTGATTATTCAGTCAGTTCCAGTAGTACGTAAGTACCCAAAGGTCTTTCCAGATGATTTACCAGGAATCCTTCCCGAGAGGGAGATCGACTTTAGTATTGACCTTCTTCCCGATATGCAACCTATATCTATTCCTCCCTATAGAATGACCCCATTCAAGCTGAAGGATTTGAAAGGATAGTTGGAGGACCTATTAGAGAAGGGTTTTATTAGACCGAGTAAGTCCTCATAGGGTGCACCAGTTCTCTTTATCCAAAATAAAGATGATTCTCTTCACATGTGTATTGATTATCGATAATTGAACAAGGTCACCATCAAGAACAAGTATCCTTTATCCAAGATTGATGATTTATTTGATCATCTTTAGGGTATCAAGTGTTTCTCAAATATAGATCTAAGATCCGAGTACCATCAGCTCAGAGTTCGGGAGAGTGACATCCCAAGGACAGCCTTCAGGACGCGGTATGGTCATTATGAGTTTGTAGTTATGTCTTTTGGACTGATGAATGCTCTTGCAGCTTTTATGGACCTGATGAACAGGGTGTTCATGTCATACTTGGAAATGTTCATGATTGTGTTTACTGATAACATCTTCATATACTCTCGGAGCGAGGAGGAGCATGTTGCCCATTTGAGGGTGGTGCTATAGATTCTCAAGGATCGCCAATTATATGCCAAATTCAGCAAGTGCGAGTTCTGATTGGACTCCATAGCATTTTTGGGCCATGTAGTATCAAGAGAAGGCATAAGGGTGGATTCTCATAAAATAAAAGCGATGAAGAATTGGCCTAGACTAGTGAATCCTTCAGATATTCGGAGCTTCATTAGTTTAGCTGGCTATTATTGAATGTTTTTTGAAGGTTTCTCATCTATCCCAGCACCCTTAGCCATATCGACCCAGAAGAAGGTGAAATTCCAATGGTTGGAGTCTTGTGAGAAGAGTTTCCAAGTGTTGAAGACTCGACTTACCTCAACACCGGTGTTGACTCTACCCAAGGGTACCGATGGATTCTTGGTGTATTGCAATGCTTTAAGGATCGGACTTGGGTGTGTATTGATGCAGCGCCGGAAGGTTATAGCATATGCTTCTAGACAACTAAAGGTTCATGAGAAGAATTACCCGACCCATGATCTTGAATTGGCCGCGGTGGTATTCGCGTTGAAGTTATGACGACATTACTTGTATGGGGTCCATGTGGATGTGCTTACGGACCATAAGATCCTGCAATTTGTGTTCAGGAAGA
Organism: Datura wrightii; assembly: GCA_035772735.1. Taxonomy (NCBI): domain Eukaryota; kingdom Viridiplantae; phylum Streptophyta; class Magnoliopsida; order Solanales; family Solanaceae; genus Datura; species Datura wrightii. The sequence goes on along the minus strand of JASDFA010000027.1, from coordinate 101,611,079 downwards.
AAGATCTCAATCTTTGGAAAAGGAGGTGGTTAGAGCTACTCAAAGACTACAATATGAGCATGCTTTACAATCTGGGTAAGGCCAACATAGTAGCGGACGCACTTAGTAGGCTCTATATGGAGAGTGTGTCTTGTGTTGATGAAGGGAAGAAGGAGCTGGTGAAAGATATGCATTGACTCACAAGGTTGGGAGTTAGGTTGGTTGACTCAACCGACAGCAGTGTGGTTGTTTAGGATGGATCAGAATCGTCCTTGGTGACTGAGGTGAAAGCTAGATAAGATGAGGACCCGATTTTTGTAAAGTTAAAGGAAGTCATTTAGAATCAGAAGGTGGAGGTCTTTTCTAAACGGGGAGATGGTGTGCTTCGATACCAGGGTCGCCTATGTGTTCCGGATGTTGATGATTTGAGGAGCCGGATGTTGCACGAGGCTCATGGACCTAGATACTCTATCAATCCAGGTGCCACCATTATGTACAATGACTTACGGGAAATCTATTAGTGGAACGACATGAAGAAGGATATTGAAGAATTCATAGCTAAGTGCCCAAACTGTCAGCAACTAAAGGTCAAGCACCAAGGGCCTGGAGGTGTACTTCAGATTATATGCATTCCTACTTGGAAGTGGGAAGAAATTAATATGGACTTCATCACAGGTTTACCCCATACACGTCGACAATATGACTCTATTGGGGTTGTGGTAGACAGATTGACCAAGGATGCACATTTTCTACTGGTTAAGACCACACATTCGGCGGAGGATTATGCCAAATTATATATCCGGGAGCTAATTCGATTGCATGGACTACCCTTGTCCATCATTTCAGACAGAGATATACAATTCACATCTCAATTTTGGAAGTCATTTCAAAAAGGGCTTGGTACACAGGTTAAGCTCAGCATAGTACTTCACCCGCAAATGGATGGCCAAGCGGAGTGGACAATCCAGACTCTCAAGGACATGTTGACAGCATGCATGATTGACTTCAAAGGTAGTTGGGATGAGCATTTTCCTCTTATCAAGATTGCATACAATAATAACTATTATTCTAGTGTCCAGATGAAACCTTTCGAGGCTCTCCATGGGCGGAGGTATAGGTCGCCAATTGGATGGTTTGAGGTTGGCAAAGCAGCGATGATAGGACCAGATTCGATTCATGAGGCGGTGGAGAAGGTTTAGTTAATAAGGGATAGGTTAAAAACTACTCAGAGTTGCCAAAAGTCATAGGCCGATGTGAGAAGGAGAGAATTAGAATTTTAAGGTCGATGATTGGGTATTTCTGAAGGTGTCTCCTATGAAGGGAGTGATGAGGTTCGGAAGGAAGGGAAACTTAGTCCCTACTATGTCATCCCGTACAAGATTGTGAGACGTGTTGGCATGGTGGCCTATGAGTTGGAGTTACCCTCAGAATTAGCTTATGTGCATCCTGTATTCCATGTGTCACTCTTGAAGAAGTGTTTGGCTGATCCAACTCTAGTTGTCCCGGTGGACAGTGTTGGTGTGAAAGACAACCTCAGTTATGAGGAGGTTCCAGTAGAAATACTGGATCATCAGGTTTGAAGGCTAAGGAACAAGGAAGTAGCTTCAGTTAAAGTGTTATGGAGGAATCAACATGTTGAGGGAGCTACTTGGGAAGTTGAAGCAGATATGATGGCTAGATACACACATTTATTCTCTACCGACTCAGTTTCAACTTGAGGTATTAGTTTTGCTCTCAAACCCTATTTAGTTTTCATGTTCATTTCATGTTCCCAAGTTTCATTTGTGTATGTGGATGTATGTATGATTTGTGAATTCAGTTCAGCTATGTAGTTTGAATCAGGGATAGACATACAATTTGTTTTGTGTTTAAATGATCAGTATATGAATGCGATAATTGCATTTCTCTAATTTCTTGTATGTTTTCCAACATTCGAGGATGAATGTTCCCAAGGGGGAGATATCGTTATGCCCCAGAAGCCCAAAGATCAGATATGGGAATTGAAACAGACAAAAAGTTGAAATCTAGCACTAGGCGCAGAACGAGTCATGAGAAGACCCGTAAGATAAGCCCACAAGTCGTGATGTGACTCGTGGGGAGGCCTAGGGAATGAATTTGAAACTTGATAAATCAGACCCTAATGGGCATGACCACGACATGTGGTCAGGCCCCACAAGCCGTTAGGTCAGTCGTGGGGTGGGTGAGTTAGAATAGCGGAAGGAAAGGGGGCAATGTACTTGAAGAGGGGACCCCCCAGTTATGGTCAGTCACCACGAATCGTGGGGAGGGTAATGAGCAGCATGGAATAATTTTGTTGAGGCCAAGGTAGTGTACATCACAGACTCGTGGCCACCATATCACGAGTTATTTTCTGCAAATTTAGTAAGGGCTATTTTGTAATTCTTAAGTTCCTAAGGCCTAAGATACATCCTTTTGAGTTATAAATAGTGACTTTTAAAGGGGTTAAGTTCATTTTAGGTCTTATTCCTTCATGTATGCAAGGTAAAAGACTTTAGAGGGTGATCAGGCCTAACATTAATCAATTTCTCTTCAATTTCCTATTGGTCATTCGAAGAAGTGTAAGAACCAGCTACCAGCAGGTATGGAGGGTTATGAATGGGTGATTTCTTTCACACCAATGCCCAATCCATCTCTAAATCATGAATGTTATATGTCTAATCTATGGGATTTTAACCCAATGCATGAATTTTCTAATTATTTACATGGTTATGATTTAATAATGTTTGTACCATTGAATATTGATGCATGGGCGATTATTATAATGTTTTCAATTAAAAATCATATTTCTAGCTTTATGAATTAAAAATCCCATTGATGAGAAGTTCATGAAAGATGAGATTTGTGATGAATGTATGATGAAGATGAGATATTATGAGGAAAAGCATGTTTTCAATCTACCCATGTTTATAATTATTTTCTCGATATGAATTGAATATTTCAAAGTATGATAAAGCTTTCTGCAATGCCCACATGCTTAAGTATGGTTGATGATTTCCCGAACTAATCTTACCACATGGTTTTGGAGCGAAGACTCCCAATTGTCTTTCAACTTGTGGTATGGTTTAAGTTAAAGCTTCTCATATGCATGATTTCCGCTTTGAGATGTATTTGATTTATGAGCTTCATCAATAGACGATGTTGAGCTTCATTGAAAACTAATGTAGAGCATATGTATGTTTTTGGGAGTAGTGTCTAGCACCGAGCAGGCTAAGGGTTGATGATCCTATGCCTCAAAACTATGCGCCAATGTAGGTTTTTACATTATGACTTTGTGACCTCCCTTGTGAGCTAACTCCTGCCCTATTAGATCACGAGCTTGATATCAATATCATCGTATCGTCCCTAGCCCTAACAAGGCTTTGGTCGGCTCTACCCACTTGAGTGTGATAGTTGGGACCAGCTAAGCTCTATCGTGGTATGTTGGTTAAAAGATAATTCTCCCTTTGTTTCTCATGATTTCAGTTATGCATGTTCATTACTCATGAGATTGTTATATGTATGCATGTTCTAAAGCAGGTTTGACTCAATGTTCAGCTTTTCTTATAAATATCAGATTCCAACTTTGAGTCGATCGATTATTTTATGATGTGTTATGATTATATGTTATGTTATTATGAGATCATAATTTCAAAAAGAATGCATGTAAGCCCTACTCTCAGATTCTCAATGTTTATGTTTTACGTTATACATGTCTTTAACTGATTTTACTTACTTTAGCGGTTTTACTTATCCTGCATACTCAGTACATTCCACGTACTAGCCTCATACTCTATGTTGTATGGTTTCATGATACAAGACCCGGTTCTCAGGTTCAGCCCCGCTCATAGTTCGACTTTAGGGATTAGCACCTTCGTCATTGGTGAGTCCTCATCTCCCGAGGACTAGACTATTCTATTTTTCTGTATGTATTTCAGTTTCTGTTTTGTTGAGTTAGTTGGGGTCTTATTCCATCATATCGTCATGTTTATAGGCTTTTCATACATATGGTTGTATTCAACTTCAGATTATGTATTCTGATATTATGTTTAAGTTAAGACTTCCGCTATGATTATATTGTTGATTATTCAGTTTCATTGATTGACTTAGATATATGCTTATGCCATGGGTCGACTTGGAGTCTCTCGAGGCTCCTTGTCCCGTGTTGCAATTCGGTCCTCTGTTCGGGTGGTGACAGGTCATAGTACCACCACAACGAGTCATAGTACAACAATGAGAGTTATAGGAGAGCCTACTCCCGAAGGGAGTGCTAGTCCACGTCCACCATCATATGAGGGTGTTACTGCAGAGGCACTTATCTCTATGCAGAGAGCCATAGAGAGCTTGGTTGACAAAATGGATAGGCATGAGAGGATTGGACAGCAAAACGCTAGACCAGCTCAGACACAAGCACTAGCTCGGACACAAGCACCAGCTCAGACAACCCCACAGACTTATACTTTTGGGAACAAAGAGGTATCTTTACAAGAATTCCTGAAGTTGAAGTCACCACGATTCACAGGTTCTGATAGTTCAACTGATCCTCAAAGTTTCTTGGATGGGACACTTAAGGAATTATGAGCACTAGGGTGTTCAAGTGAGAAAGCCTTGGAGCTTGCAGCGTACAAACTAGAGGACATGGCTAATACATAGTATGAAACCATACTGCTAGGAAGGCATGCAGGAGCATCCTGACATGGGATGAGTTCACCAAGCTGTTCATGGATCACTTTCTTCCTAGCAGTATGAGGCAGAAATATGCCAGGGAGTTCAAGAGATTGGTCCAGGCTACAGATATGGATGTATCAACATATAACACCCAATTCTGTAAGCTAGCTAGATATGCTCCTTGCTTAGTGGCTGATGAAGCATCCCGGGTACAGAGGTTTGTTAATGGGTTGGTTCGTCGTCTATACAATGCAGTAGCTCCACAAATGAAGACTTTGACCTACACAGATGCAGTTGAGCTTCTAGAAAGATAGAAAATAAAGGACGTGAGGAACATGCAGCCAGCGAGGCATGTAAGAAGGCCAAGATGGGGGGATCTTTCAGTGGCGGCTTTAGTACAAACCACAGAGTAGGAGATCAAGGACAGCAACAACAGGGTGCACATATAGGGATAGATATGTTATCACAGTCCACATATAGACCACATCATATACAAGGTAATAAGGGACCGTTATCATCATCTGAACATCATAGTTTTGGGAAGATGTATGCCACTACTCCAGCCTGCCAGACCTGCGGTAGAGCACATTAGGGCAAGTGTCGTGTGTTTACTGGAGGGTGTTTTCGTTGTGGTCAGCTAGGTCATCACCTGATGGATTGCCCTCAACCTCCGAAGAATTCCAGTCAGGCTACCGTTTAGTTAGCTGCAACTGCTCAGGCTATTCATAATACTTCAGGTATAGAAAATAGAGGTCGAGGTGCTGGAGATCATGCTACTGGGAATCAGGGATAGGGGAATGCTGGTAGAGGACGGGCAAGAGTTTTTTCACTTACTAGATAAGATGTTTAGGCCTCAAATATTGTGGTTACAGGTATTCTTTCAGTTTGTTCATTTGATGCAATTACTTTGATAGATCTAGGGTCTACGCACTCCTATGTGTCCTCTTATTTTTCTTTGAGGTTTGATACACTGCAAGAGATGTTAAATTATACTTTTCTTGTTTCTACTCCTGTGGGAGATTCTCTGTTAGTTGAATATGTGTATCAAGAATGTCAAATTCGACTAAAGGGTACAAATACTCTAGCTGCCTGATAGAACTTGATATGATTAACTTTGATGTGCTGATGGACATTGATTTGTTATCTCGTTACTATGCTACAGTCGACCGCCATGCAAAAACAGTCAAATTTGAGATACCCAATGAGACTACTTTTGTATTAAAAGGGGGTTAAGTCCCAAAGGTTGGTAAGGTTATATCTCTTATGAAGACCCAACGATTACTGAAGAAAGGTTGCATGGGTCTCTTAGCTATGGTAAGGGATATTAAAGAGGAAACCCTTAGCTTAGAGAAGATACCAGTGGTGAGAGAATTTTCAGATGTATTCCCTGAGGATTTTCCAGGATTACCTCCTATAGGAGAAATAGATTTTGGTATTAAATTAGCACCCAAGACACTACCAATATCTATACCTCCATATCATATGGCACCAGAAGAGCTAAGGGAACTAAAACAATAGCTTCAGAACTTTCTAGATAAAAATTTTATTAGACCGAGTGTATCACCATGGGGTGCACCAGTACTGTTCTTAAAGATGAAAAACGGGTCTCTAAGAATGTGCATTGACTATAGGCAACTAAACAAGGTAACAATACATAACAAGTATCCTTCACCTCATATAGATTACCTATTTGATCAGTTGTAGGGAGCTATCCACTTTTCCAAGATTGATCTTCAGATTTTCTATCATTAGCTTAGGACAAGAGAAAGATATTTCCAAGAAAACATTCAGAACTAGGTATGGACACTACGAGTTCCTAGTGATGTCTTTCGGATTTACAAATGCTTCGGTTGCATTCATGGACTTGATGAATAGAGTGTTCAAGCCGTTCCTAGACAAGTTTTTTATAGTTTTTATTGATGACATCCTCATATATTCTCGTAGCCATGAAGAACATGAGAATCATCTGAAGACTGTGTTGCAGACATTACGAGAAAATAAGCTATATGTCAAGTTCTCAAAGTGTGAATTTTGGCTATAATCAATAGCATTTCTAGGGCATGTTATATCCAAGGATGGGATTATGGTGGATCCTAGAAGGACAGAAGCTGTACAGAAATGGCCTAGACCTACTTCACCTACAGGAATTTGTAGCTTTTTAGGCTTGGCAAGTTACTACAGGCGCTTTGTGAAAGATTTCTCCAAAATTGCAACCCCATTTACCAAGTTAACACATAAAAATGTGAAATTCTAGTGGACAAAAGAATGTGAGTAGAGTTTTTAGAAACTCAAAACATGTTTGACCACTGCACTAGTATTAGCCTTATCATCAGGTTCTGAGGGATTCACTATTTTTTGTGATGCTTCGAGAGTGGGACTAGGATGTGTTCTCATGCAAGGTGGTCGTGTTATAGCCTATGCTTCGAGACAGTTGAAGAAGCACGAGAAAAACTATCCCACATATTATTTAGAGATGGTTGCAGTAGTATTTTCTCTTAAGATTTGGAGGCATTAGTTATATGGCGTAACTTGTGAGATTTATACTGATCATAAGAGCTTGAGGTACATTTTCCAGCAGAGAGATCTAAATCTTCGATAGCGTTGATGGATGGAACTTCTCAAGGATTATGATTGTGTTATTTTGTATCATCCTGGAAAAGCTAATGTTGTGGCGGATGCATTGAGTAGAAAATCTATAGGCAGTTTGGCACACATAGCTCCTGAAAAGAGATTGTTAGTGAAGGAGATGCATAAACTCAAAGGCACAAGTGTCAGATTTCGGGTGAAATAATTCAGATACATTGTTTGCTTGTGTGCAAGCAAAATCTTCATTAGTATAGCGCATAAAGGCCACTCAATATGAGGATGGGAGATTGTGCAAATATAGAGATGAGATCCTAACTGGTAAAGATAAAAAGATGATTGTTGAACGTGATGATGTTCTTCGACTAGATAATTGGTTATGTGTACCAGATATAGATGGGTTGAGATGAGTTATCCTTGAGGAAGCTCATAACTCCAGATACACCTTACACCCTGGTTTCACTAGATTTATCGTGACCTGAAGCAGTTTTACTGGTGGGAAGGTATGAAGAAAGATGTTGAAAACTTTGTTTCTAGTTGTCAATAGGTTAAAGTTTAACATCAGTGACCCGCAGGACTACTACCACATATCGAAATTTCAGAGTGCAAATGGGAAAGAGTTACTATGGATTTTGTGATTGGGCTACCACAAAACCTTAGAGGTTATGACTCTATATGGGTAATTGTATACCAACTAACAAAACCAGCACACTTCCTCCTGGTAAAGACTACATATGGTGGAGTAAGATATGCTCAAATATTTATGAATGAAATTGTTCGACTCCACAGAGTTCCAATATCCATCATCTCCGATAGAGGCTCACAATTGACTTCACGCTCTCGAAAATCCATCCAAGAAGCATTGGGTACACGAGTAGATCTTAGTACTGCATTTCATTTGTAGACAACGGGTAGTATAAATGTGCTACACAAATGTTGGAGGATATGTTGAGAGCTTGTATTCTTGATTTTGGAGATAGTTGGGATTCTTATCTACCCTTGGCTGAATTTTCCTACAACAATAGTTTCCAATCAAGTATCCAGATGACCCCATATGAAGCCTTGTATGGTAGGCAATGTCGTTCTCCTATCAGATGGTTTGAAGTTGGAGATGCAAATGTGTTGGGATCAGACTTGGTGCAAGAAGCTATTAACAAGGTCTAGTTAATTAGACAGAGGTTTTTCATAGCTCAAAGTAGAAAAAAGTCTTATGTGGATAAGAGAAGGAGAGATTTAGCTTTCACAATTGGGGATAAAGTTTTCCTATGAGTCTCCCCTATGAATGGTGTGATGCGGTTCGGAGGAAGTGGTAAATTGAGTCCCAGGTTTATAAGACCATATGAGATACTTGATCGGGTAGAGGAAGTAGCATATCGTTCGGCACTTCCTTGTGAGATGTCTTTCATCCATCCAGTATTCCATGTCTCTATCCTAAGAAAATGCATATCATACTACTCTTGTGTGCTTGAGGCACAGACTATATATGTTACACCCCGAAAATTTTTTGGAAATTATTTGATGTTCTTATGCTATGTTAAGGGAAGTACGGGTGGTATATTGATCGTAGATGACAAGGGAAATGTGTACGAATGGAAAAAACAAAGAGAATGTAAAGTTTATAAATTAGGGTCAACATTAAATGACTATATCTCCCAATATATAATGAATTAGAAGCCCCAGGACCTATCAAATTAATGTTCTTTGCGTCTAGTTTTCAAAACATCAAACGGCTTGTCAATCGGAGTTCGTAATAAAAAGTTATAGGTGTTTTACGGTAGCACTATCGGCCAGTGACATGGCCACCGCCCTAAAAACAGCCACCGCCCAAACACTTTTATATTTTATATTTTTGGTTATGAAATCATTTTCAAATTTCCAGGTTTGAGGTGCTTGCTTACCCTCTGAAATCCTCTCTCTTTTCTAGTATCAAAGCCTTGGAAACCAAGAGGAAATCCCTCAAGAAAACACCATCAAAACACAAGCAAAAGTTGATGGAAGTGATGGCAACATTGTGGTGAAGTTGTTGCTTTCTTGTAGCTTCGTTTTGGCAGTGTTGTTTCTGCGTGTTTTGGACTATTTTGAGCTAATGTTATACTCCATCTTAGTAGGAATTGTTCCTAAGAAATAGTAAGTCACTTTCCTCTTTTGAAATCTCTAATAAGTGTATGAATTTTTGAAGGAAAACTAGAAGAAAGTTATGGTTTGTATGTTGACTTGTTGTAGTTGTTGTGCTGTTAATTTGCTGCGTCTTGGGAAGCAAGATTTCTTTATTATTGGGAAGTTATTTGGAGGAAAATACTCCTATTATATCCAACAATATTCTCATGCCAAGGGTAAGTGTTTCTAATTTCTTAACTTGTCTAAAAATCCTAGCTAAAACTAGAAGTTGGAGGTTATGTTGGGCTTTCGTTGTTGGTATGTTGTTGTTGAAGTTCTGCTCATTTTTGAAGGTCAGAATAGCTGTGTTTTGCTGATAATATACTCTATATTTGTGGGAGTTTTTCATGAGAAAAGTGAGGTAATTTCCGACCTCTATTTTCCCCCAAAGTTGTAGAAACAAGTTGAAATAAGAAATGCTAAGTGTTGCCTTATTTGTTTGTGTTGTGACTGCCTATTGATGTAACATTTTGACTGGATAAATTGGCTTAGAACAGCCAATGTCACTTGGTGATAAACTCAACTAATTTAAGGGGCTAAAGTTCTGGTTGTTGAAAGAAAGAAACGACATAAGAAAGCTCGCCGGAAAAAAAGGAATGTGAGGCGTTCTTTGTCTCTTGATTTTTAAGCACGAATTCATGCCGAGGATTAATCCGGCATTCCGATGTACTTGAGCTTCTGTAGTATCATATTATGGTTCCTCCCAATTTTTATGATTACTTGGTATTAAGGTGTGTATTTGCTAAGGAGTTGGAACGCATGAATGTGAAGCAGAGAGGGCAATTTCCTTCTATTATGGTCATAGTTGTAAATTGAGTCTGAAGTCCCCTTGGCGTGGGCACTGTGAGCTGGTCCTTTACATTATGTTATGTACTTGTGGTGTCAAAATTGTTTCACATTATGGTTGCTAAGAAATTTGGTAAGCATGGCAAGACGACGACGCGCAGACAAACCTAATAATTGAAATCAGGTTTTAACACAATAAGGGATAACGAGGGTAACAAAATGGAATTTCCTTATGCGAGTTACCTACCCTCTCATATTCATGTTTTAAGGTACCTAGGGACATGAGGCAATTCCCCGATACCTCGTCCTTAAGCTAAGAGACTAATTAATACGTTTCTTAATTAACCGATACGTTAAACTTGAAAGATAGAACCCGAATGGGTAAACTATTGATATTTCTATGGGACCATCTTTATTTGCAGGTTATGCACAATATCTTGATGTTAACATGTTTGACGAAAATCATAATATATATATATGTTTACACTTACTTTCAAATTACATGCTAAAGCGGCAAGGATTGCCTTTAGAAAGTCGCTATATGTTTATTAGAGCTCTTGAGTTATCTAGACCTCCTAAGAATTTCTTAAAGCTTTAAGTAGACACGTCGCATGTTCTTTGAAAGTTGTAGATGTGTAAGGAAATTAACCAAAGTGTAAAAGTTGAGGCGCTAGTAGCGAAGGAGAGATAAGAGTAAATGTTAGACCTTTTAAGGTAATATGTAAGGTATATGCCTTCTGTCCGTAGTTGATTTCAAGAACCTTTGAGCGATGTTAAAATATGATCAAGACGAGTTTAAGAGACAAGGTTGGCAATTAGGTAAGAAGGTAAGTGCGTACAAGAATTGTTGGAATAGTGAACACGAGAGTATATAATTAGGTAGGGAATGACGAATCCTGTTTGAAAAAGAATTTAAGATGAATATGAAAAGTAGAGCTAAAGGTTGTTAAATTTGATGATAAGTGTTACGATTGTTAATGAATTAGGAAAATAGCTAGCAAGATTTACCATGTTCTAAAAATGTTTAGCAAAAGAGTTATACATAAAGTTGTTTATGTTTAGTTGTGTTAAGCTAATGAAAGGCCATTAAAGTTTTAACTCCTTAAGATATAATTAGGATCGAATATTATGAGATAGTGACTCAAGTTAAAGAGAAGTTCTTCATTGTACTTTTAATCAATTAACTTTGATTATTTGTTCTAAGAGTTGGATTAACTTTTTCGAGTTTTCAAGAATTTTATTTTTCTTGGAAGTCTCTAAGCTGTTTATAATGCTGTTAAGCTTTTCTAAGCTCCACATATATTGCAATATTTAACATGAGCTTTTCCTACGCTGTCTGAAGCACGACTATAAGTCTTTATTTATTTTAAGGCAGCCCCTAGACAGTTGCCTAGAATTTATATATTAAAGAGATCCAAGTTTGAGATACGCAAGTTATGTCTTCCTGTTCATAAGTTACCTCGAGATGTGATATGATGTGCAATGAATGAGGTATGCTCACAATTCTTGATATGAAAGTATGAAAGTCAAACGAGTATAAGCACGAAATGAGTGCTAAGATTGTTAATAGAAAATGTTAGGTTAAGTGATTCCTCTCTGCTCCTCGTGTTAGAATTGCTAGGAGATGTTTAAAATCCTTAATGTGAGTCTACACATGTCTTTATGATATTTAAGTTCTAGGAACTTCCCTAGAATTCCTTCACAGCATATGTATGTATTTAAATGCTAAATTAAAGACCTATATATGTATGGAATAATTGTAGTACTTGGGGTCGTGGTAAGTTCCTACACATGTTATAATTACTGATCAACATATTTTATGGTTTCTAGTATTTAGATAATTTGTATGAGCTTTGTCAGCTCCATTTATGATGGTGATTAAGGTTTATTTTATTTTACCCCGGTGTGGTATACCGGCTAGAGATCTTTTTATTTTACCCCGGTGTGGTACATCGGTTGGACATATTTTTATTTTACCCCGGTGTGGTACATCAGCTGGAGATATTTTTATTTTACCTTGGTATGGTACACCAGCTGGAGATCTTTTTATTTTACCCCGGTGTGGGACATTGGCTGGAGATATTTTTATTTTACCCCAGTGTAGTACACCGGCTAGACGAATTTTATATATGGATTTACGGTTGGTTGGTCGCTAGCATTACAGTTATAGTTTCTTTCTTGTGCATCTAATAATTTCATTTTCATCTCTTTATAGAGTTATTATCAGGTTTCAGTTTCCAGGATTTTTGGTTGTTACCATTCCTTATTCCTGGTTCAGTTATCTTGAGTTCAGTTATGTCATAGTAAGTTGTTATCAATTACAGGTTGCAGAGTTCCAGGTTATATTTATCCTCTATATGTTTATGTGCTATGTCAGTTATTACATGATTGTTATCTCATGGTTATAGTTTCAGCCTTACATACCAGTACATTTCATTCGTACTGACGGCCCCTTGCTTGGGGACCTGCGTTCGTGCCGCAGGTGCAGGTAGAGGTCAGGATGGCTAGTTGAGTAGTAGTTCGTGAGATCAACAGATGGTTGGTATGCTCCTTTCTTCCTGGAGCTAAGGCTTAGTTATTTATGCTTGAGTTTTGAGATGCAAGTATGGGTAGGTCGGAGCCCTGTTCCGACCATCAGTTAGTTTACTCTTTAGAGGCTTTGTGGATTTAGTGTGTACAGTGTTATTCAGTTTGTGGCCTCGTCAGCTTATTGTTTCTTGGTTAGCGCACTAATTACCTTGATTGCATTTTTATTGTTTACCCCGTATTGTTGAGACCTTATGGGTCCAGTTTATTCTTCAATTGATTGTAACAGGTGGCCTGGATGGACTAAATGTTACAATTACAGATGTCATATAGCCGGCTTCTCGATCAATCATGAATCGAGTGCCAATTGCACCCTACCCCAGTTTTGGGGCGTGACAGTATAGCTTGATGAGAACTTGACATATGAGGAGGAGCCAGTGGCTATTGGATAGGCAAGTGAGGAAGTTGTGGTCAAAAGAAATTTTATCAGTAAAAGTCTTATGGAGAAACCATATAGTTGAAGAAGCTATTTGAAAGTCAGAAAATGATATGCGTGTCAAGTACCCTCACTTGTTCCAGACTATAGGTATGTACTTGTATTAAATTCTAAGACCGAATTTCATAAGGTGGGGAGAATGTAATACCCATTTAAAAAAAATTATTTAGTTTTTTTTAAAAAAAAAAAGGAAAGAGCATATGTGGGTCAAGGCCCATTCATAGATGAAATTAAAAAAAAAATTGAAGATAGAGAAGGGCAGGTCATCAGAAGCAGCAAACAAAAGAAAAAAAAAGAGGCATTCTGCTGAACAAGAAAAAAATAGGTGAAAAAAACAAAAAAAAAACGTGAGGGAGCTATATTTTTTCAGAAAAGGGACACGAAGTGGAGAAAATTCAAAACATTAATAAATAATTCAAGAGCGAAGGAGAGGAAAAAGGTAAATTTCTCAACTTAGTCTATAGATTTTATTCATATAGCCCATGACTATTGAATTAGAGTTGAGAGTTCAAAAATCGAGGGTTAAAAATATTGAGGAATCTATTAAATTTTCGTGAACTAAGTGAATACATTAGCAGATTGATGTGTAAACTCTTAGATTTAAGCATACACTAAGGAAAAGTAGAATGAACAGGAAGGTTATTTTAGTTTGTTTTAAGCATGAATTTAGAGAAATTTGGTTACGAATTGGATAAAAAATTATATGAATTAGCTAAAATTTTGTAGATTTTAAACAATTAAATTACTCATGGAATGAAGTAATTATAATTAGGCATCAATGGTTGAACTTGAAATTACGAGGGTTCGATATTTTCAATTTGTTATGAATTAGCCTAAACGAGGAACCTAACACGAGATTGATATGAAATGGATATAGATCGGTTGTAGGAGGTCATACTGTGTGCTTGAGGCGATGAGATGATACTTGGACACGAGTACAGTGAGTAGTAACCTTACCGCAATTTGTATTTTCACAATCTGCATGATTTATCAGGATTTTACAAGTAATGTGCTACCGAGTGCTTTAAAATTGCATGTGGGACTAGTCTTTTACTCGATATGGTACTGAAATATTGATTTGATATGTTTACCATTATTTTAGATGTTTTCACAATTACTAAATATGTTTTACTATTACTTGAGATGATTATCCTTACCGAAAAGAAATTACATGATTTTATAAGAACTTAAGTGCCTTATAAGATTGTGAGAATGCTTTCATATGAGTATTTATTATTTACAAACAAAAGTACAAATGGAAGTAGACCTTGATGGATCCCCTAGCTAACGGCGGGTTCGTTAGACCTGGTGCACCTTGTATTTTGCAAATTACCATTACAGCCCTCGCTAGTACGAAGTTAGAACTAGCACATAGTTATTGGCTATCTCTCAAGGTAGGGAGCCACCCCAATTACAGGATTCATCCTTGGAACCCTCCCAAAACATAAGATTTGATATGATACTGTTTACTGAGTTTATTTCCGAACTGTTAATTGATTTTTACATACATGAAACAAATATATTGATCATTGTTATTGTTTCTAAAAGACCATTTGTTTCATGATATTTTGATTATTATACTGGTATGTTTTCTGACTTGTCACAACTAAAAACAGTTGAGGTTAATTGTTACTACTCACTGAGCTAGCGACTCACTCCCCGCTCTTTTTTTTTAGAGTCAGCAGGTGACGTTGGTGAGGAATTCATTAACTAAAGTGTTTAGTTGATAATTTATGTTGAGCCTCGCAGTTATTCACATGGGCAAGGAATTATTTAATTGTTATGGTCTTTTCCTTTGAACTCTTAGAGTCGCTCCATAGAAATTTCATTAGTGTCATAAATATGCTTCCATTATGAAGACTTGTGACTAGTATTAGACTTATTATTGTATTTGGAGATGGATTTTGGTATTATGACATTTCAAATAGAATGTTTGCTAATATTATGGTATGTGTTGGTGATATTATTGGATTGCTTGTGGATTTATGAAATAGGTAATATTTGGATAGGCCCAAAAAACAGGGGAAACTCTACCCGATTTTCTGTAAAATTTTTGTTAAGGCATTTTTTGGGGTTCTATCCCTTAGCACCGGTCATGATCCTATTTGGCTCGTGACACCAGTTCAACCCCTGTTTTGGGTGAGTCCTCATCATTCGAGGGCATCTATCAGCTTAGTCTTATTTTGTTAGTTTTTTTCAGTCCTAGAGATAGTTGGGGGCTTGTCCAGCATCTCATCAGATAGTAGAGGCTTATCAGACATAGACTAGTATGTTTAGCTTTGAGATTTAGTGTGGTGATGATATCATTTGATATACGCTTTATGATATTCAGACTTTTGCTTATTCACGTTTAAGTTTTATTTCGTGCTTTGATTTAGGCTCTTGATTTTCTATGCACATGCCATGGGTTGTCTTAGACTCATTCATGGTTCTAGGTCCAGTGTCTCAGTCTGATGTCCCAGTTCAGGTCATGACAGATGAATTATACATTGACAGAAAAATTGCTTCTAGTGGTAGTGTACGTCGCATTTGATAAATTTCATTCTTACTTGGTGGACACTCATGTGATTGTGTATAGGAATCATATCATGATTTAGTACTTGTTTAACAACAAGGACCCGAAGCCTAGATTGATTAAGTGTATCTAATTGTTACAAGAGTTTGATGTGGAAATAAGAGATATAAAGGGGACCGATAATAAAGTATCAGATCATTTGTCCCGACTAGGGAATAGAGAGCATGTAACTAAAGATGGTCAGATTTGGAAACTACCCTACACCTAACTAATATCCTGGAATCACAAATTTTCTTGACTAAGGTGGTTGTTGACAATAACTACTAACATACACCTTTCAATCTATCCACCCCTCCATCAATCAAAACATAGTTTTCTCACAACTATTTGAACTAAGCATGCAACCTCAACTTATAAAATCATATTAACATGCACACACCTAAATTATAGAAGTGAAACATGCCAACCATTCACTTCAACACGCCCTCATAATTAGACCAATCAAAGTATCCTTTTCTCTGAAGTAATGACAACACACATTTCAAGGACACATAAGATCAAGAGAGAAGAGAAATGCACTATACTCTCACAAAGAAATTCACAAGATAAATCACAACTACCATATGCTTTCTCATTTACTCAAATTCCATTCTTTTCAAATATCTGAGTTGAGATCATATAAGGGCTTTTCTAAGCTTGTAATGATGGTTAAAGGGCTGGTGGGATATAATTTTGTCATATAATGACTCATTTAGCATCCTTGAACACTTCATCACTTTTCCACCACCTTTATACCTTTTTGATCCCATATTTTGTTTTGGTATTTTTCACGCCCCAAATTGTTTTTGTGAGCTCAAACTTCATTTTCTCTTTTTCTCTTTTGCTTTCTTTTTTTAGTAGCTACTTTCTCAAGTACACCTTGGGATGTGCCCATACATTATCTTATTGTACTATTTCTTTCTTCCCCTTATTATCATCCACAACATACAATGTTTTGCTCATTTTTCATCACTTTTCAAGTGTCAAAAAGGATATATTCAAAAGAGGGTCAACTTGAAAATTGATTTTGGCTTTCATTGCTGTTGATCAAGAAAAAGGTAAAAGGCTCAAAGAGGGAGACTAGGCATACAAATAACATTTGGTCGGTATCTTTATGCATATGTGGCTTTTGAAGAACAAAGAAGGCCTAAGTTTATCTCCACAACCCATAGGCAATCCTAGGTTCAGGCAAACGTATCAAGGCAAGTTCTAGAGTGTAACCAAATCAAGTGAACAAGCAATTTTCCTTTCCACACATTGGCACATGGATATAAAAATGAGTAACACATCACATGCAACTAGGAACATATTGCCAACAATTTCATGTCACGAATGGAAATATACAACTCAATATCAAACAACTATGATAAAAATTTAGAGGAGGAGAATTGTTTTCAAAAATCAGTATAAGCATGAAAATAGCTCAATTACTACAACCACCTTGTCAAAAATAATTTATTCATCCTAGGATGACTCGACATAGTAGGATGGTACTCTTAAGAATGTCGTGCAGAAATCAATCATCGAACCCATAACCTATGACATAACTTCTTTATTTGTACCAGATTCAATAAAAAGTATGTTTCCTAAGAAAGAACCAGGGCTAAAACAACCAAGGGGGGTTCAATACTATAAAAGCAAAAAGAAGTTAAACTAGGAAAGAAAAATAAGAAGCTATACTTAAAAAAGCTGTAAAAATTGAGAAAAGTGTGTTGTGTCACACACATCCACAAATTCAATCAAAACGCATATATGCCAAATGATATCCACCCCAACCTAAGATGGTAAAGTTCCCTCAATGCACAGACAACATAGAATGAAAGAACTGAGGTTACATCAACCCCCTATATCACTAGATTAGGGATGTCAAGGGATGGTGGACTAATGAATCAACTCTAAAAAGAGCAGTTCGTCCACCTCACCATCCTTTAGGGATGAAATATTTTGTCAATCTATTTTGATTGATTTCCTTCTCCTTCTTAAGTTCACCTGCATAGAAAAACTCTCATTAGTCCAAAATACTTGTGTTTCATTCCAAGAAGCGCCTACTTTAACGTTGAGGCACAATGAAAATAAGGTGATCTTGCTATTCTTCAGTTGGCAATCCCCCAAGCGGAACTTCTCCAAAGTCCTTTCTTCATTAGTGATGACCCATTGACCATTTACCTTGAAAGTTTGAGTCCTATATTTTGTTTCCAACTTTATAGTCCCATAGGGAGTAAAACTCGCTACCTTGAATAACATGAACCACCTAATTTTCAGCTTTCCAAGAAACAATTAAGTCTGGAATTGAATATTAACACTTGATCACCTAGATGAAACTCATGATATTGAATCTTATTATACAGGTATTTCATATTCTCCTTGTAGTTTGCTGCATTCTCAAAGGAATAGAACTGAAATTCATCCAATTCACTTAACTGGATCATTCTAAATTTTGTAGCATCATCCCATTCCATGATTAGCTTCTTCAAGGCCCATAGCGCTTTGTGCTCAAACATTAATGGAAAATGGAAAGCTTTTCCAAGGACCAATAGGTAATAAGAAGCTCCAATAGGTGTCTAGTATGTAGTTCTATAGGCCCATAGAGCGTCATCCAGCCTTCTAGATTAGCTGGTCGGATTTGCATTAACAATCTTAGCTAGGATGCTCTAATTTCCCAATTCGACACCTCCACCTGGCACCTTATTTGCAGATGGTATACAATTTCCAATTTGTTCTTCACCTCTATATTTCAAAAGTAAGTTCTCAAGGGCTTTGTTATAGAACTGAGATCCACCATCACTTATTATGCATCTAAGAGTGCCAAATCGGATGACGATATTTTTCTTGAGGAAAGCTGTCACACTCTTCACCTCATTGTTAGGTAATGATATGGCCTCAACCCATTTGGATGCACAATCCACCACCACCAAAATGTATGTCATCCCATAAAAGCTCAGAAAGGATCCCATGAAATTAATGCCCCAAATATCAAATAACTCCACTTCAAGCACAGAATTTAAGGGCATCTCTTGTCTCCTTGATATTGATCCTTGTCATTGACATTGATCACAAGCTCTACCCAACTTATTCGCATAACGATAGATGGTGGGCCAGTAATAGCCACACTCTAAGACTTTTTACAGCTGTACGGTTACATCCATGATGCCCTCCTACTGGAGAGTCATGACAATCCCTCAAAACATTTGTTATTTGTCTCTCATGCACATATCTCTTGATGATACTATTCTCACACATGCGGAATAAGTAAGACTCCTTCTAGAAATAGTGTTGCACTTCATTGAGAACTTCTATTTTTGATATGGTTTGAGGCCCTCTAGAAACTCCTTGGTTACTAGATAATTAGCATAGTTTGCATAACCAGGTGATGGGCTAGATGTCACAACAAAGATGCATTCATTAGGAAAAGAGTCATTAATTTACTATTCCCCAATAGGCTTTCCAGCTTCTTAAAGTTGGGAAAAATGATTTGCCACCTGATTCTCCATGTAGTTTTGGTCCTTGACCTTAAAATCAAATTCTTGTAGAAAAGTATCCACCAAATCAGTCAAGGTTTTGTATCCTTCTTTGTCATCAAGTACCTCAAAGAAGCATGATTGGTGTCACTGCCACCTTTGACCCAAGCAAATATGACCTGAACTTTCCAAAGGCATAAATAATGACAAGTAATTCTTATTCCATGACAGTATAGTTCATTTAGGCTGTATTAAGAGTCTTGCTAGCATGGTAGATAAGATGCATAATCTTATCATGATAGGTGTGATGCTTAAGTGTTGTTTCAACTCCTCAAATGCCTTCAAACATATACAACAAAAAATTTTACATCCTTCTCTAGGAGTTTGCACATAGGTTGGGCAATCTTTGAGCAGTCCTTGGTAAAACTCCTATAGAACCCCCCATGACCTAGAAAACTCCTCACATCCTTCATTGAGATTGGTAGAGGAATCTTTGAAATAATATCAACTTTGTCTTGATCCACTTCAATCCCCTTTTGGGAGATCTTATTACCCAGCACAATTCCCTCCTTAACCATAAAGAGGCATTTCTCCCAATTGAGAACAAGGTTGGTTTCTTCACTTCAACTCTTCACCAAAATGGTCTAGGAATTAATCAACTGTATCACCAACCACTGAGAATTCACACATAAAGACCTCAAGGAAATCCTCCACCATTTCTAAAAAGATAGCCGACATGTATCTTTGAAATATGGCTGGGTATTGCACAATCTGAATGGTATTTTGCTAAATACAAAGGTCCCATAAGGACATGTAAAGGTCGTTTTCTCTAGCAAAATGCTCTTTGAAAGTAGCTACATCAAGCTTTCGGCAGTCCATGCAAACTCTCATGCAGTGATAGTATGTAGGGGTACTAACTCATTACACTCATTTATAACCACCATCATTCCTGCCTTCTTTGATACGCATTGAACTGGACTCACCCATTGGTTGTTAGAAATGGGGTAGACTACTCCAGCATCCAACCACTTGATGATCTCTTTTTTTGCTAACTCTTGCATAGCTAGATTCAGTCTTCTCTGGTGATCTATACTACAGGAACTGCCTTCCTCTAATATAATCTTGTGTTCAAAAATGCCCGAGGGGAACCCATAAATATCTACTATGGTCACCAATAGCCTTCCAATTGATCTTGGGCAGATTTATATGCCCAAGTGATACTCAAACGTATTATTTTTGCCTTGTTTGTGTGCAATATGTATATATTCTCATGTAATTGGTAATAAAATGTGAATTTATACTAACCAACATGATTAGCATTTGTTTTGCAGGAAAATATGATTTTTAGGAGCTAAAATGCATGTTGGAAGTATATCGGAGTTGGACTTGGATGAGAGCATGGAAAAGACATTGGAATGCGCAAAGTATAGGGGCTCCGTGATGGAGCCGTGCCACGCTACCATCGCGGAGGCACACTGCCTGGAGGGGAAATTAATTGGCAAATTCCAGTGAGGCCTCGCGACAGCTCCGTGGCACAGAGATAGGCCTCCGCGTTGGCCTCCGTGCCACGTTGAGGCTATAATCCCGGACCCTGGAATTCCAGAGAGGGTCCGCATCCACGCCGTGTCACGGAGGCAGTGCTCCGCGTTGACCTCCGTGACACGTTTCTTGTTATTCCGGGAAAAATTCCCACTAGTATAAATAGAACACTTAGGTTTATTTTAATTAATTCAGACTTGGTGGAGCAAGGACGTGGGTTAGAAGTAGTTGAGGGACGAAAAAGCTAAGGGATTTCTTCTCTTCCTTTCTTCTTTCAATCAATTGTATGTATGATTTACACTTGTTTTAGGATGATTAATCCACAAATGAGTGGCTAATTCTCTTCCTTGCTGAGGTTTTGAATAATGGTGATGAATTTTGATTGTTAATTATATGGTTTTCTTCTTCTTCTTCCATGTTGTTCTGTTAATTCTTGTTTCTACTGCATTAGTGTGTGGCCGACATTAATGTACATCTAAAAAGTCCAATTTCACTCGAGAGAGCAAGAAATTGGAAAGTTGTGAATTAATAGGGTATTGTTCTTAACTTGATTTGGGAAAATTGGGTTTTGATGTGCTTTCCTGATAGAAATATACTTGAAAGTCGTATTAGTCAATTTAGGAACCGGAATTGTAGTGCTAGGTCATAAATTGCATTTGATCACAGAAATGTAGACGAATGGTTTATGATTCTAAAGTGAAATTAAATACGAGAGTTTTAATTTCTAGGCTAATGTTCTTGGCTAGCAACATGAAGAGAAAAATAACTGAATTGTGATTATCGTCAAATTCATTACTTGTTCTTAACCTTGGCATGCTCATATCCATAGTTTCAATTCACAGTAAATAATTGTTAATAGTTTTAGTATATATAATTTCTAAACAAAAACTTATTTAACTGTTGGTTACGCTGTTGTTAGCATAATTAGAAGTAAGATAAGAATATAGTGTACTTAGGCAATTTTACTTATCTAGAGTCTCCTTGGATTGATACTTGGCTTACTTAGCCACTTTATTACTTGTTTGACCACGTGCACTTGCGTGTCGGTTTTAACCCATATAGCAAACCACCCGAACACCAATGATGTTGGAGATCTTTGCTTACCTATTGCACCTGTTCCTCATTGAGGAATGAAGATAAAATGAAAGGAAAGGTTTTCTCTTGGCCTAACAACTTGTAGCATAAATAAGATGGCAAGGGTTTTAGTTGTAATTTTAGAGGCTCCTCAATGGATGGTTTAGCTTTATCACCAACCATTGAGAAGTCATACATAAAGACCTCAAGGAAATCCTCCACCATTTCTGAAAAGATAGCCGACATGTATCTTTGAAATATGGCTGGGGTATTGCACAATCTGAATGGTATTTTGCTAAATGCAAAGGTCCCATAAAGACATGTAAAGGTCGTTTTCTCTTGGTCCTTCGAACATATGTCGATTTAATTGTATCTAGAGTGACTATCAAGAAAGTAATAAAAAAATTTGCCCCGCCAACCACTTTAACATTTGATCAATAAAAAGCATAGCAAAATGCTCTTTGCAAGTAGCTGCATCAAGCTTTCGATAGTCCATGCAAACTCTCATCCAGTGATAGTATGTATGGGTACTAACTCATTACACTCATTTGTAACCACCATCATTCCTGCCTTCTTTGATACGCAATTAACTGGACCCACCCATTGGTTGTCAGAAATGGGGTAGACTACTCCAGCATCCAACCACTTGATGATCTCTTTTTTTACTAACTCTTACATAGCTAGATTCAGTGTTCTCTAGTGATCTATACTACGGGAACCGCCTTCCTCTGATATAATCTTGTGATCACAAATGCCCGAGGAGAACTCATAAATATATACTATGGTCCACCCAATAGCCTTCCAATGCTATTTGAGCTCTTTGATTACCTATTGCACTTGCTCCTCATTGAGGAATGAAGTTATAATGAAAGGAAAGTTTTTCTCTAGGCCTAACAACTTGTAGCATAAATGAGATGGCAACGGTTTTAGTTGTAATTTTGGAGGCTCCTCAATGGATGTTTTAGCTGGAGGAGTGGATCAATTTTCAAGATTAGGTGATAACTTCCTAGGCTTGTAAAGATAGTGTGCAAGACCTTCAAGTGAATTCACCGCCTCTCCATTTGATTTCACATCATCATTAAGATCATTATACTCCCGAGTAATAACAAGAATCCCTACTAGGTCACCTTAATCCATATCAGCTAACTCATCAAGCACTGCTTTGCATGCAAAGTCTCGTGGCAATTTTCTGCCCTTATCCACTTTGAATATGAACTCATCATTGTTTACTCGGAACTAGATTTCCTTATGCCTAGAATCAATGAAAGCCCTGTTGGTGGCCAAGAACGATCGTCCTAATATGGTAGAAAATTCTACATTCACTGTGCTTTCTAGTACTAAAAACACTGTAGGAAGCATAACCTTCCCACTTGCACAATAATAACATCAATAATCCCTAACGACAACTTGATTGACTAGTCAGCCATTTGTAACCTCGTGCTGGTGGGTCTATTTTGACCTAATCCTATGCACTTGAAGATTGAGAAAGGCATCAAATTTATACTTTCCCCATTGTCACATAGACCATGTAAACAATCATATCTTCCAATTCTACAAGGAATAGTAAATGCACCTGGTCCCCTTTTTTCTCAATACTAGTGTCGGTGATGATGGCACTCATCAATTTTTCATTATAAAATGTTATCTTACTTGTGATCAAAATCTTAATGTATTTAGCGAATCTAGAAATTTCTTTGATGGCATCAATAAATGGTATATTCAAGAAAACTTGTTTCAACAATTCAAAGTACTTCGCTATTCTTTCATCATTGTGCTTCCTTTTATGAAATCCTCTCCACATCAAATGTTAAATATGCAACACCCCAAAAGTCCCTATGATCAAGCCCAAAGTTGTAGTATATTCAATAGAAAAATATGTAATTTTCTCTAAGAACAACTCATTGTATGAGTCGTTCTTCCATGGTACGAATTATTGGAGTAGTCGTGGAAAGCAGCAGCTCTCCCGAGCCCAGTAATAATGACTCATGGTACAAATCATAGGAAGAAGTTACGAGTCTAGGTAGGACTCGTTGTAGAAAACAACAAGTCGTGGGAGGCAATGATGGTTTGGATGTACTGAGGAAAGTTCTGATGTCACGAGCCATGGTACGACTTGTTGTAGGAAACAACGAATCATTGTGAGGCCTGTGGTTTGAGAAATAGTGAACCTGAAAAATTTAGATAGCTAACAACGAAAGGAAATCATGAGTCATTTGGGGGTATGATTTGTGGTGCCTGGCAATCAATTTTTAATTACGTTTTCCTAAGGATATTTTTATAAATTACTAAGATTCTAACTCCTTCATGACATCGATTTAGGCTTCTTAAAGAGTGTTTAAGGGGATTAACCTAGCCTAAGTCATAATGCTCTCATATTTTCATTAGATTTGGAATCCTCTTCCAAGATCAAGTTAGGGTTCCTTATCAAATTCTCTCCGAATCTTCTTTGGTGTTTAAGGAAATCTTAGAAATCAATTTACCCAGGTATGTAGCGTCATGAGTGGGGTATTTCTTCCATCCTCATGCCAAATTTCACCAAATTCTATGATTCAAGTCTCTAATGCATGTCAAATTGAACTTCAGGGTTACTACCCAATTTTCATAAAATCTTCCATATTGTCTCTATGGGTATAATCCCTTCATTATTTGATTGATGTTTCGTGGCTATTAGGGAAGATTTGCTCCTCTATTTAATTACTAAGTCATGATTTCAAGTTTATGAAGATTATTTTCCCACCCTAAAATAGTTGGGTGTGGACCATGGCAGGGTGATGCGCACCGGCTGGGCCGCATGATTGTCTATCATACAGGTGGAACGTGCTGACGAAGGGTTGACGTAGGAGCATGAGGCAACGTGGCATGGAATTAGGCAACAAGCATGTACATATGCTGCATTAAATGTCTTAAGAGAGACAAAGGTGTTTGACAAGGACTTGGGAGGAGCCCAAGGGTCTAGCCTGCGGGCGAAGACCACGTGCGATGACGAATGTTAGTGCAGCATTATCTTGAGAAAAAAGTTGAATTAGGGGATTTTGGGTTAAGGACTGGTCCTAGAATGTTGTTATGTATGGTTACCAAGTTTCGAGTTGTTTGGAGTTTGTTCATCTATGGTCTTAACTTAGCCAAGGAGCATAGGCAGCTTCATAATTAGCTAAAATGTCCGAAGGCTATAACTCGTTCTGTGTGGATGGGAATAGGTTAAAACTTAATGGAGGTGTGAAGGAACTCATGAGGAGTTGTTAAGAACAAATGGCACCTGATTTGGAGTTCGGATGAGTCAAGAAGGGGGCAGTATGATTGTCTGGCGGAAGCATGTCCAGTCCTATCACCTAGGCTTTTTAATTTTAAGCATATATAAGGGGGATATGAATGGTGACAGCCTACCAGTCCTCTCCGGGCGTGTTGATAGTAAGCCACCCTAAGTGTGCTTCCTTGAGGGGGAACCTTAATGGACTACCTTGGCATGCCAAAGGAGTGTCCAAGGTATCCATATGAGTTTGGGAGCTCTATGGACATCACGTGGTCAAGGACCAGCGTTGGGTGCCCCCAGCATACCAGAGGTTAAGTATATGGAACTATTAGGCCCCGTGGGCTAACCTGATGGTGTCATAATACCTTCGTGCCAATTGAACCATCGTGGTAATCTTCCTAGAGCCTCATGAGTTTGGCAAGGACGACCATGCGAGCAAGGGTCCATTAGCCTAGATGTGGAGTTGTGGGGCGACGTTGCACCGTGCAAGTTGAATGTATGCTATGTGGGCTATGTTTGGCAATTCCATGAGACAACTGAAGGCATGATACTGAAGACGCATATGACCTAGGGCTAGGGACTAAATGTTGCTCCACTCGAATGAAGCATAGGGAGCGTGCAGACGCATAAGGCTAGTGTCAAGCTTGAGGATAGGAATGTGCACACAAGTCCAGGAAAAGGACTAGCAGGCCCTAGCCACCCCCAGTTGTATGCAAGGAGTAGATCCGGAAGATGAGCATGCGCCTCAAGACTTGATAGTATGCTAGAGCCAAGGCCGCTGGCATCATACAGGTGGCACCACTGAAGCGAGCCTCTTAGGCAAGCTTCGCCATTGGCACAAGATCGTGTGGAGAAACCTGGGAAATGAATAGGTTGGCCTATAGTGAGGGGGACTATAGGCGCTGCATGGGCAATTTGTGTGCCATTGACGAAGTGAAAAATTGTCGGGCCGTGACACGTGGTATCAGAGCAAAATAGGGGGCAGATTGTAAACGTTAGTGTGTAGATCAAGTCAAAGCAGTGGGTACTATTTTTTGAGGGATTGTGTCAAGGCACGTTTGGTTGGCAGGTAGCGCCATTGTGCGATGTTGTGCGGGTGTGGTCCTAAGATGGAACAATCGGATAGTTGTGGTTCAAATGTTCTTGATTGTGACCAACCGTCGGTATTCCAAAATCTCTGTTAGCAGTATGCTAGCAGCTTGGTTTAGTATATGCATGGGCTTGAAGAAAGATGTTAGGCAGAGATGGTAGGGGAATCAGAATCTTGTCAGTCAAGAAGATTGTTCATGCAGTGGGTCAAGACATAGCTATTAGCCAGAGAGTCTAGGTTGTGTGAAAGAAAAGGGAATATGCCGATGAGTCGGGTGGTTAGAAAATGGCCATATTTTCCAAGTCAAGTAGCCATGTTCTGAATGAGTAACAAGTCATGGACTATAAATTGTGGGGCTTGATCATGGAGAGATCTTGCAGTGGGTGTAAGCTATGCATCAACTGAGGGTCCTTCCAAGGTGGATGGACTTGAGCCGAGCCTGAGGGAGTCATTGAGAAGTGTCCTCTAGGAGAGTTAAGCACTAGGCTAGCAAAGATTATTACTCATCTATTTTGTGGGCTGGAATGAATAGCGGAAGATTCCCTACAGACCTAGCCACCAGATGGGTTGCGATGAGTGGTAGGAAAGTCCCCACATGAGTGTCATGCAAGAAAAGTAGGTTGGGAGCCTACAACTTGGGCAAGATGGGCTTGCAGTTGAGGATGAAATGTAAGAAGAGTGGGTTTGGAGCCTACGATGAAGGCAAGCCAAACTTGCATCTGAGAAAGCTATGCATTGCAAATGCCAAGCTAGCGAAGAGGTCAGGCAAGAGGGTCACGACTATTAAAGGAAGAGCCCAAAAGCAGGCTTTTTTGTAGGAGATGCTGCACCATAATGTGGTGGAGTCAGGCCACCATGTGTGTGAGAGGTATTAGCTGAACCATCTCATGGAGAGGAATTGTGCAAAAGTACCAAGGCAGGGAAAAGAATCAAGGTGGGATTAGTCAAAGAACAAAATTGGAAGAGTATCCAAGTTCAAGAATAGGGACTTCTGAAGGCTAGAGTATCGAGACAGGGCTGTGAGAAGGGAGAGTCAAGAGGGATCTCTCCATTGTCCTAGCCGAGAGATGGGTGAGTTAGGAGGGCTCTCGCCATAGGATGAGCCGCGAGATGGAAGAGCTAGGAGAGATCTCACCACCGGCCACAAGTACTGAGGTACACCGGGCGTTGAAATACAGCTAGAGAAGGAGAGTGTTCTAAATGAAGAGTCTTGTTCAAAAATGTGCACAAAGCTAGCACTTTGATACGAGAAGTACTTGCCAAAGGTACGTCCTATGGAAGTGGGAGTTACCTATGGATGCGGAGCACATGAGTTGCCAATGGTGCCATGGTGTAGCGTGGGTTTCTAGAGGCTGTGTTTAGACGATAATTGGGACAAGGTTGTGATTTGGGCTACCACTAGAGTCAGAGTAAGTTTTTTATTGGGATAGCTTACATGGAGAGGGATGAAAAGATGGGAAAAGGAACATGAGAGTATTATTGGCAAGGATGCCACATTGGGGGATGCCTACCTTTACCGACCGATAGGGCCGATGTGTGCTAAAGAAGTCAATTTCCAAAAAGGAAATAGAAGTCTCCAGAGGCAATGAAGGCATGGTTGGACTACGTGTCATGCTCCATCTTGGGAGGCATGACTGGCACCCGGTGCCCTGCTAGGATCTGAACTGACTGAGCTGATTGAGACTAAGCACTTCTGGTGCAAGGCTAACACTAACTCTTAAATCAAGAAAACAATGGGCTATATCTCGGCTCTAATCACAGCCCCCGGCCGGCAAGGCCTTAAAGCCACCTGTAAAAGAAAATAGCTAACCAGAAAAAGGCAATAAAAGGGAATCCTATGCGGGCAGACAAGGCCACCATGATGTCTAGTTATGACTGTAAAGTAAATCCAGTACTAAGCTAAACTATGGCCGACAAGGCCGCTAATCTGCTAGCTAAACAAGGTCCCACATGGCCAACACATAAACTAAAACACATATGGGCCCCACATGGCTAATAACAGCTAACCACAAGGAAATAGAAATAATCTGCAAACCTGTAGGAGTAATATGACGGTCCGGACAAGGCCCCCACCTATCCATGAACTGTAAAATCAAAAAGAAGTAAACCTTCTATCTACAAGCTTCGGAAGAACGGAGCTACTTCCCTAGAGATGATGGCTGAAAGCTACGAGGGACCTGCTCCTCGTCTATCCGCACCTGCAGGCAAGTAATGCAGTGCCCCAAAAAGGGCGTCAGTACAATATGTACTGAATATGGAAGGAGATAACTATAAATGACTTAAATAAAGAGATAAAATTGAGAACAACTGAAATGAAGGAAAAGAGATGATAACTGAGTAATAGAACGTCTTACTGTCTAACTATCAATAACTAAAGAAAACATAAATCTTACCTGGCCCCCATAAGCCGAAAGGTACAACCAGCACAGAATAACCCACCTGGGGCCCCCATAAGCCCTGGTTAGTACACCTCAGTGTATATACCCCTATCAAAGGTCACACTGGTCAACTAATAGCTATAGTCATCCTACCAATCCCCTGGGTCTGCAACTGAGCCCGCTCTATCCCTGGCTATAACTGTGTCTGAGTCAGGTGGACTCCTGATATCTGCACCCCAGGCACCAGGCTCGACGGGGGTGTATATAAGGCCAACCACGCCATATGAGGATCTGGAACCCCATCTTCATCCCTGGTGGACGGCATTACCGCTCCATAGAGCGACGTCATCTTACCCCTAGTGGGCGACGACACAACTAATAACCCTCGGGTCGGTCATGAAGACTATATAGGCATAATCCATCCCAAACTAAACATGGAATACGAGTTTCAGCTAATAACAACAACTAATCATAATAGGCATACTTCTGGTACTCTTACTGGGACTCAAACTAGGTTATCATGCTAAGGAAACCAACTTACCGAAAGAAACTGCCTTAACATATCTCATTCGCTGATTACTGATTAACTGGATAGTTTCCACTCGTATTCAATTGCTCTTCTCAACTGTAATCGTATTATTGGAAGAATGAGGCTAACTTCAGTACTAAATTCGATAATAATGATAATTTTATATAGAAATATAAACCATATTTCAACTTGAAGGAACACGGTCGAGAACTCGTAATTTCTCGAAAGTCCAGAAGGGAGAAATGCTTAATTTAAGCCTGTGGTCGTATTGAAACTTGTTTGGAGCAATTCCAAAAGCTTTGGCTCGGTGCGGTCACGATTCACCGGGCAAATTTCGCAAAACAAACTCCATAGTAATGCTCCCTGCAGCCTTATACTTTGATACCCGACGTTAATTTGAATTTGAGCGGCGTTTCGCAGCGTAAACGGAGGAAAATCACCTGAAAATTGCATGTGTATTACTTATGGTCGCGGGTTTGGTTTAATTTTAAGTGAACAAGTGAAATTCATTGAATATATATATATATATATATATATATATAATTTGGGTGGTGGACACGGGGTCCATGGCACAGACCCCAATGCGCTATTTCTGGGCCGTTCCATGGAGCCTAATGTGCCAGGGAGGGTCTTTGCCACGTTTCCCTTTGGGCAGCTTGTTCGACCTTCTCCCGCCTGATCTCGACTCTGTGCTCGTTCGACCTATCCCCGGGCCTTTTTCTCGTACATATTGCACTCCAAAGCTCTTAACCAACGACAAATAGGCTGTCTAAACATTAAAAACATACGGGGTGTAACATCCTCCCCCTCCTTAGGAACATTCGTCCTAGAATATTTTACATTAGCTTATAGGCATCTTAACTTTTGTAGCTACTTATTCTGGAAAAATTTCGGCAGATTCTCCCTTGTAATATGGACTATCCAAAAATCCTGAAACATAGAAAAGTCCAGTATAGGCACTTCATATAATATTATCACAACTATTTCACAATAAGGCTGGAGTCAACTAAGCAATGTATATAGCACATTTCATTAAACAACGACTGAATCAATAACTTACCTTAACTGCATAATCTGGACTAAGTCTGGAACAAGTGAGGATATTTGGATTTCATGTCGTCCTCAACTTCCTCTAGTCTTGTTTCTCCATAGTACTTTAACAGAGGCAACATCTTTAGTCCTCAGCCTGCGAACCTGCCAATCTAATATAGCTACTAGAATCTCTTCATAGGTTAATTCCTCGGTGACCTGGACATCCTCAACTAGCACAATTTGGGATGGATCCCCTATGCACTTTCGTAGCATCGACACATGAAAGACTGGATGAATGGATTCCAACTCTGAAGGAAAACCTAGCTCGTATGCCACCTGGCCTATTCTTTAGACTATTCGATATGGCCCAATAAACCTCGGGCTGAGCTTACCCTTTTTGCCAAACCTCATTACGCCCTTCATTGGCGAGATTTTTAGAAATACCCAGTCACCTACACTGAACTCCAGGTTTTTACACCGCATATTAGCATTAGATTTCTGGCGGCTTTGAGCTGTCAGCAGATGTTCCCTGATAAGCTTTACTTTCTCTTTTAATTGGTGAATTATATACGGCCTAATTAACCCTGTCTCTCCAATCTCAAACCAACTAACTAGGGACCTACATTTTCACCCGTATAAAGCCTCATAAAGTGCCATCTAAATTGCTTAATAGTAACTGTTATTGTAGGCAAACTCAACAAGGAGTAAAGGTTCATCCCAGGTGCCTCCAAAATCCAGCGCACATGCCTCTAACATATCCTCGAGCATCTGAATTATACATTCCGCCTGCCCATCTGTCTGAGGGTGGAATGCCGTAGTCAAATTAACTTGGGTTCCCAAACCTCTCATGAAGGACTGCCAGAACCTAGCTGTAAATTGCGCTCACCTGTCATAAATGATAGATATTGGGATTCCATGTAATCTGACTATCTCCCTAATATAAAGCTCGGCATAATCCTCAGCTGAGAAGGTGGTCCTGACTGGAAGAAAGTGAACTGATCTCGTCAAACGGTCAACAATCACCCAAATGGAATCAAATTTACGCCTGGTACAAGGTAACCCTGTCACAAAATCCATATTAATTGCCTCTCATTTCCACATAGGCACAGCTATCTCTTGTGTCAGTTCGCTGGGTTTCTGATGTTCGGCTTTCACCTACTGGCAATAAGGGCATTGAGCCACAAATTTTATTATTTCCTTTTTCATTCCCGGCCACCAGTAATTTTCTTTTACATCATGATACATCTTTGTTGAACCCGAATGAAGAGAGTAACGGGAATAATGCACCTCGCCCATAACTTGCTGGCGAAGTCCTGCTGTGTTTGGAACACAGAGGCGATCCCTATATCTAAAAACTCCATCTTCAGTTACCTGGAAATCTATAACTTCCCCTCGCTGAACCTTATCTCTGAACTGGACCAGGTTAGGGTCTTCGTACTATTATTCTTTCTCTTCCACAACTAATGACAATACTGTCGTATTTTGAATTACTGTTGCACTGTCTCCGGAATCTACTATACGAACAAATAAACTATATAACTGATGTAATTCTTGGGCCAGTTCCCATTGTCCTGGCTTCAGCTGTATTATCCTCATGGATTTACGGCTAAGGGCATCTTGTACAACATTGGCTCTCCCTGGGTGGTACAAAATATTCACATCATAGTCTTTCAACAGCTCTAACCAGTGACGCTGCCGTAGATTCAATTTTTTCTGTGTGAAAATGTATTGGAGACTCTTGTGATCAATGAAAATATCTACATGAATTCCATACAGATAGTTCCTCTATATTTTCAAGGCATGAATCACAACGACTAATTCCAGGTCATGGGTGGGGTAGTTCTTTTCATGCTTCTTCAGCTGCCTGGAAGTGTAAGCAATTACTTTACCATGCTGCATCAGAACACATCCAAACCCAACGTTGGAAGCATTGCAGTATACTGCATAACCCTCTGATCCTTTTGGAAAGGCTAATACTGGTGCAGAGGTCAGTCTATTTTTCAACTCCTGAAAGCTCTGTTCACATGCTTCATTCCAATGAAATTTAGCTTCTTTCTAAGTTAACTTGGTCAAAGGTGCTGCTAAGGTGGAAACCGCGTACCTCGGTCAGAGTGGTAGGTCTAGGCCATGTTTTCACTGCTTCAATTTTCTGCGAATCTACCGTAATGCCAAGCATCTGACATAATGTGGCCCAAAAAGGCTACTGAATTCAGTCAAAATTCACATTTAGAAAACTTCACATACAACTGGCGATTCCTGAGAGTCTGGAGCACTATTCGTAGGTGACCCCGGTGATCTGCCTCTGAGCGGGAATGTACCAGAATATCATCAATAAATACTATCAAAAATAGGTCCAGATACGGAATGAAAATGTTGTTCATCAAGTCCATGAACACTACTGGAGCATTCGTCAATCTGAAGGACATGACAAGAAATTCAAAGTGGCCATACCTGGTCCTGAAAGCGATTTTTGGAATATCTGTCTCACAAACCCGAACCTGATGGTACCCTAACCTTAAGTCAATTTTTGAGAAATACCTTGCCCCCTACAAATGGTCAAACAAGTCGCCTATCCTGGGAAGCAGGTACTCATTCTTGACAGTAACTTTATTCAGCTGCCGGTAATCTATACACATACGGAGGGAGCCATCCTTCTTTCTCACAAATAGGACTGGTGCTCCCCATGGTGAAGTGCTTGTCCTAATAAAGCCCTTGTCTAACAGATCTTTCAACTGTTCCTTCAATTCTCTGAGCTCAAAAGGAGCCATTTGGTATGGAGGAACAGATATAGGTTGTGTATCTGGTAATAAGTCAATTGCAAAGTCAATTTCCCGTTCTGGGGGAATGCAAGGTAGTTCATCTGGGAATACATCTGGAAATTCGTTAACTACTGGAATGGACTGAAGAGTCAAAGATTCTGCTTGGACATCCTGAACTTTGACAATATGATAAATATATCCCTTTGCTATAAATTTTCTCGCCCGAAGATAGGAAATAAACCTACCTTTTGGCGAGGCTGCACTACATGTCCACTCCCATACAACCTCCCCTGGAAAGTGGAATTGTACAGTCTTGGTCCAACATTCAAACATTGGCATAGCATGGCGCAAGCCAATCCATACCCATAATAAACCGATGCACCCTAGACGACATGGTATCAACAAAAGTTGGTGCATATCAGGCCAAGGAGTCGAACCTGATAGCATACCCCCGGACACTCATCGACCCCTGCTCCAGATGTAGGAACTAATCAACCTGGGCCTATCGAATTTCCTATGGTATGTAGTGATCCAGAAAAGCCTCTGAAAAGCTGGGCAAAGTTGGAGGGGAAACATCTCTCCCTTGGGACCTCTCCTAACTCTCATACTAGAGTACGACGATGTCCCGTAGCCGAAATACTGCTAACTCAACTGACTCTACATGAGTAGCATGCATCACCTTGAAAATTCGCTGCATCTGATCCAAGAAATCCTGAGGGTCCTCCACTCGATCCATCCCTGTAAACTGAGGGGAACTCAAGGCGAGGAACTCTCGAACCCTCAAACTACCAGGCCCTCCTGAGGACTCTGCGACTATGGGTGCCACTAGCTGACGCTGTGCAGCCATCATCTGAGCTAGCATAAGAACAACACTCCTAACCTCCTGATTTGATGGTACTGGTGTAGAGACTGCTGGAGGCGGTTCCATCACATTTGCCTCTCTAAGCGGCTCCTACCGTGGTGGAGAGTGCTGGAGAGACCAAGATGAAGTCTCCCTATCGCCCTCAGATCGGGCTGACTCTGACTAAGGCACCCTGCTAGTGCCTTCCCCTGCTACAACATCCAATCTCCTACCAGTCATGGGGTGTCACAGATCTGCCATCGTTTTGTAGATAAAAGAATATGGTAAGCTTAAGGAATAAACCTATACTGTACAACTCTATAGCACGACTGGATAAGAAGAAAGAGTAACCATCCTATCATGCCTCGCAGCCTCCTGCCTATTGAATGTGGTGCACAACAAATCCATAGACAAGAATCTACTCTGCATGGCTTGCAGACTCCCTGAGATACAACCTGCTCTGGTACCAAGTTTGTCACGCCCTACCTTGGGAGGCATGACTGGCACCTGGTTCCCAACTAGGATCTGAACTGACTAAGCTGACTGAGCCTTATCACTTTTGGTGTAGGGCTAATACCAACTCTTATATCCAGAAAACAACGGGCTATATCTTGGCTGTAATCATAGCCCTTGGCCAACAAGGCCTTATAGCCACCTGTAAAAGAAAACAGCTAACCAAAAACAGGCAATAACAAGGAATCCTATGCGGGGCCGACATGGCCACCATGATGTCTAGTTATGACTGTAAAGTAAATCTAGTACTAAGCAAAACTATGGACGACAAGGCCGCTAATCTGCCATCTAAACAAGGCCTCACACATCCAATACATAAACTAAAACACATATGGGCCCCACACGGCCAATAACAGCTAACTACAGGGAAATAGAAACAATTTTGCAAGCCTCTAGGAGTAATATGAACGTCAG
This sequence comes from Datura wrightii, assembly GCA_035772735.1. Taxonomy (NCBI): domain Eukaryota; kingdom Viridiplantae; phylum Streptophyta; class Magnoliopsida; order Solanales; family Solanaceae; genus Datura; species Datura wrightii. Next base: position 101,576,456 of record JASDFA010000027.1, on the reverse strand, counting down.
GACAGGGCCTCGGCCTACCCATGAACTGTAAAATCAAAAAGAAGTAAACCTTCTACCTACAAACTCTAGAAGAAAGGAGCTACTTCCCTAGTGATGCTGGCTAAAAGCTACAAGGGACCTGCTCCTCGTCTATCCGCACCTGCAGATGCAGTGGTCGAGAAAGGGCGTTAGTACAATATGTACTGAATATGTAAGGCGATAACTGTAAATGACTGAAATAAAGAGATAAAACTAAGGATAACTGAAATGAAGGAATAGTGATCATACTTGAGTAATAGAATGTCTTATTGTCTAACTATCAATAACTAAAGAAAACATAAACTATACCTGGCCCTCATAAGCCGGAAGGTACAACCAGCACAAAATAACCCACCTGGGGCCCCCACAAGCCATGGTGAGTACACCTCAGTATATATACCCCTTTCCAAGGTCACACTGGTCATCTAATAGCTCTAATCGTCCTAAGAATCCCCTTGGTCTACAACTCAGCCTGCTCGGCCCCTGACTATAACTGTGTCTGAGTCTGGTGGACTCCTGATATCTGCACCCCGGGCACTAGTCTCGACGGGGGTGTATATAAGGCCAACCATGGCATATGAGGATCTGGAACCCCATCTTCATCCCTGGCGGACGACATACCGCTCCGTAGAGCGACGTCATCTTGCGCCTGTCGAGCGACGACACAACTAATAACCCTGGGGTCAGTCATGAAGGCTATACAAGCATAATCCATTCCAAACTAAACATGGAATACGAGTTTTAGCTAATAACAATAACTAATCATAAAAGGCATGATTCTGGTACTCTTACTGGGACTCAAACTGGGTTATCATGCTAAGGAAACCAACTTGCCGAAAGAAACTTCCTTAACATACCTCATTTGCCAATTATTTATTAACTAGTGTGTTTCAGCTCGTATTCAACTGTTCTTCTCAACTGCAGTCGTATTATTGGAAGAATGAGGCTAATTTTAGTACTAAATTCAATAAAAACGATAACTTTGTATAGAAATATTAAATATATTTTAACTTGATGAAACACTGTCAAAAACTCATAATTTCTCAAAAGTCCAGAAGGGAGAAATGCTTACTTTAAGCTTGTGGTTTTATTGACACTAGTTTGGAGCAATTCCAACAACCTTGGCTCGGCGGGGTCACGATTCGCCGGGCGAATTTCGCGAAACTAACTTCATAGTAATGCTCCCTGCAGCGTTATACTTCGATACCCGAAGTTAATTTGAATTTGGGCGGCATTTCACAGCGAAAACGGAGGAAAATCACCTGAATTACATACCCAAAGCAGGGTGATGCACGATGGTTGGGCCGCATGAGTGTTAGTCGTGGAGGCGGCACGTGCTGACGAAGGGCTGAAGTAGGAGCATGAGGTAAAGAGGCATGGCATGAGGCAACAAGAATGTAGAGATGTTTCATGACATGTCTCTCTTTAGAGATGTTGCATGACATTTCCTAAGAGAGCCAAAGGTGTTTGAAAAAGACTTGGGAGGAGGCCAAGGGTCTAGCCTGCGGGCGACGACCACATACAGTGACGAATGTCAGTGCCGCATGTTCATGAGCTAAAAGTGGAATCTGGGGATTTCGAGTTAAGTCCTGGTTCATAGAATGTTCTTATGTATGCTTACCAAGTTTGGGGTCATTTGGAGTTTTTTTGTTTATGCTCTTGACTTAGCCAAGGAGTAGAGGCAGCTTCATAATTAGCTAAAAAATTAGAAAGCTATAACTCATTCCGTGTGCATGGGAATTGGTTAAAATTTCATGGAGGTGTGAAGGAAGTTAGGAAGAGTTGTTAGGAACAAACAGAACCTGATTTGGAGTTTGGATGAGACAAGAAGGGGGCAGTATTATTATCTGGCGGAAGCATGTCATGTCCTATCACCTAGGCTTTTTAATTTTAAGCATATATAAGGGGGGGGGGTATGAATGGTGACAACCTACCAACCCTACCCGGTCGTGTTGACAGTAAGCCGCCCCAAGTGTGCTTCCATGAGGGGGAACCTCAAGGGTCTGCAATGGCACATCAAAGGAATGTCCAAGGTATCCATATGAGTTTGGGAGCTCTATGGACGATGTATGGTCGAGGACCAGTGTTGGGCACCCCAACGTGCCGGAGGTTAGGTATATGAAACGGTTAGGCCCCATGGGATAACCTTATGGTAGCATAAGACCTCTATGTTGATTTATCCATCGAGGTACTCTTCCTAGAGAATCGTGAGGTGACTTGTGAGCTTGGCATGGACAACCATGTGAGCAAGCGTCCGTTGGCATAGGCGTACAGTTGTGGGGCAACACTGCACCATACAAGTTAAATGTATGCTATGTGAGCTATGTTTGGAAATGCCATGACACAAATGAATGCATGAAACGGAAGATGAACATAACCCAGGGCCAAGGGATAACTTTTGCTCCACTCGAGCGAAGTATAAGCCACGTGCAGACGCCCAAGGGGAGTGTCAACCTTGAGGATAGGACTGTGCATGCAATAGCGAAGCTCAAGTGCAGGCAAGGGACTAGCAGGTCCGTAGCCACCCATAGGAGTGCGCAAGGATTAGATCTAATAGATGAGCATGTGCCACAATAGTTGATAGTATGCCAGAGCCCAAGCGGCTGGCATCATATGGGCGACACCGCTGAAGTGAGCCTCTGAGGCAATCTTGACCACAGGCACAGGATCGTGTCGAGAAACCTGGGAAATGAATTGGTTGGCCTATAGTGAGGGGGACTATAGGCACCGCACGGGAAATTTGTGCCGCTGACAAAGTGCAAAATTGTCAGCTCGTTACATTATGCCCTATCATGCATGATTTATGAAATTTAAGCTTAAGAATCTATGATTTCAATTATGATGAATGAAATTATGTTTTATGATCATGATGCATGATTTTCTGAAGAACCCTTCGTGAATTTATGAATTTTAGAGTACGATGATTTCCTCAAGTTGCAGGACTTTTACGAATATCAAGTTTATGATCATGGCCGACTCACGAGCCTATTTTATGGCTAGTTCATGTATGTCAACCATGTTTATGAATCTCATGATTTCAACTAGCCCATGTACTTCAAGTATGTTTCATGATAATGATATGAGCACTATATATATGTTTTCGGGAAGTAGTATTTAACACAGAGTAGACCGGGGTTCCGATTCACCCAGGTCTCAAAACTACGTGCCAACATAGACATGATAGAGTCCTCTATGGGAGTCTCTCCCATGCCCATATGGGCCACCCATGAGTGATATCACGCCTTTTTCATGGTTCTACCCTCGGAAAGGTATGAACACCCTCCTGACTAGGGATTTACAAGTCGGGCTCCATGTATGCTCACGTGAGGTATGTCGGTTATAAGAATCTCCCATTATTCTTCATGTTTTTAGTTACTCATGTTCATGACTTATGATATCATAATTTATAGCATTTTAAACCCATTGATATGTTTATAAGCTTTCACTTACAGTTTCAAGCATGGAAAGCCATATGATTTCTATTTCTAAACCTTGGGTAATTATGTTCATATTAGGATGAATGGCTTATGAAAAATGTATACACCAGATTTATGGATTTTAGCATGTTGTCCTTACTCTCATGATCTATCTTGATTTACATTTCATGATTTCAAACTATCATTTTACCAGCATGTTTTAGTTACCTTACATAATTAGTACATTTAAAGAACTGACCGCATACTCTATGGTATATCATCTCATGATATAGGTTTCGGTGATCCATCTCAGTCTCGTCGATAGTTCACTCCCAATTAGTCCAACTCTATTCGATCTTGGGTAATTCCTCATTCTTCGAGGATGTTATTAGCTTTATGATTTTATCATTTTTTTAGTTACAGAACTAGTGATCTAGTTGGGGATGTTATCACATCAGCTCGTTGTGGTAGTGGAGGCTTTTCAGACAATCATGTATAAATAGTTCAGCGTTGTTGTTTTGTGTTTACATTTTCATTCTTATGATACAAAAACTTCTGCTTATATCGCATTCATGTTTTATCTTTTCTTAGTAAGGCTCTAATCATGCGATGTACGTGTCATGGGTTAGCTTGGAGCCCTTTATGGTTCTAGGTCCCGTGACTCGATTCAGGATCTCAGCTCGAGTTGTGAAAAACTTGGTATCAGAGAAAAGGTTTAGCTGTGTCCTAGGGTGTCTAAAAGCCACACTAAGTAGAGTCTTTTCTATGGGTGTGAAGCACGCCACACTTATGGGTAAGAGACTATGAGACATTTTAGGAAATTTCCCTCTTTTTATGATCTATGTTGTGCGATGAAGAACCTCTCTATACCTCTAACTTGTGCTATATGCATTTGCACAAATATGCCTCCATTTTTAGTGAACGAAAGAAGAAATGGCAATAGAAATGAAGATGGGCATCATCCAGACCCACCAGCTCCAGCGAATCCCTTACTCGAGTAGGTTACCTATGTCGAGTTCAGGGCCGCTTTTTAGATGTTGGCTCGGGCTATGACAGCCCAAGTCAGATAGCAAAAAGTGGCTCATGTCCACCAGAATAGGAATGCAGTGGCGGCGAGAGTGAGAGACTTCCTCAGGATGAACCCACCTAAGTTTCTTAGGTCGAAAGTGCATGAGGACCACACGAGTTTATAAAGGGGGTTTTTAAGATCACCCAGATTATGGAGGTGACTGGAGAGGAGAGTACAACCTCCTATCAGTTGAAATGGGTTGGTCATATATGGTTCCGGTAGTGGAAAGACAGTAGGGGAGTTGGAGTGGTTCCCATGGGTTGGTATGAGTTCTTTACCGCTTTTTAGTATAAAGTCTTTCCTCAAGAGTTGAGGGAGGGGAAGGCAGCCAAATTTGACAATTTGAAGCAGAAGAACATGACTGTCCAAGAGTATGCCTTGGACTTCACCCAATTGTCTAAGTATGCACCGGTATCATGAATGGGGTAGCAGATTCCTTGGTCAAGGAGTGCAAGACCTCCATGTTCATCAATGACATAGATATCTCTCGACTGGTCATATATGCCCAGCAAATAGAGGTAGAGCAGACGAAGGAGAAAGAGAGAGAGGCCAAGAGGGCCAGGACAGGGAGCTATTATAAATTTCCCTTAGACCTACTAGAGATCATCAGGTCCAGCGCCATCATTAACCAGTGTTCCATCGAGACTTAGACATGACAATAGGGGTAGAGCATCAATCTCTAGAAGCCAAGGGAGCATGATAGTGTTACACCTCGTGAGTTTTTTTTCATCTAGCCAATGTGTGCTTGTGCATGTTCGGAGTTCCTAGAGCATGGAACATGAACGAGAGGACTCAAAGATGGAGCATGTGAGCGCGTTATTGAGTGAGCAAGAAGTCGGTGATAGAGGCAGGGCGCTATGGGCGCCACATTGTGCACCCTCCTTGGCACACTGGGCGACGTGTCGTGCCTCTATCCCTGCGCTATGAGGGGTGTGTCGTGTCCCACTATACATGTTTTAAAGTATGATTTATTTTCATTTAAAACATTTCAAAAGAGGACCCTCGGCTTAGATGATTTTCTTACGAGAATTTCATCAATTTGAGGTCAAATTACGCTGCTAAATCGCGTCTAATTACAAATTCTTCTTGGGTAACGATTCCTAGGCCTATGAAGAACATATCTATAGAGTTGAATCTTTAAATTTCGCCCAGTTTGATGGAGTCCTGCCAAGTAGAAGTTGTAGATATCACTTCTAATCAAGTCCTAAACATCTACAACTGATAAGTAAGTACCTTTCTAATATATAAGAATTCGCAACATTTTGTTGAGTTAAACTCGTTTAGATAAATTATCCTTATGTTTGTGGGATATGAGCTGTTGTCCTAACTCTTGGATTGTAATAGCCTTGTTCCCTTGGCGTAAAAGCTAGAATACGGATGGATTACGAGTTCTTGATCGCAGCTGGATTGATTGAGCTAAATTTGACAATTGAAGTATGTTAAGGCTAACCTATTTCGGCAAGTTATTCTCATCGTATAATTTATATACATATAGATGCCCACGTATATGTTCCCTAGAAGGGCTAAGTCTATGTATACCTTCCAACGAGGCTAGAGATTGCTCTCAGGAGCTATATGTTGTCAAGACAGACCAGATTGACGCCTATGAACTAGAACCTTAGATTTATGCTTTACTCTTCAGGTAAATAAATGTTATGGCTGCCCATAGGATTATTGAGGCTGATCGCCTAGTATCATATGCTGTTATTAGTAGCCTTGTAGTCATTCTAGGTAAGTGAACCATATAGTTGGTCGCCTACAACCTTGTTGTCCACTGATTAATGACTATTGTTCTACTATGACCATCAGAGTGTCACCAGGTCACCTCAAACCTCGCCCTTTCCTTTTTGAGCCAACTGATTATATAATTACTTCCATGACTATTTGACTAGTTGTGTACACATAGGATATGCATATTAGCTTCTAATTAGAATGCTATAGGAGCCTAGATGGATCATATACAGTAATAGGAGCCCAGATGGCTCATATATACAGTTATAGGAGGCCACATGGCTCACAAACAGTCACAAGAGCGTAGATGGATCATATACAAATACAGGGGACCAAATGGCTCACATATAGTCACAGGAGCCCAGATGGCTCATATACAGTTATAGGGGCCCAAACGCCTCATATACAATTGCAGGAGCTCAGACGGCTCATATACAGTTGCAGGAGCCCAAACAGCTTATATACAGTTACAGGAGACCAGATGGATCAGACACAGTTACAGAAGCCCAGAAGGCTTGAATACAATTTCATAGATCGAGTATACTTCAGTTACAGCTTGCATATGGGGCTACAATGAAACAGATAGGAGTAATAGTTTGCTTGCACTTGTCGGGCCTTATGGGGGCCCAGGTAGGTTGTATTTGTGTTGCTTGCACCTTCTAAACTTATCGGGGCTAGGTTAGGTTCTTATTTTTATCCTTGTTTGCTAGATGTAGTTTATGAACGTGTAATCATTCATCTTAAATTCCTGTTGTATAATGGTTTACTAGATATAGGCTATGGTTCTGATAGCATATAGATTAGCTTTTGCCCTTTTCACTGATTACTTTCAGTTCTTTATCAGCTTCTATTCAGTTATTATTATTGCCTTACATATTTGGTACATATTGTACTGACGCCCACACATGCGGCGTTGCATACTCGCCTGTAGGTTTAGAGAAATAAGTTTTGGGACCTTCTTAGAAGCTATTCAGAGTCAGCAGAATGGTCAACTCCTTTCTTTCGAAGTGGTCAAATAGTAGAGGTTTGCCTATTTTTTGTTAGACAGTTTTTGGGTAAGCCAAGGCCCTGTCTCGACCAATAGTTCACTCTTAGAGGCTTGTAGACTACAGTTTTTGGCTAATTATGCATTATTGGTCGTGTGGGGCTTATAAGTGTTTTGATAGGTGTTGTTGTTCGTGTGTGGCCTAGTTATGCAATCTATTAGGAGCATGATGGTCTTGTCGGCCCGTATAGGATGATATGACTGTTGTTGTTAGGTTAGCTGATTTGTTGCAAGTATTGTGTAGTGGCCTTGTTGGCCCAGGGCTGTGTTTATAGCTAAGATATAGCCATTTATTTTTTTGCTATATGTTGTTGGCATGCACCGGGAGTTTGTGTGTCCAGCATGGTCAGATCGGATTTTAGTGTGGCATTAAGTGCCAGTTACGCCTCCCAAGGTGGGGCATGACAAACTTGGTATCAAAGCAACATCGTATCCTAGGGAGTCCACAAGCCATGTCTAGTAGTGTGTTTCTTATAAATGTGTTTTGCACCACATTTTATAAGCAGGAAGCTACGATGCATGATAGTATGGTTACCCCTCCTTCTTTTTAGATCGTGTTATAGAGTCGGGTTGTATAGGGTTGAGTCCCTAAGCTTATGTTGTTATATCTGTCTATAATGATGTATAATATACAATAGACTATAGTCAGTCATGAGTTAGACATATTAGTAAGAGAGGGTACTAGTAGGGTGCCATAGTTGGGGGATACCCTAGCCTGTGGGAGAAGAGGGGGAAATCTTTTTAATCTCCCTAGCATTTTCCAGGGCACAGGGAATCTCATAGGGCAACAAATATGCCGACACTACTTCCAGTTCTTTTTATACCTTCAGATCAGGATATCAAGAATACAGTATGTATACTGATTCAGATGACGACTGCTCAGTGTCAACCAGTAGCACCAGTTGTTGCTGGGCCTACAGAGGGATCTGGAAGTTCGAGGGTTCGTGAGTCTCTTGCTTTGAGTCCGCCACAGTGTACAGGGACAAAGAATAGAGAAGACCCCTAGAACCTCATAGACTAGTCAGGATCATGTATGCTTCATCCATAAAATCAATTAAGTTAGTAGTATTTCAATTTCAGGATATAGCAGTTCTGTGGTACAAGAGTTAAGAAAGACCCAGAGGTAGAGATGCACCTTCATCTTTTTGGCCCAGTTTCTCTGAGGCCTTCATGGATCATTATTTGCATTGAGTGATTTGATAGATCCAGATAGAGTAGTTATTACACGAAAAATGGGCAGAATGAGCATTAGAAGGTACTCATTGAGGTCTTATTCCTAGGCTAGATATACACCAACATTAGTTGATACCATGCCAGCTAGGTATAGCAGGGTTTGCACCAGAATTTGTGGAGCCCTGTATTACAGCCGCATTGCAAAGGAGATGTGGATATTTCGCGAATTGAGTACCCCATATTCTCAGAGATCATAAGTTATATGTAAAGTTCTTGAAATGGGAGTTCTGGTTAAACTTTATAGCTTTCTCGGGTCATATTGCGTCAGATATAGGTTTTCAAGTTGACTCGCAAAGGCTAGAAACTATTAAGATTTGGCCCATACCTACAACTCCAAAAGAAGGTTGTAGCTTTACGTGGTTAGTTTGGTATTATAGAGGATTGGTGTAAGGATTCTCCACCCTATCAATACCATCAACAAAGATGACTTAGAAAGCAGCTAAGTTTCAGTGGACTGAGGCTTGTGAACAGAGTTTCTAGGAATTGGAAAACAGGCTGACTTCTCCACCAGTATTAGCCTTGCCAGAGGGTTCAGAGGGCTATGTTGTATATTGTGACACTTCAGGCGGTGGGTTAGGATGTGTTCTGATGCAACATGGTAAAGTAAATGTCTATGCTTCGAGGAAGCTAAGAAGAATTATCCCACCCATGATTTTGAATTACTTGCAGTTATTTATGCTCCGAAAATTTGGAGGCATTACTGATATGTTGTCCATGTAGACATCTCTACTAATAACAAGATCTTATGGTATTTTTTTAAGAAGAAAGAGTTGAATTTGTGAAAATGTTGTTAGCTTGAGTTGTTAAAGGATTACGACATAAACATCTTTTATCACCCAGGGAAGGCTAACATTGTAGTCGATGCCCTTAGTAGCAAATCCATGAGCAGCCTATCATATTGAGACTAGAAAAAATAGAATTGGCTCGAGAGCTGCACCAGTTAGCCAGTTTAGGAGCCCAGTTGATAGATTCAGATGATAGTGGGGTTGTGATTTGATATGTTGTGGATTTACAGCACTTTCGATGCTCAAAACTGAGAAAATAGCATGGACATAGGTATATTTATGTGGATATAAGGCACTTTTCCTTTTTTTTATAGGATAAATTGGTGTTGGAGCTAAAATGTGCAAAAGTTAGCTTGGAAGTGTATAAAATAGGCTCAACTAACAGTTCATAGTACGAGCCGTAGGAAGGTCTTACGAGTCGTACTCGTGATAAGTTGCAGAAGGCTAAGGATGAAGAGGTGCATTATACGAGTCTCAGTATGAGTTGTACAAAGCTTGTACAAGTTGTGGTTAAGAAGTCATAAAAAGATTCAGAAGATTTGCATAAGAGGCTGACTCTTGCTACTGATATACAATACGAATCATGGAACAAAGGCATGAGTCGTACCATAGCATTCGTGATGGACGTCAGAAGTATTTCAAAGTTTTTGAGTCGAACCACGGGAGTACAGTATGACTTCTAGGACGCAGGAATGAGTCGTACCAGGATCCAACACTTAGCCAAAATTTAGCCAGTCAATAATGTATGAGAGGAAGGTATGGTTCGTATGATCATGGTACCAATCGTAGGATGGGTCATGGCATTGGTGGAACCAGATAAAGAAAATTCACCGTTAGCTTAGGAAAAGGATTTTTATGTCTGTATAAATACGTTTTATGTTTTATTTTTTAGAACAGGTGTGTGTGGATGTGAGAGAATAGTTAGAAAACATTGAGAAAGGAGAGCATTGAGTTGATTTGACCTATGATCGACCTTTTTTTTTGAATTCTTCTTGTTTTTGCTACTTGTTCTTGAAGATTTTGCTGATTTATTAAAAGAAGTGTCTTTCTCATTCATAATTGTGAGTATTGATTTATGTTCTTAATCATGAATGCAAATCACAACCTTACAACTATGAGAGGCTAAAACCTCCATAGCTAGGGTTGTGGGAACCATGGTGGATTAACATGATAGGGTTGTACAAAGTGATTCTAAACTAATACTAAATGCTTATATTGTATTCTCTTCACGCTTAAACATTTCCTAACAGTGCGCAATGTTGGGACTTGCCTGAATTCTTTACTTGCATAGGTCTAAGAAGTAGAGATTAGGAAAAGCGAATTACAACGGAGCCTTGATCTTGATGGTTATTTTATTAAATTGAGTTGTGGTCACAGGATAGCTAAATCTGGAACTTAGTGATAACGAATAGTTTGAAACCACTCATGAGACTTGGTCGAGTGATTGAGTATTGTCATTCAATAGAGACTGGTAGGTCGTTTGAATGAACCTTTGTTATTAGTTCTATAAGTATGTATTGGTGATGATCATGAGTGTATATCTAAAGAAGTTATGAATCCATGGAGAACACAATCCCTAGTTATCCTTTAATATTGATTCAAAACCAAACTTTTGATAATTGTTTTTTATTATTGCTTTTCTTTAGAATCCCCCAATTTTGAAGTAACTACCTAACAAGTTCACTTACCGGCTGTAATCTAGCTCTTCCATATTCCCTGTGGGATCGACCCAACCTTTAGTTTGGTTCTTTACTGACAATGTCTTCTTCCTACTTTGGTAGGAGGTATGGTTTGAGTGTTATCAAAAAGTGGCGTTGTTGCCGGGGAATATGGCTAAGACTAGGTTATTTTCTTGTATTTGACTTTTTGGTAGTTATTTCCTTAATTACGTTTATGTTCATGTTTTTGATACCCACAGGCTGTTCTCTGGTGAATGCCAAGCACTCGGAGTAGCGTAGATCCCCTTGTTCCATTAAATCTAGAAATTGAACGAGCACTGCACAGAATGGAGAACCAAGATCACATAGATGCCCACATAGCTGAAGAAGCTAGGCAAGCCAAACTAGTTCGGTAAGCTGCACTGCAGGATGCAGATGATAACAGAGAAGAGGTTTTAAATATTGGTCAACATGGGAGGGGCAATGAAGCTCATATATTTTCCCCTCAGTTCTTCGATGATGAGGATCCAGATATTGATGAAGTTCGATTGACTGGAGCGATTGTGCCACCACCACTATCCGCTGGGGCCAAATTCGACATTACAAGCACCATGATTCAATGGTTAAACATGAAAGGGGTGTTCAGTGGTCACACAGCGGATGACGCCAACCTGCACTTGATGAACTTCGTAGGAATATACAAGGCATACAGGTTGCCCGGAGTAAGCAAGGATGCCATATGGCTCAGACTCCTTTTTCTCTATTAGGGGAAGCCACTTTATAGTTATTGGAGTTGCCTAATGACTCCATAACAAACTGGAGGGAGCTCAAACAGGACTTTTTGGAGAGATTCTTCCTCCCATCCAGAATGTTGTAGTTAAAAGATGAGATCTAGAATTTTCGAGAAATTAAGATTGAGGTACTTCATGAAACTTTGTTGAGATTTAAAAAGAAGTTGACAAAGTTCCCGAACCACAAAATCCCAGATGATAGTTTGTTGGAAATCTTTTACAAGTCTTTGAATAATAAAACCAAAGCTGTAGCGGACACAGTGGCAGGAGGAGTGTTGATGAGTCACACTTGGGAGCAAGCTGCAACTATTCTTGACAGGGTGACTAAGACGAATAGGGGCCTGACATAAGAGGGAGGATGATACAGTGGTTGGCACATATGTTGTTGGTTTGACTGGGGACCAATGAAGGAAAGAAGAAGAACGCGACCAGAAATTGGCTCATATGCGCACATCATTGGATTTTCTAACAAAGCATATTATGGGAGCTCGAGCCAAAAAGGTAAATTATAGGAACTCAAGGAATGGAGCAAGGAGCTGATCACTCTGATTTTGAGGAAGAGGTAAACTTCCTGGATAGCCAAGTGGCGGGTTTCCAAGCCAACGCCCAAGCGTCTGGACAAGACAACTGGCGCCAATGTTCTAGAAATCAAGATCGAAACCAGTATAGAGACAACTATAACATAAACGAGTTCAGAGACAAGAGCCGAGGCCATGAGCGCTAAGGAGCCTATTGACAGTGTACATCACGGTAGTGCCAAAGCTGCAAGAGTCCTAGCTCAGAAGAAGGAAGACCCACGTGCTTTCACTATACCATGCACGATTGGAAATGTCGAGTTCGCAAGGGCATTCTATGATTTGGGAGCTCGCATAAATTTGATGCCCTTGGCAGTGTTCAAGAAATTGGGATTGGGAGCCCCCACACCAACCAACATGTGGCTACTGATGGCCGATAGAACTGTTAAAAAGCCAGTGGAAATCCTATTTGATGTGCTTGTAAAGGTAGACAAATTTATATTCCCATCAGACTTCATGATTTTAGATTGCAAGGTTGATTATGAGGTCCCCATCATTTTGGGGCAACCATTCCTTGCAACTGGGAGGGATTTAGTAGATGTGGAGGCTGGCCTACTAATGTTCAGTTTAAACAAAGAAGAGGTCACCTTCAACATATACTGGACAATGAAGTAACCCAAGGAATATAGTGTAATCTTAGCACTAAAGGATGAGTATGAATCACTTGACGAATTCTGAGTAGTCAAGATACTTGTGTCATGCCGCGATGTTAAATCAGGTGCTTCTTGGGAGGAAACCTCAGTGGTGGTTTGGTGAAGTCTGAGTAACCAGGCTATCTGCGTCGTGCCGAAATGTTAAATCAAGCACTTCTTGGGAGGCAACCCAAGTTATTGAACTAATGTGTGCTTAGTGTGTAGGGAAACTAAAAACAGGAGGCTGAAACATCAGAAGCTACGGCTCTCAATACGACTCGTGATGGTATCCTACGAGCCGTAGTAGTAGTCGTGGTGAGGATCAGAGAAATAATTCCAAGATCTAACATATGAGTCATCATACGGATCGTACCTCAGTTGTATGAGTCGTAGGATTAACTCACAGGTCCCCAGGAAAGTCTTTAAAATGCTAATTTACGAGTCCAAGGGACGTGTCGTAGGGACTTCCTACAACTCGTGGTGCGAGTCGTGATGAGTAAAATAAACAACTTAACCCGACTCCGCCAAGATTTTTGAATATACCCCCTTCACCTGTTTAAACCTCATGCCTAAACTAAATACTCTCCCACAAGAACAACCCATGACTTAGAAACTACACCCTTCCCCGTAACTCATACAATAGAAGAATCGGCCAAATTTTCTTGCTCAAACCAAGTTCCTCTACACCCTACACATTGATACCAGTCGAAAAATCATCTCACAAGTAAGTATATTGCTTTGAATTTTGATAACAACCATAGGACGATAGTGATGGTGCCAAAACCCCTGTGAGTCATGAATTATGCTTGAAAAATCTTTGAATAGAAAGACAATGATTAGGGTGTTAGGAAGTTGTTTATGACTGGGGAATACTCATTAATGTTGATAAACTTAGGGCATGAACTAGTCACAATGAGTTAGGGATAGTAATTCAATAGGGGAGGATTGAGCATGGATTGAGTTGATTTTATGATATGCCTAGACCTGGGGAAAATCTGAGTACCCAAAAATCTGAAAAGAGAACCCTTGCAAACTAAAAAAGAAATTTGACTAATGCTTGAAAGTTTTATGAAGCACAATACTAATCCTAGTTTTTCATTACGAGTCATACTGAGCACTCGTACCACTGAATTGAATAATGTTTCATAAAAAAATCCTTCCTACGACTCATGGAATCGACCTAGAAATTATACCACGAGTCGTGGAAAAATCCAGAGGAATAATAAGGTTAGGACTGCATCAAACGACTCAAGGTACAGATCGTACCTTTGTGGTACGAGTCGTACCTAGAGTCAGAATAAACATGCAGAGTTTCTGGGACTTCATACAAGTCGTACCTTTATGGTACGACCCGTACTATTGACCCGTGATGAGAATTTGAAACTCTCCTTTCTAATTCTTCTTTTTCAAAAAGGAAATGCTAATTTCTTTTTCTATAGGTACAACGACACAGAAGAGAAAGGTATACAAAGCAACAACCGGAAGAACATTAATTGATGAAGCATCTAAGTCCGAGGATGGACAAGCAAGCGATTCCCATAGTGGTTCACTTGAGGACTACCAGATAAACACCTCTGACACTGATGGAACCAGAACCACTAGGGCAAAAGTGAAGGCCCAAGTCAAAGTAGCCACTGCCACATCTGCTTAAGCTCCCCAGTCTGAGGTGGGAGCTAGAGAAGAACATCAGGAGTTGGGAGACGACTCAAATGCTGAAGAAGGGTTAGGAGAGACTCAAACTGGAGAAGAAAGTGGTAGTGAAGAATCAAAGGAGGAGGCTCCTAATGCTGCACAGGAACAGACCCCTCCCAAAGAGAACCGCACAGTCCGGTGGAGAGTGGCGGGAGCTTGAGAGATCTATGAGCAGGGCATCTCTCTCACCGCCAAAAATAAGCCAAGGAGGAGCATCTAAGAAGAGTCGTAGATCCTCACTAACTCAAACGAAGTTGAGGAGATGAAGTGCATATTCAGTTTCTATGGATTCAAGTGAATGTCCAAGACCCCAGCTTAGTATACAGTAGAAATGGTCCGGGAGTTCTATGCTAACTATATAGCCACCATAGAGATAAAGGCGAAGGAGGGGCAGAAGATAAAATACCAGCCCTATCTGGAGAGTGTCATGGTTCAAGGTCGAGAGGTTGATATATTTGAGCATACCATCACTCGAATTTCATATGGACCTCAGTTCCTGCTTACAAGAATGATGCCAGAATACGAGTACAGGGTGGAGGAAATGAAGTAGATTAGGTGGCTGGGTTTGGAGGAGTGGCTGAGGCAGCTGAAATGGCTAGTAGAGGTGATTGCTGAGAATAAGGAAGAAGCTGAGTGGGTTATTGGTGGAAAGCAGGCAACAAAGAACTCTCTCAATTTCATAGCAAAAGCCTGTTGGACACTAGTACGCCAACGGTTAGCACCCAGGGTCAACAACAACACATTGAGTGCTAATAGGGAAGATTTTTTGTCATGCCTCATGTCCCATTACCCCATCAATATCCCAAGGATCATAGCATATGAGATATGATACGGGGAAGTGGGAGTGAGCACTATTAACCCATTCCCGAGTCTTCTATTTAGGTTATGCACAGAGGAAGGGGTGCCAGTATGACGGGGCGAGGAGCGGCTGATCGGAGGCCAAAGGATTGCAGACATAGGCCTTATCCGAGATTAGATGAACCCGATAAGTAGAGCAAGGATTCCCACCATGATTCCAGCAGTCCAGCCAGCAGGGGATGCACAAGTGAATGTCCCCATTACATAGGAGAAGAGCGAGACACCAGCTACAGACGCTAGTTATTCAGAGTCGGCTACTAGCACCTCAGCTACACCACTGACTAGCCTGTAGACTCAAACACCAGTAGGGCATATTTTGGTGCCATTGGACTTCCTCCAGAAGCTGGCCAAACGGTTGACCATGCTGGAGTGAAATATTCAAGCCATGATGGAAAATGTAAAGCCATGGGTCAAGTCAGAGATAGAGGCAGCAACTCAGGCTCTACATGCTCGCCTAGATGGATTTTAGAGCTGATTCAATGTACAACTGGCAGAGCAGATCGACACCAGCTGTCTCCGTGTAGAGCTAGGGCTCTTCAAAGCCAAAAAGTTGAGTTTTCATCATAGCAACCAACAGTGATAGCAGCCCCCACTTTTGTAGACCTATATGCCGAGCCTGACAAAGAGATTGATTTAGCGGCATATTGGGAGCCGACGGCAGCTGCTGGTGATAAGGGGAAGAAAAGAGCTACTGAGTATGCTAGAGAGGAGAGCCTGTGAAAGAGAAAGAAGGAGAGAAAAGAGCACAAGCGAGCTAGAGCAGAGAGCCTGCAGACTCATGACACACATTTGTCTAAGCTACAGGAGCGAGCTGTAGGAGCAAGTTGCTCTACCATGGCTCAGCCCGAGCTTTCCAGTGGCCGTGACCCTTTGAGTGAGACACATTAATCCCAGATTGTTATAGAGGCCTTCGAAGCGTCCACGACTACTAGGGAGCCACTCCCCTTATTGACACATCATTAGGCCACCGCTAGCGCCACGATTGCAGCGGAGGTACTGCCTCCGCAAGATGACAGGAGCGCCTAGAGTTCCACAAGTATGTTCTTTTCCCTATGTTCTTATAGTTCATGCTTCATGGATGAAGCTTACTTTTCAAAAAAAGGGGGAGGTGTACTTCTGATTTTTGGGGAATTTTTTTTATTCATTTGAGGGTTTTTCTTGTTGTATTTCTTTTTCCTCGGGCATGCTATCTAGTAGAACTGACATTTTTAGGATTTTTATTTTTAGTTTGAGATTTTGTTTAATTAGGAAATAACTTAGGAGTACTAGCCAATAAAAATGCACTAGTTTTGGTTTTTGAAAAAAAATTGACCCTATTTAATATTTTTTATGCATTAGCTATGTATTTGTGACAGCACGCGTGATTTCTGTAGATCTTTTGATGTCATTTAGTTTATTAACATGAGTATTCTTGTTAAGCCATGTGTAAATCATACGGTTGAGGTGAAAATAGTTCATGTACCATGAGTGAGTGAGGTATAGTACTCAGTTTGGTATTGTGTTAAAGATCTAGAACTTGCCTGGTTGGTCTTTACATAGGCCAAAAATGGTTTGTTAGGATATGATCAATAGGCCATTTTTTTTAGCTAACTTTTAGCCTATATGACCCTGCCAAAATTATATGAATCCCTTGATCCGAAGTTTGAGCCTTAATAGACCATGTTTCTTTGATTTACTGATTAATCGTACTCACTTGCTTATAATAAACCTATTTTGGCCTTGGTCCTTCCTTGGATATTGTGAACCTCAACATAGGCAAAATTCTTAAGTTGAGGATGGCTAGAGTATGGGTGCGTAAATGGTGGGAACGAGAAAATGGGAAAGAAAAGAGAAAAAAGGTAAAAAATGAGGTGTGGTGAGGTGAAAAGGAAAGAAAAGGGAATGAAAGAATAAAGGGTGAAATAGGTGAATGGTGTAGTCAATGTATGTAGTGCCAAGGAAGGGATAGTCACTCATAAAATCTTTCATCTTTATCATGTCCATCCCTAAGCTTACATTACAAGCTATATCAAGTCGTATAGTGATCCTAACCCGACTATCTGATAAACCAACGCAGAGAAAATAAGGGAAACCTATGGTATCTGATATATAATACTTGTAATTTCTTTGTGAGAGTGAGCGCCTTACTTGTTTAGTCCCATGCCATGTTGATACTGTATATATATGAGTGGGGACTTTGTTTGTTGTGTGGGAACATGGATTATGTTTACTTTCACCATTGGTCTGTGTGAAAAACATTAGTGATGACTTGATTGCTTGGTGATAGCTAGATGACATGTCTTGATCCCTGTTTATTATGTTTTGAGGTCGTTTGTAATACATTAGCTGATGTTGGTCCATAGAAAAGGGTCAGAAGAGGTTGTATGGAAGTGCAAGTTTTATTTGAGTATTGGCTGTAGTATATTAAGTTTATTTTCTAGTTGAGCGTCATGTTTAGTTTTTATTTTCTTTGCCTGAGGACTTGCAAAAGTCTTAAATTGAGGGTTTTGATGTGATGTGGATTTACAACACTTTCGATGCTCAAAACTATGAAAATAACATGGACTTAGGTATATTTATGTAGATATAAGGCACTTTTCCTTTGGGTACAGGATAAATTGGTGTTGAAGCTAAAATGTGCAAAAGTTAGTCTGGAAGTGTATAAAATAAGCTCAACTTACAGTTCACAGTACAAGCCGTAGGAAGGTCTTACGAGTCGTACTGCTAGTTGTGAGAAGATGCAGAAGGCTAAGGATGAAGAGGTGCATTATACGAGTCTTAGTACGAGTCGTACAAAGCTTTTATAAGTCGTGGTGAAAAATTCGTGAAAAGATTCAGATGATATGCACAAGAGGCTGACTTCTGCTACAGATAGAAAGTACGAACGTGGAATGAAGGTACGAGTTATACCATAGCATTCCTGATGGACTTCAGAAGTATTTCAAAGTCTAAAAGTCAAGCCACGGGAGTATAGTAGGACTCGTAGGATGTGGGAACGAGTCGTACCAGGATCCAACACTTAGCTAAAATTCAGCCAGTCAACAATGTATAAGAGGAAGGTATGGTTCGTAGGATCATTGTACGGATCGTAGGATGGGTCGTGGCACTGGCGGAACCATATATGGAAATTCACCCTGTTAGCCTAGGAAAAGGATTTTTATGTCTATATAAATACGTTTTATGTTTTATTTTTCAAAACGGATGTGTGTGGATGTGAGAGAATAGTTAGAAAACATTGAGAAAGGAGAGAATTGAGTTGATTTGACTTGTGATCAACCTTTTCTTGAATACTTCTTATTCTTGAATATTTTGCTGATTTTTAAAAGAAGTGTCTTTCTCATTCATAATTGTGAGTATTGATTTATGTTCTCAATCATGAATGCAAATCACAACCTTACAACTATGAGAGGCTAAAACCTCCATAGCTAGGGTTGTGGGAACCATGGTGGATTAACACATTATGGTTGAATAAAGTGATTCTAAACCAATAATAGATGCCTATATTGTATTATCTTCATGCTTAAACGTTTCTTAAAGGTGAGCAATGTTGGGACTTGCCCGTATTGTTTACTTGCTTAGGTCTAAAGGTAGAGATTAGGAAAAGAGAATTACAATGGAGCCT
The DNA here is from genome assembly GCA_035772735.1 of Datura wrightii. Taxonomy (NCBI): domain Eukaryota; kingdom Viridiplantae; phylum Streptophyta; class Magnoliopsida; order Solanales; family Solanaceae; genus Datura; species Datura wrightii. The sequence goes on along the minus strand of JASDFA010000027.1, from coordinate 101,557,352 downwards.
TGATCTTGATGGTCATTGTATTAACTTGAGTTGTGGTCACAGGATAGTTAAATCTGGAACTTAGTGATAATAGATAGTTTGAAACCACTCATGATTCTTGGTCGAATGATTGAGTATAGTCATTCAATAGGGACTGGTCGGTTATTTGAATGAACCTTTGTTATCAGTTCTATAAGTAAGTATTGATGATAATCATGAGTGTATACCTAAAGAAGTTATGAATCCATGGGGAACACAAACCCTAGTTATCCTTTAATATTTATTCAAAACCAGACTTTCTTTGGAATCCCTCAATTTTGAAGTAACTACCTAACAAGTTCACTTACTGGCTGTAATCTAGCTCTTCCATATTCCTTATGGGATCGTCCCCAACCTTTAGTTGGGTTCTTTATTGACAACGTCCTCTTCATACTTCAGTAGGAGGTATGGTTTGAGCGTTATCATTATCTAGAATACAACAGTGTCATATCTAGTTGTGGAGGAGAAAGAGAGACAGTACAAAGGCCCTAGCCTAGTACAGATAACAAAGGCAAGGTTCAGCAGGAGAAGTCTTTGGCCTTGGGGATACCAAGGAACAGAGTCTTGAGATTCAGAGATTGACTCTACATTCTAGATATGGAAGTGCTTCACCAGCAGATTATGGTAAAAGTACATTATTCTCATTATACTTTTCATCTGAGTCTGATGGAAATATACCATCGTGAAATGTACCATGATATAAAAGAGAATCATTGGGGGCATGGAAAGAAGAAACAAATTGCCGAGTTTATAGCATAGTATCCCAATTACCAGCAGGTAGACATTGAACATCCAAAACCTGGTGGGCTCACTCAGGAGATAGCCATGCCTATATGGAAGTGGGAAGCAGTCAATAAACCTTGTTACAGGTTCACCACGTACCAGGTGTAAATTTGACTCCATTGGGGTCATTATTGATTGGTTGACAGAATTAGCTCATTTCTTTCCACTAAGGGCTATGTTGTCAACTGAATATTATATTGACTTGTACATTAAGGAGATAGTTCGACTACACATTATCCCAGTGTATAACATCTCTGACAGAGGGTCCTAGTTTATAGCTAGATTCTGGAAGTCATTTCAGAAAAGTTTGGGAACATAGGTTAACTTGAGTATAGCTTTTTTCCCCAGACAGATGGACAAGAAAAGCACATGTTTCAGACCCCCGAAGATATGTTATGGGCATGTATGCTAGACTTCAGAGTAATTTGGGATAAACACTTACCTCTTACCGAGTTTTCATAATAACAGTTACCATTTTACCATCAAAATGGTGCCTTATGAGACTTTGTATGAGCAGAAATATAAGTTCCCTTAGTATGGGTTGAAATAGGTGAGTTAGGGTTGTTAGGACCTAACATGATATATCAAACAGGAGGGGGAGTTATGCTCATTAGGGTGTATCTATCGATAGCTCAGAGTCGTTAGAAGTCCTATTCTGATATATGGCGTGGAGACTTAGAGTTCTGTGTTGATGACTGGCTATCCCAGAAGGTTTCGCTAGTGAGGAGATTTATGAGATTTGGTAAGAAGGGAAAACTTAGCCCTAGATTTATCGGGCCATACCGGATCTTCTGGAAGATAGGCCAAGTGCCCTATGAGATAGAATTGCCTTCGAGGCTAGAACATATTCATCTAGTCTTTCTTGTATCGATGTTACGCAATTGCTTAGGAGACCCTTCTTAGGTTATCCCAGTTGAGGATGTTTAGGTTACAGAGTTGTCCTATGAGAAGATTCCAATAGCCATACTAGAAAGACAAGTCCGCAGAGTAAGGACCAAAAATATAGCCTCTGTTAAATTTCTATGGAGGAACAAAAAGGTAGAAGAGATGACTTGGGAAGTTGAGAATGGCATGAGGTCTAGGTACCATCTCTTGTTCCAGACCCTATGGTGATAGTACACATACTCAGATAGTTACAGTTGAGATGAGATAGTCCTCAGGTGTTGTCTACATTCTTTTGTTGCTGTTATTGTTGGTTTCTTATGTATATGTTGCGGAGCTATACTATTCAGTTATTTGTAGCATCCTATGAGACTCCTATGTTGGACTTGTCTGTGTTTCAGGTTTTCGGATAGTCCATGTTACAAGGGAGACTCTACCAAAATTTTTAGGCAAAGCCTAAGAATTTAGTCTCTTAAATTTAAATTACATTCAAGGATGAATGTCACTAAGGGGGGAATGATATTACACCTCGTAAGTTTTTTTTTCTAGCCGATGTGTGCGTGTACGTGTTGAGAGTTCCTAGAGCATGGCAAATGCAGAAGAAGACTCGAAGGTGGATCACGTGGGTGCATTATCGAGCGAGCGAGAAGTCGAAGACAGAGGCAGGGCGCTATGGGCACCGCGTCGCGCACCTCTCCCTGACGCATTGGGTGGCACATCACGCCTCTATCCCGGTGCTATGAGGGGCACGCACGGACCCCTATCGCCGCCTCCCACTACATATGTTTTAAAGTGTGATTTAGTTTCATTTAAAACATTTCAAAAGAGGACCCTCGACTTAGGAAACTTTCTTACAAGAATTTCATCAATTTGAAGTCAAATTACGTTGCTAAATCGAGTCTAATTACAAATCTTCTTGGGTAATAACTCCTAGGCCTGCGCAGAACATATCTATGGAGTTGAATCTTCGAATTTGGGTCGTTCGATGGAGTCCCGCCAAGTAGAAGTTGTAGAAATCACTTCTAATCAAGTTGTAAATGTCTACAAGTGATAACTAAGAATTTCTACCATTCTAATCTAAAATAATTCATTATATTTCATCAAGTTGAACTCGTTTTGATATATTATTGTTATGTTTGTGGGCTATGAGTTGCTTGCCTAACTCCTGGATTATGTTCCCTTGGCGTAAAAGCTAGAATACGGAGGGATTATGAGTTCTTGATCGTAGTTGTATTGATTGAGCTAAATTCGGCAATTGAAGTATGTTAAGGCTAACCTTTTTGGACAAGTTTTTCTCATCGTATAGTTAATACGACTTGTACTTTTGTAGTAGCTTATGATTATACATGTTGTGGTTAGCTGCTATGAAGAAAATTGAGGTTGTAACAAAGTATCCCTTGTAAAGAAGGATTATATTTAGTTTTGACTATCTCTAGAAGTGACAAAGAGATTCCCTGTTCAATTATTCACCATTTAGAGAGAATAGTAATGTTTTACGACCATACTAAGGTTAAAGAGGCCTGTAGTTACCTTACTTGGTTAAGTAGGCAGCATAGGGCGTAGTTTGGCAATATGACTTCCTATTTGACGCTTATAGGACTAGAGTCATGATAGAATAGCCTTACCTTCGAGTCAGTGGCACCAGGGTTGCCTAATGAACTGGGTGGTAGGTTTCTAGGTGAACTACCTATTGCTAGAGACCGTATAGTTTCTTTCCACTTATAGTTGGTGGTATCTGACCCTCAGGAAACCACCCCAGTTGACATAAGTCCAAGGGACTATGCGATATCATAAGGAAGTATCTTAGAAGTCGTTATATTTGGGGCTAACGCCTCAGGCTATTCATACAGATGCCCATGTATATGTCTCCTTGAAGGGCTAAGTCTATGTATACCTGCCTACAAGGCTACAAATTGCTCTCAAGAGCTATATGTTGTCAGGACAGACTAGATTGGCACCTATGAACTAGAACCTTAGTATTATGGTTTACTCTTTAGGTTAATAATTGTTGTGGCTGCTCGTAGGATTATTGTGGCTGATCGCCTAGTATCGTAAGTAGTTATTAATTGCCCTGTAGTCATTCTAGGCGAGGGAACCATATAGTTTGTTGCCTACAACCTTGTTGTCCACTAATGAATGACTATTGTACTAGTATGACCTTCATAGTGTCGCCAGGTCGCCTCAAACCTTGCCCTTTCCTTTCTGAGCCAGCTGATTTTATAATTACTTCCATGACTATCTGACTAGTTGTGGATTCATAGGATATGCCTGTTAGCCGCTAATTAGGATGCTACAGGAGCCTAGATGGCTCATATACAATTACAGGAGCCTAGATGGCTCATATACAGTTACAGGAGCGTAGATGGCTCATATATAGTTATAGGAGCCCAGATGGCTCATATATAGTTGCAGGAGCCCAAACGGATCATATACAGTTACAAGAGCCCAGATGACTCAGACACAGTTGAAGGCTTGAATAAAATTTTAGAGATCGAGTATGCTTCAGTTACAGCATGCCTACGGGGCTACAGTGAAAAAGATAGGAGTAATAGTTTGCTTGCATTTTTTAAGGCTTATGGGGGCCAAGGAAGGTTGTATTTGTGTTGCTTTCACCTTCCAGACTTATGGGGCCAGGTTAAGTTCTTGTTTGTATCCTTGTTTGCTAGATATAGTTTATGAACATGTAATCATTCATCTTAAATTCCGGTTGTATAATGGTTTACTAGGTGCAGGCTATGGTTGTGATAGCATACAGGTTAACTTTTTCCCTTTTTGTTGATTACATTCAGTTCTTTATCAGCTCCTATTTAGTCATTATTATTTCCTTACTATTCAGTACATATTGTACTGACACCCACGCATGGGGCACTGCATACTTGCCTGCAGGTTTAGACAGACAAGTTTTGGGACCTTCTTAACAACTATCCAGAGTCAGCAGAATGGTCAGCTCCTTTCCTTCGGAGTTGCCAGATAGTAGAGGTATACCCATATTTTGTTAGACAGTTTTTGGGTTGGCCAAGGCCCTGTCCCGACCAATATTTCACCCTTAAGGGCTTAGAGACTACAATTTTTGGTTAGTTATGAGTTATTGGTCGTGTAGGGCCGATATGTGTTATAATAGGTGTTGTTGGTCGTGTGTGGCCTAGTTATGTAATCAATTAGGAACATGGTGGTCTTATCGGCCCACATAGGATGATATTACTATTGTTGTTGGGTTAGCTGATTTACTGCAGGTATTTTGTAGTGGCCTTGTCGGCCCAAGGCTGTGTTTACAACTGAGATATAGCCTTTTATTTTTTTCCTATATGTTACTGGCATACACCAGGAGTGTATATGTCAAGCCAGGTCAGCTTAGTGTTTAGTATGGAAATAGGTTCCAATTACGCCTCCCAAGTTGGGGCATGACAGATAGGGGAGCATACATTTCCAGCCTATTCGAGGTACGGTAAGTACCACCCTAAGAGATGCTTAGTTAGATCAGTTGCTTATTTTGGGTGTGTCAAAGCCGAACATAGACACAGGGATTGCCCTTTAGCTAATAGGGTGATGGTGGGGTAAGCACCCCAGTCACCGGTTCAGCAGCTCCAGCAGCTTGCCCATCCCAGAAGGGAACCTCGTCAATTGCATCGGGCGGACAGTGGAAAAATAGGATCTATGCACTATCATCTCGTCAAGAGTAGGAGTGATCACCCGATGTGGTTATTAGTACGTTATAAGTATTCCATCTTGATATGTATGCATTGTTAGATACAAGGGCTACTTTATCTTTCGTGACTCCTTATGTTGCTTCTAGTTTTGGAGTCAGTCCCAAAATCCTGTTAGAATCCTTCTCACTCTCTACTCCTGTCGATGAGTCAGTATTTGCTCGATGGGTATATAGAAATTGTTCTTTCATGATTATTCAGAAAGACATCATAGCTGACATAGTGGAGTTAGATATAATTGATTTCAATGTTGTATTCAGTATGGATTGGTTACATTCTTGATATGCTTCAGTCAATTGTACAACCCGTATAGTAGAGTTTCGATTTCCCGGTGAACAAGTCCTAGAGTGGAAGGGTAGTTCAGCAGTGCCTGTAGGTCACCTTGTTTCCTACCTTATGGCCAGGAAGATGACCTCTAAGGGTTGTGTATATCATCTAGTTTGGGTTAAGGATTCTACATCCAAGAGCCCAACTCTTCAGTCTGTTCCTGTTGTATGTGAGTATCCGCAGGTGTTCTCAAATGATCTACCAGGAGTCCCTCGTGAGCGGGAGATTGACTTTGGTATTGATAATCTCCCTGATATGCAGCCTATATCCATTCCTCCTTAAATAATTTCTCCAGCCGAGCTAAATGAGTTGAAACAACAGTTGAAGGATCACCTAGATAAGGGTTTCATCAGACCCAGTAAGTCCCTATGGGGTGGTCCAGTTTTCTTTATTCGAAAGCAGGATGGTTCACTTAGAATGTGCATTGATCGTCGATAGTTGAACAAGGTCAACATCAATAATAAGTATCCCCTCCCCAAGATTGATGACTTGTTTGACCAGCTTTAGGGTTCTAAGTGCTTTTGAAGATAAACCTCAGATCTAGCTATCACCAGCTCAGGGTTAGGGAGAGTGGCATCTCGAAGATAGCCTTCAGTACTCGGTATAGACACTATGAGTTCGTATTTATGTCTTTTGTACTAATGAATGCTCCTGCAACATTTATGGACTTGATGAATAGGGTGTTCAAGTAGTATTTAGATATGTTCATGATTGTCTTCATAGATGATATTCTTATATACTCTCAGAGAGAGGAGGAGAATACAAATCATTTTAGGATTATGTTGCAGACTCTCAAGGATCGCCAACTATTTGCTAAATTCAGCAAGTGCGAGTTTTGGCTAAACTCAGTAGCATTTTTGGGTCATGTAGTGTATAGCGAGGGTGTGCAAGTGGACTCTCAAAAGATAAAAGCGGTGAAGAACATGCCTAGACCTGTCAGTCCTATAAATATTAGGAGCTTTTTGTGTTTAGCTGTCTATTACAGGAGGTTCATATAGGGATTTTCATCTATTGCAGCTCCATTGACTAAGTCGATCCATAAGAAGGTTAAATTCTAGTGGTTGGATGCTTGTGAGAAGAGTTTTTAGGAGTTTAAGACTCGACTCATGTCAGCCCCAATACTGACCCTACCGGAGGGCACAAATGGTTTTGTTGTGTATTTTCATTCTATTAGGGTGGGTCTTGGTTGTGCGTTGATGCAGCATGGTAAGGTCATTACCTATGCCTCCAGACAGCTTAAGACTCACGAGAAGAATTATCCGACGCATGGCCTAGAGTTGGCAGCTGTAGTGTTTTCTTTGAAGATCTAGAGGAACTATTTGTATGGAGTGCATGTGGATGTGTTCACAGACCAGAAGAGCCTTCAGTATGTGTTTACTCAGAAGGACCTGATTTTGCAGCAAAGAAGACAACTAGAGCTCCTCTAGGATTATGAGATAAGTGTCCTTTATCATCTAGGCAAGGCCAATGTAGTGGCAGATGCTTTTAGTTGGTTGTACATGGATAGTGTATATCATGTATAAAATAGATGAAAGGAGTTGATGAAAGATGTTATAGGCTTGCTCGTTTAGGGGTTCGCCTCATAGATTTGACAAATGGTAGTATTATTGTTCAGAATGGGTCGGAATCTTCACTGGTGACGGAGGTTACAACAAGGGAAGATGAGGAATCTATCCTAGTAAAGCTAAAGAAAGCTGCTCGGAATCATAAAGTGGAGGTTTTCTCCTAAGAGGGAGATGGTGTACTCTGATATCAGGATCGATTGTGTGTGCTGGCTATACATGACTTGAGAGAGAGGATGTTGAGCGAGGCTCATGGCTTTTGGTAATCTATCCATCCAGGTGCCACCAGGATGTACCATGATTTATGGGAAGTCTATTGGTGGAATGAAATGAAGAAGGACATAGTGAAGTTTGTGGTTAAGTGTCCAAATTGCCAACGGGTGAAGGTTGAACATCAGAGACCTGGAGGTATGCTTTAGGATATTAGCATTCCTACTAGGTAGTGGGAAGAGATCAATATGGACTTATTACAGGCTTTCCTTATACACGCTGATAGTATGACTCTGTATGGGTGATTGTGCATAGGTTGACCAAATTAGCCCATTTCCAACCGATCAAAACTACCGATTCAGTTGAGGATTATGTTGTACATTCGGAAGTTGGTTCGATTTCATGTAGTTCCTTTGTCCATCATATCAAATAAGGATACTTAATTTACCTCTCAGTTTTGGAGATTGTTTTAAAAGGGCCTTGGTATATAGGTAATGCTTAGCACAGTTTTTCACCCATAGACAAATGGTCAGGCTGAGTGGACTGTCACGACCCGAACATAGTTCCTGACCGAGACACGGAACCTAGAACAATGAATGGCTCGAAATAGACCCATGGCATGAACATGATCACAAAAGCACATACACCAAGAAAAAATTGATAACTTGTCACGACTCGAGAGTACACCCGGATCGTAGACGTAGGATAGGGAGTCCCGAGAGATCCCAAGTCAACCCATGGTGTGAGCATAACACTAACTCATTCATATACAGCGGAAACTTAACTTATCAATCATAAACTAACTGAAAATCGTATCATGAATTTGTAGGGAACGACAAACCGAAATACAATCATCACTGACAAAATACTATACATAAGTCTGAAAGCCTCTAATCATAAAAGACGGGTTGAAGGGACAAGACCCCAACTAACCCAAACAGTCTGAAAACATAAGATAAACAAGTTTTGAACATGAATCCCTCGGATCATGAGGACTCACCACTGGATATTTAGCGAAAACTGAGCACAAACAAGGGACGATGCTGAGCCTTCAAACCAGATCCTAAAAATATATTGGTCAGTACTTGGAAAGTACTGTGTATGTAAGTCATGCAAAAAAATTCTTAAAAACATAAAAGTTATAGGAGTGGCGACATCATGATCATAAAGCTAAAATCGTAAGTATATCGTAAAGCTCAACATTTCCAAAAATATTCATAAACCCATCAAAGTCATAACATGCGGGGAAAAACATTTCATAAATCATAACTTGAACCAAAAGAACATAACCATGCATAATTCAAAACCATGAGGAACAATGGGAAATTTCTATAACCGATATACTTTACATGAGCACACATGAAGTCCGAGTTGTACACCTAGTCGGGAGGCCGTTCATACCTTGCCAAGGGTATGAACCATAAAAGGAGTGATATCACTCAGGAAATCCCCATAGGGCATAGGGGATAGTTACTGAGGAGGTTCCAAACATAATCCTACGGTGGCACGTAGTTCTGAGATTTGGGGCATAACCCCGAACCTACTCAGTGTTAAGTACTACTTCCTAAACATGCAACGTGCTCATAATATTCATAACATGACATGCATGGCAAGTGAAAACAAGGGAATCATGACATACTTGAAAATTCGTGTTACTAGCCATGGAATTGGGCCCGTGAGTCGGCCAAATCGTAATATTATTCATAAGCGACATGTGGGCATTGCCCATATTTTCAAACATACTTGACATGTTTAAAATCATAAGAAAATGGTCATGCTAACATGGGAAATTAAAACTTGAAGACATGCTTTAAAATGTAAGAGAAACTTGTTCATGTTTTCGGAATCATCTTGACCATGAAATTCACTAAAAATTTTCCCATGATTGGGCATCCATACTTTAGAGATTTAAATCATGAAATATAAAATATACAAGCAATATCAGCCCAAATACTTCAAAATCCGTAATTTAAACATACTACCACACTTTCGTGTATATTTGTGGGAAGTCATGCAATTGGGTTAAGACCCACAAGAATTTGGTAACTTAATCGTAGGAAATGGGAAGAAATGGGCATGGGTAGGGTCTAATATACCCATTCAAAACCCCACATACCTAAAAATTTTGTGATTTCCTACTCCCTTGAAGAACCCTAAGTGAAAACTTGAAGGACTTGATGAAAATGGCTTGAAACCCTTCCTACTCCCTTCTCTAACACTTGAAATTGCTACAATGAACTTAACAGGAGTTTTCATCCCTTAAAGACCCTGTTTCGACCTCAATACCACATGGTTTAGGCCCCAAAAGCGTAGAAAAGTAAAAATTGCCCTTACTGAAATCTCCCTGAAAAGCAGTTCTGGCCCCGACCATGAGTCGTACCATCAAGCCACGACTCGTGGTTACCTCTCGTGGTCACTTCACCCTTTTCCCCAACTTTCTGAATTTGGCCACGAATGGTAACCCACGACTCGTACAACCATCCTACGGGTCGTACTGTCAACCATAGTACCATCCACCCAAACCACTACAACTTAATCACAACTCTTCACCACGACTCATTACTTCATCCTACGAGTCGTACCATGACCCGTGACGACTCATTCTAGCACCACTGAGATATTCACCACGACTCTTAACCACGAGTCGTACCATCTCACCATGGTTTGTAGGACTACCTATGACACAACCTCAGGCTCCCGGTCTCCTCACGACTCGTGTCACGAGTCTTAGGTCCTCACCACGACTCGTACCTCGAGTCGTACTGGTGCAAAATTCCAGGTTTTCTGCAGTTTTTAACTTAAACTCCCGGGTCTATTTGTTGGCCCTTACCGGGTGTTACAATATCTCCCCTTTAAAAACATTCGTCCTCGAATGTAGGGAAACAAGAAACAAACTCAGTAACAAACAATCACTATATATAGATGCTAATCATTGACATTCAAGCCGAAAATTGACGGAACGACTACCTCCGAAAAGAACCACATAGCTGGTCTGAGTTCAGACATCACTTGCATACATTATATCATAAATAAACTTATAGGCATGAATAGATCATGAAAATTTGAAAAGAGGTTTTAGGGCAGAAATTGATACCTCAAACTGAAGCTGAGTCGGTAGGGAACAAATGGGGGTATTTAGCCATCATATCCTCTTTGACCTCCCACGTGGCTCCCTCGACATGTTGATTCCTCCATAACACCTTTACTGAGGCTACTTCCTTGTTCCTTAGCCTCCGAACTTGACGATCTAAGATTTCAACAGGAATTTCTTCATAACTGAGACTATCCTTCACACCAACACTTTCCACCGTAACCACTAAGGTTGGGTCTCCCATGCACTTTTTCAAGAGCGATACGTGAAATACGGGATGAACTAAAGCCAACTCTAAGGGTAAATCCAACTCATAGGCCACTTTACCCACTCGCCTCATAATCCTGTATGGGCCAATATAGCGGGGACTAAGTTTCCCTTTCTTTCCGAATCTCATTACTCCCTTCATGGGAGAAACCTTTAGAAACACCCAATCATCAACCTCAAACTCAAGCCCCTTTCTCCTTATATATGCATAAGAATTTTTGCGACTTTGAGTCATTTTCAGCCTTTCCCTTATCAACTAAACTTTCTCCATGGCCTCATGGACTGGATCTGGACCCACTATGGACTGGATCTGGACCCACTAACAAAGCCTCACCAACTTTAAACCACCCAATAGGCAATCTACACCGTCGCCCATAAAGAGCCTCGAACGGTGCCATTTGTATGCTAGAGTGGTAGCTATTAATGTAAGTGAACTCAACAAGAGGCAAATGCTCATCACAACTACCCTTGAAGTCAATAGTACAAGCTCTCAACATGTCCTCTAGAGTCTGGATAGTCCACTCCGCCTGGCCATCTGTTTGCGGATGGAATGCCATGTTAAGCTTGACCTGGGTGCCAAATCCCTTTTGAAAAGATCTCCAAAACTGAGAGGTGAACTGGGTACCTTTGTCTGATATAATTGACAAGGGCACTCCATGTAGTCTAACCAACTCTTGGATGTATAACTTCGCATAATATTCTGCTGAATCTGTGGTTTTGACCGGTAGGAAATGAGCAGCCGTGGTCAACCTGTCCACTACTACCCAAATGGAGTCATACTGTTTACGGGTGCTGGGAAAACCTGTTACAAAGTCTATGTTGATCTCTTCGCACTTCCAAGTAGGAATGTTGATCTCTTGAATTACATCCCCCGATCTCTAGTGCTCAACTTTCACCTGTTGGCAATTCGAGCACTTGGCTACAAATTCTGCAATATCCCTCTTCATGCCATTCCACCAGTAGATTTCCCGGAAGGCATGATACATTTTTGTGGCAGCTGGATGGATAGAATATCTAGACCCGTGAGCCTCATGCAACATTCGGCTTCTCAAATCACCCACGTTCGAGACACATAAGCGACCCTGGTACCGAAGCACACCATCTCCCCCTTTGGAGAAGACTTCTAACTTTTGATTTCAAACAACTTATTTTAGCTTTACCAACATTGGATCTTCATCTTGTTTAGCCTTCACCTCCGCTACCAAGGAAGACTCTGACCCATTGTGAACTACTACCCCACCATCGGTCGAGTCGACTAGTCTATCTTCCAACCGTGCAAGTCGATATACCTCCTTTACCAGCTCCTTCCTGTCTTTACTCACATGTGACACACTTCCCATAGAAAGTCTACTAAGGGCATATGCTACCATGTTGGCCTTATCCGGGTGATATAGGACACTCATATCGTAGTCCTTAAGTAACTCCAACCACCTCTGTTGCCAAAGATTTAGTTCCTTCTGTGTGAACACATATTGTAAACTCTTGTGGTCTGTGAATACATCTACATGAACCCCATACAAGTAGTGTCTCCATATCTTCAAAGAAAATACCACCACGGCCAACTCACTATCATGGGTCGGGTAATTCTTCTCGTGAGTTTTCGGCTGTCTGGAAGCATATGCTACTACTTTCCCATGCTGCATCAGTACACATCCCAGTGTGACCCTCAAAGCATCACAATATACAACGAAGCCACCAGTACCCTCAACACCAGTGCTGAAGTGAGTCTGGCCTTCAATTCCTGGAAACTCTTCTCACAAGCTTCTGACCACTGGAACTTCACCTTTTTCTATGTCAATCTCATCAATGGGGCTGCAATGGATGAGAAACCTTCCACGAACCTCTGATAATAACCCGCTAAGCCCAAAAAGTTTCTGATCTCCTAAGGATTTACCGGTCTGGGCCAGTTCTTTACTACTTCTATTTTTTGGGAGTCCACCCTTATACCTTTGCTTGACACTACATGTCCCAAGAATGCAACTGATTTCAGCCAGAATTCACATTTGCTGAACTTGGCGTACAACTGGTTATACTTGAGAGTCGGAGTGCTACCCTCAAGTGTGCAGCATGTTCCTTCTCGCTCTGGGAGTATATTAATATGTCGTCGATGAACACGATCATGAACATATCTAAATATTCCTTGAATACCCTATTCATCAGGTCCATAAAAGTTGTAGGGGAATTGGTTAGTCCAAAAAACATAATGCCAAATTCAAAATGGCCATACCGGGTTCTAAAAGTAGTCTTTGGGATGTCACTCTCCCGAATCCTGAGCTGGTGATACCCGGACCTTAGATCTATATTGGAGAAATATTTGGCACCCTAAAGCTAATCGATTAAGTCATTGATCCTGGGTAAAGGGTATTTATTCTTAATGGTGACCTTGTTAAACTGTCTATAGTCAATACACATCCATAGAGACCTATCTTTCTTCCGGATGAACGACACTGAAGCACCCCATGGGGACTTACTAGGTCTAATGAAACCGTTATCTAGCAAATCCTTCAACTACTCCTTTAACTCTTTTAGTTTGGCTGGGGCCATACAGTAAGGAGGGATTGATATGGGTTACGTGTCAGGTAAAAGATCAATTTCAAAATCAATCTCCCTCTCGGGAGGAACACCTGGTAGGTCATCTGGAAATACCTCGGGATATTCACATACCACAGGGACTGATTGCACGGTTGAAGTCTTGGAAGGGACATCCTTAACCCTAACCAAATGGAAAATACAACCCTTGGAAAAAAAAATTTTGGCCTTGATATAGGAGATAAAGTGACCTACAAGCATCGCTGAACCACCCCTCCATTCTAAAACTTGTTCATCTGGAAACCAAAACTCCACTGCCCGAGTTCTACAGTTAACAGAAGCATAACATGCAAACAACCAATCCATGCCTAAGATGATATCAAAATTAGTGATAGATAACTCTACTAAGTCTGTGGAGGTAACCTTATGCAATACTGTAATAGGGCAACCTCTATATACCCGTCTCGCTATGACTGAATCACCAACCGGAGTAGAGATAGAAAATGGTTCTGACAAGACTTCAGGACAGACTCCAAAGTGACTAGCAATGTAAGGTTTCACAAAAGATAGTGTGGCTCCCGGATTTAATAAAGCATAAGAATCAATGTGAAAAACTCATAACATACCTATAACCACATCGGGAGAAGTCTCTTGCTCCTGCTGAGAGCCAAGTGCATAAAATCGATTCTGGCGATGGACGCCAACTGAGCCAGTCGGAGCACCCTACTGAGTATGACGTGCCACTGGGACGGCTTAACTAGCTGCTGAAGTGCGGGCTCCACTACCCCCTCACCTTGTCTCAGGGTAATCCTTAAGTCTGTGTCCGGGTTTGCCACACCAGAAACAAGCATCTAAGCCCACCAAACATTTCCCTGGGTTGTTCTTGCCACAAGTAGCACAAGATGGGAAAGTGCACTCTGCGCGCATGCTGTTTTGATTCGTCAAACCTGAGGCCCTGCTCCTCTGACCGTCCTATGGCCTGGATGGAGTACTGACGAAAGATGGAGCTGGTGCAGTGGACCTGTGCTGAGACTGCTGGTGAAATTCACCCCTTGGCTTAGGCTGGGAGAACCTATGGCTATCAGTTCTGGCCTTCTTGGCCTCTCTTTGCCTCATATGAGCTGCACCTATCTATTGAGCATAGAGGACTATCCGTGGATAGTCCATATACTGATGTAGCATGATTGTTCTGCAGTGTTTGTCCAGATACTCAACTACTCCCTACACGAACCTGCTCACCCGGGCCTTTGGTCCATCACTAACTCCGCGGCATATTTTAACAGGAGAGTGAACTCAAGCGAATATTCCATCACCGTCATCTTTTCTTGCTTAAGGTTAACAAACTCAGTTGCTTTTAGCTCCCTCATCTCCCAAGGGAAGAACCTGTCGAGAAAGGCTATGCGGAACTCATCCTAGCTAATAGGGCCTGCTCCCGCTGCCCTTCTATCCCTCCATTGCTTGAACCAAATGTAAGCGACCTCCTTCAGCTAATAAGAGGCCAAATCAACATATTCCTCATTTGTCACTTCCATGACCTGAGTGACCTTCAAAATCCCTTCGATGAACTCATGTGGACCCTCTTCCACCTTTGCCCCGATGAACTCAGGAGGGTTCATCCTCAAAACGTCTCTAATCTGAGCCGCCGCTACATTGACATTTTTGGGAATAGGTGCAACAGCCTGCTGGTTGACCTGAGCGGTAAAGGCATACGCCAGTATTTGAATAGTTGCCCGAAACTCGGGATGGTCAGCTGGCTCGGGTGCCTGGGGCTCCTTAACAGGTGGGGCTTGCTGACGCCCATCATCATTTCCACCCCCGTGGCCTTCATCATTTCTGTTCCTCCTTCTGATTATCATTCTGGAATCTATAAATTATCTGCAATCGTGAAACACATGAGTTAGAAGGATGGAGAGATTTTGACCGCATGACATAGATCATGAAAGAAGGGAACCTCTTCGTCATAAGTGTGGTGCGCCTCACACCCATGAAAAAGACTCTACCTAACGCGGCTTTTAGACTCCCTAGGACACCTCAAAACATATTGCTTTAATACCAAGTTTGTCACGACCTAAGAGTA
The DNA here is from genome assembly GCA_035772735.1 of Datura wrightii. Taxonomy (NCBI): domain Eukaryota; kingdom Viridiplantae; phylum Streptophyta; class Magnoliopsida; order Solanales; family Solanaceae; genus Datura; species Datura wrightii. The sequence goes on along the minus strand of JASDFA010000027.1, from coordinate 101,541,902 downwards.
CACCCGAATCATAGCCAAGGGACAAGGAGTCCCAAGAGATCCCAAGTTAACCCATGGCATGAGAATAACACTAATTCATTCATATACAATGGAAAACTTACCTTATCAATCATAAACTAACTTAAAATCATACCATGAATTTGTAGGGAACGACAAATCGAAATACAATCATCATTGACAAAATACTACATATAAGTCTGAAAGCCTCTACTCATAAACGACAGGTTGAATGGACAAGACCCCAACTAACCCAAGCAGTCTGAAAACATAAGATAGACAAGTTTTGAACATGAAGCCCTCAGATCATGAGGACTCACCACTGGTGATTTAGCGAAACTGAGCACAAACTAGGGATGATGCTGAGCTTGCGAACCTTATCCTTAAAATATATGGGTCAGTACTCGGAGAGTACTGAGTATGTAAGGTATGCAAAACAATGCTTAAAAATATAAAAGTTATAGGAGTTAGGACATCATGATCATAAAACTGAAATCGTAAGTATATCATAAGGCTCAATATTTCCAAAAATATTCATAAACCATCAAAGTCATAACATGCGGAGAAAAACATTACATAAATCATAACTTGAGCCGAAAGAACATAACCATGCATAATTCAAAACCAAGAAGAATAGTGGGAGATTTCTATAACCGACATACTTCACATGAGCACACATGAAGTCCAACTTATACCCCTAGTCGGGAGGCCGTTCATACCTTGACAAGGGTATAAAACATGAAAGGCGTGATATCACTTATGAAGGCCCCATAGGGCATAGGGGACAGTCACTGAGGAGGTCCCAAACATAATCCTACGGTAGCATGTAGTTTTGAGATTCAGGGCGTAATCTAGGCCCCGAACCTACTCGGTGTTAAGTACTACTCCCAAAACATGAAAAGTGCTCATAATATTCATAACATGACATGAATGGCTAGTGAAAACATGGGAGTCATGACATACTTAAGAATTCGTATTACTAGCCATGGAATTGGGCCCGTGAGTCAACCAAATCGTAATGTAATTCATAAGCGACATATGAGCATTGACCATAGTTTCAAACATACTTGACATGTTTAAAATCATAAGAAAACAATCATGCTAACATCATAAATTAAAACTTATAGACATGCTTAAAAATGTAAGAGAAACTTGTTCATGTTTTCAGAATCATCTTGACCATGAAATTCACAAAAAAATTTCCCATGATTGGGCATCCATACTTTTAGAGATTTAAATCATGAAATATTAAATATACAAGTAATATCACCTCCAATACTTCAAAATCTTTAATTTAAACATACTACCATACTTTCATGTAAATTTGTGGGAAATCATGCAATTTGGTTAAGACGCACAAGAATTTGGTATGGGAAGAAATGGGCATGAGTAGGGTCTAATCTACCCATTCAAAACCCCACATACCTGGAAATTTCGTGATTTTCTACTCCCTTGAAGAACCCTAAGTGAAAACTTAAAGAACTTGAAGAAAATGGCTTGAAACCCTTCCTACTCCATTCTCTAACACTTGAAATTGCTAAAATGAACTTAATAGGAGTTTTCATCCCTTAAAGACCCTATTTCGACCTCAAAACCACGTGGTTTAGGCCCCAAAATCACAGAAAAGTCAAAATTGCCCTTACTAAAATTTCCCTGAAAAGCAGTTCTGGCCCCGACCATGAGTCGTGCCACAAGTCGTACCATCAAGTCACGACTCGTGGTTACCACTCGTGGTCACTTCACTCTTTTCCCCAACTTTCTGAATTTGGCCACGACTGGTAACCCACGACTCGTACAACCATCCTACAGGTCGTACTGTCAACCATAGTACAATCCACCCAAACCACTACAACTTAACCACAACTCCTCACCACGACTCATTACTTCATCCTACGAGTCGTACCATGACCCGTGATGACTCATTCTGGCACCACTGAGACATTCACCATGAGTTGTACCATCTCACCACGATTCGTAGGACTACCCATGACACAACCTCAAGCTCCCGATTTCCTTATGACTCGTGTTACGAGTCATAGGTCCTCAGCACGACTCATACATCGAGTCGTACTGGTGCAACAGCCTGCTGGTTGACCTGAGCAGTAAAGGCATACGCCAGCATTTGAATAGTTTCCCGAAACTCGGGATGGTCAGCTGGATCGGGTGCCTGGGGCTCCTTAACAGGTGGGGCTTGCTGACGCCCATCATCATTTCCACCCCCGTGGCCTTCATCATTTCTGTTCCTCCTTCTGATTATCATTCTGGAATCTATAAATTATCTGCAATCGTGAAACGCATGAGTTAGAAGGATGGAGAGATTTTGACCGCATGACATAGATCATGAAAGAAGGGAACCTCTTCGTCATAAGTGTGGTGCGCCTCACACCCATGAAAAAGACTCTACCTAACGCGGCTTTTAGACTCCCTAGGACACCTCAAAACCTATTGCTTTAATACCAAGTTTGTCACGACCTAAGAGTACACCCGAATCATAGGCAAGGGACAAGGAGTCCCAAGAGATCCCAAGTTAACCCATGGCATGAGAATAACACTAATTCATTCATATACAATGGAAAACTTAGCTTATCAATCATAAACTAACTTAAAATCATACCATGAATTTGTAGGGAACGACAAACCGAAATACAATCATCATTAACAAAATACTACATATAAGTCTGAAAGCCTCTACTCATAAAAGACAGGTTGAATGGACAAGACCCCAACTAACCCAAGCAGTCTGAAAACATAAGATAGACAAGTTTTGAACATGAAGCCCTCAGATCATGAGGACTCACCACTGGTAATTTAGCGAAACTGAGCACAAACTAGGGATGATGCTGAGCTTGCGAACCTTATCCTTAAAATATATGGGTCAGTACTCGGAGTGTACTGAGTATGTAAGGTATGCAAAACAATGCTTAAAAATATAAAAGTTATAGGAGTTAGGACATCATGATCATAAAACTAAAATCATAAGTATATCATAAGGCTCAATATTTCCAAAAATATTCATAAACCATCAAAGTCATAACATGCGGAGAAAAACATTACATAAATCATAACTTGAGCCGAAAGAACATAACCATGCATAATTCAAAACCAAGAAGAACAGTGGGAGATTTCTATAACCGACATACTTCACATGAGCACACATGAAGTCCAACTTATACCCTAGTCGGGAGGCCGTTCATACCTTGACAAGGGTATAAAACATGAAAGGCGTGATATCACTTATGAAGGCCCCATAGGGCATAGGGGACAATCACTGAGGAGGTCCAAAACATAATCCTACGGTAGCACGTAGTTTTGAGATTCAGGGCGTAATCTAGGCCCCGAACCTACTCGGTGTTAAGTACTACTCCCAAAACATGAAAAGTGCTCATAATATTCATAACATGACATGAATGGCTAGTGAAAACATGGGAGTCATGACATACTTAAGAATTCGTATTACTAACCATGGAATTGGGCCCGTGAGTCAACCAAATCGTAATGTAATTCATAAGCGACATATGAGTATTGACCATAGTTTCAAACATACTTGACATGTTTAAAATCATAAGAAAACAATCATGCTAACATCGGAAATTAAAACTTATAGACATGCTTAAAAATGTAAGAGAAACTTGTTCATGTTTTCAGAATCATCTTGACCATGAAATTCACAAAAAAATTTCCCATGATTGGGCATCCATACTTTTAGAGATTTAAATCATGAAATATTAAATATACAAGTAATATCACCTCCAATACTTCAAAATCTTTAATTTAAACATACTACCATACTTTCATGTAAATTTGTGGGAAATCATGCTATTTGGTTAAGACGCACAAGAATTTGGTATGGGAAGAAATGGGCATGAGTAGGGTCTAATCTACCCATTCAAAACCCCACATACCTGGAAATTTCTTGATTTTCTACTCCCTTGAAGAACCCTAAGTGAAAACTTAAAGAACTTGAAGAAAATGGCTTGAAACCCTTCCTACTCCATTCTCTAACACTTGAAATTGCTAAAATGAACTTAACAGGAGTTTTCATCCCTCAAAGACCCTATTTCGACCTCAAAACCACGTGGTTTTGGCCCCAAAATCACAGAAAAGTCAAAATTGCCCTTACTAAAATTTCCCTAAAAAGCAGTTCTGGCCCTGACCATGAGTCGTGCCACAAGTCGTACCATCAAGTCACGACTCGTGGTTACCACTCGTGGTCACTTCACTCTTTTCCCCAACTTTCTGAATTTGGCCACGAATGGTAACCCACGACTCGTACAACCATCCTACAGGTCGTACTGTCAACCATAGTACCATCCACCCAAACCACTACAACTTAACCACAACTCCTCACCACGACTCATTACTTCATCCTACGAGTCGTACCATGACCCGTGATGACTCATTCTGGCACCACTGAGACATTCACCATGAGTTGTACCATCTCACCACGGTTCGTAGGACTACCCATGACACAACCTCAAGCTCCCGATCTCCTCATGACTCGTGTTACGAGTCATAGGTCCTCACCACGACTCATACATCGAGTCGTACTGGTGCAAAATTCCAAGTTTTCTGCAGTTTTTGACTTAAACTCATGGGTCTATTCATAGGCCCTTCCAGTGTGTTACATAACTGAAACATGATTAAGTGGAAGTCTGAATACATAATGATCATAATAGAGTCAACACTAACAAAGCTGAAATTCTACATATTGTCTAATAAGTGTCACGACTTGAACGTCGACCTGGATCATAACACGCGATAAGGAACCCCGAAAGACTCTAAGTCGACCCATGGCATAATCATAGCATATCACTTGACAATATAAAAAACCAACAACATAAGTAAGCAGAAGCTAACTGCAAGCGTCTAATAAAAACCAAATATACAATTGTAACAACACTCTGATACAATGTTGTGTCTATCTAGATAAGTCTGAAAGCCTTCTACAAAATGATGAGTTGCTGGGAAAAGCCGCCAGCTAACTCCTAAAATCTGAAACTAAAACATAAATAAAGTGTAAAATTAAATCACATCCTCGGGAGATAAGGACTCACCACTAGTAGCTGAGAGGGGATGAAGCATATCTAACCACGAGGCTGAGTCTGGAGACCCGAATTTATATCATGAAATGATATAGCACAACAAGGCATGCGGTCAGCACTTGAAATGTACTAAACATGGGGGATAACATAAATAATTAAATATACAAATATATGATAAGGTGTCACACCCCGCCTTCGGGGTATGCCTGGCACCTGGTGCCCTACTAGGACCTAACCTGCTAAACTGTTAAGCCTGGGCACCTCTGGTGCCTAGCTGGCTCTGACTCACATTTCTGGAAACAAAGGGCTATATAACGGCTGTAAATACAGCCCCCGGCCTAATGGCCTATCGCCTTCTGTACCTGTATTATCAGCTACCAGAAACATGGTAATTTAGGGGAACCTATGCGGGCCGACAAGGCCACCATGCTGTCTAGTTATCTGCAATTCAATCATAACGTATTAAAAAGCTACGTGACCGGCAAGGTCACCACTACTAATAACTATGGCCCCACACGACCATCACAATAGAAAGAAGGAATGCTAACAACTATGCAACTGCACGGCCTCTCACGACCGGCTCATCTGACCACAGGGAATATAAACAGACTGCAAGCCTCTAGGAAGGATAATAGAAATGATCGGGACAGGGCCCCGACCTACCCGTACTGTACAATAAAAGAACTGGACTACACCTCTAGAAATTCAGTCTCCAGATGACAGGAGCTGAATACTCAATCGCTGATGGGGATCACGTGGTATCGCCTGCTCGTCTATGGGTACCTGCAGGCAAGTAATGCAGTGCCCCACTGGGCGTCAGTACCGCTGGTACTGAGTATGTAAAGCAAACTGAATACAACTGAATACAAGTAATATAGCTAAAAATTCTGAATAGTAGGAGATAACTGAATCTGTAAGAACTGAAGGGATATCTGCAATCAATAACATAACTGTCAAAACTGAAATAAGAAGGAGTAGATAACTGTCTGATGGTGTAGATCGTACCTGTTCTTAATCATACTGAAGGGAGTAGGAATCATACCTGGAGACGTATCATTCTACTACTAATCTGCTCGTATCTACTGTAATATAACATAACATACATAACGTAACATGGCATACACAACCTTACCCGGCCCCCATAAGCCGGGAGGTACAATCAACACAGAATCTATACCCCTACCCCGGTCATCCAATCTCCTATACTAGCTGTAAGCATCCTGCCGGTCCCCTGGGTATGCACTTGGGCTCGCTAAGCCCCTGACTATAACTGCATCTGAGTCCGGAGGACTCCTGAATCTGCACCCGGGCGTATCCGCTCGACTGGGGTGTGTAAGGCCGATCAAGGCACAAATATGGGGAAAACATGGCATCCCATCTTCGTCCCCTGGCGGGACGGCATGCCACTCCGTAGAGTGACGTATCCTCGTCCTCTGGCGGATGAGTCGATACAGCTATTAACCCTGGGCGGTCATGGATGCTAGGTAATCCAACCCCAAAAAATACAACGGTCTCAACTGGTAATACTATCTGTGTATCTCACAAGCTGAGGCTCCTAGGGGTAAAGTATCATATATATTACATGCTGGGCTAATGATAGTAATCTGTACGTATTTAATACGTGCTGAGGCAGGTAAAGATGTATAAATATGAATATAGTCTCCTGTCGGGCTGTACTGAGCAAATGCCACATAAGATAATGTTTCTGCTAAAACTCTGCTGTTTACTAAGTTTCTGCATACACTATATGCTGGACTAGTGATAGAAATATGTACATACTTAATACATGCTGAGGCTGGAAGTACTATATATGTATGTATGAATATAATCTTTCTGCTAAACTACGTTGTATACTGACTTTCTATAGTAACATGATTTACTAATCCTGACATGCTTTCTGAACTTCATTTAAGTCTGCTATTCTATTTCTGAAGTGCTTTACGGGTATTGCATTACTATACGGGGTTTCAACTGAATACAACCATATCCTGACATGGCATATCACATTACATACTGAGTATACTGGGCAATCTCTAATACTTGCGTTAGAATCTGTATCATACTGATAGGTTTCATATACATTACAACCCAATGTTTCTCACATCGTACCAATATTCATAATAACGCAATACTCGACTTCTGAACATTCTACTGGTCCGTAATTTTTTACACTATACTGATATTACTTAACTTGCCGAAGGAAACTAACTTTACATACCTTATCTTCGACTATTCGTCCGTCGGACGAGGCTCGGCCGGTACTTCAACTATTTTCCCCCAACTGCATTCATAAATACGTCAATCAATACTAAATACAGCTTTATTGTAAAGAGCAACGTTACTTTCGATATAGTTTATAGCCTAAACTTAGGCTTATCGAAAGACGGTCGAAAACTCGCTATTTTTCAGCGGCCCAGAAGGGAGAATTATTTACTTCTCAGCTAGGAACACATAGACATTAATTTAGAGCAATTCTACTTACTTTAGTTCGGCGGCTCGCCAATTCGTCGGCCGTATTTCGCAAAACTAACTCCGTAGAAATGCTCTCTGCTGCTAAATACCTTGGTATCCAGGATTAATTTGGGTTTGGGCAGCGTTTGACAGCGTAATCGGATGAAAATATTTAATTCCCCTTCGTTTTTCTCTGTTTACAGCGCTCTCTGGAAATTTTTATAAGTATAAATGACTTCCAACCGAAGTGGGGGCTTTATATACTTGGGCCTGGACACGGGCAACGTGTCACGGAGCCATCGCAGAGGCCTCACCTCCGCGACACGCTGCCATCGCGGAGGGGCTCTGCCTCGGCACCTCCCGCGATGGTTCGACAGGTTTCTCGTCCGATCTTTTCCCGGGCCTTTCCCTAGCACGTATGGCTTTCAAATATGCTTAACCAACGTGCGAATAGGTCATCTAAGTGTCGGAAATTCTACGGGGTGTAACATTCTCCCCCCTTAGGAACATTCGTCCTCGAATGTATACTGCTATCTAGAGGACTGCTTATTCTAGTTTCTGGAAAAATTTTGGCAGAGTTTCCCCTGTAATATGGACTATCGCAAAAACCTGAAACGCAGAAAAGTCCAACACAGGCACTGCACACACTATTCTAAAATCCACTGGACAACTAAATATCACTTCTTTCTTTGTCATTTACAATATACAACCATAAAGTGTTGTATGCATAATGATACGGACATACCTATCGTCTGACTAGGCCTGAAATAAGTGAGGGTATCTGATTTTCATATCTTCTTCAGCCTCCCACGTCATTTCCTCCCCATTTCTGTTACGCCACAATACCTTGACAGATGCAACATCTTTAGTTCTCAGCCTGCGAATCTGTCTGTCTAAAATGGCTATGGGAACCTCTTCATATGCTAACTCTTCTGTGATCTGGACATCCTGAACTGGAACTACTGTAGAAGGGTCCCCTACGAACTTCCTTAACATAGAAACATGGAATACTGGGTGAACCGACGCTAACTCTGGAGGCAAGTTCAACTCGTATGCCACGCGGCCTATTCTTCGCCGAACCTGATACGGCCCAATGAATCTTGGGCTAAGCTTGCCCTTCTTGCCAAACCTCATTACCCCTTTCATCGGGGACACTTTCAGATATACCCAATCGTTTACCGAAAATTCTAGATTTCTGCGCCGCCTATCTGCGTATGACTTCTGGCGGCTCTGAGCGGTCAGTAAACGTTCTCGGATAAGCTTTATCTTTTCCTCGGACTGCCGAACAATGTCTGGGCCAACTAATGCTGATTCTCCTATCTCAAACCAGCCCACCGGTGATCTACATTTTTGCCCGTACAATGCCTCGAAAGGCGCCATCTGAATAGCTGAATGGTAGCTATTATTATAAGAAAATTCAATTAACGAAAGATGTTCATCCCAGCTACCCCCAAAATCTAACATACACGCTCGTAGCATATCTTCGAGCGTCTGAATTGTACGTTCCGCCTGCCCGTCTGTCTGAGGATGGAATGCTGTGCTCAATTTAATCTGCGTCCCCAGACCTTTCTGAAATGACTGCCAGAATCTAGCTGTAAACTGTGCTCCCCTATCTGAAATAATAGATACCGGCACTCCATGCAATCTAACTATTTCTCTGATATATAATTCGGCATAGTCCTCAGCTGAGAAGGGAGCCCTTACTGGCAGGAAATGAGCTGATTTTGTCAGCCTGTCAACTATTACCCAAATGGAATCATTTCTGCGTCTAGTACGGGGTAACCCTGTTACAAAATCCATGTTTATTACTTCCCACTTCCACATAGGTATTATTATCTCCTGAGTCAAACCGCCCGGTTTCTGGTGCTCTGCTTTCACCTGCTGACAATTAGCACACCTAGATACAAATTCAGCTATCTCAGTTTTCATACCTGGCCACCAGTAGATGTCTTTGATGTCGTGGTACATTTTCGTCGCCCCTGGGTGAAGGGAATAGCGAGCGTAGTGTACCTCATGCATGATCTGCCCACGAAGTCCTGCGACATTCGGGACACAAAGGCGGCCCTTACAATGTAGCACACCATCCTCGGTTATCTGAAAATCTGGCTCCTTACCTTTCTGAACTCTATCGCTGAGCTGGACTAAATCGGGATCCTCATACTGTCGTTCTTTTACCTCTGTAACTAACGATGACACTGCAGAATTCTGAATTACTGGTCCATTATTTTCTGTTTCTATTACTCGAACGGCTAGGCCATCTAACTGATGAATTTCTTTAGATAATTTCTGTTTCTTAGGTCGCAAATACGCCAAACTCCCCATTGACTTACGGCTCAGGGCATCTGCTACAACATTAGCTTTTCCGGGGTGGTATAGAATAGTCACATCATAGTCTTTTAACAGCTCTAACCAGCGGCGTTGCCGTAAATTCAACTCCCTCTGAGTGAAAATGTACTGCAGGCTCTTATGATCTGTGTAAATATCAACATGGACATCGTACAGGTAATGCCTCCATATTTTTAAGGCATGAATTACTGCGGCCAATTCCAGGTCATGGGTTGGATAATTCTTTTCGTGTTTCCTCAGCTGTCTGGAAGCATATGCAATCACTCTACCATGCTGCATTAACACACAACCCAATCCGACACCTGACGCATCGCAATAGACTGAATAACCCTCTGTGCCTTCCGGCAATGCTAATACTGGGGCGGAGGTTAATCTGTCTTTCAGTTCCTGGAAACTCTGCTCGCATGCCTCCGTCCACTGAAACTTTGTTGCTTTCTGTGTCAATTTAGTTAAAGGTGCTGCAATGGTTGAGAATCCCTCAATGAACCTCCGATAATATCCTGCCAACCCCAGGAAGCTACGAACTTCAGTCGGGGTGGTAGGCCTAGGCCATGACTTAACTGCTTCTATCTTCTGCTTGTCTACCTGTATACCAGTGTCTGAGACAATATGCCCTAAAAAGGCTACTGAGTTAAGCCAGAATTCACATTTCGAAAACTTAGCATACAACTGGCGGTCCCTAAGAATCTGGAGCACTGTCCGCAAATGAGTCCGGTGATCTACTTCAGAGCGAGAATACACCAGAATGTCATCAATGAATTCTATCACGAACAAGTCTAGGAAAGGTCTGAAAATACTGTTCATCAGGTCCATGAAGACTGCTGGGGCATTCGTTAGCCCGAAGGACATAAGTAGAAATTCAAAATGTCCATATCGGGTCCTGAATGCTATCTTAGGAATATCTCTCTCACGTACTCGGACCTGGTGATATCCGGACTGCAAGTCAATTTTGGAAAAGTATCTGGCTCCCTGTAGCTGATCAAATAAGTCATCAATTCTGGGAAGCGGATACTTGTTCTTTACTGTAACTTTGTTTAGCTGCCGATAATCTATGCACATTCGGAGCGAGCCATCTTTCTTTCTTACAAACAAGACTGGCGCACCCCACGGGGAAGTGCTCGGCCTGATAAAACCTTTATCTAACAAGTCTTTCAACTGCTCCTTTAATTCTCTGAGTTCTGCAGGAGCCATACGATAGGGAGGTATTGATATTGGCTAAGTGCCTGGTAGCAAGTCGATAGCAAAGTCTATTTCCCTTTCTGGGGGAATACCAGGTAACTCATCAGGAAATACATCTGGGAATTCATTTACTACTGGGACAGAGTGGAGTGTCGGAGATTCTGCTTGGACATCCTGAACTCTGACAAGATGGTAGATGCACCCCTTAGATATCAACTTTCTCGCCTGAAGGTAGGAAATAAACCTTCCTTTTGGCGTAGCGGTGCTACCCTTCCACTCTCGTACTGCTTCTCCTGGGAAGTGGAATCGGACCGTCGTGGTCCAACATTCAACATTGGCAAAGCATGGTACTAACCAGTCCATACCCATTATGGCATCGAAGTCTATCATTTCTAACTCGACCAGATCTACTGTGGTCTGACAGTCAACAATCTCTACTGTACACCCGCGGTAGATTCGGCTAGCTGTGATAGAGTCACCGACGGGCGTAGATACTAAGAAGGGCTGCTATAATGATTCTGGTGCAATACTAAACTTCCGTGCCACAAATGGAGTAATATAGGACAAGGTAGACCCTGGATCAATTAACACATAAGCAGGGTGTGAGCAGATAGTTAGCATACCTGTCACGACATCAGGCGATGCTTCTGAATCTTGCCTCCCTGGTAAGGCATATGTGCGGCTTGGACCCGCACCTGTACTGGAGGCCCCTGATCTGCCCCGACCCCTGCCTGCTGAAACTGAGGGCCTGCGCCCAGTCGAAGATGCTGTAGCTCGTGATCCTATTGATGCCCTATCCTGTCTATCCCGGTCCTCTCGACCTCTGGCTGGGCAATCTTTCATCAAATGGCCTTCTTGGCCACAATTATAACATGCGGTGGAGCCATATCTGCATGCTCCAGGATGGCGTCGACTGCATATAGGGCAAAGTGGTAGGGTATACCTGCTCTGCTCTGCCCTCCTCTGTGATGGTGAATCTGCCATCTGTGAGCCTCTACCAGTCCCTGACTGCCCCCTGCGGCTGAATCTACCCCCCTGTGGCTGTGGCGGAGGTGGGGGCCTGGGCGGCCTGTCTAACAATCGGGGCCTGGGTCCTCCCCGGGCCTCTCTCTGTAACTCAACTGGCCTGTCCCGGCGACGCTGTTCCTGACTAACCCTTCTGACCTCTCGTTGTCGCTGTCTGATGCCCTCAATATTCTGGGCAAATGCCTGAATGCGAGCAATATCCATGTCCTCTCGCAGTGTGGCTGTAGTGCAAATCTCAACATATTCTGGATTCAACCCCGTAATAAAGCGATGCACTCTGGATGCCATGGTATCAACGAAGGCCGGTGCATATCGGGCTAAGGAATCAAACTGCAAGGAATATTCCCGAACACTCATGGCCCCTATTCTAGATGCAGGAACTGGTCTACCCGGGCCTGTCGAATCTCCCGCGGCAAATAATGATCCAGAAAGGCTCCTGAAAAGCTGGACCAGGTGGGAGGGGAAACATCTCTCCCTCGGGACCTTTCCCAGCTTTCGTACCATAACACCGCAATATCCCGTAACCGGAATGCGGCCAACTCAACTGACTCGGTAGACGTGGCATGAATAACCCTGAAGATTCTCTACATCTGATCCAGAAAATCTTGGGGGTCCTCTGTTCGATCCGTACCTGTGAACTGTGGGGGATTCAGGGCTAAGAACTCTCGGACCCTCGAACTACCGGGCCCTCCTGATGATTCTGCAACTATAGATGGCATTGGCTGACGCTGAGCAGCCATCATCTGTGCTAACAGAACTACAGCACTCCTAACCTCCTGATCGGAAGGAGTCAATATAGGGCCTACTGAAGGTAGTGTCGCCCCAGGTGGCTCCTGACGTGGTGGAGACTGCTGAGGAGGCTGGGACGATGCCTCTGTAGTGCCATCTGGTCGGGCTGTCTCCAAAGGAGGGTGAGGCCTCCTGCTGGTGCCTTCCCCTGCTGCAACATCTATGTTCCGACCTGTGATAGGATGGCGCTGGTCTGACATTATCTGTAACCAAAGAGTATGGTAAGATTTTTAGGGACTCAACCCTAAACTATACCGCTCTACAGCACGACTGAATAAGAATAAAAGACAACCATCCTATCATGCCTTGCAGCCTCCTATCCATAGTATGTGGTGCACAACACATCCATGGACAAGACTCTGCTTAGCACGGCTTGCAGACTCCCTGGGATACGACCTGCTCTGATACCAAGTTTGTCACACCCCGCCTTGGGGGGTATGACTGGCACCTGGTGCCCTACTAGGACCTAACCTGCTAAACTGTTAAGCCTGGGCACCTCTGGTGCCTAGCTGGCTCTGACTCACATTTCTGGAAACAAAGGGCTATATAACGGCTGTAAATACAGCCCCGGCCTAATGGCCTATCGCCTTCTGTACCTGTATTATCAGCTGACCAGAAACATGGTAATTTAGGGGAACCTATGCGGGCCGACAAGGCCACCATGCTGTCTAGTTATCTGCAATTCAATCATAACATATTAAAAAGCTACGTGACCGGCAAGGTCACCACTACTGATAACTATGGCCCCACACGACCATCACAATAGAAAGAAGGAATGCTAACAACTATGCAACTGCACGGCCTCTCACGACCGGCTCACCTGACCACAGGGAATATAAACAGACTGCAAGCCTCTAGGAAGGATAATAGAAATGATCGGGACAGGGCCCCGACCTACCCGTACTGTACAACAAAAGAACTGGACTACACCTCTAGAAATTCAGTCTCCGGATGACAGGAGCTGAATACTCAACCGCTGATGGGGATCACGTGGTATCGCCTGCTCGTCTATGGGTACCTGCAGGCAAGTAATGCAGCGCCCCACTGGGCGTCAGTACCGCTGGTACTGAGTATGTAAAGCAAACTGAATACATCTGAATACAAGTAATATAGCTAAAAATTCTGAATAGTAGGAGATAACTGAATCTGTAAGAACCGAAGGGATATCTGCAATCAATAACATAACTGTCAAAACTGAAATAAGAAGGAGTAGATAACTGTCTGATGGCGTAGATCATACCTGTTCTTAATCATACTGAAGGGAGTAGGAATTATACCTGGAGACGTATCATTCTACTACTAATCTGCTCGTATCTACTGTAATATAACATAACATACATAACGTAACATGGCATACACAACCTTACCCGACCCCCATAAGCCGGGAGGTACAATCAACACAGAATCTATACCCCTACCCCGGTCATCCCATCTCCTATACTGGCTGTAAGCATCCTGCCGGTCCCCTGGGTATGCACTTGGGCTCGCTGAGCCCCTGACTATAACTGCATCTGAGTCCGGAGGACTCCTGAATCTGCACCCGGGCGTATCCGCTCGACTGGGGTGTGTAAGGCCGATCAAGGCACAAATATAGGGAAAAACTGGCATCCCATCTTCGTCCCCTGGCGGGACGGCATGCCACTCCGTAGAGTGACGTATCCTCGTCCTCTGGCGGACGAGTCGATACAGCTATTAACCCTGGGCGGTTATGGATGCTAGGTAATCCAACCCCAAACAATACAACGGTCTCAACTGGTAATACTATCTGTGTATCTCACATGCTGAGGCTCCTAGGGGTAAAGTATCATATATATTACATGCTGGGCTAATGATAGTAATCTGTACGTATTTAATACGTGCTGAGGCAGGTAAAGATGTATAAATATGAATATAGTCTCCTGCCGGGCTGTACTGAGCAAATGCCACATAAGATAATGTTTCTGCTAAAACTCTGCTGTTTACTAAGTTTCTGCATACACTATATGCTGGACTAGTGATAGAAATATGTACATACTTAATACATGCTGAGGCTGGAAGTACTATATATGTATGTATGAATATAATCTTTCTGCTAAACTACGTTGTATACTGACTTTCTATAGTAACATGATTTACTAATCCTGACATGCTTTCTGAACTTCATTTAAGTCTGCTATTCTATTTCTGAAGTGCTTTACGGGTATTGCATTACTATACGGGGTTTCAACTGAATACAACCATATCCTGACATGGCATATCACATTACATACTGAGTATACTGGGCAATCTCTAATACTTGCGTTAGAATCTGTATCATACTGATAGGTTTCATATACATTACAACCCAATGTTTCTCACATCATACCAATATTCATAATAACGCAATACTCGACTTCTGAACATTCTACTGGTCCGTAATTTATTACACTATACTGATATCACTTAACTTGCCGAAGGAAACTAACTTTACATACCTTATCTTCGACTATTCGTCCGTCGGACGAGGCTCGGCCGGTACTTCAACTATTTTCTCCCAACTGCATTCATAAATACGTCAATCAATACTAAATACAGCTTTATTGTAAAGAGCAACGTTACTTTCGATATAGTTTATAGCCTAAACTTAGGCTTATCAAAAGACGGTCGAAAACTCGCTATTTTTCAGCGGCCCAGAAGGGAGAATTATTTACTTCTCAGCTAGGAACACATAGACATTAATTTAGAGCAATTCTACTTACTTTAGTTCGGCGGCTCGCCGATTCGTCGGCCGTATTTCGCAAAACTAACTCCGTAGAAATGCTCTCTGCTGCTAAATACCTTGGTATCTAGGATTAATTTGGGTTTGGACAGCGTTTGGCAGCGTAATCGGACGAAAATATTTAATTCCCCTTCGTTTTTCTCTGTTTACAGCGCTCTCTGGAAATTTTTATAAGTATGAATGACTTCCAACTGAAGTGGGGGCTTTATATACTTGGGCCTGGACACGGGCAACGTGTCACGGAGCCATCGCGGAGGCCTCACCTCCATGACACGCTGCCATCGCGGAGGGGCTCTGCCTTGGCTCCTCCCGCGATGGTTCGACAGGTTTCTCATCCGATCTTTTCCCGGGCCTTTCCCTAGCACGTATGGCTTTCAAATATGCTTAACCAACGTGCGTATAGGTCATCTAAGTGCCGGAAATTCTACGGGGTGTAACATAAGGAAATAACAAAGTACATTGACATAACTGATTTAACATGCAACCATCTTCTTATGAGTCACATACAGCTATATATATGAAACTTTCTTTTAGATCTCATGTTCTGAAACATCATCGAACTCATGCATAAGGGTCAAGTTCTAATCATTCAATAAGAGCTGAATCCGAGACTAGTATCACATACTGTACTGGATCACTACTGGTAACTTAAACCGATTTTCATTATATTAAATCTGATGTAATCTGAAACCTGAGTAATACGAAACTGAATCATACTGAAAACATAACTAAGGGAGTCATTCTCTGTTATGGAGGAATCCTGACTGAGCTAGGGAGTCACTCTCTGCTATGGAGGATCCCGACTGAACTAGGGAGTCACTCTCTGCTATGGAGGATCTCAACTGAACTAGGGAGTCACTCTCTGCTATGGAGGATCCCGACTGAACTAGGGAGTCACTCTTTGCTATGGAGGATCCCCACTGAACTAGGGAGTCACTCTCTGCTATGGAGGATCCCGACTGAACTAGGGAGTCACTTTCTACTATGGAGGATCCCTACTGACCAAGGGAGACATTCTCAGCTATGGAGAGTCCCTGGCTGACTAGAATATGAGGAGTATTGATCTGACATTGTATATCTTGTCTATGCTACTACATCTAGTCAAAAACATGAACATACGCTGCTTTCATCATATAATATTCATTTTGAAAGGATTGGGGCTACTTTCTACTAACAACAAGCCCAATATTCTGAAATATCATTCTCATGCTTTATCATCATAATCCATATCGTCATGGAGCCATACCAGTATTTCTTCAAAGGTCTTATATTAGTGAGCATCTTTAAATTCACATCATGCATAATACTTCCCCAACATTTAAGTTCTGGATTCATATCATTCGACATATATCATAGAGTCATTCATGATCCATAGGTCTTATTCCTGCCTTAATATGCGCACATTGATTCATAAATTCTAGATTTATGGAAAGCCATATGTTTAAATGATAACTTATACGTTTACATCGAGATCATGTAAGAAGCATACATTTTCATTTCATAAGACCCATTTTGAGATTTACCCCAATTCATGAGAAGGATGCATTAATTAAGCCATTATCATAGATTTACCTCATACCTAGTCAGTTCCGTCGAAAGCATAAGGAGAATACATATTTTACATTCAATTAATCAAGCCCATACGCCCTAATCTCATCTCGACATATTTAGCAAATAGCGCACTCTAACTATTAGAGAAATCTTACAATCTTCACATATTTCATACATAGATGCAAGTCATGGGTTCAATTGATTGAATAATAATAAAACCCCAATCATCATTCAAGACCTTTCATGAAGAACATTCTAACATCATACATTTCACCATATAGCACATAATTCAAGATATTCAAATAGTTTATAATCACAATTAGCTCATAATTCTAGTGGGTTTTAGAATTCAAGGAAACATTGAAGAAATCACCCATCAATTTAAACCCTAGGTCATGCTTTTTTAGAATAATTGAAATTAGGCTTTTGATAAAACATTTTTGGTCAAAAGGATGGAAGAATATCCTTGTTGAAAAACCCGCATACCTGCTTCGAAGAATCTCACACTTGAACTTGACCTTGTAGCCTTTGCCTTGAAGAATCCTTGAACCTTAAGAGAGAGGAGGAAGAAAGGTTTGAGAGAGTATTTTAAGAGAAAGAGAGATTAGACTTAGAAAAACCCTTAAAAATGTCCCCTAAAATGCTTAAAACGAAGTCGCTTAAAAGTAGGAGCATAGATTTTACCAAAATACCCTAGAGTAAAACATGAAAAATCTGTCGAGCTGGGACCACGACCCTCACCATGAGTCTTTGGTCCTTACCACGACTCGTGGTATTCGTCTGTTAGGTGCACTAGAATTTTCTTCACGGCTTCAGCTTCTCCAAACAACGACCGACAGGATGAGTCGTTATTACATCTAATGACCCGTCGAAACCTTCTGTTAATTTCACTGGACTAACCCCTGTGTCCCCTCCCACGATCGATACCACAGGTCGTTGCT
Source organism: Datura wrightii (assembly GCA_035772735.1). Taxonomy (NCBI): domain Eukaryota; kingdom Viridiplantae; phylum Streptophyta; class Magnoliopsida; order Solanales; family Solanaceae; genus Datura; species Datura wrightii. Next base: position 101,523,843 of record JASDFA010000027.1, on the reverse strand, counting down.
AGCTTCAACAACCCATTACAATCATCCGTTGCCACTGACTTGAAACCCTAGGCTCCAACCTACGACCACTTACAATGACCTGTCAAAGACACCAACGAGTCGTTCCCTCTGAAAGCCTCAAACTGAAACCTTTCCACGATTGTATCCAATGGGTCGTTGTTACGTACAATGACTCATACCTTTTCTTCTGGCATCAAAACACGTGGCACCAGATCCTGGATCCCATCCAATGACTTCCTTCAACGACTCTTTAGAGAAACCAACGACCTGTTAGGCGAGTCATTTTGAAGCACTGAGGCATATTTTCTGCTGAGCACTTTTCAAACTCCGAGTTTTAAATCTTGGGAACTTTTGGGGGTGTTACAATAAGCCTCTAACATGTCTGAAGAGCTGACGTGATAATACACCCAAGTAGCTCACTAAAGTCTAAAAACTAAAATAACATTACTTAACATCAAACTGAAGGTCCTCGAATGATGAGGACTCACCAATGAGAGAAATTGACTAAGTTGTGGGAAAACTGGCTAGTGACGAAACTTAGTCTGATCGTGTGAACCTATATCACGAAAGGATACAACATAGAATATGCAGTCAGCACTTGAAATATACTGAATATTCAAGGTAAGTAAAACATGCTAAGTAAGTATAAACTAAAATAATGCATATAAACTTAAATCATAATATCATGAGAGTAAGGACTGCATGTTGATGTCTGAAAACATGTATAGTCATAAACTGAATTTCATATCTGAATAGAATGACCCAAAGTTTAAATAGAATCATATGGCTTGCCATAGATGCAATCACAAGTAAACGCTTATAATTGATCGTTAGGTCAAACCTGCTGAAAACATAATATCATAGGTCATAAGCATGTATAACTAAAATTAGGAGGAACAATGGGAGATTCGTCACAACCAACACCATCACGATAGAGCTTATGTGATGCCTCAACTATCACACTCAAGTGGGTCAAGCTGTCAAAGTCCTTGCCAAGGCTAAGGACACTACGATGATATTGATATAAAGCTGAAGGACGCTTTGAGGGAAAGGGAAGCTCACAAGGGAGGCCCCAATATAAATATATACTATGTTGGCACGTAGTTCTAAGACTAGGGAACCTTGAAACCCCGAGCCTACTCGGTGCTAAAACCTGCTCCCAAAAACATCCATAGTGCTCACCTCTTTTTTCTACGAAGCTGAAATCATAATTACATGCATAGTCTGAACTTTGAACATGGGGAGTCTTGACTCCAAAACATATGATAAGTTGATCTTATTAGCCTTGGCTAAATCATGAAAACATATTTAACTTGTATGGGCTTTCCCAAATCTTAAAATCCTGCATACTTGAAATAGACTTCATATGTCAAAATCATGGATTCATAAATGGGTAATTTATATATATTCTTTCATACTAGGTATCTCATCGTACTTGAAATCATGAATCATAAACTTGACTTTTCATAAAACTTGCATAATAGGTCATAATTTCTAATAATTTAAAATCATGAATTTAAGATCAAATTTTGTATAAAATCTGCCCATAAATCTAAAAATATATTTTGGAATATGAAGGGAATTGACCCAAAAATAAATCATAGAGAATTTCATAAAATTGGGTTAAAACCCCATAAGATCATGAAAAATCTGAACTTGAATTCATAGAATTGAGAAGAATTTTGAGAATGAGAGTGAAAGAAACTCTCATTTATAGCCCTATATACCTGGGTGAGCAAAATATACACTTGTCTTTGAAAATCCAAGAAATTTGGAGAAAAACTTTAAGGATTCAAAGCTTGATCTTTAATAGAAAACCTCTAAACTTGCATGCATGAGAGTTGAATGAATTAGAATAGGTTAAACTTCCTTAATACAGTTGTTTCAAGCTTAAAACAATGCAGTTTAGGACTTAGGAGCTTAGAAATTACGAAAATACCCTTACTGATTCGTCCGAAAAAATGACTCTACTAGTCACCACGAGCGACCAACGAGTCGCTGGGTTACCAGACGACTTGTGGTCCTAACTCGTTACCACCACTAGACTAGTCCTCATTCACTAGACTTCCTTACCCCACAGACAACTTGATGATTCATTAGGGGCATGACGACTCGTCCCCTTCATTCGTGTTATACCCCATTTTAACTTGGATCAAAGCGTAGTACAACATATTGGTGATTCCTCAATTAAATAACTCAAGGAGTCGCCACCTAAGTATTTTTAAAGGTGAATTAGGACACCTAAATATTAACTATGTAATGCTAAAATTAGACTCCAATTTTTATGGTTTACTTAACTTGTATAATTCTAGGTAAGGGTTCTAATTATCTTAAAGGGAAGGGGTTAAGCATCCTCTAAAATCCGTTAAAGACTGTCAACCAACCAAACTTAGGTTATTTAAAAAAATTGTTAAAACAGAAATATATAATAATAATAATAATAAAATCTTGTTAAGGATAATAGCGCATGTCTATTGTTTTTAATTTATATATTTATATAAAGGAGAGACTTTAACTCGATGACGTGGCATGCTTCATTGATTAGAAAAGCTATTTATTCTTTTTGCTATTTTTGTTTGCATTTTCTTCAGATCTTTAGAGTTTTAATTCTATTTTTCTTATAAGGTGCTTTCTTTAAAAACCAAAAGTCACTTTCATTAACTCCTATTCATTACACCATACCACTTTTTCATCTTCTGCACTTTCTCAACAATTATAATATTTTTCCCCTGCAATTTTTTCTTAGATGGTCTTTTCTCTTTCTATGAAATTACATGTATTCTCTATTTTCAATGGGACTTTTTAAATGAGTACCATCAACTTTATTCCTTTTTATCTATTACTCATGATCCATATTTTAATATCCCAAAAAAAATCAAAAAAACTTTCAAATCGTATATGTCAGTTTATAATAAAGTCAGGAGATTTTTCATACATGACTAGAGTGTCTTATGGAGCAAATGTCAAAGGTATGTTTGGGTCATTGCAAATTTTTGTCTATTTCTTAGATGACACTTCAACTCTTAAAGGATTAAATCTACTTTTTGATTTTTTAGGTTTTAAATTTTGTGAAATAATTTGTCAGTCATTACAATTTATTTTTTATGAAGTTCGTGGTATTATGATGGACTTCTCATTTTACTATTTTTTTATAGAATTACCTTCACTTTTGATCATACAAATAATATTATGGATTTGCGATAACTTGAGGATCTCAAAAATGGATTTTGGAATTGAGGGATGACTTGAAGATGAAAAAAAGAAGAAGATAACTTTGTGTCTCTACCAGAAGCTTCAAGTTACATGTATATAGGGCCCAAAAAATATTAAACAAGTCAGAGATTAGTAATTTTGTTGTGAGATACATGTATTCTCTTTTTTCTATGAGAGTTTTCAAATGATTTACCATCAATTTCATGCTCTTTTCATCTATTACTCATGATCCAAATTTTATGCTTTTATATCCCTCAAAAACAAACAAACAAAAAAACCTTTCAACGGTATATGTTAATTTATAATAGAAGTTAGGAGATTTTTCATGCATGACTAGAGTGTCTTGTAGAGCAAATGAGAAAGGTGTGTTCAAGTCTTTGCAAATTTTTGTCTATTTCTTCGATGACACTTCAACTCTTTAAGGAGAAAATCTACTTTTCGTGTTGTTAGAATTTAAATTTTGTGAACTAATTTGTCAATTATTAAAATTTATTTGTTATGATGGGTTTCTCTTTTTAGTATTTTTTGTAAAATTACTTTCAAGTTTTGATTATATAAGTAATTTACAGACTAACGACTACTTGAGGATCTCAAAATAAATTTGGGGATTGAGGAATGACTTGAAGATAATAAAAAAGAAGATATCTGCATAATTTTTTTATCCAACTTTGTGTCTCTACCAGAAGCTTCAAGCTATATGTATATAGGGCCCAAAAAACTTCAAACAAGCCAGAGATTTGTGATTTTGTTATGAGATACATGTATTCTCTATTTTCTATGGGAGTTTTAAAATGATTTACCATCAATTTTATGCCTTTTTCATATATTACTAATGATCCAATTGTTATGCTTTTATATCCCCGACAAACAAATAAATAAAAAAGTGTCTTGTGTAGCAAATGAGAAAGGTGTGTTCAGATCTTTGCAAATTTTTGTCTATTTCTTTGATGACACTTCAACTCTTAAAGGATCAAATTTACTTTTATATTTATTAGGTTTTATATTTTGTGTACTAATTTGTCAATCATTACAATTTATTTCTTAGGCAGTTCATGTTATTATAATGGGCTTTTCATTTTACTATTTTTTGTAGAATTACCTTCATGTTTTGATTGTATAAGTAAATGGGTGTTTAGGTCTTTGCAGATTTCTGTATATTTCTTAGATCACATTTCAACTCTTAAACGAGCAAATCTACTTTTCATTTTGTAGTTTTAAATTTTGTGAACTAATTTGTCAATCATTACAATTTATTTTTTAGAAAGTTCATGGAATTATGATGGGCTTTTCCTTTTACTATTCATCATTGAATTACTTTCATGTTTTGATTATATAAGTAATTTACAGATTGACGACTACTTGAGGATCTCAAAATAAATTTTGGAATTGAGGGATGACTTGAAGATGAGAAAAAAGAAGACATCTACGTAATTTTTTTCATCCAACTTTGTGTCTCTACCAGAAGCTTCAAGTTACATGTATATAGCACCCAAAAAACTTCAAACAAGTCAGAGACTTGTGATTTTGGTATGAGATACTTGTATTCTCTATTTTCTATGGGAGTTTTAAAATGATTTACCATCAATTTCATGCCTTTTTCATATATTATTGCTAATTCAAATTTTATGCTTTTATATCCCCCACAAACAAATAAATAAAAAAATCATTCATGTTATCACATATTTGTATTATAGTTAATGTATATAAAGGTATTTGTATTGTAGTGGATACATGTGTTTATATTATAGTGAAAGTCTATCTTTTGGAGAAAAGTTAGGAGAAATTTTCCCTATAAATAGAGGGGTTCTCCTTCATTGTATTTCATCACATCAAGAGAAATAAGAACTTCTCTCCTTCTCTCTCTACAATATTCTTGTTCTTTCTTTATTATTTCATAACACGTTATCAGCACGAGTCTCTGCCTTGAGCACTCACTTGAGGTAAGAAAATCAAAGTTTCTTTGAAAATATGAAGGTTATTTATTTCTTGATATTTATGTCTTTACTAATAAGAATATTGATTTTGTTTATAGATCTGAGAATGACTTATTGATTCACTTGGCAATTCATGCCTCATAATTGTTCCGGAAGAACAAACATTGTGGAAATATATTTGTTCCAGCAGAACAATATATATATATATATATGAATGATCACTAGAAGTGATAATATTTTCACATGTAATTATAATAAGCTTATGAAAATATGGATGCAATGGGTCTTGGAAACACCATTAAAAGTGAAAACAAAGCATCAAATCAAGATCGTGCTAAGGCTATGATATTCTTGCGTCATCATCTTGACGAAATTCTTAAAATTTAATATCTCACGATTAAGGATCCACTTGTTTTGTGGAATAGCCTAAAAGAAAGGTATGACCACCTGAAGATGGTCATACACCCAATGGCACGATATGATTAGATCCATCAAGACTATAAGTCTGTTCATGAGTATATCTCATCAACATTCAAAATTGTTTCTAAGTTGAAAATATGCAAGAGAAATCATCTACGATATATGCATGTCTCAATTTGCTCCCGAAGTAGCAATATCTTAAAAGAGGTTTTAAGCTATCATACCTTATGTGGTTAAGGCATATTTAGATGATCATGTTCCATTCTTGAAGAATGAGAAATTGAGAACTTTTGATAAATGTTACAAATATAGATCTAATACAAATCTAGTCCCTGAAGTGAATGTGACAATACTTAATAAAATCTTGAAATTTACTCCCGAAGTAGTAAATCTAAAATTTACTTCCAAAGTAGTAAATATAAAATTTACTCCTTAAGTAGTAAGAATTAAACAGCTATTCCGGAAGTAGTAAGACTCTTCAAAAGTAAATCTTGCAATTTACTCCTGTCTTACAATTTACTCCTGAAGTAGTAAAACCTGCAATCTACTCTCGAAGCAGTAAAAGTTTGAAATAATGAAGTTTAGAACTCAATATTTAGTATTTATTTCTTGACACCTGCAGTGTCTGAATTTGCTTTCATGATACCAAAAGTATTTAAGCAATATTAGATAGTGTAAATTAATGATCAAGGTCTGCAAAAGAACGTGATTGTTTGTCAACAAGAATCATGACACCAGTAATGTCCAAATAATGTTATGAAAAATAAATTGAAAGCTCCTAAAGAGTATATTTATTATTATGTCATTCATCCCATATTGTAGTACAAAGTTGTTATGATTAAAACACAAATTGTAGTAAACCTGAAGTTTACCAACTATAAAAATGGTTATCATATGGAGACAACAAATGATTGGGAGATTAAATATCTCCAAAGTACCATGGAAAGGTTATCCGATTTGTACTACAAATATACGCGTGATGAAATTACATGCTATAGTAAATCAGAAGTTTATTGATGTGAAATTCATGACATAGTAAATCTGAAATTTACTAAAATAAATAACACATGTCATGGTAAGCCTGAAGTTTACTAGTACGGATTATTATCAGTTGACGTGACCATTTTGATCATCCTGATATGATGTGTTAATTGAGTATTGCAATATATATATTGAAGAACTAGAAGATTCTTCAAGAAATCTTTTATATTGTTTATTCTCATGACAAGTTGATTATACCAGCTATTGATGGGACTGAATCCCTAAATTCTGAAAAGTGTAAAAGGTGAATATGGGCCTATTCACCAGCTATGTGATGTCTTAAGTAGATGCATCCATAAGATGGTCACACGTGCATTCATTGTCAACCTGTAGTTTGACATTGACAAAGATGCTTACTCAACATTAATTGAGTTAAAAGTATAATTTTCAGACTGTGTAATCAAGACAATTTATCTTGATAATGCTGGTTTATATATAAGCTGGTTTGACATTAAATGCCTCCGATAAATAGTTAAACCATTGCTTATGAGAACAAAACTTAGTGAGTTGGTCTATCATATGATATATTACATACAATAACACTTGTATGCTGACCAATAAATTATGATTAATCCTCCTTCCAATCAATTGGTTCTAGGTCAGGAACCAAATATTTTCATCTAATAACTTTTGATGTATAATATATGGTTAATGAATCTATCATGATACACATAGATGAATTCCCCAAAGAAGATCGGGATGCATGTTAGTTTTTCTAACATGAGGAGGAGAAAATAAGCAGCTAAGAAATATATTGTGAATTATTATTAGTATGATCCTCCTTCAAAATAATTCAAGTCAAAGTGCCTGAAGCATTTGCTGACCTAAAATTATTTTTATATTTCAGCTGCAAAAGCTCCTATTAAATTTATGTCCCTGAAGGACAGAGTCTACAATATGCATGAAGCATTGTAGATCAATCGGTTTCTTTTGCAATAATCTTTGGAAAAAAAAATGGAGAAAATAATCATAATAAGGAGGCAATGTGCTCTTGAAGAGCCTACGACATAACACTTCATGAAACCTCATGAGAGGTTTAGGTACCTAAGAAATACATTGAAATTGATGAGATCTCAATGAGTTATGTCCAATTGCAAACCGATATAAATGATATGCCGTCGACGATATCTTTGATACAATATAGCGCGTAATATTGTAAAAGATTGTGAGGATCTGAATTCATATGCCGTCGACGATATCTTTGATACAATATAGCGCGTAATATTGTAAAAGATTGTGAGGATCTGAATTCTACATCTATTAAAGCATGCTGATGTAGAAATAATTATCAAGTGAAGTGATGCGTATTGATAAGCATAAAGCTTATTGGACCTATATTCCAGACACTAGAAGATGTCACGCATTTAAATACTAATTAATGTTATCACTTGACAAAACTTGTATGAAAATCATGAAGGATTCGAAATGCCTAAAGCATTTACAAGTTTCTTTAAACTTGTTCATAATTCTTATATGAGGAAAATCAAATAAGTAAACAACATCAGAGTTTTTTGTACTTGCTATTTATGCTAATGACATAAACCTCATTGCAACTCTAGCAGAGCTTCAAAAGGCAATTGATTATATAAAGAAAGAATTTGAGATGAAAGATTTGGGAAAGACAATTTTGTCTTGGTCTGCAAATTGAACATTTAGCAGAAGATATCTTTATACAACAATCTGCCTATACTAAGAAGGTTGCCAAACGATTTTATATGGATGAATCACATTCATTAAATACTTCGATGGTTATTCAATCACTTGATGTGAATGATAATTTGTTTGATCTCAAGAAAAGAATGAGGAAATCCTTGGTCCTGAAGTACCATATCTTAGTGTGATTGATGCACTAATATATTTTTCTAATACTACAAGGCATAACATTTTGTTAATTTATTAGCAAGACGATCTTGTTAGTTATGCTAATGCAGGGTATTTATCTGACCCACACAAAGCTCAATCTCAAACTGGCTACGTGTTCATTTGTGGAGGTACTGCCATATCTTGGAGATCTACAAAGCAGTCTGTCATAGCTACTTCATCAAATCATGTTGAGATAATACCTATTCATGAAGCAAGCTGAGAACGTGTGTGGTTAAGGTCCATGATACATCTCATTAGATAAAAACGTGATTTGAAATGTGACAAAGTACCCACAATTTTGTATGAAGATAATGCTGCATGCATAGCACAATTAAAGGGAGGATTCATAAAAGGAGATAGAATGAAGCACATATTGCCAAAGTTTTTCTACACACATGAGCTCCAAAAGAATGGTGATATTAACGTGCAATAGATTCGTTCAAGTGATAATGTGGTTGATTTATTCACAAAATCTCTACCAACTGCAACTTTCAAGAAGATGTGCACAAGATTGGGATGCAAAGATTCAAGGATGTTCTAATTAGGGGGAGTTAAACGTGCTGTACTCTTTTTTCCTTACGAGGTTTTGTCCCACTGGGTTTTCTTTGTAAGGTTTTTAACGAGGCATCCAAAATGCGTATTATTAGATATGTGTACTCTTTTTCCTTAACTAGATTTTTTTCCACTGGGTTTTTTCTAGTAAGGTTTTAACGAGGCACATTATCTATCAAATAGACATTCAAGAGGGAGTGTTATAAACATATTTGTATTATAGTGAATGTCTATAATGGTATTTGTATTGTTGTGGATACATGTGTTTATATTATAGTGAAAGTCTATCTTTTGGAGAAAAGTTAGGAGAAATTGTCCCTATAAATAGAGGGGTTCTCCTTCATTGTATTTCATCCCATCAAGAGAAATAAAACTTCTCTCCTTCTCTCTTTCTCTACAATATTCTTGTTCTTTGTTTATTATTTCATAACAATTCAATTGTATATTTCAGTTTATAATAGAAGTTGGAAATTTTTTGTATATGACTAGAGTGTCTTATGTAGTAAATGAGAAAGGTGTGTTCGGATCTTTGCAGATATGTATCTATTTCTATGATGACACTTCAACTATTAAAATATTAAATCTACTTTTTGATTTTTTAGATTTTAAATTTTTTGAATTAATTATCAGTCATTACAATTTATTTGTTATGTAGTTCGTGGTATTATGGTGAACTTCTCATTTTACTTTTTTTTTGTGGAATTACCTTTATGTTTTGATCATATAAGTAATTTACAGATTGACAATAATTTGAGGATCTCAAAGTGAATTTTGGGATTGAGGGATGACTTGAAGATGAGAAAAAAGAAGATATCTGCATAATTTTTTCATCCAACTTTGTATCTCTACCAGAAGATTCAAGTTACATGTATATAGGTCCAAAAAAACTTTAAACAAGTAGAAGATTTGTGATTTTATTGTGAGCAAAATATTCGACATCACTCAAGGTACATGTATATATTTTAGGTGATTATGCTAAGCGAAAAATGAAATACATGTCAATACTTTTTCTTTCGATTATAAAAAGGGAGAACCATTTCAATCCTGAATATGATTTCCTCTTGCTCCTATGTTTTGTGCGTCTTTTTTAAACACTTTGCTCTGAAGTAGGAAAGTAAAATTACTGCAATATTGTTTCACGACATTCCTGAATTGATTTAAAGATTTGCTTAATTCGAAAAAAATGAAATATTTTTTCCCCAAGACAATGTGTTTGATTTGGTATCTTATCAACTATATACTCTTAAGTGTAAATTTTGGAGATGTAACTTTTGATAATTTCATTTAAAGAATCAAATGTAGTTGTTGAATTGTTTTTGTCTTTTTTTTTATAATAGGTTATGTCTTTTGTTTTATGATGCGCGTGTGCTTGATGGACTATAATATTTTTGGTTACTTATTCATTGGTAATATTACTCGTTACTTGAAGAAGCATGTATGTTCTTATTATTTGTTTTTTGATATTTGATTTTGATGGTAGTTTTGAATGTTTGATTAGGAATATGAAAGAACAATGGAGAGAATTAATCCCACAAAAATTCATAAATTTCTTAACATCTGGACAAGGAAATGACCATTATGTATTCACTTTTTAGCATGATAATATATATCATTATCTTTTTTTGCTTTTTGTATGTTATTCCTATGGTTTTTCAATTCTTGTAGATCACCAATAATTTTAACCATGTCCATTATTTTTATCCATTATTTTTCCTCTGTATCTCTTTTATATATTCTTAGAACATATATGCTTGAAAATATTTGATGTAATTAAATACATAATAGTACTATTCTGTAACCAACTTAGGGGTCATCTACTCGCTATCTTTCTTGAATATTTTTTTTGCAGGAAATTTAGGATTGATATGATATACTCATTAACTATGATAATTAAGGTGAACAATAAGATTTGAACTTTCACTAATAGAAACGAAGAACGGAGTACAAAAAAGATGAACAAGGACGACTCTTATGTAGGAGATGTGGGCTTTTCAAGTGTTATGTGCCTTAAATTATATATTGATGAAATATTGCTACTTATATTATTTCTAAAAGTTGGTTTCCAATGAAAAGATTAGTTTCGTTTATCAACTTGAAAAGACATAATTGAATCAAGAATCAGTTTCAAAATCCAAGTTGGAAGAACTGGGATACCAATAAAGTCTATCATAACCTTTTATTTTTCTGTTTTATATAAAGTATGAAATATATTAATTGTATCTTCCCAGTTTAACCTGATAATGTTAGGATAAATTATTGTACCTCAACAAATAATGTCTCATTACAACAACTATAAGCCCTTATCCCAAACATACATAAGTTAGTTATACGAATAATCATCTTGCCTATCACTTTTCATTTATGATTATAACCTATGTTGCTAAGATCCTCCATAAATGCTATCACAATTGCGTTGGATCTTCGAAAAATACATAGCTTTTGGAGGAGAATATTATCAAGATAAAAGAATATAGTTACATTTGTTGGTTAAACAATTATATCTTATACATCTATGCAAGTCCTGGTAAAAAGTTTATCCAGCAGTTTCTTTTGTGTAATAGTTTATAGTCGGCCTACCAAGCATGCTCTTTTTCTTTGTAATTAGTAGATAATACATCATTTGTAAATTATTTATGACTTTAGTATGTGTATAATTTTTTTACTTTGTAAAGTAACTCTACTTTTTTGCCAACATAAAATTTAATAGTCAAGTATAATCTCTTCATTAATTGATTAGTATAAAGTTGTATGTATGATTTGTTTTGGGATATCGAAATTATCTTAACGTCCTGAGTTGATATTGAGCTTCTTCACATGACTGCTTTACATTAAACAATTTTTTTTTACATTTTAATTAACTTTCAAGATATTTCATCCTATATTTATCTAATTAAGATGTTTAAATATTTACTTTAATTGGTAAATTCACATTCTTATTAATTGTATTTGATGATATCACTTTTCATGCATAAATAGTTAAAAGATACACGTAGGAACATCTCATTCACCAAAATGAATCCAAGCATGCATAAGTAAGGTTATGCAATCCATTCAAGTTATCTGATTTAATCGTTCAGGGTTGCATATCTCTGAAGTAGAAAATGAAATGTAGCAGTATTTTATTGGCATGGTACCATCTTTCATAGAAAATCCCTTTTTGCTTGAAGTAGATAGAGAATTCGGAAGGTCTGACAGCACTGTCATTTGTATTTATCTTTCATGTATTTATTTGTTTAGCTGACTTTCTCTTAACGATAATATATAGTAATATATTTCATATTTGGTGCATCAATGACAGTGCAAAAACAATAATATTAAAAGAAAATATTATAAGTATTTCGGAGAAGATTTCTATTCATATATGATATATCGGACATGCTTTTCACCCTAATGAGAGAAAAGACTATTACATTTATGCTTGTGGATTTATAATTCAAGATTGTTGTATCTTTTTATTTATTTATTAAGATTATTTTGGACACTATTTTTAAGAGGGAGCAACAATAGGAAAAGTTTCTATTTTCTGTTGATTTACTATAATTATAGAAGCTTTATTTATTCGATATTACTTTATAAAACATTCAAATTTTACTTAAAAAGAGATTTGATTAGTTTAAATATTAGACATGTCTTTTATAAATAAATATTAGTTGAAGTATTTTTCATATTTATTATTTTTCTATGAATTAATTTATATTAAATGATCACCTTAGCAAGTTCAATTCTATTTTCAAATGATCGCGCGAAGTGCGAGCAAATTAACTAGTTTTAAAAAAATAAAACTAATTTTAAAGAACTCTGGCTAAAATTTAAGACTTGTTCACTCTATAAATAACAGAATAAATTATTATTATTATTATTTTTTGCAAACCTTCTTCAACCTTAAAAATTGTTGATGATATAGATAAAATCATTTCACCCTTATTTATAAAATATCAGCGAAAGAAGAAAATTTTTTATAAAATCACAACATTTTCAATCTTTTCTTTTTTTATTTAAAAAAAAAAAGGGTTAGCCAAACTTTCAAAACGAAAAGTTCAAGGTTAGAGTATTGCAACATGATCATGCCAATTCAAAAGAAATGGTCATGTTTTTCTTTTTCTTTTCCCTTTTCTTTCTTTCCTTTTCTTTTTTTTTTAACTGAAAAAAGGGTTTCTTTGGTTTATACCATCAAAACATTTGCCTTAATTAGTCAAGCCTCATTTTGAGACCATGTGATTTTTTTTATTTATTGGAAAATTCCTTCATATCCGAGATTAAAAAGGAAGATTTCAAAAAATAATTTTTTTTAAAAAATCATTTCTTGCGGGACAGATTTATTTAAAAATATTAAATACGTTAGATAAAATAGAGTGTGTGTGTGTGTGTGTATATATATATATATAATATATATAATTTAGAAATAAGCTTCCTTCTTTTCTCTTTTTCTTTTTAAATATGAAATAAAAATTCTAGCTATTTAAACATGAGTAAAACTAACGATTCCAGATAAAACCCCCCAAACACACAAGAAAATTAATAATTATATTTAATATAGATAAAATGAAGGATTAAAGAAGATAAAGACATTAGGAGCCCCCAAGAATTTCACTTGGTTTCTTGCTATCCGATATATTCTAAAGAAAAAGATATGTGATAACTCCGGATGATGATAGTTTTGAGTAACATTGAGTCCGTAAGACTCAATAATTTTCGAGAGTCTGAAATTAAGACTTCATTTTACTTCAAAGGTCATTCCAAAAATAAAAAAGAAGAGGATTAAGCAAACGTCCACTACTAATAGTAAATGCAAAAATAAATAAATAACAATAATAATAATAATAAAAGCAATCTAGAATCATGTTCCCGTCATTAAGTAAAGAAACTTAAACACAATTTATTCTACTAATTTAAACATATTAAAGATATACCATACATACAGATTATGCCTTATCAAAGGGAATTACTCTAAAATAATCAAAGACATACATATTAAAGCAAATTGCATGATCTTTTTAAAAATTTTTGACGGCAAAGAAAATTCTAAATTATGATTTCTACAAAGCTCAAATGAGGCTCTATCCTTTTAATTAGTCTTGGATCATAGTCAATAGTCAAAACCTCGAGATTTCGCAGTGATTCTCCATAAATAATTACTCGAAACAACCATTCATATCTCTGCTCCCAAAGGATAGAGGTCAAAACTTTCCTCAAAATGAAGAAGCAACCAAAATTGATTTCTTCCATTGCAGGACATAGGGAGAGAGAGAGAGAGACGATGTAGGGGAAAGAAAAGTCACGGTTGTTTGAAAAAAAAAACTGAAAACCCTAGAATATTTTAGGCTTTAAGGGTACATTGGATATTTTAGGTAGATTAAGTGGGGGTAAAATAGGTAGTTCATAGTATTAAGGAACCTAGGATTTTAATTGTTGAATTGCCTGACCAATAAAAATATGACACGTGGCAGGAAAGGTGTTGGGCATGTGCAAAGTGTGGGAGGAGTGTGTTTTGCGTGTGTTTTGGTCCGTTGGCGACTTATGTGGTGCTGAGGTGGTGCCTACGTGGACGCTACATGGACAGGAGAGAGAGAAGTGGGGGTCTGGTGGATTGGGCTTCCTTTTTAGGCTATTTTGATTGAATTAATAGATTAGAATTTATATAATTGGGCTAGCATGAATATTTTCTTCCTTATATTTCTTTGGGCTCCTAAATCAAGATTAAAAGCACTCCTTAATAAATTATTTATTAATATGTAATAAATTATTCAATAATAAAGATAACTACTAATACTTACGTAAAATTACATGACATCATGAGAATTACGCAATAATATTTATAAAGTATAAAATTATATAAATACTTCATTTGATAAAATAAATGCCACGCCTTTTTGCGAAAGATTAAAATTATTTATGATAGTCGTGATTGTAAAAAGAACGATGATGATAATAATAATTATAATAAATTCAATAATAATACCATTACTACTACTAATAATAATAATAATAATAATTATTATTATTATTATTATACAACAACAATAACAACAACAACAACAATAATAATAATAACAATAATAACAATAACAATAATAAAAATAAGAATAAGAATAAGAATGACGGTAAGTTATGTCTCCAGTTTAAATAAACAAATAAGTAAATAACGTATTATAATGTGTATAACAAAGATATTAAAATGCCTAATTTTAATAAAGCAAATAAGGATTATTAAATTATCAAAAATTATAATAAATACAAAGAAATAACTTGAAAGAAATAAGGGACAAAATTGGATGTCAACAGCTTGCCCCTCTTTGATAGGAGACGATGCAAGGATTTTTGGGAAAAGAAGTTGACTAAGTAGCTTATTTTGTCCCAACCGATAGAATTAGGATGGAACGAGTATGAAGAAATTTTGAGAGAGTTGTGATAACTATGACTAAGGGATCACGATTGATGCGAAACTTATAAAAAAATATTTTCCCAGTGTTGAAGTATGATGACATTGGGTATTATGATCTAGGGAACATATTTGAATTTTTAGAATTTAGAAAATGAAAGCAAATGGATTTAGACATCAGTTATCGATATAAGCAGAATCTTAAAGGGTAGAGTCGAGCAAAGTTCGAGGTAGACCCTAGACCTTTGTTGGAAATTCTGATTGTCCTTCCAAACAAATTGCCCCAGTTCATTGCTTAGAAATAGTTCCACATTGTGCTAAGGCTCCTGCGAAACTTAAAGTAGATAAAATAGTTAATTAATAAGTATTAAATGTAAAGCGATGCAAAATAAACACAAAAATAAAACCTCTTACGTGTTAATTTATGAAAATGCATCCTTGTAAGCTGAAATAATTTAGAAAATTATGCTTTTGATAAAACTTATTTAAAAATGGGATTTTAGGCCGCTGATTCATGAGAATGTGTCTTTCGACGATGATTAAAGAAAATGACGGCTTAAATTAAATAGTTCGTGAGGATGAGGTTCTTGAAAACCCAAATGATTTATGAGAATGAGACCTTTTAAATCAAAGGCTTATGAAAAAAATGAGATTTTTCAAGTCAAAGATTTATGGTGATGGCGTCTCTTGAAAGCAATGTATTTTGTAAAGCGCTTGTGCAGTATATTTGAAGCAATTGTGCATCATAACTGAAAGCAATCGTGCTGTGCATTTTACGAATTTATGTAGCACATTAAAAATAGTTGAAAGCAATGTGCAGTGCATTTTAAAGCATTCGTGCAGAGTATTTAAAGCGTTAATGCATAACAATTGAAGCTATGTGCAGTACAATATAAAGCATCTGTGCAGAGTATTTGAAAGTATTAGTGCATGGCAAGTAAAGCCATGTTTGGTGCATTTTAAAGAATTTATGCAGAGCATTTGAAAGCATTTATGCAGAGCAATTGAAGCCATGTGTAGTGTAATTTAAAGCATTTGTACAGAACATTCGAAAGTATTTATACGGTGCATGTGCAGTGAATTTGAAAGTATTTACATAAAGCAAAGAAAGTCGTTGTATTTGAAACTATTTTTGCATCAATACATTAGTATCATTAATTTATAAATATTAAAATCAGGGGTTTTGAGGATCATCGACACTTAAAAGGCATAATTCCTCCTAAATATTATAAAAAATGCAAACCGTCCGACATATAGTCCTTGTGAGGCTGTAACATTATTGACTTTTAGCTTCCACTATTTTGAAAAACCTACACTCAAAGAAAATTTGTAAGTTTTGGGGGGAGGTTGATTCACGTTGACTTTGAAGTTCTGGGTCTTGATACTTAATGCTTTTAGCTTTGTTTGGACTTGTAACCTCCGTTATTGTAAATCTTGGCTAATGAATGACAATAAAAATTATTGGTTGAAAAATAAAGTTATTTTTAAAGAAAGTACGCATATATGTATAATGGTTAAAAACTTCTTCCAAACTTTAAAATTGCGACATGTTTCTGAAACAAGGTGAACGTCCTTTATCAAAAGTCTTTCTCTTGTATGACGACTTGGTGATCACACACTTTTTGATGTATTCTTGAAAATATGCCCTTAAAACTGCCCCAGCTTCTGAAATATGAGGTATACTGAATTTTCAACATGATGAGACCGATCCTTATATAAGCTGCCTACATATCCCGCCAACAGAATCAGGCTGAGTATAGTTCATGAATATATTTCGGAGAAATTTAAAGCTAAGGGGCCGAACCCTCCACGGGTTGCCTATGTATCTCGAGGGAATTAGGTCAGACGTAGTTCGTTAATAAATTTTGGAGAAATTTAAAGCTAAGGTTCCAAACCCTCCATGGGTTGCCTACGTATCCTGAGGGAATTAGGCCAGACGTAGTTCGTCAATACATTTCGGAGAAATTTAAAGCTACGGGGCTGAACCCTCCACAGGTTGCCTATGTATCTTGAGGGAAGCAGGCCAGACATAGTTCATTTTACAAACAAAGGGATATTGTAAAAATCTACTCAAAGCGACCAAACCCGATGTAGATCTCCTACGTATTCCGCCGAGGAAATCGGATCGAAACTTAGTGTTCATTACATAAAGAGATGTTACAAAAATAAAGAGCTTCTAGACATCGTATCTCTTCATATAATCAATATTAATATATTTCGACCACACTTCGCCATCCATCTCTGCTAACAATGCTGCTCCAGTCAGTACTCAGCGAACCATGTAAGGCCCTTGCCAGTTAAGTGCAAAATTTCCTTTACCTTTAATTTGGTGCAGGAATATGCGCTTCAACACCAATTTCCCCGGTTTGAACTGCCTTAGTCTTACCTTCTTGTTGAAAGCTTTAGCCATACTATTCTGATAAAGTTGTCCATGACAGACTACATTCATCCTCTTCTCATCAATGAGCATCAATTGTGATGAGCATCAATTGTTCATATCGAATCTTTATCCATTCAGCATCACTCAACTCATCTTCTTGGATAATTCTTAGAGATGGTATCTCTACTTCCGCTTGTAACACTGCTTTCATTCCATAGACCAAAAGATAAGGCGTTGCCCCGGTTGAAGTCCTAATTATGGTGTGATATACAAGGAGGGCAAATGGCAAATTCTCGTTCCAATGCTTGTAATTTTCGATCATCTTCCGCAATATTCTTTTGATGTTTTTGTTGGCAGCCTCAATTGCTCCATTCATCTGAGGCTAGTATGGAGTGGAATTGCGGTGAGTAATCTTAAACTTCTCACATATCTCGTGCATCAGGCCTATTATGATTAACTCAAGGATTCTAAATCGGCAAATGATGTTATTGCTAACAAAATTTGCCACCACCTTCTTTGTCACTGATTTATATGAAGATGCTTCTACCCATTTTGTAAAGTTATCAATAACTATCAACATGAATCTATGTCCATTTGATGCAGATGGTTCAATAGGACCAATGAAATCCATGCTCCATGTCGCAAACTGCCAAGGAGAACTCGTCACATTGAGTTCATTTGGTGGCACTCGAATCAAATCGCCATGAATCTGACATTGATGACACTTTCGCACAAACTGAATGCTGTCTATTTCCATGGTCATCCAGAAGTATCTAGCCCTTAGAATCTTCTTTGCAAGAATGACCGTTCATATAAGGCCCATATGTACCCCCATGTATTTCTTCAATCAACTTGCTCCCCTCTTTGGAATCCATGCACCTTAACAATCCCAGATCCGGAGTCCTTCTATAAAGAATTTCTCCATTTAGTAAAAAGTGGTTTGCTAATCTCTGAAGTGTTCTCTATTGAACACTGGTTATGCCTTAGGGATAGTCTCCTACTTTGAGATACCTCTTAATATCATAGTACCAAGGTTCTCCACCCGTTTCTTCATCTACATGAAAACAATAGGCTAGTTGATCTTGTAATTTCACCTTGATAGGATCTATGTAATTCTTATATGGGTTTTGGATAATAGAGGTCAGGGTCACCAAAGCATCTGCGTACTCTTTTTGAGCCCTTGGACATGTTTGAATTCTATCTTGACAAATCTCTTGCATAATTCTTTCACGCAATGCAAGTATGAAAGTATCTTCACGTTCTTGGCCGTCCATTCGCCTTGCACTTGATGAACCAGTAGATCTGAATCACCTATAACCAATAACTCTTGTATGTTCATATCCACAAGCACTCTGAGTCCAAGAATACAAGCCTCATATTCTGTCATGTTATTGGTGCATGGAAACCTAAGCTTTGCAGAGATCGGATAATGTTGGCTAGATTCTGAAATTAGTACCACTCCAACTCCAACTCCTTTGAAGTTTGTAGCCCCATCAAAAATCATTCTCCATCCTGGATATTCCTCTGAAATATCCTCTCCAATAAACAAAACCTCTTTATCTGGGAAATAAGTTTTAAGAGGCCTGTCTTCTTCATCCACAGGGTTTTTAGCAGGATGATCAGCTAATGCCTATCGTTTGATGGCCTTCTGGGTAACATAAACAATATCAAACTCACTTAGAAAAATTTGCCATTTTTCGAGCTTTCCAGAAGGCATAGGCTTCTGAAAGATGTACTTGAGAGGATCCATTCTTGAGATGAGACAAGTGGTATACGCACACAGGTAATGCCTCAACTTTTGCGCTACCCATGTCAAAGCACAATAGGTGCGTTCCAATAAAGTATATCTAGCTTTATAAGGCATGAACTTCTTACTCAAGTAGTATATGCCCTGCTCCTTGTTTCCAGTTCCATTATGTTGTCCTAAAATATATCCAAATGCATTTTCCGGTACAGAAAAATACAATAGCAATGGTCTTCTAGGTTCTGGAGGCACAAATATAGGTGGATTAGACAAATACTCCTAGATCTTTTCAAAAGCTCGCTGACAATCTTCCGTCCATTGGGTGGCAGCATCCTTCTTCAGAAAGTTGAATATCGGCTCACAAATTACCGTTTATTATGCAATGAACCGACTGATATTATTGAGACGACCGAGGAAACTCATCACGTCCTTCCATCTCTTTGGAGGAGGAAAGTCTTGAATAGCCTTTATCTTTGAAGGGTCAAACTCTATGCCTTTTCTACTCACAATGAAACCCAACAGCTTTCCCGCAGAGACACCAAATGCACACTTTGCGGGATTGAACTTTAGATTGTATTGCCTCAATCAGTCAAAGAACTTCTTTAAATCTGTCAAGTGATCTGAGCTCTTCTGCGACTTGATGATGACATCATCCACATATACTTCAATCTCCTTATGGATCATGTCATGAAAAATAATAGTCATGGCTCTCATGTAAGTGGCACCTGCATTCTTGAGCCTAAAAGGAATTACATGATAACAATATACCCCCCAAGGTATGATGAATGTTGTTTTCTTGAAATTTTCTTCATTCATTAAAATATGATGACAGCAGGCGATGTAATCGACAAATGACTGCAACTCGTGCTTCGCACAATTATCAATAAGTATGTGAATGTTTAGAAGAGGAAAATAATCTTTTGGACTAGCCATGTTGAGATCTCGATAATCTACACATACTCTTATTTTTCCATCCTTCTTTGATACTGGCACGATGTTGGCTAACCAAGTAGGGTACTTTGTGACACAGATGACATTGGCATCAAATTTCTTAGAGACTTCTTCCTTGATTCTTAAGCTCAAATAAGGTTTGAACTTCCTTGGCTTTTGCTTTATCGGGGGACAAGATGGATCAATTGGCAATCTATGTGACACAATGTCTGTTCTTAGACCCGGCATATAATCATAAGACCATGCAAACACGTCCCCATATTGTCTCAAAAGATCAATTAGTTCTTTCCTTTGGGATGGAGTCAAATGAACACTGATTCTTGTTTCCCTCACTAATTCTGAATCTCCCAAGCTTATTATCTCGGATTCATCCAAATTTGGTTTTTCCTTATTCTCGAAATGCTCAACTTCTCTAGCCAACTCTTTAGGTTGCATATCTTCTTCATATTCCTCAATGTCTTGTTAATCATTTGAGACTTGCCTGCTTGTTTCATTACATGTCACATTCACAGTATTGGTAGAATTATTAATTTGCTTGTTGAAAGAAAAAAACAAAGGCAAAACAAATTAACTTAATGAAGAAAATTTTGAAATTAAGAATGCAAAAAGCATAGTCTGGATTTGGGATTTATGCTTTAAAAAAGTGGAGCCAAAACACATCAAGTTTAATAAACAAAATTTAGGCCTCAATTTTTAATCGTGTTGTTTCATTCAAAGTAATACAATTATCTACCAACACTCTAAGAGCACCGGGGATGGGGTACAAGTCCAGTTGTTCAAAGCATCTCCAGGCTCAGCATCCCAGATGGTTGGAGTCTCAGTGCAATCCACCAAAATCACGTTGCATTCAGCTTCTTCTTTAGCAATGAACAGGTTTTTGAGTCCTTCCATGAGACTATCTTCAGCAGCATCCTCTGATACTTGGGAAATAGATGCCTTAGCAAATGATTGATTCAAGTGTGGGATAGGCTTAGGCAAGATAATGTCACCTTTCTTTTTGAGATTAGCCAATGCGATTTCTTCAGGAGTAGGCTTGTATCCAAACCAAAAGTATCCTTCTGACCGGACAATTGAATTGGTTCCACTATTCCATCCAAATTCACTCCAAGACCCCGACCTAGCTTAAAACCATTCTTCAACCTTTCCCAGGACACCATCATAAGCACACGTGGCAATTTCAACCTTTCGACCTGAGTAGTTGTCACGATCCGAACGGAGGCCTGGATCATAGACATGGGACAAGGAACCCCGAGAGACCCCAAGTTGACCCATGACACAAGCATACATCTAATTCAATTAATAAACTGAAGAATCAACAATATAAACTCAGCATAAGTCTAACTCAACATAACCTAAGAATAAGCATTTGAAAGTGAATGCATATATAAGTCTAAAAAGGATCTAATCTGGACGAGTTGATGGGACAAGACCCTAACTAACTCAATAAGCTCAAAACTGAAATACATAAAGAAAGACAGATAGTCTAGTCCTCGAAACATGAGGAGTCACCAATAGGGAGACGCTAACTCCGATGAACTGCATAAGAGCGGGGCTGAACCTGAGAGCGAAATCTTGTATCATAAAATGATACAGCATAGGAAGTATGCGGTTAGTACGTGGAATGTACTGAGTATGCAAGGTAAGTAAAACCGCTAAAGTAAGTGAAATCATTTAAAATAAATCCAGTAGTTAAACATATATTAGTAAGATGAGAGTAGGGCTTGCATGCATCATTTATGAAATCATGATCTCTTCATGACATGACAATACATAACTTTATAACATCAACTGCTTTGAATGACTCAAAGCTGAAATATAACATTTATGGAAAAGCTGAACATAGAGTCAAAACTTGCTTTTAGAACATGCATGAGATATATTAACCATGAGTAATGAATATGCAAGTTAAGAATCATACAATACAATGGGATACTCGTCACTCAACCGACATACCATGATAGAGCTTACGTGGTCCCGACTATTACACTCAAGTGGGTACAGCCGTTTAAAACCTTGCCAAGGCTAAGGACGCTACCATGATATCGATATCAAGCTGAAGGCCCATTTGGGAAAGAGAAAGCTCACAAGGGAGGTCCCAAGACATATAATAGTATCAACCTATGTTGGCACATAGTTCTGAGGCATAGGGTGATCGACCCTTAGCCCGCTCGGTGCTAAACTCTTCTACCAAAAACATGCATATGCTCTACATCGTATATAATGAAGCTCAACTTTGTCTATTAACGAAGATCAACATGACATCATACATAGACTCAACATCGTATCAAAACGAAGCTCAATAATAACATACATCTCAATCGAATTTACGCATATCAGAAACTTTAGTTTAAAACATACAACAAACTGAACATACTTGGGAGCTCTTGCTCCAAAACTATGTGGTAAGCTATACATAGGGAGATTTAACTCAAACATACCACAACCTAAAATATGAAATTTGGGAGACTTCACTCCAAAACAATGCGGTAAGCTTATTTCAGAAAAATCATCATTTGAAATCAACATGTGGGCATTGCCCGAAGCTTTATCACAGTTAAAATTGCTCAATTCTCATTGAAGACATAATTATAGACATGGGTTATTTCAAATCATGCTTTGCATCATAATATCTCATCATTATCACATTTACTTCGTAAATCTACTTTTCATGATCATATCATCAATGGGCTTCAACATTCCTAAAAGCTAGAAACATAATTTTAATTGAAATCATTGTAGAATCAGACCATGATTCATAATTCAATAATACAAACATAATCAATGGATACACATGAAAAGAAATTGAGTATTCATGCATTCAGGTAAAACCCTACACTTGATCATAGGAGATTTTCATTATTCGATAGAAATTGGGCATGGGTGTGGAAGAAGACACCCACTCATAATCCTACATACCTGGAAGGGATGATTCTACAACTTCCATGATAGCCCAAGATGAGATTCCAATGGAAACCTTGAAGACTTGCTCTAAATCACCTCTTCAATCTCTCAACTTTGCATGCATGGAATGAAATAACTTAGAAAAGGTTTTCCCCTCTTAAACCCTTCAAAACGAGCCTTAAACGATGTTGTATAGGTATTAGGAACTTAGGAATTATGAAAAGACCCTTACTGAATTCGCATGACAATACTGCCAGGTGGTCCTAACGGACGATCTGACGGATCGTGGTCCTTGGCAATGACTCATTGCCTGGCTTGTCATGTACACTGTCTCAATTACTTCACTTTACACATAATTCACACCACGACTTACACCACGACTTGTTACCTCACCCAACAGTCGTGGTCAGCTTCCGTTAGGCACACGATCTTAATTTCCCCTTCTTTCCTTCTAACCCACCCCACGGTTGACTTGACGACTCGTGGGGTCTGTCCACGAGTCATTGCCATGCCCGTGGGGAAACTTCCCTTCAAAACTTCCTTGCTCTTCACTGGTCTCCCCATGAGTCACCTGATGGTTCATGGGCTATCCTCACGAGTAGTCCCACGATTCGTCCTTTACCTGCAACACCAATTTCATATTTTTCCCCATTTTAAACTCCCAGACCTAATCTTTAAGTTTTCGGGGAATAAAAATATCTCCCCCTTGGGAACATTTGTCCTCGAATGTAGGAAACAAGCAGAAAATAGAAACATGCAATCATTATATGCAAATATTGATCATTTAAATTGAAAATTGACGGAATGACTACCTCCGAAAAGAACGACATAGCTGAACCGAATTCAGACATCACGTACATCTATCATAACATAAAGAAAACTTGCACAAATGAACTGAACATGGAAACTGATTAGAGAGTTAGGGAAAAACTGATACCTCAAATTGAAACTAAGCCGGTAGGGAACAGGTGAGGGTATTTAGCCATCATATCCGCTTCGGCTTCCCAGATAGCTCCCTCAACATGATGATTTCTCCATAACACCTTTACTGACGCTATTTATTTGTTTCTCAGCCTCCGAACCTGACGATCCAAGATTGTAATTGGAATTTCCTCATAACTGAGGTTATCTCTCACACTAACACTGTTACACCCCGTAAATTTTCGACATATAGACGGCCTATTCGCATGGTGGTTAAGAGTTTTTGAATGCCATACACGCTAGGAAAATGCCCGGAGTATGACCGGATAAGAAATCCATTGAACCATCACGGGAGGAGCCGAGGCAGAACCCCTCCGCGATGGCAACATGCCACGGACGGAGGGCCTCCGTGTTGGCTCTGTGTCACGGAGGCCATGTCCAGGCCCAAGTATATAAACCCCTCACTTTTGTTTTTAATGATATAACTCATATAATTTCCAGAGAAACCGAGGGAAAACAGGGAGGAACGAGAATCTCTTATAATATTCGTCCGATTACGCCGTCAAACGCGATCCAAACTCAAATTAACTCCAGATACCGAGGTATTAAGCAGTAAGGAGCATTCCTATGGATTCAACCGGCGAATCGTCGTGCTACCAAGCTAAGGTAAGTGGAATTGCTCCAAATTAGTGTCAATATACTCCTAGCCCTAAAGTGAGTATTTCTCCCTTCTGCACTTTCGAGAAATAGCGAGTTTTTGACCGTTTTTCGATAAGCCAAAGTTTGGGCTATATATATATTGAAAGTAACATTTTCTTCCGAAATATTAGCGTATTTAGCTCTACTTGATATGTATATGAATGCAATCGAGAGGAATAGCAGAAATACTGACCGAACTACGCTAATTAGTCGGGAACTCCGATGCGAAGGTATGTAAAGCTAGTTCCTTCGGCAAGTTAGTAATCCAGTACAGTAAATAGCGTGATGTATATAAGAAAGAACTCAGAAGTCGAGAATTGAGTCCAGTATGAGTGTAGAAAGCGTGTTTTGAATTTAGCAAGCATGTTTATAATGTTATGATATATATATATTCAGAATAAAAGTTAGCAAAGCAATATCAGACAGTCAGATAATATTCCAGATACAGTGTAGTCAGACAGTTAGATAATATCTCAGTTACAGTACAGCCAGACAGTCAGATAATATCGCAGATATAGTATAGTTCAGTATGAGAATCAGTATAACACAAAAAAGAGTTCAGAATGAGAAATCAGAGTACAAATAGTATTTTCAGTTTAAACATGCTTGCTATATGTGATTATTGTTTGTTGAGACCTGTTTGTGTTATGAGGGCACCCTTTGAGCGTCCTCGCCGCCCCTGGGTTGGTAACTGTGTCGACCCACCATGAAGGTGGGGATACGCCACTCCAAGGAGTGGTATGTCGTCCGCAGTAGGAAGAAGATGGGATGAAGCATTCCCCATATCAGGCTGATCAGCATAGCAATATAGCTTACCCTGTTGTGCGCTTGCGCCCAGGGGGTAGATTACAGATATAGATACAGATACAGATACATATTACAGATTACAATACAGGAGTCCTCCGAGCTCAGACACAGTTATTTATATTAGAGGCCATAGCTCGAGCTGGAGACCCAGGGGGCCGGTAAAGGTGCTCGTAGTTAATAGACGAGTGGAGCGATTTATTTTTTGATGGTTTTGACCCGGGTAGGGGTATATAGATTGTGTGTTGGTTGGCACCTTCCAACTTATGGGGGCTGGTATAGGTTCTTGTTTAATATATATATATATATATGTATATACATGATATCTATTAGTTGATAGACAGCAGGTCGCCATGACGACAAGTATGACTCTACCTTACCTTCAGTACAGATAAGCCTATTCCAGATCCTGCTAGTTCAGACAGTTTTAGATATTTCTTGCTATTCAGAATTTACTGGCATTGTTGTTTATATTCAGTTATGTTCAATTTTCTTTGCATACTCGGTACCAGTGGTACTGATGCCCGTTTGGGGCGCTGGATTACTTACCTGCAGGTACTCACAGACGAGGAGTCGATCCCTCGTGATCCTAGCCAGCGCAGAGTCATCAGCTCCTATCATCCGGAGCTTGATATTCAGAGGTGTATTTCATTTTCTTTTGTTGTATAGTACGGGTAGGTCGGGGCCTTATCCCAACCATCTTATCAGTATTCCTAGAGGCTTGCAGTCTGTATATATTTCCTTGTGGTTAGTTGTGCTGGTCGTATGGGGCCGTGCGTATGTTTAGTTGTTTATGTTGCCGGTCACGTAGCTATTCAACAATTGTTATATTGATTTAGAGTTAACTAGACAGCATGGTGGCCTTGTCGGCCCGCATAGGTTTCCCTATATGAGTATGATTCTGGTTAGCTGATGATACAATACAGGTGGCTATAGGCCCAGTCGACCGGAGGCTTTATTTACAGCCGTAATATAGCCCGTTGATTCCATGAATCTGAGTTAGAGCCATCCAGGCACCAGATGTGCTTAGGCTCAGTAGTCTAGCAGTTCAGGTCCTAATAGGGCACCAGGTGCCAGTCATACCCTCCAAGGCGGGGCGTGACAAACTTGGTACCAGAGCAGGTCGTGTCCTAGGGAGTCTGCAAGCCGTGCTAAGTAGAGTCTTGTCTATGGATGTGTTGTGCACCACATACTATAGGCTGGAGGCTGCAAGGCATAATAGGATGGTTACTCTTTCTTCATATTCTGTCGTGCCATAGAACAGTACAGTATAGGGTCGAGTTCTTTAAACTTATCATATTCTTTGTCTACTGATAAAAATGGCAGACCAGTGACACCCTGCCACAGGTAGAAGGTTGGATACCGCAGCAGGATGCCTCAGCTTCATTTAGAATCAGCCCGATCTGAGGGCGATATAGAGGCATCATCACAGCCTTCTCAGTAGTCCCCATCTCAACAGGAGCCATTCGAGACGACACCGCCTCCGACAGCTCCTGTACCTACGCCATCCGACCAGGAGGTTCGCAGTGCAGTTGTTATGTTGGCACAAATGATGGACACTCAGTGCCAGTCAGTGCCACCTGCAACAGAGGAGCCATCAGGTGGATCTGGCAGCTCGAGGGTCAGGGAATTTTTGGCATTGGGTCCCCCACAGTTCAGAGCGTCAGATCAGGCAGAGGACCCCCAGGATTTCCTAGATCAGATGCAAAGAATCTTCCGGGTCATGCATGTGGCACCTACAAAATCAGTTGAGTTAGCAGTGTTCGGGTTGCGAGATGTAGCTATATTATGGTACGATAGCTGGGAAAGGTCTCAAGGGAGAAATGTTGCCCCTCCGACCTGGTCCAGCTTCTCGGAGGCCGAGGTAGATCAGGAGCCTCTAGTTCAGGTACGGGCTCAAGTCGTACCTATGCATTACCAGGGTGACAGGACTCAGAGGCGTCTCTAGATGTGGTAACATGTATGATTACTATTTGCTCATGCCCTGCTTATGTACTGATTCATCCAGGGTCCACTTTGTCCTATGTTACCCCATTTGTGGCTCGAAAGTTTAGTGTTGCACCAGAATTGTTACAGCAGCCCTTTTCAGTATCTACACCCGTCGGTGACTCCATTATAGCTAGCAGAATTTATCAAGGGTGTACAGTAAAGGTTGTTGATCATCAGACTACAGTAGATCTGGTAGAACTAGAGATGATTGATTTCGATGCCATTATGGGTATGGATTGGTTGGCACCATGCTATGCCAACGTAGAATGTTGGACCAAGACGGTCCGATTCCACTTTCCAGGGGAGGCAGTGTGAGAGTGGAAAGGAAGCACAGCTACACCAAAAGGTAGGTTTATTTCCTACCTTCAGGCGAGGAATTGATAGCTAAGGGATGTAATTACCACCTAGTCAGGGTTCAGGATATGTTCGGGTAGACTCTCCGACACTCCAGTCTGTTCCCGTGGTGAATGAATTCCCTGATGTATTTCCAGATAAGCTACCTGGTATTCCCCCAGAAAGGGAAATAGATTTTGCAATCGACTTGCTACCAGGCACTTAGCCTATATCAATTCCTCCGTATCGTATGGCTCCTGCTGAACTTAGAGAATTAAAGGAGCAGTTGAAGGATCTGTTAGATAAGGGTTTTATCAGGCCGAGTATTTCACCATGGGGTGCACCAGTTCTATTTGTGAGAAAGAAGGATGGCTCGCTCCGCATGTGTATAGATTACCGGCAACTAAATAAAGTTACGGTAAAGAATAAGTATCCGCTACCCAGAATAGATGATTTGTTTGATCAGCTATAAGGGTCCAGATATTTCTCCAAGATTGACTTACGATCCGGATATCATCAGGTTCGAGTTCGTGAAAGAGACATTCCTAAAACGACCTTTAGGACCCGATATGGACACTTTGAATTTTTAGTTATGTCATTTGGGTTGACAAATGCCCCAACAGTATTTAAGGACCTAATGAATAGCACCTTCAGACCATACCTGGACCTGTTCGTGATAGTATTTATTAATGATATTCTGGTGTATTCTCGCTCAGAGGTAGACCACCAGGCCCATTTATGGACAGTGCTCCAGATTTTCAGGGACCGACAGCTATATGCTAAGTTCTCCAAATGTGAATTCTGGCTGAACTCAGTAGCTTTCTTGGGGCATATTGTGTCGGATGCTGGTATACAGGTTGACACGGAGAAAATAGAAGCAGTCAAAACATGGCCTAGACCTACCACTCCGACCGAAGTCCGCAGTTTTTTGGGATTAGCGGGATATTACAGAAGATTTATTGAGGGATTCTCCACCATAGCGACACCTCTGACTAAGCTGAAGTAGAAATTAGTAAAGTTTCAGTGGACAAAAGCATGTGAGCAGAGTTTCCATGAATTAAAAGACAGATTAACCTCCACTCCAGTGTTAGCATTACCGGAAGGTACAGAAGGTTATTCAGTGTATTGTGACACATCAGGTATTGGGTTGGGTTGTGTGTTGATGTAGCACGGTAAAGTGATTGCGTATGCTTCCAGACAACTGAGGAAACACTAAAGGAATTACCCTACCCACGACCTGGAGTTAGCCGTAGTGATCCACGCCTTAAAGATATGGAGACATTACTTGTATGGAGTCCATGTGGATATTTTCACAAATCATAAGAGCCTACGGTATATCTTCACTCAGAGGGAGTTAAATTTGCGACAGCGTCGCTGGTTGGAGTTATTGAAAGATTATGACGTGGACATTCTGTATCATTCGGGAAAAGCCAATGTAGTAGAAGATGCTCTCAGCCGTAAATCAATTGGAAGTTTGGCGTATTTACAGCCCGAGAAGCGGGAGTTGGTTAGAGAAATACATCAATTAGCCAGCCTAACCGTTCGGGTAGCAGAAACAGAGGACAATAGAGTAGTAATTCAGAACACCGCTGTGTCGTCATTAGTTATGGAGGTAAAGGAATGGCAATATGAAGATCCTGACCTAGTCCAGCTTAAGGGCAGAATTCAGCAAAGGAAAGCGCCAGATTTTTAGATAACTGAGGATGAAGTGCTACGATGTAAGGGCTGCCTCTGTGTTCCAGATATTTCAGGGCTCCGCCAGCAGATTATGAATGAGGTACATTACGCCCGCTATTCTCTCCACCCAGGCGCGACAAAAATGTACCACGATATTAAGGAGATCTACTGGTGGCCAAGTATGAAGAGGGAAATAGAAGAATTTGTAGCCCAATGTCCTAATTGCCAACAGGTAAAAGCGGGACACCAGAAACCAAGAGGATTGACTTAGGACATAGTTGTGCCTCTCTGGAAATGGGGAGTAGTGAACAGGATTACCCCATACCAGAAAGAGACATGACTCCATTTGGGTAATAGTTGAGAGACTGACGAAATCAGCCCACTTCCTACCAGTGAAAGCTACTTTCTCTGCCGAGGATTATGCCGAATTGTATATCAGAGAAATAGTTAGATTACATGGTGTTCCAGTATCTATTATCTCTGACCGAGGAGCAAAATTTACAGCTAGATTTTGGCATTCATTTCAGAGAGGTCTGGGAACGTAGATTAATTTGAGCACAACATTCCACCCTCAGACAGATGGATAGGCTGAACGCACTATTCAAACGCTCGAGGATAAGCTACAAGTGTGTGTGCTAGACTTTAGGGGTAGCTGGGACGAGCATTTGCCACTAATTGAATTTGCTTATAATAATAGCTATTACTCAGCCATCCATATGGCGCCCTTTGAGGCACTCTATGGGCGAAAATGTAGGTCGCCAGTTAGCTGGTTTGAAGTGGGAGAGTCAGCGCTGATTGGGCCAGATATTATTCAACAGTCAGAGGAGAAGGTATAGCTTATCAGGGAACGCCTACTGACTGCCCAGAGCCGCCAGAAATCGTATGCTGATGTGCGGTGCAGAGACCTGGACTTTGATGTGAATGACTAGGTATTTCTGAAAGTATCCCCAATGAAAGGGGTGATGAGATTCGACAAGAAAGGTAAGCTCAGTCCGAGATTCATTGGGCCTTATCAGATTCGGCAGAGAGTAGGCCGAGTGGCATATGAATTGAACTTGCCTCCAAAATTAGAATCTGTTCGTCCAGTTTTCCATGTATCTCTGCTAAGGAAGTGCGTGGGAGACCCTCGCAGAGTTGTCCCAGTCCAGGATGTCCAGGTTACGGAAGAGCTGGCCTATGAAGAGGTTCCAGTAGCCATCTTAGACAGACAGATTCATAGATTGAGGACGAAAGATATTGCTTCTATCAAGGTGCTGTGGCGTAATAAGAACCGAGAAGAGATGACCTGGGAAGCAGAGGAAGATATAAAAACTAGATATCCTCGTTTGTTCCAAACCTAGTTAGATAACAGGTATGTTAGTATTTTTATTTTATATGGTGCCTTGTAGTATATGTATAAATGAGATAGTTGACACTAGTCTTTTATGAGATGGATACTATAGTATTGTGTGGAGTACCTGTATCGGACATTTCTGCATTTCAGGTTCTTGAGATAGTCCACATTACAGGGGAAACTCTGCCAAAATGTTTCTAGGAATAAGTTGAGTAAGTCGAGAATTCCTATAAATAGAAGTTTACATTCGAGGACGAATGTTCTTAAGGGGGGAGGATGTTACACCCCGTAAATTTTCGACATATAGACGGCCAATTTGCATGGTGGTTAAGAGTTTTTTGAATGCCATACATGCTAGGAAATGGCTCGGGGAAAGACCGGATAAGAAATCCGTCGAACCATCGCGGGAGGACCCGGGGCAGAACCCCTCCGCGATGGCAACGTGCCACGGAGGGAGGGCCTCCGCGTTGGCTCTGTGTCACGGAGGCCCTGTCCAGGCCCAAGTATATAAACCCCTCACTTTGGTTTTTAATGATATAACTCATATAATTTCCAGAGAAACCGAGGGAAAACAGGGAGGAACGAGAATCTCTTATAATATTCATCCGATTACGCCGTCAAACACGATCCAAACTCAAATTAACTCCAGATACCAAGGTATTAAGCAGTAAGGAGCATTCCTACGGATTTAGTTTCGTGAAATTAAATGGGATGCCGTCCGTAGTAGGATGAAGATGGGATGAAGCATTCCCCATATCAGGCTGATCAGCATAGCAGTATAGCTTACCCTGTTGTGCGCTTGCGCCTAGGGGGCAGATTACAGATACAGATACAGATAAAGATACAGATTACAGATTACAGTACAGGAGTCCTCCGGGCTCAGACACAGTTATTTATATCATAGGCCATAGCTCGAGCTGGAGACCCAGGGGGCCGGTAGAGGTGGTCGTAGTTAATAGACGAGTGGAGCGATTTATTTTTGGATGGTTTTGACCTGGGTAGGGGTATATAGATTGTGTGTTGGTTGGCACCTTCCGGCTTATGGGCGCTGGTATAGGTTCTTGTGTTATATATATATATATGTATATACATGATATCTATTAGTTGATAGACAGCAGGTCGCCATGACGACCGGTATGACTCTACCTTACCTTCAGTACAGATAGGCCTATTCCAGATCCTGCTAGTTCAGAGAGTTTTAGATATTTCCTACTATTCAGAATTTACTAGCATTGTTGTTTATATTCAGTTATGTTCAGTTTGCTTTGCATACTCGGTACTAGTGGTACTGACGGCCGTTTGGGGCGCTGCATTACTTGCATGCAGGTTCTCATAGACGAGGAGCCGATCCCTCGTGATCCTAGCCAGTGCAGAGTCATCAGCTCCTGTCATCCGGAGCTTGATATTCAGAGGTGTATTTCATTTTCTTTTGTTGTATAGTACGGGTAGGTCGGTGCCTTGTCCCAACCATCTTATCAGTATTCCTAGAGGCTTGCAGTCTATATATATTTTCCTGTGGTTAGTTGTGCCGGTCGTATGGGGCCGTGCGTATGTTTAGTTGTGTATGTTGCCGGTCACGTAGATGTTCAACAATTGTTATATTGATTTAGAGTTAACTAGATAGTATGGTGGCCTTGTCGACCTGCATAGGTTTCCCTATATGAGTATGATTCTGGTTAGCTGATGATACAGTACAGGTGGCTATAGGCCCAGTCGGCCGGAGGCTGTATTTACAGCCGTTATATAGGTCGTTGATTCCATGAATCTGAGTTAGAGCCATCCAGGCACCAGATGTGCTTAGGCTCAGTATTCTAGCAGTTCAGGTCCTAATAGGGCACAAGGTGCCAGTCATACCCCCCACGGCGGGGCGTGACAAACACTTTCCACTGGGACGACTAAAGATGGATCACCCAAGCACTTTTTCAAGAGCTATACATGAAAGACGAGATGAACTAAAGATAACTCTGATGGCAAGTCCAACTTATACGCTACCTTACCAACTCTTCTCATAACCTGGTAGGGACCAACATAGCGGGGGCTGAGTTTTCCGTTCTTCCCAAAATGCATGACTCCCTTCATGGGAGATACCTTTAGAAATACCCAATCGTCTACTTTGAACTCCGAATCTCTCCTCCTCACATCAGCATATGACTTCTGACGACTCTGAGCGATTTTCAACTTGTCCCTTATCATCTGAACCTTCACCACAACCTCATGAACCGAATTAGGCCCTATCATAGCTGCCTCACCAACCTCAAACCATCTGATGGGTGATCTATACCTCTGCCCATAAAGGGCCACGAACAGTGCCATTTGGATACTGGAGCGATAGTTGTTAAG
This sequence comes from Datura wrightii, assembly GCA_035772735.1. Taxonomy (NCBI): domain Eukaryota; kingdom Viridiplantae; phylum Streptophyta; class Magnoliopsida; order Solanales; family Solanaceae; genus Datura; species Datura wrightii. Next base: position 101,490,369 of record JASDFA010000027.1, on the reverse strand, counting down.
ATAAGAAAACTCAATCAGGGGCAAGTGATCAGCCCAACTACCTTTGAAGTCCATCACGCATGCTCTCAACATGTCCTCAAGAGTTTGGATTATTCGTTCTTCCTGGCTATCCATTTGCGGATGAAATGCTGTGCTGAGTTTAATCTGAGTCCCAAGCCCTTTTTAAAAAGACCTCTAAAACTGAGAGGTAAACTAAGTACCTCAGTTTGAGATAATAGATAAGGGTACTCCATGTAATTGCACCAACTCCTAGATATACACAGTTTAGCATAATCATTCGCTGAAGCTGTTGTTTTGACCGCTAGAATGTGTGCAACCTTGGTTAACCTATCTACCACCACCCAAATAGAATCGTAGTGTCTACGAGTACGATGTAATCCTGTTATGAAATCTATGTTGATCACTTCCCACTTCCAAGTAGGATGCTAATATCTTGAGGTACTCCTCGTGGCCTTTGATGTTCAACCTTTACTTGTTGGCAATTTGGACACCTGGCTACGAACTCTACAATATCCTTCTTCATGTCGTCCCACCAATATATTTCTCATAAATCATGATATATCTTCATGGATCCCGGATGGATAGAATATCTAGTACCATGTGCCTCATGCAATATTCGGCTCTTCAAACCATTAATATCTGGAACACACAGGCGACCCTGGTACCGAAGCACACCTTCTCCCCCTTGGGAGAAACCTCCATCTTTTGACTCCGCATAGCTTCCTTTAGTTTCCTTAAAATCAAGTCTTTATCTTGCCTAGATTTCACATCAACCACCAATGGCGATTCTGATCCATTCCACACAACGACACCACCATCGGTTGAGTTGACCAACCTTACTCCCAACCTTGCAAGTTGATGGACATCTTTTGCCAGATCTTTCTTTCCTTCCTCCACATGGGACACACTCTCCATAGAGAGCCTACTAAGTGCATCCTCTACCACATTAGCCTTACCGGGGTGGTAAAGAACACTCATATCATAGTATTTGAGTAGCTCTAACCACCTCATTTGCCTTAGATTAAGATCCTTCTGCGTGAACACATACTGTAGACTTTCGTGATACATAAATACATCCACGTCGACCCCATATAAGTAATGTCTCCATATCTTCAAGGCGAATACCACCGTTGCCAACTCTAGATCACGGGCTAGGCAATTATTCTCATCAATCTTTAACTTTCTAGAGGCATATGCTATTACCTTACCCCACTGCATCAATATACACCCGAGTCCAATTCTCAAAGCATCACAATACACAACAAAACCGTCTGTACCCATAGGTAGTGTCAACAACGGTGCGGTAGTGAGTCGAGTCTTCAATTCTTGGAAGCTCTTCTCACAAACCTCCGACCATTGAAACTTTACCTTTTTTGAGTCAACTTGGTCAATAGAGTAGCAATTGATGAAAAGCCCTCAACAAACCTCCGGTTATAGCCAGCTAAACCCTAGAAACTCTGAATGTCTGAAGTATTCACCGGTCTAGGACAATTCTTCACCGCTTCGATTTTCTGTGAATCTATCTTAATGCCCTGACTCGATACCACATGGCCCAAAAATGTCACAAAGTCCTACCAAAACTCACACTTGCTAAATTTGGCATACAACTTATGATCCTTGAGGGTCTGAAGCACTACTCTCAGCTGAGCAACATGCTCCTCCTCGCTCCGAGAGTATATAAGGATGTCATCAATGAACAAAATCATGAACATGTCCAAATATGACTCGAAAAACCTATTCATTAGATCCATAAAAGATGCAGGGGCATTGGTTAGTCCAAAATACATAACAACAAATTTATAGTGACCATACCGAGTCTTGAAAATGGTTTTCGGGATGTCACTCTCCTGAACCCTGAGCTGGTGATACCCGGATCTGAGGTCAATCTTGGAGAAACACTTGGCACCCTGAAGCTGATCAAACACATCATCGATCCTGTGTAGAGGATAACTGTTTTTAACTGTGACCTTATTCAATTACCGATAGTCAATACACATGCAAAGGGAACCATCCTTCTTTCGGACGAAGAGAATTGGTGCACCCCATGGAGACTTTCTTGACCTAATGAAACCCTTATCTAACAAGTCCTTCAATTGCTCTTTCAACTCTTTAGCTCGACTGGAGCCATTCTGCAGGGAGGAATAGATATAGTCTGCATGTCGAGAAAAAGGTCAATACAGAAATAAATCTCCTGCTCGGGAGGAACAGCTAGCAAATCTTTAGGAAAGACCTTTGGATACTCACGTACTACTGGAACTGACTGGATAGTCGGGGTTTCGGAATTGACATCCTTAACCCTAACTAGATGGTACATGCAACCCTTAGAAATCATCTTCCTAGCCTTAAGGTAGGAAATGAATCGACCTACGGGCAAAGCTGATCTACCCTTCCATTCTAAGACTGGCTCACCCAGAAATCTAAACTCTACTGATCGGGTTCTACAATTAACTGAACCATATCATGAAAATACCCAATCCATGCCGAGAATAACAACATAATAGTCATGGCTAATTCTATCAAATCTATTGAGGGGACCTTATGAAGGACTGAGACTTGGCAATCTCTATACACCAGTCTAGCTATAATTGAGTCCCCTACTAGAGTGGAAATTGAGAAGGGTTCTAATAAGACATCGAGACTGACTCCGAAGCTACTAGCCATATATTGTGTCACAAAAGACAAGGTACTCCCCGGATCTAACAAAGCATATACATCAGTATGGAAAACTTGCAACATACCAGTGACCACATCTAGGGAGACCTCCTGCTCCTGTCGGGATGCTAAAGCATAGAATCTATTCTAGCGCTGACCGCCAGCTGTGCTAGTAGATGCTCCATGATGTGTTTAGCGTGCGGGAGGGAATGCTGAACTAAAAGCTGGGGCACGACCCCCAACCTGATCCTGCCTCAAAGATGGACAATCTCCAAGAATGTGTCTGGGCTGGCCACACCCAAAACAAGCACTTGAACCTACCAAACACTGGCCTGTGTGCCCTCGCCCACACCTGCGATAAGTTGGGATGATGGAATCTGCGGGCCACTGCTATGACCCCTCGAGCCTGATGCCCGCCCTCTTTGATCATGCCTAGGCCTGGATGGCAAACTCAATGTTGAAGATGCTGGGGCCGATGATCTCTGGTGGATCTGCTATCGGTGCCCACCACCGGACCTCTACTGGAAGAATCTGTGGTCCTCGGTCCTGGCCCTCTTGGCCTCCCTCTCTCTCGAATGTGCTGCCTTCATCTGCTGTACAACACTATCCGAGGAAAGTCCATATCCTGGTGTAGTATGGCTGTCCTGCAGTCTTTGTCCAAATAACCTGCGACTCCATGGACGAATTAACTCATCCGCATCCTCTGATCGGCTACCAACTCTGGAGCATATTTTGATGAGCGAGTGAACTCAAGGGCATACTCTTGTACAGTCATCCTCACTTGCTTCGAATTCACAAACTCAACTGCTTTCAACTCCCTCATCTACAGAGGGAAGAACCGGTCTAGAAATGCAACGTGGAACTCTTCCCAAATGACCGGACCTACTCCTGCAACCCTGCTATCCTTCCATTGACTAAACCAGATATGTGTGACTCCTTTTAGCTGATAAGAGGCTAAATCAACGCACTCCACCCATTCACCCCCATGATTTGGGTGATCTTGATAATCTCATCTATGAACTCATGTGGGTCCTCATCTACCTTTGACCTCGTGAACTCAAGAGGGTCACCTCAAGAAGTCCCTGACTCGAGCCGCCGCTGCATTGCCATGTTGCGAAACATGTGCAACGGCTTGCTGATTGACCTGAGCGGTCAAGGCCTACGCAAGCATTTGAATAGCGGCTCAAAACATAGCATGAGCGGCTGGCTCCGATGCCTGAGGCACCTGAACTAGTGGGGCTGGCTGATGCCCATAACCATTTCCATCCTCGTGGTTTTCACCACCTCCATTCCTCCTTCTGTTCATTCTTCGAGGAGCCATGATTCTGCAATCACGATAGCATGAATTAGAAGCATAGAAAAACTTTTTATCGCACGACATGGGTCATGAAAGAAGGGAACATTTTGTTCGGTGTGTTATATGGGTATATAAAACGACACGCAAGTGCACGTGGTCGAACAAGTAGTAAGTGGCTTTAGTAAGCCAAGTATCGATCCACGGAGACTTGGGATAAGTGCAATTTGCTCAAGTATACTATATTTTTACTTATAAATATGCTGACAACTAAATAACCAAAAATTGAATAATTTGTTTTATAAATTTTATACTAAAACTACAGACAATTATCTACCTTGAATTTGGACTATGGATAAAAGCATGCTGAGGTTAAAGAACATGTAATGAAACTGATTATCATCATAAATTGGTTAATCTTTTCTTCCAGTTGCTAGCCAAGAACAATTGCCAAGAGATTAAAACTCTCGTATTTAATCTCACTTAAGAATCATGAACCATCCGTCTACATTTCTGTGATCAAATGCAATTCATGTTCTAGCCATACAATTCCGGTTCCTAAATTGACTAATACGACTTTCAGGTATATTTCTATCCTGAAGGTTCATCAAAACTCAATTTTCCCAAATCAAGTTAAGAACAATATCCTATTAATTCACAACTTTCCAATTTCGTGCTCTCTCGAGTGAAATCGGACTTTTTAGATGTACATTAATGTAGGCCACACACCAATGCAGTAGAAACAAGAATTAATAGAACAACATGGAAGAAAAAGATGAAAAACCATATAATTAATAATCAAAATTCATCACAAGTGTTCATAACCTCAGCAAGGAAGGGAATTAGCCACTCATTTGTGGATTAATCATCATAAAACGAGTGTTAATCATACAAACAATTGAGTTAAAGAAGAAAGAAAGAGAGAGAAAAACCCTGAACTTTTCATCCCTCAACTGCCTGTAACCCACGTCCTTGCTCCACCAAGTCTGAATTATGAAAAATACACTTAAGTGTTCTATTTATACTAGTGGGAATTTTTCTCGGAATAATGAGCAACGTGTCACGGAGTGCATCGCGGAGCACTGCCTCCGTGAAACGCCATGAACGCGGACCCTCACTGGAACTGGGGGTCCGGGAATTTAAACACCAACGTGGCACGGCGTGCAACGCGGAGGCTAGCCACCGTGCCACAGAGCAGACACGGACCTCCACTAGAAATTCGATGAATTTTCACCCTCCAGGCAGAATGCCTCCGCGATGGCAACGTGACACGGCTCCATCGCGGAGCCCCTTTAATTCGTGCAGTCCTATGCCTTTTTCCTTGCTCACATCCAAGTCCAACTCCGATATCATCCAACATACATTTTAGCTTCCCGAAATCACATTTTACCTACAAAACAATGCTAATCATGTTGGTTAGTATAAATTCACATTTTATTACCAATTACATGAAAATGTATACACATTGCTAGATAACAAGGCGAAAATGTTACTTTTGAGTATCACTTGGGCATATAAATCTGCCCAAGATCACTTACCCCACACTTAAATCCTTGTTCGTCCTCGAACAACAAACATATAATTCATGCAATTTACATCCCACCCTCGCTACTATGGTGCGACAATTTAAGCTACGGTCATACCGATCATTCAATATTGCAAATCATCAAGAAAACATGCATGGTCTTAACAATGCAATGACCTTCAATACATTAAGACTTTCTTGACTTTAAGAATCGACTCTCGATATCGGCAAACTCATGAAAATCAGCTAATCAAGATATCCGACACGAAAATCAATCTTTCATCAAGCGTGTGCCCTCACAACTCAAGATAATCTTCCCCTTTTTGCTCATGTGACACACAAACATTCAAGTAGGGGCATGTAAAAACAATTTCACTCTCTCTCCCAAAAGAATTCACATGCATCATGTCATGACCCATAAGCTTGCCCTTAGTGTATTACTCTACTAATATAAAGAAATGCAATGTAAGATCACGTAGGACTTTAATGGGTTGTAATGGAAGCTATGGAACTAGTATATATTGAATTAGCCAATAATAGCCACTAGCATCCTTAAGCGCCTTTGCAACACATTCCCATTAACTCATGGACATTGTTTCTTTTTTTTCTTTTTTTTCATCATCCCATTCTTGATGATTTACTTTAGTATGGCCCATTTCATTAAGCACATTTGACACCATAACAAAGGTTATTCATGCACCTTCAACCTTTTCTTTTCTTCCCTCAATCTGCTTTTCTTTTTCTTTTCACCATTCTCACTCTTTGACACTTTGGGAACATTATTTTCTCTTCTTAAGCGCTTAAGAGTTTTGTATAGACTTTACGGCTAATGAAAAGAAAGAATTAAGCTCGGTTTACACTTTTTGGATAAAAGAAAGAAATAATCGGCTAACGGCTCAAAGGGCTGACTAGGGTATACAATCACAGAAAGGGGGAGTATGACAAGAAAAAAAATAGAAACTCTCGGTTAAAACAAAGAAATGCCTACATCCTTTCCTACAATACACCTCCTTCATATCATTTTGTACACACACCAGGCAAGTTCTAGACACTTCACAATAGCATGGAATATCAACACCTCACTTCACATTTTATGCACATGCTCGATTCAAGATGTATTCACAGACTCTTCAATCAGCTAATTACATGAATTCACACATTAAGCCTCAATCACACCGAATCAAACTCTACAGCCCAGGTATCTCAACATATTTACAAAATGGCATGCTTTCATACGAATCACCTTTGCATTTTGAATATCATGCACAACACGCAACCAAAGATTCGCAACCATATAGTAACTACAGGTTCCGGGATGCAATCCACCAAAGAAAAAACTGAAAATAAATTGAAAAAAATATCTACTCCTAACGACTACATTTCCCTTAAGACGGTCGTCATCCATCCATCATAGGGAACGGTCATCGGTTCAATGGGATCCTTCTCGGTAAAAGAACCGAAAACAAACGCCGAGAAACCCAAAATTAAAAAATTGAAAATTTTTGCAAAACATCGATCATTTCAATAGAAAAATTATTTACAAAATATTTTAAAAAAAAAAATTTAAAAATATCGATCATTAAAATAAGAAAAAATATTTACAAAAATATTTACAGAATCAGCTGGCAACATTCAACAACACACATCAATTCCACAAATATTTACAAATACAGAACAGTTTGAAAATTCACAAACACAGGGAAACACAAAGTACAAAAATACAGAGGAGAACATACAAACAAACCAGCCCATCCTAGCACCTAACTACTCCCACCCCACACTTAATCCGAACACTGTCCCCAGTGTTCACAAAAATTAAATAGCACATAATCGGGTGGTGGAACTCCCTGATCAGTCAAAGTATTCCACTTCTTCGTCAGGTGCTGCTGCCTCATCTCCCATGTCCGAGTCGCCTCCGTCGTCGTCATCAGACTCCACATCAGAGTCCTCCCGACGTGTCTCCTCATCCGTGGGGACGTCATCATTAGTGGGCTCTACAAAGGCTGGCCCCACTCGGCATAGAGCCCTGGCATTTTCGCCAAAAGGGTAATCTATCTCGAGCTGCCATAGCTCCTCCTCCGTCGCCGGCCTCCCACCTATCCTGAGCTGGAGCATCTGCATCCCATACATCCACGCCATATACAGGTCATCACAAGCGTGTCGCTCGCCAAGTGTCAGCACTAGCCCGTGGGTGGTGTCGGGAGCCTTAGTTTTGGTCACATCCAAGGCCCGCCGCTCCAACTGCGGGATATAATCGAGGGCCTCCTCCTCTACATCGAGGCCCCTGAGAAAGGTGGTGAGTAGTCCACCGAAACCATACATGTGCCCCTGGTGCAATCGGGCTCTCTTCATGGCGGATATGATAACCGCCCCAATGTTTATCTCCAGCCTTTTCATCAGGGCGTACACCAGGCACACACGATCCCGGGTTACATCAGTCATATGTACCCCCGGGATGAGGCAAGAGCAGACTATCTTCAGCCAAATACGGTCTTCCCTGTTCATCTGAGAATATGGCAGAGTCTGATGGTAGCCCCTTTCCTTGTGCCTGCTCCATCTAGCTGTAGATCGGGCCCCACACAGTGTGCGTCTGATGTCGGCATACGGTGGGGTAATGTTCTGCTGTCTAAGGACGTGGGCGTCTGTGTCCCGCGCTCCTATGATGGCATTGAGCTGGTGGGGCTCCAGAGTGACTATCTGCCCTCTGATTTTGATGGTGTGGCTTCGGATTGACGGGTTCCAGTTGGCATAGAACTCCCGAACCAAGTGCAGGTTGCATTCCTTGGGCTCCTCGAATATGAACTTGAGCACCACTGCCTCGATCTGGTGAACTATTCTGGGGAACTCCTGTGCCAATGGCTCCCGTGCTATATGCTCTTCGGGGAAATATTTGTTCTCTTTGTGCTTCGCATACCACTTTTTCCCCTCGTCCGTCACCCATCTTGTTCCATATTGGCGGTGCTGGCCGCGTGGAACTGCTGGTGCAGCTGGGACTGCTGTGCACAGTCTGAGTCGCTTTCTTCCGGTGCCTAAAGTTGATGCACCCTTCCCTTTATCTTGCCGTCTTGCCATTTTGCCTGTCAACACACGTCAACAATCGCAATGTTAAGCTAAATAAATATTAACTTCGGCTAAGGTCGGGTTACGCTAAATTACCCCACACTTAGTCCTTAGTTACAGTTATAACCTTGGGCAAGAATAACTTTATTTACACAAAACAACCAGCTATACAATCATGCTTAGTGCGTTTAAAAAGAAAATTCGATGGTATAACTTTTGTGTACTACTCAGACTTTGTACAGCTAATCACAATCACTACCATCGCAAACATTTTAACCCTCGCACTTAGCAAAGAAAAACAAAGAAACAAAAATAACAACAAAAATTTATATACATTAACCTATCCAACCAACCAAATACAAACAATTTTTCAACATTTCCCCCAAACCCGAGAATTCATCGTCTATTCACATCCTAACATTTTGTACAACGACTCATCTCATTCAACACATACAACCCGACATACAATTCACACTTTCAACACATTTCTAATTTCACATTCAACAACAAGCCCTAGAATTGATTTTTGCAATCAAATTCGAATAATTTATGCAATCGACAAGTTCAAACAATCATAACGACATTCCGAACATTTATCAATCAACAAATAACTCGAATTCATGCTTAATTTCGACTTAGGGCGATTTAGTTCACCTCCCATGCTTAAAATCAAAGAAAATCGACAAAAACTTGAGAGGGAATCGGAAAACATACCTTGTAGTTGAATAATCGAAGAAAACTCGGTAAATTGTTGCCTTAAGCCGTGGCACGTTGGTGGGAGAGGGGTTTTGGGACATTTGGTCGTGGAAGAAATCGAAAATGAGGGGAAAAGGGGAGAATTCGGGGTTTAAAAGGTAGAAAAACACGCGGGTCACCCGGTAACCTGGTGTGACCCGTCGCGATATACAAGGCAACGTGTCACGGAGTGCATCGCGGTGCACTGCCTCCGTGACACGGAGCCATCGCGACAGCATACTGGAAATTTTTAAAATTTCTGGGTTATACCTCAACGTGTCACGGAGGGTAACGCGGAGGTCCTCCTCCGTGACACGGAGCCATCGCCCCAGCTAACTGTCTTTTACATTTTATTAATTTTTCATACCTCGACTTCTCGTTCACGATTCCGTGCACATTTTTCTCCATTTGACCTGAAAATCATCTCACTAAATAAAATTGGTTAGAATAATAGGTTTCACCTAACTAAAAATAAAAAATGCTAACTAAAATGAAAAATTATTGTAATCAATCAAGAAAAAGAAAAAGAAAAATCTATTTACACTTTGCAAAATGAAAGAAAAATTTTTTTCACGGGTTGCCTCCAGTGCAGCGCTTGGTTTACCGTCGCGGCTCGACGTCATTTAAGCTCAATTGTCCACTAGGGTGATGGACGATTTCTCTCGATCACCGTCCTCCCCTAGTAGTGCTTACACCTATCCGGTGGTCTTCCCATTGACTCTCGGGAATCCTTCATCTGCTTAGCATTACCATGATCAATCACATTGATCACCGAGAGTTCTTCATGCACCATCGGGAGCTTGGGTGCTTTATACACATCGAACACCTCTACCTTGTCATGTGTTCGCATTGTCAATTGCCCCGCAGCTACGTCGATTAATGCTTTCCCGGTTGCCAAGAAGGGTCGTCCCAAAATAAATGGGACTTCCGCGTCTGGTTCAAAATCTAGAACAACAAAATCTACCGGGAAAATTAGGGAGCCAACTTGCACTAGAACATCCTCAACAATGCCATCCGGCCTAGCTAAGGATCGATCTGCCAACTGCAATATCACCGTTGTGGGTCTAGGACTCCCTAAACCCAACTTTCTGAATACCGAAGATGGCATCAGATTTATACTTGCCCCCAAGTCACACAATCCACGAGCTCGGATGCTCTGCCCAATAGTAAGCTTGATAGTAAAACTTCCAGGGTCTTTTAGCTTTGTGGGCAGTCTATTTTGGATCCGGGAAGTGCACTCCTCAGTTAAAGCCACCGTGGCATACTCAGTCAACCGACTTTTGTTGGCCACGATGTCTTTTATGTATTTGGCATATTTAGGCACTCCCTGCAAGACATCAACAAGAGGTAAATTAACATGTACCTGTTTAAGCAGATCCATGAATTTCTTGAAACACGCCTCCTCTTTGTGTTTCTTGAGTCGTTGAGGGAACGGGGGTGGAGGTCTTTCTGATTCAGCTTCTTTGGTCTTCCCCCTTTCCGAACTTTGCTCCCCCTCAACTTCTACTGCTCCCGAATGTTGAGGTGGTCTTTCTGGTTCCACCTCCTTCAGCTGCAAACCACTCCTTGTGGTCACTACATTTACCTGCTTGGGATTCGGATCCGTGTCGCTTGGCAGTCCTCCTCTAGGCCTTGTATTTTGGGCACTAGCAAATTTCCCAAATTGATACTCAAGAGCCTTGGTAGCTAACTGATTGTTTTTCACTTCGGCTGCCAATTTCACATAGTCAGCCTGCAATTGAGCTTGGTTAGCTATCATGGTCTTGAACATCTCCTCAATGCTGGGTGATGGTGGTGGTGGAGGTGCATTGTTATTTCTGAATTGAGATTGGTAGTTCTGTTGCCCTCCTTGATTCCTTTGCATACCCTGACCCGAACTTTGGCCTTGATGGTTGTTGCTACCCCATGAGAAATTAGGATGATTCCTCCAATTTGAATTGTAGCTACTACCATACTGCTGGTGATTTCTTTGTGCATTACCCACAAAGTTTACTGAGTCAGGATTTGCTCCACAGCACTCAGCTGAGTGCTCACTGCTTCCACACACTTCACACCACAATTGCTGGACTGCATTAACTGGAGCTAACGGCTGGTTTAAAGTCATGTTGCTGAAGTGGTTGTTGAATTGATTTTGTAAGGCAGCTATCTGTGCAGCGATAGCTGTAAACCCACCACTTCAAGCACTCCTGCTGCTTTCCTTTCCCCACCTCGTGATGAATCAGCATTCCATTCTGGATTGCCCTGTGAAATTCGATTTAGCAAGGTATACAGCTCCTCATAAGTCTTTTCCAGCGCTTGCCCTCCAGCTGCTGAATCTAGCAATAGTTTGGTGTGGGGTTCCAAACCCTCAATAAATGTGTGCACCAACACCTCATTGGACTGATGATGATGAGGACAGTCCCGCAACATGGATTTAAATCTCTGCCAGGATTGATATAAATTTTCTCCCTCTCTCTGTTTGAAACTAAGAATTTGACTTCTAAGCCTTGCTGTTTTACCAGAGGGAAAAAACCTTATCAAGAACTTCCGTGCAAGATCATCCCACGTTTAAATAGAATTTGGTGGCTCAGCTTTCAACCACCTCTTGGCTTCTCCGAGTAATGAGAACGGAAATAATGTAAGCCGAACATAGTCAGGTGACACTCCAGCGGGTATGTAAGTGTCACTTATCTCCAAAAAGTTTTGGAGATGTTGTTGTGGGTCTTCATGAGGGAGACCGGTAAATTGCCCGCTTGTGTGCAACAATTGCACCATATTTTGCTTGAGTTCAAATCTCCCTCCAGGCTCTGGTTTGCGGATACTGGATGTAACATTATTGGCATGTAGGATTGCCACCTCGCGAACCGGCCTTGCTGCTACTTCTTCGGGCACTAACACTGCCCTTACAACCGGTGGATTCTGTTGCTCCATAATGATCTGTCTGAGCAACTGCAGCTTCCTTTGTAGAGCTTCTCTCCGTTTACTGTGAAATATACGTTCTAGCTCTATATAAGATTCCACCAGCTCTTTGTCTCTTGCCAGTGTTCACAGCAATTAAGTATGCAAAATACAGGCTAAGACCAAGTTGTCAACACTTAAGAAAAATAAAAATACAGTAAAATTAACACTTAAAACAAAGTCACCAATTGCCAAGTCCCCGGCAACGGCGCCAAAAACTTGTTCGGTGTGTTATATGGGTATATAAAACGACACGCAAGTGCACGTGGTCGAACAAGTAGTAAGTGGCTTTAGTAAGCCAAGTATCGATCCCACAGAGACTTGGGATAAGTGCAATTTGCTCAAGTATACTATATTTTTACTTATAAATATGCTAACAACTAAATAACCAAAAATTGAATAATTTGTTTTATAAATTTTATACTAAAACTACAGACAATTATCTACCTTGAATTTGGACTATGGATAAAAGCATGCTGAGGTTAAAGAACATGTAATGAAACTGATTATCATCATAAATTGGTTAATCTTTTCTTCCAGTTGCTAGCCAAGAACAATTTCCAAGAGATTAAAACTCTCGTATTTAATCTCACTTAAGAATCATGAACCATCCGTCTACATTTCTGTGATCAAATGCAATTCATGTTCTAGCCATACAATTCCGGTTCCTAAATTGACTAATATGACTTTCAGGTATATTTCTATCCTGAAGGTTCATCAAAACTCAATTTTCTCAAATCAAGTTAAGAATAATATCCTATTAATTCACAACTTTCCAATTTCGTGCTCTCTTGAGTGAAATCGGACTTTTTAGATGTATATTAATGTAGGCCACACACCAATGCAGTAGAAACAAGAATTAATAGAACAACATGGAAGAAAAAGATGAAAAACCATATAATTAATAATCAAAATTCATCACAAGTGTTCATAACCTCAGTAAGGAAGGGAATTAGTCACTCATTTGTGGATTAATCATCATAAAACGAGTGTTAATCATACAAACAATTGAGTTAAAGAAGAAAGAAAGAGATAAAAAGACCATGAACTTTTCGTCCCTCAACTGCCTGTAACCCACGTCCTTGCTCCACCAAGTCTGAATTATGAAAAATACACTTAAGTGTTCTATTTATACTAGTGGGAATTTTTCCCGGAATAATGAGCAACGTGTCACGGAGTGCATCGCGGAGCACTACCTCCGTGACACGCCATGAACGCGGACCCTTACTGGAACTGGGGGTCCGGGAATTTAAACACCAACGTGGCACGGCGTGCAACGCGGAGGCTAGCCACCGTGCCATGGAGCAGACGCGGACCTCCACTGGAAATTTGATGAATTTTCACCCTCTAGGCAGAATGCCTCCGCGATGGCAGCGTGACACGGCTCCATCGCGGAGCCCTTTTAATTCGTGCAGTCCTATGCCTTTTTCCTTGCTCGCATCCAAGTCCAACTCCGATATCATCCAACATACATTTTAGCTTCCCGAAATCACATTTTACCTACAAAACAATGCTAATCATGTTGGTTAGTATAAATTCACATTTTATTACCAATTACATGAAAATGTATACACATTGCTAGATAACAAGGCGAAAATGATACTTTTGAGTATCACTTGGGCATATAAATCTGCCCAAGATCACATTTCCTAAACATCTCGTAGCCTCTTCGTCATAAGTGTGGCGCGCTTCACACCCATGAAAAAGACTCTACTTAATGCCGCTTTCACACACCCTAGGACACTTCAAAACCTACAACTCTGATACAAAGTTTGTCACAACCCAAATGGAGGCTCAGATTGTATACATGGGACAAGAGACCCCGAGAGACCCCAAGTTGAACCATGGCACTAGCGTACATCTAAGTCAATCAATAAACTGAAGAACAACTATATAAACTCAGCGGAAGTCTAACTCAACATAACCTTAGAATAAGCATCCGAAACAATACATATATAAGTCTGAAAAGCCTCTAATTTGGACGAGTTGATGGGATAAGACCCCAACTAACTCAATAAGTTCAGAACTAAAATACATAAAGAAAGATAGATAGTCTGGTCCTCGAAACATGAGGTCTCACCAATAGGCAAACACTAACTCCGATGAACTTCCTAAGAACGGGGCTGAACCTGAGAGTCGGATCCTGTATCATGAAATGATACAACATAGAAAGTATGCGGTCAATACGTGGAGTGTACCGAGTATGCAAGGTAAGTAAAACCGCTATAGTAAGTGAAATCATTTAAAATCAATGCAATAGTTAAACATAATATTAGTAAGCTGAGATTAGGGCTTGCATGCATCATTTCTGAAATCATGATCTCTTCATAATGTGACAATACATAGCTTTATAACATCAACTGCCTCGAATGACTCAAAGCTAAAATATAACATTTATGGAAAAGCTGAATGTAGAGTCAAACCTTGATTTTAGAACATGCATGAGTATATATTAACCATGAATAATTAATATGCAAGTTTAGAATCATATAAGACAATGAGAGACTCATCACTTAACCGACATACCATGATAGAGCTTACATGGTCCCGACTATCACACTCAAGTGGGCAGAGCCATCCAAAATCTTGCCAGGGATAAGGAAGCTACCATTACATTGATATCAAGTTGAAGGCCCATTAAGGAAAGGGGAAGCTCACAAGGAATATCCCAAGACATATAATAATATCAACCTATGTTGGCGCGTAATTCTGGGGCATAGTGTGATCGACCCTTAGCCCGCTTGGTGCTAGACTCTTCTCCCAAAAACATGCATATGCTCTATATCATATATAATGAAGCTCAAAATCATCTATTTATGAAGCTCAACATCGTCTATTAATGAAGCTCAACATGAAATCATGCATAAACTCAACATCGTATGAAAACAAAGCTCAATAATAACATACATCTCAATCGAATTTATGCATATTAGAAACTTTAGTTTAAAACACATGACAAATTGAACATACTTGGGAGCCCTTGCTCCAAAATCATGTGGTAAGCTATACATAGGAAGATTTAACTCATACATACCACAAGCTAAAATATGAAATATGGGAGACTTCACGCCAAAACAATGCGGTAAGCTTATTTCGGAAGAATCATCATTTGAAACCAACATGTGGGATTTGGACAAAGATTTATAACACTTAGAATTGCTCAATTTCCATTGAAGACATAATTATAGACATGGGTAATTTCAAATCGTGCATTGTATCATATTATCTCATCATTATCATATTTGCTTCGTAAATCTTACTTTTTATGATTATATCATCAATGGGCTTCAACATTACTAAAAGCAAGAAACATAATATTAATTGAAATCATTGTAAAGTCAGTCCATGCTTCACAATTCGATAATAAAATCATAATCAACTCATACCCATATAAAGAAATTGAATGTTCATGCATTAGGGTAAAATTCCACACTTGATCATCGGATTTTCATGATTCGATAGAAATTGGGCATGGGTGTGGAAGAAGACACCCACTCATAACCCTACATACCTAGAAGGGATGATTCTACAACTTCCTTGATAGCCCAAGATGAGATTCCAATGGAAACCTTGAAGATTTTCTCTAAATCACCTCTTCAACCTCTAAACTTTGCATGCATGGAATGAAATAAATTAGACTAGGTTTGACCCTCTTAAACCCTTCAAAATGAGCCTTAAACAAAGTAGTATAGGTCTTAGAAACTTAGGAATTACGAAAAGACCCTTACTGAATTCACAAGAAAATATTGCCAGGTGGTTCTAATGGACGACCTGACGGATCGTGGTCCCTGGCAACGACTCATTGCCTGGCTCGTCAAGTACACTGCCTCAATTACTTCACTTTACACATAATTCACCCCAAGATTTACACCACGACTTTTTACCTCACCCAATGAGTCGTGGTCAGCTTCCGTTAGGCACACTGCCTTTATTTCCTCTTCTTTCCTTCTAATCCACCCCACGGCTGACCTAACCACTCGTGGGGTCTGACCATGAGTCATTGCCACGCCCATGGGGATCTTTCTCTTCAAAAGTTCCTTGCTCTGCACTGGTCACCCCACGAGTCACCTGACGACTTGTGGGTTGTTCTTATGAGTCGTCCAGTAACTTGTCCTGTACCTGCAACACTAATTTCACATTTTCCCCATTTTAAACTACCGGACTCGATCTTTAAGTTTTAGGGGCACAACAGTAGCACACATAATTTCCTTAGTATGGAAAACAGATCCATCTAACTTTTCCATGCTTTCAATAACATGTATTGAGTTTTTTGGGTAGATTAAATTATTGCCTTCTCCATAAATCATAATTTCATGATGATCCCACATGAACTTCAAAGTTTGGTGCAGGGTAGAAGGGACTACCCCATCCATGTGAATCCATGGCCGTCCTAATAACAAGTTGAGACTAGAAGATATGTCCAACACTTGGAATTCCACTATGAACTCCGTGTGTCCAATTTGTAGCGTCAAGTCAATTTCTCCAATTACTCCCCTTTGGCTCTCGTCAAAACCTCTAACCCTCACATGACTTTCACAAACTTTCCTGATGTCCATCCCCAAAGCTCGAAGGGTGTTGAAAGGAAAAATGTTGACAGTAGAGCCATTATAAATCAGAACTCTAGAAATAAACTTATTCCCGCACCTGACAGTAATGTTTAATGCTTTGTCATGCCCCAAGCCTTCGGGTGGCAACTCATAATCATGAAAAGAGACTTTGTTGGATTCCAAAACTTGCCCTACCATGGCTGATAAATTCTCTCTAGTGGTCTCGGCTAGCACAAAAGTCTTCACTTAGCACCTTTACCAAAGTGCTCCTATGAGTTGCAGAATTCATCAATAGTGACATTAAGGAAATTTGGGAGGGAGTTTTCTTCAACTGTTCCACAACAGAATATTCCTTAGTTGGCATTTTCTTCCAGAACTCCTCTACCTCAGCCTCTATGACAACCCTTTTTTGGTTATTTTCCTTGGTCGGTGCTCCTCGTGCTACTTCTTCAGGGGCATAACAACACCTAGATCTTGTTATTCCTGCAGCATCTGTTTCTACAACCAATTGTCTCTTGCCTTTATTTCTTGCATTAGTCTGGTAATTCCAAGGAACTACTTTGATGTCAAAAGAAGTTTCTTGAGAAACTACGGTTGTGATCCTAGCCTTGGGAATAAGAACTTCTACTTCAATTGGCACCTGCATTTGGACTGTGATTATGGGAGCAATAAAGGTTGATGTTGCAACCTTTTCCTCATCTTTGACTTGTACAATGGTTCCTTCTAAATTGCATTCTTCATCAGCAGTGATCATGTTCACATTAACATTGCCATGATTTGGTAGAGGATAGTTGTTTACATTAGGGGGAGCTCCTTTGAGCTGAATGATTCCTTCTTTGATTAGCGCCTCAATCTTGTCCTTGAGAGTAAGGCAATTTTCAATATCATGTCCAGTTGTTCAAGAGTGATATGCACACTGCTTAGTCCCATCATACCATCCAGGGAGAGGGTTAGGGATTCTTCCTGGGATTGGTTGAAGTACACCTGCAGTTCTAAACCTTTCATACAATTGGGCTAGGGGTTCGGCTAAGGGTGTATAGGTTTTTGTTGGTCTCTTTTCAAAGTTTGGGAGGGCTCTAGGTGCATTTGGTGGACAATTTTGTGGGCTATAGTGGGGTTGAGGTGAATAAGTGGCTGGTATTGGGGTGGATTCTGATAAGTGGGTGCTCGGGGTGGATGATATACTGGTTGGGTGGTGTAAACTAGATAAGGGGAGGGTAAAGGTTGGTAGTAAGGCTGAGGAATTTGGGTGTATTGGCTATAGTATGAAGGCTGGGGTAAGGGGTTTTGGTATGTTAACATTTGATTTGGCCTGCGCTCTTGGATGATCATGACAGTAGACACTCCATCCATCTTCTTCTTGATTTCTCCCCCTATTAAATCTTATTGAATTTCCTTACTTGTTTCTTGTAAAGCTTCCAAATTTGTGATTCTTCCTGTTTTAATACCTTCTACAATGAAGTCTCCCATTCTAATAACCTCAGAAAACTTTTTCCCTACCACACTTATCAACCTTTCATAGTATGTTGCATCATTTTGAGATTGTATAAAAAGAGAGGTCATCTTGCTTTCTGCCATCAGAGGTTGGACTTTTGCGGCATCTACTCTCCACAACATGGCATATTCTCTGAAAGACTCCATCAACTTATTTTCTAACTTCATTAGATAGAACCTGTCTAGAATGGCTTCAGTGTTAAACCTTAACCTGTCCATGAATTCTTGCGCCATCGCGCCCCAACTACGCCATTTCCGTGGATCTTAGTTCGTATACCAATCGAGGGCTTCTCTTGTCAAGCTCCTTATAAACAACTTCATCCTAATTTCCTCATCTTTCCCCACTCTAACTAATTTATCACAATATAACCTTAAATGAGCTCGAGGGTTTCCCTTTCCATCAAATACATCAAATTTTAGCACCTTATATCCCGTAGGAAACTCAATATCAGGATGAACACACAAATCCTCATACTCAAGTACTTCACACCCCTTGTGGACTTGGATGCTATTAAATGCTTCCTTCAAATTAAGAATCTCCCTCGCCACATTCTCGTCTTCCTTCGACTTGACTTCTTTCTCTGTCTCTTCATATGGATCAACTTTGGGTATGATGGTAGTGAAAGGTTGAGCTTCCGTTAGATATACTTGTGGCACATGCTGTATGTTATAAACTACAGTGTGTGCCACCGATATGTGTTTGGTCGCTTGATAGTTTTGGGCAATCGGGGTAGTTTGGGCGAGTGAGGTAGTTTGGGTAGGTAGAGTTTGAGGAACATACAGAGTAGTGGGGGGTAATGGATTGGTCTTTTGGGAATTGACTTGTTGTGGGTCGGTTTGTTGTGCGTTAGCTGGAGATTTAGCAGAAATTAGATTAGATTTGTGAAATGAAGGATTTGATGGAAAGTGTTGAGAGGTGGGTGAGTCGACAGGTGAAAAAGGAGGTTGGACGGTTGCATTTGTCCAATATTCAAGAAGTGGTGTGTTCATGCTAATGGATATATTGGTGAGGCTTTGGAGTCAATCAATTTTGCTTTTCATATTGGCCATTTTTAGCATCATGTAGGCAATATGTTCATCATGAAGGATTACATTTTGACCCTCCGAAGTCTTAGGTTCATCTCTCGGAATGGTGACAAGCCCTAAGCCAGTTTGACCTGATATGCTCGAATCAGTCATGTTGGAGGATGCTCATGCTTTTGATCTCGTAAAGTAGGGGTGATCCTCCAGTTCATAGTCAACATGAATCAACCTTTGGGAAAATAGTCAAAATAAAATAAAACACCTTCAAAAGAAGAAGAAAAAAAATCAACATAGCGCGGGTAATTGCTGCTAGAATAAAATAATATTAACAATTAGGTAAATAATGTTTAAACCAACATATATCATATAAAAATAAATCGCATAGTAAGAAAATTCAATAGTTAAAATGTGTTCTAATCATGCATGGGACCTCTATTATGACAGAGGCGAGCCTAAACGCCACACATTCAAGATTATCATAGATTAATCCAAGCCATTAAATTGAGACAACTCAAATTTGGATAGAAAAGGCTGAATTTCATTAAAATACCAAAAAGAGTACAATAATTAGACAATACATAAAAAGATGACATAAAATAAAGACAATCCTGAGACTCGGTCTAAATCTTGCTCTCAATCATGTTGGTGGAGGAAGTGAAGTTAGTGACCCAACATTGCTGGGTCCTGCCCCTGCATTTTCCAAATACTGCATTATGTTCTCCATCTAAGCCCACATTTTAGGAGTGACTATCGTGGTTCCGAGACAAAAATGTCTTATCCAAATCATCGTCCCGATATCCTCAAAACCTTGCTCACCTTCTGGGCTAGAGTCAATGTTACCGCAATCTTCTTGAAGTCATGCATGGTATTCTGGAATCCCTCCAGCTAGTCCATTTCTACATAGACTGTGACAATGTTGCTCCATTCGCTAATAATGCTCCTAGCTCTAGGGACTTTGAAGTCTGGTCTGAAGGAAATCTTAGAAACTCTCATATTTTCTCGAAGAGGGATAACCTGTTCTTGACCAAACTGTCAGAGTACGCGTATTAGAGCATATGGATGGAGGCCTTTCAACCTAATAAGTTCTATATAGTAAAGTCTTCTACCCCTTACGTAGGTTGTGGTATGTGATAGTAATGGGTACTTCCATTGGATTTGATCACCCGTCATGGAAACCAAGAACTCGTACCAATCATTAGTGCCGACTGGAGATACAAACCGTCTCATCCTTTCATAAAAAGTGTCAATTTTGTTTGAAAGACTAAAGCATATGTCCACAACATTCTGACGTTGGTAAAAATGCTCCATCACCCATATCTGTAGTAGAAGGTTGCAACCTTCAAATAAATTTGTTTCGTCTCTCTTACATTTTTCCAAAGCTCAAAGTATTTCTGCTAAAATTATGGGAATCAGAGTGAGTTCCGTACCATCAAATCCTTCAAAGATTAATCGGGCCATAGAACATATGCATGTACTAATCTTCATGTGTTCTTGGGGAACACCAAAATTCCCAATAAGACCACAGCGAATGCAATAGGACGTCTGACTTCCCAATGAGCGGAAGTATAAGAGAATTCTTTTTGAACAACTTGTGACCATTTCGACCATCGTACCTCTCATATACATAATCCATAGAGACCCAATTTTTCTTGAAGCATCGAAGTTCTTTAGTGTTTTTCAGCCCTAAGTAACGGAGAAATTTTTTTCTGGATTGAACGTGCAGGATAATCTAACCTCTTCCTTGGTACCTTAAATTGATAAAATAATGGATTTCCTCTAATGTTGGTGTGAGTTCAAAGTCCTTCAATTTGGATACAACCTGATCTAGATCCCAAAAATGAAGTAGATCCCTAATCACATGCTTGTCGAGGGATATCTTGAATAGTGAAGTAAGGAACCCCAACCTTCTTGCAATTGCTAGTTTCTGCCCGAGACTAAAATCTTTCCACCATATTTTCAACTTGTGTGGGATATCCTCAACCATCTTAATGTTGGACATTTGGGGGACTAAATCCATCCTACAATACAAATACAATAAATAAACAGACAAATTTCCAAACTCGATATGTCATAAAATGGCTTGGATCCATCTATCATAATTACGTTGCACAAAATATGCTTGGTAATCATTGGGTTATAAAACCCGCCGATAAATAGGTGGATATCCTAATTGTGTAGTCGATACCAAGGATCAACACACCTAAGGTGTAGTAGGCATGACTTAAATTGAAGTGGTGGGATAGCTCTATCCTATATTTTCTAATATTTGGTTTACTAGACTCACAGTTCACGAGTGGACTACTCGAGTGAGAAGGCTACGTGGTCACAAAAAATATCCAAATACCCCGCGCATATGCCAACTCTCCTAAAATTAAAATTTTGAAAGAAACTTGTGGGTGCACAAAACATACCTCGTGTGTACATGTGATAGTGTGAGTTTTCCAGAATTGAAAGAAATATGAACAGAATGACAATTTATATAAAGCAATAACAAATAAATAAATAAGGCAAAGCAATGACAAATAAATATCATATAAACAAGATAAATAAATCGACAATTATTAAGGTAAAACAACAAATATTAAAAACCTTAATTTATTAACCTAAGTCTATTATGGTTTAGAACATAAATGTCTCCAGTGGAGTCGCCAAGTTGTTATACCCCATTTTAACTTGGCTCAAAGCGGAGTACATCATATTGGTGATTCCTCAATTAAATAACTTAAGGAATCACCGCCTAATTATTTTTAATGGTGAATTAGAACACCTAAATATTAACTATGTAATGCTAAAATTAGACTCCTTTTTTATGGTCTAGTTAACATATATAATTCTAGATGAGGGTTCTAATTATCTTAAAGGAAAGGGGTTAAGCATCCTCTAAAATCCGTTAAAGACGGTTAACCGCCCAAACTTAGGTTAATTAAAAAAAATTGTTAAAATAGAAAGATATAATAATAATAATAAAATCTTGTTATGGATAATAACACATGTCTATTGTTTTTCAATTAAAAAAACAAAATTAATTTTAAAGAATTCTGGCTAAAATTTAAAACTTGTTTAGTCTATAAATCATAGAATAAATTATTATTATTTATTTTCGCAAACATTCTTCAACCTTAAAAATTGTTGATGAGATAGATAAAATAATTTCACCCTCATTTATAAAATATCAGCGAAAGAAGAAAAGAAAAATTATAAAATCACAACGTTTTCAATCTTTCCTTCTTTTTTCTTTTAAAAAAAGGGTTAATCGAACTTTCAAAATAAAAAGCTCAAGGTTAGAGTATTGAAACTTGACCATGCCAATTCAAAAGAAACGATCACGTTTTTCTTTTTCTTTTTCCTTTATTTTTCTTTCCTTTTCTTTTTTTAACTGAAAAAAAGGGTTTCTTTGGTTTAAACCATCAAAACATTTGCCTTAGTTAGTCAAGCCTCATTTTGAGACCACGTGATTTTATTTAAATTTGTTGGCAAATTCCTTCTTATTTGATATTAAAAAGGAAAGATCTCAAAGAATAACCTTTTTTTAAAAAAAAAATCGTTACTTGTGGGATAGATTTATTTAAAAATATTAAATACTTTAGATAAAATAGAGAGTGTGTGTGTGTGTATGTATATATTCCAGCAGCGTAATAATTTAGAAATAAGCTTCCTTCTTTTCTCTTTTTCTTTTTAAATTTTAAATAAAAATTCTAGCTATTTAAAAATGAGTAAAACTAACGATTCCAGATAAAACCCCCTCAAATACTAAGCAAATCAATAATTCATAGATAAAATGAAGGATTGAAGAAGATAAAGACGTTGGGAGCCCCCAAGCATTTCACTTGGTTTCTTGCTATCCAATATATCCTAAAGAAAAAGATATGTGATGACTCCAGATGATGGTAGTTTTGAGTAACATTAAGTTCGTAAGACTCAATATTTTGCGAGAGTCGAAAATTATGACTCCATTTTTCTTCAAAGTTCATGGCAAAAATAAAAAAGAAGAGGATGAGGCAAACGTCCATTACTAATAGTAAATGCAAAAATAAATAAATAACAATAATAATAATAAAAGCAATCTAGAATCATGTTCCCATCATTGAGTAAAGAAACTTACACATAATTTGTTATACTGATTTAAACATATTAATGATATACCATACATACAGATTATGTCTTATTAAAGGGAACTACTCTAAAATAATCAAAGACATACATATTAAAGCAGATCACACGATTTTTTTAATATATTTTATTTTTTTTATTTTTTTTAAGGCAAAGAAAATTCTAAATCATGATTTCTACAAAGCTCAAATGAGGCTTTATCCTTTTAATTAGTCTTGGATCATAGTCAATAGAATTCTATTATATTTATACTAAATAAGCGTATGAAATTCTTTTTAAAACAAAAAAATAACTAATAAACAAATGCAGTATAAGATAATCTTTAAACTAACACATGTTGAAAAATCTCTAATGATATCCAGCAAGCTATTTCTTAGATCTTGATAACAATATGTAAGGGACTCTAATTCTGAAACTTCAAAGATATTTCAACATTAGGTGGCCACAGAAGATTAAACAACAACACATGAACTAATGAACATGATATCTAATATAACAAATAAAAACGAAAAGAAAAAAGGGAAAAAAAAGGAAAAAGACATCTTATAACATGGATTCTAACATATTAGTAGAACATTACTGCATGTTTTTATATACTAAAATACAGTGGTTTTAGATATTACCTTTTATAGCGCAGTGAACTGATTAGTCGAGTCACGGATCAACTCACGAGCGATCGATTTGAAGAGATAAAAATGGCTTAAGAATAATTTCGACAAATGCCCTTTTTTTGAAAATTCCCCGATCATCCCAAAAAGAGTGTCAAAGGCTTATATTCATAGCTGCGAGTTGGGGTTTCTAGTGGACGTTTGGATGGGGTTTTTCTAGCGGGATTACGGTTTCAAAAGCTGTCACGACCCCAACGTAGACCCGGGTCGTAACACGGGACAAGGATCCCCGAGAGGCCCCAAGTCGACCCATGGCATAGGCATACATCTAACTTCATTCATTGAGCGGAAGACTAAACATAAAAACATTGAGGAAATGTAAACGTGACATAGCATATCATGACATTCGAAATCACTAGACATATACAGGCTGAGTACTACACACTGTCTGAAAGCCTCTACTACATATGATTGGTTGATGGGACAACACCCCCAACTAACTCGGCAAGTACTGTAACATAAAGTAGCATGAGTATCTATTAAACGACCCTCGGAATATAAGGATTCACTAGTAAGTTGAAAGTAAACTCTGAAGGGAGTCTAGATATGAGGATGAACCTGAGAGCCGGAACCTGTATCATAAGACGGTACAGCATAGAAAGTATGCGGTCAGTATGTGGAATGTACTGAGTGTGCAAGGTAATTAAAATGGACATTTAAAATATATAAAAGCTTATAAATGATTATGAGAGTAGGACATCATGCTCATATCATAAACATCATAACTTAACATAAGCCTCAAGTTTTCAAAACATTCGTAATACAAACGTAGTCATAATCCTAGGAGAAAAGCTTTACTTTACATGACTGAAGCCAAAATACATAATCATAAACACGCATAAATCATAAGGAACAATGGGAGATTCTCTTAACTGAAATACCCCATATGAGCACACATGAAGTCCGACTTGTAAGCCTAGTCGGGAGGCCGTTCATAGCTTGCCAAGGGTAGAAACATGAAAATGTGATATCACCATGAAGAGGGCCAACTGGGTAGGGGACAATCACAGGGGGGAGGTCCCAACATACCTATGGTGGCACATAGTTGATGAGATCTGGGGCAAAAACTGAGTCACGAACCTACTCGATGTTCGATACTACGCCCAAAACATATACAGTTCTCATAGTATAATATGCATGAGTTCATGGGCTAGTCAAATCATAATAATCATAAACATACTTTTACATACGTGAACTAGCCATGACATAAGGCTCGTGAGTCAGCCAAAACATATTTCATTAATCATAGGTTTCATATGTACTTGTAAATCATGCATATAACTTGAGAATCATTAAATAATTATGGGTAATTGAATAAGTTCATATTTCAAATCATAAATCACATTGGGCTCGTAAATATCATCAACTGAAGTAAGGATCATAAATCAATTTATCATGGATCATGCTTGGATAGGCTCAATTTAATACAAATCGAAACCAACAATTAAATAATCAAAAATTTATAAAATTTGATCTAATTTCATAAAATATAATGTAAATCACACTTTAGAATCACCCACTTGTAAATCATTAGTTTTTCGTATAATTGATTTAAACCCCTATAGATTTGTTGTAAATTTTCATAGAATACTAAGGGATGGACATGGGTGTGAATGGAAACTCCCATTCATAACCCTACATACATGAAAATAGCTTATTCTTACTCTCCCTTGAAAGCCCTAGAAGGAATTGAAAGGATTTGAAGAAGAAAGCCTTGAATCACCCTTTGATCACCTCTCTATACTCTTGCATACATTAATAAGGACTTAGAATAGATTATCTCTTTAAAAGAACCAACCTTTCATAGGATAAAACGACGTAATTTAGGGTCTTATAACATGGAAAAGTAAAAAATGACCTTAATGAATCTTCCCTGAAAATTGTCCAGGTCGATCCAACGGGTCGTACCAACGAGTCGTTGGAAGCTACGACGACTCGTGGTATGGCCCGTCGTAAGCGCTGCTGAGAACTAGCCTCCAAAATTGAACCACAGGTAGACAGGACGACTCGTCCTTTAGTCCAACGGATCGTTAAGTCGACCATTGTTTGTCCCATTCAAAAAACTGAACCTCCTTACCACGAGCTCACCACGACTCGTGGTTGCTTCCAATGAGTCGTGGTCTTGATTCGTTACATGCACTAGAAATCGTTGCAACCAAACAACGATCGGTGACCATGGGTCATCACATCTCACCATGAGTCGTTGGACGACCCATGGTATCCCCAACTACCAAGCCAAGCCTTTCCTACGACTGCCAACAACAACTCATTATTCCAAGCAATGAGTCGTTGCATCGCCCGTTGTCTCCACTGCCACCAGGACATCCCATCACCATGACTACATACAAAGACCCGTGGTTTGATACCAAAAATCGTTACGTTGCCCATTCTGTGATATTTTTCCTAGTTCAGCAGTTTTCAACTTTTAACTCTCGGTCTACTCTTTGGCACTTTCGGGGTAATACAATATCTTCCCCTTGGGAACATTTGTCCTCGAATGTAGGAAACAAGCAGAAAACAGAAACATGCAATTATCATATTCAAATACTAATCATTTAAGCTGAAAACTAATAGAATGACTACACACGATTCATATCACATAGCTGAACTAATCTCATGTTTCACATACATACCCATACACATAAAAGAAACTTGAACACATGAACTGAACATGAAAACTAAATAGAGTCATAGAGCACAACTGATACCTCAAGTTAGAACTGAGCCGGTAGAGAATAAGTGTGGGTATTTAGCCATCATATATGCTTCGGCTTTCCACGTAGCTCCTTCGACATGCTGATTTCTCCATAAGACTTTAACTAAAGCTACTTCCTTATTCCTAAGCTTCCGAACCTGATGATCCAATATTTCCATCTGGACTTCCTCATAGCTAAGGCTATCTTTTACACCAACGCTGTCCACCAGAACTACTAAAGCTGGATTCCCAAGCATTTCTTCTAGAGTGATACATGAAACACTGGATGCACAACAGATAATTCTGAGGGCAAGTCCAACTCATATGCTACCTTACTAACTCTTCTTATAATCCTGTAGGGACCAACATAATGGGGACTGAGTTTTCCTTTCTTCCAAAACTGCACGACTCCCTTCATGGGAGATACCTTCAGAAATACCGAATCATCCACCTCGAACTCTAACTCTCTCCTCCTCACATTAGCATATGACTTTTGACGACTCTAAGCGGTTTTCATCCTGTCCGTTATCAACTAAACCTTCATAATAGCCTCATGAACCGAGTATGGCCCTATCATAGCTGCCTCACCAACCTCAAACCATCCGATGGGCGATCTACATCTCCTCCCATAGAGAGCCTCGAAACGGTGCTATTTGGATACTGGTGTGATAACTATTATTGTAAGCGAACTCGATCGAGGGCAAGTGATCATCCCAACGACCCTTAAAGTCCATCATGCAAGTCCTCAATATGTCTTCGAGAGTTTGGATTGTACGCTCCGCCTGACCATCCGTTTGCAGATGAAATTCTATGTTGAGTTTAACCTGAGTCCCAAGCCCCTTCTGAAAAGACCACCAAAATTGAGAGGTAAATTGAGAACCACGGTATAAAATAATGGACAAGGCACTCCATGTAATCGAACCAACTCCCGAATATATAGCTTGGCATAATCCTCCGCTGAGTCTGTGGTTTTCACCGGTAGGAAATGTGCAGCCTTGGTCAACCTGTGTACTACCACCCAAATAAAATCATAGTGTCGACGAGTACGAGGTAGGCCTATAATGAAATCCATATTAATCTCTTCCCACTTTCAACTGGGAATGCTAATATCCTAAAGTACGCCTCCTGGACTTTGATGTTCAACCTTTACTTGCTAACAGTTCGGGCATCTGGCTACGAATTCTGCAATATCCTTCTTCATGCCATCTTACCAATAGATTTCTCGTAAATCACAATACATCTTGGTGGAACCTGGATGGATAGAATACCTTGATCCATGGGACTCAAGCAATTTCCGACTCCTCAAGTCATCAACATCAGGAACACATAGGCGACCCTGGTACCGCAGCACGCCATCTCCCCCTTGGGAGAAGACCTCCACCTCCTTACTTCAAACGACTTCTTTCCGCTTTACCAAAATCGGATCCTCATCTTGTCTAGCTTCCACATCAGTAAACAAGGACAATTCTGACCCATTTTTCACAACAACACCGCCATCAGTCGAGTCGACCAATCTAACTCCCAACCTTGTAAGTTGATGGACATCTCTCACCAGCTCCTTCTTTCCCCCATCTACAAGGGTCACACTATCCATAGATGGTCTACTAAGTGCATCCGATATCATATTAGCCTTATCCGGATGGTAAAGGACACTCATATCGTAGTCCTTGAGTAGCTCCAACCACCTCCTTTGCCGATGATTGATATCTTTCTGCGTGAACACATATTGCAAGATCTTGTGGTCCATGAATACATCCACATGGAACCCATACAAGTAATGTCGCCATATTTTCAATGCGAATACTACGCGGCCAATTAAAGATCGTGGGTCGGGTAATTCTTCTCATGAACCTTTAACTGTCTAGAGGCATATGCTATCACTTTCCGATGCTGCATCAATACACATCCGAGTCCAATCTTTGAAGCATTACAATACACCACGAAATCATCAATACCCTCGGGTAGGGTCAACACCGAGCTGTAGTAAGTCGAGTCTTCAACTCTTGGAAGCTCTTCTCACAAGCCTCCGATCATTGGAACTTCACCTTCTTTTGGGTCAATTTGGTCAAAGGTGCCACAATAGATGAAAATCCTTCAACAAACCTCCAATAAAAGCCAGGTAAACCCAACAAACTTCGAATATCCGAAGGACTCACCGGTCTAGGTCAATTCTTTACCGCTTCTATTTTTTGAGAAATCACGTTTATACCCTCACTTATCACCACATGGCCCAGAAATGCTACGGAGTTCAACAAAAACTCACACTTGTTGAATTTTTCATACAATTGGCATTCCTTGAGAGTCTGAAGCACTATTATCAAATGAGCGGCATGCTCCTCCTCGCTCTGAGTATATCAAGATGTCATCGATGAACACGATCACGAATCTGTACAGATATGCCTTGAACACCCTATTCATTAGGTCCATAAAAGCTACAGGGGCTTTGGTTAGTCCAAAAGACATAACTACAAACTCATAATGTCCATATCGCATCCTGAAGGCTGTCTTCGGGATGTTACTCTCCCGAACTCGGAGCTGATGATACCCAGACCTGAGATTTATCTTTGAGAAACACTTGACACCCTGAAGTTTGTCAAACAAATCATCGATCCTAGGAAAAGGATACATGTTCTTAACGGTGACCTTGTTCAATTGCTGATAGTCAATACACATCCGATGCGAACCATCCTTCTTCCATACAAATAACACTGGGGCACACCATGGAGACTTGCTTGGTATAATAAATCCTTTATCTAACAGGTCCTTCAAATCTTTTATCTCGGCTGGAGAGACCCTATAAGGAGGGATGGATATAGGCTGCGAATCGGGTAGAAGGTCGATACCAAAATCAATCATCCGCTCGGGAGGGACACCTGGCAAATCATCGGGAAAGACCTCTAGATACTCACGCACCACCAAAACTGATTGGATAGTCGGGGTCCCGGACTCAAAATCCTTAACCCTAACTAGATGGTACATGCAAGCCTTAGAGATCGTCTTCTGGGCCTTAAGATATGATATAAATCGACCTATTGGTACAGTCGAGCTACCCTTCCACTCCAAAACTAATTCACCTAGAAAATGAAATTCCACCGCACGGGTCCTAAAATTTACAGAAGCATAACACGCATATCAACCAATCCATGCCAAGAATAATATCAAAGTCGGTCATGGCTAACTGTACAAGGTCTGCAGAGGTGACTTTATGCTATATAGTGACCGGGCATCCTCTATACACCCGCCTAGCTACAATCGAATCACCGATAGGAGTAAAAACTGAAAATGGTTCCGACAGAGTCTGGGACTTACTCCAAAGCTACTAGCAACGTAAGGGGTCACAAAAGACAAAGTAGCTCCCAGATCTAGAAAAGCATAAACATCAATATGAAAAACATGTAACATACCAGTGACCACATCGGGGGAGACCTCCTGCTTCTGACAGGGTGCTAAAGAATAAAACATGTTTTGACACTGATCACCGGTTGAACTGGTCGAGGCACCCTGCTGAGGGGGTCGTGCTACTGGGGCTGCAAAACTGGCTGCTGGCATACGAGCTCCACCGACCCTTGATCTAGCTGAAGGGAAATCCTTGAGTCTGTGTTAGGGTTTGCCGCACCCGAAAAAAGCATCTGAGCCAATTAGGCACCTCTCAGGGTGATTCTTTCCTCACCCGGCACAAATTGGGAAAGTGCGCTCCCCCTACATGCTACCCTGGCCTCTCGAATTTGAAGCCCTGCTCCTCTGATCCCCTCTGAAGCTAGATGGCATGCTAGCCTATGATGAGGCTAGAAAAATTGACCTGTTCTTGGACTGCTAACGCTGTCCATCCCTAACCTGACCTGAGAAGTCCCGTAACTGACGGTCCTGGACCTCTTGGCCTCTCTCTACCTCTGATATACCGACTCCATCTACTGATCATGCAACAAGGTACGGGGAAAATATATGTCCCGATGCAACATGGCGATCCTAAAATCCTTATCCAAGTAGTCCTCCACCCCATGCACAAATTGACTCACTCGAGTCCTCCGGTCTGCCACCAACTCGGGTGCATATCTAGAGAGTTGGGTGAACTCCAATGCGTATTCTTGAACCGACATGTCACCCTTCTTCAAGTTAACAAACTCAGCTTCCTTTTTCTCCCTCATCTCTCGAGGGAAGAATCGATCCAAGAATGCTGTGTGGAACTCTTCCCAACCGATAGGGCCTGCACCCATTTCCCTAGCATCTCTCCACTGTTTGAACCATATGTGAGCCACCCCCTTTAGCTGATAGGAGGCCAAATCAACACAATCTCCATTGGTCACCCCCATAACCCGGGTGATCTTAAGAATCTCCTCGATGAAATTGTGTAGGTCCTCATCCACCTTGGACCCAAGGAATTCTGGGGGGTTCGTTCTCAAGAAGTCTCTAATCCGAGCCGCTGCCACCATTCCATTTTATGGGATATGTGCAACAACCTGCTGGTTGACCTGAGCGGTCAAGGCCTGCACTAACATCTGGATAACCGCTTGAAACTCAGCGTGGGCAACTGGCTCTGGTGCCTGGGGCTCCCGAACAGGTGGGGCCTGTTGATGCCTATGTTCATTGCCATCTCCTTGGCCTTCACTATTTCCATTCCTCCTGCCGTTCATTCTTTTGGGGGCCATGATTCTTCAATCGCGATTAGCACGAATTAGAAGAATAGAAGGACTTTTCATCGCACGACATAGATCATGAAAGAAGGGAACATTTCCTAAACGTCTTGTAGCCTCTTCTTCATAAGTGTGGTGTGCTTCAAACCCACGAAAAGACTCTACTTAACGCGGCTTTTAGACTCCCTAGGACACTACAAACCTATTGCTCTGATACCAAGTTAGTCACGACCCCAACGTAGACCCGGATCATAACACGGGATAAGGAACCCCAGAGGGCCCAAGTCAATCCATGGCATAAACATACATCTAAATTCATTCATTGAGTGAAAAACATAAAAACATAGCGAAAACATAAACGTTACATAGCATATCATGACATAAAAAATCACTAGACATACACAGGCTGAGTACTACACACTGTCTGAAAGCCTCTACTACATATGATGGGTTGATGGGACAACACCCCCAACTAACCTGGCAAGTACTGAAACATAAAGTAGCATGAGTATCTATCAAACAACCCTCGAAACATGAGGACTGACCAGTAAGCTGAAAGTACACTCTAAAGGGATTCTAGATATAAGGATGAACCTGAGAGCCGGAACCTGTATCATAAGACAATACAGCATAGAAAGTATGTGGTCAGTACGTGGAATGTACCGAGTATGCAAGGTAAGTAAAACAGACATTTAAAATATATAAAAGCTCATAAATGATCATAAGAGTAGGACATCATGCTCATATTGTAAACATCATAACATAACATAAGGCTCAAGGTTTTCAAAACATTCGTAATACAAACGTAGTCATAATCAAAGGAGAAAATCTTTAATTAACAAGACTTGAGCCAAAATACATAATCATAAACATGCATAAATCATGAGGAACAATGGGAGATTCTCTTAACTGAAATACCCCATATGAGCACACATGAAGTCTGACTTGTAAACCTAGTCGGGAGGCCGTTCATACCTTGCTAGGATAGAAACATGAAAGTTTGATATCACCATGAAGAGGGCCAACTGGGCAGGGGACAATCACATGGGTGGGAGGTCCCAACATACCTACGGTGGCACATAGTTGATGAGATCTGGGGCAAAATCTGAGCCACGAACCTACTCAGTGTTCGATACTGCTCCCAAAACATATATAGTTCTCATAGTATACTATGCATGAGTTCATGGGCTAGTAAAATCATAATAATCATAAACATACTTGTACATATGTGAACTAGCCATGACATAAGGCCCGTGAGTCGGCCAAAACATATTTCATTAATCATAGGTTTCATATGTACTTGTACATCATGCATATAACTTGAGAATCATTAAATAATTATGGGTAATTGAATAAGTTCATATTTCAAATCGTAAATCACGTTGGGCTCGTAAATATCATCAATTGAAGTAAGGATCATAAATGAAGTTATCGTGGATCACGCTTGGATAGGCTCAATTTAATGGAAATCGAAACCAACAATTAAATAATAAAAAAATTTATAAAATTTGATCTAATTTCATAAAATATAATGTAAATCACACTTTAGAATCACCCACTTGCAAATCATTAGTTTTTCGTATAATTGATTTAAGACCCCAACAGATTTGTTGTAAATTTTCATAGAATACTAAGGGATGGGCATAGGTGTGAACGGAAACTCTACCTGAAAATAGCTAATTCTTACTCTCCCTTGAAAGCCCTAGAAGGAATTGAAAGGATTTGAAGAAGAAAGCCTTGAATGACCCTTTGGTCACCTCTGTATACTCTTGCATACATGAATGAAGACTTAGAATAGATTATCTCTTTAAAGAAACCCACCTTTCATAGGATAAAACGACGTAATTTAGGGTCTTACAACATGGAAAAGTCAAAAATGACCTTAATGAATCTTCCCTGAAAACTATCCAGGTCAGTCCAACGGGTCGTACCAACGAGTCGTTGGAAGCTACGACGACTCGTGGTATGGCCCGTCATAAGTGCTGCTTAGGACTATCCTTTAGAATCGAACCATGGATAGACAGGATGACTCGTCCTTTGGTTTAACGGATCGTTAAGTCGACCATTATTTGTCCCCTTCACGAAATTTAACCTCCTTACCACGAGCCTCACCACGACTCGTGGTTGCTTCCAACGAGTCATGATTTTGATCCGTTACATGCACTGGAAATCCTTGCAACCAAATGACGACTGGTGACCACGGGTCGTCACTTCTCACCACAAGTCATTGGATGACGCATGGTATCCCCAACTGCCAAGCCCAGCCTTTTCTACGATTGCCAATAATGACTCGTTGTTCCAAGCAATAAGTCATTGCTTTTCCAGTTGTCTCCACTGCCACCAGGACTTCCCATCACCACGACTACGTACAACGACCCGTGGTTTGATACCACAAGTCGTTACATCACTCGTTCTGTGATATTTTTCCTAGTTTAATAGTTTTCAACTTTTAACTCCCAGGTCTACTCTTAGGCACTTTCGGGGTATTACAAAACCCAAATCAATGAATGTTTGAATCTGAACGTTGAGGGATTTTGAAGGATTCAGAAGATGGGTTTAAAAAAGAAGAAAAAGAGATAAAACTTTGCCTAAAAATCACCTAAGAGAAGAAGAAATTAGCGAAAGGAAAAAACCTTGTATGCTTGTAATGGGATTTGAAAATTTCTTAGTTAAAACCTCGAGATTTGGAGTGATTCGCCATATATAATCAATCGAAACGGCCATACATGTCTCTGCTCCCAAAGGATGGAGGTCAAAACTTTCCTCAAAATGAAGAAGCAGCCAAAATTGATTTCTACCATTGCAGGACGTAGGGAGAGAGAGAGACAATGTAGGGGAATGAAAAGTCACGGTTGTTTGGATCAAAACTGAAAACCCTAGAATATTTTAGGCTTTAAGGGTACATTGGATATTTTAGGTAGATTAAATGGGGATAAAATTGGTAGTTCATAGTAGTAAGGAACCTAGGGTTTTTTATTGTTTAATTGACTGACCAATAAAAATATGACACGTGACAGGGAAGGTGTTGGGCATGTGCAAAGTGTGGGAGGAGTGTGTTTGGCGTGTATTTTGGTCTGTTGGCACCTTATGTGGTGCTGATGTGACGCCTATGTGGACACCACATGGACAGGAGAGAGAGAAGGGGGGTCTTGCGGGTTCGGCTTCCTTTTTGGGCCATTTTGACTAAATTAAAGGATTAGAATTTATATAATTGGGCTAGCATGAAATATTTTCTTCCTTATATTTCTTTGGGCTTCTAAATAAAGATTAACAACACTCCTTAACAAATTATTTATTAATACGTAATAAATTATTCAATAATAATACTAATACTTAGGTAAAATTACATGACATCACGAGAATTATGTGATAATTTTTATAAAGTATAAAATTAAATAAATACTTCATTTGATAAAATAAATGCCACACCTTTTTGTGAAAGATTAATATTATTTAAGATGGTCATGATTGCAAAAAGAATGATGATAATGATAATGATAATAATAATAATAATAATAATAATAATAATAATAAATACAATAATACTATTACTAATACTACTTAATAATAATACTAATACTACTACTACTACTACTAATAATAATAATAATAATAATAATAATAATAGTAGTAGTAGTAGTAGTAGTAGAGTAGTAGTAATAATAATAATAATAATAACAATAATAATAATAATAATAATAATAATAGTAATAATAATAATAAGAAGAAGAAGAAGAAAAACAACAACAACAACGACAACAATAACGACAACAACAACAATAATAATAATGACAATAATAATAATATGAATAAGAATGACGGTAAGTTATGTCGCCGGTTTAAATAAGCAAATAAGTTAATAACTTATGGATTATAAAAATATGTATAACAATGATATTAAAATGTCTAATTTTAATAAAGTAAATGAGGATTCTTAAATTATCAAAAATTATTAGAAAAACAAAGAAATAACTTGGAAGAAAGAAGGGACAAAATTAGGTGTCAACAATCCATTGCCCATACTGCTAATTCCTCTTTTTTTCACCCCTACACACTTAATGGGGAACAACACGACTCGTCGCCCCACCCATTAAACCCCCAAAATACATTCCTTTCTCATACTCAGCACCCACTTAACGGGTCACTAGATGATCCATCAAGTGACGTAACGGGTCACCTGACGAGTCATTCTATGTCCTGGTGCAGATTTTTCTATTTTCTCCATTTCAACCCTCGAGTCTAATCTTAGGGACTTTCGGGGTATTATAATATCTTCCTCTTGGGAACATTCATCCTCGAAGGTGGGTTAAACATATTGAAAGGCTGGAAAAAGAACTGCAATCCCAAAATTGAACAACTGAAGCTGAAATTTGACAGAGTGACTGACTCCGGATTGAAATACATGTCTGAACAGAATTCATGATTCGTACATGCATGTTAGAACATGAAAGGAACTGAGAGACATGAACTTGACATGAAACTGAATAGAGTATTAGAGAGGGAACTGATACCTCAAGCTAAAACAGAGCTGGGAGGGAATAAATATGAGTATTTAGCCATCATATCTGCTTCAGCCTCCCACGTAGCTCCCTCAACAAGCTGATTCCTCCACAAGACTTTTAGTAAAGCTATTTCTTTATTCCTCAACTTCTGAACCTGACGATCAAGGATCTCAATGGGTACCTCCTCATAGTTAAGGCTATACTTTACACTTATGCTCTCCATCAGAACAACCAAAGTCACGTCACCAATGCACTTCTTAAATAATGACACATGGAAAACTGGATGCACTGACGCTAACTCCGTTGGTAGCTCCAACTCATAGGCCACCTTTCCCAACACATCTCACAATCCTCTATGGGCCAACACATCGCGAACTAAGTTTCCCTTTCTTTCTGAACCACATCACTCCCTTCATGGGAGACACCTTTAAGAAAACCCAATCATCAACTTCAAACTAAAGTTCGCTCTGCCTAACATCCACATACGAGTTCTGGTGACTCTACGCTATTTTCAGCCTTTCCCTAATAAGCTGAACATTCCTTATGGCCTCATGAATTGAATCTGTCCTCTCAATGTAGCTTCACCTACTTCGAACCAACCAATAGCAGATCTGCACCTCCGCCCATAGGGAGCCTAAAACGGAGCCATCTATTTGCTAGATTGGTAACTGTTATTATAAGAATATTCGATAAGAGGTAAATGATCATCCCAACTGACTTTGAAGTCAATCACACATGCTCTCAACATATCCTCAAGAGTATGAATAGTTTGCTTGGCTTAACCATCCATTTGCAGGGGAAAATCTATGCTATGCTTGACTTGAGTACCAAGTCTCTTCTGGAACGATCTCCAAAATTGCAAGGTAAATGGAGTACCTCTATCTGAAATGATTGAGAAAGGAATCCCTTACAACCAAACGAACTCTAAATGTACAATCTAGCATAGTCCTCAGCTGAATCGTTAGTTTTGACCTATAAGAAATGAGCTGCTTTGGTCAACCTGTCTACCACCACCCAAATAGAGTCATACTATCGACGTGTGCAAGGAAACCCTATGATGAAGTCCATATTGATTTCTTCCCACTTCCTTGTGGGGATAATAATGTCTTGAAGCATACCACCAGGTCATTGATACTTAACTTTCACCTGTTGAGAATTCGAACACTTAGCCACAAACTCTGCTATGTCCCTTTTCATAGCATTCCACCAATAGACTTTCCGTAGGTCACGGTACATCTTGGTGGCATTTGGATATATATAATATAAGGAACCATGAGCCTCATGCAACATCCATTCTCTCAAATCATCCACACTCAAAACACATAAACGACCCTAATATTAAAGCACCCCATCTCCCCCTTGGGAGAAGACCCCCACCTTCTGATTTTGAACCACTTCCTTTGGCTTCACTAATATAGGATCCTCATCTTTCCTAGACTTGACCTCGATTACCAATAAAGATTCTGACCTATTCTGAACAATGACACCACCATCTATCAACTCTACAAGGCAAACACCTAAATGAGCAAGCCTATGGATATCTTTTGCCAACTCTTTCCTCCAATCCTCAACATGAGACATACTCTCCATGAACAACCTACTAAGGGCATCCACCACTACATTGGCCTTTCCCGGATGATAAAGGACACTCATGTCATAGTCCTTGAGAAGCTCTATCCATCTCCTTTGTCGCAAATTCAAGTCCTTCTGAGTGAACACATACTATAGGCTCTTGTGATCTGTAAACACATCCATAGGCACCCTATACGAGTAGTGTCTCCAAATCTTCAATGCAAAGACCACCGTTGTCAATTTTAGGTCATGCATCGGATAATTATTTTCATGAATCATGAGCTGTCTAAAGGCATACACAATGACCTTACTATGTTTCACCAACACATAGCCAAGACCAACCCTTTCAGAATACATAATGAATCCATCCGTGCCCTCGGTTAGGGCCAATACTAGGGTTGAAAGGAGTCGATTCTTTAACTCCTGAAAACTCTTCTTACAAGTATCCGACCACTGAAATTTGACTTTCTTCTAGGTACGCTTAGTCAATGGTGCTATAATGGATTAAAATCCTTCAAAAAACCTCCTATAATAGCCAACTAAACCTAGGAAGATCCTGATCTCCGAAGGATTATCCGATCTAGGCCAATTCGTTACCACTTCTATCTTTTGAGAGTCCACCTATACACCATCGCTTAACACCATATGACCTAAAAATGCTACCGAGTCCAACCAAAACTCACACTTTCTAAATTTAGCAAACAGTTGGCGATCCTTGATAGTTTGTAGCACGATCCTCAAATAAGCGACATGCTCCTCCTTGCTTGGAGTGTATATGAGAATGTCTTCTATGAAGACAATAATGAAGATATCCAAATATAGCCTGAACACCCTATTCATCAAATTCATAAAAGATGCAGGAGTATTTAATAGTCAAAAATACATAACTACGAGCTCATAGTGACTATATCAAGCCCTGAAAGCTATTTTCGGAATGTCACTCTCCCTAACCCTAAGCTGGTGATAGTCGGATTTGAGGTCTATCTTTGACAAACACTTAGCACCCTAAAGTTGGTCAAACAAGTCATTAATTGTAGGGAGGGGATACTTGTTCTTGATTGTGACCTTGTTCAACTGTCGATAGTCAATGTACATATGAAGAGACCCAACCTTCTTTCGAACAAAGAGAACTAGTGCACCCCACGGGGACTTGCAAGGTTTGATGAAGCCCTTATATAAAAGATCCTTCAACTACTCTTTCAACTACTTTAGCTCTGCTGGAGTGATTTTGTAAGGGGGAATAGATATAGGTTGCGTATTAAGAATAAGTTCAATACAAAAGTCAATCTCCCACTCGGGAAGGACTCCTGGTAGATCATGTGGGAAAACCTCTTTATACTTAAAAACAACAGGGACAAATTAAAGAGTCGGGGTCTTGGATGTAGCATCCTTAACCGAACTAGATGGTACATGCAACCTTTGAAAATAATCTTTTTGGAATTAAGGTAGGAAATAGAGTGACCTAAATACACAACTGAACTACCCTTCCATTCTAGGTATGGCTCACCCAGAAATCGAAACTCTCCCGAACAGGTTCTACAATTCACTGAGGCATAGCATAAATGCAACCAATCCATAACAAAGATAACATTGAAATCTGTCATGTCTAACTCTAGTAAATCAGCTGAGGTGACTTTTTGAAGGACCATGACAGGGCAATTTTTGTATACCCTTCGAGCTATAACTAATTTATCAATTGGAGTAGAGACTGAGAAGGGTTCAGATAATATTTCGAGGCTGATTCTAAAACTAATGGAAACATAAGGAGTCACAAAATATAAAGTATCCCTTGGATCTAATAATGCATATACATCAAGATGAAATACTCTAAACATACCTGTCACCATATCTAGAGAGACCTCCTGCTCTTGACAAGATGAGAGGGAATACAATCTGCTCTAGCGCTGACAACCACCTGCACTAGTGGATGCACCCTATTGAGCCGAGCGTGCTAGTGGAGCTGCTGAAATAGTGGCTGGGTCCCGACCTCTACCATGGCTCTATCTGGCTGAAGGGAAATCTCTAAGCATGTGTCTAGGCTTCCCGCACCCAAAATATGCACCTGAACCTGCTAAGCACTCTTTGGTATGCCTCCTACCACACTTGCCATAAACTGAAATGTTGGGCTCTATGCTCCCCTGACCTTCGGAGCCTGATGTCCTTCCTCTCTAATCACACCTAGATCTAGATGGCACACTAGCTGATGACGGTGCTGGGGCGGATGTATTTGGTGGGACTATTAACAATGTGCACCACTATACCTATACTGGGAAAACCTAAAATGGCCTGTCTTATCCCTCTTGGCCTCTCTCTCCTTTTCCTTCATCTGATCTGCCTTTATCTGCTGGGCGTATATAACCAATCGAGAGAAATCTAGATCATTGCTCACCATTGCAGTCCTACACTCTTTTACCAGTGAATTTGACCCCCATACACAAATTTGTTTGTATGAGCTCTCTGATCTGCAAACATCTTCGACCCATACTTGGGACAACTAGGTGAACTCCAAGGCATACTTTTGCACAGTCATATTTTTCCGCCTCAAGTTGACGAACTCCACTGCCTTTGCCTACCTCAATTCCATAGGGAAAAATCTGTCAAAGAAGGCATTAATAAACTCATCCCAACTCACGGGAACTGCACCCACTACTCTTCCGTCCTTCTACTAATGGTACAAAATGTAAGCAACCCCCCTTCAACTGGTAGGAGGCTAAGTATGTGTACTCTTCTACCGTCACCCCCATAATCTGGGTGACCTTCTGTGTCTCATCCGGAAACTTATACGGGTGCCCATCCTCTTTTGACCCAAGAAACTTAGGTTGATTCATCCTGAGAAAATCCTAAACTCGAGCTGCCACTGCGTTCCCATTCTGAGGGACATGAGCCATCACCTACTGGTTGACCTGAGTATTTATAGCCTATACCAACATCTAAGAAGCCACTCTAAACTCGGCATGAAAGACTTTCTTGGGTAAAAGGACCTGCTGGTGCTGGCCGAGCTTGCTGGTACCTATCTCCATTACCCTCTTCATGTCCATTTCCATTTTCATTCCTTCTACCATTTATTCGGTGTGGAGGAATAATTCTGCAAATACGTATAGCATGAGTTATAAGGATAGAGAGTTACTTCTTCATATGACATAGATCATGAAAGAAGGGAATTTTCCAAAAATGTCTTGTAGCCTCTACCCCATAAGTGTGGCGCACTTTACACCTATGGAAAAGACTCTACTCAATGCAGCTTTTAGACACCCTGGGACACTCTAAACATTGGCTCTTATACCAAGTCTTTCATGAACAAAACATAGGTCCATACTATGATACAGAACCTAGAACCACGAATGGCTCCAAGTTGAACCATGGCATGAACATGATAACCAAACAGTATACACCAAGAGAAAAATGATAACTGAAACATGATTAAGCGAAAGTAAGAATTTATATCGATCATAACAGGGTTAGCACTAACAAAGCTGAAATTCTAAATATTATCTAATAAGCCTCTAACATGTTTGAAGAGTTGATGGGACAACACCCCCAACTAGCTCACTAAAGTCTGAAAACTAAAATAAAATAACCCAACATAAAACTGAAGGTCTTTGAATGATGAGGACTCACAAACGAGAGAAAATAAACTAAGCTGCCGAAAAATTGGCTAGCGACGGAACTGAATCTTATCGTCTGAACCTGTATCATGAAATGATACAACATAGAGTATGTTGTCAGTATTTGGAATATACTGAGTATGCAAGGTAAGTAAACCATGTTGAGTAAGTGTAAACTCAAATCATGCATATAAATGTAAATCATAAGATCATGAGAGTAAGGACTGCATGCATATGTCTGAAAACATGTATAGTCATAAGTTGAATTTCATGTCTGAATAGAATGACTCAAAGCTGAAATAGAATCATATGGCTTTCCATAGTTGAAATAATAAGTAAAAGCTTTTAACTAATCATTGGGTCAAACCTGTTGAAATATAATATCATATGTAATAAATATGCATAACTGAAATCATGTGGAATAATGGGAGACTCAT
This sequence comes from Datura wrightii, assembly GCA_035772735.1. Taxonomy (NCBI): domain Eukaryota; kingdom Viridiplantae; phylum Streptophyta; class Magnoliopsida; order Solanales; family Solanaceae; genus Datura; species Datura wrightii. The sequence continues at coordinate 101,448,882 of JASDFA010000027.1, read as the reverse complement.
CACAATCGATCCAATCACGATAGAGCTTACATGATGCCCCAACTATCACACTCAAGCTGGAAGAGCTGTCCAAGGCCTTTCCAGGGCTAAGGACGCAACCATGATATTGATATCAAATTGAAGGCCTCTTTAAGGGAAGGGGAGCTCACAAAAAAGGTCCCAATGTAAATTTATAAACCTACATTGGTGTGTAGTTTTGCGATTAGGGAACCTTGGTACCCCAAGCCTACTCAGTGCTAGAAAATACTCCCAAAAACATGCATAGTGCTTCCATCATTTTTAAACAAATCTAAAATCATAATTACATGCATAGTCTGAAATTTAAACAAGGGGAGTCTTTACTCCAAAACATATCATAATTTGTAGTGGGGAGTCTTGACTCCAAAACATAAGATAAGTTGATCTTATTAGCCTTGGCTAAATCATGAAAACATACTTCACTTGTGTGGGCTTGCCTGAATCTTAAAATCATGCATACTTGAAATAGATTTCATAAGTCAAAATCATGGATTCATACATGGGTAATTTGTACACATTCATTCATACTAGGTATCTTATCATACTTGAAATCATTAATCATGAACTTTACTTTTCATAAAACTTGCATAATAGGACATAATTTCTAATAACTTGAAATCATGAATTTAAAATAAAATTGTGTAAAAATATGCCATAAATCTGAAAACATTCTTTGGAACATGAAGGTAATTGACCCATAAATAAATCATAGAGAATTTTATAAAATTGGGTTAAAACCCATAAGATTATGACCTTAATCTTGAACTTGAATTCATAGAATTGAGGAGAATTTTTAGCATGAGAGTGAAAGGAACTCTCATTAATAGCCCAACATACCTGGGTGAGCTGAATCTACACTTGTGTTTGATATCCCAAGAGATTTGGAGAAGAAATTGTAGGATTTAAGCTTGATCTTCAATAGAAAACATCTAAAAATTGATGCATGGGAGTTAAATGAATTAGAATAGGTTAAAATCCCTTAATACACTTCTTTTAGGGCTTAAGATGACAGTTTAGGACTTAGAATCTTAGGAATTACGAAAATGCCCTTACTGATTCATCTAGAAAAATGACTCTGCCAGTCACCACTAGTGACCAGACGAGTTGTTGGGTTGCCAGATGACTCGTGGTCCTGACTCGTTACCACCACTAGACTAATCCTCATTCACTGGACTTCCTTACCCCACAGACAACTTGATGAGTCGTTAGGGGAACAACGACTTGTCTCCTCCATCCATTGCCTATACTACCAATTCCTCCTTTCTTCACCCTCACACACTTAACAGGGACAACACAACTCATGGGGTCACACGATGACTAGTCTCCCCACCCATTAAATTCCCAAAACATATTCCTTTCTCCAACACAGCACCCACTTACGGGTCATTGGACGATCCGTCAAGGGACATAACGGGTTACCTGATGAGTGATTTAGTGACATGGTGTAGATTTTTCTGTTTTCTTCATTTCAACCCTTGGGTAAGATATTAGAGACTTTTTGGGTATTACACAGACTATTTAGATTCTTGAGGACATATTCAGAGCGTGCGTGATTGTTTTCAAGGGTATTTGGGATGATCACTTGCCTTTTATAGATATTTCCTATAATAACAGCACCACTCCAGCATTCGGATGGCTCCATTTGAGGATCTTTATGGGCAGAGGTGTAGATTACCTATTGGATTGTTTGAGGTAGGTGAGGCTATGTTGATAGGGCTTGATTTAGTTCATGAGGTTATGGAGAAAGTTCAACTCATTAGGGAGAGGATGAAAATAGCTTAGAGTCCTCATAAATCTTATGCAGATGTTAGGTGGAGAGAGCTTGAGTTTGAGGTTGATGATTGGGTGTTTCTAAAGGTGTCTCCCATAAAGAGAGTTGTAAGATTTAGTAAGTAAAGGGAGCTTAGTCCCTGATATGTTGGCCTTAGAGGATTCTAAGGAGAGTCATCAAGGTGGCATAAGAGTTGGAGCTCCTAGTAGAGTTAGCTTTGGTGCATCTAGTTCTCTATGTATCTCTATTGAAAAAATGCACTGGTGACCCAGCCTTAGTTGTCCCAGTAAAGAGCATTGGTGTGAAAGATAGACATACTTATGAGGAGGTTCCAGTTGAGATCCTTGATTATCAGGTTCAGAAGTTGAGGAATAAGGAATTATCTTTCGTGAAAGTTTTATGGAGAAATCAGCTTGTTGATGGAGCTACATGGGAAGCCGATGCACATATGATGGCTAAATACCTGCATCTTTTTCTTTCTGACTTAGATCTAGCATGAGATACCTCCTTAGTTCTCTATTCAGTTTTATTTCAAGTTTATGTCTCTAAGTTTCTTTCATTTCATTGCATTCATGTATGTTTCATGAATCCAGTTTAGTCATGTAAATCAGTCCAAAGCTAGTTACTCCTTCAATTTTTAGTACATGGCTTTTAATTCAAGGATTTGAGCTCTTTCCCTATATTTTCACCATCATTACACCATATTCAATGATGAATGTTCCCAAGAAGAAGATAATGTAACACTCCAAAAGTCTCTACAATCGATCCCTAGACCTGTAGCAAATTCAGCAGAAAAATCTGCAATCTGTAATCCCTAGACCTGTAGCAAATCATGCTCTCATTATTTCATTAGATTTGAAATCCTCTTCGAAGATCAAGCTAGGGTTCCTCATCAAATTCTCTCCCAATCTTCTTTGGTGTTCAAGGCAAGCTTGGAAATCATTTACCTAGGTATGTAGGGTCATGAGTAGGGGATTTATTCCACCTCTCATGCCCAATTTTACCCCAATTCTTTGATTCAAGTCTCTAATACATGTCAAATTGAAATATAGGGTTACAACCAAATTTTCATGAAATCTTCCATGCTTTCTCTATGGACATAATTCCTTCATGTTTTGATTGATGTTTCGTGGCTACTAGGGAATATTTAATCCTATATTTAATTATTAATTCTTGATTTTAAGTTTATGAAGATTATATCGTATTATGCATGATTTAAGAAATTTAAGATTATGAGTCCATGATTTCAATTATGATGAATTAAATTATGTATTATGATCATGATGCATGATTTTCACAAGAACCCTTCTTGAATTTATGGAATTTAGAGAATGATGATTTCCTTAAGTATGCATTGCTTTTATGAATATCAAGTTTATGATAATGGCTGACTTACGAGCCCATTTTATGGCTAGTTCACGTATCTCAAGCATGTTTATGAATCTCATGATTTCAACTAGCCCATGTACTTAAAGTATATTTCATTAATATGATATTAGCACAATATACATGTTTTGGGAGTAGCATTTAACATCGAGTAGATCGAGGTTCCAGTGCACCCAGGTCCAGAACTATGTGCCAATGTAGCCATAATGGGTCCTCCACGAGAGTGCCTCCCAATGCCTGTATGGGCCACCCATGAGTGATACCACTCCTTTTTCATGGTTCTATGCTTGCAAGGTACAAAAACTCTCCCGACTAGGGATTTACATGTCGGGCTCCAAGTATGTTCACGTGGGATATGTCAGTTATAAGAATCTCCCATTGTTCCTCATGTTTTCAGTTACTCATGTTCATGACTGATGATATCATATTTTATAGCATTTTTAACCCATTGACCAGTTTATAAGCTTTCACTTATGGTTTCAAGCATAGTAAGCTATATGACTCCTATTTCTATCTTGGGTCATTATATTTGGATTATGATGAATTGCTTATGAAAATGTATACATCGGATTTTTGGCTTTTAGCATGCTGTCCTTACTCTCATGATCTATCTTGATTTACATTTCATGATTTAAACTATCATTTTACTAGCATGTTTCACTTACATACTCAACACATTCAAAGTACTAACGCATATTCTATGCTATATTGTCTCATGATATAGGTTTGGGTGATCCATCTCGGTCTCGTTGATAGATCGCTCCCAATCAGTCCAGCTCTATTCCTGCTAGGGTGAGTCCTCATTTTCTGAGGATATTATCAACTTTAAGTTTTTATCATGTTTTTCAATTACAGACTTAGGGAGCTAGTTGGTGGTATTATCCCATCAACTCGTCGGGGTAGTAGAGGCTTTCGGAAAAGTTTGTACAGACAGTTCAGCATTGTTATTTTGTGTTCACGTTTTCGTTCTTAAGATATGCAGACTTCTGCTTATATCATGTTCATGTTTTATCTGTACTTAGTAAGGCTCTTATCATTCTATGTACGTGCCATGGGTTAGCTTGGATCCCTTCGTGGTTCTAGGTCCTGTGTATCGATCCGGGGTCTCAGCTTGAGTCGTGACAAAATACATATAGGCCATATATTCCTCATTCAAGGGATTGCCTTCTTAACCAAAATAGTATTGATATGAAGGGGAATATCCTCTATAATACTCCTGGTGCTCGTATAGATCATCATTTGACCACGAACTCCAAGAATACTCGTGATCCATCCTTTTGAAATTAGAATGCTGACAATCACGTGTTGTACAACACTAAACAAAGAAAAAGTAAATGAATAGGGCTAATCAAGAAAACTAGTGTGATAGGGCTAGATAGGGATTATGTGTAGTCTCCCATAATGGCGCTATAATATTTAATGTTGTTCAAATCCAATCCCTATATCAGGTAGTGTAAATGATCGCAACAGATATAGAACCCAACTTGGAATTGTGGTCAAATCCCACAATGATTACTCAAAACCCAGTCTAACTAGTACTAATCAACATAAAATTGTAGGGTTAGAGTCTATTGGAATGAGAGAAGTATTATTTAAAGTACAGTTATGAAGTGCAGTATGCTAGGGTTATAATCAACTTGTGAAAATTCTAGGGAAGTGACCCCAATTATGGGTCGATCCCCTTAATTCACCCAATGTGGAAGGATTGAGGATGGGGTAGGGATGAACATGCAAACAATTTACTTAGGCAACTACTAGGTATCTTTCAATAGCACCATAGGTGTCAATCAACTTCAATTTTATCAAATTGAAGAGAACTACCTTCTACTCAATTGCTTGTTATAAATTGAAATTTAACCTATGTCTAGGAGAATCCATTAAACAAGGTTTATGCCTTGAGTTATTGTTGATTGATGCTAACTCATCCTAAATTTGCTCTTTCAAGTATCATAAAGGTAATTGGGAAGAATTGGGTGACTTTCATCACTAATAACACACTACAAAGAAAAAATCAATCAAATGTTCATAAGTCCAAACTCAATTTTATCAAATTGTGATCATTAGGGTTCACAACCTATTGGGTTCATAACCCTAGATCTGGGTTTAGTTACACATAGCAAGAAGAATAAGAGAACTAGTGTAATTAGACATGCTTAACAATAGAAATTAAATTTGGATAAGAGATCTTTAATAGATGAAATGGATCTTCAAATTACAAGCTAAGATCTAGAATCTACTATGAAAACTACGGCTAACTAGCTACTTCTACTATCTATTGAAAATATGAATTGAACACTTTGTAAAAATTACAAGAAAAATCTATTTATACAATGTCCCAAAAAGCCCAATTAATTCAAACATCAAAGTGCCAAGTATATAGGGATGGAGCATCCTTTGATCCATACACTGCAATTTAACTACTGTCCTAGTTTGTCGTTCATTGATCGATGGACCATCTTTGGGAAAGATGGTTTGTCCCTTGCGCCGTACATCATAATTTATCTTATCCGTATCTTGAGTCCGTCCTTTAATTGATGAACTATCTTTTTGAAAGACATTCCATCCTTCAAACTATTATTTAAGGACTCTATTAGCTTGGTTTTCGAAATTTTCTACTAGAACTGGACGATGGATTATGTTGACCATCTAAGAGACAGCCGGTATGCACATTGTCTCATACTTTGAACATTTTGTTGGCCTTAACTCCATTCCACTTACTTTGCATGAGTTCCTGAAACATAGTATAATAAGGTTAGTTTCCACTTAATTTAACTCCTAAAGACAAGAAAAATTCTATGAGATAAAGAAAAGATGTGTCACTAATTCCTGACACATCAACAACAAGAAAGAGTTGTATGGTGATAGCAGACATTCAAGGGATTAGACCAATTTTTTGCATGTACAACTATTCATGGAGGATGGTTAACACGTAGCATTGAACATCAAACATGACTAAATCCAGTGATGATGGAGGTTGTGAAGTAATAAGTCATTAAGTGGCTTGATTCGGGTATTATTTGACCCATATCTAATAGTAAGTGGGTGATCTCGGTATAGTGTATCCCCCAAAAGAGAGGTATGGCAGTGATCATGAACAATAAAGAAAAGTTCATCTTGACAAAAATTGTAAGAGGGTAGCATATGCATGGACTATAGTTAGTTGATCAACATTAAAAGGAAAGACCATTATCCCATTCCATTCTTTGATCAAATACCTGATAGGCTAGATGGATAGGAATACTACTATTTTATTTATGGGTATTCCAGCTACAATCAGATAGCCATTACTCTAGAAGATTAGGATAAGTCTACTTTTACATGTCCTTATGGTACATATGCTTTCAAGTGAATGCCATTTGAATTTTGCACTGCACCAATAACATTTTTGAGGTGCATGATATCTATATTCTTTGGTACGATAGAGGACTTCGTGGAGGTGTTCATGGATGATTTCTCTATCTTTGGAAAATCTTTCGATGAATTCCTAGATTATTTGGGTAGAGTCGCAAACAGATGTGAAGAGACTAATTTGATGCTAAATTGGGAGAAGTGCCTCTTTAGAGTATAAGAGGGTTTGTCCTTGGACATAAGTTGTTAAATATAGAATAAGAAGCTGTTAGAGATAAAGTGGAGACAATTGAAAAGTTACAACCACCAGTATCTATGAGGGGAGTATGATGTTTCTTGGGCCACCCAAGTTTCTACAGATGGTTCATTAAGGAATTCTCAAAAATATCCAAGGCTACATGTCACTTTCTAGAGGAAGATGTGAAATTTGTGTTCAATGAGGAATGTGTGTAATTATTTGAGGAATTAAAGAAAGTTGGTGACTGCACTAATTATTATTGTTCTAGATTGGAGCGCACATTTTAAGCTCATATATGATTCAAGTGACATTGTTATAGGGGCTATTCTAGGTCAAAGGAGGAATAAAGTCTTTCATATTCCATATGTTACACTAGTAAGACTCTTGATATTACTCAAATGAATTATGCATTGATCAAAAATTGCTTTTAGTGGTAGTGTACGATGAATTTGATAAATTTCATTCTTACTTGATGGGCATTCAAGCAATTGTGTATAGGTATCATATCCTGATTCAGTACTTGTTTAAAAAAAAGAACTCAAAGCCTAGATTGATTAGATGGATCTTGTTGTTGTAAGAGTTTGATGTGAAAATAAGAGATAGAAAGGGGACTGAAAATTAAGTATCAGATCATTTGTCCCGACTAGAGAATAGAGAACATGTAGCTGAAGATGGTGAAATTTGGAAAGCATACCTAGCTGAGCATCTGTACATTGTTAATTTGGTATTGAGCAGACGCTATCTGCCTAACTCAAACTCTTGTTAGAGGAAGAAGTTGCATTATGATTCTCATTTTTATATATTAGACGAGCCATACTTACATAAGCAGGCCCAAATTAACTTATAAAGAGATGCATCCCATAGAATGAGGTAATGGAGTTCTTAAGAGCTTCCATGCATCCCCATATAAGGGACGTCATTACGGGGATGGTACAATAGTGAAGGTGCTATAGTTTTGATATTATTATCCTAAAATTGTTCAAAGATGCCTACACATTCGTAAAGCATCGTGATAGATACTAGATGATAGAAAATATTCAATGATATATGGGATGCCTTTGAATAATATTTTGGAAGTAGAAATTTTTGATGCGTGATGTGTTGACTTTACGGGTCCATTTCCACCGTCCTATTGGAATAAATACATATTATTGCCTATAGATTATGTGCCTAAGTGGGTGAAGGAAGTCCCTCTCCTCACTAATAATGTGGAGGTGGCTGCAGACTTTGTGAAGAAGACTATTTTCACTCAATTTGGCATACCTTGAGAAATGATCAGTGATGGAGGGGCAAATTTTGCAAAAAATTGACAAAGGTGCCTTCTTGCGAGATATGATTTACATGAAGTAGCCACAACTTACCATCCTCATTCGAGTGGGAAAGTTGAAGTGTCAAACAGGGAGTTATAGAAGATACTTAAGAAGATAATTAATGTGTAGAAGGATTAGGTGATAAAGTTCGACAATGTGATATTGGCTTATAAGACAATATACAAGACATCTATGGGATTTCTCCCTACATGTTGATTTTTAGAAAGAAATGTCACTTACCAATTGAATTAGAAAATAACGTGTATTGGGATTTATATAGATTGAATCTAGATATGAGGCTTGTTGGGTCGAGGATAATGACACAATTATATGGGCTAGACGAGTTTCATCTGCAAACATATGAGAATGCCAAGATTTATAAGATGAAAACAAAGAGATGGCATGAAAGGAAGATAATTTCTTAAGGAGTTTGAACCAGGTCAATTAGTGTTGTTGTTCAACTCTAGACTACATTTCTTCCCCGAAAAGTTGAAATCTAGGTGATTGGGGCTATTTGAGGTAGTGTAGTAACGTTCCTTGGGCTAGTTGAGTTGAGAAAGCTAGCATGAGAAGAGACATTTCTAATGAATGAGAAAAGATTTAAGAGACACTAGGATTATGATGACGACCATCCCATAACCTCTCTAGAGTTGCAAGATGCGTGAATTGAGGTAACATCATTCCACAATGTAAACTAAACACTACTTTGGAGGTAACCCAAGCCTGCATCACGTAGCAACGTTAAATCAAGAACTTGTTTGGAAGAAACCCAACCTTTTCATTCCTTTTTAAGATTATCTTTCATTGTTTTTGTTCAAGTTGAGGGGTTGTGTATAGGTATGATATACAAGTTCAAGTGCTAAAGTAAGCTTGAGATCAAGCTAAAAGTGGCAAAAGTGGAAATTGGACAATTGGAGAAAATATGGAAAATCTAGAGGTCACCTCAATGTAGTGCCGAGGTAAGGAAAGTTGAGAATTATTTTTGTGTAAAATGAGAATCTTGTTGCGATGTAGTGCCACTACAGTGAAATTCATCACACTGAGAAGCATGCCATGTTGCTAGGAATGTAGAGCCCACATATTTTCTAAGTCTGATAATCATGCCTCACTGCGGCACGCCGACCAATGTAGTGAAAGTCACCGCATTGACTAGCGTGATGTAGTGATCGATGTTCCACGATCAGGTGAAAGGCCAAACATGGGAACCCTGCCCGACCCACCTCCTATTTTTAAGCCACTAAATCATCATTCCATCCATTTTCTTCACAGTCAGCCATGCATAATCCCTCCCAACTCTCCTCAAGCATTTTCCTCATATCCCAAAAGGTCTTAAAAGCAAGAGGCAGTTGGTAAGCGTTCTTTAGTATTATTGAAAAATGATTATTAATCCTTTACCCATCTTTTCCTATTGTGGTGAAATAGTATTATTGGTGAGTTTGTGGACTGAATATTTCTATTGATTCTTTGATTGATTTACAAAATTGTGACATAGTGTTCATGATGTTTTAAAAAGTAGAACCCCTTTCCATCTCCCCTTCCTCGTACTAGTTGAGATATTGTGTTGGTGTAACTTTTGGTATATATGATTGAGCCTTGAAATAAGGGTTTTCTTTGATGGATTGACATGAAACATGCACCTTCACACACATTGCATAATCCATGTTCAATGAAATATACCAAAATATAGTCATGAGTAGATTCTTTCTATCTGAAGGATAAAAAAGTTATTTGGTTGCGTCTATGTGGGTTGTTTCTATAAGTATATTCGATATAAGTGTGTGGTGGTTACTTAAATGGGAAATTAATAGTGACATTGAGGCGGATGGCCACTAGCTCGTGTGATCATTGATAAATGGGGAAGTCTGATGTACCCATCATGGCTAATTACATTCATGCCTATGAACTAAGTATAGGGTCATTTTGATGTACACCTTAGGTTTTTGATAGTTATGATGATTTCTAATGTTGCTATCTTCTATTTGTATAGGTGCATTATGATGAGACCAAATTAGCCCTCAGCCTCTCGTCCACCAGCAAAAAAGAGACAAAAAATGAGTGAAGGATCTAGAATCCAGGATATATGGCCTAAAGTGGGTAAAAGCGCATGGCAAAAAGTGGTTCAAACATTTAAAGCTAGATAAATATGATGATGAAGTGAAGTTCAATAAGAAGTCACTAAAGGAATCATTTCCCCATATTTGACAGACTATTCAAAACCCGGGTCTCAAGTTTGTGCTTGAGCAACCTGGTAATGCTAACATAAATCTTCTTCAGATGTTCTATGAACATAACAAATTAAGATGAGGTGTCTGTGAGAGAAAAGGTTATTGATATCTCTGATGGTTATTATGCAGGTTTTTGTAGGCTTTCGACGAATATGTGAATCCTCCAACAACCATTGTGATAAGACACTATGCAAGAATATTCAACATCTGCTTCTGGGGTCAGCTCCATAGCCAAATCAGCCATGAACAAGAGTGATGACACCCATGGCACATTGTGTAATACCCCGGAAGTGCCTAAGACTAGACTTGGGATTTGAAATGAAAAGAAGATGAAATTTTGAGATTTCTTCTCAGAACAACTCTTTGTATGGGTCGTTGGTGGGTCTAACGACCCATTGGAAGTGCTCATGGTGAGAATTTGTAGAGTAGGACGGGAAATAATGGGTCTCAGAATGACCTGTTAGTCAATGTAATAGGTCATTGTAAGGGGGTCATTGGGAGGATAGTCCTTGTAAAAAAGGTTGGCACGAGTCATAGGACGACTCATTGTTCAAAGGGATGAGTTGTTATATGGTCCTGTTGGAAGGGTTCCTAGAAGATAGCCAGTGGTTACAACGGGGGGTTATGTTGAGTCGTGGGAGCTGGGTACGTCTCATGGTACCGATCATGGTGGCAGACCCATGTGTGAGAAGTGGGGTGAAGCAATGAGGGGAGTAATGATCTGTGAGAGCCAGTAATGACCCGTTATGCCAGTCGTTGTCACTAGCAGTGCACATTTTTCATGTTTTTCATTAAGGGTATTTTCATCATTCCTAAGCCCTAAGGTCCTAAACTATGTCGTTTTAAGCCCAAATAGCAGGGCTTTAAGGGGGATAAACCTATTCTAAGTATCTCCACTCCATGCATGCAACTTAGAGCCTACCTTGAAGATCAAGTTTGAAGAATTTCTTCAATTTCTCTCCAATTTCCTTTAGGCATTCAAATTGGGGTGTGAAACTGATTTACCCAGGTATGTGAGGTTATGAATGAGAGTTCCTTTCACTCTCATGCACTAAATTCTTCCTAATTCCTTGGATTTCAATTTTAGATACAATTTTCAAAGTCTTATGGGGTTTATTCCAATTCTTGTGAAATTCTCTATGATCAATCCATGGATCAATTCCCTTTAAGTATCAAATCATGTTTTATGATCTATGGGAAGATTTTATAGTTATTTTGATTATTGATTTATAGTTTCAACTTCTAATTAAATTATGCCCAATTATATAAGCTTCATGAAAAGTCAATTTATGGTTCCATTATGATCTTCATCTTCTTAAGCCCTAAATTATGATTTATGATATGATTTCTCTTAAGTACTCATCATGGATTTATGAATATCAACTATATTCATGTTTTACAAGTATGCATGGATTTATAACTCTTGGCCAATTCACGGGCCTTTATTCATGGCTAATCATGTATTTTAAGTGGGATCCATCATGTTACTATTTATTTGGCCATGAATTTCATGAATGATTCTATGATTATGATATGAGCCCTCATGTGCATGTTTTCAGGAGTAGTGTCTAGCATCGAGTAGACCCTACTTTCAGGTAAACCCCTTGGTATCAGAACTAAGTGCCACCATAGGTATATATATATATATATATACATAAATATAAATCACCTCGGTAGATTTAGTAGAGCTAGCCATAACTGATTTTGATCTTATCTTCGGGATAGATTGGCTACATACATGTCATCAATTGGAGAACCCGTGCAGTAGATTTCAGATTTCCGGGTGAGCCAGTCCTAGAGTGGAAGGATAGTTCAATTGTGCATGTAGGTCGTTTCATTTCCAACCTTAAGGACAAAAAGATGATTTCTAAGGGTTGCGTGTACCATCTAGTTTTGGTTAAGGATGCTACATCCAAAACCCCCGACTATCTAGTCAGTTTCTGTAGTGTTTGAGTATCCAGAGGTGTTTCCATATGATTTTCCAGGAATCCCTCCCGAGCGGAAGATCGATTTTGGTATTGACCTACTTCCCGATACGTAGCCTATATCTATTCCTCCTCACAGAATAGCTCCAGCTGAGCTAAAGGAGTTGAAGAAGCAATTGAAAGACCTCTTAGACAAGGATTTCATTAGACCTAGCAAATCCCCGTGGGATGCACCAGTTCTCTTTGTCCGCAAGAATGATGGTTCTCTGTCTATGTATTGATTACCCGAAATTGAACAAAGTTACCATCAAGAATAGGTATCCTCTCCCAAAGATTGATTATTTATTTGACAAGCTTTAGGGTGCTAAGTGCTTTTTGAAGATAGACCTCAGATCTGGTTATCATCAACTTAGATTACAGAGAGTGATATTCCTAAGACAACCTTCAGGACCCAGTATTGTCATTATGAGTTTGTAGTTATGTCTTTTGGACTAACAAATGCTCCTACAGCTTTTATGGATTTGATGAATAGGGTGTTCAAGTCATATTTGGATATGTTCGTGATCGTGTTCATAGATGATATTCTCATATACTCTCGGAGCGAGAAGGAGCATGCTGCTCATTTGAGGATGGTGCTACAGACTCTTAAGGATCGTCAGTTGTATGTTAAGTTCAGCAAGTGTGAGTTCTAGTTGAACTCAGTGGCATTTTTTGGGCATGTGGTGTCAAGTGAGGGTGTATAGGTGGACTCTCAAAAAATAGAAGTAGTGAAGAACTGGGCTAGACTAGTTAATCCATCGGATATCAGGAGTTCTTGGGTTTAGCTGGTTACTACTGAAGGTTTGTTGAGGGGTTTTCATCCATTGCAGCCCCATTGACTAAATTGACCTAGAAGAAAGTGAAGTTTCAATGGTTGGAGGCGTGTGAGAAGATCTTCTAAGAGTTCAAGACCCGACTCACCTCAACACCAGTGTTGACCCTACCTGAAGGTACCGATGGAATTATGGTATATTGTGACGTCTCGAGGATTGGCATTGGTTGTGTGCTAATGCAGAACGGTAAGGTTATAGCCTATGCTTCCAGGCAGCTAAAGGTCTATGAAAAGAACTATCTGACTCATGATCTCAAATTGGTTATGGTAGTATTTGCCTTGATGATTTGGAGACACTATCTTTATGGGGTCCATGTGGATGTGTTTATGGACCACAAAAGCCTATTGTATGTGTTCACCCAGATGGATCTAAATCTATATCAAAGGAGGTGGTTGGAGCTTCTTAAAGACTATGATATAAGTGTCCCTTTTCATCCGGGAAAGGTTAATGTGGTGGAGGACGCTCTTAGCAGGCTTTCTATTGAGAGTGTGTCCCATGTAGATGAGGAAAGAAAAAAGTTAGTGAAGGATGTGCACTGACTGACATGCCTAGGAGTTCGTCTTGTTGACTCGACAGATGGAGGCTACATTGTTCAGAATGGATTAGAATCTTCCCTAGTGACTGAGGTAAAAGCTAGACAAGACGAGGATCCTATTTTGGTAAAGTTGAAGGAAGCCATTCAGAAGAAGAATGTAGAAGACTTCTCCAAAGGGGGAAATGGTGTGCTTCAATATCAGGGTCGATTGTGTGTTCCGAGTGTGGGTGATTTGAGAGACCAGATGTTGCACGAGGCTCATGGTTTTAGATACTCTATACATCCAGGTGCCACCAAGATGTACCGTGACCTATGGGAAGTCTATTGGTGGATTGGCATGAAGAAAGACATAGCAGGATTTATGGCTAAGTGACCAAATTGTAAACAGGTGAAAGTGGAACATCAAAGACCTGGAGGTGTGCTTCAAGACATTAGTATCCCTACTTGGAAGTGGGAGGAGGTCAACATGGACTTCATTATAGGGTTTCCTCACACTCGTCGATAGTATGACTCTATTTGGGTGGTGGTGGACAGGTTGACTAAAGCAGCTCATTTCCTATCGGTCAAACCTACCGATTCAGTGGAGGATTTTGCTAAGTTGTATACTCGGGAGTTAGTTCGATTGCATGGAGTGCCCCTGTCAATCATATTAGATAGAGGTACTCAGTTTACCTCCATGTTCTGGAGATCATTTCAGAAGGGACTCGGCACCCAGGTTAAGCTTAGCACAACATTTCACTCGCAAACTGATGGTCAGGTAGAGCAGACCATTTAGACTCTAGAGGATATGTGGAGGGCATCTGTGATTGATTTCGAGGGTAGTTGGGATGATCATTTTCCTCTCATTGAGTTTTCCTGTAACAACAACTACCATTTCAGCAATTAGATGGCTCCATTTGAGGCTCTCTATGGAAGAAGATGTAGATTGCCTATTGGTTGGTTTGAAGTAGGTGAAGTTGCGTTGATAGGATCAGATTCAGTCCATGAGTCCATGGGGAAAGTTCAGCTTATATGGGACAGGTTGAAAATAGCTCATAGTCACCAAAAGTCTTATGCGGATGCAAGGAGGAGGGACCTTGAGTTTGGAGTTGATGACTGGGTGTTTCTGAAGGTAACTCCCATGAAGGGAGTGATGAGGTTCGGAAAGAAAGGGTAACTCAACCCCCGTTATGTTGGTCCATACCGAATTATGAGACGTGTTGGCAAGGTGGCCTATGAGTTGGCGTTGCCCTCAAAAATAGCTTCAGTTCATCCAGTTTTCAATGTATAACTCTTGAAGAAGTGTTTGGGAGATCTAGCTTTAGTTGTTCCGGTGGACAGTGTAGGTATGAAGGATATCCTTAGCAATGAGGAGGTTCTGGTGGAAATACTTGATCTTTAGGTTCAGAAGCTAAGAAACAAAGAAGTAGCTTTAGTGAAGGTGTTGTGGAGGAACCATCACATTGAGGTAGCTACATAGGAAGATGAAGTAGATGTGATGTCTAGATACCCGCATCAATTCCCTTTCGGCTCAGTTCTAGCTCAAGGTATCAGTTTCCTCCTTCATATTCTATTCATTTTCATGTTCCATTCATGTTTCCCCAGTTTCTTTCATGTCAATGTATGTATTTGTGATTCATGAATTCTGTCCAGTCATGTATTTTAGTCCAGAGTTAGTTACTCCATCAGTTTTCAGCTTAAATGTTCAAAATTTGGCATGGTAGTTGCATTTCTCACCTTTTCAGTGTGTTTTCCCATATCTGACGATGAATATTCCCAAGGGGGAGATATTATAATACCCTGAAAGTACCTAAGACTAGACTCAGGAGTTGAAATGAAAAGTAGCAGTAAAACTGAGATTTCTTCTCAGAATGACTCGTTGTACGGAGATGCGACATACTGAAAATCTTAGAGACCTTAAATATTTTTGCCAAATTCCGAAAATAAGAAGTCACCGCAATGCGATGACTATCAAGTTGGTATGAATATTAATTGTCTTTTGATTGTCTATCAACATGAGCGACTAATACCCTTGTTTTGGGATTATGGTAAATTACATGATTGTTGTTGTATGAATTTTATTTTGACTTGTTAAGATATTTATCGTCGTGCTATGACTCATATTATTTTTTACTCAAGTTTGATCTAAACTATTCTTTTGCTTCGCGACCAATAAAACAAATCTTTGAACCCTAGGTGTCACTCGAGAGAGGGAGCCTAGGGAATGCAATAAGATTGAGCAGAGCATGATCTTTTCCCTAAATAGAGGATTTATTTGTGATTAGGATAGAGATATACCTCATCGCCCTTATTGGTTAATGCATGAAATAATTGTAAGCGTTTGTGTTAAATTCATAATCACTTAGAGGTATGGTGGAAGAAAGGGCACAAATCAGAGATTTGCACAGATCGAGAGAGCCTAATCATAATGAATTTCATCCTCGATACACAATTAGTGTTCAGTCAACATTATTTCTAGTAAATTCTTTACCCTGGAATACCATCTCTTATTGTGTTAAATTCTTACATTCCAACCTTAGCTAGTGATAATAGTTAGATTCATTAATTTATTTATTTTTTGCAGCATTTTATAATAATCAATATAAAACTTGTGGTAAAAACGCTTGCGTGATCAATTGATAATAGTGAAGTCTAAAAATAATGAAATCAAGTCCTTGTTGGTATGAGTTTCAAATTTCTAGTCAGTGTATTATTTGGCAACCATGTGTGCGCCTGTGTGTTTTGGAGAGAGTAGTCTCACTGGCATACAATGCGACACATGTCTCATCATATTTAATGTGTCTGCCTCAAGGCCTATTGGGCTTATTCAGATTTGTGACCCGACCTGATAGCTGGATCTTTCCCACTCTATATAAGTTGCAAATCACCTCCTTTTTCTCTTTACACTTCTCTTCCATCTCTACGTTAGTTCTTTGCCTCTTTGTTTCTTAGATTCTTACCAAAGCAATATAGGAAAGCATCATTCCCCAATTCCTGGTCCATGCCATATTATATCTGCACCCACATCTATTCACTCTCCCTCAAACACATTGTAAGATATCCCCTCTACCATGCACCATGTCCTTAGAATTTTCTTGATTTATACCTACTCTTTCTCAATTGGCTTTGCCCTTTTGATCTTTGAGATAGATGAGGAATTATTTCAAAGATACCTCTGGTTTGGAGGCTTATCTGGTTCACTCAACACCTAGCAAATAAAGCCATTTTGGACATTACGATTGACCAACTGATACACTTGTTCTCCCCTTGGTTTTTTAACCATGTGATCATTCACATGATATCTCGATGAAGGCTATGCTTGGTGGCCAATATTGAGGATGACTACAACCAGGGGTGGTTTGATAGGTAGATGGCTACTCACATGGAGAATTTGCATCGACATCCTTTTCTCTATTGTGAAAGTGTGAATCCTAGTCATAAGACCCTTGGCCCTTTTAACTTTGTTCTCTCCCATTTTGGTTATATACATATATGAATATTTCCCGACCTTCCACGTAGCTTGCTGAGTATAGCACGGGCAATTTCCTGATATAACGGCTTGGGGGAGAGCACTTCTCTAGATTTCCACCAAAGAGGACAGACTATATTTTTTGAATTTTCCAAGGGCAAACATCACAGTATGTGCACTCATAAAACTATCTATTCTTTAATTCCACCTCAAGGACTCCTAATTCCATTTATTGACTTTGGAAATCTCTACAGGTTTGTATATAAAGAAACCGTCAACTCGAGCACCTCTTTTTCTCGGAATTGTAATCTCTAACATTTTCAACCTTGCTTACAAATTCATATCTATCAAGCAACATAGTCATTTGATCACCCCTGGTGAAGTAAAAAGGAAGAGAGCTCCCATCTGCATTGGTTTAAGCATATAAGGGATCAATTCTCGGTTTTTCCGTCGCTGGTGGGTGGCACATGATTGAAAATCTATTCTCCACAAGCTGGTAGTGTTGGGAGATAAAGATGAAAGCAATGGAATTGAACCCTTGAATGTTTAAATATCAATCCCCATGCAAGAAGTGTCTTTAGTGCCTCCTAATATTGATGGTCTAATAAGTCTGATGACCCTACCTTTGACAGATTTCTCCTTTGGGCATCTAGATAGATGAGTCAATTCCATAGAGTCCAGCTATTAATGATTCGGTTTACTCTAATCATCGGGTGACCCCTGATATTCCTACCGAACCGAACTTCTGGGCGATCATTGTTTAGAAGTATAGGTGTTCCAGGGTTGCTCAATATGTGGAGGAGATAAGACTTAGAAGTGAAGGTCCAGGGGTGTCTTTTGATCAACTGACAAATTTCATCCTTTAGGTATGACCCTTGCTAACTTAAGTTCCAGTGCTTGCTGCCATATTAATTCCTTTACTTTGCTATAGCTACTTGATCATCAATGCTGCTCAGTAGGCAACTAGCGACTAGGAGGCCAAACTTGCAGTGTACTATGTTGATGCCAAACATCTGATAGTGACAATAGATTTGCTACAAGCTGCGGTGACCAACTTCCAGTTTGACAACGTCAAGCTCTAGGAGGATAATAAGGTGCATCAAGGATATAAGATTTCTCTATCCCAATAAAACATTCCAAATTCAGAAGAAGGAAGTCATATCTCCAGTATGGCCTATACCATCAAAGAGTTGTACAATACAATTTTGAGACACACAAGTGAGTGTGATACCTTGTGGCAGGAAGAGGCTCGACAAGGGGAGAATCCAACATTGGTCATGAGTTTTAAATAGTTGAAAACCAGACATCAGATAGAAAAATAACGTCATTGATTGATAAATTTATGGCTCAGATGGACCTAAAATAGGTGTCTACGAAGACCCGTAAGGATTTTCTTCATGGGGTTTGAGATGGTGCAACCAACCTTGACATAGCAATTACTAACGCTAAAGTCAATGACGAAATGGGAATGAAGCATCCCATAATCTTCGAGACCATGAATAGAATCACTCAGTATTTAGCTTTTTATTTTCATTAAGGCTTTTTAATAAAATAAGTACAGAAATGAAGCATCTGATAATACTCATGATAGAGAATAAAATTTTCATACCCCAAGCATAGACCCTATGCGGGACTGACAATGATGCCTTAACTTGCCCGAGCAAACTAGTTACATGACATAACTCATAACATGTGCCAAAACTGTCTTGGAGTAAACCTAATAGGAGATGAGGAAGATTATCTGAATAACATGGACTCACTGGGAACTTCCTTGAATGATGGAAATGGGGACGATTAGGAACACCTCCCTTAGGTTGGCATCCCCCTTCCCAAGGCTTTCATGTGTTAAGACCTTTGTTGTCGCCATTTTCTTCACGGATTTGGGGCTGCCATACCCGTGCTCAAAATATTCCTGGCATAAAGGTACCTATGTTATGAATGAAACTTTACTTCCTATATTTGCATGCCTTCATATGTTCCAAGCATTTTTCTGTTTTACTGGATTTATCAATTATAATAATGTTAGAAAATCTTTTCTTTTTTAGATGTATTACGTTTGGATATATTAGTCAATTAGATCTAGAGAAAACTTCTATGAGACTCTTCCAAGGCATATCTTGAAAATTTTTTTGGGGCGTGTCAATTGATAACTTTCATGACCCATGATTAAAAAAGTTGTCAGCCTTCTATTTTTGTTAAAGCTTTAATTAAAGAGGACCGGGAATGAAGCATCCAATAAACATCATGACCAAGAATATAACTATTAGATCTTTAATTTTTAATTTTTGTTATGGCTTGTTATAAAAGAGGTCTAGGAATTAAACATCCCGTAATCCTTGTTACCATGACAAAATCATTTGATATTGAGCCTTTTATTTTCATTAAGACTTTTTAATAAAATAGTTCCGGGAATGAAGCATCCGACAATCCTCATGATAGAGAATAAAATTGTCATAACCTAAGACTAGAACATAGCTAGGACCTACACTGATGCCTTAACTTACCCGAGCAAACTAATTATATGACATAGATCATAACATCTACAGAAAAGAACAAAGGATACTCATTTTATATGTAGAATTCTCTAAAAGGAAGAAATTTCATGCAAACTTTCATTAAGAATCAAAATTAATATTCCATAAAATAGAGAATTGCCAAGTTTACATCATGAATGACTATACTAGACTCAACTAATCTATGAAGCCTCTAACATGAGAATAACTGTATTACTGGGAAAAAGCCCCGATATACTTATAAATAAAACTGGAAATGCTTAAAGTAAATAATAGGCCCCAACAACAACAGGGGGATCACCAATAGGCGAATGTGTATATCCTAATGGGCTACTTGTCTGACTATCTGAGTACCTGAGTGTGCATTATTTAAAATGCATCACTCCAGGCAAAAAGAACATAAGTACATATTGAATTGTGTTGTATGTAATATGGAAAAATTGAACATGAAGCATAACTAAAGTGGAAGAATAACTCAAGAAGCCATAGATATATTATAAAAATACAAAGGTTTCAAAACAATTGGTGTATGATTTTGAGGTTGGGCATATTTCTATGCCCATTTGCCATGTTTTTACCAATCTTTTACCATGTTGTGAGTTCATAATCCTTAATTAATGCATGAATTCATATGTCTTTTGTTTTATATGCTAACAAATAATTTGAGATGAATTGAGCAAGAAACCATGAAAAAAGGACCCAAAATCACCAAGGTTGGAGGTTTGAGAATCTAAGTGAAGAATCTAGTGAGATAGCTGGCACCCGCACCAAGTGCCAAAATTCAAAGAATTTTTTTCATCACTTTCGTAAGATGGCTGGCGCCCCACACCAACTCTAAAACATAAAAAGAAAATCTACTCAACACCTTGGCGAGATGGATGGTGTGGAGCCCCATCCATAGCACCAGAGAATTCCATACTTAGAAAAATCTCACAAAAATTTGGTGAGATAGATGGGGCTGGGCGCCAGAGAGATTCTAAAGCAAGGAAAATTGGCTAAGTCCTTGGTGATATAGGTGGGGAGGCACACCAGACTCATTCTAGAGCTGAAATTGTTGAAAATTTGACTAATACTATGGTGAAATAGTTGGGGTGGTGTGCCAGACCTTTTTCGAGCTGAAATTGCTAATTTTAAAGCCAAGTACTTGACAGAAAAAGCATCATTTGAAGGCTCACCTACACACACACACACACACACACACACACACATCTAGGGCATTTTTAGCATATGTTTCATCATATCTTTGGATCGATTGATTAGATTGTAAAGCAGCTTGGGAGGAGAGACAAGTTGTACTTAAGTTTTCTATTACTTTTATCGTACTTTTGCATGATGATGACTAAGTTTGAGTTTTTCCACTTTTATATGAGTGGCTAAGCTCATAACTCTAGGGTTTTGTCCATGTGGATGGTTGAGTATTTGATTGAATGATTAATATTAGATTCAATTCTTCTTTTATGGTTGCTTGATTTATTTGTGTTAATTTATTATTTATGAGATTGATCACTTTGTAAGTAATCTGTTGGCTTTTGAGTGAACATGGAAAAGGGAATCGAAAGGGTTAAAGGTAAATACAGAATAGAAATTAAAGACCCTTGAAATCATTGGTGATAGGATACAAGTTGTTGTTGAGGATTGGGATATATCCTTCAACCCCGTTTAGTTGAAATACATGTAGGCATAACCGTCATTTCATGATTTTCTTGTGACATAGGTATAGGGATGTTAGGGTTCATGAGATAGTTCTTCAATGCTAGGGATAGTGGCATGAAATAGGATAGTAACTTGCCACTAGCAACCATAAGAAGAGTCATTCTAGTATAATCTCGTCTTGAAATCTCAACCTGAAACTAAAAGGTTCCATTGCCCTAGGTTTTCGTCATCATATGAAGTACAACACTTGAAACAATATTTAGTTAATTTGTATTTAAAGTTTTGATAGTTTAATTTCTCAAAAACAATTCTTCATTTTAACTTTTTTATTAGAATAGCAAATAAAGAACAAGCCTAAACGATTGAAATAACAAGTCCCTTGGGTGCGATAATCAGAGCTTCCAGTCCTATATTACTTGATGACCACGTGCGCTTGCACGACATCATGTTTTTGGCACAGTTGCTGGGTACTTGAATATGTTTAATCATTTGTAGGTTAGGATTTTATTCTTCTATAAAGTATATATTGTATAGATTTTGGTTTTTCTTATTTTTAGTATTATATCACTCTTCTTAACATGACATCTCGGTATATAAATAAGTTGAATGATGGGTATTCATATCGAGGTGATTCTTGTTAGAATTGTGGAGAACCCTGATAACGCTCTAACTACACTCCTCATTTAGAGAGAATGTAGATTTTTGTATCAAAATAAATAACTCAACAGTATCGGGGTCAAATCCCATAAGGACTAGAGAATGATGTGCACAAGAGTCGTTTAGTGAATTGAAGTAATTCACATCCAAGAAATGAAAGAGTAAGTGAAGGCACAAATATTGTGGATTCTAGACTCAGCTAGTCAAGAGAGCAAGATAACTAAAATTGAGAAATAATAATGAGAAAAGGCTAGAGATGTGGTGTAGATGGGAAGTCAATCAAATCGGAATTTACTAGATAGTCAAATTATTGCTAATATGTGTAAATAACCTTGGAAGAAGATGGAGCCCCATGTTCTTAAACCAATTGAGCTCCTTATCCTTCAGTTCTCTCGAATTTCAAAGTACAATTCAACTATTCCAATATGGTTTGTATTAGGGGTTGAGCTATTTCTAGACATCAACCTCTTAGGGGATTATGATCATGAGTTTTTGCTATTTCTAGCCCAATCCTACATAATCAAATCTCAATCCACAATTAAATTCTTCCACATTACTTATTTCTTCTTTTTCAAGCTAAAATCAAGTAAGAAATCAATTCCCATATTAGAAACTATGAGCAATCATCTTTAATTTGAGGAGAATTCAATAGATTTATACTAATTAAGTAATAACAAGACAAATCTAGTAATACCGAATCAAATTAACCACCAACCATCACACACCTCTAGCTATAGATTTAGGTACTTATAATTGAGAAACACAAGAGCATATTCAATAATAAACTTAATATTTTCATTATTAGGAGTAAGCAAAATCAAACTCACAATATTTCTACAATAATAGTTATATCTTGATGAAGAAGAAGATGAAGATAAAAAGCAATATTTTAGTATTTCCTTCTCTCCAATGGAGTTCTTCTCTCTCAAAAAGTAAGGGAATATTCGATGATATGTTCAGAGTAATTTCTTCTAGAATATATACAAAAACAGGAAAAACATTCTCCTCTTTTTCAGGCTTTTAAGATTTTGCTCTGTTCACGCATGTTCTCACCTGCGATGGTACCGGCGGTTCGCTGGCCGCTATTCGTAAGCCGCCGGTCATTTTCTTCTGTGATCCAGTGAATTTTCAA
The DNA here is from genome assembly GCA_035772735.1 of Datura wrightii. Lineage (NCBI taxonomy): Eukaryota > Viridiplantae > Streptophyta > Magnoliopsida > Solanales > Solanaceae > Datura > Datura wrightii. Next base: position 101,425,851 of record JASDFA010000027.1, on the reverse strand, counting down.
AGCCTTCCAGTAGTTCCTTCAGCGATTCGACAGTTGCCATCCGTGAGCCGCCAATAAATTTCATCATTGGTCCAGCCATTTCCAACACATGTCGATGATGGAAGCGACGGATCACTGGATGCTGTATGGGGACCACCGATTGTAGTTCCTCATCAAGCCAATGATTGCTTGCGGTTGACTGGGGTTCGCCGGTGTCTTCCAGTGGATCGCTAGTTTTCACCTGAATTACATTCTTTTTACTTTAATTCATGCTCCTTTTGTTCCAATTAGATACTAGTGCCTAAAAAGGCAAAAAGGGTATAAAATCCAACTAACGGACTTGAAAAGTAAGCTAAATCTCATGCTTAAGAGCCTAATAACTTGGTAAATTACAACACATCAAACCCCCAAACTTGAACCAGTGCTTGTCCTCAAGTAATGCAATTCTTATTAGTTGAGCAAAAGGAATGACATGCCACTTCATAAGAGTCTATGCATCAATGACCACTTAATCTATGACAACCCAAAAATACTCCCCAACTCACAGAAAAAGAGAAGCAAATTCCCTCCAAAAAATGTGAAAAAGTTTCAAGAGGCAACCACAATTCAAAGGCATGATTCAAAAATTCTTTCATTTTGCAAAACAAGGGAATAGCTTATCCAATCAAATACACAACATGTCAATTCATAATCACTGCATATTCAACGTTTTCCTTAGAGCTTACAACACTCATACCTTAATCTTGTCATTACCTCAATGCAAGTATGTCCCCAAAAGGGAGTGATGCCACTAACTACAAGGGAGAATCCCTTTTCTTTATCATAATCTAATGCACACATATATGGGATTATAGAAAATACAATTAGTCACACTCAGTCTCACAAAAGAAACCTCTATGCACACAACTTGACCCATAGGCTTGCCCTTCCTGTAATTCACCACTAAGGTAGAGCAACCACACTCAAAATCAATTAGGACTTGTGGGTCATGATGAAGGCTAGTGATCTTGGGCAAATTTATATGCCCAAGTGATACTCAAATGTGTCATTTTAGCCTTGTTTATCTATTAATGTTTATACATTCTCATGTGATTGGTAATAAAATGTGAATTTATACTAACTAACATGATTAGCATTGTTTTGCAGGTAAAATGTAATTTTGGGAAGCTAAAATGCATGTTGGAATAGATCGGGGTTGGACTCGGATGTGAGCAAAGGACAAGGTATTGGAAGGCACAAAATAAAGAGGCTCCGCGATGGAGCCGTGTCACGCTGCCATCGCGGAGGCCTTCTGCCTGGATAGGGAATTTTCGGCCTAATTCCAGTAAGGGTTCGCGTTGGGTCCGTGGCACGGTGGCCTAGCTCCGCGTTGCATGACGTGCCACGTTGGGCCTGATTACCTAGACCCCCAACTTCCAGTTGGGTCCGCGTCAGTGGCGTGTCACGGAGGCAGTGCTCCACGATGCACTCCGTGACACGTTGCTTGTTATTCCGGGAAAAATTCCCACTAGTATAAATAGAACACTTAGGTTCATTTTTCAATATTCTGACTTGGTGGAGCAAGAACGTGGGTTACAGGCAGTTGAGGGGACGAAATTATCAGGGTTTTTCTCTCTTTCCTTCTCCTTGAATTCAATTGCTTGTATGTTTAACACTGATTTAATGATGTTTAATCCATAAATGAGTGGCTAATTTCTCTTCTTGCTGAGGTTAAGAACAATTGTATTGAAATGTGATTGTTGATTAAATTGGGTTTTTCATCTTTTCTTCCATGGTTGTTCTATTGATTCTTGTTCTTATTGCATTAATGTGTGGCCTACGTTAATGTACATCTAAAAAGTCCGGTTTCACTTGAGAGAGCAAGAAATTGGAAAATTGTGAATTAATAGGATATGATCTTTTCTTAGTTTGGGAAAATTGAGAATTGATTTACCTTCAGGATAGAAATATACCTGAAAGTCATATTAGTCAATTTAGGAACCGGGTTTGTATGGCTAGAACATGAATTTCATTTAATCACAGAAATGTAGGTGGACGGTTCATGATTCTTAAGTTGGGTTAAATACGAGAGTTTTAATCCATTGGCAGTAGTTCTTGACTAGCAACCGGAGGAAAGGTTAACCAATTTATATCGATAAGTAATTTCATTACATGTTCATTTAACCTCAGCATGCTCACATTCAAAGTTCAGACTCACATTAGATAATCATTTTAGACTTACCATAAAAATTAGAACCCAAAAATATCAAACTCTTGGTTACAATGTTGTCTTCATTGTTAAAATTAAAATATAGTAACACTTGAGTAGTTCGTTACCTTATCCCAGTCCCTGTGAGATCGATAGTTGGCTTACTTAAGCCATTTTACTACTTGTTTGACCACGTGCACTTGTGTGTAGTTTTATACCCAACAAACGGAACGAACAAGTTTTTGGCGCCGATGCCGGGAACTGGCAATTGGTGAAATTTTCTTAAGTGTTACTTTACTATATTTTTATTTTCTTAGTGTTGACAACTTGGTCTTAGCCTGTATTTTGCAGATTTAATTTCTATTGAACACTGGCAAGAGACAAGGAGCTGGTGGACTCGTATTTAGAGCCAGAAAGATTATTTCATCGTCAGCGGAGAGAAGCTCTAGAAAGAAAGCTGTAGTTGCTCAGACAAACACTCATGGAGCAACAACAGAATCCACCAGTAGTACGGGCAATGTTAGTGCCCGAAGAAGTAGCAGCTTGGCCGATTCGCGAGGTGGCAATCCCACATGCTAATAATGTCACATCTAGCATCCGCAAACCTGAGCCAGGAGGGAGGTTCGAGCTCAAACAAAACATGGTGCAATTGCTGCACACTAGCGGGCAGTTTACAGGTCTCCCTCATGAAGATCCACAGCAGCATCTCCAAAATTTTTTGGAGATAAGTGACACTTACATCCCCGCTGGAGTGTCATCAGATTATGTCAGGCTTACATTGTTCCCATTTTCACTATTGGGAGAAGCCAAGAGGTGGTTGAAAGCTGAGCCACCTAAATCTATTTCTACGTGGGATGATCTTGCAAGGAAATTCTTGATACGATTTTTTCCATCCGGTAAAACAGCAAAACTTAGAAGTCAAATTCTAAGTTTCAAACAAAGAGAGGGAGAGAATCTATATCAGGCTTGGGAGAGATTCAAGTCCATGTTGCGGGATTGTCCTCCTCATCATCAATAAAATGATGTGCTGGTGCACACTTTTATAGAGGGTTTGGAACCCCATACAAAAATATTGCTGGACTCAACAGCTGGGGGACAAGCGCTGGAGAAAACTTATGAGGAGCTTTATACCTTGTTGAACCGTATTTCGCAGGGCAATCTGGAGTGGAATGCTGATTCATCAAGAGGAGGGACAAGGAAAGCAGCAGGAGTTCTAGAAGTGGATGGTTTTACAGCTATTGCTGCACAGAAAGCTGCCTTACAGAATCAACTCAACACCCACTTCAGTAACATGACAATGAACCAGCCTCAAGCCCCAGTGAATGCAGTGCAGCAGATTTGGTGTGAAGTGTGCGGGAGCAGTGAGCACTCAGCTGAGTGTTGTGAACCAAATCCTGACTCGGTGAACTTTGTGGGAAATGTACAAAGGAACAACCACCAATAGTATGGCAACAGCTACAGTTCCAATTGGAGGAATCACCCGAATTTCTCCTGGGGTAGCAACAACCATCAGGGGCAAAGTTCGAGTCAGGGTATGCAAAGGAACCAAGGAGGGCAGCAGAATTATCAAGCACAATTTAGAAACAACAATGCACCTCCTCCACCACCATCACCCAACATTGAGGAGATGTTCAAGACGATGATAGCTAACCAAGCTCAATTGCAGGCTGACTATGTGAAATTGGCAGCCGAGGTGAAAAACAATCAGCTAGATACTAAGGCACTTGAATATCAATTTGGGCAATTTGCGGGAGCCCAAAACACCAGGCCTAGAGGAGGACTTCCGAGTGACACAGATCCCAACCCCAAGCAGGTGAATGCGGTGACCACAAGGAGTGGTTTGCAGCTGAATGAGGTGGAACTAGAAAGACCACCTCAACAATCGGGAGCAGCAGAAGTTGAGAGGGAGCAAAGTGATGAGAGGGGGAAGAAAAAGGAAGCGGAATCAGAAAAACCACCACCCCCGTTCCCTCAACGATTAAAGAAACACAAGGAGGAGGCGTGTTTTCAAGAAATTCATGGAGGTGCTGAAACAGGTACATATTAACTTACCTCTTGTTGATGTTTTGCAAGGAGTGCCGAAGTATGCCAACTATATAAAGGACATCGTGGCAAACAAAAGTCGGTTGACTGAGTATGCTACGGTGGATCTCACGGAGGAGTGCACTTTCCGAATACAAAACCGACTGCCCACAAAGCTCAAAGATCCTGGGAGCTTTACTATACAGATTACTATTGGGCAGAGTATCCGATCTCGTGGATTATGTGATTTGGGAGCGAGCATTAATTTGATGTCGTCATCGGTATTCAAAAATCTGGGTCTAGGGAGTCCTAGACCCACAACAGTGATCTTGCAATTGGCGGATCGGTCCTTAGCCAGACCTGATGGCATTATGGAGGACGTTCTGGTGCAAGTTGGCTCGCTGATCTTCCTGGTAGATTTCGTCGTGCTAGATTTTGAACCAGATGCGGAAGTCCCATTTATTTTGGGACGTCCTTTCTTGGCGACTGGGAAAGCGATGATTGATGTAGCTGCAGGGCATCTAACCATGCGAGCACACGACAAGGTGAAAGTGTTCGATGTGTACAAGGCCTCCAAGCTCCCGACTGTGTACGAGGAACTCTCGGTGATCAATGTGATTGACTGAGTCGATGTTGCATAAAGGATTCACGAGAGTTATTGGGAAAACCACCGGAACGATGTAAGCACTACTGGGGGGAGCACGGTGGTCGAGAGAAAACGTCCATCACCCTAGAGGAAAACTGAGCTGAATGACGTCGAGCTGCGACGGTAAACCAGGCGCTGCATGGGAGGCAACCCGTGAAATTTTTCTTTGTAAATTGTTAATAGATTTTTCTTTTTCTTTTTTTTATTTTCTTGATTAACAACAAAATTTTTAGTTTATATTTTTGTTTTTATTTTTTTTTTTGAGTGAAACCTATAATTCTAACCAATTTCTTGTAGTAAGATGAATTTCAGGTCGAACAGAGGGAAAATATGCAAGGAATCGCAAAGGAAAATTCGAGGTATGAAAATCAAGAAAAAGTGGCAAAATAGTGAGCTAGGGCGATAGCTTCGTGTCACAGAGGAGGGCCTCCGTGATACCCTCTGTGACACATTGAGGTGTAAATCCGGAATTTTAAAAGAATTCCAGAATACCCTTGCATCAGCTCCGTGTCACAGAGGCAGTGCTCCGCGATGCACTCCGTGACACGTTGCTGTGTATATCGCGACGGGTCACACCGGGTCGCCGGGTGACCCGCGCAAATTTCCCACTTTTAAACCTCGAATCCCCCTCAATTTTCCTTATTTCTCACACACTCCATGACCAATCCACCCAAAACCCCTCCCCCTACAACGTGACATGGAATAGTCCAAGGAATTCATTGATTTTTCTTCAATTCTTCGACTTTAAGGTATGTACTTCAATTCCATCTCATTTCTTGTCGATTTTCTTCGATATTGAACATGTGATATGAGATAAACTTGACCTAAGTAGAAATTAAGCGTAAATTCAATTGAATTATTGTTGATGGATGTTCGGAGTATCATTGTGATTGGGTGAACTCGTTAATTGCATAATTTAATCGAATTTGTTGATACAATCATAACTAGGGTTTGCTTTTGAATTTGAAGTGGAAAAATGTAGTGAACTCATGAAATTCATGTTGAGTTGTACATGTTGAGTGAGATGAGTCGATGTGCTAATTGTTATTATCCTAAAAGACCGACGGATTCTCAGGTTAGGGGAATATTGAAATTTGCAAGAATTGGGTGAGTTGTATAGGTTCATGTAGATAAATTCTTGTTGTTTTCATTTCTTTGTTTCTCCTTGCTAAGTGCGATGGGACAAAATGTTATCGATGGTAATGATTGTGGTTAGCTGTACGAAGTCTGAGTAGTACATAGAATATATACCGTTGAATTATTCGAATGCACTAAGCATGTTTGTTATATTTGGTTGTTTGTTTGTGTAAATAGGTATGATCTTGCCGTAATGTTGTAATTTTAGCTAAGGACTAAGTGTGGGGTAGCCTAGCTTAACCCAACCTTAGTCGAAGCAAATTTTCATTGGCTTAACATTGAACTTGTCTGTTTGGGTTGACAGGAACAATGGCAAGCAGGCAAGAAAAAGGGAAATGCGCATCAACATATAGCGCCGAAAGAAAGAGAATCAGACTGGGCACAGCAGTCCCAGCAGCACCAGCGGTTCCACACGGCCAACGCCGCCAATACGGAACCAGGTGAGTGACGGAAGAGGGGAAAAAGTGGTATGCAAAGCACAAGGAGAGCAAGTGCTTCCCCGAGGAACACATAGCACGGGAACCGTTGGCACAGGAGTTCCCTAGGATTGTCCACAGGATCAAGGCAGCTGGGCTCAATTTCATCTTTGAAGAGCCCAAGGAATGCAACTTGCACTTGATTCGGGAATTCTATGCCAATTGGAACCCGACTCTCAGAAGTCACACCATCAAAATCAGAGGGCAAATAGTCACCTTTGAGCCCCACCACCTCAATGCTATCCTATGGGTGCGGGACAAAGATGCCCACGTGCTTCGACAGCTGAACATCACTCCACCATATGCGGACATCAGACGCACTTTGTGTGGAACCCAATCGACAACTAGATGGAGAAGACACCAGGAGTGGGGCTACCATCAGACTTTGTCCTATTCACAGATGAATAGGGAAGCCAGGATATGGCTTAAGATCGTCTGTTCCTGCCTAATCCCGGGGGTACATATGACAGATGTAACCCGGGATCGTGTATGCCTGGTGTATGCCCTGATGAAAGGGCTGGAGATCAACGTGGGGGCGGTGATTATCTCCGCCATGAAGAGAGCCCGGTTGCATCAGGGGCACAGATACGGATTTGGTGGACTACTAACCACATTCCTGAGGAGCCTAGATGTTGAGGAAGAGGCCCTTGACTACATCCCGCAGATGGAGCGGCGGGCCTTAGATGTCACTAAAACTAAGGCACCCGACACCACCCATGGGCCTGTCCTTACACTTGCTGAGCGACATGCTCGGGATGATCAGTACATGGCTTGCATGTACGGGATGCAGATGCTCCAGCTGAGGATAGGCGGGAGGCCGACAATAGAGGAGGAGCTATGGCAGCTCGAGCTAGACTACCCTTTTGGCAAAAATTCCAGGGCTCTATGCCGAGTGGGGCCAGCTTTTGTAGAGCCCACAGATGATGATGTCCCCACAGACGAGGAGACACGTCGGAAGGACTCCGATGTGGAGTCCAATGATGACGATGGGGGTGATTCAGACATGGGAGATGAAATAGTAGCACCTAATGAAGAAGTGGAGTATTTTGATTGATCAGGGAGTTCCACCACCTAATTTTTGTGCTATTTTAATTTTTTTGAACACTGGGGACAGTGTTTGAGATAAGTATGGGGTGGGAGTAGTTAGGTGCAGGTTGTGCTGTTATGTATGTTCTAATCTGTTGTTGTGCCTGTGAACAAAATTTTCTGACCCTGTGATTTGTGATTGTTAAGTTGTTGTCCTGTATTGTAATTATATGTGACACTGTTGTGTGTTGCTGAATGTTGCTAAGCTGATATTGTACATATTTTTTGTTTTTCGAAATGATCGATATTTTTAAAATTTTTTTCAATTCTTGGGTTTCTCGGCGTTTGTTTTCGGTTCTCTTACCGAGAATGGTCCCATTGAATCGAAGTCTTAGTTAGTGACCGTTCCCTATGATGGATGGATGACGACCGTCTTAAGGGAAATGTAGTCGCTAGGAGTAGATTCTTTTTCATTTATATTTTTTTAGTTGTTTTGCTTGTGTGGGTTGCATCCCAAAACCTGTAGTTACTTTATGGTTGCAGAATTCTGGTTGCGTGTCGTACATGATATTTGAAATGCAAAGGTGATTCGTATGAAAGCATGCAACTTTGTAAATATGTTGAGATACCTAGGCCATAGAGTCGATTCAGTGTGATTAAGGCTTAATGTTTGAATTCGTGCAATTAGCTGATTGAAGAGTCTGTGAATACGTCTTGAATTGAGCATGTGCAATAAGTGTGAAGTGAGGTTTTGTTATTCCATGCTATTGTGAAGTGTCTAGAACTTGCCTGGTGTGTGTATAAAACGAAATGAAGGAAGTGTATTGTAGGGAAGGATGTAGGCATTTCTTTGGTTTAACCGAAAGTTTCTATTTCTCATTATCGTACCCACCTTGATTGTATTCCCTAGTCAGCCCATTGAGCCTTTAGCCTATTATTTTTGTCTTTTGTCAAAAAGTGTAAGACGAGCTTAATCCCTTCTTTTCATTAGCCGTAAAGTCGATCCAAAACTCTTAAGCTCTTAAGAAGAGAAAATAATTTTCCCAAAGTGTCGAAGAGTGAGAATGGAGAAAAGAAAAGAAAAGCAGAGTGATAAAGGGAAAGAAAAGGTTGAAGGTGCACTTGTTATAAATAAAATATAATGAAGGTGTATGAATAATCTTTGTTGTTGAGTCAAGTGTGCTTAATAAGATGGGCCAAACTAAAGAAAAACTTCAAGAATGGGAGGATGAAGGAAGAAACACTGCCCATGAGTTTGATGGGATGTATTGAAAAGGCGCTTAAGGATGCTAGTGGCTATTATTGGCTAGCCCAATATTTACTAGTTCCGTAGCTTACATTACAACCCGTTAAAGTCCTACGTGATCTTACATCACATTTCTTTATATTAGTGGAGTAATACACCAAAGGCAAGCTTATGGGTCGTGACATGATGCATGTGAATTCTTTTGGGAGAGAGAGCGAAATTGTGTTTATATGCCCCTGCTTGAAATTTTGTGAGTTCATATGATCAAAAAGGGGAAAATTCTCTTGTGTTGTGAGGGCACATGCTTGAGGAGAGATAATTTTCATGTCGGATGTCTTGATCAGCTGATTTGCATGAGTTTGCCAATATCGAGAGTCGATTCTTAAGTCTAGGAGGTCTTGATGTATTGAAGGTCATTGCATTGATTGGACCATGCGTGTTTTCTTGATGATTTGCTGTATTGAATAATCGATATAACTGTAGCCTAAATTGTCTAACCAAAGTAGCGAGGTTTGGGTGTAAATTGCAGGAGGTGTAAGATTGTTGTTCGAGGACGAACTAGGATTTAAGTGTGGGGTAAGTGATCTTGGGCAAATTTATATGCCCAAGTGATACTCAAATGTGTCATTTTAGCCTTGTTTATCTATCAATGTTTATACATTCTCATGTGATTGGTTATAAAATGTGAATTTATACTAACCAACATGATTAGCATTGTTTTGCAGGTAAAATGTAATTTTGGAAAGCTAAAATGCATGTTGGAATAGATAGGGGTTGGACTCTGATGTGAGCAAAGGACAAGGCATTGGAAGGAACAAAATAAAGAGGCTCCGCGATGGAGCCGTGTCACGCTGCCATCGCGGAGGCCTTCTGCCTGGATAGGGAATTTTCGGCCTAATTCCAGTAAGGGTTCGTGTTGGGTCCGTGGCACGGTGGCCTAGCTCCGCGTTGCACGTCGTGCCACATTGGGCCTGATTACCTGGACCCCCAACTTCCAGTGAGGGTCCGCGTCAGTGGCGTGTCACGGAGGCAGTGCTCCGCGATGCACTCCGGGACACGTTGCTTTTTAGTCCGGGAAAAATTCCCACTAGTATAAATAGAACACTTAGGTTCATTTTTCAATATTCTGACTTGGTGGAGAAAGAACGTGGGTTACAGGTAGTTGAGGGGACGAAATTATCAGGGTTTTTCTTTCTTTCCTTCTCCTTGAATTCAATTGCTTGTATGTTTAACACTCATTTAATGATGTTTAATCCACAAATGAGTGGCTAATTCCTCTTCTTGCTGAGGTTAAGAACAATTGTATTGAAATGTGATTGTTGATCAAATTGGGTTTTTCATCTTTTCTTCCATGGTTGTTCTATTGATTCTTGTTCTTACTGCATTAATGTGTGGCCTATGTTAATGTACATCTAAAAAGTCTGGTTTCACTCGAGAGAGCAAGAAATTGGAAAGTTTTGAATTAATAGGATATGATCTTTTCTTAGTTTGGGAAAATTGAGAATTGATTTACCTTCAGGATAGAAATATACCTGAAAGTCGTATTAGTCAATTTAGAAACCGGGTTTGTATGGCTAGAACATGAATTTCATCTAATCACAGAAATGTAGATGGACGGTTCATGATTCTTAAGTTGGGTTAAATACGAGAGTTTTAATCCATTGGCAGTAGTTCTTGACTAGAAATCGGAGGAAAGGTTAACCAATTTATATCGATAAGTAATCTCATTACATGTTCATTTAACCTTAGCATGCTCACATTCATAGTTAAAACTCACATTAGATAATTTTTTTAGACTTAGAATAAAAATTAGAACCCAAAAATATCAAACTCTTGGTTACACTGTTGTCTTCATTGTTAAAATTAAAATATAGTAACACTTGAGTAGTTCGTTACCTTATTCTAGTCCCTGTGGGATCGATACTTGGCTTACTTAAGCCACTTTACTACTTGTTCGACCATGTGCACTTGCGTGTAGTTTTATACCCAACAAACAGAACGAACAGCTAGGGGTAATGGTAGGACAATTATTTAGCTCTAGTGACTAGAACCTCCCTAATGCCTTTACATGAACACTTTCATATTCCGCATTCAACTCTTTAGTCACTCCACCTTATTCCTCCTTTTGCAATCATTTTCATCTTTTATTTCTAAAATATCTTCCATGCAGCTTATTTGGCTATCATATTAATCCTTGTCTAAGCAAGAGGTAATACCATTTCACTTGCCATTTCTCTTTTGGTACCTTAAGGTTTTTCAACCCATCATTTCAATCATTTTGATCACATTTTGGTGCTACCTCACATTTAAGCTACTCATATTTTCTCTTTTCTTGTAAACCCCCAAACTTAGGCTTTTTGCCTCATTCCCACTGATTTCCTTATCTCTTCCTATATCTTGGGGCTTCAAGCCCCCATTATTCTCATTCACTCACCACTAGCAATTAGGGAGGATGGGTGCCAAGAAGAGGGTTACAAAAATGGACATTGGCTTGTAATATGGTTCCTAAGAATAAGAAGTCCATGGGCTCAATATTGGTTAGCAAGGGGATACATTTTCGAAGGTCATTTTGGGTAAAGTGACTGGTCAACTGAAAGCCTAAAATCATGTTCTAAGTGTAGCTACATCTAGGATTTCACCTCGAGACACACTTAGGGGAAGTTCTTGAGTAGAAGAGATGCATGAGATTCATTCAAAAATCCTTACCGCACCAGACATCACACCCAAAGAGTTCACACAAGTCATCATTGTCACATGATTTAGATTCAAGACATGAGAACATGCAAATTCACAAGAATAATAGGGAATATATAATGCATGATAAGAGACTGCTACCCATTTCTTTTCAAATGCCCATTTTCATGTTTTTCATGCCGTACACAAAAATTTCTTGTGGTACCCCTCAAAAGCAATTCCACAAAATACTCAAAGAATGACATGGCATTTTCGTTTAAGAGAGTTGCCTCACAATCTATCATTGGGAAATGTCAACCTGGTTTGACAATCAAAAAGAAAAGAAAAAGAAAATGATCCTTTAGAAAGAACTGTGGTATGAAGAAAAACCTTAGAGTTTGATCACTATCTATTATTTCCAAACGCGAATAAAATTAAGCTTGGGCCTAAATTTAAGCAATAAGAAAAAGGACCCATTCAATAGCACTAACATCCAAAACAATTCATTTCATTAATTCATAATTCCAACAAAACAAATAGCTCGACGGGGGCAATCATCAAACCTTGCTAAAGTGAGCCCAACAAGGGCTCACAACTCCTCACAAGTTATAAAACGGAAGTCCGACAAAGGCTTCATGTCAAGCCCCTAGTATATACCCTAGACGAGACACGGTAGTTGGAGTCACAAGTAACCCCAAGTCAACCCATGGTCTATCTTAACACTGGTATTCTGAGTAAAAACATAGTGGAAGCTTTAAAATAATAAAATAAAATATTTAAGAAGAAGAACTAAGTCATAAAGTTTTATACAACTGAAAATAAACTAAAAATTTGATACTCTAACTGTGTCAGAAAGCCATCTATCTGATGAATTTATGGGACAAGCCCCTAGCTACCTCTAAGTCTAACTGAAAGAAATATAGCTGAAAACAAAAAATCCTAGTCCTCGAAAGATGTGGACTCACCAATGATGTCGCTGAAAGCATCTGAGCGAGATCTGCTAACGGTGCTGAGACTGAGAACTTGCAGCTGTATCATAAAATGATACATCATAAAAGGTATGCGTCAGTATTTTGAGTGTACTGAGTAAGTGAGAGAAACCATAACACGAAGAATTAAAAAATTGAGTTGTAAAGACATGCAATGGCCAATTGAAATACTAAAACTGAATAATCTGTGATATACTGAGATGGTCAAAATGACCCTGTCTAATGGTCAAAGACATGCCCTAAATATGAAATACTAATATGAAGTACGATACTGAACTGATTTGAACTATGTAGTCTGAAGTTGTTCTTACTGAGTTAATTTGAGACTAAACTTAACTGACTAGTGGGACAGGCTACAACCGGTATATAACCACGTGAGCTAGACGTGGAGTCCAATATACACACCCCATCGATAGGACCTAATATACCTTGCCTAGGTATAAAGGCAAGAACTATGAAAATCATTGTTCGGGCCATGAGGCCAGTAAGATAATGTACGGTGGCGACGTAGTTCTAGGAACCTGGGTGCGCTAGAACCCGGGCCCTCTCGGTGCTAAGTTCTACTACCACTAGATAGTCCTAACATGACTACTACTTCCAAGAAGATAGATCGATATTGGGGCCCAAGACTATGTCAGGGATACTATCTGGGAGTACCCTAAGAGTCTTATCGAACCAAATTTAGAAACTGGCGTTCTAAGACTGGTCAGAGCTGTTTATCTGGGAGCGTTGTAACCATCTAAAGAACAAATTGAGGCTAAAGCTGGTGGTTCTAAGACTAATGAAAATGACTTATTTGGAAGCATCGTAATAGTCTAAAGAACCACTTAAATCTGATAAATGATGTCTGTGTGTAAATACGTATAATTGGGAGGCATCACTGACATCTCAAAATTTAACTATAGTCAAATTGATCAACTGACATTTTCTAGAAAACACTGATTCTAATAATCTAACTGAGACTGGACATGTAAGTGTCTGACTAAAATTTCCACATACACTAATAATATACGGATTTCAAATCTGCTAGAATCAAGATACATGGAAACTAATCCAACACGCAAGATCCTAAATTCTACCAAACTGGGAATTAGGACGAAATTATTCCACAAGATACAATTCTTGTAAAAGTCTAGGAATATGGAATAGTAAGCTGTTAAAATCATGAGAAATATACCACTTGAAATCATAACGAAATTAAATCTGACAATTCTTCTATATTTCAAATCCACAGGGCTGAATTGATAGAGAAAACTAGTAAAGAGTTTTAGGGACATAAGGGAATTATTATTTCCTTGATGAATTCCTACATACCTAGTGAAGAAATCCCGGAGAAAATTCCTTGAAAATCTTAGAAGAAATTGATTGCTCAAGTTCTGGCCCTGAGAGTTTCTGCGTACTGAGTCTAAGTATCGAGAGAATGGGTGAGAGGAAAATGTCGATCACCCTTTTAACTCCCTCCTGGATGAGACCAAAATGATGTAGTTTAGAGTCTAGGAGTTTATAAAATTACAAAAAAGCCCTTAAAAATCTCATAGAAAAATCACCCTGCCTGTCCCAATGAGGGATTGGATGAGTTGTGCACATTGAGCACGACTCGTGGTCCAACTTGTGAAGTACTCTGCCCAAAAATCAACTGTTGTAACCACGAGAGACATAACGAGTTGTTAGTGGTGACCATGACTCCTAGTCACCTCTTGCCCTCAACACTGCCAGAAATCACTAGCGGGTCACCAACGATGACTGCCTCCAAACTAAACTCAATGATTGAACTGAATTTATGAGTTGCACTTACATACATTGACATGAAAGAAACTAGGGCACATAAACTGAACATGAAACTGAATAGAGTTTCAGGGAGAAAATTGATACCTTAAACTGAAACTGAGCTGGAAGGGAATAAATGTGGGTATCTAACTATTATATTTGCTTCATCTTCCCACATAACTCCTTCAACAGGCTGATTTCTCCACAACAATTTGACTGAAGCTACTTCTTTGTTCCTCAGCTTACGAACTTGACGGTCAAGGATCTGAACTGGGACCTCTTCGTAAGAGAGACTATCTTTCACTCCCATACTATCTAGTGGCACAACTAAAGTTGGATCACCGATGCACTTCTTCAATAACGACACATGGAACACTGGGTTCACAGATGATAACTCTGAAGTTAGCTCCAGCTCATAGGATGCTTCCAATTCGTATCAGAATTCTATAGGGTCCCACATACCTTGGACTGAGTTTTTCTTTATTCCCAAATCTCATCACCTCTTTTATGAGTGAAATTGTTTAGATAAACCCAATCGTCTACTGCAAACTCAAACTCTCTCCTCCTCACATCATCATAATATTTCTGTTGGCTTTGGGCTATTTTTAACCTTTTTCAGATGAGTTGTACCTTTTGTATAGATTCATGAACTAATTCTGGCCTGATTAGAGTAGCTTCACCAACCTCAAACCACCTGATAGGAGATCTACACCTCCTACCATACAATGCCTCAAACAGGGCCATCTGAATACTAGAGTGGTAGCTATTGTTGTACGCAAACTCGATGATAGGCAAGTGATCATCCCAACTGTCATCGCGCACCCTCTCAACATATCTTCCAAGGTCTGGATAGTCTACTCAGCTTGTCCATCTATCTTCGGGTGAAAAGTTGTGCTGAGCTTGACCTGGGTACCGAGTCCCTTCTAAAAAGATTTCCAGAAATGAGAGGTACACTGGATACCTCTATCTGAGATAATGGATAAGGGAATCCCATAAAGTCTGACCAACTCCAACATATAAAAGCCTAGCATAATCATCGGCCAAATTTGTATTTTTAATTGGGAGGAAGTGTGCTGACTTAGTCATCCAGTCTACTATCACCCAGATTAAGTCATATTGCCGACGAGTCTAAGGTAGACCTGTAATAAAATCCATATTTACTTCTTCCCACTTCCATGTGGGTATGTTGATATCCTGAGTCATACCTCTGGCTGATGTTCTACTTTGACCTACTGGCACATTGGGCACTTAGCTACAAATTCTGCGATGTCTCTCTTCATTCCGTTCCACTAGTAAATATCCCATAAATTATGGTACATCATAGTAGCACCTAGGTTGATGGAATATCTCAAACTATGTGCTTCATCTAGTATCTTCTATCTCAATTCACCCACATTCGGTATGTAAAACCTGCCCTGGTAACGGAGTACACCATCTCCCTCTTGGGAGAAAGCCTCCACTTCTTTTCTAAGAACTACCTCCTTCAGTCTAAGTAGTATTGGATCTTCATCCTACCTTGACTTAACTTCAATTACCAACAAAATCTGATCCACTCTGCACAACTACTCTGCCCTCAGCTGTATCAACCAACTGTACTCCCAATCGAGCTAACCTATGGATATCCTTTTCTAGTTCCTTTTTACCCTTTTCAACATGAGCCACGCTTTCCATAGACACTCATTTAGGGCATCAACCACCATATTGGCTTTTCCTGAGTGATACAACACGCTCATGTCATAGTCCTTCAGTAGATCCAACTATCTTCCCTAACAAAGATTTAGATCTTTCAGACTGAACACATACCGAAGGCTCTTGTGATCAATGAAAACATCCACACGAGCCTTGTACAGGTAGTGCCTCCATATTTTCAACGCAAACACCAGCACTACTAACTCTAGGTCACGAGTCAGATAGTTCTTCTCATGAACCTTGAGCTGTCTGGAGGCGTAAGCTACCACCTTACTCCGCTGCATCAGCAAGTAACCAAGTCTAACTCTGGAAGCGTCACAATAAACCATGAACTCATCTGTTCCATTTGGTAAGGTCAAAATTGGAGCAGTAGTGAGCCGAGTCTTCAACTCTTGGAAACTCTACTCACACGCATCTGACCACTAAAATTTGGCCTTTTTCTGAGTCAGCTTAGTCAGAGGAGATGAAATAGAGAAACAACCTTCCACAAATCATTAGTAATAACTGGCTAGACCCAAGAAACTTCTGATTTCGGTTGGGGAGCTACGTTTGGGCCACTCTTTCACTGCGGCTATCTTTTGAGGATCCACCTGAATACTCTCACCTGAGACCACATGACCAAGGAATGTCACGGACTTCAACTAGAATTGCCATTTGCTGAACTTGGCGAACAACTAGCGATCTCTAAGTGTCTGAAGCACTATCGTTAGGTGATTAGCATGTTCTTCCTCATTTCTATACTAGAATGTCATCAATGAACACAATGACGAACATGTCTAGATACTGCTAGAAGATTTTGTTCATTAGGTCTATGAAAGTTGTAGGGGCATTAGTGAGTCCAAAGGACATTACCACGAACTTGTAGTGACCATACTGAGTTTTGAAAGTTGTTTTCGGTATGTCATATTCTCTGACTCTTAGCTAATGATACCTCAACTTCAGATCTATCTTGGAGAAACAACTGGTTCACTAAAGCTGATCGAACAAGTCTTCAATCCTGGGTAGGGGATACTTATTCTTGATTGTAACCTTGTTCAACTGATGGTAATCGATGCATATTCTGAGGGTACCATCTCTTTTGCACGAATAATACTGGAGCACCCCAGGGAGAGATGTTGGGCCTGATACAACCTTTATCAATAAGGTCCTTTAGCTACTCCTTCAACTCCTTAAGCTCATTTGGAGACATTTTGTAAGGGGGGATGGAGATAGGATGAGTGTCTATAAGAAGGTCTATGCCGATGTCTATTTCCCGCTCAAAAGGGATTCTGGGAAGATCTTCGGGAGACATGTTAGGGAACTCACTAACAACTGGAACTAACTGGATAGTTGGGGTCTCAGAGCTGGAATCTTTGACCCAAACTAGATTATAAATACACCCTTTGAGAAAAAGCTTTCTGGCAGTAAGGTAGAAAATAAACCGACCCTTAGGCGCTGAACTACTGCCTGTCCACTCTAAAGTTGGCTCATTAGGGAACTAAAACCTAATGACCCTAGTTCTGTAGTTGGTTGAGGCATAACCATATTGTAACCAATCCATGCAAAGAATGAGATCGAAATTGACCACATCTAACTCTACTAGATCAGCTGGAATGACCTTATTCAATATTGAGACTGGGTAGTTTTTATACACCCGGCTGGCTCTAACTGACTCACCAACTAGGGTAGAGACTGAGAATGGTTCTTAGAGGACTTCTAGACTGATATCATACTGGACAGCTACATAGGGAGTCAGAAATGAAAAAGTGGCTCCTGGATCTAGTAGGGCAGACACATTTAGATGGAACAGGCATAACATAACCGTAACCACATTAGGTGAGCTCTCCTAATCCTAACGAGAGGACAAAGCATAAAATTTTTTTGGCTCTGGCCACCATTTGTACCTGAAGTATTGGCCGGCTGAGCTGGTCGGCTTACTGGAGCTACTGAAGCAGTGGATTGTGATCTCCACGGCCCTGTTGATGGGCAATTTCTGAGTCGATGACCAAGTTGTCCACACCCAAAATATCCCTCTCGACCTTGAAGAAATTCTCTGGGATAGTTCTTGCCACACTTAGGGCAAGCTGGGTAGCTGTAGTGGTTGCTGACACTATGACTCTAGGAATGTGAGCCATATGCTCCATCCCTCCGATCCTTGTGGGATGGGAAAGTAGGGGCACTAGCTGAAGTGGGTGTTGGAGCCTTCTATTATTGCTGCTGCTGTGGGCGGCTACTACCGCCAGATCTCTTGTTGCCAAAATCTAACTAGCCAATTCTTGCCTATTTGTTCTCCCCTCTCCAAATCCTTTACTTTTTCTTCCTCAATCTGCTGGGCATGAACTATGAGGCTAGAGAGATCAATATCCTTGATAAGTATTGCAGTCATGCACTCCTTGAGGACCATGTTCGATACTCCATTAACAAACTTCATCATGTGAGCCCTTGGCTCGACTACCAGCTCTGGAGCATATTTAGACAGTCTTGTGAACTCCAGTGCATACTCTTCCACCATTCAATTTCCCTGTTTCGGATTCATCAATTTAGCCACCTTAGCCTCCCTGAGCTCCCTAGGGAAGAATTTGTCTAGGAAGGCTATAGTGAACTCCTCCCATTCCACTGGTTCTGCTCCCACTCGTCTCCCCTCCTTCCAATGATCGTACCAGATCTAGGCTACCCCTTTCAGCTGGTAGGCA
Source organism: Datura wrightii (assembly GCA_035772735.1). Taxonomy (NCBI): domain Eukaryota; kingdom Viridiplantae; phylum Streptophyta; class Magnoliopsida; order Solanales; family Solanaceae; genus Datura; species Datura wrightii. The sequence continues at coordinate 101,407,341 of JASDFA010000027.1, read as the reverse complement.
GCCAAGTTGGCACTCTACGAGGAGTTAACACCCATAATTCAGGTGATCTTCCTGATCTCTTCCACAAACTCCTGTGGGTCCTTTCCTACCTTGGATCCATGGAAAGTTGTAGGGTTCATCCGGGTGAAGTCCTGAACCCGGGCAGCTGCTACAGACCCATTATATTGACTGGAACCACCTGTTGGTTCACTTGATTAGTGACTGTCTGTACGAGCAGCTGGATAGCCTCTCCGAACACTGCGAAGGACATTGTGTTGTCATGAGGGGCTACTGGACCTGGTGGGGCAGGTCAGTGAGTGTAGCCGGCCCTTCTTCCGTTACCACGCCATGGAGGCATGATTTTCACTGAAACGAAATAGAGCACGAGTTAGGAGAACATTTCTAGGATTGAACTTCAATGCACGATAAAGAGTATGAACAAAAGGGAGTTTTCCTAATAATGTACAGTAGCCTCCCCGTCACAAGTGTTGCGTGCTTTACACCCATGAAAAGGACTCTACTCAACGCAGTTTTCGAACATCCTAGGATACTCTAAACCTAGTGCTCTGATATTAAGTTTTTCATGCCCCGAGTCTATACCCTAGACGAGTGATCTTGGGCAAATTTATATGCCCAAGTGATACTCAAATGTGGAATTTTAGCCTTTTTTATCTATCAATGTGTATACATTCTCGTGTAATTGGTAATAAAATATGAATTTATACTAACCAACATGATTAGCATTGTTTTGCAGGTAAAATGTAATTTTGGAAAGCTTAAATGCATGTTGGAAGAGATCGGGGTTGGACTCGGACGTGAGCAAGAGACAAGGCATTGGAAAGCACAAAATAAAGGGGCTCCGTGATGGAGTCTTGTCACGCTGCCATCGCGGAGGCCTTCTGCATGGATAGGGAATTTTCTCCCAATTTCCAGAGAGGGTACGTGATAGGTCCGTGGCACGGTAGCATGGCTCCGCGTTGCACGTCGTGCCACGTTGGGCCTTATTCCCTGGACCCCCAGTTTCCAGAGAAGGTCCGCATCGGTAGCGTGTCACGGAGGCAGTGCTTTGCGATGCACTCCGTGACACGTTGCTTGTTATTCTGGGAAAAATTACCACTAGTATAAATAGAACACTTATGTTCATTTTTCAATATTCTGACTGGGTGGAGCAAGAACGTGGGTTACAGGCAGTTGAGGGGACGAAATTATCAGGGTTTCTCTCTCTTTCCTTCTCCTTGTATTCAATTGCTTGTATGTTTAACACTTATTTAACGATGTTTAATCCACAAATGAGTGGCTAATTCATCTTCTTGCTGAGGTTATGAACAATTGTAGTGAAATGTGATTGTTGATCATATTGGTTTTTCATCTTTTCTTCCATGGTTGTTCTATTAATTCTTGTTCTTACTGCATTAATGTGTGGCCTACGTTAATGTATATCCAAAAAGTCCGGTTTCACTCGAGAGAGCAAGAAATTGGAAAGTTGTGAATTAATAGGATATGATCTTTTCTTAGTTTGGGAAAATTGAGAATTGATTTACTTTCAGGATAGAAATATACCTGAATGTCGTATTAGTCAATTTAGGAACCGGGTTTGTATGGATAGAACATGAATTGCATTTAATCACAGAAATGTAGGTGGATGGTTCATGATTCTTAAGTGGGGTTAAATACGAGAGTTTTAATCTCTTGGCAATAGTTCTTGACTAGCAACCGAAGGAAAAGACTAACCAAATTATGTCGATAATTAATTTCATTACATGTTCGTTTAACCTCAGCATGCTCTCATTCATAGTTCAGACTCAAATTAGATAATTGTTTTAGATTTAGCATAAAAATTATAAATCAAAATATCAAACTCTTGGTTACACTATTGTCTGCATTTTTAGAATTGAAATATAGTACACTTGAGCAGATTGCACTTCATCCCAGTCCCTGTGGGATCGATACTTGGCTTACTTAAGCCGCTTTACTACTTGTTCGACCACGTGCACTTGCGTGTAGTTTTATACCCAACAAACGACCGAACAAGTTTTTGGCGCCGTTGCCGGGGACTGACAATTGGTGAATTTGTGTTAAGTGTTAATTTACTCTATTTTTATTCTCTTAGTGTTAACAACTTGGTCTTAGCCTGTATTTTGCAGATTTAATCTCTGTTGAACACTAGCAAGAGACAAGGAGCTGGTGGACTCGTATATAGAGCCAGAAAGAATATTTCATAGTAAGTGGAGAGAAGCTCTAGAAAGAAAGTTGCAGTTGCTCTGACAGACGATCAAGGAGCAACAACAGAATCCACCGGTAGTACGGGCAATGTTAGTGCCCGAAGAAGTAGAAGCTCGGCCGGTTCGCGAGGTGGAAATCCCACATGCTAATAATGTCACATCTAGCATCTGCAAACCTGAGCCAGGAGGGAGGTTCGAACTTAAGCAGAATATGGTGCAATTGTTGCACACGAGCGGGCAGTTTACAGGTCTTCCTCATGAAGATCCACAACAGCATCTCCAAAATTTTTTGGAGATAAGTGACACTTACATCCCCGCTAGAGTGTCATCAGATTATGTCCGGCTTACATTGTTCCCATTTTCACTATTGGGAGAAGCCAAGAGGTGGTTGAAAGCTGAGTCACCGAATTCTATTTCTACGTGGGATGATCTTGCAAGGAAGTTCTTGATACGATTTTTTTCCTCTGGTAAAACAGCAAGACTTAGTAGTCAAATTCTAAGTTTCAAACAGAGGGAGGGAGAGAATTTATATCAGGCTTAGGAGAGATCCAAGTCCATGTTGCGGGACTGTCCTCCTCCTCATCAGTCCAATGATGTGCTGGTGCATACTTTTATAGAGGGTTTGGAACCCCATACAAAAATATTGCTAGACTCAGCAGCTGGGGGACAAGCACTGGAGAAAACTTTTGAGGAGTTGTATACCTTGTTGAACCGTATTTCGCAGGGCAATACGGAATGGAATGCTGATTTATCAAGAGGCGGGACAAGGAAAGCAGCAGGAGTGCTAGAAGTGGATGGGTTTACAGCTATTGCGGCACGGATAGCTGCATTACAAAATCAACTTAACACCCACTTCAGCAACATGACAATGAACCAGCCCCAAGCCCCAGTTAATGCAGTGCAACAGATGTGGTGTGAAGTGTGCGGAAGCAGTGAGCACTCAGTTGAGTGTTGTGGAGAAAATCCTGACTCGGTAAACTTTGTGGGAAATGTGCAAAGGAACAACCACCAACAGTATGGTAATAGCTACAATTCCAATTGGAGGAATCACTCGAATTTCTCCTGGGGTAGCAACAACCATCAGGGGCAAAGTTCGGGTCAGGGTGTGCAAAGCAACCAAGGAGGGCAGCAGAATTATCAAGCACAATTCAGAAACAACAATACACCTCCTCCACCACCATCACCCAGCATTGAGGAGATGTTCAAGACCATGATAGCTAACCAAGCTCAATTGCAGGCTGACTATGTGAAATTGGCAGCCGAAGTGAAAAACAACCAGTTAGCTACCAAGGCACTTGAATATCAATTTGGGCAATTTGCTGGAGCCCAAAACACCAAGCCTAGAGGAGGACTTCCGAGTGACACAGATCCCAATCCCAAACAGGTGAATGCAGTGACCACAAGGAGTGGTTTGCAGCTGAAAGAGGTGGAACCAGAAAGACCACCTCAACAATCGGGAGCAGCAGAAGTCGAGAGGGAGCAAAGTACTGAGAGGGGGAAGACTAAGGAAGCTGAATCAGAAAGACCACCACCCCCGTTCCCTCAACGATTAAAGAAACACAAGGATGAGGCGTGTTTCAAGAAATTCATGGAGGTGCTGAAACAGGTACATATTAACTAACCTCTTGTTGATGTTTTGCAGGGAGTGCCGAAATATGCCAAGTATATAGAGGACATCGTGGAAAAAAAAAGTCGGTTGACTGAGTATGCTACGGTGGCTCTAACGGAGGAGTGCACTTCCCGGATTCAAAACCGACTGCCCACAAAGCTCAAAGACCCTGGGAGCTTTACTATACAGATTACTATTGGGCAGAGCATCCGAGCTCGTGGATTGTGTGATTTGGGAGCGAGCATAAATTTGATGCCGTCATCGGTATTCAAAAAGCTGGGTCTAGGGAGTCCTAGACCCACAACAGTGATCTTGCAATTGGCGGATCGGTCCTTAGCCAGACCTGATGGCATTATGGAGGACGTTATGGTGCAAGTTGACTCCCTGATTTTCCCGATAGATTTTGTCGTGCTGGATTTTGAACCAGACGCGGAAGTCCCATTTATTTTGGGACGTCCCTTCTTGGCAACCGGGAAAGCACTAATTGACGTAGTTGCGGGGCAGCTAACAATGCGAGCACACGACAAGGTGGAGGTGTTCGATGTGTATAAGGCACCCAAGCTCCCGATGGTGCACGAAGAACTCTCGGTGATCAATGTGATTGATCAAGGTGATAATGAGCAGATTAAGGATTCACGGGAGTTATTGGGAAAACCACCGGAATGGTGTAAGCACTACTGGGGGGAGGACAGTGATCGAAAGAAATCGTCCATCACCCTAGAGGAAAACTGAGCTTAACGACGTCGAGCCGCGACGGTAAACCAGGCGCTGCACGGGAGGCAACCCGTGAAATTTTTTTTTCTCTCCTTGTAAAGTGTGAATAGATTTTTCTTTTTATTTTTCTAGATTAACTACAAAATTATTAGTTTTTGTTTTTGTTTTTATTTTTATTTAGAGTGAAACCTATAATTCTAACCAATTTCGTGTAGTGAGATTAATTTCAGGTCAATCGGAGGAAAATATGCACGGAATCGCAAAGGAAAATTCGAGGTATGAAAATTAATAAAAAGTGGCAAAACAGTGAGCTAGGGCGATAGCTCCGTGTCACGGAGGAGGACCTCCGCGTTACCCTCCGTGACACGTTGAGGTATAAATCCGGAATTTTAAAAAATTCCAGAACAAGCTCGCGACAGCTCCGTGTCACGGAGGCAGTGCACCGCGATGCACTCCGTGACACGTTGCCGTGTATATCGAGAGGGGTCACACCGGGTCGCCGGGTGACCCGCGCGACTTTCCCACTTTTAAACCCCAAAACCCCCTCACTTTTCCTTATTTTTCAATCACTCTGCGACCAAACTCCCTAAAACCCATCCCCCTTCAACGTGACACAGAATAGGCCAAGAAAATCATTGAGTTTTCTTCAATTCTTCAACTTCAAGGTATGTTCTTCGATTCCATCTCATTTCTTGTCGATTTTCTTCGATATTGAGCATGTGAGGTGAGCTAAGTTCACCCTAAGTAGAAATTAATCATGAATTCAATTGAATTGTTGTTGATGAATGTTCGGAATATCATTATGGTTGCTTGAACTCGTTAATTACATAATTTAATTGAATTTTTCTTGATATCATCATTCCTAGGGCTTGTTTTTGAATTTGAAGTGGAAAAATGTAGTGAACTTGTGAAATTCATGCCGGGTTGTGCATGTTGAGTGAGATGAGTCGATGTGCTAGTTGTTATCATGATAAAAGAACGACGGATTCTCGGGTTAGGGGAATATTAAAATTTGGAAGAATTGGGTTGGTTGTATAGGTTCGTGTAGATAAATTCATGTTGTTTTTCGTTTCTTTGTTTTTTTTCCTTGCTAAGTGCGATGGATTAAAAGGTTATCGATGGTAATGATTGTTGTTAGCTGTACGAAGTCTGAGTAGTACATAGAATATATACCGTCGAATTCTTCGTATGCACTAAGCATGTTTGTATAGTTGGTTGTTTATTTGTGCAAATAAGCATGATCTTGCCGGTATGTTGTAACTGTAGCTAAGGACTAAGTGTGGGGTAGCCTAGCTTAACTCGACCTTAGTCGAAGTTAATATTCATTGGCTTAACATTGATCTTGTCTACTTGGGTTGACAGGTAAAATGGCAAGTAGGCAAGAAAAAGGGAAAGGCGCATAAACATCTAGCATCGGAAGAAAGCGAATCAGACTGGGCACAGCAGTCCCAGTAGCACCAGCGGTTCCACGCGGTCAACGCCACCAATACGGAACCAGATGGGTGATGGATGAGGGGAAGAAGTGGTACGCAAAGCACAAAGAAAACAAGTACTTCCCTGAGGAACATATCGCACGGGAACCATTGGCACAGGAGTTCCCTAGGATTGTCCACCGGATCGAGGCAGCTGGGCTCAACTTCATCTTTGAAGAGCCCAAGGAACGCAACTTGCACCTGATTCGGGAATTCTATGCCAATTGGAACCCGACCCTAAGAAGTCACACCATAAAAATCAGAGGGAAAATAGTCACATTTGAGCCCCACCACCTCAATGCTATCATAGGGGCACGGGACACAGACGCCCACGTGCTTCGACAGCTGAACATTACCCCACCATATGCGGACATCAGACGCACCTTGTGTGGGACCCGATCGACAGCTAGATGGAGCAGACACAAAGAGAGGGGCTACCATCAGACTTTGCCCTATTCACAGATGAACAGGGAAGCCAGAATATGGCTAAAGATCGTCTGTTCCTTCCTAATCCCGGGGGTACATATGACAGATGTAACACGAGATCGTGTATGCCTGGTGTACGCCCTGATGAAAGGGCTGGAGATCAACGTGGGGGTGGTGATTATCTCCACCATGAAGAGATCCCGGTTGCATCAGGGGCACAGATACGGATTTGGTGGGCTACGCACCACCTTCTTGAGGGGCCTAGATGTTGAGGAAGAGGCCCTTGATTATATCCCGCAGATGGAGCAGCGGGCCTTAGATGTCACTAAAACTAAGGCACCCGACACCACCCATGGGCCAGTGCTTACACTTGGCGAGCGACATGCTCGTGATGATCAGTATATGGCTCGCATGTATGGGATGCAGATGCTCCAGCTGAGAATAGGCGGGAGGCCGGTGACAGAGGAGGAGCTATGGCAGCTCGAGCTAGACTACCCTTTCGGCAAGAATGCCAGGGCTCTATGCCGAGTGGGGCCAGCATTTGTAGAGCCCACGGATGATGATGTCCCCACAGACGAGGAGACATGTCGGGAGGACTCCAATGTGGAGTCCGGTGATGACGACGGGGTGATTCAGACATGGGAGATGAAGCAGCAGCACCTGATGAAGAAGTGGAGTACTTTGATTGATCAGGGAGTTCCACCACCCGATTTTTGTGCTATTTTAATTTTTGTGAACACTGGGGACAGTGTTCGAACTAAGTGTGGGGTGGGAGTAGTTAGGTGCTGGCTGTGTTGTTATGTATATATTCTAATCTGTTGTCGTGCCTGTGAAATTTTGTTATTCCCTGTGATTTGTGAATTATTAAGTTGTTCTGTATTGTAAATATATGTGAAATTGTTGTGTTGCTGAATGTTGCTAGCTGATTTTGTACATATTTTTGTTATCGAAATGATCGATATTTTTAAATTTTTTTTTTCAATTCTTGGGTTTCTCGGCGTTTGTTTTCGGTTCTTTTACCGAGGATGGTCCCATTGAACTGAAGTCTTAGTTAGTAACCGTTCCCTATGATGGATGGATGACGACTGTCTTAAGGGAAATGTAGTCGTTAGGAGTAGGTTTTTCAATTATTTTTCAGTTGTTTTCTTTTGTGGGTTGCATCCCAAAACCTGTAGTTACTTGATGGTTGCGAAATTCTTGTTGCGTGTTGTACATGATATTTAAAATGCAAAGGTGAATCGTATGAAAGCATGCAACTCTGTAAATATATTGAGATACCTAGGCCATAGAGTTCGATTCAGTGTGATTGAGGCTTAATGTTTGAATTCCTGTAATTAGCTGATTGAAGAGTCTGTGAATACATCTTGAATTGAGCATGTGCAATAAGTGTGAAGTGAGGTTTTGTTATTCCATGCTATTGTGAAGTGTCTAGAACTTGTCTGGTGTATGTACAAAACGAAATGAAGGAGGTGTATTATAGGAGAGGACGTAGGCATTTCTTTGTTTTAACTGAAAGTTTCTATTTTTCATTGTCTTACCCACCTTGATTGTATACCCTAGTCAGCCCATTGAGCCTTTAGCCTATTATTTTTTTTCGTTTGTCAAAAAGTGTAAACCGAGCTTAATCCTTTTTTTTTCATTAGCCGTAAAGTCTATACAAAACTCTTAAGAGCTTAAGAAGAGAAAATCCTTTTCCCAAAGTGTCAAAAGAGTGGGAATGGTGAAAAGAAAAGAAAAGCCGAGTGATGGAGGAAAAGAAAAGGTTGAAGGTGCACTTGTTATAAATAAACTACAATGAAGGTGCATGAATAATCTTTGTTGTTGTGTCAATTGTGCTTAAGAATATGGGCCAAACTAGAGAAAAATGTCAAGAATGGGAGGAAGAAAAAAAAAGAAACAATGTCCATGAGTTGATGGGATGTGTTGAAAAGGCGCTTAAGGATGCTAGTGGCTCTTATTGGCTAACCCAATATTTACTAGTTCCGTAGCTTCCATTACAAACCGTTAAAGTCCTACGTGATCTTACATCACACTTCTTTATATTAGTGGAGTAATACACAAAGGGCAAGCTTATGGGTCATGACATGATGCATGTGAATTCTTTTGGGAGAGAGAGCGAAATTGTGTTTACATGCCCCTGCTTGAAATTTTGTGAGTTCATATGAGCAAAAAGGGGAAGACTCTCTTGTGTTGTGAGGGCACATGTTTGATGAGAGATTAATTTTCATGTCGGATATCTTGATCAGCTGATTTGCATGAGTTTGCCAATATCGAGAGTCGACTCTTAAGTCTAGGAGGTCTTGATGTATATAAGGTCATTGCATTGATAGGACCATGCATGTTTTCTTGATGATTTGCTATATTGAATAATCGGTATGACCGTAGCATAAATTGTCGAACCAAAGTAGCGAGGTTGGGATGTAAATTGCATGAGGTGTACGATTGTTTTTCGAGGACGAACAAGGATTTAAGTGTGGGGTAAGTGATCTTGGGCAAATTTATATGCCCAAGTGATACTCAAATGTGGAATTTTAGCCTTGTTTATCTATCAATGTGTATACATTCTCGTGTAATTGGTAATAAAATGTGAATTTATACTAACCAACATGATTAGCATTGTTTTGCAGGTAAAATGTAATTTTGGAAAGCTTAAATGCATGTTGGAAGAGATCGGGGTTGGACTCCGACGTGAGCAAGAGACAAGGAATTGGAAAGCACATAATAAAGGGGCTCTGTGATGGAGCCGTGTCACGCTGCCATCGCGGAGGTCTTCTGCATGGATAGGGAATTTTCTCCCAATTTCCAGAGAGGGTACGTGATAGGTCCATGGCACGGTAGCATGGCTCCGCGTTGCACGCCGTGCCACGTTGGGCCTTATTCCCTAGACCCCCAGTTTCCAGAGAAGGTCCACGTCGGTAGCGTGTCACGGAGGCAGTGCTTCGCGATGCACTCCGTGACACGTTGCTTGTTATTCTGGGAAAAATTCCCACTAGTATAAATAGAACACTTAGGTTCATTTTTTAATATTCTGACTGGGTGGAGCAAGAACGTGGGTTACAGGCAGTTGAGGGGACGAAATTATCAGGGTTTTTCTCTCTTTCCTTCTCCTTGTATTCAATTTCTTGTATGTTTAACACTCATTTAACGATGTTTAATCCACAAATGAGTGGCTAATTCATCTTCTTGCTGAGGTTATGAACAATTGTAGTGAAATGTGATTGTTGATCATATTGGTTTTTCATCTTTTCTTCCATGGTTGTATTATTAATTCTTGTTCTTACTGCATTAATGTGTGGCCTACGTTAATGTATATCCAAAAGTCCGGTTTCACTCAAGAGAGCAAGAAATTGGAAAGTTGTGAATTAATAGGATATGATCTTTTCTTAGTTTGGGAAAATTGAGAATTGATTTACTTTCAGGATAGAAATATACCTGAAAGTCGTATTAGTCAATTTAGGAACCGGGTTTGTATGGATAGAACATGAATTGCATTTAATCACAGAAATGTAGGTGGATGGTTCATGATTCTTAAGTGGGGTTAAATACGAGAGTTTTAATCTCTTGGCAATAGTTCTTGACTAGCAACCGGAGGAAAAGACTAACCAAATTATGTCGATAATTAATTTCATTACATGTTCGTTTAACCTCAGCATGCTCTCATTCATAGTTCAGACTCAAATTAGATAATTGTTTTAGATTTAGCATAAAAATTATAAATCAAAATATCAAACTCTTGGTTACACTGTTGTCTGCATTTTTAGAATTGAAATATAGTACACTTGAGCAGATTGCACTTCATCCCAGTCCCTGTGGGATCGATACTTGGCTTACTTAAGCCACTTTACTACTTGTTCGACCACGTGCACTTGCGTGTAGTTTTATACCCAACAAACGACCGAACAACGAGACATGGTACTTGGAGTTACAAGTAACCCCAAGTCAACCCATGGTTTATCATAACACTAGCATTTTGAGTAAAAACATAGCGGAAGCTTAAAAATAATAAAATAAAATATCTAAGAAGAAGAACTAGATCATAAAGTTTTATACAACTGAAAACAAACTAAAAATCTGATTTTCTAACTTTGTCTGAAAGCCATCTATCTGATGAGTGGTTGGGACAAGCCCCTAGCTAACTCTAAGTCTAACTGAAAGAAATATAGCTGGGAAGAAATAATCCTCGTCCTCGAAAGATGAGGACTCACCAATGATGCAGCTGAAAGCTTCTTAGTGAGATCTGCTAAGGGTGCTGAGACTGAGAACCTGTAGCTGTATAATAAAATGATACAACATAAATGGTATGTGTCAGTACATTGAATGTACTGAGTAAGTGAGAGAAACCATAACACGGAGAATAAAACAACCGAACTGTAAAGACATGCAATGACCAACTAAAATACTGAAACTAAATAATCTGTGTGATATACTGAGATGGTCAAAATGACCCTGTCTGATGGTCAAAGACATGCCTTAACTCTGAGATACTAATCTGAAGTACTGTACGTAACTGATCTAAACTGAGTTGTCTAAAGATATTCTAACTGAGCTAATCGGAGAGTAAATTGAACTGACTAGTGGGAGAGGCTACAACTGATTCTGCGAACACGTATAGCACAAGTTAGAAGGATAAAGAGGCATTTCATTGCACGACTTAGATCATGAAAGAAGGGAATATTTCCTAAACACGTCGTAGTCTCTTCGTCATAAGTATGGCACGCTTCACACCATGAAAAAGACTCTACTTAATGTGGCATTCAGACACCCTGGTACACTTCATAACCTAAGGCTCTAATACAATATTTTTCATGGCCCGAACATAGGACCAGATCGAGACACGGGACAAAGAACCCTGAGTGGATCCAAGTCAACCCATGACATAAACATGAATTCTAACTCATTCAAATATAATGGAAGACCAACATAATTAATATAGCGGAAGTCTGAACATAACATAATATCTTAATACATACATAAGTCTGAAGCAGAATACATACTATGTCTGAAAGCCTCTAGTACTGACGAGTAGATGGGACAAGACCCCAACTAAATCACTATCGTCTGCAAACTGAAAATACAGAACATAACTGAAAAGAACGGACCTCAAAAGATGAGGACTCACCAACTTTTATCGGGAAGTACAAATGCTGGGAATTTGGCTAGCGGCGGGAACAAGTCTGGATATCGGGGCCTGTATCATGAAATGATACAACATAGAGTATGCGGCCAGTACTCGAAATGTACCAAGTATGCAAGGTAAGTAAAATGGATAGTTATAATACATAAGAGTTCATAAGATTAGGACAACATGATTATAATGTAAAAATCATAATGTAAACATAAGGGCTCAATGTTTTCCAACATTCATAAATCAGTCATAATCATAATCATAAGAGAAAATCTTTATTAAACATTACTTGAGACAAAGTAACATAAACATAATCATGCATAAATTAAGAGGAACAATGGGAGATTCTTATAACCGACATACCCCATATGAGCACACATGGAGCCCGACCTGTAAACCCCTAGTCAGGAGGGTGTTCATACCTTGACAAGGGTACAACCATGAAAAGAGGCATGATGTCACTCCTGAAAGGCCCATTTGGGCAAAAAGGGACAGTCTCAAAGGAGGTCACCTCATTGCTACGTTGGCGCGTAGTTCTGAGACTCGGGGTATACTTGGACCCCGGGTCTACTCGGTATTAAATACTAAATAGATATAGATCTCATATGATAATAGGGAAAACATACATGAGATTCATGGGCTAGTTAAATCATAATAATCATAACCATGCTTGAAATACGTGAACTAGCCATGAAATAAGGCCTGTGAGTCGGCCATAATCATAAATCCATAAATCATGAAATTCATGCATACTTGTAAAACATGTATATACTTGATATTTCATAAATACATAGTAAGTACTTGAGAGAAATCATATCATAAGGCATAAATTATAATTGGGCTAATTTAGATCAAGATCATAATGAAATCATAACTTGACTTTTCATAAAACATACATAAGTGGGCATAATTGGATTTAAATTTGAATCTATAAATTTAGATTCAAAATAGTCATAAAATCTGTCCATAAATCATAAAACAAGTTTTAATACATGAAAGGGTTTAACCCATCAATAGATCATAGAGAATTTCACAGGAATTGAAATAAACCCCATATATCATGAAACTTGAATCTAGAATTTAAAGTCCATGGAAATTTAGAAGTGTTTTGAGAATGAGAGTCAAAGAGACTCTCATTCATAGCCTCACATACCTAGGTAAGATGATTTTAGTCTCTTCCTTGAATATCCAAAGGAAATTGAAGGAGAATTGATGGATTTTAGCCTTGATTACCCCTAAGAACCTTCTAGACTTGCATGCATGGAGAGGAGTGATTTAGAATGAGATAAACCCCTTAAAACAATCCTAGCTAAGCTTAAAATGACGTAATTTAGGCCTTAGAAACTTAAGAATTATAGAAAAGCCCTTAATAAATTCGTAGAAAAATACACACCACTAGTCCCAACGAGAGACTAGACGAGTCGTGGTGTCACGACCCGAACATAGCCCCGGATTGATACACGGGAAAAGGAGCCCCGAGAGACTCCAAGTCGACCCATGGCATGAACATACATCTAAATCCATCAATATAAGTGGAAGATTTATCATAATAAACATAGAGGAAGTCCAAAAATAACATAACATCAGAATACAACACAAGTCTGAAGCTGAATAGAATCTATATCTTAAAAGCCTCTAATTCTTATGTATTGATGGGACAAGATCCCAACTAACTCTCTAAGTCTGAAACTGAAAATGTAAAGATAACTGGTCAGGGAATGGTCCTCAGGAGATGAAGACTCACCACTGAAGCTGGATGCTAACTCTGAAAACTGGCTAATGACGGGGCTGAGTCTGAAGACCGGGGCCGTTATCATAAAATGATAAAGCATAGAGTATGCGGTCAGTACATGGAATGTATAGAGTATGCAAGGTAAGTAAATAGCTTAAGTAAAATCATTAAAACATGCATAATATAAAACATATTACACATAAGAATTTGTGAGTAGGTCTTGCATGCTATTTTGTGAAATAATGATCTAAACATAACTGAATATCATAACAGATTCGAATGACCCAAAGTTGAAAACTGATAATTATAAGTAAAACTGAACAATAGGTCAAACAGTTTAAAGACACATATATATATATATCTATATATGTATATATATATATATATATATATATATATATATATATATGTATCACGAATGATAAACATGCATAATTGCAATCATGAGGAACAATGAGAGACTCATCATATAACATACACTACCACGATAGAGCTTATGTGGTACTGACCATCACACTCAAGTGGGCAGAGCCGCCCAAAGCTTTTCCAGGGCTAAGGAAGCTACCATGATATCAATATCAAGCTGAATGCCTCTTGGGGAAGGGGAAAGCTCACAAAGGAGGTCCTAAATAATATGATCATACCTACGTTGGCGCGTGGTTTTGAGGCATAGGGTTGACTAACCCTTAGCCTACCGGTGTTAGATACTACTCCCAAAAATATGCATATGCTCTCCATCGTTTTTCAACGAAGCTAACCATCATCTAGTGAAGAAACTAAATAATCATATACATACACAATCTAAAATCATAACATGAGGAGCCTTGTCTCAAACCATACCACAACCTCAACATAATTGGGAGTCTTGACTCCAAAACCATGTGGTAAGCTAATTGACATGAAATCATAAATCATAATTGAACGTATGGGCTTGCCCAATACTTAAAAATGCTTGAAAATACTTGATTCACTTGAAAACATGATCATAAATATGGGTAACTTGAAAACATACTTTTCTCATAAATATCTTATCATACTTGAACATACGTCATAGATCTCAACTTTCATGAACTTTCATGGATGGGCATCATCATTTATAAAACTTGAAAACATGATTTATAATTAAAAACATTGTAAAACTTGCCCATGAATCATAATTCAACAATAGAAACATGCTTAGATCATATCCAGGGTAGAAACTCAGGAAATTCATGCATTGTGTTAAAATTCCATAGAATCAGCATGTACATCTACATGAATTAGAGAGGGATTGGGCATGGGTGTGAACAATTTCACCCATTCATGACCCTGCATACCTGAGAAAATATGGTTCTACAACTTTTCTTATTTCCCAAGGAACAATTGCAGAAGAACTTGGAAGAAATCATGCTTGATCACCTGTCTAGACTCCTAAGCTTGCATGCATGAATTAGGAATAGCTTAGAATGAACATACCCTTCTTAAAACACACTATTCATAGATTAAAATGATGTAGTTTAGGCCTTAGAATCATAGAAATTATGGAAAACCTCTTACTAAATTCGTAGAGAAAAACAGACTGCTAGTCCCAACGAGGGACTCGACGAGTCGTTGCCATGGACCACGACTTGTGGTCAGAAGTCATTAAGCACACTTCCAAGATTTTAACTGAGGCTCATCATGGGGGACCAAACGAGTCGTTATTGGTGACCACGACTCGTGGTCACCTCTCATTACCTTCACTGCCCGAAGTTTCCCTTTCTTCAACCAATTTTGGCCATGGCTGACTCAACGAGTCGTGGGGCTGACCATGACTCGTGGTCATGCCCCTGGTGACCCAAAAACCTGAATTTCCATCTTAAGTCAAAAACTTTACCAGGAGTCACTTAACGACTCGTGGTCATCCTGACGGGTGATAGGACGACTTGTTCTATGACCTAGTGTAGAAAATCCTATTTTTCTCCATTTCAACTCTGGGGTTTGATCTTAGGTCTCTCGGCGTATTACAATATCTCCTCCTTGGGAAAATTCATCCTCAAATGTTGAAAATCACACAGAAAACCAGAGAAAGGCAATCATCATACTCAAATACTAAACATACGAGTTGAAAACTGATGGACTGAGTACCCCCGAACTAAACTACCTGATTGAATTGAATCCATGAATCATACACACATACTTTGACATGAAAGAAATTGGGGCACATGAGCTGAACATGAAACTGAATAGAGTATTAAGGGCAAAAACTGATACCTCAAGCTGAGGCGGAGCCGGAAGGGAATAGATGTGGATATTCAGCCATCGTAACTGCTTTGACTTCCAACATAGCTCTCTCAACATACTGATTCCTCCATAAAACCTTAAATAATGCCACCTCTTTGTTCCTTAGCTTACGAACTTGCCGATCCATTAGCTCCATAGGAACCTCTTCGTAACTAACACTACCTTTCACACCGACACTTTCCATCGGAATAACTTAGGCTGCTCACCCAAACACTTCTTTAAGACCGATACATGGAAAATAGGATGAACAGAAGCTAACTCTGAGGGTAATTGTAACTCATAGTCCACCTTGCCAACACGTCTCACAATCCGGTATGGGTCAACATTGCGGGGACTGAGTTTCCCTTTCTTTTTGAACCTCATCACTCCCTTCATAGGAGACACCTTCAAAAACACCCAATCATCAACTTCAAACTCAAGTTCTCTCCTTCCCACATCCCCATAGGACTTTTGGCGACTCTAAGATGTTTGCAACCTTTCCCTTATGAGCTGAACTTTCTCCATAGCCTCATGGACTTAATCTAGTCCTATCATCACAACTTCACCAACTTCAAACCAACTAATAGGCGATCTACATCTCCACCCATAGAGATCCTCAAACGGAGCCATTTGCATGATGGAATGATAGTTGTTGTTATATGAAAACTCAATGAGAGGCAAATGATCATCCCAACTACCCTTTAAGTCAATCACACACGCTCTCAACATGTCCTCGAGAGTCTGAGTAGTTCTCTCCGCTTGACAATCTGTTTGCGAATGAAACATTGTGCTAAGATTACTTGAGTACCAAGTCCCTTTTGAAATGATCTCCAAAACTAGGAGGCAAACTGAGTACCTCTACCTGATATGATGAACAAGGGCACTCCATTCAACCGAATTAGCTCTTGAATGTATAGTTTGGCATAATCCTCCGCCAAATCAGTAGTTTTGAGCAGTAGGAAATGAGCTGCTTTGGTCAACCAATCCATCACAGCCAAAATGGAGTCATATTGTCAAAGAGTGCAAGGTATCCCTGTAATGAAATACATGTTGATCTCTTCCCACTTCCAAGTGGGAATGCTAATATCTTGGAGCACACCTCTGGGTCTTTGATGCTCAACCTTCACTTTCTGATAGTTTGGACACTTAGACACAAATTCTGTGATGTCCTTCATCATGCCATTCCACCAATAGACTTCCTGTAGGTCACGGTACATCTTGGTGGCACCTGGATGTATCAAATATCTGGAACCATGAGCCTCATGCAACATCCGGTCCCTTAAATCATCAACATTTAGAAGAAGCACACCATCTCCCCCTTTGGAGAAGACCTCTACCTTCTGATTTTGAATGGCTTCCTTCAGCTTTACCAAAATAGGGTCCTCGTCTTGTCTAGCTTTTATGTTAGTTACCAAGGATGATTCTGATCTGTTTTGAGCAATAACACTACCATTGGTCAAGTCCACCAAATGAAATCCCAACCGTGCAAGTCGATGCACATCCTTTACTAGCTCCTTCCTCCCCTCATCTACATGTGACACACTCTCCATGGAGAGCCTACTAAGTTCATCTGCTACTATATTAGCCTTAACCGAAAGGTATAGGACACTCATATCATAATCCTTAAGTAGCTCCAACCACCTCCTTTAGCATAGATTTAGATCCTTTTGGGTAAACACATATTGTAGGCATTTGTGGTCCGTAAACACATCCACATGGACCCATACAAATAGTGTCTCCAAATCATCAAGGCAAATACTACCGCCGCCAATTTGAGATGATGAGTCGGGTAATTGTTTTCATGAACATTCATCTTCCTATAAGCATATGCTATAACCTTACCATGTTGTATCAGTACAAAACCAAGGCCGATCCTCAAAGCATCAAAATATACCCCAAACCCATTGGTACCCTCGAGTTGGGTTGACACAGGTGTTGAGGTAAGTTGAGTCTTCAACTCTTGGAAGCTCTTATCACAAGCCTCTGACCATTGGAACTTCTCTTTCTTTTGGGTCAATTTGGCCAATGGCACTGCAATAGATGAAAAACCCTCTACAAACCTCCAGTAATAACAAGCTAAGCCCAAGAAACTCCTGATATACAAAGGATTCACTGGTCTAGGCCAACTCTTCACTGCCTCTATCTTTTGAGAGTCAACTTGTACACCCTCACTTGACCCCACATGACCCAATAACACCACTGAGTTCAACCATAACTCACATTTTCTAAATTTAGCATATAATTGGTAGTCCTTGAAAGTCTGTAGTACCACCCTCAAATGAGCGACATGCTCTTCCTCGCGTATTCTATGAACACAATCACGAACATGTCCAAGTATGGCTTGAACACCTTGTTCATCCAATCCATAAAAGCTGCAGGAGCATTCGTTAGTCCAAAAGACATAACTACAAACTCATAAAGACCATATCGCATCCTGAAGGTTGTCTTCATTATGTCACTCTCTTTAACCCTGAGCTGATGCTATTAGGATCTGAGATCTATCTTGGAAAAGAACTTAGCACCCTGAAGCGGTCAAGAAAATCATCAATTCTGGGGAGTGGATACCTGTTCTTAATGGTGACCTTGTTCAATTGCTAATAATCAATACGCATACAAAGAGAACCATCTTTCTTTCGGAAAAAAGGACTGGTACACCCCATGGGGATTTGCTCGGTCTGATTAAACCCTTTTCTAGAAGGTCCTTCAACTACTTCTTAACTCCTTTAGCTCGACTGGAGCCATTTTGTAAGGAGGAATAGATATAGGCTATGTATTGGGAAGAAGGTCAATACCAAAAAATGATTTCCCTCTCGGGAGAGATTCCCGGTAGATCATCTAGGAAGACTTCTGGATACTTACATACTACTGGAACTGACTGGATAGTTGGGGTCTCAGACTTAGAATCCTTAACTAGATGGTACACACAACCCTTAGAAGTCATCTTTCTGGCTTTAAGGTAGGAAATAAAATGACCTAAATGCACAAATGAATTATCCTTTCACTCTAGGATTGGCTCACCTAGAAATCTGAACTCTACTGCGCCGGTTCTATAATTAACTGAGGCATAACATGTCAATAGCCAATCCATGTAGAGGATAACATCAAAGTCGGTCATGGCTAACTCTACTAAATCTTCTGAGGTGATTTTCTGAAGTACTGTGACAAGGCAATTTCTATACACCCGTTGAGTTATAACTGAATCACCGATTGGAGTAGAGACTGAGAAGGGTTCTGATAGGATTTTTGGACTGAATCCGAAACTACTAGCAACACAGGGCATCATAAAAGACAAAGTAGCCCCTGGATCTAAAATTGCATATACATAAAGGTGGACAACTCGCAACATACCAGTGACTACATCTGGGGAGACCTCCTGCTCCTAGCGGGATGCTATGGCACAGAATCCGTTTTGGCGCTGACCGCCAGCTGTGCTAGTAGATGCCCCCTGCTGAGCTTGGTGTTCTAGTGGGGCTGCTGAATTAGAAGCTGGGCCTTGGCCTCTATCGTGACCCTGTCTGGCTGTTGGACAATCCATAAGCATATGTCCAAGCTTCCCGCACCCGAAGCAAGAACCTGTACCTGCCAAACACTAACTCGTGTATCTCCGACCACACCTATCGTAATCTGGGGTACTGGAATCTGTGGGCCTGCTACTCTGTCCTCTAGAACCTAATGCTCTTCCTCTCTTGTTGCACCTAGATCTGGATGGAACACTCATAGCCAACGATGCCAGGGCTAAAGCTCTCTGGTGGGACTGTGGACTGTGTCCACCGCCTGGTCTCTGCTAGGAGAACCCATAGCTGTCTTTCCTAGCCCTCTTGGCCTCTCTCTCTCTCTCACATGCACCGCCTCCATCTATTAGGCGTATAGGACTATCTGAGAAAAGTCAATATCTTGGAGAAGCATCACGGTCCGACAGTCCCTGACCAAGGAGTTTTCTATCCCATGTACGAACCTCCTTACACGGGCCCTCTAATCCCCCACCAACATAGGTGCATACCTAGACAAATGTGTGAACTCCAAGACATACCCCTTAACTATCATCTTTCCTTGCTTAAGATTCACAAACTCGGTCACTTTCAACATCCTCATCTCCACAGGGAAGAACCGATCAAGAAAAGCGGCATGATACTCATCCTAACTGACAGGGCCTGCTCCAACCGCCCTACTATCCTTCCACTGTTTGAATCAAATGTGTGTGACCCCCATCAACTGATATGAGGCCAAATCATCACACCATTCCCCAGCCATCCCCATAATCTGGTGATCTTCAAAATCTCTTCCATGAACTCATGTGGATCCTCGTCCACCTTAGATCCAAGGAACTCGGGAGGGTTCACCCTCAGAAAGTCTCTAACTCTCGTTGCTGCTGCATTCCCATTCTAAGGGACATGCTCTATCACTTGGGATTGACCTGGGCAGTCAAGGCCTAAGCTAACATCTGGATAGCTTCCTTAAACTGTGCATGGGAAACTGGATTGGGTATATGCTCCGCATGGATTGGTGGGGCCTGTTGGTTCCCGTTTCCATTGCCATCCTCGTGGCCATTTCTGTTCCTATTTCTCCTTCTGTTAAGTCTTCGGGATCCATGATTCTGCAAATGTGAATAGCATGAGTTAGAAGGATAGAAAGTCATTTCACCACATGACATAGATCATGGAGGAAGGGAACATTTCCTAAACGTCTCGTAGACTCTTCATCATTGGTGTGGTGCGCTTCATACCCATGAATAAAACACTAGTTAACACGGCTTTTAGATACCCTATGACACCTCAAAACCTATCTCTCTGATGCTAAGTTTGTCACGACCCGAACGTAGGCTCGAATCGATACACAAGACAAGGAGCCCCGAGAGACTCCAAGCAACCCATGGCATGAACATACATCTAAATCATCAATATAAGCGGATGATTTATCATAATAAACATAGCAGAAGTATAAACATAACATAACATCAGAATACAACACGAGTCTGAAGCTGAATATAGTCTATATCTTAAAAGCCTCTAATTCTGATGAGTAGATGGGATAGGACCCCAACTTACTCTCTAAGTCTGAAACTAAAAATGTAAAGATAATTGGTAAGGGAATGGTCCTCGGGAGATAAGGACTCACCACTAATGCTGGATGCTAATTACGGAAACTGGCTAATGACGGGGTTGAGTCAGAAGATCGGGGCTTGTATCAGAAAATGATACATCATAGAGTATGCGGTCAGTATGTGAAATGTACTGATACATCATAGAGTATGCGGTCAGTATGTGAAATGTACTGAGTATGCAAGGTAAGTAAAACCACTTAAGTAAGTAAAATCATTAAAACATGCATGATATAAAACATATTCAAGATAAGAATCTGTGAGTAAGGATTTGATGCCATTTTCTAAAATCATGATCTGAACATAACTGAATATCATAACTGATACAAATTACCCAAAGCTGAAAACTAATAATCATAAGCAAAACTGAACATTGGGTAAAACCTGCTTAAAAACATATATATACGTATCATGAATGATAGACATGCATAACTGAAATCATAAGGAAAAATGCAAGACTCTTTATATAACCGAAATTACCACGATAGAGCTTACGTGGTCACAAATATCACACTCAAGTGGGCATAGCCGTCCAAAGCTTTGTCAAGGCTAAGTACGCTACCATGATATCGATATCAAGATGAAGGCCCCTTTGGGCAGGGGAAAGCTCACAAATGAGGTCCCAAATAATCTGATCATACCTACATTGGTCTGTAGTTCTAAGGCATAGGGTTGACTGACCCTTAGCCAACTCGGTGTTAGACACTACTCCCAAATGCATGCATATGCTCTCCATCATTTTTCAACGAAGCTGACCGTCGTCTAGTAACAAAGATGAATAATCATATACATACATAATCAAAAATCATAACATGAGGAGACTTGGCTCAAACCATTCCACAAGATGAGCGTAATTGGGAGTCTTGACTCCAAAACCATGTGGTAAGCTAATTAACATGAAATCATAAATAATACTTGAACCTATGTGCTTGCCCAATATATAAACATGCTTCAAAATACTTGATTCACTTGAAAACATGATCATAAACATGAGTAACTTGAAAACATTCTTTTCTCATAAATATCTAATCATACTTGAACATACACCATAGATCTCAATTTTCATGAACTTTCATGGATGGGCATCATAATTTATAAAACTTTAAAACATGATTTATAATTGAAAACATTGTAAAACTTTCCCATAAATCATAATTCAACAATAGAAACACGCTTAGATCATACACATGGTAGAAATTTAGGAAATTCATGCATTGGGTTAAAACCCCATAGAATCAACATGTAGATTTTCATGAATTAGAGAGGGATTGGGCATGGGTGTGAACAATTTAACCCATTCATAACACTACATACCTTAGAGAATCTCATTCTACATTTTTTCTGATTGGCCAAGAAACTATTGAGGACAAACTTGGAAGAAATCAAGCTTGATCACCTCTCTAGACTCCTAAGTTAACATGCATGAATTAGGAATAGGTTAGAATGTACTTATCCTTCTTAAAACACACTATTCAGAGCTTAAAATGGCGTAGTTTAGGCCTTAGGATCATAGGAATTATGGAAAAGCCCTTACTAAATTCACAGGGACAAATAGACTGCCAGTCACAACGAGAGACTGCCAGTTAACGAGTCATTGCCATGGACAATGACTCGTGGTCAAAAGTCATTAAGTACACTGCCAAATCATCTGAGGCTTATCATGGGGACCCAACGACTCATTACAAGTGACCACGACTCATGGTCACCTCTTATTACTTTAACTGCAAAAAATTTCCCTTTCTACAACAAACATTGGCCACGGCTGACTCAATGAGTCATGGGGCCGACCACGACTCATGGACATGCCCGTGGTGACCCGAAAACCTGAATCTCCATCTTAAGGCATACACTTCTCCATGAGTCACTTAATGACTCGTGATCATCCTGACGGGACACAAGACGACTCGTTCTGTGACCTGGTGCAGAAAATCCTATTTTTCTCCGTTTATACTCCCGGGTCTGATCTTAGGGCTCTCAAGGTATTACACGTGGTTTGGGGGACGACTAGTCGCCTACCTGTCGTGATCAACACTATCATTTTTCATCTAAGGGTCAACACGACTCGTGGTGAACCCAACGACTCGTGGTGACTAATCCGTTGCCAACACTATCGAATTTCTTCATCCTTCAGACCACCCTTGAACACGAGTGACCTAACAGATCGTGGTGCTGACAAAGAATCACGGCCACACCCGTTGCCACCCCAAAACATAAAATTTCCAATCATAGTCAAACCCCTCCCTACGAGTCCCTTAACGACTTATGGTGTTCTTGATGGGTCACTGCACGACTCGTCCTATGACCTGGTGCGAAAAATCTTGTTTTATCCATTTCAACTCCTAGGTCTGATACTAAGGTTTTCAGGGTCTTACAATGGCTTGAAATTTCATTGCCCATTATAGCCTAGAAGGGTTTATCTGCGGCTATGACTGGTGCTATCCATGAGAACTGATTCTCCTTGTCAACAATTCTGGCCTTATATTCCAAGCCAACTTCAATCTCATCCTCCCAAAATAGATAATTAATGGCCACTGGAGGGATGTCAACCTCCACGCCTCGCACCCTGACTTAAGGTAGGCAGGGAAATTCATCCACCTTGTTATATGGTGCATGCTCTCCTGTCGAGCCTGGTAGGAGACTTAAAACTCCGAGACGAGGTTGTGGTAATAATACAGTAGTGGATTGGTGAATATATGTCATTGCCTATTAGTGAATTGTTTTTTGATGTTGGGGAGGTCATCTTGCATCCCTAACCAAGTTCTTTCCTCCACGATGATCAAATGGCCCTTGCAAATGGCGTAGTGCCCTTTCATGTTAGGAAGACAAAATATTATGGCTTCCTTGGAGTTGGTGGGTGCTGTGGATGTCTTTGATTTCCCATTTCCTTTTATGGACAAGGAAGCTGGGGCCTTGCCCTTGCTCGAGTTCCTAGATGAGGTCATAGTATGCAAAAGTGATGTTAGTGCCATACACAATTTTTCTATTGTATTTTTATAATGATAAAATAAAAAAACCACAACTACTCTAATGGTTTAGATGAGAAACAGGAGGAGAAATCAGTATGAACAATCTGGCAACACTGGCAGAACGTCGGTGAATCGCAGGAAGTGATCCGCGGATCGCCGATGAGCCGTCTGTGCTAGGTAGAACACTGAGTCAGCACTTTTCCACCAGCGACTCATTGGCGAACCACTGGTCGAAATCTGCAAAGCGCCGAGGTGACGCGGGGTCAAAGCAGTGGCTTAAAGCCAATTTTTGCATGAACCGGCATTTCATCTGCTTTTCACTGGACCTGACCGATGAATATCCAATGGTCATCGTCCCCATTGCTTCAAAATTCACTCCGACATCAGACTCTCAAAGATACTTTTGTACATCATATATAAGCATTTTCTACATAAGTAAAATGGAACAAAATGATGATTTACCTTTAAGAATGGCATCACCTAATTTAACATCAGGCAAATCAGGTCTTTTTCACCTCATGGGATTACCCAGACTCACCCCAAAATCAGCTATACAATAGCAATGATCTTCTCACAACCAATTAAGCACTAGATCCCCATTCCCACACTAAATTCACATCATATCAATCAACAAACTTGAACATGTATGTTCACAATAATGGAAATATTGAGGAAAGGGCAATAAAAATAAGGGAGAGACATGTTATAACAACGTTCATATGCACCAAGAATACAACTTGTAACAATATTAGAGTAGTAACAGTATTTTACCACAATACAATAATAAGAGTGGATGAGAAATATGAAAGCTTGAACTTGCTCAACAATGGTGGAAATTGGAACTTGCTAGCAGATAGTGAGAGTGTAGTTAGAGTTAGGTAAAGGAAATAGGGGTTTTCATAAGTGAAGGGGGATGAATGGTATTGGTTGAGGAAAAGATGAGGACTTAATGGTGATTTGAATGTAGAGGGAGTGGGAAAAAGGGATTGTTTGAACATGGAAAGATGAGTGAGAAGGTGGAGTGTTAGGAAGATGAAAAACTGTATGGGGAAGTGTTAATAAGTAGGAAAAAGGGGGATTTTGGGATAATAACATGGGATTGATCATGTTTGGGCAGCTTAAAAAGGAATTTGGGTCGGGTCGGTCAATGGGTTGGTCAAGATTTTAAAACAAAGCACGTACCTGCACCGGCGTTTCACCGGCCGTCACCGATTGGAAACGGCGGTTCGCCACCTTAACATTACTGACCTGAATTTGTACCTAGTTCTCTGCTTTGTGTCCAGCGATTGACTGGTGATTTGCAGATTAGATTCTGCATTACGCCGGTGGACCATCATTTGTGCCCCACTTCTCAGGTATTCTGACCTGCATCGACAGTCAGTCGGCAGTTCACGAACTGTAGTCGGCGTTCTGCCGGTTACTCGCCAGTGTGGCCACTTTGTTCCCAAGTTTTTTCCACCCTTAGTTAAGGATACGGTGGTTCGCGTATCTGGACCTGTGCTTTTACCGGTCTAGCATGGTGCTTGCCCTGTTTTGTGCTCCTCCTCCTTGTTTCACACCAACTTAATCCTACAAAACAAAAACAACAAAGACATTAAAACATTCAAAAGACAAAATTTGAGTTGCCTCCCAAGGATCACCATAGTTAACATCGTGGAATGACGTATCTCTCATAAAGATTTCATTTTTCAGAGGATTATCCTCTGACTCATCCGCCTTCAGATCAATTCCTCTATTTTCCCCTCATCATTCAACACGCCAATGACATTGCACTCATCAGTAGGTTCCATGTATTACCATACCTTGAAGGTGACCTCCTGACCTCCCACATGAAACTTGAGCTCACATAGCTCGACATCTACCTAAGCTCTGCCTGTGGTGAGCAATGGTCTCCCTAAGATGATTGGTACTTTCACATCCATTTCACAATCTGGAACCATAAGGTTAGCTTGTAGAATAAACTTATCCACCCTCACCAATACATATTCCGAAATACCCACCCGTTTCTTGATAGAGCGACCAACCACTAACAATCTCATTAAAGTAGGTTTTGTGTTGCCCAGCCCCAACTTCTTAAGGAATACGAGGGGCATCAAATTTATGCTCGCCCCAAGATCACAAAGGTCTTTCTTGAATACACACAACCCAGTAGTGCAAGGGATTGTAAAGGCTCCTGAATCATCCCTTTTTGGGGCAAGGTTACTCATCAACATAGCACTACAACAATGTATTGTCTCTCCGGTGCCAAAATCTACAACCTCCTCCTTCTTCAGCAGCTCTTTCATGAACTTCGCATATTCGGGAATTTGGAGAAAAAAATCCACCAATGGTATGTTTATGGACAATTTGCTGAACATGTCGATAAACTTGCTGAATTGATCATTCTTTTTCTTCTTGGCTAACGGCTATGGATAAGGAGGTGGAACTCTTGGCTCTTGATCTCTCTCACTTGAGGCCTTCGTGCCTGCATCTCCTTCCTCATCATTTGAGGGGACCTCATCAACATCTCCCTCACCTTTTTCTTCAACATCATCACAACCATTTGGTAATTGTGGCACCTCATCTGATTCTTTCACCTCACTTGCCTTGCGGTTACTTCCTGCATCAGTAAGCATGTTACCACTCCTAGTGACAGTAGTCATGCATTGACTAACCTTTTTGGATTTGGCATTGTATTAGTAGGGAGTGTTCCCTTCATCCAGGGGTTCATTTGGGAAGATAAGTGGTTCGTTTAGGCCTCTAAATGCTTTATAGAGGTCGAGTGCGAACTTACTGTTTAGGCAAGGTTAGACACCTCACCTTTAAGTTCTTTGACCTCGCAGTTCGTTGATTCAACTTTTTTTAGAACCCTTTCCAGAGTTTCTTCAATTTTTGAGTTCCCTACATCATTCACACCTGGTTGGAATTGAGCATTCTCAGCTTTAGGAGGAGGATACGCACTTCTATGATAGTGGTCGCCCTCATGATTTTTCTCTCTATTGCCCCATCTCTCATTTCGATCAGGCCACCCTTGCGGGTCACGGTTTCTCCAACCTTGGTCTCTTCACTGGGGCACCAAGGGCCTTGATTATTCCCTTGGTATTGGGGTCTATAACCCCCCATTTGATTTTTCATATACTGCCATTCCTCCTTATAACTTGGCGGTGAAGATTCTCCTTCAAAATGTGTTGGACCTTGCATTCCCACAGCATTCACAACTTTAGGCCCTACTCCCATCACATGCTTAGTCATTAACTCCAGATAAGTCATCATTTTAGCAAGATTTTCATCTCGCTCTTCATCTCTTTTTCTCATTTCAGCTGTTAACAAACTAGAACCAGCATCATGTGAAGATACATTCGTCTCCCTTGTATGCCATGCCTTGTCCGTCTTTGTCATCCTGTCCAAGAGAGCTTTAGCTAGACCATATGTTTGGTCCATGATTGACCCTCCAGCTAGATTATTGGAAAGTGATTTATTAATGGAGTCTAGGGCTCGATAAAAGCTTTGAAGAAGCACTCTATCGGAAGACCATGGTTAGGACAAAGAGATACTCTCTTCTTGAATCACAGCAATGCTTCATGCAAAGGCTCACCGAGCTCTTGCCTAAAGTTTGTAATATCATTCCTCAGCTACAACATCTTTGAGGGAGAGAAAAATCAATCCAAAAATGCTTCTGTCAACTCATTCCACAAGGTGATGCATCCCGGAGGTAACTCCTCCAAGCACATAGTTGCTTCTCCTATTAGGGAAAACGAAAAGAGCCTTAACCTGATAGACTCTTAGCTAATATTTTTGATACTGAAAGGTTAACAAATCTCTAGGAAGTTCCTCAAATGGAGGTTTGGATCCTCACTCAGCTTACTCCCAAAGAGCCCTTTCATTTGCAATAGGTGCAATATTGTACTAGTGACATGAAATAACCCATTCCCTACCGTAGCTGGTAGGCGAATGGCATCTGCGATCTCAGGCATGACAGGATTAACCTCTTCATGTTCCATATTTCCTTCCACCAAACTATCTCCTGCTTTGGAATGTTGGCTCATATGACTTCACCCTTATTGACCAACAACAACAACAATGTTAAACTATTTAAGATGCAAGACCAATTCAATTTGTCAAACAGCTCAAGGATATCAAGCTCTAGTCCCTAGAAAAGGCACCATTTTTTATAATTCTCAAACTACACTCCTCATTTAGAGAGAATGTAAGCGATCGTTGTATCAAAACAAAACCCGATGAGTGTCGGGGTCGAACCCCACAAGGACTAGAGAATGATGTGTACAAGAGTCATTTAGTGAATTGAAGCGATTCGCATCCAAGCAATGAAAACGTAAATGTAAATTTTGGGGGAAGTGAAGGCACAAATATTGTGGATTCTAAAATCAACTAGTCAAGAGAGAAATATAACTAGAATTGAGAAACAATAATGAGCAAAGGCTAGATGTGTGGTGTAGATGGGAAATCAATCAAATTGGGATTTACTAGATAGTCAAATTATTACTAATATGTGTAAAAAACCTTGGAAAAAATGGAGTCCCATTTTCTTCAACCAATTGAGCTTATCCTTGAGTTCTTTTGAATCTGAAGACACAATTCAGCTATTCCAATATGGTTTTGATTAGGGGCTGAGCTATTTATAGCCATCAACCTCTTAAGGTATTATGATCATGGGTTTTGGCTATTTCTATACCAACCTCACATAATCAAATCGCAATCCACCATTAAATTCACCCCCATTACTTAATTCTTCTTTTTCAAGCCCAAATCAAGAAAGAAAACAATACCCATATTTGCAACTATTAGAAATTAACTTTAATTTGAGGAGAATTCAATAGATTTACAGTAATTAAGTAATAAAAGACAAATCTAGCAATACCCAATCAAATTAAACACCCATCATCACACACCTCTAGCTATAGATTTAGATACTCATAATTGAGAAACACAAGAGCATATTCAATAATAAACAAATAATTTCATCATTAGAAGTAAGTAAAATCAAACTCACAACATTTCAACAATAATAGTTATACTTTGATGAAGAAGAAGATGAAGATAAAAAGTAATATTCTAATATTTCTTTCTCTCCAATGGAGTTCTTCTCTCTCAAAAAGTAAGGGAATATTCAATGATATGTTCAGAGTACTTTATTCTAGAATATATACAATAATAGGGAAAACATTCTCCTCTTTTCTAGGCTTTGATGATTTTGCCCTGTTCCAGCGTGTCCTCACTTGCGATGGGATCGGCGATTCACCGGTTGCTATCCACGAGCCGCCAGTCATTTTCTTCTGTGATCTAGACTTTTTAGGGCCATCTTGGCGGTGCCTTCAGCGGTTAGCCGGTTTCCATCCGTGAGACACCAGTCAATTTCATCATTGGTTCAGCCATTTCAAGCACCTATCGATGATGGAACCGATGGATCGCCAGTTGTAGTTCCTCATCAAGCTAGTGGTTGCCTGCGATTGACCGACGTTTCGTTGGTGACCTCCGGTGGAGTGTCAGTTTTCACCTGAATTACATCTTTTTTACTTTAATTCATGCTCCTTTTATTCAAATCAGATACCTGCACCTAAAAAGGCATAAAGGGAATAAAATCCAACTAAAAGACTTGAAATATAAGCTAAAGCTCATGCTTAAGAGCCTAATGAGTTGGAAAATTACCAAGTCATCAGACCCCACTTGTGGAAACACTGTCATACTTATGGTGTATGTGGTGGTCTGGATGTATATTGGAGTAGTTGCCCACATTTTTATTGCACTTCCCCAAGCCCCTATTACGATCCTCCTATATTTTTTATTCTTATAGGAATGATGAAGAGGAGGAACCTCATGCTCAAACAAGCAATATGGAAAAAATGATCCTGAAGCATGTGGAAATAATGAGGGAGCAGCTTACTAAATAGGGAGGATCCTTAAAAAGGCTGAGTGCCAAGCTCAAAGAGATGATGGTTGAGACTAAAACTTGTAACGATTAGCAACTCACGGTCTTAAGAGTAACCTCAAGTGGAAGGGAGAATAGAGCTCATACATGAGATGGATCAATTTTGATCAAGTATCCATGACCTGCAGGATCTTTTGAATGAAAAAGTTGAGGCGTTTGAGGCCCAACTATAGAGTGTTGTGGATACTAGCCAATGCATGGAACGAGAAGAAGAATCCCAACCATTAGACCATTCTCTGTTGTTAGATGTCAATGTATAGGAGGTGGATAAAAGTGAGGATTTCAAGCATAATCCAATCTTGGAGTTAGGGCATATTGGTCCTTATTCTAAACACTTCTCGACATTGTGTTCGGTGGACAACCTAGAAATAGAGCCTTCCAAACCTATGGAGAGGTATAGATGAAAAACAATTCTCGTATATTCTAAAATTTATTATGCCATAGACACACAGCGACATCCCTCACTTAAAGGCCAAGAAGGGAGAGATGCAACATCTCTCACTTGGTCCCTTCATGTCGCGACGTTAAATTAGGCGCTTGTTGCGAGGCAACCCAATCCATAATAGTGTAGTTTTTCTTGTTTTTGTATAGTTTCATTTTTTGTTGTTTTTCTTTTGCAGAGAAGGGGAAGTTTGTGTGCTTGGAATCAAAGCTAAGGAGCATGGTCTGATCTTAAGGGTGGAGTTGTGCGCCTCGTAAATCTAAGAGACATGCTGCCAGCTAGGCCCTAGAGGGCCTCAAGGAGTAATTTCTCACTCCCATCTAATCATTAATTTTAAATTCTCTGAGGACAAAGAAAAACTTTTAGTGTGGGGTGAGGGTACGTCTCCCTAAATTTTGAGGTTAAGGGTGAGTATGCCAGCAAATTTAGTTGAAATGTTTTTATGAAAATGACATTTCTTACCTACCCTTCAATTTTTCTTATGGCCTCTGGTTCTTTTTCAAAGGGGGGACCTTTGAACCGGGTAATTTTTTATTTTTAGCAGTCGTTGTAGTCATAGATTAACGAAGTTTCCCTATGATAGATGGATAATGACCATCTTAAGGGAAGTTTCATCATATCTTTTTAGGATTGAGTCATAGGTCATCAACTTATATGATTGTTGATATTCTGCTTACCTGCTATGCTGGAGTAAATAGAGTGATCATCTTGATTGCATGAGTAAGGATCCATGAGAGACACACATATCTCTTTAATTTGACTAAACATATTCTTAGGGCTCAATAATGAATAAACTTGTCGTTCAATATGATTATGTGAATGCGTAGCAGTAGAAACCGATTAAATTCTTGTTTCCATGAGAGGTGAGTTGAATTGCATTGTATGTATATATTGTAGCATCTAGAACTTAGCTTAGTGTAGGGAGTTGAGAGATAATCAAGGCATTTCTTTTAAGAAACCATTTTTTCCTATAGTTGTTTTACCTTCCTAACCATTCTCCCTAGTTAACCCCTTAGAGCTGAAGCTTTATTCTTTATTAGACATAAAAGTAGCTTAATCCCTCTTTTGTGAGACCTTAGATCTTTTATCCAAAGTAGGCTTAGGCACTTTGAGACTTGAAAGCTAAAGTCCACCAAGGTATATTGCAAGGGAAAAAGAAAATTTCTGGTAAGAAAAGAAAAGTGAGAAGAAGGGATGTCCAATTGTGTTGTCTACTTGCTGCTAGGGAGTTGAAAAAGAGAGATTTTTAATTATGAAATCCTTAGTTATTCTATGAGTAGGAACTAGCATTCAAGTAGTATAAAAATGGGCCATGAAAATAAAAAACAATAAATGAAAGGTGAACAAACAAGCAGAAAGGTGGTGGATAAGAAAAGTGAAAGATGTCTTAAAGTGCTTAGGGTGGTAGTCACTATAGAATGAAATATCAATCCTACCCGTCCCTTAGCCGACATTACAACCAAGAAAAGTCCTTGTGATCTTAATCTCTTGAAGAAATTAGGTAGTCTTGACGTACATGAAGGGCTAGCCTATGGTATGTTACATATGTACATTAAATCATTTGGAAGCGTGAGTGTGCCTTACTTATTGTGTTCTATATCTTTACATTGACGAATTTGAGAGAGGAACATCACTAAAAGTGAGAGGCATAATATTTCTAAGTCGGTATACCGTGTCACACTTAATCATGTTGGCCCTATGTTTTGAAAAGATGAGTCATTTATAGAGGTTGTGTGTTCTTGATTGTAAAATCATTCTATATGCTTGATGAGAATTCTTAGATGTTGATGAACCACTTGATCTATACTCTATGCTAGTTGGTTGAGTATGAATTGATATAGGTGTTAAGTGTGATGGTAAAAGATGAGTGTATGTATGAATTAAGGATGTTTAAGGACAAACAATGGTTTAAGGATGGGGTGGTGATGTTGGGAATATTTCTATGCCTATTTGTCATGTTTTTCCCCATATTATACCATGTTTTGTGTTCATACTCCTTAATTAACGAATGAATTCATATGTTTGTCTATTTTATATGCTAACGAATGATTGAGAAAATAACCAAGGTAGGTTTAAGAAGATAAGTGAAGAATCTGGTAACATAGCTGGCGCCCCGCACCATGTGCCAAACTTTAGAGAATTATTTTCATCACTTTGGTGAGTTGGCTAGTGCTCCCCACCAACTCCAAAACCTCAGAACAAAATCTACTCAACACATTAGGGAGATGGGTGGCATGGAGTCCCGTCCATAGCACCAGAGCATTCTAGACTTAGAAAAATCTAACAAAAATTTGGTAAGATAGATGGGGATGGGAACTACAGAGCTTCTAGAGCAAGGAAAATTTGCTAAGTCCTTGGTGAGATAGATGGGGTAGCGCACCAAACTCATTCCGAGCTGAAATTACTAAAATTTTTTACTAAAACTATGGTGAGATATGTGGGGTGGCACGCTAGACTTATTCCATGCTAAAATTGCTGATATTAAAGCCAAGTACTTGAGGGCAAAAATGTCATTTGAAGGATCACCTATATAAATAACATCTAGGGCATTTTTATCATATCTTTCATCATATCTTTTGATCGATTGATAAGATTGTAACGCAGCTTTGGAGAGACAAGTTCTACTTTGGTTTTCTCTTTTTTTTATTGTACCTTTGCACGATGATGACTAAGTTTGAGTTTTTGCACTTGTCTATGTGTGGCTAACCTCATAACTCTAGGGTTTTGACCATGTGGATGGTTGAGTACTTGATTGAATGATTAATATTAGATTTGATTCTTCATTTATGGTTGTTTGTATTTGTTTGTGTTGATTTATTATTTATAAGATTGATCACCTTGTAAGTAATCTGTTAGCTTTCAATTGAACTTGGGAAAGGAAATCGAAAGGGTTAAAGATAAATATAGAACGGGAATTCAAAGACCCTTGAACCCATTCGTGATAGGATAGAAATTGTTGTGGATAGGGATATACCCTTCTATCCTATTTAGTTGAAATACAAGTAGGCATAACCGTCGTTTTATAATTCTCCTACGATCATAAGAATATAGGCGTTAGGGTTCATGAGATAGTTCTTGAATGCCAGGATAGTGGCAAGAAATGGGTTAGTAACTTGCCACTAGCAACCATAGGAAGAGTCGTTCTGGTATAATAATGTCTTGAAATCTCAACCTGAAACTAAAAGGTGTTGTTGCCCTAGGTTTTCATCATCATCTGAAGTACGACAACTTCAAGCAATCTCTAGTTAATTTTATATTTAAAGTTTTGATAGTTTAATTTTTCAAAACCAATTCTTCATTTTAACTGTTTGATTGGAATAGAGAAATAAAGAACAACCTTAAACGATTAAACTGATAAGTCCCTTGGGTACGATAATCAGGGCTTTCAATCCTATATTACTTGATGGCCATGTTCACTTGCGTGTGCTTGGGAAACATCAGATTTCAATATTTGTATTTCACCATTTAACAATTTATTATGGTAGTTTATTAGTATAACTGACATAATCCACCATGTGAGCACATGTAGTCTGATCTTAGCCTTGTCAGCTATGCCATCTTATTTCTTGTCGGGTAGGAGACATACATGTAATGTTTTGCTAGTAAAAGATCCATAATATGCCTCCTTGGGCAACATATAGCATATGCCTAGACAAATGGTACATTCCAAATCCTATGTCAGCTAACATAATTTTAGAACTTGCCATAAGTTGACTTTTGTCTTTTCTATTAACCAATTTACTACCTTTATTATATTCATACATTAGCTCGAAGTCTCATAATCATAACCTATGCTTATCCTCAATGCTTATAAATCACGGTGACATTGAGAGCCTATAAAAAATAATTTAATTCATGATTATTAGGTTCGCAAAATCATACATAATCATAAGCTATAATTTATGGAATAAGAACATGGAATAAAATCAAGTCATTTTAGCATAAAGTTCATATTTCATACTAGTATTTTACTTAAAGTTTTACAGAAAAACCATAGAAAAATCACGGTATGAGACTCTGGACATTTCTAGGGAATTCATAAGTCATAATCATGAGTTGTAATCATAGAAGACATTTCATAATAGAGTAAAGTTTATATTTTTAACAAAAAGGCAAAATCGTAATTTAGAAAAAATTCATGGATAAGCATGGAATATTCGTAGAATGATCAATGATGGAATTAATAAATATTCAAGATTACTATAATAATTTATCGTGAAGAATTATCAATATTTTGAGGTGAACTCTCATTATTCAAGGAAGTAATATCATGGGTATGAAGAAATGATCATAGAAGGAGAAATGATACTCCCACATAAGGATAGCCTTATATATATTTAATCACTCCAATTTGCAAAAATCATAACCTTAACATTGGAGAAGAACTTTAATGAAAAACTTATTCTTAAACCTTGAAATGGTTCTTGATTTCAATAGCAATAGGAGAAGGATGTGATGTTAGATTCAAGTTGGAATTAATGGATTTATTTTAAAAACTCATAGAGAATGGTTACTTAGACTTAGGAGGAGTGGTGAGAGCTTTTTCAGGTTGTTGGGGTCGAGAAAGAATGAGAAAAGTGAGAAAAAACTCAAAATACCGCCTATAATGAAATCTGGAAAGCTAAACTTACAACAACTGTTAGCCCATCTGCGAACTGCATAATTCACTTGCGGCCGTAAATGGGGGTTGATCACGGGCAAAAATATATGCCCGAGATATGCTTTACGACTTAAATTAGTCTTGTTTATCTAAGATTATTGCATACATTTTCATGTAATTTTAGATGAAGTAAAGATATGTGCTAACCAACATGATTAGCATTTGTTTTGTAGGCTTTGATGACTTTTGAGCAACTAATCCATGAGTTGGTGAAGTAGAGGCTTGGAAACAGAATCAACATGCGAACATCGGCAAAGAGGAGGCACAAAACAGCCCACCGGCACGTCGACAAGGTGCCACGGCAGGCAGGCCGCTCACAACAGCCCACCTGTGCGTTGGCAACGTGCCACGGCAGTTGGCCTCCGCGACCAAGGGCTGCCAACGCGCTGCCCAAGCAGCGTGACACGCTGCCAACGCGGCAGGGTGCTGCCCGGGCCAATTTCGGGTGATTTCCAGAGGGCTTCCGGGTCCGTAGCGTGTCACGGAGGCCGTGCTCCGCGATGCACTCCGTGACACGTTGCTTGTTATTCCGGGAAAGAGTCCTACTACTATAAATAACACACTTAGGTTTATTTTTCATAATTCAGACTTGGTGAAGCAAGGACGTGGGTTACAGGCAGTTGAGGGACGAAAAAGCTAAGGGTTTTTCTCTCTTTCTTTCTTCTTTCAATCAATTGTTTGTATGATTAACACTTGTTTTAGGATGATTAATCCACAAATGAGTGGCTAATTCTCTTCCTTGCTGAGGTTATGAACAATGGTGATGAATTTTGATTATTGAATTGTATGGTTTTTCATCTTCTTCTTCTATGTTGTTCTATTAATTCTTGTTTCTACTGCATTAGTGTGTGGCCGACATTAATGTACATCTAAAAAGTCCGATTTCACTCGAGAGAGTACGAAATTGGAATGTTGTGAATTAATAGGGTATTGTTCTTAACTTGATTTGGGAAAATTGGGTTTTGATGTGCTTTCCTGATAGAAATATACTTGAAAGCCGTATTAGTCAATTTAGGAATCGGAATTGTATTGCTAGGTCATAAATTGCATTTGATCACAGAAATGTAGACGGATGGTTTATGATTCTTAAGTGAGATTAAATACGAGAGCTTTAATCTCTAGGCTAATGTTCTTGGCTAGCAACAGGAAGAGAAGAATAACCAAATTATGATTATAATCAAGTTCATTACTTGTTCTTAACCTTGGCATGCTCATATCCATAGTTTCAATTCAAAGTAGATATTTTTTAATAGTTTAGTATATAATTTATAAACAAAAATTATTTAACTTTTGGTTACGTTGTTGTCAGCATATTTAGAAGTAAGATAGTATATAGTATACTTGGGCAATTTTACTTATCCAGAGTCTCCTTGGTTCGATACTTGGCTTACTTAGCCACTTTATTACTTGTTTGACCACGTACACTTGCGTGTCGGTTTTTAACCCTATAGCAAACCACCGGACAAGTTTTTGGCGTCGTTGCCGGGGAGACTAGGCAATTGGTGAAATTGTTTTAAGTGTAAATTTACTATATTTTTTTTTCTCTTAAGTGCTGACAATTTGGTCTTAGTGTTTGTTTTAATTCTTTTTTTTCATTTTATTTTATTTTATTTTTCTGCTTGTTCGTATACCCTGATTGACATGACATCTTGGAATATAAATGGTTTCAATGGTGGATACTCATATTTTAGTGAATCTTGTCTGAATTGCGGAGGACACCACTCGTGGCAACAATGTAACACGTGTAATATATGTGGTGGTCAAGATGGCCATTGGGATGGCTGTCCGAATGCATATTCCCCTCCCCCAAGCTCCTACTATGATCCTTCTGTTGTTTTTCCTGAATATAGGCATGCTGAAAATGAGGACTTGGGACGCCAAGCTCGAATAGAAGACATGCTGAAACAACTCTTGGAGCAATCAGAAGCAATGAAGGAGGCGATGGCAGTATTGATAATTCAGCAAGAAGAGAATGCAGAGGCTCTCGAAAGGATGAGCGTCAAATTCACGGAGATGATTGCTGAAGCTGAAGCGTGTGATAAATCGCAGGCAACAGTTTTAGCCGATATTCAAGAGGAACTACAAGAGGAAGACATGGGTGAATTTCTGGATGAAGCCCAACAATTAGAATCTCTTGAGTGTCCCCGTGATGGGCTCAAACTTATGAAAAATCTATTCGTGAAAGAAGAGATAGAGTACCCCCCCATTTGACATTAATGGAGAGATAGATGTCTATGCTGAGAAGGTGTATACAAGTAAGGAGGTCAAGCACAATGCAGTTTCAGAGTTGAGGTGTATTGGACCACACTCTACGCATTTTTCGACATTAAATTTGGTTGACAACATAGAAATGGAGTCTTCCAAGTTTATAGAGAAATGTCTAGAGGAGGACCAAGCCCCGTATATTTTGAAATTTGCTAACTCAGAGAGACAAAATGACTTCGCTTACTTGAGGGCCAATAAAGTAAAAAGGCAACACCTACTATTTGGTCCTTACAATTTTTCACCACCACCCCTGGAGCATAAGGGGAAATTAGAGAAGAAATTAGGGGTGAGATTCATATCCTCAAGGTGGAGGAAAAAGTGGTGAAACTTGGTACGTCGTGCCGCCATGTAAAATTAGGCGCTGCTTGGGAGGAAACCCAAGGGTACCATTTTAATTTCTTGCAATTGAGTTGATTTTTGTTTATTATCATCTTGTGTTGTTTTGGTGGAAAGTTAAGCGCAGATGGAGGGGAAGTCTGAGTACCCGTGGAGGAGGAAGCTAACAAGCATGGAAGAGAAAAAGTGTGGGGTTGAACACCCACTTGTGCAAAGTCGAAGAAACGCATGCTGTTAGCTAAGCCTAAAGGCCTCAGGGAGTATTTCTCACCCTTTGTAAATTTTAATTTGATGCTATGAGGACATAGCATGATTTAAGTGTGGGGTGAGGGAAATTTCAAGGGAAATTTCAAAATTTTCTGTGCTTAACGATTTTGGTGAATGTAATGCTTGTGCAAAAGTTGGTGAGAAAATTTGAAAAATTTGAAAAATTTGAAAATTTTTTGTGAATTAAGCATGACTTCATCACCCGTTGGTTTTTCTTTTCGGTTCTTTTCCGACGGGGGGTCTTTGAACCGAAGAATAAAAATTTTCTTTTTCTTTCTTTCCGTTGTCTGTATATAGTGTTTTTAGTCATAGTTAGGGACTGTTTCCGACGATGGATGGATGACGACCGTCTTGAGGAAAAATTAGTCGATAGGTTTTGGGTTTTTGAAACCACAACTAATTGGTGCTTGATGTTCTTTTTATGTGCTATACATGGTTGTATGATGCAAGTATGTTCAGTATGAAGCATGCAAGTGTATAACTTTGTTTGAGACACTTAGACTCTTGAATTTGACTCAATATGATGGAAGCTTAATTTTGAATTCTTGTGATTAACTGGTTAAGAGTCTGCTGAATGTGTCTTGATTTGAGCATGTGCCATGAGTGTAAGGTTGTTGAGTATTCTGTGCTATTATGAAATGTCTAGAACTTGCCTGGTGTGTATATAAAACGAAATGAAGGATGTGAATTGTAGGAGATGATTTAGGCATTTCTTTGAATGAACCAAACTTTTAGCCCTCATTATACCTACCTTGAAAAATTAATCCTAGTTAACCCCATTGAGCCTTGAGCCTATTCTTTGACAACTACAACATAAGCTTAATCCTTTTTCTTTCATTAGCCTTGAAGTTGATCCAAAACTCCGAAGCGCGTAAGTGGAAAAATCCGAAAGAGTGAAGGAGTGAGAATTGGGAGGAAGAAGGAAAAAGGTGCATTTGTGTGAAAATGGTTGATTATTAGTAGGGAGTAAGAAAAGAAATGAATGAAACATATTGCTTAAGTACTCCTTACTAATAAGCTAAAAGTGCCTAAAGAAAGGGGGGAACAAAAGAGGAAAAAGAAAGATGAAAAGAGAAAAAGGTGAAGTGAGGGAAGGGAAGTTTGTAATGAAGGCGTGATGTATTAAAAGCGCTTAGGAAAGATAGTCACTATTACTGATCATAATAGTACCTACCCGCACCTGAGTTACATTACAACCTAAAAAGTCCTACTTGATCTTACATTCATACATCCTTAAATTAGTGGAATATAACACTAAGGGCAAGCTTATGGGTCATTACATAATGCATGTGAATTCTTTGTGAGAGTGAGCGTAATTCTATTCATATACCCACACATGTTGTGATATAAAAATTGTTTTTGCGTGTGAAATTGGGTAACTCTCTTTCCGTGAGGGGCACATGTTGAATGAAGGATATAAATCATGTGGGATTTCTTATTCAGTTGATTTACATGAGTTTGCTAAGATTGAGAGTCGATTCTTGAGGTTAAGAAGTCTTAACATAGTTGTACTTCATTTCAATGATCAAATCAGGCATGCTCTATTTTTAGCTTGTATCTTATGAAATCATTATAGCCGTAACTTGAATTCTCTTGCTAAATTAATTATGTGGGAGTCTCCATATGCATGATATGTAGAAGGTTGTTCGAGGACGAACAAGGCTTTAAGTGTGGGGTTATGATCACGGGCAAAAATATATGCCCGAGATATGCTTTACGACTTAAATTAGTCTTGTTTATCTAAGATTATTGTATACATTTTCATGTAATTTTAGATGAAGTAAAGATATGTGCTAACCAACATGATTAGAATTTGTTTTGTAGGCTTTTATGACTTTTGAGCAACTAATCCATGAGTTGGTGAAGTAGGGGCTTGGAAACAGAATCAACATGCGAACGTCTGCAAAGAGGAGGCACAAAACAGCCCACCGGCGCGTCGACAAGGTGCCACGGCAGGCAGGCCGCTCACAACAGCCCACCTGCGCGTTGGCAACGTGCCACGGCAGTTGGCCTCCGCGACCAAGGGCTGCCAACGCGCTGCCCAAGCAGCGTGACACGCTGCCAACGCGGCAGGGTGCTGCCCGGGCCAATTTCGGGTGATTTCCAGAGGGCTTCCGCGTCCGTAGCGTGTCACGGAGGCCGTGCTCCGCGATGCACTCCGTGACACGTTGCTTGTTATTCCGGGAAAGAGTCCTACTACTATAAATAGCACACTTAGGTTTATTTTTCATAATTCAGACTTGGTGGAGCAAGGACGTGGGTTACAGGCAGTTGAGGGACGAAAAAGCTAAGGGTTTTTCTCTCTTTCTTTTTTCTTTCAATCAATTGTTTGTATGATTAACACTTGTTTTAGGATGATTAATCCACAAATGAGTGGCTAATTATCTTCCTTGCTGAGGTTATGAACAATGGTGATGAATTTTGATTATTGAATTGTATGGTTTTTCATCTTCTTCTTCTATGTTGTTCTATTAATTCTTGTTTCTACTGCATTAGTGTGTGGCCGACATTAATGTACATCTAAAAAGTCCGATTTCACTCGATAGAGCACGAAATTGGAATGTTGTGAATTAATAGGTTATTGTTCTTAACTTGATTTGGGAAAATTGGGTTTTGATGTGCTTTCCTGATAGAAATATACTTGAAAGCCGTATTAGTCAATTTAGGAACCGGAATTGTATTGCTAGGTCATAAATTGCATTTGATCACAGAAATGTAGACGGATGGTTTATGATTCTTAAGCGAGATTAAATACGAGAGTTTTAATCTCTAGGCTAATGTTCTTGGCTAGCAACAGGAAGAGAAGAATAACCAAATTATGATTATAATCAAGTTCATTACTTGTTCTTAACCTTGGCATGCTCATATCCATAGTTTCAATTCAAAGTAGATATTTTTTAATAGTTTAGTATATAATTTATAAACAAAAATTATTTAACTTTTGGTTACGTTGTTGTCAGCATATTTAGAAGTAAGATAGAATATAGTATACTTGAGCAATTTTACTTATCCAGAGTCTCCTTGGTTCGATACTTGGCTTACTTAGCCACTTTATTACTTGTTTGACCACGTGCACTTGCGTGTCGGTTTTTAACCCTATAGCAAACCACCGGACAGGGGTCACAAGTAAAACCTCTGAATCTTCCATCCATATTTTAGTGCTTACGATCGTAAGTGGCCACATACGGGCTGCATAACCCATTTGCAGTTCGTATCTAGTTCATCCATAACTGTTTGATAATTATTCCCTAAGAAACCCATAACTTTGTACTCCAAAGCTAGATTGATGATGGGTTGAATGAATTGGAGACTAAACTCCTAGGTACTTTATTTTGTTGGTAGAACACACAAAAAGATCTTGTAAATTGGGAGATATGATCCTTCAAAGTTGGACCTTGCTCAGGAACTCAACATATTCTTCACATTTCTCTTCGTACATGCCTATTCTTTTACTTATGGAAAAGATATGGCCCGTAAATTTTATGTACGGTCTGTATGTAGTTTCATACAAGGTAGGAAATAGCAGTTCATCTCCCATCCCACTTATGATGCGAGGTACGGTCCTTGTGTCAATTCTATAGTCGTACCTCATATCCATCATTTGCGGAAGTCTCAAAAATTAATCTTTTTCAATTTCTAATCAACTCCAAATATCCATAAAACTTCCTCAAGAATACCAAGGTCCCCTCAACCATTATATATTTACTCAAAATTTTCTAAGTCTGTTCAAGTTCAGAACTTTGAATAGGTTAAGCCTTAGCACAAAAATACGCGGCATTACATCATCCTCCCCTTAGGATCATTTATCCTCGAATGAGCTTCCTAGCTATTGAAACCAACTCTCGAGATTATTTGAAATTTTGTGAAGTTTTCTTTGTAACTAGAGCAATACCAAAAATTTTAAATTGCTACAAGCGAACCAAAAAAACAATCATAAGCCTCAATAGGGAATTACATTGTGCATAACATGAAAGGATATGTAAAGAACATACATATGACTCCTTTTTCCCTTTTAAAAAGCATGAACAATATAATTATCCAAATACATATCTTTATCTTCAATCATCATCATAGACATCATCCTTGTAAGGAATTTAATAACATTTCGAGTAAAAGAGACATAGAAAAGATTCATAATAGATATTTAAACTTAGAATAGACGTTACATAGAAGTGGTTGATTCATACATGGAGGGAATAACATTATACGTGATTTCATAGGGTATATCACAAAATAAGGCATGAATTTCATAGATCATGAGCATTAAATATCAGATGTGAGTTCATAGAATCATAGAATAAGATTAGGATCATTAGCTTAAACATTTTCTTCTCGTTCAAGGAAAAACTGTGGGTATTTCACTTTAATGTCTTCTTCTGCTTCCTACATAGCCTCTTCAATATACTGATTCCTCCATAAAACTTTCACGGATGCTACCTCTTTGGTTCTCAACTTTTAAACTTGGTGATCAATTATTTCCACATGGATTTACTCATAAGTCAGATTGTTCTTTACACTAACACTCTCGGTAGGGACAACAAAGGATGGGTCTCCCACACACTTCTTCAACATGGACATGTGTAATACTAGATGCACTGAAGCCAACTGTATAGGCAACTCCAATACATAGGCAACTTATCCAACCCTTCTCAAAATTTTAAAAAGAACAATATATTTGGGAGTAAGCTTTCATTTTCTTCCAAATTGCATGATGCCCTTCATAGGAGAAACTTACAGGAACACCAGTCTCAAACATCAAACTCCAAGTCCCTACGTAGAACACTAGAATAGGATTTTTGAAGGCTCTAAGTTGTAATTAGTTGCTCCTGAATAAGCTTAACCTTTACCACTGCTTAGTTGACCTAGTCTGGCCCTAATAACTCTACTTAATTAATCTCAAACCATTCAATTGAAGATCTGCACTATCTCCCATACAAGGCTTCAAATAGTTCCATTTTTATATTTGGATTGGTAGATTTATTATAACAGAACACTATGGGAGGAAAATGATCATACTAAATTCCTTTTAAATCTAGTATAAAGGATCTTTGAATATCCTCATGCATTTGAGATATGCATTCAACATAGTCATTTGTCTTGAGATGGAAAGTGGTACTGTGATTTACTTTTGTACCCAATGATTTATGGAAGGACTTCCAAAAATAAGGGATGAACCAAACACCCCAATCAGAAATACTAGAAAATGTAGTCCAATGTAACCTAACAATTTCTTAAATATACAACTTGTTACAGTCTTCTTTGAAATTAGTCGTTGTAACAGGTAGGAAGTGAACTATCTTTATAAATCGATTCATAATTACTTAAATTGACTCATTCTTTTGGAACAAGCACAAAAAATTTGATATAAAGTCCTTATTGATCAGTTCCCACTTCCAAATAGGAAGCTCTACACCTTGTGCCAAACTACCTGGCCTTTGGTGCTCAACCTTAACATATTGGCAGTTAGAATACCCAGCCATAAAATTTGGTATGTTCTTCTTTATGTAAGTAAACCAATACACTTAACTCAAGTCAGAATACATCTTCATGTAACCTGGATAAATAGAACACCTAGAATTTTGCGCCTCTGCCTCTTACATAATCCTTTCTTGAATTCCATCCACATGTGGAACACATAATTTTCCTTTGTACCATAGGGTGCCTCTCCCCCTTTATCGAAGACATTGTCTTATGCTTATGACTCCTTCATTTAACTAGAGAAAGATGGGATTATTGTCTTATTTTTCCTTAACTTTGATTTCTATGAATGATTTATCTCTATTCTAAATAACCACACTACCATCATCGGAGACCTAAGCCTGACTCCTAAGTTTGCCAATCTCTGAACATATTTTGTTAATTCCTTCTTATCTTCTTCAATATGAGCCTAATGATGTGTGGTGAATTTGCGAAACATCTTTACTTCATTTCATCATATATTACAGGTCCTTGGAGCTAGATTAAGTGGAAATTAACCTCATTATACTATATTTTAGGAACCCAAGTGAAATAAAGAAAAGAGGAGTCAAAGCCAAAATCTTCCGAAAAGACAAAACCTTGGACATGCCGTCTTTTTGATGAATGGTGTCACACCCTGCCTTGGGGGTATGACTGGCACCTGGTGCCCTACTAGGACCTGACCTGCTGGACTGTTAAGCCTGGGCAGATCTGGTGCTTGGGTGGCTCTAACCCATATTTCTGGAAACAAAGGGCTATATAACGGCTGTAAATACAGCCCCCGGCCCGTTGGCCTATAGCCTTCTGTACCTGTACTAGCAGCTGACCAGAAACATATTATCTCAGGGAAACCTATGCGGGCCGACAAGGCCACCATGCTGTCTAGTTATCTACAACTCAATCATAAAGCACAAAAAGAAACTATGTGACCGGCAAGGTCACCACTACTGGCAAGCTATGGCCCCACACGGCCAAAGTAAAAGAAAGCAATAATACTGACAACCAAACAACTGCACGGCCTCACACGACTGGCTCATCTGACCACAGGGAATATATAGACTGCAAGCCTCTAAGAATAGCAATAGAACTGGTCGGGACAGGGCCCCGACCTACCCGTACTATAAAATAAAAGAACTGAAATACACCTCTGGAATTCAGTCTCCGGATGACAGGAGCTGAATACTCGATCGCTGACAGGAATCACGTGGTGTCACCTGCTCATCTATAAGTACCTGCAGGCAAGTAATGCAGCGCCCCACCGGGCGTCAGTACCGCTGGTACTGAGTATGTAAAGCAATAACTGAAGCAAAATCTGAATACAATAATATAACTGAAGAAACTGAAGTAGAGAGAATAGACTAACTGTCTGATAATGTAAATCATACCTTCTCTCAATCTTTACTGGGAAGGATAAGAGTCATACCTGGAAATGTATCGTGCTACTGCTGATCTACTTGTATCTAACATAACATGGCATAACATGAAATAACATAACATAGCACACACAAACCTTACCCAGCCCCCATAAGCCGGGAGGTACAGCCAGCACAGAATCTATACCCCTACCCCGGTCATCCCATCTCCTACAATGGCTGTAAGCATCCAGCCAGTCCCTGGGTATGCACTTGGGCTCGCTGAGCCCCTGACTATAACTGTACCTGAGTCCGAAGGACTCCAAAATCAACACCCTGGGCGTACCCGCTCGACGGGGGTGTATAAGGGCCGACCAAGGCACAATATGGGGAAACTGCTATCCCATCTTCGTTCCCTTGCGGGACGGCATATCACTCCGTAGAGTGACGTATCCTCGTCCTCTGGCGGACGAGTCGATACAGCTATTAACCCTGGGCGGTCATGAATGCTAGGTAATCCAACCCCAATCAATACAACGGTCTCAACTAGTCATGCTATCTGTATATCTCATAAGCTAAGGCTAACAGGGGTAAGGTGTCGTAT
This sequence comes from Datura wrightii, assembly GCA_035772735.1. NCBI lineage: Eukaryota > Viridiplantae > Streptophyta > Magnoliopsida > Solanales > Solanaceae > Datura > Datura wrightii. The sequence continues at coordinate 101,362,448 of JASDFA010000027.1, read as the reverse complement.
ATATAACTGCTGAGCTAATAATAGTAATCTGTAAGTGCCTGATCTGTGCTGAGGCAGGTAAATATAAATACGAACATAGTCTCCTGTCAAACTGTACTGGAGCAATGCTATACAAGATGGTGTTTCTGCTAAAAGCAATACTGTTTACTGAGTTTCTGTATTAACATGATTTCCTATTTCTAACATGCTTTCTAAACTTTATTTAGTTACTATTCTATGTCTGAAATGCTTTACGCATACTGTACTACTTCGCGAGGTTTCAGCTAAACACAACAATATCTTAACATGGCATATTACATTACATACTGAGTATACTGGGCAATCTCTAACACTTGCGTTAGAATTTGTATCCTACTGATAGGTTTCATATACATTACGACCCAATATTTCTCACATCGTACCAATATTCATAATAACGCAATACTCGACTTCTGAGCATTCTACTGGTCCGTAATTTATTACACTATACTGATATTACTTATCTTGCCGAAGGAAACTAACTTTACATACCTTATCTTCGACTATTCGTCCGTCGGACGAGCCTCGACCGGTACTTCAACTATTTTCTCCCAACTGCATTCATAAATACGTCAATCAATACTAAATACAACATTATTGTAAAGAGCGACGTTACTTTCGATTTAATTTATAGCCTAAACTTAGGTTTATCAAAAGACGGTCGAAAACTCGCTATTTTTCAGCGGCCCAGAAGGGAGAAATATTTACTTCTCAGCTAGGAACACATAGACACTAATTTAGAGCAATTCCACTTACCTTGGCTCGGTGGCTCGACGATTCGTCGGCCGTATTTTACGAAACTGAATCCGTAGGAATGCTCTCTTCTGCTAAATACTTCGGTATCTGGGATTAATTTGAGTTTGGGCAGCGTTTGGCAGCGTAATCGGACAAAAATATTTAATTCCCCTTCGTTTTTCTCTGTTTACAGCGCTCTCTGGAAATTTTTATAAGTATGAATGACTTCCAACCAAAGTGGGGGCTTTATATACTTGGGCCTGGACACGGGCAACGTGTCACTGAGCCATCGCGGAGGCCTCACCTCCGTGACACGCTTCCATCGCGGAGGGGCTCTGCCTTGGCTCCTCCCGCGATGGTTCGACAGGTTTCTCGTCCGATCTTTTCCCGGGCCTTTCCCTAGCACGTATGGCTTTCAAATATGCTTAACCAACGTGCGAATAGGTCATCTAAGTGCCGGGAATTCTACGGGGTATAACATTCTCCCCCCCTTAAGAACATTCGTCCTCGAATGTACACTGTTATCTAGAGGACTTTCCGGATCCTCTGGAATATGGAAAAAAAAATTTACTTTCTGGAAAAACTTTGGCAGAGTTTCCCCTGTAACATGGACTATAGCAAAAACCTGAAATGCAGAAAAGTCCAATACAGGCACTGCACACAATATTCTAAGATTCACTGAACAACTAAATATCACTTCTTCTTTATCATTTACCGACATACAACCACAAGATACTTCATAGGTAATAATTCGGACATACCTATCACCTGACTAGGCCTGTAATAAGCGAGGATGTCTGATCCTCATATATTGATAGACGTAATATCTTTAGTGCGTAGTCTGCAAATCTATCTGTCTAGGATAGTTACTGGGACCTCTTCATAGGCCAGCTTCTTCGTAACCTGGATATACTGCTCATTTTGACTATTACTGAAATCTAGCACACACGCTCGCAACATGTATTCGAGCGTCTGAATTGTTCGCTCAGCCTACTCATCTGTCTGAGGGTAGAACGCTGTGCTTAAATTAATCTGCGTGCCCAAACCTTTCTGAAATGATTGCCAGAATCTAACTGTAAGTTGTGCTCCTCTGTCTGAAATAACGGATACTGGTATTCCATATAATCTGACTACCTTTCTGATATACAACTTACTGGCAAGAATGAGCTGATTTTGTCAGCCTATCAACTATTACCCAAATGGAATCATTTCTGCGTCTGGTACGGGGTAACCCTGTTACAAAATCCATATTTATTGCTTCCCATTTCCACATAGATATCGATATCTCTTGAGTCAAGCCACCCGGTTTCTGGTGCTCTGCTTTCACCTGCTGACAATTAGCACATCTAGATACAAATTCGGCTATTTCAGTTTTCATACCTGGCCACCAGTAGATGTCTCTGATGTCGTGGTACATTTTCGTCGCCCCTGGGTGAAGGGAATAGCGAGCGTAATGTACCTCATGCATAATCTGCCCACGAAGGCCTGAGATATTCGGGACACAAAGGTGGCCCTTACAGCGTAGCATATCATCCCCGGCTATCTGAAAATCTGGTTCCTTACCTTTCTGAATTCTATCTCTGAGCTGGACTAAATCGGGATCCTCGTACTGTCGTTCTTTTACCTCTGCAACCGATGATGACACTGCAGAATTATGAATTACAGCCCCATTATGGCATCGAAGTCTATCATTTCTAACTCGACCAGATCTACTGTGGTCTGACAACCTCTACTGTACACCCGCGGTAGATCTGGTCGAGTTAGAAATGATAGACTTCGATGCCATAATGGGGCTGTAATTCAGAATTCTGCAGTGTCATCATCGGTTGCAGAGGTAAAAGAACGACAGTACGAGGATCCCGATTTAGTCTAGCTCAGAGATAGAATTCAGAAAGGTAAGGAACCAGATTTTCAGATAGCCGGGGATGATGTGCTATGCTGTAAGGGCCGCCTTTGTGTCCCGAATATCTCAGGCCTTCGTGGGCAGATTATGCACGAGGTACATTACGCTCGCTATTCCCTTCACCCAGGGGCGACGAAAATGTACCACGACATCAGAGACATCTACTGGTGGCCAGGTATGAAAACTAAAATAGCCGAATTTGTATCTAGATGTGCTAATTGTCAGCAGGTGAAAGCAGAGCACCAGAAACCGGGTGGCTTGACTCAAGAGATATCGATAACTATGTGGAAATGGGAAGCAATAAATATGGATTTTGTAACAGGGTTACCCCGTACCAGACGCAGAAATGATTCCATTTGGGTAATAGTTGATAGGCTGACAAAATCAGCTCATTCTTGCCAGTAAGTTGTATATCAGAAAGGTAGTCAGATTATATGGAATACCAGTATCCGTTTTTTCAGACAGAGGAGCACAACTTACAGTTAGATTCTGGCAATCATTTCAGAAAGGTTTGGGCACGCAGATTAATTTAAGCACAGCGTTCTACCCTCAGACAGATGAGTAGGCTGAGCGAACAATTCAGACGCTCGAAGACATGTTGCGAGCGTGTGTGCTAGATTTCAGTAATAGCCAAAATGAGCAGTATATCCAGGTTACGAAGAAGCTGGCCTATGAAGAGGTCCCAGTAACTATCCTAGACAGATAGATTTGCAGACTACGCACTAAAGATATTACGTCTATCAAGATATGAGGATCAGACATCCTCGCTTATTACAGGCCTAGTCAGGTGATAGGTATGTCCGAATTATTACCTATGCAGTATCTTGTGGTTGTATGTCGGTAAATGATAAAGAAGAAGTGATATTTAGTTGTTCAGTGAATCTTAGAATATTGTGTGCAGTGCCTGTATTGGACTTTTCTGCATTTCAGGTTTTTGCTATAGTCCATGTTACAGGGGAAACTCTGCCAAAGTTTTTCCAGAAAGTAAATTTTTTTTTCCATATTCCAGAGGATCCGGAAAGTCCTCTAGATAACAGTGTACATTCGAGGACGAATGTTCTTAAGGGGGGAGAATGTTATACCCCGTAGAATTCCCGGCACTTAGATGACCTATTCGCACGTTGGTTAAGCTTATTTGAAAGCCATACGTGCTAGGGAAAGGCCCGGGAAAAGATCGGACGAGAAACCTGTCGAACCATCGCGGGAGGAGCCGAGGCAGAGCCCCTCCGCGATGGCAGCGTGTCACGGAGGTGAGGCCTCCACGATGGCTCCGTGACACGTTGCCAGTGTCCAGGCCCAAGTATATAAAGCCCCCACTTTGGTTGGAAGTCATTCATACTTATAAAAATTTCCAGAGAGCGCTGTAAACAGAGCAAAACGAAGGGGAATTAAATATTTTCGTCCGATTACGCTGCCAAACGCTGCCCAAACTCAAATTAATCCCAGATACCAAAGTATTTAGCAGCAGAGAGCATTCCTACGGATTCAGTTCCGTAAAATACGGCCGACGAATCGTCGAGCCACCGAGCCAAGGTAAGTGGAATTGCTCTAAATTAGTGTCTATGTGTTCCTAGCTGAGAAGTAAATATTTCTCCCTTCTGGGCCGCTGAAAAATAGCGAGTTTTTGACCGTCTTTCGATAAGCCCAAGTTTAGGCTATAAATTAAATCGAAAGTAACGTCGCTCTTTACAATAATGTTGTATTTAGTATTGATTGACGTATTTATGAATGCAGTTGGGAGAAAATAGTTGAAGTACCGGCCGAGCCTCGTCCGACGGACGAATAGTCGAAGATAAGGTATGTAAAGTTAGTTTCCTTCGGCAAGATAAGTAATATCAGTATAGTGTAATAAATTACGGACCAGTAGAATGCTCAGAAGTCGAGTATTGCGTTATTATGAATATTGGTACGATGTGAGAAACATTGGGTCGTAATGTATATGAAACCTATCAGTAGGATACAAATTCTAACGCAAGTGTTAGAGATTGCCCAGTATACTCAGTATGTAATGTAATATGCCATGTTAAGATATTGTTGTGTTTAGCTGAAACCTCGCGAAGTAGTACAGTATGCGTAAAGCATTTCAGACATAGAATAGTAACTAAATAAAGTTTAGAAAGCATGTTAGAAATAGGAAATCATGTTAATACAGAAACTCAGTAAACAGTATAGCTTTTAGCAGAAACACCATCTTGTATAGCATTGCTCTAGTACAGTTTGACAGGAGACTATGTTTGTATTTATATTTACCTGCCTCAGCACGGATCAGGCACTTACAGATTACTATTATTAGCTCAGCAGTTATATATACGACACCTTACCCCTGTTAGCCTTAGCTTATGAGATATACAGACAGCATGACTAGTTGAGACCGTTGTATTGATTGGGGTTGGATTACCTAGCATTCATGACCGCCCAGGGTTAATAGCTGTATCGACTCGTCCGCCAGAGGACGAGGATATGTCACTCTACGGAGTGATATGCCGTCCCACAAGGGGACGAAGATGGGATGCCAGTTTCCCCATATTGTGCCTTGGTCGGCCCTTATACACCCCCGTCGAGCGGGTACGCCCGGGGTGTTGATTTTAGAGTCCTTCGGACTCAGGTACAGTTATAGTCAGGGGCTCAGCGAGCCCAAGTGCATACCCAGGGACCGGTTGGATGCTTACAGCCATTGTAGGAGATGGGATGACCAGGGTAGGGGTATAGATTCTGTGCTGGCTGTACCTCCCGGCTTATGGGGGCCGGGTAAGGTTTGTGTGTGCTATGTTATGTTATTTCATGTTATGCCATGTTATGTTAGATATAAGTAGATCAGCAGTAGCACGATACGTTTCCAGGTATGACTCTTATCCTTCCCAGTAAAGATTGAGAGAAGGTATGATTTACATTATCAGACAGTTAGTCTATTCTCTCTACTTCAGTTTCTTCAGTTATATTATTGTATTCAGATTTTGCTTCAGTTATTGCTTTACATACTCAGTACCAGTGGTACTGACGCCCGGTGGGGCGCTGCATTACTTGCCTGCAGGTACTTATAGACGAGCAGGTGACACCACATGATTCCTGTCAGCGATCGAGTATTCAGCTCCTGTCATCCGGAGACTGAATTCCAGAGGTGTATTTCAGTTCTTTTGTTTTATAGTACGGGTAGGTCGGGGCCCTGTCCCGACCAGTTCTATTGCTATTCTTAGAGGCTTGCAGTGTATATATTCCCTGTGGTCAGATGAGCCGGTCGTGTGAGGCCGTGCAGTTGTTTGGTTGTCAGTATTCTTGCTTTCTTTTACTTTGGCCGTGTGGGGCCATAGCTTGCCAGTAGTGGTGACCTTGCCGGTCACGTAGTTTCTTTTTGTGCTTTATGATTGAGTTGCAGATAACTAGACAGCATGGTGGCCTTGTTGGCCCGCATAGGTTTCCCTGAGATAATATGTTTCTGGTCAGCTGCTAGTACAGGTACAGAAGGCTATAGGCCAACGGGCCGGGGGCTGTATTTACAGCCGTTATATAGCCCTTTGTTTCCAGAAATATGGGTTAGAGCCAGCCAGGCACCAGATGTGCCCAGGCTTAACAGTCCAGCAGGTCAGGTCCTAGTAGGGCACCAGGTGCCAGTCATACCCCCAAGGCGGGGTGTGACAAACTGGTTATCTGAAAATATGTCACTTCTCCTTACTGAACCTTGTGTTCAAGTTGATCCTGGCTAGGGTTTCCATACTGTCGTTCCTTTACTTCCACCGCTAACGACAACACTGAAACATTCTGTATTATCGCTCTGTTATCTTTTATTTCTGCTATATGACTGATTATCTAGCTAACTGGTGTAACCCTCGAGTCTATCCTCGCTGTTTAGGCAGTTCAGGCTAAGGGCATCTGCCGCCACGTAAACCCTTCTTGGGTGATACAAAATCTTCCTTTTTTTTTAAAGCATAAACTACTGCCGCTAACTCCAGATCAGAGGGTAAGGTAATTCTCTTTAGGTTTCTTCAACTGCCTGAAAGCATAAGCTATTACTTTACCATGCTGCATCAACACACAACCCAATCCGACACCTGACGCGTCGCAATAGACTGAATAACCTTCTGTGCCTTCCGGCAGTAGATTACATAGCATTCATGACCGCCCAGGGTTAATAGCTGTATCGACTCGTCCGCCAGAGGACGAGGATACGTCACTCTACGGAGTGATATGCCGTCCCGCAAGGGGACGAAGATGGGATGCCAGTTTCCCCATATTGTGCCTTGGTCGGCCCTTATACACCCCCGTCGAGCGGGTACGCCTGGGGTGTTGATTTTGGAGTCCTTCGGACTTAGGTACAGTTATAGTCAGGGGCTCAGCGAGCCCAAGTGCATACCCAGGGACCGGCTGGATGCTTACAACCATTGTAGGAGATGGGATGACCGGGGTAGGGGTATAGATTCTGTGCTGGCTGTACCTCCCGGCTTATGGGGGCCGGGTAAGGTTTGTGTGTGCTATGTTATGTTATTTCATGTTATGCCATGTTATGTTAGATACAAGTAGATCAGCAGTAGCACGATACGTTTCCAGGTATGTCTCTTATCCTTCCCAGTAAAGATTGAGAGAAGGTATGATTTACATTATCAGACAGTTAGTCTATTCTCTCTACTTCAGTTTCTTCAGTTATATTATTGTATTCAGATTTTGCTTCAGTTATTGCTTTACATACTTAGTACCAGCGGTACTGACGCCTGGTAGGGCGCTGCATTACTTGCCTGCAGGTACTTATAGACGAGCAGGTGACACCACGTGATTCCTGTCAGCGATCGAGTATTCAGCTCCTGTCATCCGGAGACTGAATTCCAGAGGTGTATTTCAGTTCTTTTGTTTTATAGTACGGGTAGGTCGGGGCCCTGTCCCGACCAGTTCTATTGCTATTCTTAGAGGCTTGCAGTCTATATATTCCCTGTGGTCAGATGAGCCGGTCGTGTGAGGCCGTGCAGTTATTTGGTTGTCAGTATTCTTGCTTTCTTTTACTTTGGCCGTGTGGGGCCATAGCTTGCCAGTAGTGGTGACCTTGCCGGTCACGTAGTTTCTTTTTGTGCTTTATGATTGAGTTGCAGATAACTAGACAGCATGGTGGCCTTGTCGGCCCGCATAGGTTTCCCTGAGATAATATGTTTCTGGTCAGCTGCTAGTACAGGTACAGAAGGCTATAGGCCAACGGGCCGGGGGCTGTATTTACAGCCGTTATATAGCCCTTTGTTTCCAGAAATATGGGTTAGAGCCAGCCAGGCACCAGATGTGCCCAGGCTTAACAGTCCAGCAGGTCAGGTCCTAGTAGGGCACCAGGTGCCAGTCATACCCCCAAGGCGGGGTGTGACAAATGGCCCACATGTTCAATCATCCTCCAAGTCCCACTATTTCTAGAAATCATTCTAAAGAGTTCCAAAATCGATGGAGTGAAGATCGGACTGTCTTTCCAAAAGAACATCCATCAATTAAAAATATGGATCCATGAGGAGACAGAAGCCAATCATAATTGATGGGGCAAAAGATGGTTTGTCTTTCCAAAAGATGGTCTACCAATCAAAGGATGGAAGGCAATTGGGCAGAAAAGGATTTAAATCGATGGATCAAAAGACAGTCTATCCTTCCAAAAGGACAGTCCATCCTTGCACACCTAGGACCCTCCGAATTTAAATTATCATGGGGTTTTGAGACCTAGTATAAATACATATTTATTCTATTTTTCAAGAGAGATGGGATAGACTGATAGAGAAATTTACTTTCAGCCGTAGTAGAGTATATCTTAGATTTAGATAGTAACTTTGAATATTTCAATTTCAATTCAAGCTTTCCTCTATAATTTGCAATTCTTTGGTCATATTTTTCAATTATTTACTTTCTACTCTTGTTCATTCTATGGGTAGAAAAAATCAGATCTAGCATTACGAACCCAATGGATTGTGAACCCTAATGATTCCAATTTGGTAAAATTGATTGTGGCTTAAGAACATTTGATTGATTTTTGCGTTGTAGTGTGTGATTGATTACTAAAGTAACTCAATCCAGTCCAATTATCTTTATGAGGCTTGAAAGAGAAAATTTAGGTTGGGTTAGCATCAATCAACAATAACTCAAGACCTAACCCTTGTTTAATGGATTCTCTTATACATAGGTTGAATTCCAATTGGCAATAAACAATTGGATAGAAGGGAGTTCTCTTCAATTTGATGACATGAAGTATATTGACATCTATGGTGCTATTGAAAGATACCAATAGGTTGCCTAAGTCATTGTTTGCATGCTCATCCATAGAGCACTCTCAATTTACCCATATTAGGTGATTTAGGGGGATCAACCCGTAATTGGAGTCAATTCCCTAGTACTTTCCATCAATTGAGTTAACCCTAAAGCAATTTACCTTCAATAGTTATAGTTAGATTTTTCCTAACCATAATTCAAATAGTACCTAAACCTGTAAATCTCAATTGACAAGCACTAGATAGATTGGGCTTAACGTAGTCTCTATGAATTTGACCTTGAATCTATGTTGGGCACTATATTTTCTTCAACCATTTAGACTACCATAAATTGGAGTGGATTTGAGTGGCCTATCAAATATTATGGCCACGCTGCTAGGGACTATGACATAAGTCCTATCTAGCACTATCAATTTAGTTTATTTGATGAGACCTATTCTCTTACTTTTTCTTTGGTTGTTAGTTGTTTGATATAGGTTCATGGTTGTTCCACCGGGAGAGTTGGAGAAAGTGCTTGTGGATGTCAATGACGAGGTTGACTATGCAAGCACTGTTGTTTCACCTAGACTTAATTCTACATCTTTCAAAATAGACAGTAGCATTTACACATTTTTGAAAGCGGAGGACCAGTTCCACAACTCTACCGATAATGACCCTAACCATAATTTGAAGAATTTCTTGGAGGCGTGCAAACTCCACAAGAAGTAATATGTTTTTGATGTTTCCGTTTGACTTAGTGAATGGTTGCATGGGCTACCTCTGAATTCAATCCGTACATGGAAAGATCTTGTGAATGTCTTCCTCAAAAAGTGGCTCCCGCCAAGTAAGTCGCTAGAGAAGCGGGACAAGATCTTCTATTTTCGACAGCTCCCTAGGGAGCAATTATTTAAAGTGTGGGAAAGATTCAGGCAATATATACCTTGATCGCCCAACAACGAGTTCCCCAAGCATATCTTTCTTGAAAAATTCTATACAGGTCTAGACCTATTGAGGTAGTTTATTGCAAACAATGCCAATGGACAAGAGCTTCAATCAAATTTCCATTCTTTTGGATCCAATTGCAAAGTACAACCATGCATGCCATGGAGGAGATCAAAGTGGTAGGCTAAATATGGGTGCTCCTTCATTATCTCACTTGATGAAGGACAAAAAGGATCATGATCAAATGATGGCAGCCATGGCCAACAACATAATGCTAACTTACCAAAAAGATGACCGAGGCTAAGGTCAAAAAGGTGAATGTTATTGAACATGCCATAGTAAGTGCTCAATACATGCAATGGGCACCCCCCTCCATATCATTAACAACCATACAAGGAGCCTCATATGAAAATGGAAGACGCCAACTATGTTGCTAACATATCCGGAGGCTATATACCACATTACCCGCAACAAAAGCAAGGACATCCTACTTCCTTATATCAAGGACAATGGCGACCTCAACCACATGGTCAAGGTCAATACTACTCGAGGAATGATTACGATAGACCAAATCAAGGTTGGCACAATAGTGGGAACTATCAAAACCCAATCTCAAATTCTTATGTTTTGCTTAGGGGTCCCATCTCTAGTTCTCAACACTGAAAGGAGGATCCTTCTAAAGAACAAAGGAGCTCAAAGCTTGGGGGGATGTTAGAAAAGGTTCTTGAAAATTAAGAAATGTCGAATGCATTCTTAAAGAATCTTACGGAGATTGTGGGTTCTCTCACCACGTCCATTTAGAAGTTAGAACATCAAATATGAAATCTTTCACTTGACCGAAATCCCAAGTCGAAGGGCCACCTTCCGAGTGATACAGTGGCTAATCCTAAGGGATATATGGGTCCTTCTAATGCTTAGTATGTGGCCATCATCTCAAAGAGTGGAAAAATTGTGCAATCTATGGGGGGTGAATCTAAGGATGGTATGGTCAATGAAGAGGATGAAATTGTGCATTCTAGTGTTGAACAAGATGAAGGGTTGATAAAGCCAAGTGTTGATGACAGTGTTGACGTGGGAGTCAAGAAGCCATCGATAGAGGAGATTGTTAAAGATGATTCAGTTACTTTAAAAAGGAAGAGAAAGGCTAAGGGAGAAGTGGATTCCATTGCTAAATAATCTCCTCTGCTTGTTCCCCATTTTCCACAAAGATATGACTTCTTGCATGTTTTATGTGACAATAGGGAAAGTATAAATTTTATACCTCTAGCCATATACAGGCAATCTAGATTGTCCATGCATAAATCTACCTCTATCCAGCTCTAAATGGCCGATAAGTCTATCAAGATGTTGGTGGGGTTGGAAAAAGATGTGTTGGTAAAAATAAAAATATTGTGCTTTTGGTTGACATTGTGGTACTTGATTGTTATGTAGACTGGGACATCCCCATCATACTTGGGAGATCTTTTCTGGTGACCAGGAGGGCACTTATGGACTTGAAAAAGCATGAGACTATGTTCTGAGTCAAGATTGAAAGTATAACCTTCAAAGCTGGGAGAGGCCACTTATTGGACATTAGGGTCGGAGATATTTGTGTAGCTAATGTTGTGAGGAATGAAGAAGAAGGAGCAGATCATATATTTGCAGCATCACCTAAGAAAAAGAAGGCCAAATCCAAATAGGTGAAGTAGCACCTCTAGATGAGTTGGTAATTTACCAACTCATTAGGCTTTTAAAAGATGAGATTTTGCTTAGTTTTCAAGTCAAGGAAGATTTTATTCCTTTTTTGTTAAATGTTTGCAGGTATTCGAATTAAATAGACAAAGCGAAGAACTTGAACAAAAAGTATGGTTTGGGTTGAAAGAGGAGGACCTGCGTTCAAGACAAACGCAGAAGGGAACTGTTTTGAAGTCTATGGAACACTTAAAAAACATAGGCCAGCACTGGCAAAATGCATGTGCCAATTCCGGATCACACCTGGACATATTGACCCATAATTGCGAGCAAGCGGCGCCCCGCGGATGGGCATCGGCAAAACGCCGGTGCTTCGCAAGTGATGCCGTCATTAGAAGGGTAAAATCATCCAACACTGGAAAATAGGAGCAGCTTAAAACTATTTTTGTATATTCCTCGTAAATTACCTAAAATTCCACTCCATTAGAGTATTGAATTGTTTTTGAATTTCCAGAGAGAGAAAAAGTTAGTGACCTTTTCTTCATCTTGTTCTTCCTCCTTAAGGTAAAAACCTCCATTGAAGAACAACCTTGAGCTTGAAATTTACTATTGATGATGAATGATATGGTTTTATTTATTAATATAATCTATTTTTCTTCATCCATGAGTAACTAAACATCTTGCTAGGGGTGTGTGCATGGTAGGGGATAAATTGAATTGTGTGATGCTATTTTAATCTTAGACTTACTTATTTAGCATAAATCTGTTGTTTTCTCCACATTATTATTGTATTATCCATAGTTGCAAATATGGGTTGTGTTTACTTATTCTATTGATGCTTTTAAAAGGGGAATAGAATGTGGGTGAGAAAACAATGCTGGGTATTTGAGTTTTGATTTTTTGGGGTTCTACTAGAGAGAGCCAAAATCCATTGTCATACACCCATTAACGAATTGAGGCTAGAGATAGTCAATCCTTGCCCAAGTTGTGGTGGTTGATGTGTATGGGACCTTGGGGTTTGAAAAAATCTGAGGCAAAAGATACTCAAGTGGTTGAGAAACATAGAGTATTGCCTTGTCCACCACTTTTTATGCTTGTGAGTAATGATTTAACTTCCTAGTTAACTCCAATCCAAATAATTCCCCATTTATAGTGCGTCACTAGCTCTTGCTCATGTTTTCTTATTCAAGTTTATTTCGTTGTTTTGGGTTTATTGAATTTAAATTCTATTTAAGATCATTTTAACCTCCAATATTTACTTTTCCATCTTTAAGATAATGATGCAACTTAGATCAATTTGATAGACAACTTTTGTGCCATCAAATCTCTATTCCCTGTGGATTATCAAATCTCTATTCCCTGTGGATTAGACCTTGACTCATGAGTTGGATAATTATATTGCTACGATAGTTTACACTTTCTCCTTGTGAGGAGTTGATTTGGACGTCATTAATTTTGGCGCCATTGTCGGTGAATAGTAGATAGGCCCTAGTTGATTGTTGATTTGAATTAATTGAGCATCTTGTATTTTTTTTACACTTGTTGTTGTTTTTGATGTTTCTTTAGGCTGACTAATATGAACCGACACTCTAGAGAAGGATCTGTGGACAACCACATAGACCACGAGGATGATGATCCAATGATGCTCGATGTAGCGGGTGTCATTCACCTACCAGCCACGGTGGGTAATGCGGTATTTCATGTCACTAGCATGATGTTACACCTGCTTCAAATGAAAGGACTCTTTTGAGACAACTGAGTAAGGATGCTAATCGACATCTTGGAAATTTCCTTGATATTTTCCAACCTTTCAACATCACCAATTTTAGCCAAGAGTCTATTAGACTATGGCTCTCCCCGTTTTCCTTAATGGGAGAAGCTACCATGTGGCTATAGTAGCTTCCTCCAGGTGTATCACTTCATGGAAATAATTGATGGAAGCTTTCTTATATAGGTTCTTCCCCCCATCGAGGATTTTTCAGTTGAGAGATGGCATTACTAACTTTAGGCAAATTACAAGTGAACCCTTACATGAAGCATGGCTTCTGTTCTAGAAGAAAGTGGCCTTATGTCCAAACCACGGGCTACCGGATGGAGTGCTACTTCAGAGTTTTTATCGATCCTTGGATTCCATTAACAAGTCAATGGCCAATAACATAGCCAGGGGATCCCTGATGGACCAACCTTATGGGATAGCCAAGGCTCTTTTGGATAGGATGACCAAAACAAATTGAGCTTGGCACACTAGGGACACTGAAGTGCCCTTAAGTGGTGCTAGTTCAAGCCTTGTGACTAAGGAAATGAGGAAAAGAGATAAAGAGAGAGATGAGATCCAAGTAAATATGATTAACTATCTCAAACTAATGAAAAAGCATGTTATGACAATCGGGTCCAAGATTTTCAATGTTGTGGGGAGGCAAGGCGCCATGCAACATAAGGGTGAAGCTTCACCGCCAAGGTATGAAGAAGAGTGTCAATTCATGGCGGGTCAAATGGGGGGTTCTCGCCCTAGATATCAAGGTTCCAACCAAGGACTTTGACGTCCACAATAAGATAATCAAGATTGAAGAAACCGCGATAACCAAGGTTGGGTTGATAGGAAAGAGCGACAATTCGTGAGCCAAATCGTGATGGGGAGCAATACCATCGAAGTTCGAAACAATATATGCCCCTCCAAAGGCTAAACCACCCCAAGTGCATCCAGGGGTAAGTGATGTTGGAAATTCAAAGATTGAGGAAATACTAGCACGAGTACTCAAAAAGGTTGAATCCACGGACAGTGGGATCAAAGAGTTAAAAGGGGAGGTGTCTAACCTTTCCCAGACTATGAGCTCTTATTCAGCATGCATTAAGCATTTTAGAGGCTCAAATGAACCACTCATCATCCCAAATTAACCTTGAATGAAGGGCATACTTCCTAGTGACACTACACGAAATCCGGCGAAGGATGGCCATTGCATTGCGATTGTTACTTGGAGTGGAAAAATCTTTGTTTATGCAAGTGTGAAGACCAAGTAGGCTGGTGATACAATTATAACTAATGAAGGGAAAGATTTGGTTCCAAAATTACTAATTGTTGTTTATGATAAAGAAGTGCTTGCTGAGGAAGGAGGTCTATTGCGCCCAAGAATGTTGATGCTGAGAAAAAAAGGCAAGGAGGCATCAAATGCACAAGGCTATGATTCCGCCTCCTTACCTTTAGCAGTTAGAGAAAAAAGAAAGAGGACAACCAATTCAAGAAATTCATTAAGATGTTTAGCAAGTTGTTCATAAATATACCTCTGGTAGATGCATTGCTCCAAATGTCGAGCTATACAAAGTTCATGAGGATTGTTGAACAAAATGAAGGTTGTTAATGCTAGTGTAGGGGAAGTAACACACCACTGTAGCGAAATGACGGCGAGAAATCTTGCTTCTAAAGGAGAGGACCCTGGAGCTTTTACTATCCCTTGTAGCATTGGGCTATGCATTTTCAGAAAGGCCTTAAATGACCTTGGGCCAAGCATAAATTTTATGCCACTTTTCACTTTCAATTAGTTGGGGTTGATGAATCCAAAGCCAACTTTAATGAGGCTTTTAATTGTGGATTATCCATCAACAAACCAGTGGGGGTGTTAGAAAATGTCTTTGTTCGAGTAGACAAATTTATACTTCCCTACGACTTCGTCATGTTGAATCGCGATATGGTTGTCGGGGTGCCTATCATTTTAGAGCGACCATTGCTAGCCATGGGTAGATCATTGGTGGATGTGGAGCTCGAAGAGCTAAAGTTTAGAGTGGGAGGTGACGAAGTTTCCTTTAAGGTGTTCCAACCTATAAAATCCCCGGATGAATGCAAGGTTATAGAGATTCTCAATTAATAGGAGGAGCAAGTCTAAAATAGTGAGAATAAAGTTGATATGGAGGATGACCCTCCAGAGACTTGATGATTGAGGAGGTATCCGTCGTGCCATGATACCTTGGTCGTCCAAATAACATGTTGTAACTAGAAGATATGTCCAATACTTGGAATTCCACTATGAACTCCGTGTGTCCAATTTGTAGCGTCAAGTCAATTTCTCCAATTACTCCCCTTTGGCTCCCGTCAAAACCTCTAACCCTCACATGACTTTTACAAACTTTCCCAATGTCAATCCCCAAAGCTCGAAGGGTGTTGAAAGGAAAAATGTTGACAGTAGAGCCATTATCAATCAGAACTCTAGAAATAAACTTATTCCCGCACCTAACAGTAATGTTTAATGCTTTGTCATGCCCCAAGCCTTCGGGTGGAAACTCATAATCATGAAAAGAGACGTTGTTGGCTTCCAAAACTTGCCCTACCATGGCTGAGAAATTCTTGCTAGTGGTCTCGGCTGGCACAAAAGCTTCACTTAGCACCCTTACCAAAGTACTCCTATGAGTTGCAGAATTCATCAATAGTGACATTAAGGAAATTTGGGAGGGAGTTTTCTTCAACTGTTCCACAACAGAATATTCCTTAGTTGGCATTTTCTTCCAGAACTCCTCTACTTCAGCCTCTATGACAACCCTTTTTTGGTTATTTTCCTTGGTCGGTTCTCCTCACGCTACTTCTTTAGGGGCATAACAATGCCTAGATCTTGTTATTCCTGCAGCATCTATTTCTAAAACCAATTGTCTCTTCCCTTTATTTCTTGCATTAGTCTGGTAATTCCAAGGAACTACTTTGGTGTCAAAAGAAGTTGCTTGAGAAACTAGGGTTGTGATCCTAGCCTTGGGAATAAGAACTTCTACTTCAATTGGCGTCTGCATTTGGATTGTGATTATGGGAGCAATAAAGGCCGATGTTGCAACCTTTTCCTCATCTTTGACTTGTACAATGGTTCCTTCTAAATTGCATTCTTCATCAGTGGTGATCATGTTCACATTAACATTGCCATGATTTGGCAGAGGATTGTTGTTTACATTAGGGGGAGCTCCTTTGAGCTGAATGATTCCTTCTCTGATTAGCGTCTAAATCTTGTCCTTGGGAGTAAGGCAATTTTCAATATCATGTCCAGTTGTTCCAGATTGATATGCACACTGCTTAGTCAAATCATACAATCCAGGGAGAGGGTTAGGGATTCTTCCTGGGATTGGTTGAAGTACACCTGCAGTTCTCATCCTTGCATACAATTGGGCTAGGGGTTCAGTTAAGGTTGTATAGGTTTTGGTTTGCCTCATTTCAAAGTTTGGGAGGGCTCTGGGTGCATTTAGTGGACAACTTTGTGGGCTATAGTGGGGTTGAGGTGAATAAGTGGGATGGTATTTGGGTGGATTCTGATAAGTGGGTGCTCGGGGTGGATGATATACTGGTTAGGTGGTGTAAACTAGATAAGGGGAGGGTGAAGGTTGGTAATAAGGATGAGGAATTTGGGTGTATTGGCTATAGTAGGAAGGCTAGGGTAATGGGTTTTGGTATGTTAACATTTGGTTTGGCCTGCGCTCTTGGATGATCATGACAGCAGACACTCCATCCTTCTTCTTCTTAATTGCTCCCCCTATTAAATCTTATTGAATTGCCTTACTTGTTGCTTGCAGAGCTTCCAAATTTGTGATTCTTCTTGTTTTAATACCTTCTTCAAAGAAGTCTCCCATTCTAATAACCTTAGAAAACTTTTTCCTTACCACACTTATCAACCTTCCATAGTACGTTGCATCTTTTTGAGATTGTATAAAAAGAGAGGTCATCTCGCTTTCTGCCATTGGAGGTTGGACTTTTGCGGCATCTTCTCTCCACAACATGGCATATTCTCTGAAAGACTCCATCGAATTCTTTTCTAACTTCATTAGATAGAACCTGTCTAGAATGGCTTCAGTGTTAAACCTGAGTCTATCCATGAATTCTTGCGCCATCGCGCCCCAACTACGCCATTTCCGTGGATCTTAGCTCGTATACCAATCGAGGGCTTCACATGTCAAGCTCCTTATAAACAACTTCATCCTAATTTCCTCATCTTTCCCCACTCTAACTAGTTTATCACAATGTGACCTTAAATGAGCTCCAGGGTTTCCCTTTCCATCAAACACATCAAATTTTGGCACCTTATATCCCGTAGGAAACTCAATATCAGGATGAACACACAAATCCTCATACTCAAGTCCTTCACACCCCTTGTGGAATTGGATGCTATTATATGCTTCCTTCAAATTAAGAATTTCCCTAGCCACATTCTCGTATTCCTTCGACTTGACTTCTTTCTCCGTCTCTTTATATGGATAAACTTTGGGCATGATGGTAGTGAAAGGTTGAGCTTCTGCTACATATACTTGTTGCACATGCTGTATGTTAGAAATTACAGTGTGTGCCACCGGTATGTGTTAGGCCGCTTGATAGTTTTGGGCAATTGGGGTGGTTTGGGAAAGTGAGGTAGTTTGGGTAGGTAGAGTTTGAGGAACATACAGAGCAGCAGGGGGTAATGGATTGGTTTGTTGGGAATTGACTTGTTGTGGGTTGGTTTGTTGTGCGGTAGCAGGCGATTTAGCAGAAATTAGATTAGTTTTGTGAAATGAAGGATTTGATGGAAAGTGTTGAGAGGTGGGTGAGTCGACAGGTGAAAAAGGAGGTTGGACGGTTGCATTTGTCCCATATTCAGGAAGTGGTGTGTTCATGCTAATGGATAGATTGGTGAGGCTTTGGAGTCAATCAATTTTGCTTTGCATATTGGCCATTTGTAGCATCATGTAGGTAATATGTTCATCATGAAGGATTGCATTTTTACCCTCCGAAGTCTCAGGTTCATCTCTCGGAATGGTGACAAGCCCTAAGCCAGTTTGACCTGATGTGCTCGAATCAGTCATGTTGGAGGATGCTCATGCTTTTGATCTCGTAAAGTAGGGGTGATCCACCAGTTCGTAGTCAACATGAATCAACCTTTGGGAAAATAGTAAAAAAAAATAAAACACCTTCAAAAGAAGAAAAAAAATCAATATAGGGTGGATAATTGTTGCTAGAATAAAATAATATTAACAATTAGGTAAATAATGTTTAAACCAACATATATCATATAAGAATAAATCTCATAGTAACAAAATTCAATAGTTAAAACGTGTCCTAATCATGAATGGGACCTCTATTATGCCAGAGGCGAGCCTAAACGCCACACATTCGAGATTATGATAGATTGATCCAAGCCATTAAATTGAGACAACTCAAATTTTGATAGAAAAGGCCGAATTTCATTAAAATACCAAAAAGAGTACAAAAATTAGACAATACATAAAAAGATGACATGACATAAAGACAATCTTGAGACTCGGTCTAAATCTTTCTCTCATTCATGTTGGTGGAGGAAGTGAAGTTAGTGACCCAACATTGCTGGGTCCTACCCCTGCATTTTCCAAATACTGCATTATGTTCCCCATCTGAGCCCACATTTTAGGAGTGACTATCGTGGTTCCGAGACAAAAATGTCTTATCCAAATCGTAGTCCCGATATCCTCAAAACCTTGCTCACCTTCTGGGCTAGAGTCAATGTTACCGCAATCTTCTTGAAGCCATGCATGGTATTCTAGAATCCCTCCAGCTAGTCCATTTTCTACATAGACTGTGAAAATGTTGCTCTATTCGCTAATAATTCTCCTAGCTTTAGGGACTTTGAAGTCCGGACCGAAGGGAATCTTAGAAACTCTCATATTTTCTCGAAGAGGGATAACTTGTTCTTGACCAAACTGTCAGAGTACGCGTATTGGAGCATATGGCTGGAGGCCTTTCAACCCAATAAGCTCTATATAGTAAATTCTTCTACCCCTTACGTAGGTTGTGGTATGTGAGAGTAATGGGTACTTCCATTGGATTTGATCACCCGTCATGGAAACCAAGAACTCGTACCAATCATTAGTGCCGACTGGAGATACAAACCATCTGATCCTTTCATAAAAATTGTCAATTTTGTTTGAAAGACTAAAGCATATGTCCACAACATTCTGACGTTGGTAAAAATACTCCATCGCCCATATCTGTAGTAGAAGGTTGCAACCTTCAAAGAAATTTGTTTCGTCTCTCTTACATTTTCCCAAAGCTCGATATATTTCTGCTAAAATTATGGGAATCAGAGTGAGTTCCGTACCATCAACTCCTTCAAAGATTGCTCGGGCCATAGAACATATGCATGAGCTAATCTTCCCGCGTGCTTGGGGAACACCAAAATTCCCAATAAGACCACAGCGAACGCAATAGGACGTCTGACTTCCTAATGAGCGAAAGTACAAGAGAATTCTTTTTGAACAACTTGTGACCATTTCGACCATCGTACCTCTCATATAAATAATCCATATAGACCCAATTGTTCTTGAATCATCGAAGTTCTTTAGTGTTTTTCAGCCCTAAGTAACGGAGAAATTTTTTTCCGGATTGAACGTGCAGGATAATCTGACCTCTACCTTGGTACTTTAAATTAATAAAATAATGGATTTCCTCTAATGTTGGCGTGATTTCAAAGTCCTTGAATTTGGATACAACCTGATCTAGATCCCTAAAATGAAGTAGAGCCCCAATCACATACTTGTCGAGGGATATCTTGAATAGTGAAGTAAGGAACCCCAACCTTCTTGCAATTGCTAGTTTTTGCCCGAGACTAAAATCTTCCCTCCATATCTTCAACTTGTGTGGGATACCCTCAACCATCTTAATGTTGGGCATTTGGGGGACTAAATCCATCCTACAATACAAATACATTAAATAAACAGACAAATTTCGAAACTCGATATGTCATAAAATGGCTTGGATCCGTCTATCTTAATCACGTTGCACAAAATATTCTTGGTAATCATTGAGTTATAAAACCCACCGATAAATAGGTGGATATCCTAATTGTGTAGTCGATACCAAGGATCGACACACCTAAGGTGTAG
The DNA here is from genome assembly GCA_035772735.1 of Datura wrightii. Classification (NCBI taxonomy): domain Eukaryota; kingdom Viridiplantae; phylum Streptophyta; class Magnoliopsida; order Solanales; family Solanaceae; genus Datura; species Datura wrightii. The sequence goes on along the minus strand of JASDFA010000027.1, from coordinate 101,342,132 downwards.
CAGGCATGATCTAAATTGAAGTGGTGGGATATCTCTATCCTATATTTTATAATATTTGGTTTACTAGACTCACAGTTCCCGAGTGGACTACTCGAATGAGAAGGCTACGTGGTCACAAAAAATATCCAAACACCCCGCGCATATGCCAACTCTCCTAAAATTGAAATTTTGAAAGAAACTTGCGGCTGCGCAAAACATACCTCATGTGTACGTGTGATAGTGTGAATTTTCCAGAATTGGAAGAAATATGAACAGAATGACAATTTATATAAAGCAATAACAAATAAATAAATAAGGCAAAGCAATGACAAATAAATAGCATATAAACAAGATAAATAAATCGACAATTATTAAGGTAAAACAAACAAATATTAAAAACCTTAATTTATTAACCTAAGCCTATTTTGGTTTAGAACCTAAATGTCTCAAGCGGAGTCGCCAAGTTGTTATACCCCATTTTAACTTGGCTCAAAGTGGAGTACATCATATTGGTGATTCTTCAATTAAATAACTTGAGGAATCGCCACCTAATTATTTTTAAAGGTGAATTAGGGCACCTAAATATTAACTATGTAATGCTAAAATTAGACTCCTTTTTTATGGTCTACTTAACTTATATAATTCTAGATAAGAGTTCTAATTATCTTAAAGAAAAGGGGTTAAGCATCCTCTAAAATCCATTAAAGACGGTTAACCGACCAAACTTAGGTTAATTGAAAAGATTATTAAAAGAGAAAGATATAATAATAATAATAAAATCTTGTTAAGGATAGTAGCGCATGTCTATTGTTTTTCAACTAAAAAAACAAAACTAATTTTGAAGAATTATGGCTAAAATTTTAAACTTGTTTACTCTATAAATCATAGAATAAATTATTATTATTATTTATTTTTGCAAACATTCTTCAACCTTAAAATTTGTTGATGAGATAGATAGAATAATTTCACCCTCATTTATAAAATATCAGCGAAAGAAGGAAAGAAAAATTATAAAATCACAACGTTTTCAATCTTTCCTTCTTATTTCTTTTACAAAAAGGGTTAATCGAACTTTCAAAATAAAAAGCTCAAGGTTAGAGTATTGAAACTTGATCATGCTAATTCAAAAGAAACGGTCACATTTTTCTTTTTCTTTTTCCTTTATTTTTCTTTCCTTTTCTTTTTTTAACTGGAAAAAAAGGGTTTCTTTGGTTTAAACCATCAAAACATTTGCCTTAGTTAGTCAAGCCTCATTTTGAGACCAGGTGATTTTTTTTTAAATTTTTTGGCAAATTCCTTCTTATTGGAGATTAAAAAGGAAAGATTTCAAAGAATAACTTTTTCTTAAAAAAAAATCATTACTTCTGGGACAGATTTATTTAAAAATATTAAATACTCTAGATAAAATAGAGAGTGTGTGTGTGTGAGTATATATATATATTCCAGCAGCGTAATAATTTAGAAATAAGCTTCCTTCTTTTCTCTTTTTCTATTTAAATATGAAATAAAAATTCTAGCTATTTAAAAATGAGTAAAACTAACGATTCCAGATAAAACCCCCTCAAACACTAAGCAAATCAATAATTATATTTCACATAGATAAATGAAGGATTGAAGAAGATAAAGACGTTGGGAGCCCCCAAGCATTTCACTTGGTTTCTTGCTATCCAATATACCCTAAAAAAAAAGATCTGTGATGACTCCGGATGATGGTAGTTTTGACTAACATTAAGTTCGTAAGACTCAATATTTTGCAACAGTCGAAAATTAAGACTCTATTTTTCTTCAAAGTTCATGCCAAAATAAAAAAAGAAGAGGATGAGGCAAACGTCCATTAGTAATAGTAAATGCAAAAATAAATAAATAACAATAATAATAATAACAAAAGCAATCTAGATTCATGTTCCCACCATTGAGTAAAGAAACTTACACATAATTTGTTATACTGATTTAAACATATTAAAGGTATACCATACATATAGATTATGCCTTATTAAAGGGAATTACTCTAAAATAATCAAAGACATACATATTAAAGCAGATCACATAATTTATTTTTATATTTTTTATTATTTTTTATTTTTTGATAGCAAAGAAAATTCTAAATCATGATTTTTACAAAGCTCAAATGAGGCTTTATCCTTTTAATTAGTCTTGGATCATAGTCAATAGAAGTCTATTATATTTATACTAAATAAGCTTATGAAATTCGTTTTAAAACAAAAGAGTAACTAAAAAACAAATGCAGTATAAGATAATCTTTAAACTAACACATGTTGAAAAATCTCTAATGATATCCAGCAAGCTATTTCCTAGATCTTGATAATAATATGTAAGGGACTCTAATTCTGAAACTTCAAAGATATTTTAACATTAGGTGGCCATAGAAGATTAAACAACAATACATGAACTAATGAACATGATATCTAATATAACAAGTAAAAACAAAAAGAAAAAAGGGAAAAAAAGGAAAAAGACATCTTATAACATGGCTTCTAACATATTAGTAGAACATTACTGCATGTTTTTATATACTAAAATATAGTGGTTTTAGATATTACCTTTTATAGCGCAGTGAACTGATTAGTCGAGTCACGGATCTACTCACGAGCGATTGATTTGAAGAGCGAAAAATGGCTTAAGAATAATTCCGACAAATGCCCTTTTTTCGAAAATTCCCCGATCATCCCAAAAAGAGTGTCAAAGGCTTATATTCATAGCTGCGAGTTGGGGTTTCTAGTGGACGTTTCGATGGGATTTTTCGAGTGGGATTAGGGTTTCGAAAGTTGTCACAACCATAACGTAGATCCGGATCGTAACACGGGACAAGGACCCCCGAGAGGCCCCAAGTCGACCCATGGCATAGGCATACATCTAACTTCACTCATTGAGCGGAAGACTAAACATAAAAACATAGAGGAAACATAAACATGACATAGCATATCATGACATACGAAATCACTAGACATACACAGGCTGAGTACTACACACTGTCTGAAAGCCTCTACTACATACGATGGGTTGATGGGACAACACCCCAAACTAACTCGGCAAGTACTGAAACATAAAGTAGCGTGAGTATCTATTAAACGACCCTCGGAATATGAGGACTCACTAGTAAGCTGAAAGTAAACTCTGAAGGGAGTCTAGATATGAGGATGAACCTGGGAGCCAAAACCTGTATCATAAGACGGTACAACATAGAAAGTATCCGGTCAGTATGTGGAATGTACCGAGTATGCAAGGTAAGTAAAACGGACATTTAAAATATAAAAAATCTCATAAATGATTATGAGAGTAGGACATCATGCTCATATCGGAAACATCATAACTTAACATAAGGCTCAAGTTTTCAAAACATTCGTAATACAAGTGTAGTCATAATCATAGGAGAAAAGCTTTACTTAACATGACTTAAGCCAAAATACATAATCATAAACATGCATAAATCATGAGGAACAATGGGAGATTCTCTTAACTGAATTACCCCATATGAGCACACATGAAGTTCGACTTGTAAACCTAGTCGGGAGGCCGTTCATACCTTGCCAATGGTAGAAACATGAAAGTGTGATATCACCATGAAGAGGTCCAACTGGGCAGGGGACAATCACAAGGGGGGGGGGGAGCTCCCAACATACCTACGGTAGCACATAGTTGATGAAATCTGGGGAAAAACCTAAGCCACGAACCTACTCGGTGTTCGATACTGCTCCCAAAACATATATAGTTCTCATAGTATAATATGAATGAGTTCATGGGCTAGTCAAATCATAATAATTATAAACATACTTGTACATACGTGAACTAGCCATGACATAAGGCCCATGAGTCGACCAAAACATATTTCATTAATCATAGGTTTCATATGTTCTTGTACATCATACATATAACTTGAGAAACATTAAATAATTATGAGTAATTGAATAAGTTTATATTTCAAATCGTAAATCACGTTGGGCTCGTAAATATCATCAATTGAAGTAAGTATCATAAATCAATTTATCATGGATCATGCTTGGATAGGCTCAATTTAATACAAATCGAAACCAACAATTAAATAATCAAAAATTTATAAAATTTGATCTAATTTCATAAAATATAATGTAAATCACACTTTAGAATCACCCACTTGTAAATCATTAGTTTTTCATATAATTGATTTAAACCCCAATAGATTTGTTACTAAGGGATGGACATGGGTGTGAACGGAAACTCCCATTCATAACCCTACATACCTGAAAATAGCTAATTCTTACTCTCCCTTGAAATCCCTAGAAGGAATTGAAAGGATTTGAAGAAGAAAGCCTTGAATCACCCTTTGATCACCTCTCTATACTCTTGCATACATGAATGAGGACTTAGAATAGATTATCTCTTTAAAAAAACCTACCTTTCATAGGATAAAACGACGTAATTTAGGGTCTTATAGCATGGATAAGTCAAAAATGACCTTAATGAATCTTCCTTAAAAACTGTCCAGGTCGGTCAAATGGGTCGTACCAACGAGTCGTTGGAAGCTACGATGACTCGTGGTATGGCCTGTCATAAGCGCTGCTGAGAACTAGCCTCCGAAATCGAACCACAGATAGAAAGGATGACTCGTCCTTTGGTCCAACGGATCGTTAAGTCGACCATTGTTTGTCCCATTCACAAAACTGAACCTCCTTACCACGAGCTCACCACGACTCGTGGTTGCTTCCAATGAGTCGTGGTCTTGATTCGTTACATGCACTGGAAATCATTGCAACCAAACAATGATTGGTGACCATGGGTCATCACTTCTCACCATGAGTCGTTGGATGACCCATGGTATCCCCAACTACCAAGCCAAGCCTTTCCTACGACTGCCAACAATGACTCGTTGTTCCAAGCAATGAGTCGTTGCATCGCCCAATGTCTCCACCGCCACCAGGGCTTCCCATCACCAAGACTGCATACAAAGACCCGTGGTTTGATACCACAAATCGTTACGTTTCCCATTCTATGATATTTTTCCCAGTTCAGCAGTTTTCAACTTTTAACTCCCGGGTCTACTCTTTGGCACTTTCGGGGTATTATAATAACTTCCCCTTGTGAACATTTGTCCTTGAATGTAGGAAACAAGCAGAAAAAAAAAACATGCAATTATCATATTCAAATACTAATCATTTAAGTCGAAAACTAACGGAATTACTACATACGATTCATATCAAAATAGACGAACTAATCTCATGCTTCACATACATACACATACACATAAAAGAAACTTGAACATGAAATGAACATGAAAACTAAATATAGTCATAGAGCACAACTGATACCTCAAGTTAGAAATGAGCCAGTAGAAAAAAGTGTTGGTATTTAGCCATCATATATGCTTCGGCTTCCCACGTAGCTCCTTTGACATGCTGATTTCTCCATAAGACTTTAACTAAAGCTACTTCGTTATTCCTAAGCTTCCGAACCTGATGATCCAATATTTCCATCAGGACTTCATCATAGCTAAGGCTATCTTTACACCAACGCTGTCCACCAGAACTACTAAAGCTGGATTCCCAAACATTTCTTCCATAGTGATACATGAAACATAGGATGCACAAAAGATAACTCTGAGGGAAAGTCCAACTCATACGCTACCTTACTAACTCTTCTCATAATCCTGTAGGGACCAACATAACAGGGACTGAGTTTTCCTTTCTTCCAAAACTGCACGACTCCCTTCATGGGAGATACCTTTAGAAATACCCAATCGTCCACCTCGAGCTCTAACTCTCTCCTCCTCACATTAGCATATGACTTTTGACGACTCTAAGCGGTATTCAGCCTGTCCCTTATCAACTAAACCTTCATAATAGCCTCATGAACCGATTCTGGCCCTATCACAGCTGCCTTACCAACCTCAAACCATCTGATGGGCGATCAACATCTCCACCCATAGAGAGCCTCGAAAGGGAGCCATTTGGATACTGGAGTGATGGCTATTATTGTAAGCGAATTCGATCAAGGGCAAGTGATCATCCCAATGACCCTTAAAGTCCATCATGCAAGTCCTTAATATGTCTTCGAGAGTTTGGATTGTCCGCTCCGCCTGACCATCCGTTTGCGGATGAAATGTTGTGTTGAGTTTAACTTGAGTCCTAAGCCCCTTCTGAAAAGACCACCAAAACTTAGAGGTAAATTGAGAACAACGGTCTAAAATAATGGACAAGGCACTCCATGTAATCGAACCAACTCCCAAATATATAGCTTGGCATAATGCTCCGCTGAGTCCGTGGTTTTTACCGGTAGGAAATGTGCAGCCTTGGTCAACCTGTCTACCACCACCCAAATAGAATCATAGTGTCAACGAGTACGAGGTAGGCCTGTAATGAAATCCATATTAATCTCTTCCCACTTTCAACTGAGAATGATAACATCCTAAAGTACGCCTCTTGGCCTTTGATGTTCAACCTTTACTTGCTAATAGTTTGGGCATCTGGCTACGAATTCTGCAATATCCTTCTTCATGCCATCTCACCAATAGATTTCTCGTAAATCACAATACATCTTGGTGGAACCTGGATGGATAGAATACCTGGATCCATGGGACTCAAGCAATTTCCGACTCCTCAAGTCATCAACATCAGGAACACATAGGCGACCCTGGTACCGCAGCACACCATCTCCCCCCTGGGAGAAGATCTCCACCTCCTGACTTCAAACAACTTCTTTCCGCTTTACCAAAATCGGATCCTCATCTTTTCTAGCTTCCACATCAGTAAACAAGGACGATTCTGACCCATTTTGCACAACAACACCGCCATCAGTCGAGTCGACCAATCTAACTCCCAACCTTGCAAGTTGATGGACATCTCTCACCAGCTCCTTCTTTCCCCCATCTACAAGGGACACACTCTCCATAGATAGCCTACTAAGTGTATCCACTATCATATTAGCTTTACCTGGATGGTAAAGGACACTCATATCGTAGTCCTTGAGTAGCTCCAACCACCTCCTTTGCCGATGATTTAGATCTTTCTGCCTGAACACATATTGCAAGCTCTTGTGGTCCATGAACACATCCACATGGAACCCATAGAAGAAATGTCGCCATATTTTCAATGCGAATACTACGCGGCCAATAAAAGATCGTGGGTCGGGTAATGCTTCTTGTGAACCTTTAACTGTCTAGAGGCATATGCTATCACTTTCCAACGCTGCATCAATACACATCCGAGTCCAATTCTTGAAGCATCACATTACACCATGAAACCATCAGTACCCTCGGGTAGGGTCAACACCGGGCTGTAGTAAGTCGAGTCTTCAACTCTTGGAAGCTCTTCTCACAAGCCTCCGATCATTGGAACTTCACCTTCTTCTGGGTCAATTTGGTCAAAGGTGCCGCAATAGATGAAAATCCTTCGACAAACGTCCAATAAAAGCCAGCTAAACCCAAGAAACTTAGAATATTCGAAGGACACCAGTCTAGGTCAATTCTTTACCGCTTCTATTTTTTGAGAAATCACCTTTATACCCTCACTTATCACCACATGGCCCAAAAATGCTACGGAGTTCAACCAAAACTCACACTTGTTGAATTTTTGATACAATCAGCAATCCTTGAGAGTCCGAAGCACTATTGTCAAATGAGTGGCATGCTCCTCCTCGCTCTGATAGTATATATCAAGATGTCATCGATGAACACGATTACGAACCTGTCTAGATATGCCTTGAGCACCCTGTTCATTAGGTCCATAAAAGCTACAGGGCATTGGTTAGTCCAAAAGACATAACTAAAAACTCATAATATCCATACCGCATCCTAAAGGCTATCTTCGGGATGTTACTCTCCCAAACTCGGAGCTGATGATACCCAAACCTGAGATCTATCTTTGAGAAACACTTGACACCCTGAAGTTTGTCAAACAAATCATCGATCCTAGGGAAAGGATACATGTTCTTAACGGTGACCTCTTTCCACTACTGATAGTCAATACACATTCGATGCGAACTGCACGCCCCGCCTTGGGAGGCAGGGCTGGCACCTGGTGCCCTACTAAGACCTAGAATGCTGGACTACTGTGCCTAGGCACTTCTGATGCCAGGCTGGCTCTAACTCTGGGTTCAAGAAAATGACGGGCTATACAACGGTTGTAAATACAGCCTTCGACCGACTAGGCCCATTGCCACCTATAAGAAAACAATGGCTAACCAGAACAACAGTAGTATAAAGGAACCTATGCGGGCCGACAAGGCCACCATGCTGTCTAGTTATTTCTGAATTCGAGAAAACAAGTGCTAAACTACTACGTGACCGACAAGGTCACCGCTACCAGCTGAATAAGGCCCCACACGGCCATTATAAACAAGCTAAAACATACACACAACCTTACACGACCGGTACAGCTAACCATAGGGGATACGCAATCTGCAAGCCTCTAAGAATACTAATAAGATGGTCGGGACTGGGCCCTGGCCTACCCATACTGTACAATAAAAGAAAAGAAATAAACCTCTAACCGTCTAGCTCCGGATGATAGGAGCTGATGACTCTGCGGGCTGGCTGGAATTACGAGGGATCGGCTCCTTATCTATGAGTACCTACAGGCAAGTAATGTCGCGCCCCAAACGGGCGTCATTACCACTGGTACCGAGTATGCAAAGCAAAAACTTAACATAGCTGAAGATAAGCAATAGTACTGATAGTTCTGAATAGAACAGAATAGCTAAGACTGTCCGGGATGAAATCTGAAATGAGCTTATCTGTATTGAAAGGCAGGTGAAATTCAAACTTGTTGTTGCGGCGTCCTGCTATTTATTAATCTAACAAATAACATACGTATATATATGTATATAGCATACAAGGACCTATACCAGTCCCCATAAGCCGGAAGGTGCCAACCAACATACAATCTATATACCCCTACCTGGGCTAAAACCATCCAAAAGTAAATCACTCCACTCGCCTACTAACTACGAGCACCTCTACAGCCCCCCTTGGGTCTGCAACTCCGGATATGGCCTATGACTATAAGTGTGTCTGAGTCCGGAGGACTCCTGTAATTATAAACTGTAATTTGTATCTGTAATCTGCCCCTGGGCGCAAGTGCTTGACAGGGTAAGCCATAATGTTATGCTTATCCGCGTGTTATGGGGAATACTGCATCCTATCTTTGTCCCACTACGGACGATATGCCAATCCTTGGAGTGACGAATCCTCACCCTCTGGCGGGTGAGTCGACACAGCTATTAACCCAGGGGCGGCGAGGACGCTCTAAGGGTACCCTCATAGCACAAACAGGTATCAACAAACAATAATAATCACATATCACAAGCATGTTCGATCTGAAAACACTATCCAAGTTTTGATATTCTATTCAGAATCTCTTTTCTACATTAAACTAATTATGTTACTGAGGTAACTGTATCTGATATAATATATGGCTGTCTGATACTGATTTACTGACTTTTATTCTGAATATTGCATAATAACATAAAACATGCTTGTTGGATTCACACTGGACTCAATACTCGACTTCTGGATTCTTTCTTCTATAATTCACTCTATTTCTATACTAGGATTACTAACTTGCCGAAGGAACAGGCTTCACATACCCTAATTTCTGATTTCCCGGCTAACTGGCGTAATTCGGCCAATATTCTGCTATTTCATCCATTTGCATTCATATTTATAACAATTAGGACTAAATTCAACAATATCCTGGAAGAAAACATCACTTTTAATATATATATATATATATATATATATATATATATATAGCCCAAACTTTTGACTTATCGAAAAACGACCGAAAACTCGCTATTTCTCGGAAGTCCAGAAGGGAGAAATACTCACTTTAGGGCTAGGAGTATATTGACACTAATTTGGAGCAATTCCACTTACCTTAGTTCGGTAGGACGACGGTTCGCCGGCCGAATTTCATGAAACTAAACCCGTAGGAATGCTCCTTGCTACTTAATACCTCACTACCCAAGGTTATACCTAGTTTGGACCGCGTATAATAGCATAATCGGAAGGAAATTCCTTCAAAATCCTCGAGCCCTCTGTTTTCCTTCATTCTCTTTGTTATTCTCTTGAAATTTATGAGAATTTTATAAAAAAAACAAAGTGGAGGGGTTTATATACTTGGGCCTGGATAGGGCCTCCGTGACAGCTGCCATCGCAGAGGCCCTCCCTTCGTGGCACGCTGCCATCACGGAGGGGTTCTGCCCTGGCTTCTCCTGCGGTGGTTCGATGCAATGTTCGTCCGGTCTTCCCCTGGGCTTTTCCTAGCATGTATGGCACTCTAAAACTCTTAACCAACAAACGAATAGGCCATCTACATGTCATGAATTTACGAGGTGTAACATTCCCCCCCCCTTAAGAACATTCGTCCTCGAAGGTAAACTTCTACTTATAGGGGTCTCAACTTACTCGACTTATTTTTTGAAAAATTTCGGTAGAGTTTCCCCTCTGGCTGACTAAGTTTGAAATAAATGAGGATATTTGACTTTCAGATCCTCTTCTGCTTCCCAAGTCATCTCCTCTCGGTTCCTTTTACACCATAATACTTTGACAGAAGCAACATCTTTAGTCTTTAATCTGCAGATCTGCTAGTCTAGTATGGCTACTGGAACTTCTTCATAGGCAAACTCTTCTATAACCTGAATATCTTGGACTGGGACAATTCTAGAGGGATCTCCTATGCACTTTCTCAACATTGATACGTGGAAAACTGGGTGGACAGATTCTAACTCTGGAGGTAAGTTTAACTCATATGCCACTTGGCCTATTCTGCGCCGCACATCAGCATACGATTTCTGGCAGCTCTGAGCCATCAGTAAATGTTCTCTGATAAGCTTTACTTTTTCTTCTGATCTCTGGCCCGATCAATGCCGATTCTCCTACTTCAAACCAACCAGCTGGAGATCTACACTTTCCCCGATACAACACTTCATAAGGCACCATCTGAATTGCTGAATGATAACTGTTATTATACGCAAACTCAACGAGCGGTAGATGATCATCCCATCTACCTCCAAAGTCCAATACACACGCTTGTAACTTATCCTCGAGCGTCTGAATAGTGCGTTCTGCCTGCCCATCTGTCTGAGGGTGGAATGTTGTGCTCAGATTAATCTGTGTTCCCAGGCCCCTCTAAAATGATTGCAAAAATTTAGCTGTAAATTGCGCCCCTGAGATAATGGATACTGGAGCACCGTGCAGTCTAACTATTTCCCTGATATACAATTCAGCATAATCTTCGGTAGAGAAAGTAGCCCTTACTGGCAGAAAATGGGCTGATTTTGTCAGTCTATCAACAATTACCCAAATCGAGTCATTCCTATGCCTGGTACAGGGTAATCCTGCTACAAAATCAATATTTACTACTTCCCAATTCCAAAAAGGCACAGCTATGTCTTGAGTCAATCCTCCTGGTTTCTGGTGTTCAGCTTTTACTTGCTGGAAGTTAGGACACTAAGCTACGAATTCTGCTATTCCCTTCCTCATTCCTGGATACCGGTATATTTCTTTCATATCATGGTACATTTTAGTCGAACCTGGATGGAGGGAATGACGAGCATAGTGTACCTTACCCATAATCTACTGGAGAAGTCTTGCAATGTCTGGATGCAAAGGAGATCTTTATATCTCAACACTCCATCCTTAGTTACCAGAAAACGCTACTCGCATGCCTCGATCTACTGGAACCTTTCTACCTTCTATGTCAGTTTAGTCAGAGATGCTGCTAAGGTGGAAAATCCTTCCACAAACCTTTTGTAGTACCCGGCTAACCCCAGGAACTGCGTACTTCGGTCGGAGTGGTAGGTTTGGTCTATGTTTTACTGCTTCTATTTTCTGTCTATCTACTTGTATACCAGCCTCCAACACGATGTGACCAAAAAGGCTACTGAACTCAGCCAAAATTCATATTTAGAGAAATTGGCATATAACTGACGGTCATACTGGTTTATTATACCGGAGAAACTGACAAGTAATCTATCTGTATAGCTAGAGCTTATCTGACCTTCTGGGCGGCATGCTAATGCTACTCGCTGATGGGATATCCGTATGACTGTCTACACACCATGTGCACGTATTTGATCAGAGGATCCTGATAGTGATCATGATCTCTAATAATCTGGCTGAATAACTGAATGGATGGGCTGAAGGACCCGAATGTTGAAGTAGTCTAACAATGCTCTAAATGTCCTACTCAGACATCTATAGCTCATGCATAACTGCAGAGTTGTGGAAAGCTAACTGCTTTGTTTTTCTAATTGAAAAACTGTAGAGCTGGGCTTAGTCAGATTTACTCTTACGTGATCAGTCCCCGGATCTTCATAGGGAACCTACCGATTTCCTTATCTTAGTAAACACTGTGCAAGCAGAGTACTACCAATTCCTTAAGCCATGTTCGTATCCACTCGGATTTATACTGCTGTTCTGGGAAATTCTTTGTCTTATGAGCAATTCTATAAAGACTGGTGTTCGACCCAAAACTACATGAAAGTGCACGTTGTCGTACAAGTAGTAAAGTGGCTTTATTTTAAGCCAAGTATCGATCCCACAGGGACTGAACAACGGTATTTATTAACTTAAGCGTCAGTGAACGATATCTCATGAATGTAGACAAACAAATAAATAATGTTTTATGAGTTAAGGTCACTAAGTAATAAGAATCTAAGTCAAGATTATAATTTGAGTCTGAACAATAGCAATGAACAAGTTGAGGTTAAGGCAGGCATGCAGGGATGTAATTTCTTAATTCACTTCAGTCAATCTTCTCTTCGGTTGCTAGTCAGGAATTAATTGCCAATGTATTGGATCTTTCGACTCCTATCCAATTAAAGAATCATTAAACCTTATTCTACATTTTTGTGATATAAGAATCTCATGCTCTAGCCATATATAACCGATTCCATAAATGACTAATAAGACTTTCAGATATATTTCTATTCTGAACGTAAATCAATTCTCAGTTTTCTCATCTAAGAAAAGATCATATCCTACCAATTCACATCTGTCCAATTTCTTTCCTTTTAAAAATCAAAATTAGATTTCTAAGATATACATTAACGTTGGCCAAACAATAATGCAGTAAAACAAGAATTGATAGAACAACCATTGAAGAGAAGGTGAAAACTGAATTGATTAATAATTACATTCCTCTACAATTATCCTTAACCTCAGCAAGAGATGAATTAGCCACTCATTTGTGGATTAAACATCTTCAAATAAGTAAATTCATACAAGCAATTGAAACTAAAGAGAAAAAGGAAGAGAATAACCCTAAATTTTCATCCTCTCAACTGCCTGTTGCTCAACCAAGTCAGAATGTTTAAAATAAAACCTAAGTGTGCTATTTATACTATTGAGAATTTTTCCCGGAATAACAAGCAACGTGGCATGGAGTGTATCGCGGAGCACTCCCTCCATGCCACGGGGATATCGCGGACCCTCACTGGAAATCGACTCCCAGGTAATTGCACCTCAACGTGGCACGGCTTGTATCGCGGAGCCTTTCCTTCGTGCGACGGTGCTATCGCGCACCTTCACTGGAACTTGACAAAAATAATTCATCTAGGTAGAATGCCTCCGCGATGGCAGCGTGACACGGCGCCATCGTGGAGCACTTATTTTTGCCACTTTCCCTTGTCAACATCCACTTTTTGCTTCCAAGTCCATTCCCGCACTTCACCAACATATATATTAGCTTCCAAAATTTCCTTTTACCTGCAAAACAACACTAATCATGTTGGTTAGTATAAATTCACATTTATCAAAGAATCACATGAGAATATACACATAATAATAGATAAACAAGTTGAAATGAAGCATTTGAGTATCACTTGGGCACTAAATTCTGCCCAAGATCACTTACCCCACACTTAAAACCTTGTTGTTCTCGAACAATACTTTCACATCTCATGCAATTGAAACCCACGCATAGCTAATTTGGCTCGACCATTCAAGCTACGACTATACAAATTATTTAAGATAGCAAATCATCAAGAAAACATGCATGGTTTCATCAATACAATGAAGCAAACCACATTAAGACCTCCTAACCTCAAGAATCGATTCTCGATCTTGGAAAACTCATGTAAATCAACTGATCAAGACATCCGACACGAAATTTTATCTCTCGTCAAGCATGTGCCCTCACAACACAAGAGGATTACCCCCTTTGCCATTAGAAGATTTTCCGAGCACTACATGTAGGGGTAATGAATACGATTTCGCTCTCTCTCCCAAAGAATTCACATGCATCATGTCATGAACCATAAGCTTGCCTCTAGTGTTTTACTCCACTAATATAAGGAAGCGTGATGTAAGATCACGTAGGACTTAATGGGTTGTAATGTAAGCTAAGGAACTAGTAAATATTGGGTTAACCAATAATAGCAACTAGCTTCCCTAAGCGCTTTTCAATACATCCCACCTTCAGTACGGGCATTGCTTCCTCCTCCATCCTCTCATTCCTGAGTTTTCTTCTTTGTTTTATTCCCATTTCTTTAAGCACACTTGACTTACTAGCAAAGTGTAGTTATGCATCTTTATTTTTTTCTCGTTCATGGATTTTCTTACTCTCTACTATTAATTGATCATTTTTCACAAGTGCACCTTTGACCTTTTCTTTAGCTTTCACGACTTCCGCTTTCCTTCTGGTTCACACTTCTCACTCCTTTACACTTTGGGAAAAATTGTTTTTCTTAAGCGCTTAAGGGTTTTGGATCAAATTCACGGCTAATAAAAAGAAGGGATTAAGCTCGGTTTGTACCTCTCAAAGAATAGGCTAAAGGCTCAATGGGGCTAACTAGGATATAACAGTCAAGGTAGGTATGATAAGGGAGAAACTTTCGGTTTATTCCAAAAAATGCCTACATACTTTCCTACAATCCACATCCTTCATTCGTCTAGTATACACACCAGGAAAGTTCTAGACACTTCATAATAGCATGGAATAATCGAAACCTCACCTCACACTCATTGCACATACTCAACTCAAAACATATTCATCTACTCTTCAATCAGCTAATTACAAGAATTCACTATTAAGCCTTGATCACACCGAATCGAATTCTATGGCCTAGGTATCTCAACATGTTTAACACATTTGCATGCTTTCAGACAAATCACCTTTGCATCTTAATATCATGTACAACACGTAACAAGAATTCCGAACCATTAATTAGCGACACGTTTAGGAAACAAACAAAAGAAAGAAGAAAAAGAAAAAAACTACTCCTATCGACTACATTTCCCTTAAGACGGTCGTCATCCATCCATCATAGGAAACAGTCGCTGTCTACGATATCGGTTCAATGGGACTATTCTCGGGAAAAGCACCAAAAACAAAAACCGAGAAACCCAACATAAAACATTTAACAAAAAATTTCGATAGAAAAAGATAAAAATATAATTTGAAAAATATTTACACATCATACACAATAGCAACACAACAACAGCTCAAGATTCATTAAAACACCAACATTAATTACAGAACACGAAACACAGATTCACAAGGTCACATTTAGCACAAGCACAACAAACATAAACAAAACATAAACAAAATAGCTAGCACCTAACTACTCCCACCCCACACTTAAGCCTAACACTGTCCCCAGTGTTCACATAATTTCAAAATATCACAAAGGGGGGTGAAACTCGCTGATCAATCAAAGTATTCAACTTCTTCATCAGGTGCCAGTGCTTCGTCCCCCATGTCAGAATCGCCCTCGCCGTCCTCGTCCGACTCAACATATGAGTCCTCTCGGCGTGTCTCCTCATCGGTAAGGACGTCATCATCTACGGGCTCCAAAAATGTGAGCCCCACTCTGCATAAAGCTCGGGCATTCTCGTTGAATGGGTAATCAAACTCGAGCTGCCACAGCTCATCCTCCGTTGCGGGCCGTCCTCTGATTTCCAGCTACAACATCTGCATCCCGTACATGCGGGCCATGTACTGATCATCCCGAGCATGTCGCTCGACTAGTGTGAGCACCGGCCCATAAGTAGTGTCAGGTGCCTTGGTTTTGGTGACATCCAAGGCACGCCTATCGATCTGAGGGATGTAATCTAGGGCCTCCTTCTCAATATTGTGGCCCCTCAGGAACGTGGTAAGCAAACCACCAAACCCGTATCTATGCCCCTTATCCAGTTGGGCTCTCTTCATGGCGGAGATGATCGCCGCCGTAACATTGATTTCCAACCCCTTCATTAGGGCATACACTAAGAAAACTCTATCTTGGGTGACATCTGTCATGTGCACCCCCGGGATCAAGCATGAAAAAACAATCTTCAACCAAATCTGGGCCTCCCTGTTCATCTGAGAATAGGGCAATGTCTGATGGTAGCCCCTCTCCTTGTTCCTACCCCACTTGCCTGTCGATCGGGCTCCACATAAGGTGCGTCTGATGTTCGCATAGGGTGGAGTGATGTTAAGCTGACGAAGGACATGAGCGTCTGTGTCCCGCGCCCCCAGGATTGCATTCAAGTAGTGGGGCTCAAATGTGACAACCTGTCCTCTGATTTTTATGGTGTGGCTGCGTAAGGTCGGGTTCCAATTGACATAGAACTCCCTGATAAGATGGAGATTGCACTCCCTTGGTTCTTCGAAAATGAAGTTTAGCCCAGCGGTGTCAATCCTGTGTACAATCCGCGGGAATTCAAGTGCCAGTGGTTCCCGTGCTATCTGCTCCTCCGGGAAGTATTTGGTTTCTTTATGTTTTGCATACCACTTCTTCCCCTCATAAGTCACCCATCTGGTTCCGTATTGCCGGCGTTGACCTCTAGGAATCGCTGGTGCTGCTAGAACCGTTGTCCCCAATCTTACCATCTTTCTGCTGGCACCCGATATGGATGCGCCCTTGCCCTTGTCTTGTCGGCTTGACATTGTTCCTGTACATTCAAAAATACAGTCTCAATGTTATTCAATTCATAATTAGCTACAACTAAGGTTGGGTTTAATTGGATCACCCCACACTTAGTCTTAAGCCACAATCAACACAATTCGACAAGACATTCCTGCTTTTGCCATTCTGAGCATTCAACGTGCTTAGTGCATTCATATAATTCGATGGGATAATTACTTTGTACTACTCAGAACTCGTACAATGAATAAAAATTTCTCCATCAATTCAATTACATCATCATTAGCACTTTACAATTTTTTTTCACAACAACCTATGTAATTCTCCATTTGCATTCTCCCGAAAATCCCTCTTCTAACTTAGCATATTCAACATCAATCACACTACATTTCACTTCACCCAACATACAAAACCTAGTTTATCAACATTTCAATGCATTTAGTCTTCTTCCTATTCAATCCTCAACCCTAGCTATCAATTTCGCAAGAATTTCAACAAAACATGCAATCATTGAGTTAATCTACTCAAAATGATACTATGAACATCATTCAATCATAACTCAATTGATTTCAAGCTTATTTCTCACTTAGGGCAAGGTTTTACTAGAAAACATGTTCAAGAATAAAAAATTTGAGCAATGATAAGGAAAAATTGAAGAACATACCTTTACTTCGATCAAATGGAAGAAAACTCGGAGGAAGTTGATCACTAAGTCCATGTCACGTTGGGGGAGAAGGGGATTTTGGGTGTGGGTCGCGGAGGAGTTGAGAAAGTAGGAAAAAAATGAAGGAAATTGGGGTTTAAAAGAGGTTTTTTGCGCGGGTTACCCGGTGACCCGGCATAAAATAACCCTCAACGTGTCACGGAGGGTAACATGGAGCACTGCCCCCTTGACACGGAGCCATCGTGCAGGTATTCTGGAAATTTTTAAAAATCCGAAATACACCTCAACGTGTCACGGAGGGTAACGCGGAGGCGCTCCTCCGTGACACGGAGCCATCACATAGGCTCACTTGTATGTGCCAATTTTTATTTTCTTACCTTGATTTTTTTCCTTTGCGCGTTTTTGTATTTTTTCCCTCCGTTCCACCTGAAAATCATTTCACCACAAAAAATTGGTTAGAGATCATAGGTTGCAATGCAACAATTTTTCTTTTTCTTTTTCTTTGTTTTTCTTTATTCTTTTTTTTTTCCAAATAATTCTACTCTTCTATTACAACACATTCACGAGTTGTATCCCGTGCAGCGCCTGATTTACCATCGCGGCTCGATGCTACTCATTCTCAATCATCCTCTAGAGTGATGGACGTCTTCTCTCAAATAACGTCCTCACCCCAATAATGCTTACGTCGTTGCCCGTACACCACAAATGTGGCACTTCTATCTTCTTGCCACAACTCCACTGCCTCGTGTGGGGTCATTCTCACCACTTCAAACAGTCCTAACCACTTGCACCGCAACTTACCTGGAAAAAGCTTCAACCTTGAATTAAATAACAATACCTTCTGCCCCGGCTCAAAGATCCGATGCACCGTATGCCTGCCGTTCCACCTTTTAGTTTTCTCCTTGTAGCATTTGGCACATTCATAGGCATGCAACCGAAACTCATCTAGTTCGCTGAGTTGCATCAACCTCTTCTTCCCGGCTAGCTCCAGATCCTTGTTCAGCTTTCTCACAGCCCAAAAAGCTCAATGTTCCAGCTCCACAAGCAAATGACATGCCGTTCCATAGACCAATCTGTATGGAGAAGTCCCAATGGGTGTCTTGTATGTAGTTCTATAAGCCCACAACGCATCATCAAGTTTGCTTGACCAATCAATTCGTTGTGCATTCACTGTCTTCTGTAGAATCTGCTTTATCTCACTGTTTGACACCTCCACTTGCCCACTAGTTTGGGGATAATACGTTGTTGTTACCTTGTGGCTCACCCCATACTTAGCTAGCAAGTTCTTGAAACTCGCATTTACAAAATGAGCCCCTCCATCACTGATAATAGCTCGGGGTGTCCCGAACCTGGTGAAAATTTACTTTTTCACAAATTTCGTCACCACCTTGTTGTCATTCTTTGGGCAAGCTGTTGCCTCAACCCACTTAGATACATAGTCAACTGCTACCAAGATGTAACGATTACAAAATGACGGTGGAAACGGGCCCATGAAGTCTATTCCCCATACATAAAAAATCTCCACTTCTAATATCTGCTGCAGTGGAATTTCCTGTCTTCTACCAATTGTACCTGTTCTTTGACATCTATCGCACATTTTTACGTATGCTATAGAATCTGTGAATAGTGTAGGCCAAAAGAAACCTGACTGTAACACCTTGTGAGCTGTCCGCTCGCCTCCGTGGTGTCCTCCATACAACGATGAGTGACAACTCCTCAATACTTCTGCAATCTTGCTCTCTGGGATGCATCGTCTCATCACTTGATCCGGTCCCTACTTAAACAAATACGGCTCATCCCATATGTAATAACTGCAATCATGTCTCGACTTCTTTCTTTGCTGAGTCGTAGCCTCTGGTGGGTAGACTCCACTTACCAGCAAATTCACAATGTTTGCATACCAAGGGAATTCAGCTTCCGTTATTGCCAAAAGCTGCTCATCTGGGAACTCTTCTTTGATAATATCACCTTCCTTTATATGCAATCGGCTTTCCAATCGCGATAGGTGATCTGCCACTTGATTCTCGCTCCTCTTTCTGTCCCGAATCTATAGGTCAAACTCTTGTAGCAACAATATCCATCTGATTAGTCTGGGCTTTGTATCCTTCTTATTAAACAGATACTGAATTGCTGCATGATCAGTATACACCACTACTTTAGAACCCATCACGTAGGACCTGAATTTACCAAATGCAAACACCTATGCTAGCATCTCCTTTTCCATGACTGTATAATTGACTTGGGTTGCGTCAAGTGTTTTGCTTGCATAATAAATGGAATGAAAACTTTTATTCCTCCGCTTCCCCAATACAGCTCCTACAACCACGTCACTTGCATCACACATTAATTCAAACGGTTGCTCCCAATCCGGAGAAATGAGAATATGCGCTTCTACCAGCTTTTGTTTTAACTCCTCGAATGCTTTAACACAATCCTCGTCAAACTCGAACTTCACCTCTTTTCTAGCAACCGGCATATCGGTCTAGAAATTTTAGAGAAGTTCTTGATGAACCGTCTGTAGAACCCTATATGTCTGAGAAAACTACGAACACCCTTCACTGACACTGGTGGTGGTAGCTTTTCGATCACTTCGATCTTTGCACGATCGACTTCCAACCCCTTGCCTGACACCTTATGGCCAAGGACGATACCCTCCTTGACTAAAAAATGACATTTCTCCCAGTTGAGCACCAGGTTAGAGTCTTCACATCGAGCTAGCACCCTGTCAAGATTCTGCAAACATGTAGCAAACAAATTACCGAAAATAGAAAAGTCATCCATAAATACCTCGAGAAAATCTTCCACCATATCGTGGAAGATCGCCATCATGCATCTCTGGAATGTGGCTGGTGCATTGCGCAGACCAAATGGCATCCGCCTGAAAGCATATGTCACATAAGGACATGTAAAAGTAGTCTTCTCCTGATCTTCCGGTGCTATGGCTATTTGATTATAGCCAGAATATCCATCAAGGAAACAATAATACTCTTGACCTGCCAACCTGTCCAATATCTTATCAATAAATGGAATAGGATAATGATCTTTCCTCTTGGCCTCATTTAGCTTCCTGTAATCCATGCAAATCTGCCAGCCTGTGACTGTGCGTGTGGGAATCAGCTCATTTTTTTCGTTGGTGACCACGGTCATCCCTCCTTTCTTTGGAACACACTGAACTGGACTAACCCATTCACTATCTGAAATGGGATACACCACACCTGCATCAAGCCACTTGATCACTTCCTTCCTAACTACATCCTTCATCACCGGATTCAACCTCCGCTGATGTTGCACAGTTGACTTGGATCCTTCTTCCATAAAAATCTTGTGTGTGCAAAAAGCTGGATTAATTGCTCTGATGTCCGACATTTGCCAACCCATTGCTTTCTTCCGCCTCTTGAGGACCACCAATGCATCTCTGACTTGTGCCTCTGTCAGTTCTGTGGAAATGATGACTGGCAAGGTGTCATCTTCCCCCAAAAATACATATTTCAGATGTGGAGGCAATGTCTTCAACTCTAATTTTGGTGCCTCCTCAATTGATGGTTTTGGCAATGGCTCCAAGGACCTTATCAATGGCTGAAAATCTTGCTTCTTGGGAAACCATTTTGGCTCGTTCAGCATCAACACCATCTCATACGTAGCACTGTCTCCAAAATGATCAGAGCCCACAAAGCTCTCTCCAATGGGTCCTAAGAGTCAACAATCTGCAGAATTGATTCCTTATTTAGAACATTGATCGCTGATAGCTCCTCATAGATGGCCGGTAGCTTTATGACCTTGTACACATCAAAAACCTCTACTTTATCATGTGCTCACATAGTTAGCTGCCTAGCAGCCACATCAATCAACGCTCGCCCGGTTGCCAAGAAAGGATGTCCCAAAATAAATGGGACTTCCGCATCCTGCTCGAAATCCAAGATAATAAAATCCACCGGGAAAATTAGGGAGCCTACTTGCACTAGTAGATCCTCTACAATGCCATCTGCTCTGGCCAAAGAACGGTCAGCTAGCTGCAAGATCGCAGTAGTTGGTCTAGGGCTGCCTAGCCCCAACTTCTTGAACACCGATGTCGGCATCAAGTTTATGCTTGCTCCCAAATCACATAATCCACGAGCTCGAATACTTTTCCCAATTGTAATCTGAATGGTAAAGCTCCCAGGATCCTTGAGCTTTGTCGGCAACCTGTTCTGTATTTCGGGAGGTGCACTCCTCAGTAAGCGCCACCGTAGCATACTCCGTCAATCTTCTTTTGTTTGCTACGATGTCCTTGATATACTTTGCATATTTCGGCACTCCCTGCAAAACATCAACTAGAGGTAAGTTAATATGTACCTATTTCAGCACTTCCATGAATTTCTTAAAGCAAGCTTCTTCCTTGTGCTTCTTTAATCTCTGAGTGAACGGAGGTGGTGGTCTTTCTATCTCAGCTGCCTTTTCCTGCCCCCTCACATCATCATGTTCCCCATCTTTTTCCACTACTCCAGATTGCTGAGGTGGTCTTTCTGGTTCCACCTCCTTAAGTTGAATGCCACTCCTTGTTGTAACTGCATTGACCTGCTTGGGATTTGGGTCAGTATCACTCGGTAGCCCTCCTCTGGGCCTGGTGTTTTGAGCTTCAGCCAACTGTCCAAACTGGTATTCTAATGCCTTTGTAGCTAACTGCTGATTTTTCATGTGAGCCGATAATTTCACATAATCAGTCTGCATTTGCGCTTGGTTAGCTATAATTATTTTGAACATATCCTCAATGTTGTTGGGTGGTGGGGGAGGTGCATTGTTTCCTCTGTATTGAGACTAAAAATTCTAATGCCCCCTTGATTTCTCTGCACGCCCTGATTCGAACTCTGTCCTTGATGGTTATTACTCCCCCAAGAGAAATTTTGCTGATTCCTCCAATTTGAGTTGTAATTGTTGCCATACTGTTGATTATTATTCCTCTGGGAGTTCCCAACAAAATTCACCGAGTCTGGATTTGCACCACAACACTTAGCTGAGTGTTCACTACTCCCACATACTTCACACCATACCTGATGAACTGCATTTACTGGTGCTTGTGCTTGATTCAAGTTCATACTGCTGAAGTGGGTGTTGAGTTGATTTTGCAACACAGCTATCTGTGCAGCAATAGTTGTAAAACTATCCACCTCAAAAACTCCTGCAGCTTTCCTTGTTCCTCCTCGAGTTGAATCTGCATTCCATTCTGGATTTCCCTATGAAATACGGTTTAACAAAGTGTAGAGCTCCTCATAAGTCTTCTCCAATGCCTGCCCACTAGCTGCTGAATCTAACAGAATTTTAGTATGTAGTTCCAAACCCTCAATGAATGTATGCACCAACACATCGTTAGACTGGTGATGGTGAGGACAATCCCTTAGCATTGACTTGAACCTCTCCCAAGCTTGATACAAATTCTCACCCTCTCTCTGTTTAAAACTTAGAATCTGACTTCTAAGTCTAGCTGTCTTCCCAGATGGAAAGAATCGTATCAAAAACTTTCTGGCAAGATCATCCCAAGTGGTGATAGAATTAGGTGGTTCAGCTTTCAACCACCTCTTTGCTTACCCCAATAATGAGAATGGGAATAATGTAAGCCTCACATAGTCGGATGAAACTCCAGCGGGAATGTAAGTGTCACTTATCTCCAAAAAGTTTTGGAGATGTTGTTGTGGATCTTCATGAGGGAGACTTGTGAATTGCCCACTGGTGTGCAACAACTGCACCATGTTCCGTTTAAGCTCGAACCTCCCTCCTGGCTCTGGTCTGCAAATACTAGATGTAACATTATTTGCATGTGGGATTGCCACTTCACGGACCGGCCTTGCTGCCATCTCCTCGGGCACAAAAACTGCCCTTACAAGTGGTGGATTATGTTGCTGCTCCAGAATTGCCTGTCTTAGCAACTGAAGCTTCTTCTCTAGAACTTCCCGTCTTTGGCGATGAAATTGTCTCTCCGGCTCTATAAATGAATCCACCAACCCCTTATCTCTTGCCAGCGTTCAGAAAAAAATTCAATACTTGCAAGAGAAAGACTAAGATCAAGTTGTCAACACTTATATTGAATTTGTAAACTAACACTAAGAAATTAAATTTACCAATTGCCAGTCCCCCACAATGGCGCCAAAAACTTGTTCGACCCAAAACTACACGCAAGTGCACGTGGTTGTACAAGTAGTAAAGTGGCTTTATTTCAAGCCAAGTATCGATCCCACAGGGACTGAACTATGGTATCAATTAACTTAAGCGTCAGTGAATGATATCTCTATGAATGCAGACAACCAAATAAATAATGTTTTATGAGTTAAGGTCACTAAGTAATAAGAATCTAAGTCAAGATTATAATTTGAGTCTGAACAATAGCAATGAGCAAGCTGAGGTTAAGACAGGCATGCAGGGATGTAATTTCTTAATTCACTTCAGTCAATCATCTCTTCGGTTGCTAGTCAGGAATTAATTGCCAATTGATTTGATCTTTCGACTCCTATCCAATTAAAGAATCATGAAACCTTATTCTACATTTATGTGATATAAGAATCTCTTGCTCTAACCATACATAACCGATTTCATAAATGACTAATAAGACTTTCAGATATATTTCTATTCTGAACGTAAATCAATTCTCAATTTTCTCAACTAAGAAAAGATCATATCCTACCAATTCACATCTGTTCAATTTCTTTCCTTTTCAAAATCAAAATTGGATTTCTAAGATATAGATTAACATTGGCCAAACAATAATGCAGTAAAACAAGAATTGATAGAACAACCATTAAAGAGAAGATGAAAACTGAATTCATTAATAATTACATTCCTCTACAATTATCCTTAACCTCAGCAAGAGGTGAATTAGCCACTCATTTGTGGATTAAACATCTTCAAATAAGTAGAATTCATACAAGCAATTGAAATTAAAGAGAAAAAAGAAGAGAATAACCCTAGAATTTTCGTCCTCTCAACTGCCTACAACCCATGTTCTTGCTCAACCAAGTCAGAATGTTTAAAATAAAACCTAAGTGTTCTATTTATACTATTGAGAATTTTTTCCCGAAATAACAAGCAACGTGACACGGAGTGTATCGCGGAGCACTCCCTCCATGCCGCGAGGATATCGCGGACCCTCACTGGAAATCGGCTCTCAGGTAATTGCACCTCAACGTGGCACGACTTGTATCGCGGAGCCTTGCCTCCGTGCCACGGTGCTGTCTTGCACCTTCACTGGAACTTTACATAAATAATTCATCCAGGTAGAATGCCTCCGTGATGGTAGCATGACACAGCACCATCGCGGTGCCCTTATTTTTGCCACTTTCCCTTGTCAACCTCCACTTCTTTCTTCCAAGTCCATTCCCGCACTTCACCAACATATATATTAGCTTTCAAAATTTCCTTTTACCTGCAAAACAACACTAATGATTTTGTTTAGTATAAATTCACATTTATCAAAGAATCACATGAGAATATACATATAATAATAGATAAACAAGTCGGAATGAAGCATTTGAGTATCACTTGGGCATGAAATTCTGCCCAAGATCAACTGGACTTCTTCTAGGACTTTGTATCTGAATATCTTACGGGAACTGGCTGAGGTACTAGTCCGTCACTGACTACTAATGTGGACCCTTCTTGGGGTACCCATGGGTTTGTCTGACTGGGACGGCTGGCTGGCTTACGGGGTGTTCTACATGATAGCTGCTAGGTCGACTAAGACTAACTCTCGCCTACAAGGCTGGAAAAACAATGTATGACCACTTAACATACTGGAGAACTCTGGTGTTGCTAACCTATAGGATAGGCTTACTCGGTCTCTATTTCTAGTTCTGGCACATGCGATAACGTTACTAGTCTTTGGGGATACTTCCGTACTAATACAGGCACCAGCTGGTTGTTAGACCGTCTAACTGTGCTCGTATCATCTAACCCCCTAATTCAGGCTACTAACTCTTGTGAGCTTCTGAATTCTAAATCTGGCAACAAGCATATAAGTCCATTAACTCAATAAACTGAGAATTGAGAAAGTTTCTACGGCTTCATACATGAATCACACTTAACCTGCCCCTTTTTTGGTGAGGGGTCTTGCAGTACGATCCGTATATACTTCCTAGCAGCTAACCAGAATCTGTGTGATTGTAACCCCTTTTGGCAGCTACTCACAGCATATCTGATGTCTATATATATATATATCAACAACTACGTACAATACATACTTAATTTTTTGTAGTAATACATAATCTCTTACACACTTTACTGAATTTCATACTGCACGTGATATACTGCTTCTACAGTCTAATGATATCTCCGGTCCTCTTGCACCATTTTATTAGATTTTCGTCCCATTCTGGAAGCAACAAACACATGCACTTTAGCTATGATCTTCTATTTGAAATTTTGCCACTCTTACAACGTGGGGTCAACATCTGAACCTTGTGGTCTTACTTGGCATTATATTAAGGACCCGTGACTATTTGTTGAACCTTGTCTCTAGGCCACACTAGATTAAAGTCTCCGGGTCGGCACCCTCTTACCTTCTCCTTAGGCGGACGTACCGCAACATTCTAAACTACAATATTACTATCTCTTAACTGTCAGTCCGAGGCTTAGTCCTTAATACACGATATTCTCTCAATCTAGAGGTGATTCTAATTTCCCCTAAAAAAATCTGGTATTCATGCTTTTTCCCCTTATCTTGCTTAAGCTGAGCATTTGGGGTTCAAGGTACCTGCCTTACATTGTCAATAAGGTTACTGGTCAAGTCTCAACCTATACTTCTTCTGGCTTGCAGTCAGACCCATCTGATTCATATGACCTCCTTACCTTTCAATATCACAACTGAAATCATAACTGTTATCTTGCAGGTATATCCTATCGTTTTTAGCGTGTTATGGAGGACTTAGCCTTTTTCTGACTCGAACATAACTATTACTAGGAGTTCATCACTGAAAGTTCTTTTACATCCACTTTGAGTAAGCTGGTAGTCTCACTCGCTCTTGTGACTTGTTACCGTGAAGGTCTGCACAACTTACGTAACCATAGGGGCTCCTTACTCTTTTTAACACTTTCTGGAATCAACCAATCCATCTTCACTTACTGCTTACTTTGGGAAACATCGCCTCAATCCTTATGCCCCTTTGCTATATTGGAATCAAAACTAAGAGGTAGGAACTTACTGCAACGAAACAAAAACATGGAACTGCACCACATCTGAAAGGATGGAGGTGGAAATCCTGCATTTCCCTCTCTCTCTCACATCTATCTGATAATCTAATATTATATGTCACCTTAATCAAATCTTACATATCTTAACAAATAAATCAACTAGTATATACGCTATGCTTCTGACTCCCTATTCTGAAGTTATAGAAATATACTAGGGATGGTACCGATAGTGGTATCACATTGGGAGGTCCCTAATACCTCCTCCTGCTGCTGTAGTTACCCTGCAACTTACTGGTGCCCTCTCCTGCTGCTATATCCAATCTTCTGCCTATGATAGGGTGTCGCTGATCTGACTTTGTATCTGTAACCAAAGAGTATGATAAGTTTTAGGGACTCAACCCTATACTGTACTGCTCTACAGCACGACTAAATAAGAAGAAAGAGTAACCATCCTATCATGCCTTGCAGCCTCCAGCCTATAGTATGTGGTGCACAACACATCCATAGAAAAGACTCTACTTAGCACGGCTTGCAGACTCCCTGGGATATGACCTGCTCTGATACCCAGTTTGTCACGCCTCGCCTTGGGAGGCATGACTGGTACCTGGTACCCTACTAAGACCTAGACTGCTGGACGCTGAGCCTATGCACTTCTGGTGCCAGACTGGCTCTATCTTTGGGTTCATGAAAACGACGGGCTATACAACGGCTGTAAATACAGCCTCCAGCTGACTAGGCCCATAGACACCTGTAAGAAAACAACAGCTAACCAGAACAACAGTAGTATAAAGGAACCTATGCGGGCCGAAAAGGCCACCATGTTGTCTAGTTATTTTTGAATTCGAGAAAACAAGTGCTAAACTGCTACGTGACCGACAATGTCACCGCTACCAGCTGAATAAGGCCCCACACGACCATTATAAACAAGCTAAAACATACACAAGGCCTCACACAATCGGTACAACGAACCACAGGGGATACACAATCTGCAAACCTCTAAGAATACTGATAAGATGGTCGGGACAAGGCCCTGGCCTACCCATACTGTACAACAAAAGAAAAGAAATAAACCTCTAGTTGTCTAGCTTCGGATGACAGGAGCTGATGACTCTGCGGGCTGGCTGGAATTACAAGGGATTGACTCCTCGTCTATGAGTACCTACAGGCAAGTAATGCAGCGCCCCAAACGGGCGTCAGTACCACTAGTACCGAGTATAGAAGCAAAAATTGAACATAACTGAATATAAGCAATAGTACTAATAGTTTTAAATAGAAGAAAATAGCTAAGACTATCTGGGATGGTGAAATCTGAAATGAGCTTATCTGTACTGAAAGACAGGTGAAAGTCATACCTGTTGCTGCGGCATCTTGCTATTTATTTAATCTAATAAATAACATACATATATATATATATGTATATAACAAACAAGGACCGATACCAGCCCCCATAAGTAGGAAGGTGCCAACCAACATGCAATCTATATACCCCTACCCGGGTCAAAACCATCCAAAAATAAATCACTCCACCCGCCTACTAACTACGAGCACCTCTACCGCCCCCCTTGGGTATGCAGCTCGGGATATGGCCTCTAATTATAACTGTGTTTGAGTTCAGAGGACTCCTGTAACTGTAAACTATAATCTGTATCTGTATCTGTATCTGTAATCTGCCCCCTAGGCGCAAGCGCTCGACAGGGTAAGCTATAATGCTATGCTGATCATCCTGTTATGGGGAATACTGCATCCCATCTTCATCTTACTACGGATGGCATGCCACTCCTTGGAGTGACGAATCTTCACCCTCTGGCGGGCGAGTCGACAGAGTTATTAACCATGGGCGGCGAGGACGCTCTAAGGGTGCCCTCATAGCACAAACAGGTCTCAACAAACAATAATAATCACATATAGCAAGCATGTTCAATCTGAAAACACTATCCATGTTTTGATATTCTATTCGAAATCTCTTTTCTACATTAAACTAATTTTTTTACTGAGCTAACTGTATCTGAAATAATATATGGCTGTCTGATACTAATTTACTGACTTTTATTTTGAATATAGCATAATAACATAAAACATGCTTGTTGGATTCACACTGGACTCAATACTCGACTTCTGGATTCTTTCTTCTAGAATTCACTCTATTTTCTATACTAGGATTACTAACTTGCCGAAGGAACAGGCTTCACATACCTCAATTTCTGATTTCCCGGCTAACTGGTGTAATTCGGCCAATATTCTGCTATTTCTTCCATCTGCATTCATATTTATAACAATTAGGACTAAATTCAACAATATCCTATAAGAAAACATCACTTTTAATATATATATAGCCCAAACTATTGACTTATCGAAAAATGACCGAAAACTGGCTATTTCTCGAATGTCCAGAAGGGAGAAATACTCACTTTAGGGCTTGGAGTACATTGACACTAATTTGGAGCAATTCCACTTACCTTAGTTCGGTAGGACGACGGTTCGCCGACCGAATTTCACGAAACTAAACCCGTACGAATGCTCCTTGCTGCTTAATACCTCACTACCCAAGGTTATACCAAGTTTGGACCGCGTATAATAGCGTAATCAAAGGAAATTCCTTCAAAATCCTCGAGCCCTCTGTTTTCCTTCATTCTCTCTGTTATTCTCTGGAAATTTATGAGAATTTTATAAAAAAAACGAAGTGGAGGGGTTTATATACTTGGGCCTGGACAAGGCCTCTGTGACACGCCGGCATCACGGAGGCCCTCCTTCCGTGGCACACTGCCATCGCGGAGGGGTTCTGCCCTAGCTTCTCCCACGGTGGTTCGATGCAATGTTCGTCCGGTGTTCCCCCGGGCCTTTTCCTAGCATGTATGACACTCTAAAACTCTTAACCAACATGCGAATAGGCCATCTACATGTCTTGAATTTATGAGGTGTAACACGAACCGTCCTTCTTCCATACAAATAACACTGGGGCACTCCATGGAGACTTGCTCGGTATAACAAAGCCTTTATCTAATTGGTCCTTCAACTGATCCTTCAACTCTTTTAGCTCGGCTGGAGCGATCCTATAAGGAGGGATGGATATAGGCTGCGTATCGGGTAGAAGGTCGATACCAAAATCAATCTCCCGCTCGGGAGGGACACCTGGCAAATCATCGGGAAAGACCTCTAGATTCTCACGCACCACCGAAACTGACTGGATAGTCGAGGTCTCGGACACAACATCCTTAACCCTAACTAGATAGTACATGCAAGCATTAGAGATCATCTTCCATGCCATAAGATATGAAATAAATCGACCTATTTGTACAACTGAGCTACCCTTCCACTCCAAAACTAATTCACCTGGAAAACGAAATTCCACCGCACGGGTCCTAAAATTTACAAAAGCATAACATGCATATCAACCAATCCATGCCAAGAATAATATCAAAGTTGGTCATGGCTAACTCTACAAGGTCTGCAGAGGTGACTTTATGCTATATAGTGATCGGGCGTCCTCTATACACCTGCCTAGCTACAATTGAATCACCGATAGGAGTAGAAACCGAAAATGGTTCGGACAGAGTCTGGGACTAACTCCAAAGCTACTAGCAACGTAAGGGGTCACAAAAGACAAAGTAGCTCCCAGATATAGCAAAGCATAAACATCATTATGAAAAACACGCAACATAGCAGTGACCACATCCGGGGTGACCTCCTACTCCTAACAGGGTGCTAAAGAATAAAACATGTTTTGACGCTGACCGCCGGCTGAACTGGTCGAGGCACCCTGCTGAGGGGGTCGTGCTACTGGGGTGGCAAAACTAGCTGCTGGCATACGAGCTCCACCGGCTCTTGATCTAGCTGAAGGGCAATCCTTGAGTCTGTGTTAGGGTTTGCTGCACCCGAAAAAAGCATCTGAGCCAATTAGGCACCTCTCAGGGTGATTCTTTCCGCACCCCGCACAAACTGAGAAAGTGCGCTCCCCCTAAATGCTACCCTGGCCTCTCGAATTTGAAGCCCTGCTCCTCTGATCCCCTATGAATCTAGATGGTGTGCTAGCCTATGATGGGGCTGGAACAATCGACCTGTGCTGGGACTGCTGACGCTGTCCACCGCTGACCTGACCTGAGAAGTCCCGTAACTGTCTGTCCTAGACCTCTTGGCCTCTCTCTACCTCTGATATACAAACTCCATTTACTGATCATGCAACAATATATTGGGAAAATATATGTCCCGGTGCAACATGGCGATCCTACAATCCTTATCCAAGTAGTCCTCCACCCCATGCACAAATTGACTCACTCGAGTCCTCCGGTCTGCCACCAACTCGGGTGCATATCTAGAGAGTTGGGTGAACTCCAATGCGTATTCTTGAACCGACATGTCACCCTTCTTCAAGTTGACAAACTCAGCTTCCTTTTGCTCCCTCAGCTCTTGAGGGAAGAATAGATCAAAGAATGCAGTATGGAACTCTTCTCAACTGATAGGGCCTGTACCCATTTCCCTAGCATCTCTCCATTGTTTGAACCATATCTGAGCCACCCCCTTTAGCTGATAGGAGGCCAAATCAACACAATCTCCATTTGTCACCCCCATAACTTGGGTGATCTTAAGAATCTCCTCGATGAAATCATGTGGGTCCTCATCCACCTTGGACCCAAGGAATTCCGGAGGGTTCATTCTCAATAAGTCTCTAATACGAGCCGCTACTACTATTCCATTTTGTGGGATATGCGCAATAACCTACTGGTTGACCTGAGCAGTCAAGGCCTGCGCTAATATCTGGATAGCCACCTGAAACTCAGCGTGGGCAACTGGCTCTAGTGCCTGGGGCTCCTGAACAGGTGGGGCCTGCTGATGCCCATGATCATTTCCATCACCATGGCCTTCACTATTTCCATTCCTCCTGCCATTCATTCTTCTGGGGGCCATGATTCTTCAATCGCGATTAGCACGAATTAGAAGAATAGAAGGACTTTTCATCACACGACATAGATCATGAAAGAAGGGAACATTTCCTAAATGTCTCGTAGCCGCTTCTTCATAAGTGTGGTGTGCTTCAAACCCATGAAAAAGACTCTACTTCCCACAGCTTTTAGACGCCCTAGGACACTACAAACCTATTGCTCTGATACAAAGTTTGTCACGACCCCAACGTAGACCAGGATCGTAACACGGGATAAGGAACCCCCAAAGGCCCCAAGTCGATCCATGGCATAAACATACATCTACACTTCATTCATTGAGCGGAAAACATAAAAACATAGTGGAAACATAAACGTGGCATAGCATATCATGACATAAAAAATCACTAGACCCACACAGGCTAAGTACTACACACTGTCTGAAAGCCTCTACTACATATGATGGGTTGATGGGACAACACCCCCAACTAACCCGACAAGTACTGAAACATAAAGTAGCATGATTATCTGTCGAACAGCCCTCTGAACATGAGGACTAACCAGTAAGCTGAAAGTACACTCTAAAGGGAGTCTAGATATAAGGATGAACCTGAGAGCTGGAACCTGTATCATAAGACAATACAACATAGAAAGTATGTGGTCAGTACGTGAAATGTACCGAGTATGCAAGGTAAGTAAAATGGACATTTAAAATATATAAAAGCTCATAAATGATCATAAGAGTAGGACATCATGCTCATATTGTAAACATCATAACATAACATAAGGCTCAAGGTTTTTAAAACATTCATAATACAAACGTAGTCATAATCAAAGGAGAAAAGTTTTAATTAACATGACTTGAGAAAAAATACATAATCATAAACATGCATAAATCATGAGGAACAATGGGAGATTCTCTTAACTGAAATACCCCATATGAGCACACATGAAGTCCGACTTGTAAACCTAATCGGGAGGCGGTTCATACCTTGCCAAGGGTAGAAACATGAAAGTGTGATATCACGATGAAGAGGGCCAACTGGGCAGGGGACAATCACAGGGGGGAGGTCCCAACATACCTACGGTGGCACATAGTTGGTGAGATCTGGGGAAAAACCTGAGCCACGAACCTACTTAGTGTTCGATACTGCTCCCAAAATATATGTAGTTCTCATAGTATAATATGCATGAGTTCATGGGCTAGTAAAATCATAATAATCATAAACGTACTTGTACATATGTGAACTAGCCATGACATAAGGCCCGTGAGTCGGCCAAAACATATTTCATTAATCATAGGTTTCATATGTACTTGTACATCATGCATATAACTTGAGAATCATTAAATAATTATGGGTAATTGAATAAGTTCATATTTTAAATCGTAAATCACATTGGGCTCGTAAATATCATCAATTGAAGTAAGGATCATAAATCAATTTATCATGGATCATGCTTGGATAGGCTCAATTTAATGGAAATCGAAACCAACAATTAAATAATCAAAAAATTATAAAATTTAATCTAATTTCATAAAATATAATGTAAATCACACATTACAATCACCCACTTGTAAATCATTAGTTTTTCATATAATTGATTTAAAACCCCAATAGATTTGTTGTAAATTTTCATAGAGTACTAAGGGATGGGCATGGGTGTCAACGGAAACTCCCATTCATAACCCTACATACCTGAAAATAGCTAATTCTTACTCTCCCTTGAAAGCCCTAGAAGGAATTGAAAGGATTTCAAGAAGAAAGCCTTTAATCACCCTTTGATCACCTCTCTATACTCTTGCATACATGAATGAGGACCTAGAATAGATTATATCTTTAAAAAAACACACCTTTCATAGGATAAAATGACATAATTTAGGGTCTTATAGCATGGAAAAGTCAAAAATGACCTTAATGAATCTTCTCTGAAAACTATCCAGGTCAGTCCAACGGGTCGTACCAACGAGTCGTGGAAGCTACGATGGCTCGTGGTATGGCCCGTCATAAGTGCTGCTTAGAACTATGCTTCAGAATCGAACCATGGATAGATAGGATGACTTGTCCTTTGGTTTAACGGATCATTATGTCGACCGTTATTTGTCCCCT
Organism: Datura wrightii; assembly: GCA_035772735.1. Taxonomy (NCBI): domain Eukaryota; kingdom Viridiplantae; phylum Streptophyta; class Magnoliopsida; order Solanales; family Solanaceae; genus Datura; species Datura wrightii. The sequence goes on along the minus strand of JASDFA010000027.1, from coordinate 101,308,515 downwards.
TCACATAACTGAACCTCCTTACCACGAGCCTCACCACGACTCGTGGTTTCTTCCAACGAGTCGTGGTCTTGATCCGTTACATGCATTGGAAATCCTTGCAACCAAATGACTACTGGTGACCACGGGTCGTCACTTCTCACCACGAGTCATTGGATGACCCATGGTATCCCCAACTGCCAAGCCCAACCTTTTCTACGACTGCCAATAATGACTCGTTGTTCCAAGCAACAAGTCATTGCTTTTCCAGTTGTCTCCACTGCCACTAGGACTTCCCATCACCACGACTACGTACAACGACCTGTGGTTTGATACCACAAGTCGTTACGTCACTCATGCTGTGATATTTTTCCTAGTTTAACAGTTTTCAACTTTTAACTCTCGGGTCTACTCTTAGGCACTTTCGGGGTATTATAAAACCCAAATCAATGAATGCTTGAATCTTAACGTTGAGAGCTTCTGAAGGATTCGGAAGATGGGATTAAAAAAGAAGAAAAAGAGATAAAACTTTGCCTAAAAGTCACCTAAGAGAAGAAGAAATTAGCAAAAGGAAAAAACCTTGTATTCTTGTAATGTGATTTGAAAATTTGTTGGTTAAAACCTCGAGATTTCGCAGTGATTCGCCATAAATAATCACTCGAAATGGCCATACATGTCTTTGTTCCCAAACGATGGAGGTCAAAACTTTCCTCAAAATGAAGAAGAAGCCAAAATTGATTTCTACCATTTTAGGACGTAGGGAGAGAGAGAGACAATGTAGGGGAATGAAAAGTCACGATTGTTTGGAACAAAACTGAAAATCCTAGAATATTTTAAGCTTTAAGGGTACATTGGATATTTTAGGTAGATTAAACAGGGGTAAATTGGTAGTTCATAGTATTAAGGAACCTAGGGTTTTAATGATTGAATTGACTGACCAATAAAAATATGACACATGGCAGGGAAGGTGTTGGGCATGTGCAAAGTGTGGGAGGAGTGTGTTTGGCGTGTATTTTGGTCTGTTGGCGCCTTATGTGGTGTTGAGGTGGCGCCTATGTGGACACCACATGGACAGGAGAGAGAGAAGGGGGGTCTTGCGGGTTGGGCTTCCTTTTTGGGTCATTTTGACTAAATTAATGGATTATAATTTATATAATTGGGCTAGCATGAAATATTTTCTTCCTTATATTTCTTTGGGCTTCTAAATCAAGATTAACAACACTCCTTAATAAATTATTTATTAATATGTAATAAATTATTCAATAATAATACTAATACATAGGTAACACATGACATCACGAGAATTATGCGATAATTTTTATAAATTGTAAAATTAAATAAATACTTCATTTGATAAAATAAATCCCACGCCTTTTTGTGAAAGATTAAAATTATTTAAGATGGTCATGATTGTAAAAAGAATGATGATAATGATAATGATAATGATAATAATAATAATAATACTAATAATAATAATAATAAATACAATAATACTATTACTAATACTACTAATAACAATAATACTAATAGTAATAATAATAATAATAGTAGTACTAATAATAATAATAATAATAATAATAATAATAATAATAATAATAATAATAATAATAATAATAATAACAACAGCAACAACAATAACAATAAGAATAATAACAATAACAATAACAATAACAATAACAATAAAAATAACAACAACAACAACAACAACAACAACAACAACAATAATAATAATAATAATAATAATAACAATCATAAAAATAAGAACAACAACAACGACGACAACAATAACGACAACAACAACAACAACAATAATAATAACAATAATATTAATATGAATAAGAATGACGGTAAGTTATGTCGCCAGTTTAAATAAACAAATAAGTTAATAACTGATGGATTATAATAATATGTATAACAAAGATATTAAAATGTCTAATTTTAATAAAGTAAATGAGGATTCTTAAATTATCAAAAATTATTAGAAAAACAAAAAAAATAACTTGGAAGAAAGAAGGGACAAAATTAGGTGTCAACAATCCGTTGCCCACACTGCTACTTCCTCTTTTTTTCACCCCTACACACTTAATGGGGAACAACACAACTCGTCGCCCCACCCATTAAACCCCCATAATACATTCCTATCTCCTACTCAGCACCAACTTAACGGGTCACTAGATGATCCATCAAGTAACCTAGCGGGTCACCTGACGAGTCATTCTATGTCCTGGTGCAGATTTTTCTGTTTTCTCCATTTCAATCCTTGAGTCTAATCTTAGGGGCGTTCGTGGTATTATAATGTCTTCCTCTTGGGAACATTCATCCTCGAAGGTGGGTTAAACATATTGAAAGGCTGGAAAAAGAACTGCAATCCCAAAACTGAACAACTGAAGCTGAAATTTGACGGAGTGACTGACTCTGGATTGAAATACATGTCTGAACTGAATTCATGATTTTTACATGCATGACTGAGAGACATGAAGTTGACATGAAACTGAATAGAGTATTAGAGAGGGAACTGAAACCTCAAGCTAAAACAGAGCTGGGAGGGAATAAATATGAGTATTTAGCCATCATATCTGCTTCAGCCTCCCACGTAGCTCCCTCAACAAGTTGATTCCTCCAATAGACTTTTACTAAAGCCACTTCTTTATTCCTCAACTTCTGAACCTGACGATCAAGGATCTCAACGGGTACCTCCTCATAGTTAAGGCTATACTTTACACTTATGCTCTCCATCGGAACAACCAAAGTCACGTCACCAATGCACTTCTTCAATAATGACACATGGAAAACTGGATGCACTGACTCTAACTCCGTTGGTAGCTCAAACTCATAGGCCACCTTTCCCGACATATCTCACAATCCTCTATGGGCCAACACATCACGAACTAAGTTTCCCTTTCTTTCTGAACCACATCACTCCCTTCATGGGAGACACCTTTAAGAAAACCCGATCATCAACTTCAAACTCAAGTTCACTCTGCCTAACATCCACATAAGAGTTCTTGTGACTCTACGCTATTTTCAGCCTTCCCCTAATAAGCTGAACATTCCTTATGGCCTCATGAATTAAATCTGGCCTCTCAATGCAGCTTCACCTACTTCGAACCAACCAATAGCAGATCTGCACCTCCGCCCATAGGGAACCTCAAACGGAGCCATCTAATTGCTAGATTGGTAACTGTTATTATAAGAAAATTCAATAAGAGGTAAATGATCATCCCAACTGCCTTTGAAGTCAATCACACATGCTCTCAACATATCTTCAAGAGTATGAATAGTTTGCTTGGCTTGACCATCCATTTGCGGGGGAAAATATATGTTATGCTTGACCTGAGTATCAAGTCTCTTCTGGAATGATCTCCAAAATTGCAAGGTAAATGGAGTACCTCTATCTGAAATGACAGAGAAAGGAATCACCAAATGAACTCTCAATGTACAATCTAGCATAGTCCTTAGCTGAATCAATACTTTTGACCGGTAAGAAATGAGCTGCTTTGGTCAACCTGTCTACCACAACCCAAATAAAGTCATACTATCGACGTGTGCAAGGAAACCCTATGATGAAGTCCATATTGATTTCTTCCCACTTCCTTATGGGGATACTAATGTCTTGAAGCATACCACCAGGTCATTGATACTCCACTTTCACCTGTTGACAATTCGAACACTTAGCCACAAACTCTGCTATGTCCCTCTTTATAGCATTCCACCAATAGACTTCCCGTAGGTCACGGTACATCTTGGTGGAACTTGGATATATATAATATCAGGAACCATGAGCCTCATGCAACATCCATTCTCTCAAATCATCCACACCCAAAACACATAAATGACCCTAATATTGAAGCACCCCATCTCCCCCTTAGGAGAAGACCCGTACCTTCTGATTTTGAACCGCTTCCTTTGGCTTCACTAATATAGGATCCTCATCTTGCCTAGACTTGACCTCGATCACTAATGAAGATTCTGACCCATTCTGAGCAATGACACCACCATTTATCGACTCAACAAGGCAAACACCTAAATGAGCAAGCCTATGGATATCCTTTGCCAACTCTTTCCTCCCATCCTCAACATGAGACACACTCTCCATGGACAACCTACTAAGGACACACACCACTACATTGGCCTTTCCCGGATGATAAAGGACACTCCTGTCATAGTCCTTGAGAAGCTCTAGCCATCTTCGTTTTCGAAAATTCAAGTCCTTCTGAATGAACACATACTATAGGCTCTTGTGATCTGTAAACACATCCATAAGCACCCCATACGAGTAGTGTCTCCCAATCTTCAATGCAAAGACCACCGTTGTCAATTTTAGGTCATGCATCAGATAATTATTCTCATGAGTCAGAGCTGTCTAAAGGCATACACAATGACCTTACTATGTTGCACCAACACATAGCCAAGACCAACCCTGTCAGAATACAAAATGAATCCATCTGTGCCCCCAGTCAGGGTCAATACTAGGGTTGAAAGGATTCGAGTCTTTAACTCCTGAAAACTCTTCTTACAAGTATTCGACCACTGAAATTTGACTTTCTTCTGGGAGCTTAGTCAATGGTGCTACAATGGATAAAAATCCTTCAACAAACCTCCTATAATAGCTAGCTAAACCTAGGAAGCTCCCGATCTCCGAAGGATTATCCGATCTAGGACAATTCCTTACCACTTCTATCTTCTGAGAGTCCACCTACACACCATCGCTTAACACCATATGACCTAAAAATGCTACCGAGTCCAACCAAAACTCACACTTGCTGAATTTAGCAAATAGTTGGTGATCCTTGAGAGTTTGTAGCACGATCCTCAAATAGCAACATGCTCCTCCTCACTTGGAGAGTATATGAGAATGTTTTCTATGAAGACAATAATGAAGATATCCAAATATAGCTGAAACACCCTATTCATCAAATTCATAAAAGATGCAGGAGTATTTATTAGTCCAAAATACATAACTACAAGCTCATAGTGACTATATCAAGCCCTGAAAGCTATTTTTGGAATGTCACTCTCCCTAACCCTAAGCTGGTTATAGCCGGATTTGAGGTCTATCTTTGACAAACACTTAGCACCCTGAAGTTGGTCAAACAAGTCATTAATTCTAGGGAGGGGATACTTGTTCTTGATTGTGACCTTGTTCAACTGTCGATAGTAAATGTACATACGAAGAGACCCAACCTTCTTTCGAACAAAGAGAACGTGAACCCCACGGGGACTTTCAAGGTCTGATGAAGCCCTTATATAAAAGATCCCTCAACTACTCTTTCAACTACTTTAGCTCTGTTGGAGCAATTTTGTAAGGAGGAATAGATATAGGTTACGTATTAAGAATAAAGTCAATACAAAAGTCAATCTCCCACTCGGGAAGGACGCCTCATAGTTCACGTGGTAAAACCTCTTTACACTCATAAACAACAGGGACAAATTAAAGAGTCGGGGTCTTGGATGTAGTATCCTTAACCGAACTAGATGGTACATGCAACCTTTGAAAATCATCTTTTTGGCATTATGGTAGGAAACAGAGTGACCTAAAAACACAACTGAACTACCCTTCCATTTAAGGTATGGCTCACCCAGAAATCGAAACTCTCCCGAAAAGGTTCTACAATTCACTAAGGCATAGCATGCATGCAACCAATCCATAACAAAGATAACATTGAAATCTGTAATGTCTAACTCTAGTAAATCAGTTGAGGTGACTTTCTGAAGGACCATGACAGGGCAATTTTTGTATACCAGTCGAGCTATAACTAATTTATCGACTAGGCTAGAGACTAAGAAGGGTTCAGATAATATTTCGGGGCTGACTCTAAAACTAATGGAAACATATAGAGTCACAAAAGATAAAGTATCCCTTGGATCTAACAATGCATATACATCAAGATGAAATACTCTAAACATACCTGTGACCATATCTAGAGAGACCTCCTGCCCTTGACAAGATAAGAGGGAATACAATCTATTCTAGCGCTAACCACCACCTGCACTAGTGGATGCACCCTATTGAACCGAGCGTGCTAGTGGAGCTGCTGAACTAGTGGCTGGGTCCCGACCTCTACCATGGCTCTATCTGGCTGAAGGGAAATCTCTAAGCATATGTCTAGGCTTCCCGTACCCAAAATATGCACCTGAACCTGCTAAGCACTCTTTGGTGTGCCTCCTACCACACTTTCCATAAACTGAATTGCTGGGCCCTATGCTCCCCTAACCTCGGGAGCCTGATGTCCTTCCTCTCTGATCACACCTAGATTTAGATGGCACACTGGCTGATGAAGGTGCTGGGGCGGATGTCTTTGGTGGGACTGCAGACAATGTCTACCACTAGACCTCTACTAGGAAAACCTAAAGCATCCTGTCTTAACCCTCTTGGCCTCTCTCTCCTTTTCCTTCATCTGATCTGCCTCTATCTGCTGGGCGTATATAACAAATTGAGAGAAATCAAGATCATTTCTCAGTATTGTACTCCTACACTCCTTTACCAGTGAATCTGACACCCCATACACAAATTTGTTTGTACGAGCTCTCTGATATGCAACCATCTCCGACCCATACTTGGGACAACTAGGTAAACTCTAAGGCATACTTTTGCATAGTTATATTTTTCCGCCTCAAGTGGACGAACTCCACTGCCTTTGCCTACCTCAATTCCATAGGGAAAAATCTGTCTAAGAAGACATTAATAAACTCATCCCAACTCACGGGAACTGCACCCACTACTCTAGGGAAGTGACCCCAATTATGGGTCGATCCCCTTAATTCACCTAATGTGGAAGGATTGAGGATGGGGTAGGGATGAACATGCAAACAATTTACTTAGGCAACTACTAGGTATCTTTCAATAGCACCATAGGTGTCAATCTACTTTAATTTTATCAAATTGAAGAGAACTACCTTCTACCAATTTGCTTGTTGTAAATTCAAATTCAACCTATGTCTAGGAGAATCCATTAAACAAGGTTTATGCCTTGAGTTATTGTTGATTGATGCTAACTCATCCTAAATTTGCTCTTTCAAGCATCATAAAGGTAATTGGGAAGAATTGGGTGACTTCCATCACTAATAACACACTACAAAGCAAAAATCAATCAAATGTAAATAAGTCCAAACTCAATTTTATCAAATTGGGATCATTAGAGTTCACAACCCATTGGGTTCATAACCCTAGATCTGGGTTTAGTTACTCATAGAAAGAAGAATAAGAGTAGCAGTGTAATTAGACATGCTTATGAATAGAAATTAAATTTGGATAAGAGATCTTTAATAGATGAAATGGATCTTCAAATTACAAGCTAAGATCTGGAATCTACTATGAAAACTATGGCTAACTAGCTATTTCTACTATCTATTGAAAATATGAAGTGAACGCTTTGTAAAAATTACAAGAAAAATCTATTTATATAATGTCCCAAAAAGCCCAATTAATTCAAACTTCAAAGTGCCAGGTATATAGGGACGGAACATCCTTTGGAAGGACGGACCATCCTTTGATCCATACACTTCAATTTAACTATTGTCCTAGTTTGTCGATCATTGATCGATGGACCATCTTTGGGAAAGATGGTTTGTCCCTTGCGTCGTACATCAAAATTTCTCTTCTCCCTATCTTGAGTCCGTCCTTTAATTGATGAACTATCTTTTGGAAAGACATTCCATCCTTCAAACTATTATTTAAGGACTCTATTAGCTTAGTTTTCGAAATTTTCTACTAGAACTGGAAGATGGATTATGCTGACCATCTAACAGAAAGCCGGTACGCACATTGTCTCATACTTTGAACATTTTGTTGGCCATAACTCCATTCCTCTTACTTGGCATGAGTTCCTGAAACATAGTATAATAAGGTTAGTTTTCACTTAATTTAACTCCTAAAGACAAGCAAAATTCTATGAGATGAAGAAAAGATGTGTCACTAATTCCTGACACATCAACATCAAGAAAGACATGTTTGGTGATAGCAGACATTAAAGGGATTAGACCAATTTTTTTCATGTACAACTATTCATGGAGGATGGTTAACGCGTAGCATTGAACATCAAACATGACTAAATTCAGTGATGATGGAGGTTGTGAAGTAATAAGTCATTAAGTGGCTTGATTCGGGTATTATTTGACCCATATCTAATAGTAAGTGGGTGATCTCTGTATAGTGTATCCCCCAAAAGAGAGGTATGGCAGTGATCATGAACAACAAAGAAAAGTTCATCCTGACCAAAATAGTAACAGGGTAGCATATGCATGGACTACAGTTAGTTGATCAACATTACAAGGAAAGACCATTATCCCATTCCATTCTTTGATCAAATACTTGATAGGCTAGATGGATAGGAATACTACTATTTTATTTATGGGTATTCCAGCTACAATCAGATAGCCATTACTCTAGAAGACCAAGATAAGTCTACTTTTACATGTCGTTATGGTACATATGCTTTCAAGTGAATGCCAATTGAATTTTGCACTGCACCAATAACATTTTTGAGGTGCATGATATCTATATTCTTTGGTATGATAGAGGACTTCGTGGAGGTGTTCATGGATGATTTCTCTATCTTTGGGAAATATTTCGATGAATGCCTAGATTATTTGGATAGTCCCAAAGAGATGTGAAGAGACTAATTCGATGCTAAATTGGGAAAAGTGCCTCTTTATAGTCTAACAGGGTTTGTCCTTGGACATAAGTTGTTAAATCTAGAATAAGAAGTTGTTAGAGACAAAGTGGAGACAATTGAAAAGTTACAACCACCAGTATCTATGAGGGGCGTACGATGTTTCTTGCGCCACCCAAGTTTCTACAGATGGTTCATTAAGGACTTCTCAAAAATATCGAAGGCTACATGTCATTTTCTAGAGGAAGATGTGAAATTTGTGTTCAATGAGGAATGTGTGTAGTTATTTGAGGAAGTAAAGGGAGTTGGTGACTGCACTAATTATTATGGTTCTAGATTGGAGTGCACATTTTGAGCTCATATATGATTCAAGTGACATTGTTATAGGGGCTATTCTAGGCCAAAGGAGGAATAAAGTCTTTCATATTCCATATGTTACACCAGTAAGACTCTTGATCTTACTCAGATGAATTATACATTGATCAAAAATTTCTTTTAGTTGTAGTGTACGACGAATTTTAAAAATTTCATTCTTACTTGATGGGCATTCAAGCAATTGTGTATAGGTATCATATCCTGATTCAGTACTTGTTTAAAAAAAAGGACTCAAAGCCTAGATTGATTAGATGGATCTTGTTGTTGTAAGAGATTGTAGTGAAAATAAGAGATAGAAAGGGGACTGAAAATTAAGTATCAAATCATTTGTCCCGACTAGAGAATAGAGAACATGTAGCTGAAGATGGTGAAATTTGGAAAGCATACCTAGCTGAGCATCTGTATATTGTTAATTTGGTATTGAGCAGACGCTATCTGCCTAACTCAAACTCTTGTTAGAGGAAGAAGTTGCATTATGATTCTCATTTTTATATATTAGACGAGCCACACTTATTTAAGAAGGACCAAATTAATTTATAAGGAGACGCATCCCATAGAATCAGGTAAATGAAGTTCTTAAGAGCTTCCATGCATCCCCATATAAGGGACGTCATTACGGGGATGGTACAATAGTGAAGGTGCTATAATTTGGATATTAATATCCTAAAACTGTTCAAAGATGCCTACACATTCGTAAAGCATCGTGATAGATACTAGAGGATAGAAAATATTCAATGAGATAATGGATGCCTTTGAATAATATTTTGGAAGTAGAAATTTTTGATGCGTGATGTGTTGACTTTATGGGTCCATTTCCACCGTCCTATTGGAATAAATACATACTATTGCCTATAGATTATGTGCCTAAGTGGGTGAAGGAAGTCCCTCTCCTCACTAATAATGCGGAGGTGGCTACAAACTTTGTGAAGAAGACTATTTTCACTCAATTTGGCATACCTTGAGAAATGATCAGTGATGGAGGGGAAAATTTTCCAAAAATTTGACAACGTACCTTCTTGCGAGATATGATTTACATGAAGTAGCCACAACTTACCATCCTCGTTCGAGTGGGAAAGTTGAAGTGTCAAACAGGGAGGTATAGAAGATACTTAAGAAGATAATTATTGTTTAGAAGGATTAGGTGATAAAGTTCGACAATGTGATATTGTCTTATAAGACAATATACAAGACACCTATGGGATTTCTCCCTACATGTTGATTTTTAGAAAGAAATGTCACTTACTAGTTGAATTAGAAAATAACATGTATTAGGATTTATATAGATTGAATCTAGATATGAGGCTTGTTGGGTCGAGGATAATGACACAATTATATGGGCTAGACGAGTTTCATCTGCAAACATATGAGAATGCCAAACTTTATAAGATGAAAACAAAGAGATGGCATGACAGGAAGATAATTTCTTAAGGAGTTTGAACCAGGTCAATAGTGTTGTTGTTCAACTCTAGACTACATTTTTCCTCGAAAAGTTGAAATCTAGGTGATTGGGGCTATTTGAGGTAGTGTAATAACGTTCCTTGGGCTAGTTGGGTTGAGAAAGCTAGGATGAGAAGAGACATTTCTAATGAATGAGAAAAGAGTTAAACGACACTAGGATTATGATGAAGACCATCCCATAACCTCTCTAGAGTTTCAAGATGCGTGAATTGAGGTAACATCGTTCCACAATGTAAACTAAACACTACTTTGGAGGTAACCCAAGCCTGCATCACGTAGCCACATTAAATCAAGAACTCTTTTGGAAGCAACCCAACCTTTTCATTCCTTTTTAAGATTATCTTTCATTGTTTTTGTTCAAGTTGAGGGGTTGTGTATAGGTATGATATGCAAGTTCAAGTGCTAAAGTCAGATCGAGATCAAGCTAGAAGTGGCAAAAGTGGAAATTGGAAAATTGGAGCAAATATGGAAAATCTAGAGGTCACCTCAATGTTGTGCCGAGGTAAGGAAAGTTGAGAATTATTTTTGTGTAAAATGAGAATCTTGCCGCGATGTAGTGCCACTACAGTGAAATTCATCACACTGAGAAGCATGCCATGTTGCTAGGAATGTAGAGCCCAAATATTTTCTAAGTTTGATAATCATGCCTCACTGCAGCACGACGACCAATGTAGTGAAAGTTACCGCATTGACTAGCGTGATGTAGTGATCGATCTTCCACGATCAGGTGAAAGGCAAAACATGGGAACCTTGCCTGACCCACCTCTTATTTTTAAGCCACTAAATCATCATTCCATCCATTTTCTTCACAGTCATCCATGCATAATCCCTCTCAACTCTCCTCAAGCATTTTCCTCGTATCCCAAAAGGTCTTAAAAGCAATAGTCAGTTGGTAAGCGTTCATCAGTATTCTTGAAAAATGATTATTAATCCTTTACCCATATTTTCCTATTGTGGTGAAATAGTATTATTGGTGAGTTTGTTGAATGAATATTTCTATTGATTCTTTGATTGATTGACAAAACTGTGATGTAGTGTTCATGATGTTTTAAAAAGTAGAACCCCATTCCATCTCCCCTTCCCCGTACTAGTTGAGATATTGTGTTAGTGTAACTTTTAGTATATATGATTGAGCCTTGAAATAAGGGTTTTCTTTGATGGATTGACATGAAACATGCACCTTCACACACATTGCATAATCCATGTTTAATGAAATATAGCAAAATATAGTCATGAGCAGATTCTTTCAATCTGAAGGATAAAAAAGTTATTTGGTTGCGTCTATGTGGGTTGTTCTTATAAGTATATTCGATATAAGTGTGTGGTGGTTACTTAAATTGGAAATTAATAGTGATATTGAGGCAGATGGCCACTAGCTCGTGTGATCATTGATAAATGTGGATGTCTGATGTACCTGTCATGGCTAATTACATTCGTGCTCACGAAAGTATAGGGTCATTTTGATGTACACCTTAGGTTTTTCATAGTTATGATAAGTTCTAATGTTGCTATCTTCTGTTTGTATAGGTGCATTATGATGAGACTAAATTAGCCCTGAGCCTCTCGTCCACCAGCAAAAAAGAGACAAAAAATGAGTGAAGGATCTAGAATCCAGGATATATGGCCTAAAGTGTGTAAAATAGTATGGCAAAAAGTGGTTCAAACATTTAAAGCTAGATAAATATGATGATGAAGTGAAGTTCGATAAGGAGTCACTAAAGGAATCATTTCCCCATATTTGACAGACTATTCAAAACCTGGGTCTCAAGTTTGTGCTTGAGCAACCTGGTAATGCTAACGTAAATCTTCTTTAGATGTTCTATGAACATAACAAATTCATATGAGGTGTCTGTGAGAGAAAAGATTATTGATATCTCTGATGGTTTTTATGTAGGTTTTTGTAGGCTTTCGACGTATATGTGAATCCTCCAACAGCCATTGTGATAAGACACCATGCAAGCATATTCAACATCTGCTTCTGGGCTCAGCTCCATAGCCAAATCAGTCATGAACAAGAGTGATGACACCCATGTCACATTGTGTAATACCTCGGAAGTGCCTAAGACTGACTCGGGATTTGAAATGAAAAGAAGCAGAAATTCTTAGATTTCTTCTCTAAACAACTCGTTGTATGGGTCATTGGTGGGTCTAACGACCCATTGGAAGTGCTCATGGTGAGAATCTGCGGAGCAGGATGGGAAATAATGGGTCTCAGAACGACCCGTTAGTCGATGTAACAGGTCATTGTAAGGGGTTCATTGGGAGGATAGTCCTTGTAAAAAAGGTTGGCACGAGTCATAGGACGACTCATTGTTCAAAGGGACGAGTCGTTATATGGTCCCGTTGGAAGGGTTCCTAGAAGGTAGCCAATGGTTACAATGGGTGGTTATGATGAGTCGTGGGAGCTAGGTATGACTCATGGTACCGATCATGGTGGCAGACCCATGTCTGACAAGTGGGGTGAAGCAATGAGTGGAGTAATGATCTGTGAGAGCCAGTAACGACCCGTTATGCCAATTGTTGTCACTAGCAGTGCACATTTTTCAGGTTTTTCATTAAGGGTATTTTCGTCATTCCTAATCCCTAAAGTCCTAAACTATGTCATTTTAAGCTCAAATAGAAGGGTTTTAATGGGGATAAACCTATTCTAAGTATCTCCACTCCATGCATGCAACTTAGAGCCTACCTTAAAGATCAAGTTTGAAGAATTTCTTCAAATTCTCTCCAATTTCCTTTAGGCTTTCAAGTGGGGGTGTGAAACTAATTTACCCAGGTATGTGAGGTTATGAATGAGAGTTCCTTTCACTCTAATGCGCTAAATTCTTCCTAATTCCTTGGATTTCAATTTTAGATTCAATTTTCAAAGTCTTATGGGGTTTATTCCAATTCTTGTGAAATTCTGTATGATCAATCCATGGATCAATTCCCTTTACGTATCAAATCATGTTTTATGATCTATGGGAAGATTTTATAATTATTTTGATTATTAATTTATAGTTTCAACTTCTAATTAAATTATGCCCAATTATGTAAGCTTCATGAAAAGTCAATTTATAGTTGCATTATGATCTTCATATTCTTAAGCCCTAAATTATGATTTATGATATGATTTCTCTTAAGTACTCATCATGGATTTATGAATATCAACTATATTCATGTTTTACAAGTATGCATGGATTTATAACTCTTGGCCAATTCACGAGCCTTTATTCATGGCTAATCATGTATTTTAAGTGGGATCAATTATGTTACTATTTATTTGGCCATGAACTTCATGAATGATTCTATCATTATGATATGAGCCCTCATGTGCATGTTTTCGGGAGTAGTTTCTAGCATCGAGTAGACCCCACTTTCAGGTAAACCCCTTGGTCTCAGAACTACGTGCCACCATAGGTATATATACATACATATATATATATATATATATATATATATTATTGGATCCTTGTGATATCACCACACATGCACGTCCCACTACCTAGCAAGCCGGGGAAGGTCCTGACCACTTGGGCGAAATAATGGGGCATCATGAAAGGCTCTATCATGATGGTGCCGATTAAGATGAGTCCTCACATTATTCCTCGTGATTTATGCATTCATATGTTTATGTTACTTTGGTTAGAGTTATGTTTAATAAATCTCTTATGATTATGATTACGACTGGTTTAAAAATGTTTTATAAACCTTGAGCCCCTTTTGCTTACATTATGGTATTTACCTTATGATCATGTTGCCCTACTCTTATGAACTTTTATGTATTTTAACTATCTGTTTTACTATGTATACTCAGTACATTTCATGTACTGACTGCATACTCTATGTTGCATCGTTTCATGATACAGGTCCGAGGGATCAGTCTCAACCGCATCATTAGTCCTGCTCCCCTCTCAGACCTGTCTACCCAGTATTGGTGAGTCCTCATCCTTCGAGGACATTCAGTTATCTATAGTTATGTACTTTTAGTTTCAGACTATAGTGAGTTAGTTGGGGTCTTTTGGCATCAACTCATTCGCAATATAGGCTTTTCAAACATAGCATGCATTCATTTGCAGCGGTGTCTTATGTATTCAAATATTATGATATTTTTAGACTTCCACTTTATTATATATGTTATACTTCCGTTTAAGTATGTTGATTTTAGATATCATGTTCATGTCATGGGTCCGGACAAATTGTCGTTTGCTTTCTTTCAAAGAGATGCTAGGGTGTGGCTAAAAATTTTGAGCGTCAAAATGATACTCAAATGTCACCTCACCAATGTGACAAGGGTATTGGTGTGTGTAATATACATGTTGATGATAGACGAGCCTATCAAAATGGACTATCTGATGATGTTCCTGACGAAAGAGGTCTGTATAAACAAATGTCAATGGTTGTTCTTTAGGAATATGCTCACGCAATTCTTTTGTAATGAGGACATGGATGAGGATCCCGGTGATTATACATTGCCTATCATTACCAAATTTGAAAATATGACTAAGGTGAATGAGCCTAATCTTGTGGATGGCCCTACCTTGTTGATAGATGAGAGACATGTTCAAGATGAGAGCCAAATGGACCATATTTATAGGGATGATAGACCTTTAACATAGAGTTGGAGACCGCCCTACCACCTTGAGGAGTGTGTTTTACTGAAAATCCCCGCTCAACACTCACACTTAGTACATGCTCGGGATAGGCCATCCTTTGAGGAGTCGCATGATGATAATGTATCCGTGCCCGAGAAGTAACTACATAAGGTAGAGGACAAAGAAGAAAAAGAGGAGGAGAGAGACATTGAGGATTGTGAAGTGCTTATGGTCTTTCTAATTATGAGGTCGATGATAAAGATGAGTGTACATAGATTTCTTTCTTTATACACATTTGTTTTATTTTAATACAACGGGCAAATGCTTTCTTTTGAGTGTGGGGTGGAGGAAGACACTTCTAATTTTTATATTTCTGACGTTTTGTATATTCTGGATTATCTTTTTGGGATATTTGGGTCTTAATAGGTAGTAGATAAAAGTAAGTAATATATTAATTAAGTAGTACTTTGGGTCTTGTTAAAGGATAGATTAACCCTTGGTTTTTCTTTGTGCAATGGTTCATTTCGAGGATGCATTTTTGAACTAGGTAGTACAATTTGTTTAGTAGGTTTTATTCCATTTTTAATCATAGGTAGATACTTTTCCTAATGACGGGAAGAAGACAACTGTTCTAAGGGAACATTAGTAATTTAGGACCAAGTGTAGCCGAAAACCATGTAAATGATAGGTGATCAAGATTAGATAGAACTCTTTAGGGGAATATAGGAGAACGTGAAAAAGGATATAGAGACACATTTTTGAAACACCTAGGCTCTCTTATTTGACTCCATTATATAGTTCTCAAGGGATTAATAATGCTTGCATTGAATGCACACTAGTGCATCCTAAATTGAGAGTCTCCACTAATCTATCTTGAGTCTATCATGTGCCATGCGTAAGTTAGTTTTGTATTATATTCCATGTATAATATTATAACTCAAGCTTTATGTATTTTCAGAATCATGCCTCCTTGCCACATCAACAAAAGAAGAAACGAGAATGGAAATGGCCATGAGAATGAGAATGCAGATGCGCACCAGCAGGCCCCACCAGCCCATGAGGATCATGTACCCAAGTAGGTGGCCCATGTAGAGTTTGGGCTTGCCATTCAGATGCTAGCTCAGGCTTTGACCACCCAAGTCAACCAACATGCGATAACATATGTCCCTCAGAATAGGAATGCAACGGTGGCGAGAGTCAGAGATATTCTGAGGATGAACCCTCTAAAGATCCTTGGATCAAAGGTGGACGAGGATCCACATGAGTTTATTGATGAGTGTTGAAGATCACCCAGATCATGGGGTGACGGGAGAGGAGTGCGTAGATCTAGCCTCGTATCAGTTGAAAGGGGTTGTGCATATTAGGTTCAAGCAATGGAAGGATAGTAGGGCAGTTGGAGTAGGCCCTATTGGTTGGGATAAGTTTCATGTCTCATTTTTGGATCGATTTTTCCATCGTGAGATGAGGGACATTAAAGCAGCGGAGTTTTTGAACCTGAAATAGGGTAACTTGACAGTGTAGGAGTATTCATTGGAGCTCACTTGTTTGTCCAAGTATGCACCAAAACTAGTAGCTGATTAGAGAGCTCCGGTGAATAGGTTTGTAGATAGAGTAGCGGACTACCTGGACAAGGATTTTAGGACCGCCATGCTCCATCAGGACATTGACTTTCCCTGATTTGTTTTGTATGACCAACAGATGGAGGTAGTGTATCTGAGAGAGAGAGGCCAAAAGGGTGAAGATAGACAGTTATGGGTTCTCTCGGCAAAGATTAGGAGGTGGACATCAGTAGCAGTCTCATCATAGGTCGTTAGCTCTAGTGCCATCATTGGCCAGTGCACTGTCCAGACCGTGAGGTGATCAGAGTAGCAGACCTCAGGTTCGAGGGGCCAGAGTAGCATGCAGACAGAGTGTAATTTCTCGGCCTACAGGAGGTGTGGCAAGAATCATATAGGGGAGTGTTTGATTGGGTCAGATATCTATTTTGGGTGTGGTAGACCCAGGCACAAACACCGGGACTGTCCATTAGCTAGACGAGGTGATGGTAGAGGTCGTACTCAGGCTACCAACTCAGCAGCAGCACCATCACACCCAACCTAGTAGGGTGCGTCCACTAGTGCAGGTGGTGTCCAGCGCCAAAACAGGTTTTATGCCCTTGCATCTCTATAGGAGCAGGAAACTTCACCAGATGTGGTTACCGATATGTTATGAGTATCCACCTTGATGTATATGCATTGTTAGACCCAGGGTCTACTTTATATTTTGTGACTCCCTATGTTGTTAGTAGTTTCGGAGTCAGTCCTGAAATCCTATCAGAATCCTTCTCAGTCTGTACTCTAGTAGGTGATTCAGTTATATCGACAAGTATATAAAAATTGTCCTGTCACAGTCCTTTAGAAAATCACCTCGGTAGATTTAGTAGAGCTATCCATAACTGCTTTTGATCTTATCTTCGGGATGGATTGACTACATACATGTTATGTCTCAATCAATTGTAGAACCCGTGTAGTAGATTTCAGATTTCTGGGTGAGTCAGTCCTGGAGTGGAAGGATAGTTCAATTGTGCATGTAGGTTGTTTCATTTCCAACCTTAAGGCCAAAAAGATTATTTCTAAGGGTTGCATGTACCATCTAGTTATGGTTAAGGATGCTACATCCAAAACCCCCGACTATCTAGTCAGTTTCTGTAGTGTGTGATTATCCAGAGGTGTTTCCATATGATTTTCCAGGAATCCCTCCCGAGCAGAAGATCGATTTTGGTATTGACTTAGTTCCTGATACGTAGCCTATATCTATTCCTCCTCACAGAATAGCTCCAGCTGAGCTAAAGGAGTTGAAGGAGCAATTGAAAGACCACTTAGACAAGGATTTCATCAGACCTAGCAAATCCCCGCGGGATGAACCAGTTCTCTTTGTCCGCAAGAATGATGGTTCTCTTTTTCTATGTATTTATTATTGGAAATTGAACAAAGTTACCATCAAGAACAGGTATCCTCTCCCCAGGATTGATGATTTATTTGACCAGATTCAAGGTGCTAAGTGCTTTTTTAAGATAGACCTCAGATCTTGATATCATCAACTCAGAGTTAGAGAGAGTGATATTCCTAAGACAATGTTCAGGACACAATATGGTCATTATGAGTTTGTAATTATGTCTTTTGGACTAACGAATGCTCCTACAGCTTTTATGGATTTGATGAACAGGGTGTTCAATTCATGTTTGGATATATTCGTGATTGTGTTCATAGATGATATTCTCATATACTCTCGGAGGGAGAAGGAGCATGCTGCTCATATGAGGATGGTGCTACAGACTCTTAAGGATCGTCAGTTGTATGCTAAGTTCAGCAAGTGTGCGTTCTAGTTGAACTCAGTGGCATTTTTTTGGCATGTGGTGTCAAGTGAGGGTGTACAGGTGGACTCTCAAAATATAGAAGCAGTGAAGAACTGGCCTAGACCAGTTAATCCATCGGATATCAGGAGTTTCTTGGGTTTAGCTAGTTACTACTGAAGGTTTGTCGACGGGTTTTCATCCATTGCATCCCCATTGACTAAATTGACCTAAAAGAAAGTGAAGTTTCAATGGTTGGAGGCGCGTGAGAAGAGCTTCTAAGAGTTGAAGACCCGACTCACCTCAGCACCAGTGTTGACCCTACATGATGGTACCGATGGACTTGTGGTATATTGTGACGCCTCGAGGATCGGCCTTGGTTGTGTGCTAATACAGCACAGTAAGGTTATAGCCTATGCTTCTAGGAAACTAAAGGTCTATGAAAAGAACTATCCGACTCATGATATCGAATTGGTGATGGTAGTATTTACCTTGAATATTTGGAGACACTATCTTTACGGGGTCCATGTGGATGTGTTTACGGACCAGAAAAGCCTATAGTACGTGTTCACCAAGAAGGATCTAAATGTATCAAAGGAGGTGGTTGGAGTTTCTTAAAGACTATGATATAAGTGTCCTTTATCATCCAGAAAAGGCTAATGTGGTGGAGGATGCTCTTAGCAGGCTTTCTATGGAGAGTGTGTCCCATGTAGATGAGGAAAGGAAATAGTTAGTGAAGGATGTGCACTAACTGACATGCCTAGGAGTTCATCTTGTTGACTAGACAGATGGAGGCTACATTGTTAAGAATGGATCAGAATCTTCCCTAGTGACTGAGGTAAAAGCTAGACAAGACGAGGATCCTACTTTGGTAAAGTTGAAGGAAGCCATTCAGAAGAAGAATGTAGAAGACTTCTCCAAAGGGGGAAATGGTGTGCTTCGATATTAGGGTTGCTTGTGTGTTCCGGGTGTGGGTGATTTGAGAGATCAGATGTTGCACAAGGCTCATGGTTCTAGATACTCTATACATCCAAGTGCCACCAAGATGTACCGTGACCTATGGAAAGTCTATTGGTGGATTGGCATGAAGAAAGACATAGCAGGATTTATGGCTAAGTTTCCAAATTGTCAACAGGTGAAAGTAGAACATCAAAGACCTAGATATGTGCTTCAAGACATCAGTATCCCTACTTGGAAGTGGGAGGAGGTTAAAATGGACCTCATTACAGGGTTTCCTCACACTCTTCGATAGTATGACTCTATTTGGGTGGTGGTGGACAGGTTGACTAAAGCAACTCATTTCCTATCGGTCAAAACTATCGATTCAGTGGAGGATTATGCTAAGTTGTATACTCGGGAGTTAGTTTGATTGCATGGAGTGCCCCTGTCAATCATATCAGATAGAGGTACTCAGTTTGCCTCCATATTTTGGAGATCATTTCAAAAGGGACTCGGTACCCAGGTTAAGCTTAGCACAACATTTCACCGGAAAACTGATGGTCAGGCAGAGTAGACCATTAAGACTCTAGAGCATACGTTGAGAGCATGTGTGATTGATTTCGAGGGTAGTTGGGATGATCATTTTCCTCTCATTGAGTTTTCCTGTAACAACAGCTACCATTTCAGCAATTAGATGGCTCCGTTTGAGGCTCTCTATGGACGAAGATGTAGATTGCCTATTGGTTGGTTTAAAGTCGGTGAAGTTGCGTTGATAGGACCAGATTCGGTCCGTGAGTCCATGGAGAAAGTTCAACTTATATAGGACAGGTTAAAAATAGCTCATAGTCGCCAAAAGTCCTATGCTGATGCAAGGAGGAGGGAGCTTGAGTTTGGAGTTGATGATTGGGTGTTTCTGAAGGTAACTCCCATGAAGGGAGTGATGAGGTTCGTAAAGAAAGGGAAACTCAGCCCCCGTTATGTTGGTCCATACCGAATTATGAGACGTGTTGGCAAGGTGGCCTATGAGTTGGCGTTGCCCTCAGAATTAGCTTCAGTTCATCCAGTTTTCCATGTATCACTCTTGAAGAAGTGTTTGGGAGATCCTTCTTTAGTTGTTCCAGTGAAGAGTGTAGGTATGAAGGATAGCCTTAGCAATGAGGAGGTTCTGGTGGAAATACTTGATCTTCAGGTTCGGAGGCTAAGAAACAAAGAAGTAGCTTTAGTGAAGGTGTTGTGGAGGAACCAGTACATTGAGGTAGCTACATGGGAAGCCGAAGTAGATGTGATCTCTAGATACCCGCATCTATTCCCTTTCGGCTCAGTTCTAGATTAAGGTATCACTTTCCTCCTTCATATTCTATTCATTTTAATTTTCAGTTCATGTTTCCCCAGTTTCTTTCATGTCAATGTATGTATTTGTTATTCATGAATTCTGTCCAGTCATGTATTCTAGTCCAGAGTTAGTTATTCCATCAGGTTTCAGCTTAAATGTTCAAAATTTGGCGTGGTAGTTGCATTTCTCAGCTTTTCAGTGTGTTTTCCCACATTTGACAATGAATGTTCCCAAGGGGGAGATATTATAATACCCTGAAAGTGCCTAAGACTAGACTCGGGATTTGAAATGAAAAGTAGCAGTAAAATTGAGATTTCTTCACAGAATGACTCATTGTACGGAGATGCGACATACTGAAAATCTTAGAGAACTTAAAGATTTTGGCCAAATCCCGAAAATAAGTAGTCACCGCGATGCGATGACTATCAAGTTGGCATTTAATGCGATGGCTAGTGCGCCACATTGGAGAAAACATTAGTTGAAGTTTTTACCAAGTCCAAAATCATGATTAAGTCAATGCAAAACTATTCAGAACATGGTACTACTGGCGTACCACAATGGAGGAAACACTGGAGGCAAGAACTGGCCAAGGCACCAGACAACATGGTAGTGCACCGGAATGCCTAGTGTGGTGAGATTCACTGTGATGGGTGGCACGGTGTGGTGATAGTTAGCCTGATAGCTATTTTGGCTGAGTCCACGTTTTACTGGGAGAGGTTGTTTGAGGGTTTTATCATCTCTATAATAAACCATAAGGTCGTTTTAAAAGGAGGTTGGGCAATTTTGCAATGTTTTCGAAAGCTACAAATTCTTTTGGTTCTTACATATTCTTATATTCTTTAGATGTTTGTATGAATATTAATTGTCTTTTGATTGTTTCTATGAACATGAGCAACTAATACCCTTGTTTTTGGATTATGGTAAATTACATGATTGTTGTTGTATGAATTTTATTTTGACTTGTTAAGATATTTATCGTCGTGCATGACTCATATTATTTTTTACTCAAATTTGATCTAAAAAATTCTTTTTCTTCCCAACCAATAAAACAAATCTTTGAACCCTAGGTGTCACTCGAGATAGGGAGCCTAGGGAATGCAATAAGATTGAGCAGAGCATGATCTTTTCCCTACATAGAGGATTTATTTGTGATTAGGATAGAGATATACCTCATCGCCTTTATTGGTTAATGCATGAAATAATTGTAAGCGTTTGTGTTAAATTCCTAATCACTTAGAGGTATGCATGGAAGAAAGGGCACAGATCTAAGTTTTGCATAGATCGAGAGAGCCTAATCATAATGAATTTCATCCTCGATAAACAATTAGTCTTAAATCAACACTATTTCTAGTAAATTCATTACCCTGGAATACCATCTCTTATTGTGTTAAATTCTTACGTTCCAACCTTAGCTAGTGATAATAGTTAGATTCATTAATTAATTTATTTTTTGCAGCATTTTATAATAATCAATATAAAACTTGTGGTAAAAACGCTTGCGTGATGAATTTATAATAGTGAAGTCTAAAAATCATGAAATCAAGTCCTTGTTGGTATGAGTTTCAAATTTCTAGTTAGTGTATTATTTGGCAAGCACCTGTGTGTCTATGTGTTTTGGAGATAGTAGTCTCTTTGGCATACAATGAGACACATGTCTCATCATATTTAATGTGTCTACCTCAAGGCCTATTGGGCTTATTCAGATCTGTGACCCGACCTGAGATCGGTATCTTTCCCACTCTATATAAGTTGCAAATCACCTCCTTTTTCTCTTTACACTTCTCTTCCATCTCTACGTTTGTTCTCTGCCTCTCTGATTTTAGGTTCTTACCAAAGAAACATAGGAAAGCATCATTCCCCAATTCCTTGTCCATGCCTATATTATATCTGCACCCACATCTATTCACTCTCCTTCAAACACATGTAAGATATCCCCTCTATCCAACCCAACGAGCAGGAAAAACACTTGTCGTTGGTCAAATTGAGGAGATCAGTGATGAAGAATTACTATTGACCTACTTTCCAAAGCTCTTTTATTTTCCCACAATTGTTTAAGTAGTTTCCATGGTACAAAAGTCATCGAATATAAGTCATTAGTACTGGAATATGAGATGCACAATGCAACTAGAATAGTGAGGTGAATATCAGCTGTGTTCCTAAGGATGCACGTACCATGCACCATGTCCTTAGAATTTTCTTGATTTACACCTACTCTTTCTCAATAGGCTTTTCCCTTTTGATCTTTGAGATAGATGAGGAATTATTTCAGAGATACCTCTGCTTTGGAGGCTTATCTGGTGCACTCAACACCTAGCCAATAAAGCCATTTTGGACATCACGATTGACCAACTGATCCACTTGTTCTCCCCTTGGTTTTTTAACCGTGTGGTCATTCACATGATCTGTAGATGAAGGCTATGCTTGGTGGCTAATATCGAGGATGACTACAACTAGGGATGGTTTGATAGGTATATGGCTATTCACATGGAGAATTTGCATCGACATCCTTTTCTCTATTGTGGAAGTGTGAATCCTAGTCATAAGACCCTTGGCCCTTTTAACTTTGTTCTCTCCCATTTTTGTTATATACATATATGAATATTTCCCGACCTTCCACGTAGCTTGCTGAGTGTAGCACGGGCAATTTCCTGATATAACAGCTTGGGGAAGAGCACTTCTCTAGATTTCCACCAAAGAGGACAGACCAAATTTTTTGAATTTTCAAAGGGAAAACATCACGGTATGTGCACTCATAAAACTATCTCTTCTTTATTTCCACCTCAATGACTCCTAATTCCATTTATTGACTTTTGAAATCTCTACAGGTTTGTATATAAAGAAACTGTCAACTCGAGCACCTCTCTTTCTCGGAATATCAATCTCTAACATTTTCAACCTTGCTTACAAATTCATATCTATCAAGGAACATAGTTATTTGATCACCCCTGGTGTCGTAAAAAGGAAGAGAGCTCCCAGCTCCATTTGTTTAAGCATATAAGGGATCAGTTCTTGGTTTTTCCGTCGCTGGTGGATAGCACATGATTGAAAATCTATTCTCCCCAAGCTGGTAGTGTTGGGAGATAAAGATGAAAGTAATGGAATTGAACCCTTGAATGTTGAAATATCAATCCCCATGCAAGAAGTGTCTTTAGTGCCTCGTAATATTGATGGTCTAATAAGTCTGATGACCCTACCTTTGACATATGTCTCCTTTGGGCATCTAGATAGATGAGTCAATTCCATAGAGTCCAGCTATTAGTGATTCAGTTTACTCTTATCATCGGGTGACCCCTAATATTCCTACCGAACCAAACTTCTGGGCGATCTTCGTTTAGATGTATGGGTGTTCCGGGGTTGCTCAATATGTGGAGGAGATAAGACTTAGAAGTGAAGGTCCAGGGGTGTCTTTTGATCAACTGACAAATTTCATCCTTTAGGTATGACCCTTGCTAACTTAAGTTCCAGTGCTTGCTGCCATATTAATTCCTTAACTTTGCTATAGCTACTTGATCATCAGGGCTGCTCAGTAGGCAACTAGCGACTAGGAGGCCAAATTTGTGGTGTACTATGATGATGCCAAACATTTGATAGTGACAATAGATTTGCTACAAGATGCGGTGACCAACTTCCAGTTTGACAACGTCAAGCTCTAGGAGGATAATAAGGTGCATCAAGGAGATAAGATTTCTCTATCCCAATAAAACATTCAAAATTTAGAAGAAGGAAGTCATAGTCTCCAGTATGGCCTATACCATCAAAGAGTTGTACAATACAATTTTGAGACACACAGGTGAGTGTGAGACCTTGTGGCAGGAAGAGGCTCGACAAAGGCAGAATCCAACATTGGTCAGGAGTTTTAACTAGTTGAAAACCAGACTTTAGATAGAAAAATAATGTCATCGATTGATAAATTTATGGCTCAGATGGACCTAAAATAGGTGTCTATGAAGACCCGTAAGGATTTTCTTCATGGGGTTTGAGATGGTGCAACCAACCTTGACATATCCATTGCTAACGCAGAAGTCAATGATGAAATGGGAATGAAGCATCCCATAATCTTCGAGACCATGAATAGAATCACTCAGTATTTAGCTTTTTATTTTCATTAAGGCTTTTTAATAAAATAAGTACAGAAATGAAGCATCTGATAATACTCATGATAGAGAATAAAATTGTCATACCCCAAGCATAGACCCTATGCGGGACTGACAATGATGCCTTAACTTGCCCGAGCAAACTAGTTACATGACATAACTCATAACATGTGCCAAAACTGTCTTGGAGTAAACCTAATAGGAGATGAGGAAGATTATCTGAATAACATGGACTCACTGGGAACTTCCTTGAATGATGGATATGGGGATGATTAGGAACACCTCCCTTAGGTTGGTACCCCTTCCCAAGGCTTTCATGTGTTAAGACCTTTGTTGTCGCCATTTTCTTCAGGGATTTGGGGATGCCATACCCGTGCTCTAAATATTCCTGGCATAAATGTACCTATGTTATGAATGAAGCTTTACTTCCTATATTTGCATGCCTTCATATGTTCCAAGCATTTTTCTGTGTTACCGGCTTTATCAATTATAATAATGTTAGCAAATCTTTTCTTTTTTAGATGAGTCTTACGTTTGGATATATTAGTCAATTAGATCTTGAGAAAACTTCTATGAGACTCTTCAAAGGCATATCTTGAAAATATTTTTGGGGCGTGTCAATTGATAACTTTCACGATCAATGATAAAAAAAGTTGTCAGCCTTCTATTTTTGTTAAAACTTTAGTTAAAGAGGACCCGGAATGAAGCATCCAATAAACATCATGACCGAGAATATAACTAGTCAATGTTTAATTTTTTATTTTTGTTAAGGCTTTTTAATAGAAGAGGTCTAGGAATGAAACACCCCGTAATCCTTGTTACCATTACAAAATCATTTGATATTGAGCCTTTCATTTTCGTTAAGACTGTTTAATAAAATAGGTCCAGGAATGAAGCATCCGACAATCCTCATGATGGAGAATAAAATTGTCATAACCTAAGACTAGAACCTCGGAAGGACCTACACTGATGCCTTAACTTGCCCGAGCAAACTAATTATATGACATAGCTCATAACATATGCAGAAAAGAACAAAGGATGCTCATTTTATATGTAGAATTCTCTAAAAGGAAGCAATTTCATGCAAACTTTCATTAAGATTTAAAATTAATATTCCACAAAATAGAGAATTGCCAAGTTTACATCATGAATGACTATACTAGACTCAACTAATCTATGAAGCCTCTAACATGAGAATAATTGTCTTACTGGGACAAAGCCCCGATATACTTATAAATAAACTGGAAATGTTGAAAGTAAATAATAGGCCCCAGCAACAACAGGGGGATCACCAATAGGCGAATGAGTATATCCTAATGGGCTACTCGTCTGATTGTCTGAGTACCTGAGTGTGCATTATTTAAAATGCATCACCCCAGGAAAGAAGAACATAAGTATATATTGAATTGTGTTGTATGTAATATGGAAAAATTGAACATGAAGCATAACTAAAGTGGAAGAATAACTCAAGAAGCCATAGATATATTATAAAAATAGAAAGGTTTCAAAGTGTATGATTTTTAGGTTGGGCATATTTCTATGCCCATTTGCCATGTTTTTACCAATCTTTTACCATGTTGTGAGTTCGTAATCCTTAATTAATGCATGAATTCATATGTTTTTTGTTTTATATGCTAACAAATAATTTGAGATGAATTGAGAATGAAACCATGAAAAAAGGACCCAAAATCACCAAGGTTGGGGGTTTGAGAATCTAAGTGAAGAATCTGGTGAGATAGCTGGCACCCGCACCAAGTGCCAAAATTCAAAGAATTATTTTCATCACTTTGGTAATATGGATGGCGCCCCACACCAACTCTAAAACATAAAAAGAAAATCTACTCAACACCTTGAAGAGATGGATGGGGTGGAGCCCCATCCATAGCACCAGAGAATTCCATACTTAGAAAAATCTCACAAAAATTTGGTGAGATAAATGGGGTTGGGAGCCACAAAGCTTCTAAAGCAAGGAAAATTGGCTAAGTCCTTGGTGATATAGGCGGGGATGCACACCAGACTCATTCCAGAGCTGAAATTGTTGAAAATTTGACTAATACTATGGTGAAATAGATGGGGTGGCATGCCAGACCTATTCCGAGCTGAAATTGCTAATTTTAAAGTAGAGTACTTAACAGAAAAAGCATCATTTGAAGGCTCACCTATATATACACACACACACACACACACACATCTAGGGCATTTTTAGCATATGATTCATCATATCTTTGGATCGATTGATTAGATTTTAAAGCAGCTTGGGAGGAGAGACAAGTTCTACTTAAGTTTTCTCTTACTTTATCGTACTTTTGCATGATGATGACTAAGTTTGAGTTTTTCCACTTGTATATGAGTGGCTAAGCTTATAACTCTAGGGTTTATTCCATGTGGATGGTTGAGTATTTGATTGAAATATTAATATTAGATTCAATTCTTCTTTTATGGTTGCTTGTATTTATTTGTGTTAATTTATTATTTATGAGATTGATCACTTTGTAAGTAATCTTTTGGCTTTTGAGTGAACATGGAAAGGGGAATCGAAAGGGTTAAAGATAAATACAGAACATAAATTTAAAGACCCTTGAAATTATTGGTGATAGGATACAAGTTGTTGTTGAGGATAGGGATATATCCTTCAACCCCGTTTAGTTGAAATACATGTAGGCATAACTGTCATTTCATGATTTTCCTGTGACAAAGGGATATGGATGTTAGGGTTCATGAGATAGTTCTTGGATGCTAGGGATAGTGGCATGAAATAGGATAGTAACTTTCCACTAGAAACCATAGCAAGAGTCGTTCTAGTATAATCATGTCTTGAAATATCAACCTAAAACTAAAAGGTGCCATTGCCCTAGGTTTTCGTCATCATCTGATGTACAACACTTGAAACAATCTTTAGTTAATTTGTATTTGAAGTTTTGATAGTTTAATTTCTAAAAACCAATTCTTCGTTTTAACTTTTTGATTAGAATAGCAAATAAAGAACAAGCTTAAATGATTGAACTAACAAGTCCCTTGGGTGCGATAATCGGAGCTTCCAGTCCTATATTACTTGATGACCACGTGCGCTTGCACGACATCAAGTTTTTGGCATAGTTGCAGGGTACTTTAATATGTTTAATCATTTGTAGGTTAGGATTTTATTCTGCTATAAAGTGTATATTGTATAGATTTTGGTTTATCATATTTTTTAGAATTTTTTTCTACTATAAATTATATATTGTATAGATTTTGGTTTTTCATATTTTTAGTATTATATCACTCTTCTTAGCATGACATCTCGGTATATAAATAAGTTGAATGATGGGTATTCATATCGAGGTGATTCTTGTTAGAATTGTGGAGAACCCTGATAACGCTCTAACTAAATCCTCATTTAGAGAGAATGTAGATTTTTGTATCAAAAAAATAACTCAACAGTATCGGGGTCAAATCCCATAAGGACTAGAGAATGATGTGCACAAGAGTCATTTAGTGAATCGAAGTAATTTGCATCCAAGAAATGAAAGCATAAATGTAAATTTTATGGGAAGTGAAGGCACAAATATTGTGGATTTTAGATTCAGCTAGTCAAGAGAGCAGGATAACTAAAATTCAGAAATAATAATGAGCAAAGGCTAGAGATGTGGTGTAGATGGGAAGTCAATCAAATCTGAATTTACTAGATAGTCAAATTATTACTAATTTGTGTAAATAACCTTGGAAGAAGATGGCGCCCCATGTTCATAAACCAATCGAGCTCCTTATCCTTGAGTTCTCTCGAATTTCAAAGTACAATTCAACTATTCCATTATGGTTTGGATTAGGGGTTGAGCTATTTCTAGACATCAACCTCTTAAGGGATTATGATCATGAGTTTTTGCTATTTCTAGCCCAATCCTAAATAATCAAATCTCAATCCACAATTAAATTCTTCCTGATTACTTAATTCTTCTTTTTCAAGCTAAAATCAAGTAAGAAATCAATTCCCATATTAGCAACTATGAGCAATCATCTTTAATTTGAGGAGAATTCAATAGATTTATACTAATTAAGTAATAACAAGACAAATCTAGTAATACTCAATCAAATTAAACACCAACCATCACACACCTCTAGCTATAGATTTAGGTACTCATAATTGAGTAACACAAGAGCATATTCAATAATATACTTAATATTTTCATAATCAAGAGTAATCAAAATTAAACTCACAATATTTTTACAATAATAGTTATATCTTGATGAAGAAGAAGATGAAGATAAAAAGCAATATTTAATATTTCCTTCTCTCCAATAGAGTTCTTCTCTCTCAAAAAGTAAGGGAATATTCAATGATATGTTCAGAGTAATTCAATGAATCTAGTAATTCAATGATAGGCTTTTAAGATTTTTCTCTGTTCACGCATGTTCACACCTGCGATGGTACCAGCGGTTCGCTGGCCGCTATTCATAAGTCGCCGGTTATTTTCTTCTGTGATCTAGTGAATTTTCAAAGCCTTCCGGCAG
Source organism: Datura wrightii (assembly GCA_035772735.1). Lineage (NCBI taxonomy): Eukaryota > Viridiplantae > Streptophyta > Magnoliopsida > Solanales > Solanaceae > Datura > Datura wrightii. The sequence continues at coordinate 101,279,338 of JASDFA010000027.1, read as the reverse complement.
TTCCTTCGGCGATTCAACAGTTGCCATCCGTGAGCCGCCAATAAATTTCATCATTGGTCCAGCCATTTCCAGCACATGTCGGCGATGGAAGCGGTGGATCATCAGTTGTTGTATAGGGACCACCGATTGCAGTTCCTCATCAAGCCAATGATTGTTTGCGGTTGACTGGCGTTTCACTGGTGTCTTCCAGTGGAGGGCTAGTTTTCACCTGAATTACATCCTTTTTACTTTAATTCATGCTTCTTTTATTCAAATTAGATTCCAGTGCCTAAAAAGGAAAAAAGGGTATAAAATCCAATTAATAGACTTGAAAACTAAGCTAAAGCTCATGCTTTAGAGCCTAATAACTTGGTAAATTACAACACATCAAACCCCCAAACTTGAACCAGTGCTTGTCCTCAAGTAATGCAATTCTTATCAGTTGAGCAAAAGGAATGACATGCCACTCCATAAGAGTCTATGCATCAATGAACACTTAATCTATGACAACGCAAAAATGCTCACCAACTCAAAGAAAAAGAGAAGCAATTTCCCTCCAAAAAATGTGAAAAAGTTTCAAGAGGCAACCACAATTTAAAGGCATGACTCAAAACTTCTTTCATTTTGCAAAACAAGGGAATAGCTTATCCAATCAAATACACAACATATCAATTCATAATCACTGCATATTCAAAGTTTTCCTTAGAGCTTACAACACTCATACCTTAATCTTGTCTTTACCTCAAAGCAAGTATGTCCCCAAAAAGGAGTGATGCCACTAACTACAAGGGAGAATCCCTTTTCTTTATCATAATTCAATGCACACATATAAGAGATTATAGAAAGACAATTGATCATACTCACTCTCACAAAACAAACCTCTATGCATACAACTTGACCCATAGGCTTGCCCTTCATGTAATTCACCACTAATGTAGAGCAACCACACTCAAAATCAATTAGGACTTGTGGGTCATGATGAAGGTTAGGGGTAATGGTAGGACAATTATTTAGCTCTAGTGACTAGAACCTCCCTAATGCCTTTACATGAACACTTTCATCTTCCCCATTCAACTCTTTAGTCACTCCACCTTATTCCTCCTTTTACAATCATTTTCATCTTTTATTTCTAAAAGATCTTCCTTGCAGCTTATTTGGCTATATATTAATCCTTGTCTAAGAAAGAGGTAATACCATTTCACTAGCCATTTCTCTTTTGCTACCTTAAGGTTTTTCAACCCATCATTTTATTCATTTTGATCACATTTTGGTGCTACCTCACATTTAAGCTACTCATATTTTCTCTTTTCTTGTAAACACCCAAACTTAGGCTTTTTGCCTCTTTCTCACTGATTTCCTTATCTCTTTCTATATCTTGGGGCTTCAAGCCCCCATTATTCTCATTCACTCACCACTAGAAATTAGGGAGGATGGGTGACAAGAAGAGGGTTACAAAAATAAACATTGGCTTGTAATATGGTTCCTAAGAATAAGAAGTCCATAGGCTCAATATTGGCTAGCAAGGGGATACATTTTCGGAGGTCATTTTGGGTAAGGTGACCGGTCAACTGAAACCCTAAAATCATGTTCTAAGTGCAACTACATCTAGGATTTCACCTTGAGTCACACTTAGGGCAAGTTCTTGAGTAGAAGAGATGCATGAGATTCATTCAAAAATCCTTACCACACCAGACATAACACCCAAAGAGTTCACACAAGTCATCATTGTCACATGATTTAGATTCAAGACATGAGAACATGCAAATTCACAAGAAAAATAGGGAATATATAATGCATGATAAGAGACTGCTACCCATTTCTTTTCAAATGCCCATTTTCATGTTTTTCATGCCGCACACAAAAATTTCTTGTGGTACCCCTCAAAAGCAATTCCACAAAATACTCAAAGAATGACATGGCATTTTCGTTTAAGAGAGTCGCCTCACAATCTATCATTGGGAAATGTCAACCTGGTTTGACAATCAAAAAGAAAAGAAAAAGAAAATGCTCCCTGAGAAAGAACCGTGGTATGAAGAAAAACCTTAGAGTTTGATCACTATCTATTATTTACAAGCGCGAACAAAATTAAGCTTGGGCCAAAATTTAAGCAATAAGAACAAGGACCCATTAAATAGCACTAAAATCCAAAACAATTCATTTCATTCATTCATAATTCCAACAAAACAAACAGCTCGATGGGGGCAATCATCAAACCTTCCTGAAGTGAGCCCCACAAAGGCTCACAACTCCTCACAAGTTATAAAACAGAAGTCCGACAAAGGCTTCATGTCACGCCCCTAGTCTATACCCTGGACGAGACACAGTACTTGGAGTCACAAGTAACCCCAAGTCAACCCATGGTCTATCATAACACTGGTTTTCTGAGTAAAAACATAGCGGAAGCTTTAAAATAATAAAATAAAACATTTAAGAAGAAGAACTAAGTCATAAAGTTTTATACAACTGAAAATAAACTAAAAATTTGATTCTCTAACTGTGTCTGAAAGCCATCTATCTGATGAGTTGATGGGACAAGCCCCCAGCTAACTCTAAGTCTAACTGAAAGAAATATAGCTGAAAACAAATAATCCTAGTCCTCGAAAGATGAGGACTCACCAATGATGTCGCTGAAAGCATCTGTGCGAGATCTTGTAACGGTGCTGAGGTTGAGAACTTGCAGCTGTATCATAAAATGATACATCATAAAAGGTATGCGTCAATACTTTGAATGTACTGAGTAAGTGAGAGAAACCATAACACGAAGAATAAAACAATTGAACTGTAAAGACATGTAATGACCAACTGAAATACTAAAACTGAATAATCTGTGATATACTGAGATAGTCAAAATGACCCTGTCTAATGGTCAAAGACATGCCCTAAATATAAGATACTAATATGAAGTATTGTACTAAACTGATTTGAATTGTGTAGTCTGAAGTTGTTCTAACTGAGTTAAGCTGAGACTGAACTGAACTGACTAGTGATAGAGGTTACAACCGACATATAACCACGTGAGCTAGACGTGGAGTCCGATATACACACCCCATCGATAGGACCTAATATACCTTGCCAAGTTATAAAGGAATGAACTATGAAAATCATTGTTTGGGTCATGAGGCCAGTAAGATAACCTATGGTGGCGACGTAGTTCTAGGAACCTGGGTGCGCTAGAACCCAGGCCCTCTCGGTGCTAAGTTCTACTAAAACTAGATAGTCCTAACATGAATACTACTGCCAAGTAGATAGCTCGATATTGGGGCCCAAGACTAAGTCAGGGATACAATATGGGAGTACCCTGAGAGTCTCATCGAACAAAATTTAGAAACTGGTGTTCTAAGACTGGTTAGAGTTGTTTATCTGGGAACGTTGTACCCGTCTAAAGAACGAATTGAGGCTAAAGCTGGTGGTTCTAAGACTAGTGAAAGTGACTTATTTGGAAGAGTCATAATAGTCTAATGAACAACTAAAATCTAATAAAAATGATGTCTAAATACTGATAATTGGGAGGCATCACTGACACCTCAAAATTTAACTGTAGTCAAATTGATCAGCTGACATTTTCTGGAAAACACTGAGTCTAATAATCCGACTGAGATTTGACATGTAAGTGTCTGACTAAAATTTCAACATACACTAATAATATGGGGATTTCAAATCTAATAGAATCAAGATACATGGAAACTAATCCAACACGCAAGATCCTAAATTCTACTAAACTAGGAATTAGGGCTAAATTATTCCACAAGATACAACTCTCATAAAAGTCTAGGAATATGGAATAGTAAGCAGTTAAAATCATGAGAAATATACCACTTGTAATCATAACAAAATTAATCTGACAATTCTGCTATATTTCAAATCCACAGGGCTGAATTGATAGAGAAAACTAGTAAAGGGTTTTAAGGAAACAAGGGAAGAATTATTCCCTTGTTGAATTCCTACATACCTAGTGAAGAAATCCCGGAGAAAATTCCTTGAAAATCATAGAAGAAATTGATTGCTGTAGTTCTAGCCCTGAGAGTTTCTGCGTACTGAGTCTAAGTATCAAGAGAATGGGTGAAAGGAAAATGTCAATCACCCTTTTAACTCCCTCCTGGATGAGCCTAAAATGATGTAGTTTAGAGTCTAGGAGTATATAAAATTACAAAAAATCCCTTTAAAATCTCATAGAGAAATCACCCTGCCTATCCCAACGAGGGATTGGATGAGTCGTGCACATTGAGCATGATTCGTGTCCAACTTGTGAAGTACTTTGCCCAAGAATCCACTGCTTTAACCATGAGAGACATAATGGGTTGTTAGTGGTGACCATGACTCCTAGTCACATCTTGCCCTCAACACAGCCAGAAATCACTAGTGGGTCACCAATGATGACTACCTCCAAACTAAACTAAATGATTGAACTGAATTTATGAGTCGCACTTACATACATTGACATGAAAGAAACTAGGGTGCATGAACTGAACATGAAACTGATAGAGTTTCAAGGAGAAAATTGATACCTTAAACTGAAACTGAGCTGGAAGGGAATAAATGTGGGTATCTAACCATCATATCTTCTTCATCTTCCCACATAACTCCTTCAACAGGCTGATTTCTCCACAGGAATTTGACTGAAGCTACTTCTTTGTTCCTCAGCTTACGAACTTGATGATCAAGGATCTGAACTGGGACCTCTTCGTAAGAGAGACTATCTTTCACTCCCACACTGTCTAGTGGCACAACTGAAGTTGGATCACCGATGCACTTCTTCAATAGCGGCACATGGAACACTGGGTTCACAGATGATAACTCTAAAGGTAGTTCCAGCTCATAGGCTACTTTGCCAATTCGTCTTAGAATTCTGTAGGGTCCCACAGACCTTCGACTGTGTTTTCCTTTATTCCCAAATCTCATCACTTCTTTTATGTGTGAAATTTTTTATATAAACCCAATCGTCTACTACAAACTCAAACTCTCTCCTCCTCACATCATCATAGGATTTCTGTCGGCTTTGGGCTATTTTCGACCTTTTTCGGATGAGTTATATGATCTTGGGCAAATTTATATGCCCAAGTGATACTCAAATGTGTCATTTTGCCTTGTTTATCTATTGATGTTTGTACATTCTCATGTGAATTGTAATAAAATGTGAATTTATACTAACCAACATGATTAGCGTTGTTTTGCAGGAAAAGTATAAAGTTATGGAGCTAAGATGCATGTTGGGAGAGATCAGGATTGGACTCGGAAGCTAGCAAGGGAAAAATCACAAGGAAGGCACGAATTAAAGGGGCTCCGCGATGGAGTCGTGTCACGCTGCCATCGCGGATGCATTCTTCCTGGATGGTGAAATTATGCCTAATTCCAGTGAAGGTGCGCGTTGGGGCCGTGGCACGTTGGCCTTGCCCCGCGTTGCACGCCGTGCCACATTGCGCCTTAATACCTGGACAACCGGACTCCAGTGAGGGTTCGCGTTGGTGGCGTGTCATTGAGGCAGTGCTCCGCGATGCACTCCGTGACACGTTGCTTGTTATTCTGGGAAAAATTCCCACTAGTATAAATAGAACACTTAGGTTCATTTTTAATAATTCTAACTTGGTGGAGCAAGAATGTGGGTTACAGGCAGTTGAGGGGATGAAAATTTCAGGGTTTTTCTCTATCTCCTTCTTCTTTATTTCAATTGCTTGTGTGATTACCACTCATTTAATGATGTTTAATCCACAAATGAGTGGCTAAATTCCCTTCTTGATGAGGTTAAGAACAATTGTATTGAAATGTAATTATTGATAAATTGGTTTTCATCTTTTCTTCCATGGTTGTTCTATTGATTCTTGTTCTTACTGCGTTAATGTGTGGCCAACATTAATGTACATCTAAAAAGTCCGTTTTCACTCGAGAGAGCAAGAAATTGGAAAGTTGTGAATTGATAGGATATGATCATTTCTTAGTTTGGGAAAATTGAGTTTTGATTTACCTTCAGAATAGAGATATACCTGAAAGTCATATTAGTCAATTAAGGAATCGATTTTGTATGGCTAGAACATGAATTTCATTTTATCACAAAAATGTAGGTGGAAGGTTCATGATTCTTAAGTTGGGTTAAATACGAGAGTTTTAATCCATAGGCAATAATTCTTGACTAGCAACCGGAGGAAAGATTAATCAAATTGTATCGCTGATTTATTTCTCTACATGTTCATTTAACCTCAGCATGCTCATTCTTATATTTCAGACTCAAATTATATATTCGTTTTAGACTTAGTATAAAATTAGGAAACAAAATATCAACCTTTTCTTCACATTGTTGTCTGCAATTTAGAGTTAAAGTTTATTGACACTTGAGTAGATTGTTACTTTAGTTCAGTCTCTGTGGGATTGATACTTGGCTTACTTCAGCCACTTTACTACTTGTTCGACCACGTGCACTTGCGTGTAGTTATACCAAACAGCTCGAACAAGTTTTTTGGCGCCGTTGCCGGGGACTGGCAATTGGTAAATTTTTCTTAAGTGTTAGTTTACTATTTCTTCTTAGTGTTGACAACTTGGTCTTAGCCTGTATTTTGCAGATACTAATTTCTGTTGAACACTGGCAAGGGACAAGGAGCTGGTGGACTCATATTTAGAGCCGGAAAGACAATTTCATCGTCAAAAGAGAGAAGCTCTAGAGAAAAAGCTGCAGTTGCTCAAACAAACAATCCTGGAGCAACAACAGAATCCACCAGTTGTAAGGGCAATGTTAGTGCCCGAGGACATGGCAGCTAGGCCGGTTCGTGCGGTGGAAATCCCACATGCTAACAATGTCACATCTAGCATCCGCTAACCTGAGCCAGGAAGGAGGTTCGAGCATAAACAAAACATAGTGCAATTTCTGCGCACAAGCTGGTAATTCACAGGTCTCCCTCATGAGGATCCACAGCAACATTTCCAAAATTTTTTGGAGATAAGTGACACTTACATCCCTGCTGGAGTGTCATCAGATTATGTCAGGCTTACATTATTCCCATTGTCACTTTTGGGAGAAGCTAAGAGGTGGTTGAAAGATGAGCCACCTAATTCCATCACCACGTGGGATGATCTTGCAAAGAAATTCTTGATATGGTTCTTCCCATCTGGTAAAACAGCAAGACTTAGAAGTCAAATTCTAAGTTTTAAACAGAGAGAGGGAGAGAATCTGTATCAAGCTTGTGAGAGATTTAAATCTATGTTGCCGGAATTTCCTCATCATCACCAATCCAATGATGTGCTGGTGCATACTTTCATAGAGGGTTTGGAACCCACACAAAAATCTTGCCAGACTCAGCAGCTGGGAGACAAGCATTGGAGAAAACTTATGAGGAGCTGTATACCTTGTTAAATCGTATTTCGCAGGGAAATCCGGAGTGGAATGCAGATTCGTCAAGAGGAGGAACAAGGAAAGCAGCAGGAGTCTTAGAAGTGGATGGTTTTACAGCTATTGCTACACTGATAGCTGCGTTACAAAATCAACTCAACACCCACTTCAGTAACATGAGCATGAACCAGTCTCAAGTCCCAGTGAATGTAGCGTAGCAGATTTGGTGTGAAGTGTGCGGGAGTAGTGAACACTCAGCTGAGTGTTGTGGAGCAAATCCTGATTCGGTGAACTTTGTTGGTAATGTACAGAGAAACAACCACCTACAGTATGTCAACAACTATAATTCCAACTGGAGGAATCACTTAAATTTTTCTTAGGGTAGCAATAACCATCAAGGACAAAGTTCGAGTCAGGGGGCGTAGAGAAATCAAGGAGGGCAGCAGAACTATCATTCACAATACAGAATCAACAATGCACCTCTTCCACCACCATCACCCAGCATCGAGGAAATGTTCAAGACAATGCTAGCTAACCAAGCTCAATTACAGGATGACTACGTGAAATTGGCAGAATAATCAGTTAGCTACAAAGGCGCTGGAGCACCAGTTTGGGCAATTTGCTGGAGCCCAAAACACCAGGCCTAGAGGAGGACTTCCGAGTGACACTGATCCCAACCCCAAGCAAGTGAATGTAGTGACCACAAGGAGTGGTTTACAGCTTAAAGAGGTGGAACCAGAAAGACCACCTCAACAGCCGGGAGCAGCAGAAACTGAGAGGGAGCAAAGTGATGTGAGGGGGAAGAAAAAGGATGCTGAACCAGAAAGACCACCACCCTTGTTCCCTCAACAATTAAAGAAACACAAGGAGGAGGCGTGTTTCAAAAAGTTCATGGAGGTGCTTAAACAGGTACACATTAACTTATCTCTTGTTGATGTTTTGCAGGGAGTGCTGAAGTATGCAAAGTATATTAAGGACATCATGGCGAACAAAAGCAGGTTGACTGAGTACGCTACGGTGGCTCTTACGGAGGAGTGCACTTCCCGGATACAAAACAGGTTGCCACAAAGCTCAAGGACCCTGGGAGCTTTACTATACAAATTACAATTGGGCAGAGTATCCGAGCTCGCGGATTATGTGATTTGGGAGCGAGCATTAACTTGATGCCGTCATCGGTATTCAAGAAGTTGGGTCTAGGGAGTCCTAGACCAATAACAGTGATCTTGCAACTAGAAGATCGTTCCTTGGTGTGACCTGATGACATTGTGGAGGACGTGCTGGTGCAAGTGGGCTCCCTCATCTTCCCGGTAGACTTTGTTGTGCTGGACTTCGAGCCAGACGCGGAAGTCCAATTTATTTTGGGACGTCCTTTCTTGGCGATCGGGAAAGCGCTGATTGATGTAGATGCAGGGCAGCTAACCATGTGGGCACATGACAAAGTTGAGGTATTTGATGTATTTAAGGCCATGAAGCTGTCGGCCATACATGAGGAGCTTTCAGCAATCAGTGTGTTTGATCAAGAAGAAATTCGTCAGATTGTTGAATCTTAAGACCCACTGAAAAGAGTGTTGATGAACTCCGATCATTTTGGAGATAGAGACGCTTATGAGGTGGTACAAATGCTGAATGAGTCACAAAGGCATTCGAGGAAACAAGAATTTCAGTCTTTGATGAGGTCTCTGGAACCATTACCGAAACCATCCATTGAGGAAGCACCAAAGTTAAAGTTGAAAGAATTGCCCCACCATTTAAAATATGTCTTTCTGGGGGAAGATGAGACGTTGCCAGTCATCATCTCCGCAGAATTGATGAAGGCACAGGAGAAGGAAGCATTGGGTGTCCTCAAAAAAGGAAAAAAGCAATGGGTTGGCAAATGTCAGATATTCAGGGTATCAATCCAGCTTTTTGCACACACAGTATTTTCATGGAGACAGGATCAAAACCAATTGTTCAACCTCAGCGAAGGTTAAATCCAGCAATGAAGGATGTGGTTTGGAAAGAAATAATTAAGTGGCCTGATGCAGGTGTGGTCTACCCGATTTCGAACAGTGAATGGGTCAGCCCCGTTCAGTGTGTTCCAAAGAAAGGAGGGATGACCGTGGTCACCAATGAGAAAAATGAGCTGATTCCTACACGAACCATCACAGGTTGGCGGATTTGCATGGATTAAAGAAAGCTTAATGAAGCCACAAGGAAAGATAATTATCCTATCCCACTCATTGATCAGATATTTGATAGGTTGGCTGGACAGGAATATTATTGTTTCCTGGATGGGTACTCTGGCTATAACCAAATAGCCATAGCTCTGGAGGACTAAGAGAAGACTGCGTTTACCTGTCCTTATGGGACATATGCTTTTAGGCGGATGCCATTTGGGTTATGCAATGCACCCTCTACATTCCAGAGATGCATGATAGCTATTTTCCACGACATGGTGGAGGATTTTGTTGAGGTATTTATGGATGATTTTTCTATTTTCGGTAGTTCGTTTGCTACTTGTTTGCAGAATCTTGACAGGGTGCTGGCTCGCTGCGAAGAATCCAACCTTGTACTCAACTGGGAGAAATGCCATTTCTTAGTCAAGGAAGGTATCGTCCTTGGACACAAAGTGTCTCGCAAGGGGTTGGAGGTCGATCATGCTAAGATCGAGGTTATTGAGAAGTTACCACCACCTGTGTCGGTGAAAGGTGTTCGCAGTTTTCTTGGGCATGCAGGGTTCTACAGACGGTTCATTAGAAACTTCTCAAAAATTTCTAGACCAATATGCAGATTGTTAGAAAAAGAGGTGAAGTTTGAGTTGGATGATGAGTGTGTTAAAGCATTTGAGGAATTAAAGCAGAAATTGATAGAAGCACCTATCCTTATTTCTCCGGATTAGGGAAACCCATTTGAATTGATGTGTGATGCAAGCGATGTGGCTGTGGGAGCTGTATTGGGGCAGAGAAAAAATAGAATCTTTCATTCTATTCATTATGCAAGCAAAACACTAAATACTGCCCAAAGTAATTATACAGTCACAGAGAACGAGACGCTAGCATTGGTGTTTGCATTTTATAAATTCAGGTCCTATTTGGTAGGTTCAAGAGTGGTGGTGTACATCGATCATGCAGCGATTCGGTATCTGTTTAACAAGAAGGATGCAAAGCCCAGGCTGATCAGATGGATCCTATTGCTGCAAGAGTTTGACCTTGAAATTAAGGACAGAAAGGGGAGCGAAAATCAGGTGGCAGATCACTTATCGTGATTGGAAAGCCGATCGCATGTGAAGGAAGGTGATCACATCAATGAGGAGTTCCCGGATAGCAGCTCTTGGCAATAGGGGAAGCTGAAGTTCCCTGGTACGCAGACATAGTCAACTTGCTAGTGAGTGGAGTCTATCCACCTGAGGCGACAGTTCAGCAGAGAAGAAAGTTGAGGCATGATTGTCAGTATTTTATTTGGGATGAGCCATACTTATTTAAATAGGGACCGGATCAGGTGATGAGAAGATGCATCCCGGAGAGCCAGATTGCAGAGGTGTTGAGGAGTTGTCACTCTTCGTTGTATGGGGGGCACCATGGAGGCGAGCAAACAACACACAAGGTTCTACAGTCAGGTTTCTTTTGGCCTACACTGTTCAAAGACTCTATGGCATACGTTAAAATGTGCGACAGATGTAAGCGTACAGGCACAATTGGTAGGAGGCAAGAGATGCCGCTGCAGAATGTACTGGAAGTGGAGACCTTTGATGTATGGGGCATAGATTTCATTGGCCCGTTCCCACCATAATTTGGTAATCATTACATCTTGGTGGCCGTCAATTATGTATCAAAGTGGGTTGAAGCAATAGCTTGCCCCAGGAATGACAACAAGGTAGTAACAAAATTTGTGAAAAAACACATTCTCACCAGGTTCGGGACACCCCGAGCCATTATCAGTGATGGAGGAGCTCATTTTGTCAATGCAAGTTTCAAGAAGCTACTAGCCAAGTATGGGGTGCGCCACAAGGTGGCAACAGCATATCACCCCCAAACCAGTGGGCAAGTGGAGGTGTCGAATAGAGAAGTGAAGTAGATTCTCCAGAAAACAGTGAATGCACAACGTATTGATTGGTCAAGAAAACTTGATGATGCGTTGTGGGCATACAGAACTGCTTACAAGACACCGATTGGAACTTCTCCATACCGATTGGTCTATGGTAAAGCGTTTCATCTGCCAGTGAAGTTAGAGCACCGAGCCTTCTGGGCCGTGAGGAAATTGAATATGGACTTAGAGCTAGCGGGCAAGAAGAGACTAATGCAACTCAGTGAACTTGAAGAGTTCCGTCGGCATGCTTATGCGAGTGCTAAGTACTACAAAGAAAAAACGAAGAGGTGGCATGACAAGCATGCGGCGCATCGTATTTTTGAGCTGGGGCAGAAAGTATTGCTCTTCAATTCAAGATTGAAGCTGTTTCCAGGAAAGCTGCGGTCCAAATGGTCAGGGCCATTTGAGGTAGTGAGAATGACCCCGCACGGGGCAGTAGAGTTGTGGCAAGAAGATCATAGCGCCACTTTCTTGGTCAATGGGTAGCGGTGTAAGCATTACTGGGGTGAGGACGGTGGTCGAGAGAAAACGTCCGTCACCCTGGAGGATGACTGAGCTTAATGACGTCGAGTCGCGATGGTAAACCAGGCGCTGCACGGGAGGCAACCCGTGAAATATTTTGTAATATTTTAATAGATTTCGTAGAAAAAAAAAGAAAAGAGAAAAAAAATGAGAAAAATATAAAAAAATAAAAACAAAATTTGTATTTTATGTGAAACCTATAAATTCTAACCAATTTCTTATTGTGAGATGAATTTTAGGTTGAACGGAGGATAAATGTGGAAAGGATCGCAAAGGAAAAGTCGAGGTAAGAAAAATAATAAAAGTGGCAAAACAGTGAGCCCACACGATGGCTCTGTGTCACGGAGGAGGGCCTCCGCGTTACCCTTCGTGACACGTTGAAGGAAATTCTGGAATTTTTACAAATTCCAGAACACCTGCGCGATGGCTCCGTGTCACGGAGGGCATGCTCCGCGTTACCCTCCGTGACACGTTGAGGGTAATTTTGTGTCGGGTCACACCGGGTCACCGGGTGACCCGCGCGAAATCCTCACTTTTTAACCATGAATTCCCCTCATTTTTCATCCCCTCCGCGTCAAACATCCCAAAAACCCCTTCTCCCTCAATGTGACATGGACCTAGGCACACATTTTCATTAAGTTTTCTTCATTTCATCGAATTCAAGGTATGTTCTTCAACTCTATCTCAATTCTTGTCGAATTTTTTGATTTTGAACATGTGATTTGAGCAAAACTTGCCCTAAGTAGAAATTAAGCTTAAATTCAATTGAGTTATTGTTGATTAACGTTCGTAGTATCATTGTGATTGCATGAACTCAATAATTACATAGCTTGATAGAATTTTTGTAAAATCATAGCTAGGGCTTGAATTTAAATATGAAAAGGGAAAATTTAGTTGACATTTGAAATTCTTGTTGGGTTGTGTATGTTGGGTGAGATGAGTTGGTTGTGCTTACTGTTAATATGCTAAAAGACCGACGAATTTTCGGGGTAACGAAATTGTGAGATGCAAGAAATGGGTGAATTGTATAGGTTCATGTAGATAAATTTTTTCTTTGTTTCTCCTTGCTAAGTGTTATGTGATGAAATGTGAATGATGGTAATGTTGTGGTTAGCTGTACGAAGGCTGAGTAGTACAAAAGAATTTATACCGTCGAATTCTCTGAATGCACAAGGCATATTTGATGTGTTTTGTTTTTTTTTAAATTGGAAATAAGTATGATCTTGCCGTAATGTTGTGATTATGGCTAAAGACTAAGTGTGGGGTGGCCTAGCTTAACCCAACCTTAGTTGAAGCACATTTTAATTTGAATAACATTGGTACTGTCTGTTTGGTTTGACAGGAACGATGGCAAGCAGGCAAGAAAAAGGGAAGGGCGCATCAACATTAGGCACCGGAAGGAAAAGAATTATACTGGGAACAACAGTCCCAGCAGCACCAGCGGTTCCACTCGGCCAACGCCGACAATATAGAACCCGATGGGTGTTAGAGGAGGGGAAGAAATGGTACGCAAAGCATATGGAAAGCAAATACTTCCCCGAAGAACACATTGCTAGGGAACCGTTGGCTCAGGAGTTTCCCAAGATTGTCCACAGGATTGAGGCAGTCGGGCTGAACTTCATCTTTGAAGAACCCAAGGAGTGCAACCTGCACCTGATTCGGGAATTATATGCCAACTGGAACCCGACACTCAGAAGTCACACCATAAAGATAAGGGGGCAGATAGTCATTTTTGAGCCCCATCACCTTAATGCCATTTTGGGGGCACGGGACATAGACGCCCATGTGCTTCGGTAGCTGAATATCACTCCACCATATGCAGACATCAGACGCACTTTGTGTGGAGCCCGGTCTACAGCACGTTGGAGCAGGCATAAGGAGAGGGGCTACCATCAGACATTGCCCTACTCACAAATGAACAGGGAAGCCAGGATATGGCTTAAGATTGTTTGTTCCTGCCTGATCCTGGTGGTGCATATGACAGATGTCACCCGAGATCATGTGTGCTTGGTATACGCCCTGATGAAGGGGCTGGAGATCAACGTTGGGGCGGTGATCATCTCTGCCATGAAGAGAGCCCGCTTGCATCAAGGGCACAAGTATGGGTTTGGTGGCTTACTGACCACGTTCCTGAAGGGCCTGCATATTGAGGAGGAGGCCCTTGACTACATCCCGCAAATGGAGAGGCGGGCCTTAGATGTCACCAAAACTAAGGCACCCGACACCACTCACGGGCCAGTTCTCACATTAGCCGAGTGACATTCTCGAGATGATCAGTACATGGCTCGCATGTTCGGAATGCAGATGCTCCAGCTGTGCATAGGCGGGAAGCCGGCGACAGAAGATGAGCTATGGCAGCTCAAGCTAGACTACCCTTTTGGCGAAAATGCCAGGGATCTATGCCGAGTGGGGCCAGTTTTTATGGAGCCCACTGATGATGATGTCCCCACAGATGAGGAGACACGCCGTGATGACTCCGATATGGAGTCAGATGATGACAACGGGGGTGATTCAGACATGGGAGATGAGGCAGCGGCACCTGATGAAGAAGTAGAATACTTTGATTGATCAGGGAGTTTCACCACCTACTTTCGTACTATGCTGAATTTTGTGAACACTGGGGATCGTGTTCGATTTATGTGTGGGGTGGGAGTAGTTAGGTGTTGGTTGCTGTTGTTATTAATGTATGTCTTTGTTCTGTTATTGTGCTTGGATATACTTGTGACACTGTGATTTTTGTGTGTATGTCAGTATTGTAATTAAGGTGAAGCTGTAGTGTGCTGTTGAATGTTGTTAGCTGGTTTTGTACATATCTTTGTTTTATCGAAATTATGGATATTTTTTTTAAAAAATTTTGTGAAATTTTTATTTTTGGGTTTCTCGGCGTTTGTTTTCGGTTCTTTTACCGAGAATAGTCCCATTGAACCGAAGTCGTAATTAGTGACCTTTCCCTATGATGGATGGATGACGACCGTCTTAAGGGAAATGTAGTCGTTAGGAGTAGATTTCTTTTGTTCAATTTTTCTTTTAGTTTTTTTTTCTTTTATTGGTTTGAATCCCAAAACATGTCGTTACTTTATGGTTGCAAAATTATGGTTGCATGTTGTACATGATATTTGAAATGCAAAGGTGATTCGTATGAAATCATGCAAGTTTGAAAATATGTTGAGATACCTAGGCCATAGAGTTCGATTCGGTGTGATTGAGGCTTAATGCTTGAATTCTTGTAATTAGCTGATTGAAGAGTCTGTGAATATGTCTTGAGTTGAGCATGTGAAATGAGTGTATGGTGAGGTTTCGTTTCTTCCATGCTATTGTGAAGTGTCTAGAACTTGCCTGGTGTATGTACAAAACAAAATCAAGGATGTGTATTGTAGGAAAGGATGTAGGCATTTCTTTGCTTTAACCGAAAGTTTTTTTTCATTATCGTACCTACCTTGAATGTACACCCTAGTTAGCCCATTGAGCCTTTAGCCTATGTCTTTCTTTTGTCAAAAAGGTGTAAACCGAGCTTAACCCCTTCTTTTCATTATCCGTGAATTTGATCCAAAACTCTTAAGCGCTCAAGAAAAAAAAATATAATTAAATAATTTTCCCACAGCGCCAGGGAGTGAGAATTTTGAAAAGAAAAGAAAAAGCAGAGTGATGAAAGGAAATAAAGGTCGAAGGTGCACTTGGTATAAATTAAATATAATGAAAATGTATAAATAATCTTTGTTATTAATTCAAGTGTGCTTAAAGATATGGGGTCGAAAATAAAGACAAACTTCAAGAATGGGATGATGAAGGAATAAACAATGTATATAAGGTTGGTGGGATGTATTGAAAAAGCGCTTAAGGAGGCTAGTTGTTATTATTGGTTAGCCCAGTATTTGCTAGTTCCGTAGCTTACATTACAACTTGTTAAGTCCTACGTGATCTTACATCATGTGTCCTTATATTAGTGGAGTAATACACTAAAGGCAAGCCTATTGTTCATGACATGATACATGTGAATTCTTTTGGGAGAGAGAGCGAAATCTTGTTTATATGCCCCAGCATGTAATGTTGAGTCATGTGATTAAAAAGGGGAAAATTCTCTTGTGTGGTGAGGGCACATGCTCGACGAGAGATTAAAATTCGTGTCGGATATCTTGATCAGCTGATTTGCATCAGTTTGCCGATATCGAGAGTCGATTCTTGAGTCTAGGAGGTCTTAATGTGTTGAAGGTCATTGTATTGATAAGAATGCATGTTTTCTTGATGATTTGTTGTATTAAATAATCGGTATAACCGTAGCTTGAATTGTCGAGCCAAAGTAGCTAGGATGGGGTGTCAATTGCACGAGGTGTAAGATTATTGTTCGGGGACGAACAAGAATTTAAGTGTGGGGTAAGTGATCTTAGGCAAATTTATATGCCCAAGTGATACTCAAATGTGTCATTTTGCCTTGTTTATCTATCAATGTTTGTACATTCTCATGTGAATTGTAATAAAATGTGAATTTATACTAACCAACATGATTAGCGTTGTTTTGCAGGAAAAGTATAAAGTTATGGAGCTAAGATGCATGTTGTGAGAGATCGGGATTGGACTCGGAAGCTATCAAGGGAAAAAGCACAAGGAAGGCACAAATTAAAGGGGCTCCGCGATGGAGCCGTGTCATACTGCCATCGCGGATGCATTCTGCCTGGATGGTGAAATTATGCCTAATTCCAGTGAAGGTGCGCGTTGGGGCCATGGCACGTTGGGCTAGCCCCGCGTTGCATGCCGTCCCACGTTGGGCCTTAATACCTGGACGACCGGACTCTAGTGAGGGTCCATGTTGGTGGCGTGTCACGGAGGCAGTGCTCCACGATGCACTCCGTGACACGTTGCTTGTTATTCCGGGAAAAATTCCCACTAGTATAAATAGAACACTTAGGTTCATTTTTAATAATTCTGACTTGGTGGAGCAAGAATGTGGGTTACAGGCAGTTGAGGGGACGAAAATCTCAGGGTTTTTCTCTATCTCCTTCTTCTTTATTTCAATTGCTTGTATCATTAACACTCATTTAACGATGTTTAATCCACAAATGAGTGGCTGAATTCCCTTCTTGCTGAGGTTAAGAACAATTGTATTGAAATATAATTATTGATAAATTGGTTTCATCTTTTCTTCTATGGTTTTTCTATTGATTCTTGCTCTTACTGCATTAATGTGTGGCCAACATTAATGTACATCTAAAAAGTCCGTTTTCACTCGAGAGAGCAAGAAATTGGAAAGTTGTGAATTGATAGGATATGATTTTTTCTTAGTTTGGGAAAATTGAGAATTGATTTACCTTCAGGATAGAGATATACCTGAAAGTCGTATTAGTCAATTAAGGAATCAGTTTTGTATGGCTAGAACATGAATTTCGTTTTATCAGAGAAGTGTAGGTGGAAGGTTCATGATTCTTAAGTTGGGTTAAATACGAGAGTTTTAATCCATAGGCAATAATTCTTGACTAGCAACTGGACGAAAGATTAATCAAATTGTATCGATAATTTATTTCTCTACATGTTCATTTAACCTCAGCATGCTCATACTTATAGTTCAGACTCAAATTATATATTCGTTTTAGACTTAGTATAAAATTAGGAAACAAAATATCAACCTTTTCTTCACATTGTTGTCTGCAATTTAGAGTTAAAGTTTATTGACACTTGAGTAGATTGTTACTTTAGTCCAGTCTCTGTGGGATTGATACTTGTCTTGCTTGAGCCACTTTACTACTTGTTTGACCACATGGACTTGCGTGTAGTTATACCAAACAGCCCGAACATTATACCTTTTGTATAGATTGATGAACTGATTTTGGACCGATTAGAGTAGCTTCACCGACCTCAAACCACCTGATAGGAGATCTACACCTCCTACCATACAATGCCTCAAACGGGGCCATCTGAATACTGGAGTGGTAGCTGTTGTTGTACGCAAACTCGATGAGAGGCAAGTGATCATCCCAACTGCCATTGCGCACGCCTTCAACATATCTTCCAAGGTCTGGATATTCTACTCAGCTTGTCCATCTTTCTTCAGGTGAAAAGTTGTGTTGAGCTTGACCTGGGTACCGAATCCCTTCTAAAAAGATTTCCAGAAATGAGAGGTGCACTGGATACCT
This sequence comes from Datura wrightii, assembly GCA_035772735.1. Classification (NCBI taxonomy): domain Eukaryota; kingdom Viridiplantae; phylum Streptophyta; class Magnoliopsida; order Solanales; family Solanaceae; genus Datura; species Datura wrightii. The sequence goes on along the minus strand of JASDFA010000027.1, from coordinate 101,261,332 downwards.
CTATCTGAGATAATGGATAAGGTAATCCCATAAAGTCTGACCAACTCCAACATATAAAAGCCTAGCATAATCCTCAGCTGAATCTGTAGTTTTAACTGGGAGGAAGTGTGCTGACTTAGTCATCCAGTCTACTATCACCCAGAATAAGTCATATTGCCAACGAGTCTGAGGTAGACCTGTAATAAAATCCATATTTACTTCTTCCCACTTCCATGTGGGTATGCTGATATCCTAAGTCATACCTCCAGCTCTCTGGTGTTCTACTTTGACCTGCTGGCACATTGGGCACATAGCTACAAATTCTGCGATGTCTCTCTACATGCCGTTCCACTAGTAAATATCCCATAAATTGTGGTACTTCTTAGTAGCACCTTGGTGGATGGAATATCTCAAACTATGTGCTTCAGCTAGTATCTTCTATCTCAAATCACCCACATTCGGTATGTACAACCTGCCCTGGTAACGGAGTACACCATCTCCCTCGTGGGAGAAAGCCTCCACTTCTTTTCTGAGAACTACCTCCTTCAGTCTAAGTAGTCTTGGATCTTCATCTTGCCTTGACTTAACTTCAATTACCAACAAAATCTGATCCACTCTGCACAACTACGCTACCCTCAACTGTATCAACCAACTGTACTCCCAATCCAGCTAACCTATGGATATCCTTTTCTAGTTCCTTTTTGCCCTCTTCAACATGACCCACGCTTTCAATAGACACTCTGTTTAGGGCATTAACCACCATATTGGCTTTGCCTGAGTGATACAGCACGCTCATGTCATAGTCCTTCAGTAGCTCCAACTATCTTCCCTGACGAAGAGTTTGATCTTTCTGACTGAACACACACCAAAGGCTCTTGTGATTAATGAAAACATCCACACGATCCTTGTACAGGTAGTTCCTCCATATTTTCAACGCAAACACCACCACTGCTAACTCCAGGTCATGAGTCAGATAGTTCTTCTCATGAACCTTGAGTTGTCTGGAGGCGTAAGCTATCACCTTACTCCGCTGCATCAGCACGTAACAAAGTCCAACTCTGGAAGCATCACAATACACCACGAACTCATCTGTTCCTTCTGGTAAGGTCAAAACTGGAGAAGTAGTGAGCCGAGTCTTCAACTCTTGGAAACTTTTCTCACACGCTTCTGACCATTAAAATTTAACCTTTTTCTGAGTCAGCTTAGTCAGAGGAGATGAAATAGAGGAACAACATTCCACAAATCTTCAGTAATAAATGGCTAGACCAAAGAAACTTCTAATTTCGGTTAGGGAGGTACGTTTGGCCACTCTTTCACCGTTGCTATATTTTAAGGATCCACCTGAATACTCTCACCTGAGACCACATGACCAAGGAAAGTCACAATCTTCAACTAGAATTTGCATTTGCTTAACTTGGCAAACAACTGGCGATCTCTGAGTGTCTGAAGCACTATCGTTAGGTGATTAGCATGTTCTTCCTCATTTCTATACTAGAATGTCATTAATGAACACAATGACGAACATGTCTAGATACTACTAGAAGATTCTGTTCATTAGGTCTATGAAAGCTGCAGGGGCATTAGTGAGTCCAAAGGACATAACCACGAACTTGTAGTGACCATACTGAGTTTTGAAAGCTGTTTTCGGTATGTCACAATCTTTGACTCTTAGTTAATGATACCTCGACTTGAGATCTATCTTGGAGAAACAACTAGCTCACTGAAGTTGATCGAACAAGTCTTTAATCCTGGGTAGGGGATACTTATTCTTGATTGTAACCTTGTTCAACTAATGGTAATCAATGCATATTCTGAGGTTACCGTCTTTCTTTTGCACGAATAATACTAGAGCACCCCAGGGAGAGATGATGGGCCTGATAAAACCTTTATCAATAAGGTCCTTTAGCTACTCCTTCAACTCCTTAAGCTCAGTTGGAGACATTTCGTAAGGAGAGATGGAGATAGGATGAGTTTCTATAAGAAGGTCTATGCCGATGTCTATTTCCCGCTCAAAAGGGATTCTGGGAAGATATTCGAGAGACACATCAGGGAACTCACTGACAACTTGAACTGACTGGATAGTGGGGGTCTCAGAGCTGGAATCTTTGACCCGAACTAGATTATAAATACACCCTGTGAAAAAAAAAGCTTTCTGGCATTAAGGTAGAAAATAAACTGACCCTTAGGCGCTGAACTGAAACCTAATGACCCTAGTTCTCTAGTTAGCATAACCAGATTGTAACCAATCCATGCCAAGAATGAGATCGAAATTCACCACATCTAACTTTACTAGATCAGCTGGAATGACCTTATTCAATACTGAGACTGGGTAGTTTTTATACACCCGGCTGGCTCTAACTGACTCACCAACTGGGGTAGAGACTGAGAATGGTTCTGAGAGGACTTCTAGACTGATATCATACTGGACAGATACATAGGGAGTCACAAATGAAAGAGTGGCTCCTGGATCTAGTAGGGCAGACACGTCTACATGGAAAAGGCATAACATAGCCGTAACCACGTTAGGTGAGCTCTCCTGATCTTGATGTGAGGACAAAGCATAAAATTTTTTTTGGCTCTGGTCACCATTTTTACCTGAAGTGTTGGCCGGCTGAGTTGGTCGGCCTACTGGAGTTGCTGAAGCAGTGGATTGTGATCTCCACGGCCCTACTGATGGGCAATTTCTAAGACGATGACCAAGCTGACACACCCAAAACATCCCTCTCGACCTTGAAGAAATTCTCCTGGATAGTTCTTGCCACACTTAGGGCAAGCTGTGTAGCTGTAGTGGTTGCTGGCACTATGACTCTAGGACTGTGAGCCAGATGCTCCACCCCTACGATCCTTGCGGGACGGGAAAGTAGGGGCACTAGCTGAAGTGGGTGTTGGAGCCTTCTATTGTTGCTACTGCTGGGGGCTACTGCTACCGCCAGATCTCTTGTGGCCAAAATCTAACTAGCCAATTCTTGCCGATTTGTTCTCCCCACTCCAAATCCTTTACTTTTTCTGCCTCAATCTGCTGGGCATGAACTCTGAGGCTAGAATAATCAATATCCTTGATAAGCATTACAGTCATGCACTCCTTGAGGACCATGTTCGATACTCCATTAGCAAACTTCAGCATGTGAGCCCTTGGCTCGGCTGCAATCTCTGGAGCATATTTACACAGTCTTGTGAACTCCAGTGCATACTCTTCCACCGTCCGATTTCCCTGTTTCGGATTCATGAATTTAGCCACCTTAGCCTCTTTAAGCTCCCTAGGGAAGAATTTGACTAGGAAGGTTGTAGTGAACTCCTCCCATTCCACTGGTTTTGCTCCCACTGGTCTCCCCTCCTTCCAATGATCGTACCAGATCTGGGCTACCCCTTTCAGCTGGTAGGCAGCCAAGTCGGCACTCTCCGAGGAGTTAACACCCATAATTCGGGTGATCTTCCTGATCTCTTCCACAAACTCTTGTGGGTCCTCTCCTACCTTGGATCCATGGAAAGCTGGAGGGTTCATCCGGGTGAAGTCCCGAACCCGGGCAACTGCTACAGACCCATTATATTGACTGGAACCACCTGTTGGTTCACCTGATTAGTGATTGTCTGTGCGAGCAGCTGGATAGCCTCTCTGAACACTCCGAAGGACATTGTGTCGTCATGAGGGGCTAATGGACCTGGTAGGGTAGGTCGGTGAGTGTTGCCGACCCTTCTTCCGTTACCACGCCATGGAAGCATGATTTTCACTGACACGAAACAGAGCACGAGTTAGAAGAACATTTCTAGGATTGAACTTCAATGCAAGATAAAGAGTATGAACAAAAAGGAGTTTTCCTAATAATGTATAGTAGCCTCCCCGTCACATGTGTTGCGCTCTTCACACACATGAAAAGGACTCTACTCAACTTGATTTTTGGACATCCTAGGATACTCTAAACCTAGTGCTCTAATATCAAGTTTGTCATGCCCCGAGTCTATACCCTAGACGAGACACGGTACTTGGAGTCACAAGTAACCCCAAGTCAACCCATGGTATATCATAACACTAGCATTCTGAGTAAAAACATAGCGGAAGCTTAAAAATAATAAAATAAAATATTTAAAAAGAAGAACTAGATCATAAAGTTTTATATAACTGAAAACAAACTAAAAATCTAATTTTCTGTGTCTAAAAGCCATCTATCTGATGAGTTGTTGGGACAAGCCCCCAGCTAACTCTAAGTCTAACTGAAAGAAATATAGCTAGGAAGAAATAATCCTGGTCCTCGGAAGATGAGGACTCACCAATGATGCAGCTAAAAGCTTCTGAGCGAGATCTGCTAACGGTGCTGAGACTGAGAACCTGCAGCTGTATCATAAAATGATACAACATAAATGGTATGTGTCAGTACATTGATATTATAACTGAGCTAATCTGAGAGTAAATATAACTGACTAGTGGGAGAGGCTACAACTGATGCTGCGAACACGTATAACACAAATTAGAAGGACAAAAAGGCATTTCATTGCACGACTTAGATCATGAAAGAAGGGAATATTTCCTAAACACGTCGTAGTCTCTTCGTCATAAGTGTGGCACGCTTCACACCATGAAAAAGACTCTACTTAATGTGGCATTTAGACACCCTGGGACACTTCATAACCTAAGGCTCTAATACCATATTTTTCATGACCCGAACGTAGGACCAGATTGAGACACGGGACAAAGAACCCTGAGAGGCTCCAAGTCAACCCATGACATAAAAATGAATTCTAACTCATTCAAATATAATGGAAGATCAACATAATTAATATAGAGGAAGTCTTATCATTCATAATATCTGGATACATTCATAAGTCTTAAGCAGAATACATACTATGCCTGAAGTTGAATACATGCTATGTCTGAAAGCCTCTAGTACTGACGAGTAGATGGGACAAGACCCCAACTAAATCACTATAGTCTGCAAACTGAAAATACAGAACATAACTGAAAAGAAAGGCCCTCAAAAGATGAGGACTCACCAACTTTGATCGGGAAGTACAAATGCTGGGAATCTGGCTAGCGGCGGGAACAAGTCTGGATATCGGGGCCTTTATCATGAAATGATACAACATAGAGTATGCGGCCAGTACTCGAAATGTACCAAGTTTGCAAGGTAAGTAAAATGGACAGTTATAATACATAAAAGTTCATAAGATTAGGACAACATGATCATAATGTAAACATAAGGGCTCAAGGTTTTCAAAACATTCGTAAATCAGTCATAATCATAATCATAAGAGAAAAGCTTTATTAAACATGACGTTAGACAAAGTAACATAAACATAATCATGCATAAATTAAGAGGAACAATGGGAGATTCTTATAACCAACATACCCCATATGAGCACACATGGAGCCCGACCTGTAAACCCCTAGACGGGAGGGTGTTCATACCTTGCAAGGGTATAACCATGAAAAGAGGCATGATATCACTCATGAAAGGCCCATTTGGGAAAAAAGGGACAGTCTCAAAGGAGGTCACATCATTGCTACATTGGCGCGTAGTTCTAAGACTCGGGGTATACTTAGACCGCAGGTCTACTCTGTATTAAATACTACTCCCAAAATAGATATAGAGCTCATATGATAATAGGGAAAACATATATGATATTCATGGGCTAGATAAATCATAATAATCATAACCATGCTTGAAATACGTGAACTAACCAGGAAATAAGGCCCGTGAGTCGTCCATTATCATAAATCCATAAATCATGAAATTCATGCATAATTGTAAAACATGTATATACTTGATATTTCATAAATCCATAGTAAGTACTTGAGAGAAATCATATCATAAGGCATAAATTATAATTGGGCTAATTTAGATCAAGATCATAATGAAATCATAACTTGACTTTTCATAAAACATAAAACATACATAAGTGGGCATAACTGGATTTAAATTTGAATCTATAAATTTATATTCAAAATAGTAATAAAATCTGTCCATAAATCATAAAACATGTTTTAATACATGAAAGGGTTTGACTCATCAATAGATCAAAGAGAATTCCACAGGAATTGAAATAAATCCCATAGATCATGAAACTTGAATCTAGAATTTAAAATCCATGGAAATTTAGAAGATTTTGGAGAATGAGAGTGAAAGAGACTCTCATTCATAGCCTCACATACCTAGGTAAGATGATTTTACTCTCTTCCTTGAATATCCAAAGGAAATTGAAGGAGAATTGATGGATTTTATCCTTGATCACCCCTAAGAACCTTCTAGTCTTGCATGCATGGAGAGGAGTGATTTAGAATGAGCTAAACCCCTTAAAACAACCCTAACTAAGCTTAAAACAACATAATTTAGGTCTTAGATACTTAGGAATTATTGAAAAGCCCTTAATAAATTCGTAGAAAAATACACACTACTAGTCCCAATGAGAGACTAGACGAGTCGTGGTGTCACGACCCGAACATAACCCCGAATCGATACACGGGAAAAGGAGCCCCGAGAGACTCCAAGTCGACCCATGGCATGAACATACATCTAACTCCGTCAATATAAGTGGAAGATTTATCATAATAAACATAGAGGAAGTCTAAAAATAACATAACATCATAATACAACACAAGTCTGAAGCTGAATAGAATCTATAACTTAAAAGCCTCTGATTTTGATGTATTGATGGGACAAGATCCCAACTAACTCTCTAAGTCTGAAACTAAAAGTGTAAAGATAACTGGTAAGGGAATGGTCCTCAAGAGATGAGGACTCACCACTGAAGCTGGATGCTAACTCTGAAGACTGGCTAATGACGGGGTTGAGTCTGAAGACTGGGGCCTTTATCACAAAACGATAAAGCATAGAGTATGCGGTCAGTACGTGGAATGTACAGAGTATGCAAGGTAAGTAAATAGCTTAAGTAAAATCATTAAAATATGCATAGTATTAAACATATTCAACATAAGAATCTCATAGTAGGGCTTGAATGCCATTTTCTGAAATAATGATCTAAACATAACTGAATATCATAACAAATTCGAATGACCCAAAGTTGAAAACCGATAATTATAAGTAAAACTGAACAATGGGTCAAACAGCTTAAAGACATATATATATATATATATATATATATATGTATATATATATATACACATATATACATACATATATATATATATATATATATATATATATATATGTATGTATGTATGTATCATGAATATAAACATGCATAATTGCAATCATGAGGAACAATGGGAGACTCATCTTATAAAAAATATTACCACGATAGAGCTTACGTGGTACTGACTATAACACTCAAGTGGGCAGAGCCGTCCAAAGATTTTCTAGGGCTAAGGAAGCTACCATGATATCAGTATCAAGCTAAATGCCTCTTGGGGCAGGGGAAAGCTCACAAAGGAAGTCCTAAATAATCTGATCATACCTACGTTGGCGTGTAGTTTTGAGTCTTAGGGTGGACTAACCCTTAGCCTACTCGGTGTTAGATACTACTACCAAAAATATGCATATGCTCTCCATAATTTTTCAATGAAGCTGACCATCTTCTAGTAAAGAAGCTGAATACTCATATACATACATAATCTAAAATCATAACATGAGGAGCCTTGGCTCAAACAATACCACAAACTAAACATAATTGGGAGTCTGGACTCCAAAACAATGTGGTAAGCTAATTGACATGAAATCATAAATCATAATTGAACATATGGGCTTGCCCAATACTTAAACATGCTTGAAAATACTTGATTCACTTGAATACATTATCATAAACATGGGTAACTTGAAAACATACTTTTCTCATAAATATCTTATCATACTTGAACATACGTCATAGATCTCAACATTCATGAACATTCATGGATGGGCATCATAATTTATAAAACTTGGAAACATGATTTATAATTGAAAACATTGTAAAACTTTCCCATGAATCGTAATTCAACAATAGAAACATGCTTAGATCATACCCATGGTAGAAACTTAGGAAATTCATGCATTATGTTAAAACCCCATAGAATCAACATGTAGATCTTCATGAATTAGAGAGGGATTGGGCATGGGTGTGAACAATTTCACCCATTCATAACCCTTCATACCAGAGAAAATATGGTTCTACTACTTTTCTGATTTCCCAAGGAACAATTGCGGAAGAACTTGGAAGAAATCAAGCTTGATCACCTGTCTAGACTCCTAAACTTGCATGCATGAATTAGGAATAGCTTAGAATGAACTTACCCTTCTTAAAACACACTATTCATAGATTAAAATGATGTAGTTTAGGCCTTAGAATCATAGAAATTATGGAAAACCCCTTACTAAATTCATAGAGAAAAACAGACTGCTAGTCCCAACGAGGGACTGGACGAGTCATTGCCATGGACCACGACTTGTGGTCAGAAGTCATTAAGGACACTTCCAACCTTTCATCTGAGGCTCATCATGGGGGACCTAACGAGTCGTTACTAGTGACCACCACTCGTGGTCACCTCTCATGACCTTCACTGCCCGAAGTTTCCCTTTCTTCAACCAATTTTGTCCATGGCTAACTCAACGAGTCGTGGGGCTGACCATGACTCGTGGTCATGCCCCCGGTGACCTAAAAACCTGAATTTCCATCTTAAGTCAAAAACTTCACCAGGAGTCACTTAACGACTCGTGGTCATCCTGACGGGTGATAGGATGACTTATTCTATGACCTAGTGCAGAAAATCCTGTTTTTCTCCATTTCAACTCCGGGGTTTGATCTTAGGGCTCTCGAGGTATTACAATATCTCCTCCTTGGTAACATTCATTCTCCAATGTTGAAAATAACACAGAAAAAGCAGAGAAAGGCAGTAATCATACTCAAATACTAAACATACAAGTTGAAAACTGATGGACTGAGTACCCCCGAACTAAACTACCTGATTGAATTAAATAGATGAATCATACATACATACATTGACATGAAAGAAACTGGGGCACATGAGCTGAACATGAAACTGAATAGAGTATTAAGGGTAAAAACTTATACCTCAAGCTGAGGCTGAGTCGGAAGGGAATAGATGTGGATATTCAACCATCGTGTCTGCGTTGACTTCAAACATAGCTCCCTCAACATGATGATTCCTCCATAAAACCTTGACTGATGCCACCTCTTTGTTCCTTAGCTTACAAACTTGCCGATCCATTAGCTCCATCGGAACCTCTTCGTAACTAAGGCTATCTTTCACACCGACACTGTCCACCGGAATAACTCAGGCTGATCACCCAAACGCTTCTTTAAGACCAATACATGGAAAATGGGATGAACGAAAGCTAACTCTGAGGGTAAATGTAACTCATAGTCCACCTTGCCAACACGTCTCACAATCCGGTATGGGCCAACATTGCGGGGACTGAGTTTCCCTTTCTTTTCGAACCTCATCACTCCCTTCATAGGAGACACCTTCAGAAACACCCAATCATCAACTTCAAACTCAAGTTCTCTCCTTCCCACATCCTCATAGGACTTTTGGCGACTCTAAGTTGTTTGCAACCTTTCCCTTATGAGCTGAACTTTCTCCATAGCCTCATGAACTGAATCTAGTCCTATCATCACAGCTTCACCAACTTCAAACCAACCAATAGGCGATCTACATCTCCACCCATAGAGAGCCTTAAATAGAGCCATTTGAATGATGGAATGATAGTTGTTGTTATATGAAAACTCAATGAGAGGCAAATGATCATCCCAACTACCCTTTACGTCAATCACACACGCTTTCAACATGTCCTCGAGAGTCTGAATAGTTCGCTCCGCCCGACCATCTGTTTGTGGATGAAACATTATGCTAAGATTGACCTGAGTACCAAGTCCCTTTTGAAATGATCTCCAAAATTGGGAGGTAAATTGAGTACCTCTATTTGATATGACGAACAAGGGCACTCCATTCAACCGAACTAGCTCTTGAATGTATAGTTTGGCATAATCCTCCACTGAATCAGTAGTTTTGACCACTAGGAAATGAGCTGCTTTGGTCAACCTATCCATCACAACCCAAATGGAGTCATATTGTCAAAGAGTGCAAGGTAACCTGGTAATGAAATCCATGTTGATCTCTTCCCACTTCCAAGTGGGAATGCTAATATCTTGGAGCACACCTCCGGGTCTTTGATTCTCAACCTTCACTTGCTGATAGTTTGGACACTTAGCCACAAATTCTATGATGTCCTTCATCATGCCATTCCACCAATAGACTTCCCGCAGGTCACGGTACATCTTGGTGGCACCAGGATGTATCAAATATCTGGAACCATGAGCCTCATGCAACATCCTCTCCCTTGAATAATCAACATCCATAACACACAAGCGACCCTAATATCGAAGCACACCATCTCCCCCTTTGGAGAAGACCTCTACCTTCTGATTTTGAACGGCTTCCTTCAACTTTACCAAAATAGGGTCCTCGTCTTATCTAGCTTTTATATTAGTTACCAAGGATGATTTTGATCTATTCTGATCAATAACAGTGCCATTGGTCAAGTCCACCGAACGAAATCCCAATCGTGGAAGTTGATGCACATCCTTTACTAGCTCCTTCCTCCCCTCATCTACATGTGAAAGACTCTCCATAGAGAACCTACTAAGTTCATCTGCTACTATATTAGCCTTAACCGGAAGGTATAGGACACTCATATCATAATCCTTGAGTAGCTCCAACCACCTTCTTTGGCGTAGATTTAGATCCTTTTGGGTAAACACATATTGTAGGCTTTTGTGGTCCGTAAACATATCCACATGGACCCATACAAATAGTGTCTCCAAATATTCAAGGTGAATACTACCGCCGCCAATTCGAGATGATGAGTCGAGTAATTCTTTTCATGAACATTCATCTTCTTAGAAGCATATGCAATAACCTTACCATGCTGCATCAGTACAAAACCAAGGCCGATCCTCGAAGCATCACAATATACCCCAAACCCATTGGTACCCTCGAGTTGGGTTGACACAGGTGCTGAGGTGAGTTGAGTCTTCAACTCTTGGAAGCTCTTATAATAAGCCTCCGACCATTGGAACTTCACTTTCTTTTTGGTCAATTTGGTAAATGGCACTGCAATAGAAGAAAACCCCTCTACAAACCTCCAGTAATAACAAGCTAAGCCCAAGAAACTCCTGATATCCAAAGGATTCACCGGTCTAGGCCAACTATTCACTGCCTCTATCTTTTGAGAGTCTACTTGTACACCCTCACTTGACACCACATGACCCAATAACACCACTGAGTTCAACCATAACTCACATTTGCTGAATTTAGCATATAATTGGCAGTCCTTGAAAGTCTGTAGCACCACTTTCAAATGAGCGACATGCTCTTCCTCGCTTCGAGAGTATATAAGGATGTATTCTATGAACACAGTCACGAACATGTCCAAGTATGGCTTGAACACCCTGTTTATCCAATCCATAAAAGCTACAGGAGCATTCGTTAGTCCAAAAGACATAACTACAAACTCATAAAGACCATATCGCATCCTGAAGGTTGTCTTCATTATGTCACTCTCTTGAACCCTGAGCTGATGCTATGAGGATCTAAGGTCTATCTTGGAAAAGCACTTAGCACCCTGAAGCGGTCAAAAAAATCATCAATTCTGGGGAGTGTATACCTGTTCTTAATGGTGACCTTGTTCAATTGATGATAATCAATACACATACAAAGAGAACCATCTTTCTTTCGGAAAAAAGGACTGATGCACCCCATGGGGATTTGCTCGGTCTGATGAAACCCTTGTCTAGAAGGTCCTTCAACTACTCCCTAACTCCTTTAGCTCGATTGGAGCCATTTTGTAAGGAGGAATAGATATAGGCTGTGTATTGGGAAGAAAATCGATTTCCCTCTCGGAAGAGATTCCCAGTAGATCATCTAGGGAGACTTTTGGATACTTACATACTACTGGAAGTAACTGCATTGTTGGGGTCTCGGACTTAGAATCCTTAACCCTAACTAGATGGTACATACAACCCTTAGAAATCATCTTTGTGGCCTTAAGGTAGGAAATAAAACGACAAACGCGTACAAATGAATTATCCTTTTACTCTAGGATTGGCTCACCTATAAATCCGAACTTTACTGCCCCGGTTCTACAATTAACTGAGGCATAACATGTCAATAGCCAATCCATGCTTAGGATAACATCAAAGTCGGTCATGGCTAACTCTACTAAATCTTCTGAGGTGATTCTCTAAAGTACTGTGACAAGGCAATTTCTATACACCCATCGAGTTATAACTGAATCACCAATTGGAGTAGAGACTGAGAAGGGTTCTGATAGGATTTTAGGTCTGACTCCGAAACTACTAACAACATAGGGCATCATAAAAGACAAAGTAGCCCCTGGATCTAAAATTGCATATACATCCAGGTGGACAACTCACAACATACCAGTGACTACATCTGGGGAGACCTCCTGCTCCTGGCGGGATGCTTGGCACAGAATCTGTTTTGGCGCTGACCGCCACCTGTGCTAGTAGATGCCCCCTACTGAGCTGGGTGTGCTAGTGGGGCTGCTGAATTAGAAGCTGGGCCTTGGCCTCTATCGTGACCCTGTCTGGCTGTTGGACAATCCCTAAGCATATGTCTAGGCTTCCCGCACCCGAAGCAAGCACCTGTACCCGCCAAACACTAACTCGTGTATCTCCAGCTACACCTGTCACAAACTGGGGTACTGAAATCTGTGGGCCTGCTACTCTGGCCTCTAGAACCTGATGCTCTTCCTCTCTGGTTGTTCCTAGATCTGGATAGCACACTCATAGCCGAAGATGCCAGGGTTGATGCTCTCTGGAGGGACTGCGTACTGTGTCCACTATTGGGAGAACCCATAGCTGTCTATCCTAGCCCTCTTAGCCTCTCTCTCTCTCTCACATGCACCGCCTCCATCTATTGGACATACAGGACTATCCGAGCAAAGTCAATATCTTGGAGAAGCATCTCGGTCCGACAATCCCTGACCAAGGAGTTTGCTATCCCATGTACGAACCTCCTTACACGGGCCCTCTGATCCCCCACCAACTTAGGTGCATACCTAGAAAAATGTGTGAACTCCAAGACATACACCTGAACTATCATATTTCCTTTCTTAAGATTCACAAACTCGGTCGCTTTCAGCTCCCTCATCTCCCAAGGGAAGAACCGATCAAGAAAAGCAGCATGATACTCATACTAACTGACAGGGCCTGCTCCAACTGCCCTACTATCCATCCACTGTTTGAACCAAATGTGTGCGACCCCCTTCAACTTATATGAGGCCAAATCATCACATCATTCCCCAGTCATCCCCATAATCTGGGGATCTTCAAAATCTCTTCCATGAACTCATGTGGATCCTTGTCCACCTTAGATCCAAGGAACTTGGGAGGGTTCATCCTCAGAAAATCTCTAACTCTCGCTGCCGCTGCATTCCTATTCTGAGGGACATGCGCTATCACCTGGGATTGACCTAGGCGGTCAAGGCCTAAGCTAACATATGGATAGCTTCCCTGAACTGTGCATGGGAAACCGACTTGGATATATGCTCCGCATGGATTGGTCGGGCCTATTGGTGCCCGTCTCCATTGCCATCCTTATTGCCATTTCCATTCCAATTTCTCCTGCTGTTAAGTCTTGGGGGAGCCATGATTCTGCAAACGTGAATAGCATGAGTTAGAAGGATAGAAAGTCATTTCACCACATGACATAGATCATGGAGGAAGGGAACATTTCCTAAACGTCTCATAGACTCTTCGTCATAGCTGTGGTGCGCTTCACACCCATGAATAAAACACTAGTTAACACGGCTTTCAGATACCCTAAGACACTTCAAAACCTATCGCTCTAATACTAAGTTTGTCACGGTCCGAACATAGGCCCGGATCGATACACGAGACAAGGAGCCCCGAGAGACTCCAAGTCAACCCATGGCATGAACATACACCTAACTCCATCAATATAAGCGGATGATTTATCATAATAAACATAGCATAAGTATAAACATAACATAACATCAGAATACAACACGAGTCTGAAGCTGAATACAATCTATGTCTGAAAAGCCTCTAATTCTAAGGAGTTGATGGGATAAGAACCCAACTTACTCTCTGAGTCTGAAACTGAAAATGTAAAGATAATTGGTAAGGGAATGGTCCTCAGGAGATAAAGACTCACCACTAATGCTTGATGCTAACTACGGAAACTGGCTAATGACGGGGCTGAGTTAGAAGATCGGGGCTTGTATCATCAAATGATACATCATAGAGTATGCTGTCAGTATATGGAATGTACTGAGTATGCAAGGTAAGTAAAACCACTTAAGTAAGTAAAGTCATTAAAACATGCATGATATAAAACATATTCAAGATAAGAATCTGTGAGTAAGGCTTGCATGCTATTTTCTAAAATCATGATTTGAACATAACTGAATATCATAACTGATACAAATTACCCAAAGATGAAAACTAATAATCATAAGCAAAACTGAACATTGGGTCAAACCTGCTTAAAAACATATATATGTATATATACGTATCATGAATGATAGACACGCATAACTGAAATCATGAGGAACAATGGGAGACTCTTCATATAACCAAAATTTCCATGATAGAGCTTACGTGGTCGCAAATATCACATTAAAGTGGCCAGAGTTGTCCAAAGCTTTTCCAGGGCTAAGGACGCTACCATGATATCGATATCAAGATGAAGGACCCTTGGGGTAGGGGAAAGATCACAAATGAGGTCCCAAATAATCTGATCATATCGTACATTGGTGTGTAGTTCTAAGGCATAGGGTTGACTGACCCTTAGCCAACTCGGTGCAAGACACTACTCCCAAAAGCATGCATATGCTCTCCATCATTTTTCAATGAAGCTGGTCGTCGTCTAGTAACGAAGATGAATAATCATATACATACATAATCTAAAATCATAACATGAGGAGACTTGGCTCAAACAATACCACAAGACGAGCGTAATTGGGAGTCTTGACTCCAAAACCATGTGGTAAGCTAATTAACATGAAATCATAAATCATACTTGAACGTATGTGCTTGCCCAATACATAAACATTCTTGAAAATACTTGTTTCACTTGAAAACATGATCATAAACACGGGTAACTTGAAAACATTCTTTTCTCATAAATATCTAATCATACTTGAACATACGCCATAGATCTCAACTTTCATGAACTTTCATGGATGGGCATCATAATTTATAAAACTTGAAAACATGATTTATAATTAAAAACATTGTAAAAATTGCCCATGAATCATAATTCAACAATATAAACACGCTTAGATCATACCCATGGTAGAAATTTAGCAAATTCATGCATTGGGTTAAAACCCCATAGAATCAACATGTAGATTTTCATGAATTAGAGAGGGATTGGGCATGGGTGTGAACAATTTCACCCATTCATAACACTACATACCTCAGAGAATCTCATTCTACATTTTTTCTGATTGCCCAAGAAACTATTGAGGACAAACATGGAAGAAATCAAGCTTGATCACCTCTCTAGACTCCTAAGTTAACATGCATATATTAGGAATATCTTAGAATGAGCTTATCCTTCTTAAAACACACTATTCAGAGCTTAAAATGGTGTAGTTTAGGCCTTAGGATCATAGGAGTTATGGAAAAGCCCTTACTAAATTCGCAGGGAAAAATAGACTGCCAGTCCCAATGAGAGACTGCCAGTCAATGAGTCATTGCCATGGACCACGACTCGTGGTCAGAAGTCATTAAGTACACTACCAAATCATCTAAGGCTCATCATGGGGACCCAACGAGTCATTACTAGTGACCACGACTCGTGGTCACCTCTTATTACCTTCACTGCCCAAAATTTCCCTTTCTACAACAAACATTGGCCACAGCTGACTCAATGAGTCATGGGGCCGACCACGACTCGTGGTCATGCCCGTGCTGACCCAAAAACCTGAATTTCCAACATAAGTCATACACTTCACCACGAGTCACTTAATGACTCGTGGTCATCCTGACGGGTTACAAGACGACTCGTTCTGTGACCTGGTGCAGAAAATCCTATTTTTCTCCATTTTAACTCCCGGGTCTGATCTTAGGGCTCTCAAGGTATTACACATGGTTTGGGGGACGACTAGTCACCTACCTATCATGATCAACACTATCATTTTTCATCTAAGGGTCAACACGACTCGTGGTGAACCCAACGACTCGTGGTGACTAATCCGTTGCCAACACTGTCAAATTTCTTCATCCGTCAGACCACCGTTGACCACGAGTGACCTAATAGATCGTGGTGCTAACAAAGAATCATGGTCACACCCGTGGCCACCCCAAAACATAAAATTTCCAATCATAGTCAAACCCCTCCCTACGAGTCACTTAACGACTTATGGTGTTCTTGACGGGTCACTGCACGACTCGTCCTATGACCTGGTGTGAAAATCCTATTTTCTCCATTTCAACTCCTAGGTCTGATCCTAGGGTTTTCAGGGTCTTACAATGGCAAGAAATTTCATTGCCCATTATAGCCTAGAAAGGTGTATCTACGACTATGACTGGTGCTATCCATGAGAACTGATTCTCCTTATCAACAATTCTGGCCTTATATTCCAAGCCAGCTTCAATCTCATCCTCCCAAAATAGATAATTAATGGCCGCTAGAGGGATTTCAACCTCCACACCTCGCACCCTGACTTAAGGTAGGCAGGGAAATTCATCCACCTTGCTCTATGGTGCATGCTCTCCTGTCGAGCCTGGTAGGAGGCTTAAAACTCCGAGACGAGGTTGGGGTAATAATCCAGTAGTGGATTGGTGAATACATGTCATTGCCTATCAGTGAATTGTGTTGTGATGTTGGGGAGGTCATCTTCCAGCCCTAACCAAGTCAAATCTTTCCTCCACGATGATCAAATGGCCCTTGCAAATGGCGTAGTGCCCTTTCATGTCAGGACATAGAATATTATGGCTTCCTTGGAGTTGGTGGGTGCTGTGGATGTCTTTGATTTCCCCTTTCCTTTTATGGACAAGGAAGCTGGGGCCTTACCCTTGCTCGGGTTCCTGGATGAGGTCATAGTATGCAAAAGTGATGTTAGTGCCATACCCAATTTTTATGTTTTTATTTTTTTAATGATAAAATAAAAAAACCACAACTATTCTAATGGTTTAGATGAGAAACAGGAGGATAAATCAGTATGAACAATCTGGCAGCACTGGCAGAACATCGGTGAACCGCAGGAAGTGATCCGCGGATCGCCGATGAACCGTCGGTGCTAGGTAGAACACTGGGTCAGCACTTTTCCATCGGCGACTCATTGGCAAACCACTAGTCGCAATCTAAGAAGCGCCGAGATGACACGGGGTCAAGGAAGTGGCCTAAAGCCCATTTCTTCATAAACCAGCATTTCATTTGCTTTTCACTGGACCGGACCGAATAATAGCCAATGGTCATCGTCCCCATTAGTTCAAAATTCACTCCAACATCAGACTCTCAAAGATACTTTTGTACATCATATATAAACATTTTATACATAAGTAAAATGGAACAAAATGATGGTTTACCTTTAAGAATGGCATCACCTGATATAATGTCGGGCAAATCAGGTCTTTTACACCTCATGGGATCACTCAGACTCACCCCAAAATTAGCTATACAATAGCAATGATCTTCTCACACCCAATTAAGCACTAGATCCCCATTCCCACACTAAATTCACATCATATCAATCAACAACATTGAACATGTATGTTCACAATAATGGAAATATTGAGGAAAAGGCAATAAAAATAAGGGAGAGACATGTTATAACAACGTTCATATGCACCAAGAATACACTTGTAACAATATTAGAGTAGTAAGAGTACTTTACCACAATACAATAATGAGAGTGGATGATAAATATGAAAGCTTGAACTTGCTCAACAATGGTGGAAATTGGAACTTGCTAGCAGAGAGTGAGAGTGTAGTCAGGGTTAGGTAAAGGAAATGGGGGTTTTCATAAGTGAAGGGGGATGAATGGTATTGGTTGAGGAAAATATGAGGGTTTAATGGTGATTTAAATGTAGAGGGAGTGGGAAAAAGGGATTGTTGGAACATGGAAAGATGAGTGGGAAGGTGGAGTGTTGGGAAGATGAAAAGGTGTATGGGGAAGTGTTAATAAGTGGGAAAAAGGGGGATTTTGGGAGAATAACAAGGGATTGATCATGTTTGGGCAGCTTAAAAAGGAATTTGGATCGGGTAGGTCAATGGGTTGGTCAAGATTTAAAAACAAAGCACGTACCTACACCGGCGTTTCACCGGCCGTCGCTGATTGGAAACGGCGGTTCGCCACATTAACATTACTGACCTGAATTTTTACCTAGTTCTATGCTTGGTGTCCAACGATTGATTGGTGATTCACAGATTAGATTCTGCATTCCACCGGTGGACCATCGTTTGTGCCCCACTTCTCAGGTATTCTGACCTGCATCGGCAGTCAATCGGCGGTTCACGAACTGTAGTCGGCATTCTGCCGCTTACTCGCTAGTCTGGCCATTTTTTTCCCAAGTTTTTTCCACCCTTAGTTAAGGATGCGGCGGTTCGCACATCTGGACCTGTGCTTTTACCGGTCGAGCATGGTGCCTGCCCTGTTTTGTGCTCCTCCTCCTTGTTTCACACCAACTTAATCCTACAAAACAAAAACAACAAAGACATTAAAACATTCAAAATAAAACATTTGAGTTGCCTCCCAAGGAGCGCCATAGTTAACGTCGTGGAATGACGTATCTCTCGTTAAGATTTCATTTTTCGGAGGATTATCCTCTGACTCATCCTCCTTCAGATCAATTCCTCCATTTTCTGCTCATCATTGAACACTCCAATCACCAAACATTCATCAGGAGGTTCCGTGCATTACCATACCTTGAAGGTGACCTCCTCACCTCCCACATGAAACTTGAGCTCCCCTAGCTCGACATCTACCAAAGCTCTACCCGTGGTGAGCAATGGTCTCCCTAAGATGATTGGGACTTCCACAACCATTTCGCAATCTAGAACCACAAGGTTTGCTGGTAGAATAAACTTATCCACCCTCACCAATGCATCTTCTGAAACACCCACCGGTTTCTTGATAGAGCGACCAACCATTAACAATCTCATTAAAGTAGGTTTTGTGTTGCCAAGCCCCAACTTCTTAAAGAATGTGAGGGGCATCAAATTTATGCTCGCCCCAAGATCACAAAGGTCTTTCTTGAATACACACAACCCAGTAGTGCAAGGGATTGTGAAAGCTCCTGAATCATCCCTTTTCGGGGCAAGGTTACTCATCAACATAGCACTACAATGATGTATTGTCTCTTCGGTGCCAAAATCTACAACCTCCTCCTTCTTTAGAAGCTCTTTCATGAACTTCGCATATTCGGGAATTTGGATCAAAAAATCCACCAATGGTATGTTTATGGACAATTTGTTGAACATGTCGATAAACTTGCTGAATTGATCATTCTTTTTCTTCTTGGCTAACCGCTATGGATAAGGAGGTCGAACTCTTGGCTCTTGATCTCTCTCACTTGAGGCCTTCGTGCCCGCATCTCCTCCCTCATTATTTGAGGGGACCTCATCAACATCTCCCTCGCCTTTTTCTTCAACATCATCACAACCATTTGGTGATTGTGGCACCTCATCTGATTCTTTCACCTCACTTACCTTGGGGTTACCTCCTGCATCAATAAGCATCTTACCACTCCTAGTGACAGTAGTCATGCATTGACTAATCTTTTTGGATTTGGCATTGTATTAGTAGGGAGTGTTCTCTTCATCCAGGGGTTCATTTGGGAAGATAAGTGGTTCGTTTAGGCCTCTAAATGCTTGATAGAGGCCGAGTGCGAACTTACTGTTTGGGCAAGGTTAGACATCTCACCTTTAAGTTCTTTGACCTCACTGTTCGTTGATTCAACTTTTTTGAGAACCCTTTCTAGCATTTCTTCAATTTTTGAGTTCCCTACATCACTCACACCTGGTTGAAATTGAGCATTCTCAGCTTTAGGAGGAGGATACACGCTTCTATGATAGTGGTTGCCCTCATGATTTTTCACTCTATCTCCCCATCTCTCATTTCGATCAGGCCACCCTTGCGTGTCACGGTTTCTCCAACCTTTGTTCTCTTCACTAGGACACCAAGGGCCTTGATTAGTCCCTTGGTACTGGGGTCGATAACCCCCCATTTGATTTTTCATATACTGACATTCCTCATACCTTGGTGGTGAATATTCAATATTTCTTTCTCTCCAATGGAGTTCTTCTCTCTAAAAAAGTAAGGGAATATTCAATGATATGTTCAGAGTATTTTAATCTAGAATATATACAATAATAGGGAAAAATTCTCCTCTTTTCTAGGCTTTGATGATTTTTCCCTGTTCCGGCGTGTCCTCACTTGCGATGGGATCGGCGATTCACAGGTTGCTATCCGCGAGCCACCAGCCATTTTCTTCTGTGATCTAGACTTTCTAGGGCCATCCTGGCGGTGCCTTCAGTGGTTAGCCGGTTGCCATCCGTGAGCCACCAGTCAATTTCATCAGTGGTTCAACCATTTCAAGCACTTATCGATGATGGAACCGATGGATCACCAATTGCAGTTCCTCATCAAGCTAGTGGTTGCCTGCGGTTGACTAATATTTCATTGGTGTCCTCCGGTGAGGTGTCAGTTTTCACCTGAATTACATCTTTTTTACTTTAATTCATGCTCCTTTTATTCAAATCAGATACCTGCACCTAAAAAGGCATAAAGGGAATAAAATCCAACT
The DNA here is from genome assembly GCA_035772735.1 of Datura wrightii. NCBI lineage: Eukaryota > Viridiplantae > Streptophyta > Magnoliopsida > Solanales > Solanaceae > Datura > Datura wrightii. The sequence goes on along the minus strand of JASDFA010000027.1, from coordinate 101,240,605 downwards.
TAAAGAGTTGAAATATAAGCTAAAGCTCATGCTTAAGAGCCTAATGAGTTGGAAAATTACCAACTCATCAGACCCCACTTGTGGAAACACTGTCATACTTATGGTGTATGTGGTGGTATGGATGTACATTGGAGTAGTTGCCCACATTTTTGTTCCACTTTCCCAAGCCCTTATTACGATCCTCTTGTTGTTTTTTATGCTTATAGGAATAATGAAGAGGAGGAACCTCATGCTCAAACAAGCAATATGGAAAAAATGATCCTGAAGAATGTGGAAATAATGAGGGAGCAACTTACTAAATAGGGAGGATCGTTAAAAAGGTTTAGTGCCAAGCTCAAAGAGATGATTGTTGAGACTAAAACTTGTAACGATTAGCAAGTCACGATCTTAAGAGGAACCTCAAGTGGAAGGGATAATAGAGCTCAGACAAGAGATGGATCAATCTTAATCAAGTATCCATGACCTACAGGATCTTTTGAATGAAAAAGTTGAGGCGTTTGAGGCCTAACTATAGAGTGTTGTGGATACTAGCCAATGCATGGAACGAGAAGAAGAATCCCAACCATTAGACCATTCTCTGTTGGTAGATGTCAATGTATAGGAGGTGGATAAAAGTGAGGATTTCAAGCATAATGCAATCTTGGAGTTAGGACGTATTGGTCCTTATTCTAAACACTTCTCGATATTGTGTTTGGGGGACAACCTAGAAATAGAGCCTTCCAAACCTATGGAGAGGTATAGATGAAAAACAATTCTTGTATATTCTAAAATTTATTATGATATAGACACACAACGACATCCCTCACTTAAGGGCCAAGAAGGGAAAGATGCAACATCTCTCACTTGGTCCCTTCATGTCACGACGTTAAATTAGGCGCTTATTGCGAGGCAACCCAATTTGTAATAGTGTAGTTTTTCTTGTTTTTGTATAGTGCAATTTTTTGTTCTTTTTCTTTTGCAGAGAAGGGGAAGTTTGTGTGCTTGGAATCAAAGCTAAGGAGCATGGTCTGATCTTAAGGGTGGAGTTGTGCACCTCGTAAATGTAAGAGACATGCTGCCAGCTAGGCCCTAGAGAGCCTCAGGGAGTAATTTCTCACTCCCATCTAATCATTAATTTTAAATGCTCTGAGGACGAAGCAAAACTTTAAGTGTGGGGTGAGGGTATGTCTCCCTAAATTTTGAGGTTAAGGGTGAGTATGCCAGCAAATTTAGTTGAAATTTTTTTATGAAAATGGCATGTCTTACCTACCCTTCAATTTTTCTTATGGCCTCTGGTTCTTTTTCGAAGGGGGGACCTTTGAACCGGGTAATTTTTTATTTTTAGCAGTCGTTGTAGTCATAGATTAACGGTGTTTCCCTATGATAGATGGATGATGACCATCTTAAGGGAAGCTTCATCATATCTTTTTATGATTGAGTCATAGGTCATAAACTTATATGATTGTTGATATTCGGCTTAGCTGCTATGCTGGAGTAAATAGAGTGATCATCTTGATTGCATGAGTGAGGATCCATGAGAGACATACATATCTCTTTAATTTGACTAACATATTCTTAGGGCTCAATAATGAATAAACTCGTCATTCAATATGATTATGAGAATGCGTAGCAGTAGAAACCAATTAGATTCTTGTTGCCATGAGAGCTGAGCTGAATTGCATTGTATGTATATATTGTAGCATCTAGAACTTACCTTAGTGTATGTATGATAACTAGTTGATAGGGAGTTGAGAGATAATCAAGGCATTTCTTTGAAGAAACCATTTTTTCCTATAGTTGTTTTACCTTCCTAACCATTCTCCTTAGTTACCCCCTTTGAGCTAAAGCTTTATTCTTTCTTAGACATAAAAGTAGCTTAATCCCTCTTTTGTGAGACCTTAGATCTTTTATCCAAATTAGGCTTAGGCACTTTGAGACTTGAAAGCTAAAGTCCACCAAGGTATATTGCAAGGGAAAAAGAAAAATTTGTGGTAAGAAAAGAAAAGTGAGAAGAAGGGATGTCCAATTGTGTTGTCTACTTGCTGCTAGGGAGTTGAAAAAGAGAGATTTTTAATTGGTAAATCCTTAGTTATTCTATGAGTAGGAACTAGCATTCAAGTAGTATAAAAATGGGGCATGAAAAGAAAAGACAAGGGTGAGTAAATGAATGGTGAACAAACAAGCAGAAAGGTGGTGGACAAGAAAAGTGAAAGATGTCTTAAAAGTGCTTAGGGTGGTAGTCACTATAGAATTAAATATCAATCCTACCTGTCCCTTAGCCGACATTACAATCAAGAAAAGTCCTTGTGATCTTAATCTCTTAAAGAAATTAGGTAGTCTTGACGTACATGAAGGGCTAGCCTATGGTATGTTACATATGTACATTACATCATTTGGGAGTGTGAGTGTGCCTTACTTATTGTGTTCTATATATTTACATTGAGGAATTTGAGAGAGGAACATCACTAAAAGCGAGGGGCATAATATTTCTAAGTCGGTATACCATGTCACACTTAATCATGTTGGCCCTATGTTTTGAAAAGAGGAGTCATTTATAGATGTTCTTGATTGTGAAATCATTCTTTATGCTTGATGAGAATTATTGGATGTTGATGAACCACTTGATCTATACTCTATGCTAGTTTGTTGAGTATGAATTGATATAGGTGCTAAGTGTGATGATAAAAGATGAGTGTATGTATGAATTAAGGATGTTTGAGGATAAACAATGGTTTAAGGATGGGGTGGTGATGTCGGGCATATTTCTATGCCTATTTGCCATGTTTTTCCCCATATTTTACCATGTTTTGTGTTCATACTCCTTAATTAACGAATGGATTCATATGTTTGTCTGTTTTATATGCTAATGAATGATTTGAGATGATTTGAGAAGGAAACCAGGAAAAAAGCACCCAAAATAACCAAGGTAGGTTTAAGAAGCTAAGTGAAGAATCTGGTAAGATAGCTGGCGCCCCGCACCAAGTGCCAAATTTTAGAGAATTATTTTCATCACTTTGGTGAGTTGGCTAGTGCCCCCCACCAACTCCAAAACCTCAGAAGAAAATCTACTCAACACCTTAGGGAGATGGATGGCATGGAATCCCGTCCATAGCACCAGAGCATTCTAGTCATAGAAAAATCTAAGAAAACTTTGGTAAGATAGATGGGGATGGGAACTAGAGAGCTTCTAGAGAAAGGAAAATTGGCTAAGTCCTTGGTGAGATAGGTGGGGCAGCGCACCAAACTCATTCCAAGCTGAAATTACTAAAATTTTTGACTAAAACTATGGTGAGATATGTGAGGTGGCACGCTAGACCTATTCCATGCTAAAATTGCTGATATTAAAGCCAAGTACTTGAGGGCAAAAATGTCATTTGAAGGATCACCTATACATATAACATCTATGGAATATTTATCATATCTTTCATCATATCTTTTGATCGATTGATAAGATTGTAACACAGCTTGAGAGGAGAGACAAGTTCTACTTTGGTTTTCTCTTTTTTTATTGTACTTTTGCACGATGATGACTAAGTTTGAGTTTTTCCACTTATCTATGTGTGGCTAACCTCATAACTCTAGGGTTTTGACCATGTGGATGGTTGAGTACTTGATTGAATGATTAATATTAGATTCAATTCTTCTTTTATGGTTGTTTGTATTTATTTGTGTTGATTTATTATTTCTATGATTGATCGCCTTGTAAGTAATCTATTGGCTTTCAATTGAACTTGGGAAAGGAAATCGAAAGGGTTAAAGATAAATACAGAACGGGAATTCAAAGACCCTTGAACCCATTCGTGATAGGATAGAAGTTGTTGAGGATAGGGATATACCCTTCTATCCTGTTTAGTTGAAATACAAGTAGGCATAACCGTCATTTTATAATTCTCCTACGATCATAAGAATATAGGCGTTAGGGTTCATGAGATAGTTCTTGGATGCTAGGATAGTGGCAAGAAATGGGTTAGTAACTTGCCACTAGCAACCATAGGAAGAGTCGTTCTGGTATAATAATGTCTTGAAATCTCAACCTGAAACTAAAAGGTGCCATTGCCCTAGGTTTTCATCATCATCTGAAGTACAACAACTTGCAGCAATCTCTAGTTAATTTTATATTTAAAGTTTTGATAGTTTAATTTTTCAAAACCAATTCTTCATTTTAACTGTTTGATTGAATAGCGAAATAAAGAACAACCTTAAACGATTAAAATGATAAGTCCCTTGGGTACGATAATCAGGGCTTTCAATCCTATATTAATTGATGGCCATGTGCACTTGCGTGTGCTTGGGCGACATCAGATTTCAATATCTGTATTTCACCATTTAACAGTTTATTATGGTAGTTTATTAGTATAACTGACATAATCCACCATGTGAGCACATGTAATCTGATCTTATCCTGGTCAGCTATGCCATGTTATTTCTTGTCGGGTAGGAGACATACATGTAATGTTTTGCTAGTAAAAGATCCATAATATGCCTCCTTGGGCAACATATAGCATACGCCTAGAAAAATGGTACATTCCAAATCCTATGTCAGCTAACAAAATTTTAGAACTTGCCATAAGTTGACTTTTGTCTTTTCTATAAACCAATTTACTACCTTTATTATATTCATACATTATCTTGAAGTCTCATAATCATAACCCATGCTTATCCTCAATGCTTATAAATCACAGTGACCTTGAGAGCCCATAAAATATAATTTAATTCATGATTATTGGTTCGTAAAATCATAAATAATCATAAGCTATAGTTTGTGGAATAAGAACATGGAAAAAAATCAAGTCATTTTAGCATAAATTTCATATTTCATACTAGTATTTTACTTAAAATTTTACAGAAAAACCATAGAAAAATCACGGTATGAGACTATGGAAATTTTTAGGGAATTCATAAGTCATAATCATGAGTTGTAATCATAGAAGACATTTCATAATAGAGTAAAGTTTATATTTTTAACAAAAAAGGCAAAATCATAATTTAGAAAAAATTTCATGGATAAGCATGGAATATTTGTAGAATGATCAATGATGGAATTAATAAATATTCAAGATTACTATAATAATTTATCATGAAGAATTATCAATATTTTGAGGTGAACTCTAATTATTCATGGAAGTAATATTATGGGTATGAAGAAATGATCATAGAAGGAGCAATGATACTCCCACATAGGGATAGCCTTACATATATTTAATCACTCCAATTAGCAAAAATCATAACCTTAACATTGGAGAAGAACTCTAAAGAAAAACTTGTTCTTAAACCTTGAAATGGTTCTTGATTTCAATAGCAAAAGGAGAAGGATTTGATGTTAGATTCAAGTTGGAATTAATGGATTTATTTTAAAATTCATAGAGAATGGTTACTTAGACTTAGGAGGAGTGGTGAGATCTTTTTCGGGTTGTTTGGGTCGAGAAAGAATGAGAAAAGTGAGAAAAAACTCAAAATATCACTTATAATGAAATCTGGAAAGCCGAACATACAACAACTGTTAGCCTATCTGCGAACTGCATAATTCACTTGCGGCCGTAAATGGGGGTCACAAGTAAAACCTCTGAATCTTCCATCCATTTTTTAGTGCTTACGATCGTAAGTGGCCACATACGGGCTGCATAACCCATTTGCAGTTCGTATCTAGTTCATCCATAATTGTTTAATAATTCTTCCCTAAGAAACCCATAACTTTGTACTCCAAAACTAGATTGATGATGGGTTGAATGAATTGGAGACTAAACTCCCAGGTACTTTCTTTTGTAGGTAGAACACACAGTAAGACCTTGTAAATTGGGAGATATGATCGTTCAAAGTTGGACCTTGCTCAGGAACTCTACATACTCTTCACATTTCTCTTCGTACATGCCTATTCTTTTACTTATGGACAAGATATGGCCTGTAAATTTCATGTACGTTCTGTATGTAGTTTCACACAAGGTAGGAAATAGCAGTTCATCTCCCATCCCACTTATGATGCGAGGTACGGTCCTTATTTCAATTCTATAGTCGTACCTCATATCCATCATTTGCGGAAGTCTCAAAAATTAATCTTTTTCAATCTCTAATCAACTCAAAATATCCATAAAACTTCCTCAAGAATACCAAGGCCCCCTCAACCATTATATATTTACTCAAAATTTTCTAAGTCTGTTCAAGTTCAGAACTTTAAATAGGTTAAACCTTAGCACAAAAATACGAGGCATTACATCATCCTCCCCTTAGGATCATTTATCCTCGAAGGAGCTTCCTAGCTATTGAAACCAACTCTCGAGATTATTTCAAATTTTGTGAAGTTTTCTTTGTAACTAGAGCAATACCAAAAATTTTAAATTGCTACAAGCGAACCAAAAAAACAATCATAAGCCTCAATAGGGAATTACATTGTGCATAACATGAAAGGATATGTAAAGAACATACACATGACTCCTTTTTTCCCTTTTAAAAAGCATGAACAATATAATTATCCAAATACATATCTTTATCTTCAATCATCATCATAGATATCATCCTTGTAAGGAATTTAATAACATTTTGAGTAAAAGAGACATAGAAACGATTCATAATAGATATATAAACATAGAATAGACATTACATAGAAGTGGTTGATTCATACATGGAGGGAATAACATTATACATGATTTCTTAGGGTATATCATAAAATAAGGCATGGATTTCATAGATCATGAGCATTAAATATCAGATGTGAGTTCATGGAATCATAGAATAAGATTAGGATCATTATCTTAAACATTTTCTTCTCGTTCAAGGAAAAATTGTGGGTATTTCACTTTAATGTCTTCTTCTGCTTCCTACATAGCCTCTTCAATATATTTGATTCCTCCATAGAACTTTCACGGATGCTACCTCTTTGTTTCTCAACTTTTGAACTTGGTGATCAATAATTTCCACATGGATTTACTCATAAGTCAGATTGTTCTTTACACTAACACTCTCGTAGGGGCAACAAAGGATGGGTCTCCCACACACTTCTTCAAGATGGACATGTGTAATACCAGATGCACTGAAGCCAACTGTATAGGCAACTCCAATACATAGGCAACTCATCCAACCCTTCTCAAAATTTTAAAAAGAACAATATATTTGGGAGTAAGCTTTCATTTTCTTCCAAATTTTATTATGCCCTTCATAGGAGAAACTTACAAGAACACCAGTCTCCAACATCAAACTCCAAGTCCCTTCGTAGAACACTAGAATAGGATTTTTGAAGGCTCTAAGTTGTCATCAGTTGCTCCTGAATAAGCTTAACCTTTACCACTGCTTAGCTAACCTAGTCTGTCCCTAATAACTCTACTTAATTAATCTCAAACCATTCAATTGAAGATCTGCACTATCTCCCATACAACGCTTCAAATAATTCCATTTTTATATTTGGATTGGTAGATTTATTATAAGAGAACACTATGGGAGGAAAATGATCATCCTAAATTCCTTTTAAATCTAGTATAAAGGATCTTTTAATATCCTCACGCATTTGAGCTATGCATTCAACTTAGTCATTTTTCTTGAGATGGAAAGCGGTACTGTGATTTACTTTTGTACCCAATGATTTATGGAAGGACTTCAAAAAATAAGGGATGAACCGAACACCCCAATCGGAAATAATAGAAAATGTAGTCCAATGTAACCTAAAAATTTCTTTAATATACAACTTGTTACAATCTTCTGTGAAATTAGTCGTTCTAACAGGTAGGAAGTGAACTATCTTTATAAGTCAATTCATAATTACTTAAATTGAGTCATTCTTTTGGAACAAGCACGAAAAATTTGATATAATGTCCTTATTGATCAGTTCCCACTTACAAATAGGAAGCTCTACACCTTGTGCCAAACTACCTGGCTTTTGGTGCTCAACCTTAAATTATTGGCAGTTAGAATACCCAGCCATAAAATTTGCTATGTTCTTCTTTATGTAAGTCAACCAATACACTTAACTCAAGTCATAATACATCTTCATGTAAAATGGATAAACAGAACACCTAGAATTTTGTGCCTCTCCCATAATCCTTTCTTGAATTCCATCCACATGTGGAACACATAATTTTCCTTTGTACCATAGGGTGCTTCTCCCCCTTTATCGAAGACATTGTCTTATGCTTATGACTCCTTCCTTTAACTGGAGAAAGATGGGATCATTGTCTTATTTTTCCTTAACTTTGATTTCTATGAATGATTTATCTCTATTTTAAATAACCACACTACCATCATCGGAGACCTAAGCTTGACTCCTAAGCTTGCCTATCTCTGAACGTATTTTTTTAATTCCTTCTTATCTTCATCAATATGAGCCTAATGATGTGTGGTGAATTTGCGAAACATCTTTACTTCATTTCATTTTATTTTACATGTCCTTAGAGCTAGATTAAGTGGAAATTAACCTCATTATACTATATTTTAGGAACTCAAGTGAAATAAAGAAAAGAGGAGTCAAAGACAAAATCTGCCCAAAAGACAAAACCTTGGACATGCCATCTTTCTGAAGAATGGCCCACATGTTCAATCATCCTCCAAGTCCCACTATTTCTAGAAATCATTCTAAAGAGGTCCAAAATTGATGGAGTGAAGAACGGACCATCTTTCCAAAAGAACATCCATCAATTAAAAGATGGATGCATGAGGAGACAGAAGCCAATCATAATCGACGAAGCAAAAGATGGATCGTCTTTCCAAAAGATGGTCTACCAATCAAAGGATGGAAGGCAATTGTGCAGAAAAGGATTTAAATCGATGGATCAAAAGACAGTCTATCCTTCCAAAAGGACAGTCCATCCTTGAACACCTAGGACCCTCCGAATTTAAATTATCATGGGTTTTTGAGACCTAGTATAAATAGATATTTATTCTATTTTTCAAGAGAGATGGGATAGACTGATAGAGAAATTTAGTTTCAGCCATAGTAGAGTATATCTTAGGTTTAGATTGTAACTTTGAATATTTCAATTTCAATTCAAGCTTTCCTCTATAATTTGCAATTCTTTGGTCATATTGTTCAATTATTTACTTTCTACTCTTCTTCATTCTATGGGTAGAAAAAATCAGATCTAGCATTGTGAACCCAATGAATTGTGAACCCTAATGATCCCAATTTGGTAAAATTGATTGTGGCTTAAGAACATTTGATTGATTTTTGCGTTGTAGTGTGTCATTGATTACTAAAGTAACTCAATCCAGTCCAATTATCTTTATGAGGCTTGAAAGAGAAAATTTAGGTTGGGTTAGCATCAATCAACAATAACTCAAGACCTAACCCTTGTTTAATGGATTCTCTTATACTTAGGTTGAATTCCAATTGGCAATAAACAGTTTGGTAGAAGGGAGTTCTCTTCAATTTGACAACATGAAGTATATTGACATCTATGGTACTATTGAAAGATACCAATAGGTTGCCTAAGTCATTTCTTGCATGCTCATCCATAGCGCACTCTCAATTTACCCATTTTAGGTGATTTAGGGGGATCAACCCGTAATTGGAGTCACATCCGTAGTACTTTCCATAAATTGGGTTAACCCTAAAGCAATTTACCTTCAATAGTTATAGTTAGATTTTTCCTAACCCTAATTCAAATAGTACCTAAACCTGTAAATCTCAATTGACAAGCACTAGATAAATTGGGCTTAACGTAGTCTCTATGAATTTGACCTCGAATCTATGTTGGGCACTATATTTTCTTCAACCGTTTAGACTACCATAAATTGGAGTGGATTTGAGTGGCCTATAAACTATTATGGCCACGTTACTGGGGACTACGACGTAATTCCTATCTAGCACTATTAGTTTAGTTGGTTTGATGAGACCTATTCTCTTACTTTTTCTTGGGTTGTTAGTTGTTTGATATAGGATCATGGTTGTTCCACCGGGAGAGTTGGAGAAAGTGCTTGTGGATGTCGATGACGAGGTTGACTATGCAGGCACTATTGTTTCACCTAGAGTTAATTCTACATCTTTCAAAATGATAGTAGCATATACACATTTTTGAAAGCGGAGGACCAGTTCCACAACTCTACGGATAATCACCCTAACAATAATTTGAAGAATTTCTTGGAAGTGTGCAAACTCCACAAGCAGAAATATGTTTTCGATGTTTCAATTCGACTTAGTTAAAGGCTGCATGGGCTACCTTTGAATTCAATCTGTACATGGAAAGATCTTGTGAATGTCTTCTTCAAAAAGTGGCTCCCGCCAAGTAAGTCGCTAGAGAAGCGGGACAAGATCTTCTATTTTCGACAGCTCTCTAGAGAAGGATCTGTGGACGACCACATAGACCATGAGGATGATGATCCAATGATGCCCGATGTAGCGGATTTCATTCACCTACCAGCCATGGTGGGTAATGCGGTATTTCATGTCACTAGCATGATGTTACACCTGCTTCAAATGAAAGGACTCTTTGGAGACAACTGAGTAAGGATGCTAATCGACATCTTAGAAATTTCCTTGATATTTTCCAACCTTTCAACATCACCAATTCTAGCCAAGAGTCTATTAGACTATGGCTCTCCCCATTTTCCTTAATGGGAGAAGATACCATGTGGCTAGAGTAGCTTTCTCCAGGTGTATCACTTCATGGAAAGAATTGATGGAAGCTTTATTAGATAGGTTCTTCCCCCCATGGAGGATTTTTCAGTTGAGAGATGGCATTACTAACTTTAGGCAAATTACAAGTGAACCCTTACATGAAGCATGGCTTCTGTTCTAGAAGAAAGTGGCCTTATGTCCAAACCACGGGCTACAGGATGGAGTGCTACTTCAGAGTTTTTATTGATCCTTGGATTCCATTAACAAGTCAATGGCCAATAACATAGCCAGGGGATCCCTCATGGACCAACCTTATGGGATAGCCAAGGCTCTATTGGATAGGATGACCAAAACAAATCGAACTTGGCACACTAGGGACACTGATGTATCCTTAAATGGTGCTAGTTCAAGCCTTGTGACTAAGGAAATGAGGAAAAGATATAAAGAGAGAGATGAGATCCAAGTAAATGTGATTACCTATCTCAAACTAATGAAAAAGCATGTTATGAGAATCGGGTCCAAGATTGTCAATGTCGTGGGGAGGCAAGGCGCCATGCAATATAAGGGTGAAGCTTCACCGCCAAGGTATGAAGAAGAGTGTCAATTCATGGTGGGTCAAATGGGGGGTTCTCGCCCTAGATATCAAGGTGCCAACCAAGGCCTTTGACGTCCACAATAAGATAATCAAGATTGAAGAAACTGTGATAACCAAGGTTGGGTTGATAGGAAAGAGCGACAATTCGTGAGCCAAACCGTGATGGGGAGCAATACCATCGAAGTTCGAAACCATATATGCCCCTCCAAAGGCTAAACCACCCCAAGTGAAGCTAGGGGTAAGTGATGTTGGAAATTCAAAGATTGAAGAAATACTAGCACGAGTACTCAAAAAGGTTGAATCCACGGACAGTGGGATTAAAGAGTTAAAAGGGGAGGTGTCTAACCTTTCCCATACTATGAGCTCTTATTCAGCATGCATTAAGCATTTTAGAGGATCAAATGAACCACTCGTCATCCCAAATGAACCTTGAATTAAGGGCACACTTCCTAGTGACACTATATGAAATCTGGCGAAGGATGGCCATTGCATTGCGATTGTTACTTGGAGTGGAAAAATCTTGGCTTATGCAAGTGTGAAGACCATATAGGCTGGTGATCCAATTATAACTAATGAAGGGAAAGATGTGGTTCCAAAAGTACTAACTGTTGTTTATGATAAAGAAGTGCTTGCTGAGGAAGCAGGGCTGTTGCGCCCAAGAATGTTGATGCTGAGAAAAAAGGCAAGGAGGCATCAAATGCACAAGGCTAGAATTCCGCCTCCTTACCCTTAGCAGTTAGAAAAAAAGAAAGAGGACAACCAATTCAAGAAATTCATTAAGATGTTTAGCAAGTTGTTCATAAATATACCTATGGTAGATGCATTGCTCCAAATGTTGAGCTATACAAAGTTCATGAGGATTTTTGAACAAAATGAAGGTTGTTAATGCTAGTGTAGGGGAAGTAACACACCACTATAGCGAAATGATGGCGAGAAATCTTTCTTCTAAAGGAGAGGACCCTGGAGCTTTTACTATCCCTTGCAGCATTGGGCTATGCATTCTTAAAAAGGCCTTAAATGACCTTGGGGCAAGCATAAATTTTATGCCACTTTTCATTTTCAATTAGTTAGGGTTGATGAATCCAAAGCCAACTTCAATGAGGCTTTTAATTGTGGATTATCCATCAACAAACCAGTGGGGGTGTTAGAAAATTTCTTGGTTCGAGTAGACAAATTTATACTTCCCTCCGACTTCATCATGTTGAATTGCGATATGGATGTCGGGGTGCCTATCAATTTAGGGATACCATTGCTAGCCATGGGTAGAGCATTGGTGGATGTGGAGCTCGAAGAGCTAAAGTTTAGAGTGGGAGGTGATGAAGTTTCCTTTAAGGTGTTCCAACCTAAAAAATCCCCGGATGAATGCAAGGTTATAGAGATTCTCAATTAATAGGAGGAGCAAGACTAAAATAGTGAGAATAAAGTTGATATGGAGGATGACCCTCCAGAGAATTGATGATTGAGAAGGTATCCATCGTGCCATGATACCTTGGCCGTCCTAATAACAAGTTGTAACTAGAAGATATGTCCAACACTCGGAATTCCACTTTGAACTCCCTGTGTCCAATTTGTAGTGTCAAGTCAATTTCTCCAATTACTCCCCTTTGGCACCCGTCAAAACCTCTAACCCTCACATGACTTTCACAAACTTTCCCAATGTCAATCCCCAAAGCTCGAAGGGCGTTGAAAGGAAAAATGTTGACAATAGATCCATTATCAATCAGAACTCTAGAAATAAACTTATTCCCACACCTGACAATAATGTTTAATGCTTTGTCATGCCCCAAGCCTTCGGGTGGAAACTCATAATCATGAAAAGAGACTTTTTTGGCTCCCAAAACTTGCCCTACCATGGCTGAGAAATTTTCTCTAGTGGTCTCGGCTGGCACAAAAGCTTCACTTAGCACCTTTACCAAAGTGCTCCTATGAGTTGCAGAATTCATCAATAGTGACATTAAGGATATTTGGGAGGGAGTTTTCTTCAACTGTTCCACAACAGAATATTCCTTAGTTGGCATTTTCTTCCAGAACTCCTCTACTTCATCCTATGTGACAACCCTTTTTTGGTTATTTTCCTTGGTCGGTGCTCTTCGCGCTACTTCTTAAGGGGCATACCAACGCCTAGATCATGTTATTCCTGCAGCATCTATTTCTACAACCAATTGTCTCTTTCCTTTATTTCTTGCATTAGTCTGGTAATTCCAAGGAACTACTTTGGTGTCAAAAGAAGTTGCTTGAGAAACAAGGGTTGTGAATCTAGCCTTGGGAATAAGAACTTCTACTTCAATTGGCGCCTGCATTTGGACTGTGATTATGGGAGCAATAAAGGCCGATGTTGCAACCTTTTCCTCATCTTTGACTTGTACAATGGTTCCTTCTATTGCCATGATTTGGCAGAGGTTTGTTGTTTACATTAGGGGGAGCTCCTTTGAGCTGAATGATTCCTTCTTTGATTAGCACCTCAATCTTGTCCTTGAGAGTAAGGCAATTTTCAATATTATGTCTAGCTGTTCCAGAGTGATATACACACTGCTTAGTCCCATCATACCATCCAGGGAGAGGGTTAGGGATTCTTCATGGGATTGGTTGAAGTACACGTGCAGTTCTCAACCTTGTATACAATTGGGCTAGGTGTTCGGCTAAGGGTGTATAGGTTTTGGTTGGCCTCATTTCAAAGTTTGGGAGGGATCTGGGTGCATTTGGTGGACGATTTTGTGGGCTTTAGTGGGGTTGAAGTGAATAAGTGGGCTGGTATTGTGGTGGATTCTAGTAAGTGGGTGCTCGGGGTGGATGATATACTGGTTGGGTGGTGTAAACTAGATAAGGGGAGGGTGAAGGTTGGTAATAAGGCTAAGGAATTTAGGTGTATTGGCTATAGTATGAAGGCTGGGGTAATGGGTTTTGGTATGTTAACATTTGGTTTGGCCTGCGCTCTTGGATGATCATGACAGCAGACACTCCATCCTTCTTCTTCTTAATTGCTCCCCCTATTAAATCTGATTGACTTGCCTTACTTGTTGCTTAAGCTTCCAAATTTGTGATTCTTCTTGTTTTAATACCTTCTTCAATGAAGTCTCCCATTCTAATAACCTCAAAAAACTTTTTCCCTACCACACTTATCAACCTTTCATAGTATGTTGCATCTTTTTTAGATTGTATAAAAAGAGAGGTCATCTCGCTTTCTGCCATCGGAGGTTGGACTTTTGCGGCATCTGCTCTCCACAACATGCCATATTCTCTTAAAGACTCCATCGACTTCTTTCTAACTTCATTAGATAGAACCTATCCAGAATGTCTTCAGTGTTAAAGCTGAACCTATCCATGAATTCTTGCGCCATCGCGCCCCAACTACGCCATTTCCGTGGATCTTAGCTCGTATACCAATCGAGGGCTTCCCATGTCAAGCTCCTTATAAACAACTTCATCCTAATGGCCTCATCTTTCCACACTCTAACTAGTTTATCACAATATGACCTTAAATGAGCTCGAGGGTTTCCCTTTCCATCAAACACATCAAATTTTGGCACCTTATATCCCGTAGGAAACTCAATATCAGGATGAACACACAAATCCTCATACTCAAGTCCTTCACACCCCTTGTGGGCTTGGATGTTATTAAATGCTTCCTTCAAATTAAGAATCTCCCTCGCCACATTCTCGTCTTCCTTCGACTTGACTTCTTTCTCCGTCTATTCATATGGATCAACTTTGGGCATGAAGGTAGTGAAAGGTTGAGCTTCCATTACATATACTTGTGGCACATGCTGTATGTTAGAAATTACAGTGTTTTCCACCGGTATGTGTTAGGTCGCTTGATAGTTTTGGGCAATCGGGGTAGTTTGAGCAAGTGAGGTAGTTTGGGTAGGTAGAGTTTGAGGAACATACAGAGTAGTGGGGGGTAATGGATTGGTTTGTTTGGAATTGACTTGTTGTGGGTTGGTTTGTTGTGCGTTAGCTGGCGATTTAGTAGAAATTAGATTTGTTTTGTGAAATGAAGGATTTGATGGAAAGTGTTGAGAGGTGGGTGAGTCGACAGGCGAAAAAGGAGGTTGGACGGTTGCATTTTTCCCATATTCAGGAAGTGGTGTGTTCATGCTAATGGATACATTGCTGAGGCTTTGGAGTTAGTCAATTTTGCTTTGCATATTGGCAATTTGTAGCATCATGTAGGCAATATGTTCATCATGAAGGATTGCATTTTTACCCTCCGAAGTCTTAGGTTCATCTCTCGGAATGGTGACAAGCCCTAAGCCAGTTTGACCTGATGTGCTCGAATTAGTCATGTTGGAGGATGCTCATACTTTTGATCTCGTAAAGTTGGGGTGATCCACAATTTCTTAGTCAACATGAATCAACCTTTGGGAAAATAGTCAAAATAAAATAAAACACCTTCAAAAGAAGAAAAAAAATCAATATAGGGCGGGTAATTGTTGCTATAATAAAATAATATCAACAATTAGGTAAATAATGTTTAAACCAACATATATCATATAAGATTAAATAACATAGTAAGAAAATTCAATAGCTAAAACGTGTCCTAATCATGCATGGGACCTCTATTATGCCAGAGGCGAGCCTAAACGCCACACATTCGAGATTATGATAGATTGATCCAAGCCATTAAATTGAGACAACTCAAATTTGGATAGAAAAGGCCAAATTTCATTAAAATACCAAAAAGAGTACAATAATTAGACAATATATAAAAAAAATGACATAACATAAAGACAATCTTGAGACTCGGTCTAAATCTTGCTCTCAATCATGTTGGTGGAGGAAGTGAAGTTAGTGACCCAACATTGCTGGGTCCTGCCCCTGCATTTTCCAAATACTGCATTATGTTCTCCATCTGAGCCCACATTTTTGGAGTGACTATCGTGGTTCCGAGACAAAAATGTCTTATCCAAATCATCGTCCCGATATCCTCAAAACCTTGCTCACCTTTTGGGCTAGAGTCAATGTTACTGCAATCTTCTTGAAGCCATGCATGGTATTCTGGAATCCCTCCAGCTAGTCCATTTTCTACATAGACTGTGATAATGTTGCTCCATTCGCTAATAATGCTCCTAGCTCTAGGGACTTTGAAGTCCGGTCCGAAGGGAATCTTTGAAACCCTCATATTTTCTCGAAGAGGGATAACTTGTTCTTGACCAAACTGTCAGAGTACGCGTATTGGAGCATATGGCTGGAGGCCTTTCAACCCAATAAGCTCTATATAGTAAAGTCTTCTAGCCCTTACGTAGGCTGTGGTATGTGAGAGTAATGGGTACTTCCATCGGATTTGATCACCCGTCATGGAAACCAAGAACTCGTACCAATCATTAGAGCCGACTGGAGATACAAACCATCTCATCCTTTCATAAAAACTGTCAATTTTGTTTGAAAGACTAAAGCATATGTCCACAACATTCTGATGTTGGTAAAAATGCTCCATCGCCCATATCTCTAGTAGAAGGTTGCAACCTTCAAAGAAAATTGTTTCGTCTCTCTTACATATTCCCAAAGCTCGAAGTATTTCTGCTAAAATTATAGGAATCAGAGTGAGTTCCGTACCGTTAACTCCTTCAAAGATTGCTCGAGCCATAGAACATATGCATGTACTAATCTTCCCGTGTTCTTGGGGAACACCAAAATTCCCAATAAGACCACAGGGAATGCAATAGGATGTTTAACTTCCCAATGAGCAGAAGTACAAGAGGATTCTTTTTGAACAACTTGTGACCATTTCGACCATCGTACCTCTCAAATAAATAATCCAGAGAGACCCAATTGTTCTTGAAGCATTGATGTTCTTTAGTTGTTTTTAGCCCTAAGTAACGGAGAAATTTTTTTCCAGATTGAACGTGCAGGATAATCTGACCTCTTCCTTTGTACTTTAAATAATAATGGATTTCCTCTAATGTTGGTGTGAGTTCAAAGTCCTTGAATTTGGATACAACCTGATATAGATCCATAAAATGAAGTAGAGCCCCAATCACGTACTTGTCGAGGGATATCTTGAATAGTGAAGTAAGGAACACCAACCTTCTTGCAATTGCTAGTTTCTGCCCGAGATTAAAATCTTCCCACCATATTTTCAACTTGTGTGGGACACCCTAAACCATCTTAATGTTGGGCATTTGGGGGACTAAATCCTTCCTACAATACAAATACAATAAATAAACAGACAAATTTCCAAAGTCGATATGTCATAAAATGGCTTGGATCCGTCTATCATAATCGCGTTGCACAAAATATGCTTAGTAATCATTGGGTTATAAAACCCGCTGATAAATAGGTGGATATCCTAATTGTGTAGTCGATACCAAGGATCGACACACCTAAGGTGAAGCAGGCATGACTTAAATTGAAGTGGTGGGATAGCTCTATCCTATATTTTCTAATATTTGGTTTACTAGACTCATAGTTCCCGAGTGGACTACTCGAGTGAAAAGGTTTCGTGGTCGTAAAAAATATCCAAACACCCCCCGCAAATGCCAACTCTCCTAAAATTGAAATTTTGAAAGAAACTTGTGGGTGCGCAAAACATACCTCGTGTGTACGTGTGATAGTGTGAGTTTTCCAGAATTGGAAGAAATATGAACAGAATGACAATTTATATAAAGCAATAACAAATAAATATATAAGGCAAAGCAATGAAAAATAAATAACATATAAACAAGATAAATAAATCGACAATTATTAAGGTAAAACAAACAAATATTAAAAACCTTAATTTATTAACCTAAGTCTATTATGGTTTAGAACCTAAATGTCTCCAGCGGAGTCGCCAAGTTGTTATACCCCATTTTAACTTTGCTCAAAGCAGAGTACATCATATTGGTGATTCCTCAAATGAATAACTTAAAGAATCGCCACCTAATTATTTTTAAAGGTGAATTAGGACACCTAAATATTAACTATGTAATGCTAAAATTATACTCTTTTTTTATGGTCTACTTAACTTATGTAATTCTAGATAAGGGTTCTAATTATCTTAAAGGAAAGGGGTTAAGCATCCTCTAAAATCCGTTAAAGACGGTTAACCGACCAAACTTAGGTTAATTAAAAAAATTGTTAAAAGAGAAAGATATAATAATAATAATAATATAAAATCTTGTTAAGGATAATAGCGCATGTCTGTTGTTTTTCAATTAAAAAAACAAAACTAATTTTAAAGAATTCTAGGTAAAATTTAAAACTTGTTTACTCTATAAATCATAGAATGAATTATTATTATTATTATTTATTTTTCCAAACTTTCTTCAACCTTAAAAATTGTTGATGAGATAGATAAAATAATTTCACCCTCATTTATAAAATATCAGCGAAAGAAGAAAAGAAAAATTATAAAATCACAACGTTTTCAATCTTTCCTTCTTTTTTCTTTTAAAAAAAAGGTTAATCGAACTTTCAAAATAAAAAGCTCAAGGTTAGAGTATTGAAACTTGATCATGCCAATTCAAAAGAAACGGTCACGTTTTTCTTTTTCTTTTTCCTTTATTTTTCTTTCCTTTTCTTTTTTTAACTGGAAAAAAGGGTTTCTTTGGTTTAAACCATCAAAACATTTGCCTTAGTTAGTCAAGCCTCATTTTGAGACCAGGTGATTTTATTTTAAATTTTTTGGCAAATTCCTTCTTATTTGAGATTAAAAAGGAAAGATTTCAAAGAATAACCTTTTTTTAAAAAAAATCATTACTTGTGGGACAGATTTATTTAAAAATATTAAATACTTTAGATAAAATAGAGTGTGTGTGTGTATATTTATATTCCAGCAGCGTAATAATTTAGAAATAAGCTTCCTTCTTTTCTCTTTTTCTTTTTAAATATGAAACAAAAATTCTCGCTATTTAAAAATGAGTAAAACTAACGATTCCAGATAAAACCCCCTCAGACACTAAGCAAATCAATAATTATATTTCACATAGATAAAATGAAGGATTGAAGAAGACAATGACGTTGGGAGCCCTCAAGCATTTCACTTGGTTTCTTGCTATCCAATATATCCTAAAGAAAAAGATATGTGATGACACAGGATGATGGTAATTTTTAGTAACATTAAGTTCGTAAGGCTCAATATTTTGCGAGAGTCGAAAATTAAGACTCCATTTTTCTTCAAAGTTCATGCCAAAAATAAAAAAGAAGAGGATGAGGCAAACGTCCATTACTAATAGTAAACGCAAAAATAAATAAATAACAATAATAATAATAAAAGCAATCTAGATTCATGTTCCCATCATTGAGTAAAGAAACTTACACATAATTTGTTATACTGATTTAAACATATTAAAGATATACCATACATACAAATTATGTCTTATTAAAAGGGATTACTCTAAAATAATCAAAGACATACATATTAAAGCAGATCACACAATTTTTTTTTATATATATTTTTTTTTAATTTTTTGATGGCAAAGAAAATTCTAAATCATGATTTCTACAAAGCTCAAATGAGGCTTTATCCTTTTAATTAGTCTTGGATCATAGTCAATAGAAGTCTATTATATTTATACTAAATAAGCTTATGAAATTCTTTTTAAAACAAAAAAATAACTAATAAACAAATGCAGTATAAGATAATCTTTAAACTAACACATGTTGAAAAATCTCTATTGATATCTAGTAAGCTATTTCCTAGATCTTGATAATAATATGTAAGGGACTCTAATTCTGAAACTTCAAAGATATTTTAACATTAGGTGGCCACAGAAGATTAAACAACGACACATGAACTAATGAACATGATATCTAATATAACAAGTAAAAACGAAAAGAAAAAAGGGGAAAAAAAGAAAGAGACATCTTATAACATGGCTTCTAACATATTAGTAGAACATTACTGCATGTTTTTATATACTTAAATATAGTGGTTTTAGATATTACCTTTTACAGCGCAGTGAACTAATTAGCTGAGTCACGAATCTACTCACGAGCGATCGATTTGAAGAGATAAAAATGGCTAAAGAACAATTCCGACAAATGCCCTTTTTTCGAAAATTCCCCGATCATCCCAAAAAGAGTGTTTAAGGTTTATATTCATAGCTGCGAGTTGGGGTTTATAGTGGATGTTTGGATGGGATTTTTTGAGCAGGATTAGGGTTTCAAAAGCTTTCACAACCCCAACGTAGACCCGGATCATAGTACGGGACAAGGACCCCTGAGAGGCCCCAAGTCGACCCATGGCATAGGCATACATCTAACTTCATTCATTGAGCGGAAGACTAAACATAAAAACATAGAGGAAACGTAAACGTGACATAGCATATCATGACATACGAAATCACTAGACATACACAGGCTGAGTACTACACACTGTCTAAAAGCCTCTACTACATACGATGGGTTGATGGGACAACAGCCCCAACTAACTCGGCAAGTACTGAAACATAAAGTAGCGTGAGTATCTATTAAATGACCCTCGAAATATGAGGACTCACTAGTAAGCTGAAAGTAAACTCTGAAGGGAGTCTAGATATGAGGATGAACCTGAGAGCCGGAACCTGTATCATAAGACGGTACAACATAGAAAGTATGCAGTCAGTATGTGGAATATACCGAGTATGCAAGGTAAGTAAAACAGACATTTAAAATATATAAAAGCTCATAAATGATTATGAGAGTAGGACATCATGCTCATATCAGAAACATCATAACTTAACATAAGGCTCAAGTTTTAAAAACATTCGTAATACAAACGTAGTCATAATCATAGGAGAAAAGCTTTACTTAACATGAATTAAGCCAAAATACATAATCATAAACATGCATAAATCATGAGGAACAATGGGAGATTCTCTTAACTGAAATACCCCATATGAGCACACATGAAGTCCGACTTGTAAACCTAGTCGGGAGGCCCTTCATACCTTGCCAAGGGTAGAAATATGAAAGTGTAATATCACCGTGAAGAGGGCCAACTAGGCATGGGACAATCACAGTGGGGGAGGTCCCAACATACCTACAGTGGCACATAGATGATGAGATCTGGGGCAAAACCTGAGCCACGAACCTACTCGGTGTTCGATATTGCTCCCAAAACATATATAGTTCTCAGAGTATAATATGCATGAGTTCATGGGCTAGTCAAATTATAATAATCATAAACATACTTGTACATACATGAACTAGCCACGACATAAGGCCTGTGAGTCAGCCAAAACATATTTCATTAATCATAGGTTTCATATGTACTTGTACATCATGCATATAACTTGAGAAACATTAAATAATTATGAGTAATTGAATAAGTTCATATTTCAAATCGTAAATCACGTTGGGCTCGTAAATATCATCAATTGAAGTAAGGATCATAAATCAATTTATCATGGATCATGCTTGGATAGGCTCAATTTAATGGAAATCAAAACCAACAATTAAATAATCAAAAATTTATAAAATTTGATCTAATTTCATAAAATATAATGTAAATCACACTTTAGAATCACCAACTTGTAAATCATTAGTTTTTCATATAATTGATTTAAACCCCAATAGATTTGTTGTAAATTTTCATTGAATACTAAGGGATGGACATGGGTGTGAACGCAAACTCCCATTTATAACCCTACATACCTTAAAATAGCTAATTCCTACTCTTCCTTGAAAGCCCTAGAAGGAATTGAAAGGATTTGAAGATGAAAGCCTTGAATCACCCTTTGATCAACTCTCTATACTCTTGCATACATGAATGAGGACTTAGAATAGATTATCTCTTTAAAACAACCCACCTTTCATAGGATAAAACGACGTAATTTAGGGTCTTATAGCATGGAAAAGTCAAAGTTGACCTTAATGAATCTTCCCTGAAAACTGTCCAGGTTGGTCCAACGGGTCGTACCAACGAGTCGTTGGAAGCTACGACGACTCGTGGTATGGCCCGTCATAAGCACTGCTGAGAACTAGCCTCCGAAATCGAACAACAGATAGAAAGGATGACTCGTCCTTTGGTCCAACGGATCGTTAAGTCGACCATCGTTTGCCCCATTCACAAAACTGAACCTCCTTACCATGAGCTCACCATGACTCGTGGTTGCTTCCAATGAGTCGTGGTCTTGATTCGTTACATGCACTGGAAATCGTTGCAACCAAACAATGATCGGTGACCATGGGTCATCGCTTCTCACCACGAGTCGTTGGGTGACCCATGGTATCCCTAACTACCAAGCCAAGCCTTTCCTACGACTGCCAACAATGACTCATTGTTCCAAGCAACGAGTCGTTGCATTGCCCGTTGTCTCCACTGCCACCAGGACTTCCCATCACCAAGACTACATACAAAGACCCGTGGTTTGATACCACAAATTGCTACGTTGCCCATTCTGTGATATTTTTCCCAGTTCAGCAGTTTTCAACTTTTAACTCCCAGGTCTACTCTTTGGCACTTTCGGGGTATTACAATATCTTCCCCTTGGGAACATTTGTCCTCGAATGTAGGAAACAAGCAGAAAACAGAAACATGCAATTATCATATTCAAATACTAATCATTTAAGCTGAAAACTAACAAAATGACTACACACGATTCATATCACATAGCTGAACTAACCTCATGCTTTACATACATACCCATACATATAAAAGAAACTTGAACACATGAACTGAACATGAAAACTAAATAGAGTCATAAAGCACAACTGATACCTCATGTCAGAACTGAGATAGTAGAAAATAAGTGTGGGTATTTAGCCATCATATACGCTTCGGCTTCCCATGTAGCTCCTTCGACATGCTGATTTCTCCATAAGAGTTTAACTAAAGCTACTTCGTTATTCCTAAGCTTCCGAACCTGATGATCCAATATTTCCATCGGGACTTCCTCATAGCTAAGGCTATCTTTTACACCAATGTTGTCCACCAGAACTACTAACGCTGGATTCCCAAACATTCCTTCCATAGTGATACATGAAACATAGGATGCACAAAAGATAACTCTGAGGGAAAGTCCAACTCATACACTACCTTACTAACTCTTCTCATAATCCTTTAGGGACCAACATAACGGGGACTGAGTTTTCCTTTCTTCCAAAACCGCACGACTCCCTTCATGGGAGACACCTTCAGAAATACCCAATCGTCCACCTCAAACTCTAACTCTCTCCTCCTCACATTACCATATGACTTTTGACGACTTTAAGCGATTTTCAGCCTGTCCCTTATCAACTAAACCTTCAAAATAGCCTCATGAACCGAGTCTGGCCCTATCATAGCTGCCTCACCAACCTCAAACCATGTGATGGGCTATCTATATCTCCGCCCATAGAGAGCCTCGAAACGGTGCCATTTGGATACTGGAGTGATAGCTATTATTGTAAGAGAACTCGATCAAGGTCAAGTGATCATCCCAACGACCCTTAAAGTCCATCATGCAAGTCCTCAATATGTCTTCAAGAGTTTGGATTGTCTGCTCCGCCTAACCATCCATTTGCAGATGAAATGCTATGCTGAGTTTAACCTGAGTCCTAAGCCCCTTCTAGAAAGACCACCAAAACTGAGAGGTAAATTGAGAACCACAGTCTAAAATAATGGACAAGGAACTCCATGCAATCGAACCAACTCCCAAATATATAGCTTGGCATAATCCTCCACTGAGTCCGAGGTTTTCACCTGTAGGAAATGTGCAGCCTTGGTCAACCTTTCTACCACAACCCAAATAGAATCGTACTGTCGACGAGTACAAGGTAGGCCTATAATTAAATCCATATTAATCTCTTCCCACTTTCAACTGGGAATGATAATATCCTAAAGTACGCCTCCTGGCCTTTGATGTTCAACCTTTACTTGCTAACAGTTCGGGCATCTGGCTACGAATTCTGCAATATCCTTCTTCCTGCCATCTCACCAATAGATTTCTTGTAAATCACAATACATCTTGGTGGAACCTGGATGGATAGAATACCTAGATCCATGGGACTCAAGCAAATTTCGACTCCTCAAGTCATCAATATCAGGAACACATAGGCGACCCTGGTACCGCAACACACCATCTCCACCTTGAGAGAAGACCTCCACCTCCAGACTTCAAACAACTTCTTTCCGCTTTACCAAAATCAGATCCTCATCTTGTCTAGCTTCCACATCAGTAAACAAGGACGATTCTGTCCCATTTTTCACAACAACACCACCATCAGTCGAGTCGACCAATCTAACTCCCGACCTTGCAAGTTGATGGACATCTCTCACTAGCTCGTTCTTTCCCCCATCTACAAGGGACACACTCTCCATAGATAGCCTACTAAGTGCATCCGCTATCATATTAGCCTTACCCAGATGGTAAAGGACACTCCTATTGTAGTCCTTGAGTAGCTCCAACCATTTCCTTTGCCGATGATTGAGATCTTTCTGCATGAACACATATTGCAAGCTCTTGTAGTCCATGAACACATCCACATGGAACCCATACAAGTGATGTCGCCATATTTTCAATGCGAATACTATGCGGCAAATTCAATATCGTGGGTCGGGTAATTCTTCTCATGAACCTTTAACTGTCTAGAGGCATATGCTCACTTTCCCACGCTACATCAATATACATCCGAGTCCAATCCTTGAAGCATCACAATACACCACGAAAACATTAGTAACCTCGGGTAGGGTCAACACCGGGCTGTAGTAAGTCGAGTCTTCAACTCTTGGAAGCTCTTCTCACAAGCCTCCGATCATTGGAACTTCACCTTCTTATGGGTCAATTTGGTCAAAGGTGCCGCAATAGATGAAAATTCTTCGATAAACCTCCGATAAAAGCTAGCTAAACCCAAGAAACTTCGAATATCCGAAGAACTCACTGGTCTAGGTCAATTTTTTACCGCTTCGATTTTTTGAGAAATCACCTTTATGCCCTCACTTATCACCACATGGTCCAAAAATGCTAAGGAGTTCAACAAAAACTCACACTTGTTGAATTTTTCATACAATTGGAAATCCTTGAGAGTCTGAAACACAATTATAAAATGAGCGGCATGCTCTTCCTCGCTCTGATATTATATCAGGATGTCATCGATGAACACGATCACGAACCTATCTAGATATGCCTTGAACACCCTGTTCATTAGGTCCATAAAAGCTACAAGGGCGTTGGTTAGTCCAAAAGACATAACTACAAACTCATAATGTCCATACCGCATCCTGAAGGCTGTCTTCGGGATGTTACTCTCCCGAACTCGGAGCTGATGATACCCAGACCTGAGATCTATCTTTGAGAAAAACTTGACACCTTGAAGTTTTTAAAATAAATCATCGATCCTAGGCAAAGGATACATTTTCTTAAGGGTGACCTTGTTCAACTGCTGATAGCCAATACACATCTGATACGAACTGTCACGCCCCGCCTTGGAAGGCATGACTGGCACCTGGTTCCCTACTAAGACCTAGACTGCTGGACTGTTGAGCCTAGGCACTTCTGGTGCTAGGCTGGCTCTAAATCTGGGTTCAAGAAAATGACGGGCTATACAACGGCTATAAATAAACCCTCCGGCCGACTAGGCCCATAGCCACCTGTAAGAAAACAAAATCTAACCCGAACAACAGTAGTATAAAGGAACCTATGCGGGCTGACAAGGCCATCATGCTGTCTAGTAATTTCTGAACTCGAGAAAATAAGTGCTAAACTGCTACGTGACCGACAAGGTAACCGCTACCAGCTGAATAAGGCCCCACACGACCATTATAAACAAGCTAAAACATACACACGGCCTCATACGACTGGTACTGCTAACCACAGGGATACACATTCTGCAAGCCTCTAAGAATACTGATAAAATGGTCTGGACAGGGCCCCGACCTACCCATACTGTACAACAAAAGAAAAGAAATAAACCTCTAGTTGTCTAGCTCCGGATGAAAAGAGCTGATGACTTTGCGGGCTGGCTGGAATTACGAGGGATCGGCTCCTCATCTATGAGTACCTGCAGGCAAGTAATGCAGCGCCCCAAACGGGCGTCAGTACCACTGGTACAGAGTATGCAAAGCAAAAACTGAACATAACTGAAGATAAGCAATAGTACTGATAGTTTTGAATAGTAGAAAATAGCTAAGACTGTCCGGGATGGCAAAATTTGAAATGAGCTTATCTGTACCGAAAGGCAGGTGAAAGTCATACCTGTTGCTGCGGCGTCCTTCTAGTTATTAATCTAACAAATAACTGTTACACCCCGTAAATTCTCTACATGTAGATGGCTTATTCGCATGTTGGTTAAGAGTTTTTGAATGCCATACATGCTAGGAAAAAGGCCCGGGGAAAGACCGGATAAGAAATCCGTCGAACCATCGCGGGAGGAGCCGGGGCAGAACCCCTCCGCGATGGCAACGTGCCACGGAGGGAGGGCCTCCGCGTTGGCTCCGTGTTACGGAGGCCCTGTCCAAGCCCAAGTATATAAACCCCTTACTTCGGGTTTTAATGATATAACTCATATAATTTCCGGAGAAACCGAGGGAAAAAAGGGAGGAACGAGAATCTCTTATAATATTCGTCCGATTACGCCATCAAACATGATCCAAACTCAAATTAACTCTAGATACCGAGATATTAAGCAGTAAGGACCATTCCTACAGATTTATTTTCGTGAAATTCGGCCGGCGAATCGTTGTGCTACCGAGATAAGGTAGGTGGAATTGCTCCAAATTAGTGTCAATATACTCCTAGACCTAAAGTGAGTATTTCTCCCTTCTGGACTTTCGAGAAATAGCGAGTTTTTGACTGTTTCTCGGTAAGCCAAAGTTTGGGCCATATATATATTGAAAGTGATGTTTTCTTCCGAAATATTAGCGTATTTATCTCTAATTGATATGTATATGAATACAGTCAAGAGGAATAGCAGAAATACTGGCCGAACAACGCCAATTAGTCAAGAACTCCGAAGCGAAGGTATGTAAAGCTAATTCCTTCGGCAAGTTAGTAATCCAGTACAGTAAATAGCGTGATGTATAGAAGAAAGAACTCAGAAGTTGAGAATTGAGTCCAGTTTGAATTTAGCAAGCATGTTTTATGATATTATCATATATATTTAGAATGAAAGTTAGTAAAGAAATATTAGACAGTCGGATGATATCTCAGTTACAGTATAATCAGACAGTCAGATAATATCTCAAATACAGTATAGTTCAGTATGAGAATCAGTATAACACAAAAAAGAGTTCTGAATGAGAAATCAGAGTACAGATAGTATTTTCAGTTTAAACATGCTTGCTATATGTGATTATTGTTTGTTGAGACCTGTTTGTGTTATGAGGGCACCCTTTGAGCATCCTCGCCGCCCCTGGGTTGGTAACTGTGTCGACCCACTGTGAGGATGGGGATACGCCACTCGAAGGAGTGGTATGCCATCCGCAGTAGGACGAAGATGGGGTGAAGCATTCCCCATATCAGGCTGATCAGCATAGCAGTATAGCTTACCCTATTTTGCGCTTGCGCCTAGGGGCAGATTACAGATACAGATAGAGATACAGATTACAGATTACAGTACAGGAGTCCTCTGGGCTTAGACACAGTTATTTATATAAGAGGCCATAGCCCGAGCTGGAGACCCAGGGGGCCGGTAGAGGTGCTCGTAGTTAGTAGGAGAGTGGAGTGATTTATTTTTGGATGGTTTTGACCCGGGTAGGGGTATATAGATTGTGTGTTGGTTGGCACCTTTCGGCTTATGGGGGCTGGTATAGGTTCTTGTGCATTATATATATATGTATATACATGATATCTATTAGTTGATAGACAGCAGGTCGCCATGACGACAGGTGTGATTCTACCTTACCTTCAGTACAGGTAAGCTTATTTCAGATCCCGCTAGTTCAGACAGTTTTAAATATTTCCTGCTAATCAGAATTTACTAGCATTGTTGTTTATATTTAGTTATGTTCAGTTGCTTTGCGTACTCGGTACCAGTGGTACTGACGCCCGTTTGGGGCACTGCATTACTTGCCTGCAGGTACTCGTAGACCAGGAGCCGATCCCTCGTGATCCTAGCCCGCGCAGAGTCATCAGCTCCTGTGATCTGGAGCTTGATATTTCATAGGTTTATATCATTTTCTTTTGTTGTACAGTACGGGTAGGTCGGGGCCCTGTCCCAACCATCTTATCAATATTCCTAGAGGCTTGCAGTCTATATATATTTCCTAATGGTTAGTTGTGTCCGTCGTGTGGGGCTGTGCGTATGTTTAGTTCTTTATGTTGGCCGTGTGAGGCCTTATCCAGTCAGTAGTGGTGACCTTGCCGGTCACGTAGCTGTTCAGCAATTGTTATATTGATTTAGAGTTAACTAGACAGCATGGTGGCCTTGTCGGCCCGCATAGGTTTCCCTATATGAGTATGATTCTTGTTACTTGATATTATAGTATAGGTGGCTATAGGCCCAGTCAGCCGGAGGCTGTATTTACAGCCGTTATATAGCCCGTTGATTCCATGAATCTGAGTTAGAGCCAGCCAGGCACCAGATGTGCTTAGGCTCAGTAGTCTAGCAGTTCAGGTCCTAATAGGGCACCAGGTGCCAGTCATACCCCCCAAGGCGGGGTGTGACAAACTTGGTATCAGAGCAGGTCGTGTCCCAAGGAGTCTGCAAGCCGTGCTAAGTAGAGTCTTGTCTATGGATGTGTTGTGCACCACATACTATAGGCAAGAGGCTGCAAGGCATGATAGGATGGTTACTCTTTCTTCATATTCCGTTGTGCCATAGAACAGTACAGTATAGGGTCGAGTTGTTAAAACTTATCATATTCTTTGTCTACAGATAAAAATGGAACACCAGCGACACCCTGCCACAGGTAGAAGGTTGGATACCGCAGCAGGAGAAGGCACCAGCAGGATGCCTCAGCTCCATTTAGAATCAGCCCGTTCTGAGGGCGATATAGAGGCATCATCATAGCCTTCTCAGCAGTCCCCATCTCATCAGGAGCCATTCGGGACGACACCGCCTCCGACAACTCCTATACCTACGCCATCCAACCAGGAGGTTCACAGTGCAGTTGTTATGTTGGCACAAATGATGGCCCCTCAGCACCAGTCAGTGCCACCTGTAACAGTAGAGCCATCAGGTGGATTTGGCAGTTTGAGGGTCAAGGAATTTTTGGCATTGGGTCCCCCACAGTTAAAAGGGTCAGATCAGGTAGAGGACCCTCAGGATTTACTAGATCAGATGTAGAGAATCTTCCGGGTCATGCATGTGACACCTACAGAATCGGTGGAGTTAGCAGTATTCCGGTTGCGAGACGTAGCCGTATTATGGTAAGAGAGCTGGGAAAGGTATCGAGGGAGGGATGTTGCCCCTCCGACCTGGTCCAGCTTCTCGGAGGCCTTCCTAGACCGTTATTTACCACGAGAGATCAGGCAGGCCCGGATGGATCCGTTTTTGCACTTGGAGCAGGGGGCGAGGAGTGTACGAGAATATGCCTTACAGTTTGATTCCATAGCCCTCTATGCTCCAGCTTTTGTGGACACTATGCCATCCAAAGTCCACCGGTTTATTATGGGTCTGAACCCAGAATACATTGAGGCATGCATGACAGCTACATTACGGGAAGATATGGACATTGCCCGGGTGCAGGCCTTTGCCCAGACTATTGAGGGCCTTAGACAGCGGCAACAGGACAATAGACAGACAAATCAGGAGCAGCGCCATAGGGATAGATCAGAAGATATACAGAGGGAGATTCAGAGAGGACCTAGGCCCCGGTTGTCAGACAGGCTCCCTAGAGCCCCACCTCGACCACACCAGCAGAGGGGTAGATTTATTCGTCGAGGGTAGTCAGAGTCTGGCGGCAGTTCTCGAATGATGTATTCACCTCAACCGAGGAGGGTGGAGCAGAGCAGATACACACCCCCACCCTACCCTATTTGCAGCCGACCTCACATCGGAGCTTGTAGATATGGCTCCTCAGGATGTTATATATGCAGGCAGGAGGGGCACCGGATGAGAGATTGTCCAGACAGGGGGCAAGGTAGTCGAGATACCTAGGATAGGACATCAGCAGGGCTATGAGCTCCAGCAGCCTCTGTAGGGCATAGGCCCTTAGGTTCAGCATGTAGAGGCCGAGGTAGATCAGGAGCCTCTAGTTAAGGTACGGGCTCAAGCCGTACCTATGCATTACCAAGGAGACAGGACTAAGAACCATCTCCAGATGTGGTAACAGGTATGATGACTATTTGCTCATACCCTATTTATGTACTAATTGATCCAGGGCCTACTTTGTCCTATGTTACCCCATTTGTGGCTCGAAAGTTCAGTGTTGCTTCAGAATTGTTACAGCATCCCTTTTTAGTAGCTACACCCATTGGTGACTCCATTATAACTAGCAGAATTTATCGAGGGTGTACAGTAGAGGTTGTTGATCGTCAGACTACAGTAGATCTGGTAGAACTAGAGATGATTGATTTTGATGCCATTATGGGTATGGATTGGTTGGTTCCATGCTATGCCAACGTAGAATGTTGGACCAAGACGGTCCGATTCCACTTTCTAGGGGAGGCAGTGCGAGAGTGGAAAGGAAGCACAGCTATGCCAAAAGGTAGGTTTATTTCCTACCTTCAGGCGAGGAAATTGATAGCTAAGGGATGTAATTACCACCTAGTCAGGGTTCAGGATGTTCGGGTAGAGTCTCCGACACTCGAGTCTATTCCAGTGATGAATGAATTCCCTGATGTATTTCCAGACGAGTTACCTGGTATTCCCCCAGAAAGGGAAATAGATTTTGCAATCGACTTGCTACTAGGCACTCAGCCTATATCAATTCCTCCGTATCGTATGGCTCCTGCTGAACTTAGAGAATTAAAGGAACAACTGAAGGACCTGCTAGATAAGGGTTTTATCAGGCTGAGTACTTCACCATGGGGTGCGCTAGTTCTATTTGTGAGGAAGAAGGATGGCTCCCTCCGCATGTGTATAGATTACCGGCAACTGAATAAAGTTACAGTAAAGAATAAGTATCGGCTTCCAGAATAGATGATTTGTTTGATCAGCTACAAGGGGCCAGATATTTCTCCAAGATTGACTTACGATTCGGATATCATCAGGTTTGAGTTCGTGAAAGAGACATTCCTAAAACGGCCTTTAGGACCCGATATGGCCACTTTGAATTTTTAGTTATGTCCTTTGGGTTGACGAATGCCCCAGAAGTATTTATGGACCTGATGAACAACACCTTTAGACCATACCTGGACCTGTTTGTGATAGTATTTATCGATGATACTCTGGTGTATTCTCGCTCAGAGGCAGACCACCAGGCCCATTTACGGACAGTGCTCCAGATTCTTAGGGACCGTCAGCTGTATGCTAAGTTCTCCAAATGTGAATTCTGGCTGAACTCAGTAGCTTTCTTGGGCCATATTGTGTCGGGTACTGGTATACAGGTTGACACGCAGAAAATAGAAGCAGTCAAAACATGGCCTAGAGCTACCACTCTGACCGAAGTCCGCAGTTTTCTGGGATTAGCGGGATATTACAGAAGATTTGTCGAGGGATTCTCCACTATAGCAGCACCTCTGAATAAGCTAACGCAAAAAGCAGTAAAGTTTCAGTGGACAGAGGCATGTGAGCAGAGTTTCCAAGAATTAAAATATAGATTAACCTCCGCTCTAGTGTTAGCATTACCGAAAGGTACAGAGGGTTATTCAGTGTATTGTGACGCATCAGGTATTGGGTTGGGTTGTCTGTTGATGCAACACGGTAAAGTGATTGCGTATGCTTCCAGACAGCTGAGGAAACATGGAAAGAATTATCCTACCCACGACCTAGAGTTAGCCGCAGTGATCCACACCTTAAAGATATGGAGACATTACTTGTATGGCGTCCATGTGGATATTTTCACAGATCATAAAAGCCTACAGTATATCTTCGCTCAGAGGGAGTTGAATTTGCGATAGCATCGCTGGTTGGAGTTATTGAAAGATTATGACATGGACATTTTGTATCATCCGAGAAAAGCCAATGTAGTAGCAGATGCTCTCAGCCGTAAATCAATGGGAAGTTTGGCATATTTGCAGCCCGAGCAGTGGAAGTTGGTCAGAGAAATACATCAATTAGCCAGCCTAGCTGTTCGTGCAGCAGAAACAGAGGACAACAGAGAGGTAATTCAAAACACCGTTGCGTCATCATTAGTTGAGGAGGTAAAAGAACGGCAATATGAAGATCCTGACCTGGTCCAGCTTAAGGGCAGAATTCAGCAAGGGAAAGCGCCAGATTTTCAAATAACTGAGGATGAAGTGCTACGATGTAAGGGTCGCCTCTATTTTCCAGATATTTCAGGGCTCCGCCAGTAGATTATGAGTGAGGTACATTACGCCCGCTATTCTCTCCACCCAGGCGCGATGAAAATGTACCACGATATCAAGGAGATCTACTGGTGGCCATGTATGAAGAGGGAAATTGAAGAATTTGTAGCTCAATGTCCTAATTGCCAACAGGTAAAAGCGGAACACCAGAAACCAGGCGAGTTAACTCAAGACATAGCTGTGCCTCTCTGGAAATGGGAAGCAGTGAACATGGACTTTGTAGCAGGATTACCCCGTACCAGACATAGACATAACTCCAATTGGGTAATAGTTGACAGATTGACAAAATCAGCTCACTTCCTGCTAGTGAAAGCTACTTTCTCTGTCGAAGATTACGCCGAATTGTATATC
This sequence comes from Datura wrightii, assembly GCA_035772735.1. Taxonomy (NCBI): domain Eukaryota; kingdom Viridiplantae; phylum Streptophyta; class Magnoliopsida; order Solanales; family Solanaceae; genus Datura; species Datura wrightii. The sequence goes on along the minus strand of JASDFA010000027.1, from coordinate 101,207,913 downwards.
AGAGAAATAGTTAGATTACACGGTGTTCCAGTATCTATTATCTCTGACAGAGGAGCACAATTTACAGCTAGATTTTGGCAGTCATTTCAAAGAGGTCTGGGAATGCAGATTAATTTGAGCATAGCATTCCACCCTCAGACAGATGGGCAGGCTGAATGCACTATTCAAACGCTTGAGGATATGCTACGGGCGTGTGTGCTAGACTTTGGGGGTAGCTGGGATGAGTATTTGCCAATGATTGAGTTTGCTTATAATAATAGTTATTACTCAGCTATCCAGATGGCGCTCTTTGAGGCACTATATGGGCGAAAATGTAGGTCGCCAGTTGGCTGGTTTGAAGTGGGAGAATCAGCACTGATTGGGCCAGATATTATTCAACAGTCAGAGGAGAAGGTAAAGCTTATTATAGAACGCCTACTGACTGCACAGAGCCGCCAGAAATAGTATGCTGATGTGTGGCGCAGAGACCTGGAATTTGATGTGAATGACTGGGTATTTCTGAAAGTATCCCCAATGAAAGGGGTGATGAGATTCGACAAGAAAGGTAAGCTCAGTCTGAGATTCTTTGGGCCTTATCAGATCCGGCGGAGAGTAGGCCGAGTGGCGTACAAATTGAACTTGCCTCCAGAATTTGAATCTGTTCATCCAGTTTTTCACGTATCTATGCTAAGGAAGTGCATAGGAGACCCTCACTGAGTTGTCCCAGTCCAGGATGTTCAATTTACGGAGGAGCTAGCCTATGAAGAGGTTCCAGTAGCCATCTTAGACAGACAGATTCGTAGATTGAGGATGAAAGATATTGCTTCTATCAAGGTGCTGTGGCATAATAAGAATCGAGAAGAGATGACCTGGGAAGAAGAAACTAGATATCCTCATTTGTTCCAAACCTAGTCAGATAATAGGTATGTTAGTATTGTTATTTTATATGGTGCCTTGTAGTATATGTATAAATGAGATAGTCGACTCTAGTCTTTTATGAGATGGATACTATAGTATTGTGTGGAGTACCTGTATTGGACTTTTCTACATTTCAGGTTCTTGAGATAGTCCACATTACAGGGGAAACTATGCCAAAATTTTTCTAGGAATAAGTTGAGTAAGTCGAGAATTCCTATAAATAGAAGTTTACATTCGAGGACGAATGTTCTTAAGGGGGGGAGAATGTTACACCCCGTAAATTCTTGACATGTAGATGGCCTATTCATATGTTGGTTAAGAGTTTTTGAATGCCATACATGCTAGGAAAAAGGCACGGGGAAAGACTGGATAAGAAATCCATCGAACCATCGCAGGAGGAGCCCGGGCAGAACCCCTCCGTGATGGCAACGTGCCACGGAGGGAGGGCCTCCGCGTTGGCTCCGTGTCAGGGAGGCCCTGTCCAGGCCCAAGTATATAAAGCCCTCACTTCAGGTTTTAATGATATAACTCATATAATCTCTAGAGAAACCGAGGGAAAACAGGGAGGAACGAGAATCTCTTATAATATTCATCTGATTACGCCGTCAAACACGATCCAAACTCAAATTAACTCCAGAATCGAGGTATTAAGCAGTAAGGAGCATTCCTAGGGATTTAGTTTCGTGAAATTCGGCCGGTGAATCGTCGTGCTACCGAGCTAAGGTAAGTGGAATTGCTCCAAATTAGTGTCAATATACTCCTAGCCCTAAAGTGAGTATTTCTCACTTCTAGAGTTTCGAGAAATAGCCAGTTTTTGACCGTTTTTCGGTAAGCCAAAGTGTTATACCCCGTAAGATTCCCGACACCTAGATGGCCTATTCACACGTTGGCTAAGCATATTTGAAAGCCATACGTTCTAGGAAAAGGCCCGGGAAAAGACCGGACGAGGAAACCTGTCGAACCATCGCGAAGGAGTCGGGGCAGAGCCCCTCCGCGATGGCAACGTGTCACGGAGGTGGAGCCTCCGCGTTGGCCCCGTGACATGTTGGGCCTGTCCAGGCCCAAGTATATAAAGCCCCCACTTCGGTTTGTGAGGTTATATTCCATATTTAATTTCCAGAAAACGCAGAGAAACAGAGAGAGGCGAAGAGGGGTAATATATTATCGTTTGATTATGCTGCCAAACATAGTCTAAACTAAAATTAACCTCAGGTACCGAGGTATTTAGCAGTAGGGAGCATTCCTACGGATTTTGTTTCGCGAAATACGGCCGACGAATCATCGTGCTACCGGGCTAAGGTAAGTGGAATTGCTCCAAACTAGTGTCTATGTGTTCCTAGCTGTGAAGTGAATACTTCTCCCTTCTGGACTTCTGGAAAATAGCAAGTTTTCGACCGTCTTTCGATAAGCCTAAGTTTAGGCTATAATTATATCGAAAGTGACGCCGTCCTTCAGAATAGTGTTGTATTTAGTACTAATTGACGTGTTTATGAATGCAGTTGGGGAGATTTAGCTGGAATATTGACCAAGCCTCATCCGACAGTCAGATAACTCAAGGTTAAGGTATGTAAAGTTGTTCTTTAGCAAGTTAGTAAGTCTTAGCTTGGTAAATCATAGTAAACTCCGTATTTGAAGCTCTCGGAGTTGAATGTTGAGAATTAGGTAAGTCTAATAGATTCTGAGTTGTGTTGCCGTATCGTATCCAGTCCGAAAGTTAGTAAAGCATGCGCCAAAGGGCGAGTTAGCATTCCAGATTCAATATAGCTTATTATGTGATTAGCAAGCATGTTGTAGAATAAAAAGAGACAGATTTTCAGAATAAAAGTTAGTAAAGTAAAATCAGATAGACAGACAGTTTTATGGCTACAGATTAGCCATTCGGATAGATATTACCCTGGCTACAGATTAGCCCACAGATAAAGAAAGATCTCAGAATTAGTATAATCAGTAAAGAATCAGTTTAGTGCAGAAATAGATCAGAATAAGAAATCAGTTTTCAGATAGTCTTTTTCAGTTATACATGCTTGCTATTTATATGTGCTATTTGTTTGTTGAGACTTGATGTGGCATGAGGGCACATTATTGAGCGTCCTCACTGCCCCTGGGTTTGTAATCGTGTCGCCCACTGAGCCGATGGGTTTTACATCACTCCAAGGAGTGGCATGCCATCCCCAGCTTGGACGAAGATGGGATGAAGCTTTCCCCATAGCAGTCCGATCAGCATTACAGGTGCAGCTCCAATTTCAGATAGCCCTGTTGAGTTTTGTGTCCAGGGAACCAGACCCTATCTATTACTGTCTGTACATTCAGTTATTATAGGTGTAGCTCCGGTTTCAGATAGTCCCATTGAGTTTGTGTTCGGGGATCCAGACCCTATCTGTTACTGTCTACATAGGAGTCATCCGGACCCAGACACGGTTGCTTATATCGGAGGCTATGGCCCGAGACGGAGACCTAGGGGGTCGGTAGAGGAGCTCCGAAGTGAGCAGATGAATGGAGTGACTTATTTTTGGCTGGTTTTGACCCGGGTAGGGGTATATAGATTGTTTGTTTGTTTGGCGCCATCCGGCTTATGGGGGTTGGTATTGGCTCTTGCTTGCTAAATGTATATGTATTTATGTGCTTTATATATATTAGTTAATAGACAGCAGGCCGCCGTGACTACAGAAACGCTCCTGCCTATCAGTGTAGAAAAGTTTGATCTAGTTCCTATCAGCTCTTCAGATTCAGTCATCTTCTGCTCATAGACTTGTTAGTTATGTTATCTGTGTTTAGTTATATTATTTCAGTTGCTTTGCATAGTTGGTACCAGTGGTACTGACGCCCAATGGGGCGCTGCATTACTTTCCTGCAGGTACTCATAGACGGGGAGGCGATCCCTCGTTATCCTAGCCAGCGCAGAGTCATCAGCTCCTGTCATCCGGAGCTTGATATTTTAGAGGTTTACATCACTTTCTTTTGTTGTACAGTACGGGTAGGTCGGGGCCCTGTCCCAACCATCTTATCGGTATTTCTAGAGTCTTGCAGCCTGTATATATTTCCCTGTGGTCAGTTGAGCCGGTCGTGTGAGGCCGTGCAGTTTGTTATGGCTGTTTAGCATTCCAGTTTATGTTGGCCGCATGGGGCCATAGTTTGATAGTAGTGGTGACCTTGTCGGTCACGTAGTTGTTCAGTATTCCTTTTTGTTGAGTCCCAGATGACTAGACAACATGGTGGCCTTGCTGGCCCACATAGGTTCCTTGTTACGAATATGTTTCTGGTTAGCTGTTATTACAGGTACAGGTGGCTATAGGCCACTTGGCCGGAGGCTGTGTTTACAGCCATTTTATAGCGCTTTGTTTCTAGAAATTTTAGTTAGAGCCAGCCAGGCACCAGATGCGCTTAGGCTCACCAGATAGCAGTCTAGGTCTTACTAGGGCACCAGGTGCCAGTCATACCCCCCAAGGCGGGGTGTGACAAACTTGGTATCAGAGCAGGTCGTGTCCCAGGGAGTCTGCAAGCCGTGCTAAGTAGAGTCTTATCTATGGATGTGTTGTGCACCACATACTGGCAGGAGTCTGCGAGGCATGATAGGATGGTTACTCTTCTTTCATACTCAGTCGTGCCATAGCACAGTACAGTATAGGGTCGAGTTCCTAAAACTTATCGTATCCTTTGTCTACAGATGAGAATGGCAGATCAGCAACACCCTGCCACAGGTAGAAGACTAGACACAATAGCAGGAGAAGGCACCAGCAGGATGCCTCAGCTTCAGTTAGAGTCAGCCCGATCTGAGGGTGATATAGAGGCTTCATCATAGCCCTCTCAGCAGTCCCCCTCACATCAGGAGCCGTTGGGCACTACACCGCCCCCGATAGCTCCTGTGCCTTCGCCATCAGATCAGGAGGTTCATAGCGCTGTAGTTATGTTGGCACAAATGATGGCCACACAGCGCCAGTCGGTGCCACCTGTAGCAGCAGAGCCTTCAGGTGGGTCAGGTAGTTCCAGAGTCCGGGAAATTTTGGCACTGGGTACCCCACAGTTTACTGGGTCAGATCAGGCAGAGGACCCCCAGGAATTTCTAGATCAGATGCAGAGGATATTTCGACTTATGCATGTGACCCCTTCAGAGTCAGTTGAGTTGGCAATGTTCCGGTTGCGGGACATAGCAGTACTATGGTACGAGAGTTGGGAAAGGTCCCGAGGGAGAGATGTTACCCCTTTGACCTGGACCAGCTTCTCGGAGGCCTTTCTGGACCGTTACTTTCCACGAGAGATCCAACAGGCCCAGATGGACCAGTTTCTGCATCTAGAGCAGGGGGCGAGGAGTGTACGTGAGTATGCTTTACAGTTTGACTCCTTAGCCCGTTATGCTCCAGCATTTGTTGATACCATGCCAGCGAGAGTCCACAGATTTATCATGGGTCTGAATCCGGAGTATACATTGCGAGAGGATATGGACATCGCCGGAGTACAGGCTTTTGCTCAGACCATAGAGGGTCTTAGACAACGACAACAGAGTAGTAGACAGACCAGTCAGGAGCAGCGCCGCAGAGATATATCAGACGAGGTGCAAAGAGAAGTTCAGAGAGGACCCAGGCCTCGACTATCAGATAGACCCCCTAGACCCCCACCTCCACCACAGCAGCAGCAGAGAGGTAGATATGTTCGTAGAGGGCAGTCAGAGCCTAGTGGCAGTTCCAAAATAGTAGATTCCCTACAGCAGAGAAGGGGAGAGTAGAGTAGATTTGCACTCCCACCCTACCCTAATTGCGACCAATTGTGGATATGGCTCCACTGGGTGTTATATTTGCGGACAGGAGGGGCATCGGATGAGAGATTGTCTGACCAGAGGTCAGGGGACTAGAGACAGCCAGGACAGGGGATCTGCAGGGCCACGAGCCCCAGCAGCCTTAGCGGGGCGTGGGCCTTCAGGTTCAGTAGGCATAGGCCGAGGTAGATCAGGAGCTTCTAGTTCAGGTACAGGCTCAAGCCGTACTTATGCACTACCACGGAGACACGACTAAGAGGCGTCACCAGATGTAGTGACAGGTATGATGACTATTTGTTCATGCCCTGCTTACGTATTAATTGATCCAGGATCCACTCTGTCATATATCACCCCATTTGTCGCACGAAAGTTCAATATTGCACCAGAATTATTACAGCAGCCCTTTTCAGTATCCACGCCCGTCGGCGACTCTATTATAGCTAGCAGAATTTACCAAGGGTGTACAGTAGAGGTTGTTGACTGCCAGACTACAGTAGATCTGGTGGAGCTAGATATGATAGACTTCGATGCCATAATGGGTATGGATTGGCTAGTGTCATGCTACGCCAATGTAGAGTGTTGGACCAACACGGTCCGATTCCCCTTTCCAGGGGAGGCAGTGCGAGAGTGGAAAGGTAGCACCGCTACGCCAAAAGGTAGGTTTATTTCCCACCTTCAGGCGAGGAAATTGATATCTAAGGGATGTATTTACCACCTAGTCAGAGTTCAGGATGTTCGGGCAGAATCTCCGACACTCCAGTCTGTTCCGGTGGTGAACGAGTTCCCTGGTGTGTTTCCAGATGAGTTACCTGGTCTTCCCCCAGAAAGAGAAATAGATTTTGATATTGATTTATTACCAGGCACTCAGCCTATATCAATTCCTCCTTATCATATGGCTCCTGCAGAACTCATAGAGTTGAAGGAGTAGTTGAAAGATTTGCTAGATAAAGGTTTCATCAGGCCGAGTACTTCACCATGGGGTGCGCCGGTTCTATTTGTGAGGAAGAAAGATGGCTCGCTCTGTATGTGCATAGATTATCGGCACTTGAACAAAGTTATTGTGAAGAACAAGTATCTGCTCCCCAGAATAGATGATTTATTTGATCAGTTACAGGGAGCCAGATACTTCTCTAAGATTGACTTGCAGTCCGGATATCATCAGGTTCGGGTACGTGAAAGGGATATTCCTAAAACGATGTTCTGGACCCAATATGGACACTTTGAATTTCTAGTGATGTCCTTTGGGTTGACGAATGCCCCAGCAGTATTCATGGACCTGATAAATAGTATTTTCAGACCATACCTGGACTTGTTCGTAATAGTATTTATTGATGACATTCTAGTGTATTCTCGCTCTGAAGCAGATCACTGGACTCATTTGCAGACAGTGCTCCAGATCCTCAAAGACCGCCAGTTATATGCTAAGTTCTCCAAGTGCGAATTCTGGCTTAACTCAGTAGCCTTCCTAGGGCATATTGTGTCGGATGCTGGTATATAAGTTGACAAGCAGAAAATAGAAGCAGTCAAATCATGGCCTAGGCCTACCACTCCGACTGAAGTCCGTAACTTTCTGGGGTTAGCGGGGTATTACAGGAGGTTTGTCGAGGGATTCTCTACTATAGCGGCACCTCTGACTAAACTGACACAGAAGGCAGCGAAGTTTCAGTGGACAGAGGCATGCGAGCAGAGCTCCCAGGAACTAAAAGACAAATTAACCTCCGCCCCAGTGTTAGCATTGCTGGAAGGTACAAAGGGTTATTCAGTGTATTGCGATGCATCAGGCGTTGGGTTGGGTTGTGTGTTGATGCAGCATGGTAAGGTGATTGCGTATGCTTCCAGGTAGCTGAAGAAGCACGAAAAGAATTACCCTACCCACGACCTGGAGTTAGCCGCAGTGATCCACGCCTTGAAAATGTGGAGACATTACCTATATGGCGTCCATGTTGATATTTTTACAGATCACAAGAGCCTACAGTATATCTTCACTCAGAGGGAGTTGAATCTGCGGCAACGTCGCTGGTTGGAGCTGTTTAAGGATTATGACGTGAATATTCTATACCACCCGGGAAAAGCCAATGTTGTAGCAGATGCTCTCAGTCGTAAGTCCATGGGGAGTTTGGCGTATTTGCAGCCCGAGCAGCGGGAATTGGTCAGGGAGATACATTAGTTAGCTAGCCTAGCCGTTTGTGTAGCAGAAACAGAGGACAGTAGAGCGGTAATTCAGAACACCGCCGTGTCATCACTAGTTGTGGAAGTGAAAGAACGGCAATATGAGGATCCTGACCTGATCTAGCTCAAAGACAGAATCCAGCAGGGTAAAGCGCCAGATTTTGAGATAACTGAGGAAGAAGTGTTGTTATGTAAAGGCCGCCTCTGTGTTCTAGATGTTTCAGGACTCCGCCAGCAGATTATGAATGAGGTACATTACGCCCATTATTCTCTTCACCCCGGTGCGATGAAAATGTACCACGATATCAAGGAAAACTATTGGTGGCAAGGTATGAAAAGAGAAATTGCTGAATTTGTAGCCCAGTGCCCTAACTGTCAACAGGTGAAAGCAGAACATCAGAAACCAGGCGGTTTGACTCAAGACATAGCTGTGCCTCTCTGGAAATGGGAAGCAGTGAATATGGATTTTGTGGCAGGATTACCACGTACCAGACACAGACATGATTCTATATGGGTGATAGTTGATAGACTGACACAATCAACTCATTTCCTTCCAGTGAGAACTACTTTCTCAGCTGAAGATTATGCCGAGTTGTATATCCGAGAAATAGTCAGGTTGCATGGAGTACCACTATCCATTATTTCAGACAGAGGAGCACAGTTTAAGGCTAGATTTTGGCAATCGTTTCAGAGAGGTCTGGGAACACAGATTAATTTGAGCACAACATTCCACCCTCAGACAGATGGACAGGCTTAGCGCACTATTCAGATGCTCGAGGACATGCTACGAGCGTGTGTGCTAGATTTTGGAGGTAGCTGGGACAAGCATTTGCTGTTAATTGAATTTTCTTATAATAACAACTATCACTCTGCCATCTAGATGGCGTCTTTCGAGGCATTATACAGGCGAAAATGCAGATCGCCGACTGGCTGGTTTGAAATAGAAGGAACAGCGTTGGTTGGGCCAGACATTGTTCAGCAGTCAGAGGAAAAGGTAAAGCTTATCCGAGAACGCCTACAGACTGCACAGAGCCGCCAGAAATCATATGCTGATGTGCGGCGCAGAGATTTGGAATTTGATGTAAATGACTGGGTATTTCTGAAAGTGTCTCTAATGAAAGGGGTGATGAGATTCGGCAAGAAAGGTAAGCTCAACCCAAGATTTGTCGGGCCATATCAGATTCGTAGAAGAATAGGCCAAGTGGCATATGAGTTGAACTTGCCGCCAGAATTAGAATCTGTTCATCCAGTCTGTCATGTATCCATGCTAAGGAAATGCTTAGGAGACCCTTCAAGAGCAGTTCCAGTCCAGGATATCCAGGTTACAGAAGAGCTGGCCTATGAAGAGGTTCTAGTAGCCATCTTAGACAGACAGATTCGTAGATTGAGAACTAAAGATATTGCGTCTGTCAAGGTATTGTGGCGTAACATGAACCGAGAAGAGATGACGTGGGAGGCTGAGGAAGATATGAAAGCTAGATATCCTCACTTATTCCAGGCCTAGTCAGGCAACAGGTATGTCCGTATTATTACTTATGCAGTACCTTATAGTTGTGTATGAATAAAATGAGAAAGATTGATGTTTAGCTATCCAGTGAATCTTAAAGTATTATGTGTAGTACCTGTATTGGACTTTTCTGCGTTTCACGTTTTTGGTATAGTCCATATTACAGGGGAAACTCTGCCGAAATTTTACTAAGTAGTAAGTTGAGAAGTCCTCTAGATACCAGTGTCCATTCGAGGACGAATGTTCTTAAGGGGGGAGAATGTTATACCCCGTAAGATTCCCGGCACCTAGATGGCCTATTCGCGTGTTGGTTAAGCATATTTGAAAACCATACGTGCTAGGAAAAGGCTCGGGAAAAGAACGGACGAAGAAACCTGTCGAACCATCACGGAAGGAGCCGGGGCAGAGCCCCTCCGCGATGGCAACGTGTCACGGAGGTGGAGCCTCCGTGTTGGCCCCGTGACACGTTGGGACTGTCCAGGCCCAAGTATATAAAGCCCCCACTTCGGTTTGTGAGGTTATATTCCTTATTTAATTTCCAGAAAACGTAGAGAAACAGAGAGAGACGAAGAGGGGTAATATATTATCGTTTGATTACGCTGCCAAATGAAGTCTAAACTCAAATTAACCTCAGGTACCGAGGTATTTAGCAGCAGGGAGCATTCCTACGGATTTTGTTTCATGAAATACGGCCGACGAATTGTCGTGCTACCAGGCTAAGGTAAGTGGAATTGCTCCAAACTAGTGTCTATGTGTTCCTAGCTGTGAAGTGAATACTTCTCCCTTCTGGACTTCTAGAAAATAGCAAGTTTTCGACCGTATTTCGATAAGCCTAAGTTTAGGCGATAATTATATCGAAAGTGACGCCATCCTTCAGAATAGTGTTGTATTTAATACTAATTGACGTGTTTATGAATGCAGTTGGGGAGATTTAGCTGGAATATTGACCGAGCCTCGTCCGACAGTCGGATAACTCGAGGTTAAGGTATGTAAAGTTGTTCTTCGGCAAGTTAGTAAGTCTTAGCTTGATAAATCATAGTAAACTCCGTATTTGAAGCTCTCGGAGTTGAATGTTGAGAATTAGGTAAGTCTAATAGATTCTGAGTTGTGTTGCCATATTGTATCCAGTCCAAAAGTTAGTAAAGCAGGCACCAAAGGGCGAGTTAGCATTCCAGATTCAGTATAGCTTATTGTGTGATTAGCAAGCATATTGTAGAATAAAAAGAGATACATTTTCAGAATAAAAGTTAGTAAAGTAAAATTAGATAGACAAACAGTTTTATGACTACAGATTAGCCATTCGGACAGATAGTACCCTGGCTACAGATTAGCCCACAGATAAAGAAAGATCTCAGAATTAGTATAATCAGTAAAGAATCAGTTTAGTACAGAAACAGATCAGAATAAGAAATCAGTTTTCAGATAGTCTTTTTCAGTTATACATGGTTGTTATTTATATGTGCTATTTGTTTGTTGAGACTAGATGTGGCGTGAGGGCACCTTATTGAGCGTCCTCGCCGCCCCTGGGTTGGTAATCGTGTCGCCCACTGAGCGGGTGGGTTTTATGTCACTCCAAGGAGTGGCATGCCGTCCCCATCTTGGACGAAGATGGGATGAAGCTTTCCCCATAGCAGTCTGATCAGCATTATAGCTGCAGCTCCAGTTTCAGATAGCCCTATTGGAACCAGAACCTATATGTTACTGTCTGTACATTCAGTTAGTATAGGTGTAACTCCTGTTTCAGATAGCCCCGTTGAGTTTGTGTTCGGGGATCCGGACCCTATCTGTTACTGTCTACACAGGAGTCCTCCGAACCCAGACACGGTTGCTTATATCGGAGGCTATGGCCCGAGTCGGAGACCCAGGGGGCCGGTAGAGGAGCTCCGAAATGAGCAGATGATTTTCCCTAACTTATTTTTGGCTGGTTTTGACCCGGGTAGGGGTATATAGATTGTTTGTTTGTTTGGCGCCATCCAGCTTATGGGGGTTGGTATTGGCTCTTGCTTGCTAAATGTATATGTATTTAAGTGCTTTATATATATTAGTTAATAGACAGCAGGCCGCCGTGACTACAGACACGCTCCTGCCTATCAGTGTAGAAAGGTTTGATCTAGTTCCTATCCGCTTTTCAGATTCAGTCATCTTCTCCTCATAGACTTGTTAGTTATGTTATCTGTATTCAGATATATTATTTCAGTTGCTTTGCATACTCGGTACCAGTGGTACTGACGCCCAATGAGGCGCTACATTACTTGCCTGCAGGTACTCATAGACGGGGAGGCGATCCCTCGTGATCCTAGCCAGTGCAGAGTCATTAGCTCCTGTCATCTGGAGCTTGATATTTCAGAGGTTTACATCACTTTCTTTTATTGTACAGTACGGGTAGGTCGGGGCCCTGTCCCGACCATCTTATCGGTATTTCTAGTGGCTTGCAGTCTGTATATATTTCTTTGTGGTCAGTTGAGTCGGTCGTGTGAGGCCGTGTAGTTTGTTATAGCTGTTTAGCATTCTAGTTTATGTTGGCCGCGTGGGGCCATAGTTTGATAGTAGTGGTGACCTTGCCGGTCATGTAGTTGTTCAGTATTCCTTTTTGTTGAGTCCCAGATGACTAGACAACATTGTGGCCTTGCCGGCCCGCATAGGTTCCTTATTACGAATATGTTTCTGGTTAGCTGTTATTACAGGTACAGGTGGCTATAGGCCAGTTGGCCATAGGCTGTGTTTACAACCGTTTTATAGCCCTTTGTTTTCATAAATTTCAGTTAGAGCCAGCCAGGCACCAGATGCGCTTAGGCTCACCAGATAGCAGTCTAGGTCCTACTAGGGCACCAGGTTCCAGTCATACCCCCCAAGGCGGGGCGTGACACAATGTTTGGGCTATATATATATTGAAAGTGATGTTTTCTTCCGAAATATTTGCGTATTTAGCTCTAATTGATATGTATATGAATGTAGTCGAGAGGAATAGCAGAAATACTAACTGAACTACGCCAATTAGTCGGGAACTCCAAAGCGAAGGTATGTAAAGCTAATTCCTTCGGCAAGTTAGTAATCCAGTACAGTAAATAGCGTGATGTATAGAAGAAAGAACTCAGAAGTCGAGAATTGAGTCCAGTTTGAATTTAGTAAGCATGTTTTATGATATTATGATATATATTTAGAAACCAAAGTTAGTAAAGAAATATGAGACAGTCAGATGATATCTCAGTTACAGTATAATCAGACAGTCAGATAATATCTTAGATACAATATAGTTCAGTATGAGAATCAGTATAACACAGAAAAGAGTTCTGAATGAGAAATTAGAGTACAAATAGTATTTTCAGTTTAAACATGCTTGCTATATGTGATTATTGTTTGTTGAGACCTGTTTGTATTACGAGGGCACCCTTTGAGCGTCCTCGCCGCCCCTGGGTTGGTAACTGTGTCGACCCACTGTGAGGGTGGGGATACGCCACTCCAAGGAGTGGTATGCCATCCGCAGTAGGACGAAGATGGGATGAAGCATTCCCCATATCAGGCTGATCAGCATAGCAGTATAGCTTACCCTGTTGAGCGCTTGCGCCCAGGGGGCAGATTACAGATATAGATATAGATACAGATTACAGATTACAGTACAGGAGTCCTCCGGGCTCAGACACAGTTATTTATATCAGAGGCCATAGCCTGAGCTGCAGACCCAGGGGGCCGGTAGAGGTGCTCGTAGTTAGTAGGCGAGTGGAGTGATTTATTTTTTGATGGTTTTAACATGGGTAGGGGTATATAGATTGTGTGTTGGTTGGCACCTTCCGTCTTATGGGGGCTGGTATAGGTTGTTGTGTGTTATATATATATGTATATACATGATATCTATTAGTTGATAGACAGTAGGTCTCTATGACGACAGGTATGATTCTACCTTACCTTCAGTACAGGTAAGCTTATTTCAGATCCTGCTAGTTCAGAAAGTTTAAAATATTTCCTGCTACTCAGAATTTACTAGCATTGTTGTTTATATTCAGTTATGTTCAATTGCTTTGCATACTTGGTACCAGTGGTACTGACGCCTGTTTGGGGCGCTGCATTACTTGCCTGCAGGTACTCGTAGACAACGAGTCGATCCCTCGTGATCCTAGCCAGTGCAGAGTCATCAGCTCCTATTATCCGTAGCTTGATATTTCAGAGGTTTATACCATTTTCTTTTGTTGTACAGTACGGGTAGGTCGGGGCCCTGTCCCGACCATCTTATCAGTATTCCTAGAGGCTTGCAGTCTGTATATATTTCCTTGTGGTTAGTTGTGCCGGTCTTGTGGGGCCGTGCGTATGTTTAGTTGTTTATGCTGGCCGTGTGAGGCCTTATCCAGTCAGTAGTGGTGACTTTGCCGGTCACATAGCTGTTCAGCAATTGTTATATTGATTTAGAGTTAACTAGACAGCATGGTGGCCTTGTCGGCCTGCATAGGTTTCCCTATATGAGTATGATTCTGGTTAGCTGATATTACAGTATAGGTGGCTATAGGCCCAGTCAGCCAGAGGCTATATTTATAGTCGTTATATAGCCCGTTGATTCCATGAATCTGAGTTAGAGCCAGCCAAGCACCAGATGTGCTTAGGCTCATTAGTCTAGCAGTTCAGGTCCTAATAGGGCACCAGGTGCCAGTCAAACCCCCCAAGGCGGGGCGTGACAATAACATACATGTATATATATGTATATAGCATACAAGGATCTATACTAGCCCCCATAAGCCGGAAGGTGCAAACAAACACGCAATCTATGTACCCCTACCCGGGTCAAAACCATCTAAAAATAAATCATTCCACTCGCCTACTAACTACAAGAACCTCTACCGGCCCCCTTCGGTCTGCAGCTCGGGCTATGGTCTCTAACTATAACTGTGTCTGAGTCCAGAGGACTCTTGTAACTGTAAACTGTAATCTGTATCTGTATCTATATCTGTATCTGTAATCTGCCCTCTGGGCGCAAGCGCTCGACAAGGTAAGCTATAATGCTATGCTGATCAGCCTGTTATGGGGAATACTGCATCCCATCTTCTTTCTACTGTAGACGGCATGCCACTCCTTGGAGTGACAAATCCTCACCCTCTGGTGGGTGAGTCGACACAACTATTAACCCAGGGGTGGCGAGGACGCTCTAAGGGTGCCCTCATAGCACAAACAGGTCTCAACAAACAATAATAATCACATTCAGCAAGCATGTTCAATCTGAAAACACTATCCATGTTTTGATATTCTATTCAAAATCTCTTTTCTACATTAAACTGATTCTGTTACTAAGCTAACTGTATCTGAAATAATATATGGCGGTCTGATACTTATTTACTGACTTTTATTCTGAATATAGCATAATAACATAAAACATGCTTGCTGGATTCACACTGGACTCAATACTCGACTTCTGGATTCTTTCTTCTAGAATTCACTCTATTTGCTATACTAAGATTACTGACTTGCTGAAGGAACAGGTTTCACATACCTCAATTTCTGATTTCCCAGCTAACTGGCGTAATTCGGCCAATATTCTGCTATTTCTTCCATCTACATTCATATTTATAACAATTAGGACTAAATTCAACAATATCCTGGAAGAAAACATCATTTTTAATATATATATAGCCCAAACTTTTGACTTATCAAAAAATGGCCGAAAACTCTCTATTTCTCCGAAGTGCAGCAGAGAGAAATACTCACTTTAGGGCTAGGAGTATATTAACACTAATTTGGAGCAATTCCACTTACCTTAGTTCAGTAGGACGACAGTTTGCCGGCCGAATTTCACGAAACTAAACACGTAGGAATGCTCCTTTCTGCTTATACCTCACTACCCAAGGTTATACCGAGTTTGGACCGCGTATAATAGCATAATCGGAAGGAAATTCCTTCAAAATCCTCGATCCCTATGTTTTCCTTCGTTCTCTTTATTATTCTCTGGAAATTTATGAGAATTTTCTAAAAAACGAAGTGGAGGGGTTTATATACTTGGGCCTGGACAGGGCCTCCGTGAGACACCACCATCGCGGAGGCCCTCCCTCCGTGGAACGCTGCCATCGCGGAGGGGTTCTGCCCCGGCTTCTCCCGCGGTGGTTCCATGCAATGTTCATCCGGTCTTCCCCTAGGCTTTTCCTAGCATGTATGGCACTCTAAAACTCTTAACCAATATGCGAATAGGTCATCTACATGTCGTGAATATACGAGGTGTAACATTCTCCCCCCCTTAAGAACATTCGTCCTCGAATGTAAACTTCTACTTATAGGGGTCTCAACTTACTCGACTTATTTTTAGAAAAATTTCGGCAGAGTTTCCCCTCTGGCTGACTAAGTCTGAAATAAATGAGGTTATTTGACTTTCAGATCCTCTTCTGCTTCCCAAGTCATCTCCTCTCGGTTCCTGTTATGCCATAATACTTTGACAGAAGCAACATTTTTAGTCCTTAATCTGCGGATCTGCCGGTCTAATATGGCTACTGGAACTTCTTCATAGGCCAACTCTTCTGTAACCTGAGTATCTTGGACTGGGACAAATCTAGAGGGATCTCCTATGCACTTTCTAAACATTGATACGTGGAAAATTAGGTGGACAGATTCTAACTCTGGAGGTAAGTTTAACTCATATGCCACTTGGCCTATTCTACGCCGCACGTCAGCATATGATTTCTGGCGGCTCTGAGCCGTTAATAAACATTCTTTGATAAGCTTTACTTTTTCTTCTGATCTCTGGCCCAATCAATGTTGATTCTCCTACTTCAAACCAACCGGTTGGAGATCTACACTTTCGCCCATACAACGCTTTATAAGGCGCCATCTGAATTGCTGATGATAACTTTTATTATACGCGAACTCAACGAGTGGTAGATGTTCATCCCAGCTACCTCCAAAGTCCAATACACACGCTTTTAACATATCCTCGAGCATCTGAATAGTGCGTTCTGCCTGCCCATCTGTCTGAGGGTGGAATGTTGTGCTCAGATTAATCTGTGTTCCCAGGCCCCTCTGAAATGATTGTCAAAATTTAGCTGTAAATTGCGCCCCTCTGTCAGAGATAATGGATATTGGAGCACCGTGCAGTCTGACTATTTCCCTGATATACAATTCAGCATAATCTTCGGCAGAGAAAGTAGCCCTTACTGGCAGAAAATGGGCTGATTTTGTCAGTCTGTCAACAATTACCCAAATCGAGTCATTCCTATGCCTGGTATGGGGTAATCCTGCTACAAAATCCATATTTACTAATTCCTACTTCCCAAAAGGCACAGCTATGTCTTGATTCAATCCGCCTGGTTTTTGGTGTTCATCTTTTACTTGCTGGCAGTTACGACACTAAGCTACGAATTCTACTATTCCCTTCTTCATTCCTGGCTATTGGTAGATTTCTTTCATATAATGGTACATTTTAGTCGAACCTGGATGGAGGGAATGACGAGCATAGTGTACCTTGCCTATAATATACTGGCGAAGTCTTGCAACGTCTGGACGCAAAGGCAATCTTTATATCTCAACACTCCATCCTCGGTTACAAAAAACTCTGCTCGCATGCCTCAGTCTACTGGAACCTTGCTGCCTTCTGTGTCAGTTTAGTCAGAGATGCTGCTAAGGTGGAAAATCCTTCCACAAACCTTCTGTAGTACCCGACTAACCCCAGGAACTACGTACTTCAGTCGGAGTGGTACGTCTGGGCTATGTTTTCATTGCTTCTATTTTCTGTCTATCTACCTATATACCAGCCTCCGACACGATGTGCCCAAAAAGGCTACTAAACTCCGCCAAAATTCATATTTAGAGAAATTGGCATATAACTGGCGGTCATACTGGTTTATTATACCGGAGAAACTGACAAGTAATCTATCTGTATGGCTAGAGCTTGTCTGACCTTCTGGGTCGCATGCTAATGCTACTCGCTGATGGGATAATACGTATGACTATCTACACACCATGTGCACGTATCTAGTCAGAGGATCCTGATAGTGATCATGATCTCTAATAATCTGGCTGAATAACTGAATGGCTGGGCTGAAGGACCCGAATGCTGAAGTAGTCTAACAATGCTCTAAATGTCCTACTCGGACATCTATAGCTCATGCATATCTACAGAGTTGTGGATAGCTAACTGCTTTGTTCTTCTAATTGAACAACTGTAGAGCTGGGCTTAGTTAGATTTACTCTCAGACAATCAATCCTCGGATCTTCATAGGGAACCTACTGATTTCCTTATCTTAGTAAACACTGTGCTAGAAGAGTACTACCAATACCTCAAGCCTTGTTCGTTTCCACTCAGATTTATACTACTGTTCCGGGAAATTCTCGGTCTTATGAGAAATTCTGTAAAGACTGGCCTTCTTCTATGACTCTGTATCTGAATATCTTACAGGAACTGGCTGAGGTACTAGTCCATCACTGACTACTGATGTGGACCCTTCTTGGGGTACCCACGGGTTTGTCTGACTGGGATGGCTGGCTGGCTTGCGGGGTGTTCTACATGATAGCTGTTAGGTCGACTAAGACTGACTCTCGCCTACAAGGCTGGAAAAACAATGTATGACCCCTTAACATACTGGATTTCTGGTGTTGCTAACACTCTAGGATAGCTTATTCGGTCTCTATTTCTGGTTCTAGCACATGCGATAACGTTACTGGTCTTTAGGGATACTTCCCTGCTAATACAGGCGCCAGCTGGTTGTTAGACCGTCTAACTGTGCCCGTATCATCTAACCCCCTGATTCAGGCTACTAACTCTTGTGAGCTTCTGAAGTCTAAATATTGAAACAAGCATATAAGTCCATTAACTCAATAAACTGAGAACTGAGAAAGTTTCTATGGCTTCATACGTGAATCACACTTAACCTGCCCCCTTTTTGTTAAGGGGTCCTGCAGTACGATCCATTTATACTTCCTAGCAGCTAACGAGAATCTGTGTGACTGTAACCCCTTTTGGAAGCTACTCATAGCATATCTGATGTTTGTATATATATATATATATATATATATATCAACAACTACGTACAATACATACTGAATTTTTTGTAGTAATACGTAATCTCTGACACACTTTACTGAATTTCATACTGCACGTGATATACTGCTTTTACAATCTAATGATATCTCCGGTCCTCTTGCACCGTTTTATTAGATTTTCGTCCCATTCTGGAAGCAACAAACACATGCACTTGAGCTATGATCTGCTATTTGAAATTTCGCCACTCTTACAACATGGGGTCAACATCCGAACCTTGTGGTCTTACTTGGCATTATATTAAGGACCCGTGACTGTCTGTTGAACCTTGTCTCTAGGCCACACTAGATTAAAGTATCCGGGTCGGCACCCTCTTACCTTCTCCGTAGGTGGACGTACCGCAACATTCTAAACTACAATCTTACTGTCTCCTAACTGTCAGTCCAAGGCTTAGTCCTTAATACACGATATTCTCTCAATCTGAAGGTGATTCTAATTTCCCCTAAAAAAAATCTGGTATTCATGCTTTTTCCCCTTATCTTTCTTAAGCTGAGTATTTGGGGTTCAAGGTACCTGCCTTAAATTATCAATAAGGTTACTGGTTAAGTCTCAGCCTATACTTCTTCTGGCTTGCAGTCGGACCCATCTGATTCATATGACCTCCCTACCTTTCGATATCACAACTGAAATCATAACTATTATCTTGTAGGTATATCCTGCCGTTGTTAGCGTGTTATGGCAGACTTAGCCTTTTTTTGACTCAAACATAACTATTACTAGGAGTTCATCACTGAAAGGTCTTTTACACCCACTTCGAGTCAGCTGGTAGTCTCACTCGCTCTTCTGACTTGTTACCGTGAAGGTTTGCAAAACTTACGTAACCATACGGGCTCCTTACTCTTTCTAACAATTTCTGGAATCAACCAATCCATCTTCACTTACTGCTTACTTTGGGCACATCGCCTCAATCCTTATGCCCCTTTGCTATACTGGAATCAAAACCAAGAGGTAGGAACTTACTACAACGAAACAAAAACATGGAACTGTACCACATTAGAAAGGATGGAGGTGGAAATCCTGCATTTCCCTCTCTCTCTCACATCTATCGGATAATCTAATATTATCTGTCACCTTAATCAAATCTTATATATCTTAACAAATAAATCAACTAGTATATACGCTATGCTTCTAACTCCCTATTCTAAAGTTATAGAAATATATTGGGGATGGTACCGATAGAGGTATCACATTGGGAGGTCCCTGATACCTCCTCATGCTGCTATAGTTACCCTGCAACTGAGTGGTGCCCTCTGCTGCTGCTATATCCAATCTTCTGCCTGTGATAGGGTGTCGCTGATCTGACTTTGTATCTGTAACCAAAGAGCATGATAAATTTTAGGGACTCAACCCTATACTGTACCGCTCTACAACACGACTGAATAGGAAGACAGAGTAACCATCCTATGATGCCTTGCAGCCTCCTGCCTATAGTATGTGGTGCACAACACATCCATAGACAAGACTCTACTTAGCACGGCTTGCACATTCCCTGGGATACGACCTTCTCTAATACCAAGTTTGTCACGCCCTGCCTTGGGAGGCATGACTGGCACCTCGTGCCCTACTAAGACCTAGACTACTGGACTGCTGAGCCTAGGCACTTCTGGTGCCTGGCTTGCTCTAACTCTGGGTTCAAGAAAATGATGGGCTATACAACGGCTGTAAATATAGCCTCCGATAGACTAGGCCCATAGCGACTTGTAAGAAAACAATAGATAACCAGAACAACAGTAGTATAAAGGAACCTATGCGGGCCAACAAGGCCACCATACTGTCTAGTTATTTACGAATTCGAGAAAACAAGTGTTAAACTGCTATGTGACCAACAAAGTCACCGCTACCAGCTTAATAAGGCCCCACACAGACATTATAAGCAAGCTAAAACATACTCACAGCCTCACACGACTGGTACAGCTAACCACAGGGGATACACAATCTGCAAGCTTCTAAGAATACTGATAAGATGGTCGGGGCCCATACTGTACAACAAAAGAAAAGAAATAAACCTATAGCTGTCTTGCTCCGGATGACAGGAGCTGATGACTCTGTGGGCTGGCTAGAATTGCGAGGGATCGGCTCCTCATCTATGAGTACCTGCAGTCAAGCAATGCAGTGCCCCAAACGGGCTTCAGTACAACTGGTACCGAGTATGCAAAGCAAAAACTGAACAGAACTGAAGATAAACAATAGTACTGATAGTTCTGAATAGCAGAAAATAGCTAAGACTGTCTGGGATGGTGAAATTTGAAATGAGCTTATCTGTACTGAAAGGCAGGTGAAAGTCATACCTGTTGCTGCGGCGTCCTGCTATTTATTAATATATATATATATATGTATGTATGTATGTATATAGCATATAAGGACCTATAAGGACCTATACCAGCCCCCATAAGTCGGAAGGTGCCAACCAACACGCAATCTATATACCCCTACCTAGGTCAAAACCATCCAAAAATAAATCACTCCACTTGCCTACTAACTACGAGAACCTCTGCCGGCCCCCTTTGGTCTGCAGCTCGGGCTATGGCCTCTGACTATAACTCTGTCTGAGTCTGGAGGACTCCTGTAACTGTAAACTGTAATCTGTATCTGTATCTGTATTTGTAATCTGCCCCCTGGGTGCAAGCGCTCGACAGGGTAAGCTATAATGCTATGCTGATTAGCCTATTATGGGGAATACTACATCCCATCTTCGTCCTACTGCAGACGACATGCCACTCCTTGTAGTAAAAAATCCTCACCCTCTGGCGGGCAAGTCGACACAGCTATTAACCTAGGGGCGGCGAGGACGCCTTATGGGAGCCCTTATATCACAAACAGGTCTCAACAAATAATAATAATCACATATAGCAAGCATGTTCGATCTGAAAACACTATCCATGTTTTGATATTCTATTCGGAATCTCTTTTCTACATTAAACTGATTCTTTTACTGAGCTAACTGTATCTGAAATAATATATGGCTGTCTGATACTGATTTACTGACTTTTATTCTGAATATAGCATAATAACATAAAACATGCTTGCTAGATTCACACTGGACTCAATACTCGACTTCTGGATTCTTTCTTCTAGAATTCACTATTTGCTATACTAGGATTACTAACTTGTCGAAGGAACAAGTTTCAAATACCTCAATTTTTGATTTCCCGGCTAACTGGCGTAATTCGGCCAATATTCCACTATTTCTTCCATCTGCATTCATATTTATAACAATTAGGACTAAATTCAACAATATCCTGTAAGAAAACATCACTTTTAATATATATGTAGCTCAAACTTTTGACTTATCGAAAAACGGCTGAAAACTCGCTATTTCTCGGAAGTCCAAAAGGGAGAAATACTCACTTTAGGGCTAGGAGTATATTGATATTAATTTGGAGCAATTCCACTTACCTTAGTTCGGTAGGACGACAGTTCGTCGGCCGAATTTCACGAAACTAAGCCCATAGGAATGCTCCTTGCTACGTAATACCTCACTACCCAAGGTTATATCGAGTTTGGACCACGTATAATAGAGAAATCGGAAGGAAATTCCTTCAAAATCCTCGAGCCCTTTGTTTTCCTTCGTTCTCTCTGTTATTCTCTGGATATCTATGAGAATTTTCTAAAAAAAAATGAAGTGGAGGGGTTTATATAGTTAGGTCTGGACAGGGCCTCCGTGACATGCCGCCATCGCAGAGGCCCTCCCTCCGTGGCATGCTGCCATTGCGGAGGGGTTCTGCCCCGGCTTCCCCCGCAGTGGTTCGATGCAATGTTCATCTGGTATTCCCCTGATCCTTTTCCTAGCATGTATGTCACTCTAAAACTCTTAACCAATATGTGAATAGGCCATCTACATGTCGTGAATTTACGAGGTGTAGCACGAACCATCCTTCTTCCATACAAATAACACTGGGGCACTCCATGGAGACTTGCTCGGTATAATAAAGCCTTTATCTAATAGGTCCTTCAACTGATTCTTCAACTCTTTTAGCTCGGCTGGAGTGATCCTATAAGGAGGGATTCATATAGGCTGCGTATCGGGTAGAAGGTTGATACAAAAATCAATCTCCCGCTCGGGAGGGCCATCTGGCAAATCATTGGGAAAGACCTCTGGATACTCACGCACCACCGAAACTGACTGGATAGTCAGGGTCTCGGACTCAACATACTTAAACCTAACTAGATGGTACATGCAAGCCTTAGAGATCATCTTTTGGGCCTTAAGATATGAAATAAATCGACCTATTGCTACAGTCGAGCTACCCTTCCACTCCAAAACTAATTCACCTGGAAAATGAAATTCCACCACACGGGTCCTAAAATTTACAGAAGGATAACATGCATATCAACCAATCCATGCAAAGAATAATATCAAAGTCGGTCAAGGCTAACTCTACAAGGTCTGCAGAGGTGACTTTATGCTATATAGTGACCGAGCATCCTCTATACACCCGCCTAGCTACAATCAAATCACCGATAGGAGTAGAAACCAAAAATGGTTCCGACAGAGTCTGGGACTAACTCCAAAGCTACTAGCAACGTAAGGGGTCACAAAAGACAAAGTAGCTCCCGGATCTAGCAAAGCATAAACATCAATATGAAAAACACGCAACATACTAGTGACCACATCTGGGGAGACCTCCTTCTCCTGACAGGGTGCCAAAGAATAAAACAAATTTTTGACGCTGACCACCGGCTGAACTAGTGAAGGCACCCTGCTGAGGGGGTCATGCTACTGGGGCGGCAAAACTGGCTGCTAGCATACAGGCTCCACCGGCCCTTGATCTAGCTGAAGGGCAATCCTTGAGTCTGTGTTAGGGTTTGTCGCACCCGAAAAAAGCATCTGAGCAAATAAGGCACCTCTCAGGGTGATTCTTTCGGCACCCCGCACAAACTGGGAAAGTGCGCTCCCCCTACATGCTACCCTTGCCTCTCAAATCTGAAGCCTGCTCCTCCGATCCCCTCTGAATCTAGATGGAGTTCTTGCCTATGATAGGGATGGAACAATCAACCTGTGCTGGGACTGCTGACGCTGTCCACCACTGACCTGACCTGCGAAGTCCCGTAACTGTCGGTCCTGGACCTCTTGGCTTCTCTCTACCTCTGATATACCAACTCCATCTACTGATCATGCAACAAGATACGGGGAAAATATATGTCTCGATGCAACTCCATCTATTGATCATGCCTCCACCCCATGCACAAATTGACTCACTCGAGTCCTCCGGTCTGCCACCAACTCGGGTGCATATCTAGAGAGTTGGGTGAACTCCAATGCATATTCTTGAACCGACATGTCACCCTTCTTCAAGTTAACAAACTCAGCTTCCTTTTGCTCCCTCATCTCTCGAGGGAAGAATCGATCCAAGAATGTTGTGTGGAACTCTTCCCAACTGATAGGGCCTACACCCATTTACCTAGAATCTCTCCACTATTTGAACCATATGTAAGCCACCCGCTTTAGCTTATAGGAGTCCAAATCAACACAATCTCCATTAGTCACCCTCATAACCTGGGTAATCTTAAGAATCTCCTCGATGAAATCATGTGGGTCCTCATCCACCTTGGACCCAAGGAATTTCGGAAGGTTCATTCTCAAGAAGTCTCTAATCCAAGCCGCTGCCACCATTCCATTTTGTGGGATATGCGCAACAACCTGCTGGTTGACCTGAGCGGTCAAGGCCCGCGCTAACATCTGGATAGCTGCCTGAAACTCAGCGCTGGCAACTGGCTCTGATGCTTGGGGCTCCATAATAGGTGGGGCCTGCTGATGCCCATGATCATTGCCATCTCTGTGGCATTCACTATTTCCATTCCTCCTGCCGTTCATTCTTCTGGGGGTCATGATTCTTCAATCGTGATTAGCACGAATTAGAAGAATAGAAGGACTTTTCATCGCACGACATAGATCATGAAAGAAGGGAACATTTCCTAAACGTCTCGTAGCCTCTTCTTCATAAGTGTGGTGTTCTTCAAACCCATGAAAAAGACTCTACTTAATGTGGCTTTTAGACGCCCTAGGACACTACAAACCTATTGCTCTGATACCAAGTTTGTCAAGACCCCAATGTAGACCCGGATCGTAACACGGGATAAGGAACCCCCAGAGGCCCCAAGTCGATCCATGGCGTAAACATACATCTAACTTCATTCATTGAGCGGAAAACATAAAAACATAGCGGAAGCGTAAACGTGACATAGCATATCATGACATAAAAAATCACTAGACATACACAGGCTGAGTACTACACACTGTCTAAAAGCCTCTACCACATACGATGGATTGATGGAATAACACCCCCAACTAACCCGGCAAGTACTGAAACATAAAGTAGCATGAGTATCTGTCAAACAGCCCTCGGAACATGAAAGTACATTCTAAAGGGAGTCTAGATATAAGGATGAACCTGAGAGCCGGAACCTGTATCATAAGACAATACAACATAGAAAGTATGTGGTTAGTACGTGGAATGTACCAATTATGCAAGGTAAGTAAAATGGACATTTAAAATATATAAAAGCTCATAAATGATTATAACAGTAGGACATCATGCTCATATTGTAAACATCATAACATAACATAAGGCTCAAGGTTTTCAAAACATTCGTAATATAAACGTAGTCATAATCAAAGGAGAAAAGCTTTAATTAACATGAATTGAGCTAAAATACATAATCATAAACATGCATAAATCATGAGGAACAATGGGAGATTCTCTTAACTGAAATACCTCATATGAGCACACATGAAGTCCAATTTGTAAACCTAGTCGGGCGGCGGTTCATAACTTGCCAAGGGTAGAAACATGAAAGTGTGGTATCACGATGAAGAGGGCCAACTGGGCAGGGGACAATCACAGTGGGGGAGGTCCCAACATACCTACGGTGGAACATAGTTGATGAGATCTGGGGCAAAACCTGAGCCACAAACCTACTCAGTGTTCGATACTACTCCCAAAACATATATAGTTCTCATAGTATAATATGCATGAGTTCATGGGCTAGTCAAATTATAATAATCATAAACATACTTGTACATACGTGAACTAGCCATGACATAAGGCCTGTGAGTCAGCCAAAACATATTTCATTAATCATAGGTTTCATATTTACTTGTACATCATGCATATAACTTGAGAATCATTAAATAAATATGTGTAATTGAATAAGTTCATATTTCAAATCGTAAATCACATTGGGCTCGTAAATATCATCAATTGAAGTAAGGATCATAAATCAATTTATCATGGATCATGCTTGGGTCGGCTCAATTTAATGGAGATCGAAACCAACAATTAAATAATCAAAAATTTATAAAATTTGATCTAATTTCATAAAATATAATGTAAATCACACATTAGAATCACCCACTTGTAAATCATTAGTTTTTCATATAATTGATTTAAAACCCCAATTGATTTGTTGTAAAATTTCGTAAAATACTAAGGGAGGGGCATGGGTGTGAACGGAAACTCCCATTCATAACCCTACATACCTGAGAATAGATATTTCTTACTCTCCCTTGAAGGCCCTAGAAGGAATTGAAAGGATTTCAAGAAGAAAGCCATGAATCACCCTTTGATCACCTCTCTATACTCTTGCATACATGAATGAGGACTTAGAATAGATTCTCTTTTAAAAAAACCCACCTTTCATAGGATAAAACGACGTAATTTAGGGTCTTATAGCATGGAAAAGTCAAAAATGACCTTAATGAATCTTCCCTGAAAACTATCCAGGTCAGTCCAACACGTCGTACCAAAGAGTCGTTGGAAGCTACGATGACTCAAGGTATGGCCCGTCATAAGTGTTGATTAGAACTATCCTTCAGAATCGAACCATGGATAGACAGGATGACTCGTCCTTTGGTTTAACGGATCGTTAAGTCGACCGTTATTTGTCCCCTTCACAAAACTGAACCTCCTTATCATGAGCCTCACCACGACTCGTGGTTTCTTCCAACGAGTCATGGTCTTGATCCGTTACATGCACTGGAAATCCTTGCAACCAACTGACTACTGGTGACCACGGGTCGTCACTTCTCACCACGTGTCATTGGATGACCCATGGTATCCCCAACTGCCAAGCCCAACCTTTTCTACGACTGCCAATAATGACTCGTTGTTCCAAGCAACAAGTCATTGCTTTTCCAGTTGTCTCCACTTCCACTAGGACTTCCCATCACCATGACTAAGTACAACAACCCGTGGTTTGATACCACAAGTCGTTACATCACCCGTTCTGTGATATTTTTCCTAGTTTAACAGTTTTCAACTTTTAACTCCCGGGTCTACTCTTAGGCACTTTCAGGGTATTATAAAACCAAAATCAATGAACGCTTAAATCTGAACATTGAGGGATTTTGAAGGATTCGGAAGATTCGATTAAAAAAAGAAGAAACAGAGATAACACTTTGCCTAAAAATCACCTAAGAGAAGAAGAAATTAGCGAAAGGAAAAAACCTTGTATGCTTGTAATGGGATTTGAAAATTTCTTGGTTAAAATCTAGAGATTTCGCAGTGATTCGCCATAAATAATCACTCGAAACGGCCATACATGTCTCTGCTCCCAAAGGATGGAGTTCAAAACTTTCCTCAAAATGAAGAAGCAGCCAAAATTGATTTCTACGATTGCAGGACGTAGGGAGAGAGAGAAACAATGTAGGGGAATGAAAAGTCACGGTTGTTTGGAACAAAACTGAAAAACCTAGAATATTATAGGCTTTAAGGGTACATTGGATATTTTAGGTAGATTAAATGGGGGTAAAATAGGTAGTTCATAGTATTAAGGAACCTAGGGTTTTAATTGTTGAATTGACTGACAAATAAAAATGACACGTGGCAGGAAAGGTGTTGGGCATGTGCAAAGTATGGGAGGAGTGTGGTTAGCATGTATTTTGGTCTATTAGCGCCTTTTGTGGTGCTGAGGTGGCGCCTATGTGGACACCACAAGGACAGGAGAGAGAGAAGGGGGTTCTTGCGGGTTGGGCTTCCTTTTTGGGCCATTTTGACTAAATTAATGGATTAGAATTTATATAATTGGGCTAGCATGAAATATTTTCTTCCTTATATTTCTTTGGGCTTCTAAATCAAGATTAACAACACTCCTTAATAAATTATTTATTAATACATAATAAATTATTCAATAATAATACTAATACTTAGGTAAAATTACATGACATCACGAGAATTATTCGATAATTTTTATAAAGTATAAAATTAAATAAATACTTCATTTGATAAAATAAATGTCACTCCTTTTTGAGAAAGATTAAAATTATTTAAGATGGTTATGATTGTAAAAAGAACGATGATAATGATAATGATAATAATACTAATAATAATAATAAATACAATAATACTATTACTAATACTACTACTACTACTACTACTACTAATAATAATAATAATAATAATAATAATAATAGAATAACAATAATAACAATAACAATAAAAATAACAATAATAATAATAACAACAACAACAACAACAACAACAACAACAACAACAACAATAACAACAACAACAACAACAAAAACAACAACAACAACAATAATAATAATAATAAGAAGAAGAAGAAGAACAACAACAATAAGAACAACAACAACAACGACAACAATAACGACAACAACAACAACAACAAAAAAAAAATAATAACAATAATATTAATATGAATAAGAATGATGGTAAGTTATGTCGCCGGTTTAAATAAACAAATAAGTTAATAACACATAATAGGTTTAAATAAACAAATAACTTAATAACTTATGGATTATAATAATATGTATAACGAAGATATTAAAATGTATAATTTTAATAAAGTAAATGAGGATTCTTAAATTATCAAAAATTATTAGAAAAACAAAGAAATAACTTGGAAGAAAGAAAGGACAAAATTAGGTGTCAACAATCCATTGCCCATACTGCTACTTCCTCTTTTTTTCACCCCTACACACTTAATGGGGAACAACATGACTCGTCGCCCCACCCATTAAACCCCCATAATACATTCCTTTCTCCTACTCAGCAACCACTTAAACGGGTCTTTAGATGATCCATCAAGTGACCTAACGGGTCACCTGACGAGTCGTTCTATGTCGTGGTGCAGATTTTTCTGTTTTCTCGATTTCAACCCTCGAGTCTAATCTTAGGGACTTTCGTGGTATTATAATATCTTCCTCTTGGGAACATTCATCCTCGAAGTTGTGTTAAACATATTGAAAGGATGGAAAAAGAACTGCAATTCTAAAACTGAACAACTGAAGCTAAAATTTGATGGAGTGACTGACTCCAGATTGAAATACATGTCTGAACAGAATTCATGATTCGTACATGCATGCTAGAACATGAAAGTAACTGAGAGAAATGAACTTGACATGAAACTGAATAGAGTATTAGAGAGGGAACTGATACCTCAAGCTAAAATAGAGCTGGGAGGGAATAAATATGAGTATTTAGCCATCATATCTGCTTCAGCCTCCCACGTAGCTCCCTTGACAAGCTGATTCCTCAAAAAGACTTTTACTAAAGCCACTTTTTTATTCCTCAACTTCTGAACTTGAAGATCAAGGATCTCAACGGGTACCTCCTCATAGTTAAGGCTATACTTTACACTTATGCTCTCCATTGGAACAACCAAAGTCATGTCACCAATGCACTTCTTCAATAATGACACATGGAAAACTGGATGCACTGGCGCTAACTCCGTTGGTAGCTCCAACTCATAGGCCACCTTTCCCAACACATCTCACAATCCTCTATGGGCCAACACATTGCGAACTAAGTTTCCCTTTATTTCTGAACCACATCACTCCCATCATGGGAGATACCTTTAAGAAAACCCAATCATCAACTTCAAACTCAAGTTCGTTCTTCCTAACATCCACATGCGAGTTCTGGCGACTCTACGCTATCAACCTTCCACTAATAAGCTGAACATTCCTTATGGCCTCATGAATTGAATCTGGCCCTCTCAACGTAGCTTCACTACCTACTTCGAACCAACCAATAGCAGATCTGCACCTCCGCCCATAGGGAACCTCCAACCGAGCCCTCTAATTGCTAGATTGGTAACTGTTATGATAAGAAAATTCGATAAGAGGTAAATGATCATCCCAACTACCTTTGAAGTCAATCACACATGCTCTCAACATATCTTCAAGAGTATGAATAGTTTTCTTGGCTTGACCATCAATTTGCGGGGGAAAATCTATGCTATGCTTGACCTGAGTACCAAGTCTATTTTGGAACGATCTCCAAAATTGAAAGGTAAAATAGAGTACCTCTATCTGAAATGATGGAGAAAGGAATCCCTTACAACAAAACGAACTCTCAGTGTACAATCTAGCATAGTCCTCAGCTGAATCAGTAGTTTTGACCGGTAAGAAATGAGCTTCTTTGGTCAACCTGTCTACCACCACCAAATAGAGTCATACAATCGACGTGTGCAAGGAAACCCTATGATGAAGTCCATATTGATTTCTTCCCTCTTCCTTGTGGGGATACTAATGTCTTGAAGCATACCACCAGGTCATTGATACTCAACTTTCACCGGTTGACAATTCGAACACTTAGCCACAAACTCTGCTATGTCCCTCTACATAGCATTACACCAATAGACTTCCCGTAGGTCACGGTACATCTTGGTGGCACTTGGATATATATAATATCAGGAACCATGATCCTCATGCAACATCCATTCTCTCAAATCATCCACACCCAAAATACAAACGACCCTAATATTGAAGCACCCCATCTCCCCCTTGGGAGAAGACCCCCACCTTTTGATTTTGAACCATTTCCTTTGGCTTCACTAATATAGGATCCTCATCTTTCCTAGACTTGACCTCGATCACCAATGAAGATTCTGACCCATTCTGAGCAATGACACCACCAACTATCGACTCTACAAGGCAAACACCTAAATGAGCAAGCCTATGGATATCCTTTGCCAACTCGTTCCTCCAATCCTCAACATGAGACACACTCTCCATGGACAACCTACTAAGGGCATCCACCACTACATTGGCCTTTCCCGGATGATAAAGGACACTCATGTCATAGTCCTGGAGAAGCTCTAGCCATCTCCTTTGTCGCAAATTCAAGTCCTTCTGAGTGAACACATACTATAGGCTCTTGTGATCTGTAAACACATCCATAAGGACCCCGTACGAGTAGTGTCTCCAAATCTTCAATGCAAAGACCACCGTTGTCAATTTTAGTTCATGCATCAGATAATTATTCTCATGAGTGATAAGCTGTCGAAAGGCATACACAATGACCTTACTATGTTGCACCGACATATAGCCAAGACCAACCCTTTCAGAATACATAATGAATCCATTCGTGCCCTCGGTTAGGGTCAATACTAGGGTTGAAAGGAGTCGAGACTTTAACTCCAGAAAACTCTTCTTACAAGTATTCGACAACTGAAATTTGAATTTCTTCTGGGTCATCTTAGTCAATGGTGTTACAATGGATGAAAATCCTTCAACAAACCTCCTATAATAGCTAGCTAAACCTAGGAAGCTCCTGATCTCCGAATGATTATCCGATCTAGGCCAATTCGTTACCACTTCTATCTTCTGATAGTCCACCTACACACCATCGCTTAACACCATATGACCTAAAAATGCTACCGAGTCCAACCAAAACTCGCACTTGCTTATTTAGCAAACAGTTGGTGATCCTTGAGAGTTTGTAGCACGATCCTCAAATAAGCGACATGCTCCTCCTCGCTTGGAGAATATATGAGAATGTCTTCTATGAAGACAATAATGAAGATATCCAAATATAGCCTGAAAACCCAATTCATCAAATTCATAAATGATGCAGGAGTATTTATTAGTCAAAAATACATAACTACAAGCTCATAGTGACTATATCAAGCCCTGAAAGCTATTTTCGGAATGTCACTCTCCCTAACCCTAAGCTGGTGATAGCCGGATTTGAGGTCTATCTTTGACAAACACTTTGCACCCTGAAGTTGGTCAAACAAGTCATTAATTATAGGGAGGGGATACTTTTTCTTGATTGTGACCTTTTTCAACCGTCGATAGTAAATGTACATACGAAGAGACCCAACCTTCTTTTGAACAAAGAGAACTGGTGCACCCCACGGGGACTTGCAAGGTCCGATGAAGCCCTTATATAAAAGATCCTTCAACTACTCTTTCAACTACTTTAGCTTCGCTGGAGCGATTTTGTAAGGAGGAATAGATATAGGTTGCGTATTCAGAATAAGGTCAATACAAAAGTCAATCTCCCACTCGGGATGGACTCCTGGTAGATCATGTGGGAAAACCTCTTTATACTCACAAACAACAGGGACAAATTAAAGAGTCGGGGTCTTGGATGTAGCATCCTTAACCGAACTCGATGGTACATGCAACATTTGAAAATCATCTTTTTGGCATTAAGGTAGGAAACATAGTGACCTAAATACACAACTGAACTACCCTTCCATTCTAGGTATGGCTCACCAAGAAATCGAAACTCTCCAGAACAGGTTCTACAATTCACTAAGGCATAGCATGCATGCAACCAATCCATAACAAAGATAACATTGAAATATGTCATGTCTAACTCTAGTAAATCAGTTGAGGTGACTTTCCAAAGGACCATGACAGGGCAATTTTATATACCCGTCGAGCTATAACTAATTTATCGATTGGAGTAGAGACTGAGAAGGGTTCAGATAATATTTCGGGGATGACTCTAAAACTAATGGAAACATAAGGAGTCACAAAAGATAAAGTAGCCCTTGGATCTAACAATGAATATACATCAAGATGAAATACTCTAAACATCCTGTGACCATATCTAGAGAGACCTCCTACTCTTGACAAGAGGAGAGGGAATACAATTTGTTCTAGCGCTGACCACCACCTGCACTAGTGGATGCACCCTATTGAGCCTAGCGTGCTAGTGGAGCTGCTGAACTAGTGGCTGGGTCCCGACCTCTACCATGGCTCTATCTGGCTGAAGGGAAATCTCTAAGCATGTGTCTAGGCTTCCCGCACCCAAAATATGCACCTGAACCTGCTAAGCACTCTTTGGTGTGCCTCCTACCACACTTGCCATAAACTGAAATGCTAGGCTCTATGCTCCCCTAACCTCGGGAGCCTGATATTCTTCCTCTCTGATCACACCTAGATCTAGATGGCACACTGGCTGATGACGGTGCTGGGGCAAATGTCTTTGGTGGGACTGCTGACAATGTCCATCACTAGACCTCTACTGGGAAAACCTAAAGCAACCTATCTTAGCCCTCTTGGCCTCTCTCTCCTTTTCCTTCATCTGATCAGCATCTATCTGTTGGGCGTATATAACCAATCGAGAGAAATCTAGATCATTGCTCATCATTGCAGTTCTACACTCCTTTACCAGTAAATTTGACACCCCATACACAAATTTGTTTATACGAGCTCTCTGATCTGCAACCATCTCCAACCCATACTTGGGACAACTAGGTGAACTCCAAGGCATACTTTTGCATAGTCATATTTTTCCGCCTCAAGTTGGCGAACTCCACTGCCTTTGCCTACCTCAATTCCCTAGGAAAAAATCTATCCAAGAAGGCATTGATAAACTCATCCTAACTCACAGGAACTGCACCCACTACTCTTCCGTCCTTCTACTAATGGTACGAAATGTAAGCAACCCCCTTCAGCTGGTAGGAGGCTAAGTATGCGTACTCTTCTCCCATTACACCCATAATCTGGGTGACCTTTTGTGTCTCATCCGAAAACTTATATGGGTCCCCATCTTCTTTTGACCCAAGAAACTCAGGTTGGTTCATCCTGAGAAAATCCTAAACTCGAGCTGCCACAACATTCCCATTTTGAGGGACATGAGCCATCGCCTACTGGTTGACCTAGGTGTTTATATTTATAATTTGAATTTCATATCTAATAGAATGACCCAAAGCTGAAATAGAATCATATGGCTTGCCATAGTTGAAATCATAAGTAAAAGCTTATAACTAATCATTGGGTCAAACCTGCTGAAAATATAATATCATATGTCATAAATATGCATAACTGAAATCATGAGGAATAATGGGAGACTCATCACAATATATCCAATCACGATAGAGCTTACACGATGCCCCATCTATCACACTCAAGCTGGCAGAGTTGTCCAAGGCCTTTTCAGGGCTAAGGACGCTACCATGATATTGATATCAAATTGAAGGCCTCTTTAACGGAAGGGGAGCTCACAAAAAAGGTCCCAATGTAAATTTATAAACCTACATTGGTGTGTAGTTTTGAGATCAGGTAACCTTGGTACCCCAAGCCTACTCAGTTCTAGACACTACTCCCAAAAACATGCATAGTGCTTCCATCATTTTTCAACAAATCTGAAATCATAATTACATGCATAGTCTGAAATATGAACACGGGGAGTCTTTACTCCAAAACATATCATAAGTTGTAGTGGGAGTCTTGACTCCAAAACATAAGATAAGCTGATCTTATTAGCCTTGGCTAAATACTGAAAACATACTTAACTTGTGTGGGCTTGCCTGAATCTTAAAATCATGCATTCTTGAAATGGACTTCATAAGTCAAAATCATGGATTCATACATGGGTAATTTATACACATTCATTCATACTAGGTATCTTAGCATACTTGAAATCATTAATCATGAACATTACTTTTAATAAAACATCCATAATAGGACATAATTTCTACTAACTTGAAATCATGAATTTAAAAATCAAATTG
This sequence comes from Datura wrightii, assembly GCA_035772735.1. Classification (NCBI taxonomy): domain Eukaryota; kingdom Viridiplantae; phylum Streptophyta; class Magnoliopsida; order Solanales; family Solanaceae; genus Datura; species Datura wrightii. The sequence continues at coordinate 101,173,872 of JASDFA010000027.1, read as the reverse complement.
TGTTACAATATGCCATAAATCTGAAAGCATTCTTTGGAACATGAAGGTAATTGACCCATAAATAAATCATAGAGAATTTCATAAAATTTGGTTAAAACCTATAAGATTAAGACCTTAATCTTGAACTTGAATTCATAGAATTGAGGAGAAAATTTTAGCATGAGAGTGAAAGGAACTCTCATTCATTGCCCTACATACCTGGGTGAGCTGAATCTACACTTATCTTTGATATCCCAAGAGATTCGGGGAAGAAATTGAAGGATTTAAGCTTGATCTTCAATAGAAAACCTCTAAAAGTTCATCCATGGGAGTTGAATGAATTAGAATAGGTTAAACTCCCTTAATACACTTCTTTCAAGGCTTAAGATGACAGTTTAGGACTTAGGAGCTTAGGAATTACGAAAATGCCCTTACTGATTCATCTAGAAAAATGACTCTGCCAGTCACCACGAGTGACCAGACGAGTAGTTGGGTTGCCAGATGACTCGTTGTCCTGACTTGTCACCACCACTAGACTAATCCTCATTCACTGGACTTCCTTACCCCACAGACAACTTGATGAGCCATTAGGGGAACAACGACTTGTCCCCTTCATCCATTGCCTATACTACCAATTCCTCCTTTCTTCACCCTCACACACTTAACAGGGAACAACATGACTCGCGGAGTCACACGATGACTAGTCTCCCCACCCACTAAATTCCCAAAACATATTCCTTTCTCCAACTCAGCACCCACTTACGGGTCATTGGACGATCTGTCAAGGGACCTAATGGGTTACCTGATGAGTCATTTAGTGACCTGGTGTAGATTTTTCTATTTTCTTCATTTCAACCCTTGGGTAAGATATTAGAGACTTTTTGGGTATTACACAGACTATTTAGACTCTTGAGGACATGTTGAGAGCGTGCGTGATTGTTTTCAAGGGTATTTGGGATGATCACTTGCCTCTTATAGAGTTTTTCCTATAAAAACAGCACCACTCCAGCATTCGGATGGCTCCATTTGAGGATCTTTATGGGCGGAGGTGTAGATTACCTATTGGAATAGTTTAAGGTAGGTGAGGCTATGTTGATAGGGCTTGATTTAGTTCATGAGGTTATGGATAAAGTTCAACTCATTAGGGAGAGGCTGAAAATAGCTTAGAGTCCTCATAAATCTTATGCAGATGTTAGGTGGAGAGATCTTGAGTTTGAGGTTGATGATTGGGTGTTTCTAAAGGTGTCTCCCATAAAGAGAGTTGTGAGATTTAGTAAGAAAAGGGAGCTTAGTCCCTGATATGTTGGCCTTAGAGAATTCTGAGGCGAGTCATCAAGGTGGCATAAGAGTTGGAGCTACTAGTAAAGTTAGCTTTAGTGCCTCTAGTTCTCTATGTATCTCTATTGAAAAAATGCACTGGTGACCCAGCCTTAGTTTTCCTAGTAGAGAGCATTGGTTTGAAAGATAGACTTACTTATGAGGAGGTTCCAGTTGAGATCCTTGATTATCAAGTTCGAAAGTTGAGGAATAAGGAATTAGCTTCTGTGAAAGTTTTGTGGAGAAATCAGCTTGTTGATGGAGCTACATGGGAAGCCGGTGCACATATGATGGCTAAATAACCGGATCTTTTTCCTTCTGACTTAGTTCTAGCATGAGGTACCTCCTTAGTTCTCTATTCAGTTTTATTTCAAGTATAGGTCTCTAAGTTTCTTTCATTTCATTGCATTCATGTATGTTTCATGAATCTAGTTTAGTCATGTAAATCAGTCCAAAGCTAGTTGCTCCTTTAGTTTTTAGTGCATGGCTTTTAATTCAAGGATTTGAGCTCTTTCCCTATATTTTCACCATCATTAGAACATATTCAATGATGAATGTTCCCAAGAAGAAGATAATGTAACACTCCAAAAGTCCCTACGATCAATCCCTAGATTTGTAGCAAATTCAGCAGAAAAATCTGCAATTTTCTCTCAAAACGACTCGTGGTACGAGTTATTGTTCTATGGAACTAATGGTTGGAGCAGTCATGGAATACACTAGTTCTGTCGAGCCTAGTAATGACGACACGTGGTATAGATCATAGGAAGTTGGGAGGAGTCCTGGTACGACTCGTTGTAGGAAACAACAAGTCGTTGTGAGGCCTGTGGTTTAAGAAACAGTGAATTTAGAAAATTTTATTAGCTAACAATGAAAGGAAACCACGAGTCATTTTGTTGGAGTATGACTCATGGTACGATTTGTGGTACCTCGCATTCAGATTTTTTACATTATCAGCAGAAAAATCGGAAATTTTCTCTCAAAACGACTCATGGTACAAGTTATTGTTCCATGGAACTGATCATTGGGTATTTTTGTAAATTCCTAAGCTTCTAACTCCTTAATGAAATCGATTTTGGGCTTCTTAAAGAATATTTTAAGGGAATTAACCTAGCCTAAGTCATCATGCTCTCATTATTTCATTATATTTGAAATCCTCTTCCAAGATCAAGCTAGGGTTCCTCATCAAATTCTCTCCCAATCTTCTTGGGTGTTCAAGGAAAGCTTAGAAATCATTTACCTAGGTATGTAGGGTCATGAGTAGGGGATTTATTCCACCTCTCATGCCCAAGTTTACCCCAATTCTTTGATTCAAGTCTCTAATACATGTCAAATTGAAATATAGGGTTACTACAAAATGTTCATGAAATCTTCCATACTTTCTCTATGGACATAATTCCTTCATGTTTTGATTGATGTTTCGTGGCTACAAGGGAATATTTAATCCTCTATTTAATTATTAATTCTTGATTTTAAGTTTATGAAGATTATATCCTATTATGCATGATTTAAGAAATTTAAGCTTATGAGTCCATGATTTCAAATATGATGAATTAAATTATGTATTATGATCATGATGCATGATTTTCACAAGAATCCTTCACGAATTTATAGAATTTAGAGAATGATGATTTCCTTAAGTATGCATGGCTTTTATGAATATCAAGTTTATGATCAGGGCTGACTTACGAGCCTATTTTATGGCTAGTTCACGTATCTCAAGCATGTTTATGAATCTCATGATTTCAACTAGCCCATGTACTTCAAGTATATTTCATGATATGATATCAGCACTATATACGTGTTTTGGGAGTAGCATTTAACATCGAGTAAATCGAGGTTCGAGTGCACCCAGGTCTCAGAACTACGTGCCAATGTAGCCATAATGGGTCCTCCACGAGAGTGCCTCCCAATGCCTGTATGGGCCACCCATGAGTGATATCACTCCTTTTTCATGGTTCTATGCTTGCAAGGTACAAAAACTCTCCCGACTAGTGATTTACAGGTCGGGCTCCAAGTATGTTCACGTGGGATATGTCAGTTATAAGAATCTCCCATTGTTCCTTATGTTTTCAGTTACTCATGTTCGCGACTGATGATATCATATTTTATAGCATTTTTAACCCATTGATCAGTTTATGAGCTTTCATTTATGGTTTCAAGCATAGAAACCTATATGACTCCTATTTCTAAACCTTGGGTCATTATATTCAGATTATGATGAATTGCTTATGAAAATGTATACATCGAATTTTTGGCTTTTAGCATGTTGTCCTTGCTCTCATGATCTATCTTGATTTACATTTAACGATTTCAAACTATCATTCTACTAGCATGTTTCACTTACCTTACATACTTAATACATTCAAAGTACTAACGCATATTCTATGCTATATCGTCTCATGATATAGGTTTGGGTGATCCATCTCGATCTCGTTGATAGATCGCTCCCAATCAGTCAAGCTCTATTCCCGCTAGGGTGAGTCCTTGTTCTCCGAGGACATTATCAACTTTATCTTTTTATCATGTTTTTCAATTACAGAGTTAGGGAGCTAGTTGGGGGTATTATTCCATCAACTCGTCATGGTAGTAGAGGCTTTCGGACAAGCTTGTATAGACAGTTCAGCATTGTTATTTTGTGTTTACGTTTTCATTCTTAAGATATGCAGACTTCTACATATATCACGTTCATGTTTTATCTCTACTTAGTAAGGCTCTTATCATGCTATGTACGAGCCATGGGTTAGCTTGGAGCCCTCGTGGTTCTAGGTCCTGTGTCTCTATCCGGGGTCTCAGCTCGATTCGTGACAAAATACATATAGGCCATATATTCCTCATTCAAGGGATTGCCTTCTTAACCAAAATAGTATTGATATGAAGGGGAATATCCTCTATAATACTCCTGGTGCTCGTATAGATCATCATTTGACCACAAACTCCAAGAATACTCGTGATCCATCCTTTTGAAAGTAGGATGCTGACAATCACGTTTTGTACAACGCTAAAAAAAGAAAAAGTAAAAGAATAGGGCTAATCAAGAAAACTAGTCTGATAAGGCTAGATAGGGATTATGTGGAGTCCCCGATAATGGTGCTATAATATTTAATGTTGTTCAAATCCAATCCCAATATCAGGTATTGTAAATGATCACAACAGATATTGAACCCAACTTGGAATTGTGGTCAAATCCCACAATGATTACTCAAAACCCAGTCTAACTAGTACTAATCAACATAAAATTGTAGGATTAGAGTCTATTGGAATGAGAGAAGTATTATTTAAACTACAGCTATGAAGTGCAGTATGCTAGGGTTATAATCAACTTGAGAAAATTCTAGGGAAGTGACCCCAATTATGGGTCGATCCCCTTAATTCACCCAATGTGGAAGGATTGAGGATGGGGTAGGGATGAACATGCAAACAATTTACTTAAGAAACTTCTAGGTATCTTTCAATAGCACCATAGGTGTCAATCTACTTCAATTTTATCAAATTGAAGAGAACTACCTTCTACCCAATTGCTTGTTGTGAATTGAAATTCAACCTATGTCTAGGAGAATCCATTAAACAAGGTTTATGCCTTGAGTTATTGTTGATTGATGCTAACTCATCCTAAATTTTCTCTTTCAAGCATCATAAAGGTAATTGGGAAGAATTGGGTGATTTTCATCACTAATAACACACTACAAAGCAAAAAATCAATCAAATGTTCATAAGTCCAAACTCATTTTTATCAAATTGGGATCATTAGGGTTCACATCCTATTGGGTTCATAACCCTAGATCTGGGTTTAGTTACACATAGCAAGAAGAATAAGAGAACCAGTGTAATTAGACATGCTTAAAAGTAGAAATTAAATTTGGATAAGAGATTTTTAATAGATGAAATGGATCTTCAAATTACAAGATAAGATCTAGAATCTACTATGAAAACTATGGCTAACTAACTACTTCTACTATCTATTGAAAATATGAATTGAACGCTTTGTAAAAATTACAAGAAAAATCTATTTATACAATGTCCCAAAAAGCCCAATTAATTCAAACTTCAAAGTGCCAGGTATATAGGGATGGACCTTCCTTTGGAAGGACGGACCACCCTTTGATCCATACACTGCAATTTAACTACTGTCCCAGTTTGTCGTTCATTGATCGATGAACCATCATTGGGAAAGATGGTTTGTCCCTTGCACCGTACATCAAAATTTCTCTTCTCCCTATCTTGAGTCCGTCCTTTAATTGATGAACTATCTTTTGGAAAGACATTCCATCCTTCAAACTATTATTTAAGGACTCTATTAGCTTGGTTTTCGAAATTTTCTACTAGAACTGGACGATGGATTATGCTGACCATCTAACACACAGCCGGTACGCACATTGTCTCATACTTTGAACATTTTGTTGGCCTTAACTCCATTCCTCTTACTTTGCATGAGTTCCTGAAACATAGTATAATAAGGTTAGTTTCCACTTAATTTAACTCCTAAAGACAAGCAAAATTCTATGAGATGAAGAAAACATGTGTCACTAATTCCTGACACATCAACATCAAGAAAGAGTTGTTTGGTGATAGCAGACATTCATGGGATTAGACCAATTTTTTGCATGTACAACTATTCATGGAGGATGGTTAACGCGTAGCATTGAACATCAAACATGAATAAATCCAGTGATGATGGAGGTTCTAAAGTAATAAGTCATTAAGTGGCTTGATTCGGGTATTATTTGACCCATATCTAATAGTAAGTGGGTGATCTCGGTATAGTGTATCCCCAAAAGGAGAGGTATGGTAGTGATCATGAACAATAAAGAAAAGTTCATCCTGACCAAAATAGTAACAGGGTAGCATATGCATGGACTACAGGTAATTGATCAACATTATAAGGAAAGACCATTATCCTATTCCATTCTTTGATCAAATACCTGATAGGCTAGATGGATAGGAATACTACTATTTTATTTATGGGTATTCCAGCTACAATCAGATAGCCATTACTCTAGAAGACCAAGATAAGACTACTTTTACATGTCGTTATGATACATATGCTTTCAAGTGAATGCCATTTGAATTTTGCACTGCACCAATAACATTTTTGAGGTGCATGATATCTATATTCTTTGGTATGATAGAGGACTTCGTGGAGGTGTTCATGGATGATTTCTCTAGCTTTGGGAAATCTTTCGATGAATGCCTAGATTATTTGGATAGAGTCCCAAAGAGATGTGAAGAGACTAATTTGATGCTAAATTGGGAAAAGTGCCTCTTTATAGTCTAAGAGGGTTTGTCCTTGGACATAAGTTGTTAAATCTAGAATAAGAAGCTGTTAGAGATAAAGTGGAGACAATTGAAAAGTTACAACCACCAGTATCTATGAGGGGAGTATGATGTTTCTTGGGCCACCCAAGTTTCTACAGATGGTTCATTAAGGACTTCTCAAAAATATCGAAGGCTACATGTCACTTTCTAGAGGAAGATGTGAGATTTGTGTTCAATGAGGAATGTGTGTAGTTATTTGAGGAAGTAAAGAGAGTTGGTGACTGCACTAATTATTATGGTTCTAGATTGGAGCGCACATTTTGAGCTCATATATGATTCAAGTGACATTGTTATAGGGGCTATTCTAGGCCAAAGGAGGAATAAAGTCTTTCATATTCCATATGTTACACTAGTAAGACTCTTGATCTTACTCAGATGAATTATACATTGATCAAAAATTTCTTTTAGTGGTAGTGTACGACGAATTTGATAAATTTCATTCTTACTTGATGGGAATTCAAGCAATTATGTATAGGTATCATATCCTGATTCAGTACTTGTTTAAAAAAAAGGACTCAAAGCCTACATTGATTAGATGAATCTTGTTGTTGTAAGAGTTTGATGTGAAAATAAGAGATGGAAAGGGGACTAAAAATTTAAGTATCAGATCATTTGTCCCGAATAGAGAATAGAGAACATGTAGCTGAAGATGGTGAATTTTGGAAATTGCGGAGGTGGCTGCGTGACACGGCTCCATCGCGGAGCCCCTTTTATTAGCATGTGGGATTGCCACCTCGAAAACCGGCCTAGCTGCCATTTCCTCGGGCACTAACATTGCCCTTACAACTGGTGGATTCTGTTGTTGCTCCATGATTGTTTGTCTGAGCAACTGCAGCTTTTTCTCTAGAGCTTCTCTCCTTTGACGATGAAATTGTCTTTCAGGCTCCAAATATGAGTCCACCAGCTCCTTGTTTCTTGCCAGTGTTCAACAGAAATTAGTATCTGCAAAATACAGGCTAAGACCAAGTTGTCAACACTAAGAAAAGAATATAGTAAATTAACACTTAAGAAAAATTCACCAATTGCCAGTCCCCGGCAACGGCGCCAAAAACTTGTTCGGTTGCTTTTGGGTATATAGCTACATGCAAGTGCACGTGGTCGAACAAGTAGTAAAGTGGGTTAAGTAAGCCAAGTATCGATTCCACAGGGACTGGGCTAGGGTAACAATCTACTCAACTGTCACTATACTTTAACTCTAAAAATGTAGACAACAGTGTGAAAAAGAGTTTGATATTTTGGTTTCTAATTTTATGCTAAGTGTAAAATAAATATATAATTTGAGTCTGAACTATGAATATGAGCATGCTGAGGTTAAAACGAACATGTATAGAAACAAATTAACGATCCACTTTGGTTAATCTTTCCTCCGGTTGCTAGTCAAGAATTATCGCCAATGGATTAAAACTCTCGTATTTAACCCAACTTAAGAAGCATGAACCGTCCACCTACATTTCTGTGATAAAACGAAATTCATGTTCTAGCCGTACAAAACCGATTCCTTAATTGACTAATACGACTTTCAGGTATATTTCTATCCTGAAGGTAAATCAATTCTAAATTCTCCCAAACTAAGAAAAGATCATATCCTATCAATTCACAACTTTCCAGTTTCTTGCTCTCTCGAGTGAAATCGGACTTTTTAGATATACATTAACGTTGGCCACACATTAATGCAGTAAGAACAAGAATCAATAGACCAACCATGGAAGGAAAGATGAAAACCCAAATTGATCAATAATCACATTTCAATAGAAATGTTCTTAACCTCAGCAAGAAGAGGATTTAGCCACTCATTTGTGGATTAAACATCGTTAAATGAGTGTTAAACATACAAGCAATTGAAATTAAGAAGAAGGAGATAGAGAAAAACCCTGAAATTTTCGTCCCCTCAACTGCCTGTAACCCATGTTCTTGCTCCACCCCGTCAGAATTATTAAAAATGAACCTAAGTGTTCTATTTATATTGGTGGGAATTTTTCCCAGAATAACAAGCAACGTGTCACGGAGTGCATCGCGGAGCAGTGCCTCCGTGACATGCCACTGACGCGGAGCCTTACTGGAATTTGGTTGTCCAGGTATTCAGGCCCAATGTGGCACGGCGTGCAACACAGGGCTGGGCCAACGTGCCACGGCCCCAACGCGCACCTCCACTGGAAATTGGCAAAATTCCACCCTCCAGGCAGAAGGCATCCGCGATGGCAGCGTGACACGGCTCCATCGCGGAGCCCCTTTAATTTGTGCCTTCAAGTTCTTTTTTCCTTGCTCGCATCCGAGTCCAACCCCGATCTCTCCCAACACTCATTTTAGCTTCCAAAATTGTATTTCACCTGCAAAACAACGCTAATCATGTTGGTTAGTATAATTTCACATTTTATTATCAATCACATGAGAATGTATAAACATCAATAGATAAACAAGGCTAAAATGACACATTTGAGTATCACTTGGGCACATAAATTTGCCCAAGATCAACAGGTAGTTGAGGGGATGAAAATCTCAGGGTTTTTCTCTATCTCCTTCTTCTTTATTTCAATTGCTTGTATGATTTACACTCATTTAACAATGTTTAATCCATTAATGAGTGGCTAAATTCCCTTCTTGCTGAGGTTAAGAACAATTGTATTGAAATGTAATTATTGGTTAATTGGTTTTTCATCTTTTCTTCCATGGTTGTTCTATTGATTCTTGTTCTTACTGCATTAATGTGTGGCCAATGTTAATGTACATCTAAAAAGTCCGGTTTCACTCGAGAGAGCAAGAAATTGGAAAGTTGTGAATTAATAGGATATGATCTTTTCTTAGTTTGGGAAAATTGAGAATTGATTTACCTTCAGGATAGAGATATACCTGAAAGTCGCATTAGTCAATTAAGGAATCGGTTTTGTATGTCTAGAACATGAATTTCTTTCTATCACAGAGATGTATGGTAGAAGGTTCATGATTCTTAAGTTGGATTAAATACGAGAGTTTTAATCCATAGGCAATAATTCTTGACTAGCAACCGGAGGAAAGATTAACCCAATTGTATCGATAATTTATTTCTTTACATGTTCATTTAGCCTCAGCATGCTCATACTTATAGTTCAGACTCAAATTGTATATTCGTTTTAGAGTTAGTATAAAATTAGAAACCAAAATATCAAACTCTTCTTCACACTGTTGTCTGCATTTTTAGAGTTAAAGTTTATTGACACTTGAGTAGATTGTTACCCTAGCCCAGTCCCTGTGAGATTGATACTTGGCTCACTTGAGCCACTTTATTACTTGTTTGACCACGTGCACTTGCGTATAGTTGTGAAAAACACCGAACAATGATGCCAAACATTTGACAGTGACAATAGATTTGCTGCAAGTTGCGGTGACCAACTTCCAGTTTGACAACGTCAAGCTCTAGGAGGATAATAAGGTGCATCAAGGAGATAAGATTTCTCTATCCCAATAAAACATTCCAAATTCAGAAGAAGGAAGTCATAGTCTCCAATATGGCCTATACCATCAAAGAGTTGTACAATACAATTTTGAGACACACAGGTGAGTGTGAGACCTTGTGGTAGGAAGAGGCTCGACAAAGGGAGAATCCAACATTTGTCATGAGTTTTAACTAGTTGAAAACCAGACTTTAGATAGACAAAATAATGTCATCAATTGATAAATTTATGGATCAGATGGACCTAAAATAGGTGTCTATGAAGACCCGTAAGGATTTTCTTCATGGGGTTTGAGATGGTGCAACCAACCTTGACATACCCATTGCTAACGCTGAAGTCAATGATGAAATGGGAATGAAGCATCCCATAATCTTCGAGACCATGAATAGAATCACTCAGTATTTAGCTTTTTATTTTCATTAAGTCTTTTTAATAAAATAAGTACAGAAATGAAGCATCTGATAATACTCATGATAGAGAATAAAATTATCATACCCCAAGCATAGACCCTATGCGAGACTGACAATGATGCCTTAACTTGCCCGAGCAAACTAGTTACATGACATAACTCATAACATGTGCCAAAACTGTCTTGGAGTAAACCTAATAGGAGATTTGGAAGATTATCTGAATAACATGGACTCACTGGGAACTTCCTTGAATGATGGAAATGGGGATGATTAGGAACACCTCCCTTAGGTTGGCATCCCCCTTCCCAAGGCTTTCATGTGTTAAGACCTTTGTTGTCGCCATTTTCTTCAGGGATTTGGGGCTGCCATACCCGTGCTCTAAATATTCCTGGCATAAATGTACCTATGTTATGAATGAAGCTTTACTTCCTATATTTGCATGCCTTCATATGTTCCAAGCATTTTTCTGTGTTACCGACTTTATCAATTATAATAATGTTAGCAAATCTTTTCTATTTTAGATGAGTCTTACATTTGGATATATTAGTCAATTAGATCTTGAGAAAACTTCTATGAGACTCTTCCAAGGCATATCTTCAAATATTTTTTGGGGCGGGTCAATTGATAACTTTCATGACCGATGATAAAAAAAGTTGTTAGCCTTCTATTTTTGTTAAAGCTTTAATTAAAGAGGACCGGGAATGAAGCATCCAATAAACATCATGACCGAGAATGTAACTATTCGATCTTTAATTTTTTATTTTTGTTAAGGCTTTTTAATGAAAGAGGTCTAGGAATGAAACATCATGTAATCCTTGTTACCATGACAAAATCATTTGATATTAAGCCTTTTATTTTCGTTAAGACTTTTTAATAAAATCGGTCCGGGAATGAAGCATCCGACAATCCTCATGATGGAGAATAAAATTGTCATAACCTAGACTAGAACCTAGGCAGGACCTACACTGATGCCTTAACTTGCCCGAGCAAACTAATTATATGACATAGCTCATAACATCTGCAGAAAAGAACAAAGGATACTCATTTTATATATAGAATTCTATAAAAGGAAGCAATTTCATGCAAAGTTTCATTAAGAATTAAAATTAATATTTCATAAAATAGAGAGTTGCCAAGTTTACATGATGAATGACTATACTAGACTCAACTAATCTATGAAGCCTCTAACATGAGAATAACTGTCTTTCTGGGACAAAGCCCCGATATACTTATAAATAAACTGGAAATGCTGAAAGTAAATAATAGGCCCCAGCAACAACAGGGGGATCACCAATAGGCGAATGAGTATATCCTAATGGGCTACTCGTCTGACTGTCTGAGTACCTTAGTGTGCATTATTTAAAATGAATCACCCCAGGCAAAAAGAACATAAGTATATATTAAATTGTGTTGTATGTAATATGGAAAAATTGAACATGAAGCATAACTAAAGTGGAAGAATAACTCAAGAAGCCATAGATATATTATAAAAATAGAAAGGTTTCAAAACAATAGGTGTATGATTTTGAGGTTGGGCATATTTCTATGCCCATTTGCCATGTTTTTATCAATCTTTTACCATGTTGTGAGTTCATAATCCTTAATTAATGCATGAATTCATATTTTTTTTGTTTTATATGCTAACAAATAATTTGAGATGAATTGAGCAAGAAACCATGAAAAAAGGACCCAAAATCACCAAGGTTGGAGGTTTGAGAATCTAAGTGAAGAATCTGGTGAGATAGCTGGCACCTGCACCAAGTGCCAAAATTCAAAGAATTATTTTCATCACTTTGGTAAGATGGCTGGCGCCCCACACCAACTCTAAAACATAAAAAGAAAATCTACTCAACACCTTGGAGAGATGGATGGTGTGGAGCCCCATCCATAGCACCAGAAAATTCCAAACTTAGAAAAATATCACAAAAATTTGGTGAGATAGATGGGGCTGGGAGCTAGAGAGCTTCTAAAGCAAGGAAAATTGGCTAAGTCCTTGGTTATATAGGTGGGGAGGTGCACCAGACTCATTCCAAAGCTGAAATTGTTGAAAATTTGACTAATACTATGGTGAAATAGCTGGGGTGGCGTGCCAGACCTATTCCGAGCTGAAATTGCTAATTTTAAAGACAAGTACTTGATAGAAAAAGCATCATTTGAAGGCTCACCTATACACACACACACACACACACACATCTAGGGCATTTTTAGCATATGTTTCATCATATCTTTGGATCGATTGATTAGATTGTAAAGCAGCTTAGGAGGAGAGACAAGTTCTACTTAAGTTTTCTCTTACTTTATTGTACTTTTGCATGATGATGACTAAGTTTGAGTTTTTCCAATTGTATATGAGTGGCTAAGCTCATAACTCTAGGGTTTTTTCCATGTGGATGGTTGAGTATTTGATTGAATGATTAATATTAGATTCAATTCTTCTTTTATGGTTTCTTGTATTTATTTGTGTTAATTTATTATTTATGAGATTGATCACTTTGTAAGTAATCTGTTGGCTTTTGAGTGAACATGGAAAAGGGAATCGAAAGGGTTAAAGATAAATACAGAACATAAATTTAAAGACCCTTGAAATCATTGGTGATTGGATACAAGTTGTTGTTGAGGATAGGGATATATCCTTCAACCCTGTTTAGTTGAAATACATGTAGGCATAACTGTCATTTCATGATTTTCCTGTGACATAGGGATATGGATGTTAGGTTTCATGAGATAGTTCTTGGATGCTAGGGATAGTGGCATGAAATAGGATAGTAACTTTCCACTAGCAACCATAGGAAGAGTCGTTCTAGTATAATCATGTCTTGAAATCTCAACCTGAAACTAAAAGGTGCCATTGCCCTAGGTTTTAGTCATCATCTGAAGTACAACACTTGAAACAATCTTTAGTTAATTTGTATTTAAAGTTTTGATAGTTTAATTTCTCAAAACCAATTCTTCGTTTTAACTTTTTGATTAGAACAACAAATAAAGAGCAAGCTTAAATGATTGAACTAACAAGTCCCTTGGGTGCGATAATCGGAGCTTCCAGTCCTATATTACTTGATGACCACATGCGCTTGCACGACATCAAGTTTTTGGCACAGTTGCTGGGTACTTGAATATGTTTAATCATTTGTAGGTTAGGATTTTATTCTGCTATAAAGTATATATTGTATATATTTTGGTTTTTCATATTGTTTAGGATTTTATTCTGCTATAAAGTATATATTGTATAGATTTTGGTTTTTCATATTTTTAGTATTATATCACTCTTCTTAACATGACATCTTGGTATATAAATAAGTTGAATGATGGGTATTCATATCGAGGTGATTCTTGTTAGAATTGTGGAGAAACCTGATAACGCTCTAACAGCACTCCTCATTTAGAGAGAATGTAGATTTTTGTATCAAAATAAATAACTCAACAGTATCAGGGTGAAATGCCAAAAGGACTAGAGAATGATGTGCACAAGAGTCGTTTAGTGAACTGAAGTAATTCGCATCCAAGAAATGAAAGCGTAAATGTAAATTTTATGGGAAGTGAAGGCACAAATATTGTGGATTCTAGATTCAGCTAGTCAAGAGAGCAAGATAACTAAAATTGAGAAATAATAATGAGCAAAGGCTAGAGATGTGGTGTAGATGGGAAATCAATCAAATAGGAATTTACTAGATAGTCAAATTATTACTAATATGTGTAAATAACCTTGGAAGAAGATGGAGCCCCATGTTCTTAAACCAATCGAGCTCCTTATCCTTGAGTTCTCTCGAATTTCAAAGTACAATTCAACTATTCCAATATGGTTTGGATTAGGGGATGAGCTATTTCTAGACATCAACCTCTTAAGAGATTATGATCATGAGTTTTTTCTTTTTCTAGCCCAATCCTACATAGTCAAATCTCAATCCACAATTAAATTCTTCCTCATTACTTAATTCTTCTATTTCAAGCTAAAATCAAGTAAGAAATCAATTCCCATATTAGCAACTATGAGAAATCATGTTTAATTTGAGGAGAATTCAATAGATTTATACTAATTAAGTAATAACAAGACAAATCTAGTAATACCCAATCAAATTAAACACTAACTATCACACACCTCTAGCTATAGATTTAGGTACTCATATTTGAGAAACACAAGAGCAAATTTAATAATAAACTTAATATTTTCATTTTAGGAGTAAGAAAAATCAAACTCACAATATTTCTACAATAATAGTTATATCTTGATGAAGAAGAAGATGAAGATAAAAAGCAATATTTTAATATTTCCTTCTCTCCAATGGAGTTCTTCTCTCTCAAAAAGCAAGGCAATATTCAATGATATGTTTAGAGTAATTTCTTATAGAATATATACAAAAACAGGGAAAACATTCTCCTCTTTTTCAGGCTTTTAAGATTTTTCTCTGTTCACGCATGTTCTTACCTGCGATGGTACCGACGGTTCGCTGGGCGCTATTCGTAAGACGCCGGTTATTTTCTTCTATGATCTAGTGAATTTCAAAGCCTTCGGGAAGTTCCTTCGGCGATTCGACAGTTGCCATTTGTGAGCCGCCAATAAATTTTATCATTGGTCCATCCATTTCCAGCACATGTCGGCGATGGAAGGGGCGGATCACCGGTTGCTGTATGGGGACCACCGATTGCAGTTCATCATCAAGCCAATGATTGTTTGCGGTTCACTGGCATTTCACTGGTGTCTTCCAGTTGAGCGCTAGTTTTCACGTAAATTACATCCTTTTTACTTTAATTCATGCTCCTTTTATTCAAATTAGATACCAGTGCTTAAAAAGGCAAAAAGGGTATAAAATCCAACTAACAGACTTGAAAACTAAGCTAAAGCTCATGCTTAAGAGCCTAATAACTTGGTAAATTACAACACATCAAACTCCCAAACTTAAAGCAGTGCTTGTCCTCAAGTAATGCAATTCTTATCAGTTGAGCAAAAGGAATGACATGCCACTCCATAAGAGTCTATGCATCAAGGACCACTTAATCTATGACAACCCAAAAATGCTCACCAACTCACACAAACAGAGAAGCAATTTCCCTCCAAAAAATGTGAAAAAGTTTCAAGAGGCAACCACAATTCAAAGGCATGACTCAAAACTTCTTTCATTTTGCAAAACAAGGGAATATCTTATCCAATCAAATACACAACCTCTCAATTCATAATCACTGCATATTTAAAGTTTTCCTTAGAGATTACAACACTCATACCTTAATCTTCACTTTACCTCAATGCAAGTATGTCCCCAAAAGGGAGTGACGCCACTAACTACAAGGGAGAATCCCTTTTCTTTATCATAATTCAATGCACACATATAAGGGATTATAGGAAGACGATTGATCACACTCACTCTCACAAAAGAAACCTCTATGCACAAAACTTGACCCGTAGGCTTGCCCTTCGTGTAATTCACCACTAATGTAGAGCAACCACACTCAAAATCAATTAGGACTTGTGGGTCATGATGAAGGCTACGGGTAATGGTAGGACAATTATTTAGCACTAGTGACTAGAACCTCCGTAATGCCTTTACATGAACACTTTCATCTTCCCCATTCAACTCTTTAGTCACTCCACCTTATTCCTCCTTTTGCAATCATTTTCATCTTTTATTTCTAAAAGATCTTCCTTGCATCTTATTTTGCTATCATATTAATCCTAGTCTAAGCAAGAGGTAATACAATTTCACTAGCCATTTCTCTTTTGCTACCTTAAGATTTTTCAACCCATCATTTCATTCATTTTGATCACATTTTGGTGCTACCTCACATTTAAGCTACTCATATTTTCTCTTCTCTTGTAAGCCCCCAAACTTAGGCTTTTCACCTTTTTCTCACTGATTTCCTTATCTCTTCCTATATCTTGGGGCTTCAAGCCCCCATTATTCTCATTCACTCACCACTAGCAATTAGGGAGGATGGGTTCCAAGAAGAGGGTTACAAAAATGGACATTGGCTTGTAATATGGTTCCTAAGAATAAGAAGTCCATAGGCTCAATATTGGCTAGCAAGGGGATACATTTTTGGAGGTCATATTGGGTAAAGTGACTGGTCAACTGAAAGCCTAAAATCATGTTCTAAGTGCAGCTACATCTAGAATTTCACCTTGAGTCACACTTAGGGCAAGTTCTTGAGTAGAATAGATGCATGAGATTCATTCAAAAATCCTTACCACACCAGACATCACACCCAAAGAGTTCACACAAGTAATCATTATCACATGATTTAGATTCAATACATGAGAATATGCAAATTCACAAGAAAAATAGGGAATATATAATGCATGATAATAGACTGCTACCCATTTCTTTTCAAATGCCCATTTTAGTGTTTTTCATGCCGCACAAAAAAATTTCTTGTGGTACCCCTCAAAAGCAATTCAAATAAATACTCAAAGAATGACATGGCATTTTCCCTTAAGAGAGTTGTCTCACAATCTATCATTGGGAAATGTCAACCTGGTTTGACAATAAAAAAGAAAAGAAAAAGAAAATGCTCCTTGAGAAAGAACCGTGGTATGAAGAAAAACCTTAGAGTTTGATCACTATCTATTATTTACAAACACGAATAAAAATAAGCTTGGGCCAAAATTTAAGCAATAAGAACAAGGACCCAGTCGATAGCACTAACATCCAAAACAATTCATTTCATTCATTCATAATTCCAACAAAACAAACAGCTCGATGGGGGTAATCATCAAACCTTGCTAGAGTGAGCCCAACAAAGGCTCACAACTCCTCATAAGTTATAAAACAGAAGTCCGACAAAGGCTTCATGTCACGCCCCTAGTCTATACCCTGGACGAGACACGGTACTTGGAGTCACAAGTAACCCAAGTCAACCCATGGTCTATCATAACACTGGTATTCTGAGTAAAAACATAGAGGAAGCTTGAAAATAATAAAATAAAACATTCAAGAAGAAGAACTAAGTCATAAAGTTTTACACAACTGAAAATAAACTAAAAATTTGATTCTCTAACTGTGTCTAAAAGCCATCTATCCGATGAGTTGATGGGACAAGCCCCCAGCTGACTCTAAGTCTTTCTGAAAGAAATATAGCTGAAAACAAATAATCCCAGTCCTTGAAAGATGAGGACTCACCAATGATGTCGCTGAAAGCATCTGAGCGAGATCTGCTAACGGTGCTGAGGCTGAGAACTTGTAGCTGTATCATAAAATGATACATCATAAAAGGTATGCGTCAGTACTTTGAATGTACTGAGTAAGTGAGAGAAACCATAACACGAAGAATAAAACAATTGAACTGTAAAGACATGCAATGACCAACTGAAATACTAAAACTGAATAATCTGTGATATACTGAAATGGTCAAAATGACCCTGTCTAATGGTCAAAGACATGCCCTAAATATGAGATGCTAATATGAAGTACTGTACTAAACTGATTTGAACTGTGTAGTCTGAAGCTGTTCTAACTGAGTTAATCTTAGACTGAACTGAGCTGACTAGTGGGAGAGGCTACAACCGGCATATAACCATGTGAGCTAGACGTTGAGTCTGATATACACACCCCATCGATAGGACCTAATATACCTTGCCAAGCTATAAAGGCATGAACTATGAAAATCATTGTTTAGGCCATGAGGCCACTAAGATAACCTATGGTGGCGACGTAGTTCTAGGAACCTGGGTGCGCTAGAACCTGAGCCCTCTTGGTGCTAAGTTCTACTACCACTAGATAGTCCTAACTTGACTACTACTGCCAAGCAGATAGCTCGATATTGGGGACCAAGACTAAGTCAGGGATACTATATGGGAGTACCTTGAGAGTCTTATCGAACCAAATTTAGAAACTGGTGTTCTAAGACTGGTCAGAGTTGTTTATCTAGGAGCGTTGTAACCGTCTAAAGAACAAATTGAGGCTAAAGCTGGTGGTTCTAAGACTAGTGAAAGCAACTTATTTGGAAGCTTCGTAATAGTCTAAAGAACCACTAAAATCTGATAAATGATGTCTGAGTCTAAATACTGATAATTGGGAGGCATCACTGACACCTCCAAATTTAACTGTAGTCAAATTGATCAGCTGACATTTTCTGGAAAAAACTAAGTCTAATAATCTGACTAAGACTGGACATGTAAGTGTCTGACTAAAATTTCCACATACACTAATAATATGGGGATTTCAAATCTGCTAGAATCAAGATATATGGAAAGTAATCCAACACACAAGATCCTAAATTCTACTAAACTGGGAATTGGGCTAAATTATTCCACAAGATACAATTCTTGTAAAAGTCTAGGAATATGGAATAGTAAGCAATTAAAATCATGAGATATATACCACTTGAAATCATAACGAAATTAATCTGACAATTCTGCTATATTTCAAAACCACAGGGCTGAATTGATAGAGAAAACTAATAAAGGGTTTTAGGGACACAAGGGAAGAATTATTCCCTTGTTGAATTCCCACATACCTAGTGAAGAATTCCTGGAGAAAATTCCTTGAAAATCTTAGAAGAAATTGATTGCTCTAGCTCTAGCCCTAAGAGTTTCTATGTACTGAGTCTAAGTATCGAGAGAATGGGTGAGAGGAAAATGTCGATCACCCTTTTAACTCCCTCCTTGATGAGCCCAAAACGATGTAGTTTAGAGTCTAGGAGTTTATAAAATTACAAAAAAGCCCTTAAAATCTCATAGAAAATCACCCTACCTGTCCCAATGAGGAATTGGATGAGTCGTGCACATTGAGCACGATTCGTGGTCCAACTTGTGAAGTACTTTGCCCAAGAATCCACTGTTGTAACCACGAGAGACATAACGGGTTGTTAGTGGTGACCATGATTCCTAGTCACCTGTTGCCCTCAACACTGCTAGAAATCACTAGTGAGTCACCAATGATGACTGCCTCCAAACTGAACTAAATGATTGACCTGAATTAATGAGTCGCACTTAGATACATTGACATGAAAGAAACTAGGGCACATGAACTGAACATGAAACTAAATAGAGTTTCAGGGAGAAAATTGATACCTTAAACTGAAACTGAGCTGGAAGGGAATAAATGTGGGTATCTAACCATCATATCTGCTTCATCTTTCCACATAACTCCTTCAACAGGCTGATTTCTCCACAAGAATTTGACTGAAGCTACTTCTTTGTTCCTCAGCTTACGAACTTGACAGTCAAGGACCTGAACTGGGACCTCTTCGTAAGAGAGACTATCTTTCACTCCCACACTGTCTAGTGGCACAACTGAAGTTGGATCACTGATGCACTTCTTCAATAGTGACACATGGAACACTAGGTTCATAGATGATAACTCTGAAGGTAGTTCCAACTCATAGGCTGCTTTGCCAATTCGTCTCAGAATTTTGTAGGGTCCCACATACCTTGGACTGAGTTTTCCTTTATTCCCAAATCTCATCACCTCTTTTATGTGTGAAATTTTTTAGATAAACCCAATCGTCTACTGCAAACTCAAACTCTCTCCTCCTCACATCATCATAGGATTTCTGTCGGCTTTGGCATATTTTCGACCTTTTTTGGATGAGTTGTACCTTTTGTATAGATTCATGAACTGATTCTATCCCGATTAGAGTAGCTTCACCAACCTCAAACCACCTGATAGGAGATCTACACCTCCTACCATACAATGCCTCAAACGGGGCCATCTGAATACTGGAGTGGTAGCTATTGTTGTACGCAAACTCGATGAGAGGCAAGTGATCATCCCAACTGCCATCGCGCACGCTCTCAACATAACTTCCAAGGTCTAGATAGTCTACTCAGCTTGTCCATCTATCTTCGGGTGAAAAGCTGTGTTGAGCTTCACCTGGGTACCGAGTCCCTTCTAAAAAGATTTCCAAAAATGAGAGGTGCACTGGGTACCTCTATCTGAGATAATGGATAAGGGAATCCCATAAAGTCTAACCAACTCCAACATATAAAAGCCTAGCATAATCCTTGGCTGAATCTGTAGTTTTAACTAGGAGGAAGTGTGCTGACTTAGTCATCCAGTCTACTATCACCCAAATTAAGTCATATTGCCGTCAAGTCTGAGGTAGACATGTAATAAAATCCATATTTACTTCTTTCCACTTCCATGTGGGTATGTTGATATCCTGAGTCATACCTCCAGCTCTCTGGTGTTCTACTTTGACCTGCTGGCACATTAGGCACGTAGCTACAAATTCTGTGATGTCTCTCTTCATGCCGTTCCACTAGTAAATTTCTCATAAATTATGGTACATCTTAGTAGCACCTGGGTGGATGGAATATCTCAAACTATATGCTTCAGCTAGTATCTTTTGTCTCAAATCACCCACATTCAGTGTGTACAACCTGCCCTGGTAATGGAGTACACCATCTCCCTCGTGGGAGAAAGCCTCCACTTCTTTTCTGAGAACTACCTCCTTCTGTCTAAGTAGTATTGGATCTTCATCCTGCCTTGACTTAACTTCAATTACCAACAAAATTTGATCCACTCTGCACAACTACTCTGCCCTCAGCTGTATCAACCAACTGTACTCCCAATCGAGCTAACCTATGGATATCCTTTTCTAGTTCCTTTTGGCCCTGTTCAACATGAGCCACGCTTTCCATAGACACTCTGTTTAGGGCATCAACCACCATATTGGCTTTGCCTGAGTGATACAACACACTTATGTCATAGTCGTTCAGTAACTCCAACTATCTTCCCTAACGAAGATTTAGATCTTTCTGATTGAACACATACTGAAGGCTCTTCTGATCAATGAAAATATCCACACGAGCCTTGTACAGGTAGTTCCTGTTCGGGTGTTTGCTATAGGGGTTAAAAACCGACACGCAAGTGCACGTGGTCAAACAAGTAATAAAGTGGCTAAGTAAGCCAAGTATCGAACCAAGGAGACTCTGGATAAGTAAAAATTGCTCAAGTATACTATATTCTATCTTACTTCTATATATGCTGACAACAACGTAACCAAAAGTTAAATAATTTTTGTTTATAAATTATATACTAAAACTATTAACAAATATCTACTTTGAATTTAAACTATGGATATGAGCATGCCAAGGTTAAGAACAAGTAATGAATTTGATTATAATCCTAATTTGGTTAATCTTCTCTTCCTGTTGCTAGCCAAGAACATTAGCCTAGAGATTAAAACTCTCGTATTTAATCTCACTTAAGAATCATAAACCATCCGTCTACATTTCTGTGATCAAATGCAATTTATGACCTAGCAATACAATTCCGGTTCCTAAATTGACTAATATGGCTTTCAAGTATATTTCTATCAGGAAAGCACATCAAAACCCAATTTTCCCAAATCAAGTTAAGAACAATACCCTATTAATTCACAACTTTCCAATTTCGTGCTCTCTCGAGTGAAATCGGACTTTTTAGATGTACATTAATGTCGGCAACACACCAATGCAGTAGAAACAAGAATTAATAGAACAACATAGAAGAAGAAGATGAAAAACCATACAATTCAATAATCAAAATTCATCACCATTGTTCATAACCTCAGCAAGGAAGAGAATTAGCCACTCATTTGTGGATTAATCATCCTAAAACAAGTGTTAATCATACAAACAATTGATTGAAAGAAGAAAGAAAGAGAGAAAAACCCTTAGCTTTTTCGTCCCTCAACTGCCTGTAACCCACGTCCTTGCTCCACCAAGTCTGAAATTAATTAAAAATAAGCCTAAGTGTTATATTTATACTAGTGGGAAATTTTCCCGGAATAACAAGCAACGTGTCACGGAGGCCAACGCGGAGCACTGCCTCCGTTACACGGCATGGACGCGGACCCTCACTGGAAATCTGGGGTCCGGGAATAAAGCCTCAACGTGCCACGGCATGCAACGTGGTGGCTTGCCTCCGTGCCACGGAGCTGTCGCGAGGCTTCACTGGAAATTGACAAATTAATCACCCTCCAGGCAGTGTGCCTCCGCAATGGTAGCGTGGCACGGCTCCATCGCGGAGCACCTTTACATTGTGCAGTCCAATGTCTTTTTCGTGCTCGCATCCAAGTCCAACACCGATATTGTTCCAACATGCATTTTAGCCCCTCAAAATCATGTTTTACCTACAAAACAATGCTAATCATGTTGGTTAGTATAAATTCACATTTTATTACCAATTACATGAAAATGTATACACATTGCACAATAAACAAGGCGAAAATGATACGTTTGAGTATCACTTGGGCATATAAATCTGCCCAAGATCACTTACCCCACACTTAAATCCTTGTTCGTCCTCGAACAACACATACACAACTCATGCAAATTACATCCCAACCTTCGCCACTATGGTGCGACAATTTATGCTACGGTCATACCGATCATTCAATATTGTAAATCATCAAGAAAACATGCATGGTCTTACAATGCAACAACCTTTCATACATCAAGACTTACTAGACTTTAAGAATCGACCCTCGATATCGGCAAACTCATGCAAATCAGCTAATCAAGATATCCGACACGAACATCAATCTTTCATCAAGCATGTGCCCTCACAACTCAAGAGAATCTTCCCCCTTTTTGTTCATGTGACACACAAACATTCAAGTAGGGGCATGTAAAAATTAATTTCACTCTCTCTCCCAAAAGAATTCACATGCATCATGTCATGACCCATAGGCTTGCCCTTAGTGTATTACTCCACTAATATAAAGAAATGCAATGTAAGATCACGTAGGACTTTAATGGGTTGTAATGGAAGCTATGAAACTAGTACATATTGGATTAGCCAATAATAGCCACTAGCCTCATTAAGCGCCTTTTCAACACATTCCGATCAACTCATGTACATTGTTTCTCTCTTTTCTTTTTTTTCATCATCCCATTCATGCTGGTTTACTTTTGTATGGCCCATTTCACCAAACACACTTGACACAACAACAAAGGTTTTTCATGCACCGTCATTATCATTTAATTATAGCAAGTGCACCTTCCACCTTTTTCTTTTCTTTCCTCACTCTGCTTTTCTTTTTCTTTTCACCATTCTCACTCTTCGACACTTTGGGAAAAATTTTTTTGTTCTTCTTAAGCGCTTAAGAGTTTGGTATAGACTTTACGGCTAATGAAAAGAAAGAATTAAGCTCAGTTTATACAATTTTGGACAAAAGAAAGAAAGAATCGGCTAAAGGCTCAACGGGATGACTAGGGAATACAATCACATAAAAAGGTAGTGTATGACAAGAAAAAAAAAATAGAAACTCTTGGTTAAAACAAAGAAATGCCTACATCCTTTACAACACTACACCTCCTTCATTTCGTTTTGTACACACACCAGGCAAGTTCTAGACACTTCACAATAGCATGGAATAACAATACCTCACTTCACACTTCATGCACATGCTCGATTCAAGATGCATTCACAGACTTTTTAATTAGCCAATTACATGAATTCAGAATTTAAGCCTCAATCACACCGAATCGAATTTTACAGCCTAGGTAACTCAACATATTTACAAAATTGCATGCTTTCATCTGAATCACTTTTACATTTTGAATATCAGTTACAACACGCAACCAACATTTCACAACCATATAGTAACTACAGGTTCCGTGATGCAATCCACCAAAGAAAAAACTGAAAACAAATTAAAATCACTACTCCTACTGACTACATTTCCCTTAAGACGGTCGTCATCCATCCATCATAGGGAACGGTCACTAACTATGACGTCGGTTCAATGGGACTATTCTCGGTAAAAGAACCGAGAACAAACTCCGAGAAACCCAAAAATAAAATTTGAAAAAAAATTTCAAACATCGATCATTTCGGTGGACAAATATTTACAAAATTTTTAATATGTACAAAATATTTTCACAAAATTTTAAAAATATCGATCATTTCGATAGAGAAAAAAAATAAATTAGGAAAATATTTACAAAAAAATTTTTTCTACAGACTTAGCTGGCAAACCACAACATTTCACAACACACATCATCAATTACCACAAATATATACAGATACAAACCAGTTTGCACTTCACAAACACAGGGAAACATACGCATACATACAAAACAGAGGAAAGAACATACAAGAAAACCAGCCTAGCCCCAGCACCTAATTACTCCCCACCCCACACTTAAATCGAACACTGTCCCCAGTGTTCACAAAAATTAAAATCACAAAATTTTGGGTGGTGGAACTCCCTGATCAGTCGAAATATTCGACTTCTTCATCCGGTGCTGCTGCCTCATCGCCCATGTCTGAGTCACCTCCATCGTCGTCATCGGACTCCACATCGGAGTCCTCCCGACGTGTCTCCTCGTCCGTGGGGACATCATCGTCAGTGGGCTCTACAAAGGCTGGCCCCACTCGGCATAAAGCCCTGGCGTTTTCGCCAAATGGGTAATCCAGCTCCAGCTGCCATAGCTCCTCCTCCGTGGCTGGCCTCCCACCAATCCGAAGCATTTGCATACCAAACATCCGTGCCATGTACTGGTCGTCGCGAGCATGTCGGTCGCCAAGTGTCAGCACTAGCCCATGTGTGGTGTCGGGGGCCTTAGTTTTGGTCACATCAAGGGCCCTCCGCTCCAACTGCGGGATGTAGTCCAAAGCCTCTTCTTCGACGTCGACGCCCCGGAGAAAGGTGGTGATAAGTCCTCCGAACCCATACCTGTGGCCCTGGTGTAATCGGGCTCTCTTCATGGCGGATATGATGACCGCCCCAACATTAATCTCTAGCCCTTTCATCAGAGCATACACCAGGTAGACACGGTCCCGGGTCACATCAGTCATGTGCACCCCCGGGATTAAGCACGAACAGACTATCTTCAGCCATATTCTGGCCTCCCTGTTCATTTGAGAATACGGCAGAGTCTGGTGGTAACCCCTCTCCTTATGTCTGCTCCATCTGGCTGTGGATCGAGCCCCACACAATGTGCGTCTGATATCGGCATATGGTGGGGTGATGTTCAGCTGGCGGAGAACGTGGGCGTCTTTGTCCCTCGCTCCAATGATGGCATTCAATTGCTGGGGTTCCAGAGTGACAATCTTCCCTCTGATTTTTATTGTGTGGCTTCTGATTGTCGGGTTCCAATTTGCATAGAACTCCCGGACTAGATGAATGTTGCATTCCTTGGGCTCCTGAAATATGAAGTTGAGCCCAGCTACCTCGATCCTTTGCACTATGCGGGGGAACTCCTGTGCTAGTGGTTCCCGTGCAATATGCTCCTCGGGGAAGTATTTATTTTCCTTGTGTTTAGCGTACCACTTCTTCCCTTCATCGGTTACCCACCTCGTTCCGTATTGGCGGCGTTGGCCGCGTGGAACAGCTGGTGCAGCTGGGACTGCTGTGCCCAGTCTAAGTCATTTTCTCCCGGTGCCTGAAGTAGATGCACCTTTACCCTTATCCTGCCTACTTGCCATTGTACCTGTCAACACAAATAAACAAGCGCAATGTCAAGCTAAATGCATGTTAACTTCGGCTAAGGTCGGGTTAAGCTAAGTTCACCCCACACTTAGTCCTTAGCTACGTTTACGATACTACGGCGAGGATCACTTTATTTACACCAAGAAACAAACAACTATACACTTCATGCTTAGTGCGTTCGCAAAGAAAATTTCGACGGTATAACTTTTAGCGTACTACTCAGACTTCATACAGCTAATCCCAATCCTACCATCGCTAGCAATTCAACCATCACACTTAGCAAAGAAAACAACAAACAAAAACAACAACACAAATTCTATATACACATGAACCTATATAATCAACCAATTCGAACAATTTTCAACTTTTTCCCAAAACCCCGAGAATTCGTCGTCTATTACATTCAAACAATATTTACAACGACTTATCTCAATTCACAAGCACACCCCAACATATAATTCACAAATTTACCAAGTTACCCACTTTGATTTCAACAACCAAAGCCCTAGAATTGAATTTCACAATCAAATTCAAATCATTCATGCAATCGACAAGTTCAAACGCGTATTACAACATCCCGAACATTTATCAATCAAAGAATAACTCAATTTCATGCTAAATTTTGACTTAGGGTGATTTATCTCACCTCCCATGCTCAAATTCGACTAAAATCGACAAAAAACTTGAGAGAGAATAGGAAAACATACCTCGTAGTTGAAAAACCGAAGAAAATTCGATATTTTCTTTGCTTAATACCGTGGCACGTTGATGGGAGAGGGAAATATGGGTGTTTGGTCGCGGAGAAGTGAGAAAATGAGGGAAAAGGGAATAAAATCGGGGTTTAAAATGAAGGGAAACACGCGGGTCACCCAGCAACCCGGTGTGACCCGTCACAAAATATAGGGCAACGTGTCACGGAGTGCATCGCGGTGCACTGCCTCCGTGACACGGAGCCATCGCGATGGCTCACTGGAATTTTTTTAAAATTCTAGATTAAACCTCAACGTGTCACGGAGGGTAACGCGGAGGTCCTCCTCCGTGACACGGAGCCATCGCTCCAGCTCACTGTCTCTTCATTTTATTCATTTTTTCATACCTTGCCTTTTCCTTCACGATTCCGTGCACATTTTTCTCCGTTTGACCTGCCAATCACCTCACTAAACAAAATTGGTTAGATTAATAGATTTCACTACTAAAATAAAAAATACTAACTAAAACGAAAAATTTGTACTAAATCAAGAAAAAGAAAATTAAAATAAAATCTAATCACACTTTACAAAATAAAAGAAAAAAAAAATATTTTTCACGGGTTGCCTCCCGTGCAGCGCCTGGTTTACCGTCGCGGCTCGACGTCCCTTATGCTCAATTGTCCACTAGGGTGATGGACGATTTCTCACGATCATTGTCCTCCCCCAGTAGTGCTCACCCTTATCTGGTGGTCTTCCCATCAACTCTCGGGAATCATTCATTCAATTAGCATTCCCACGATCAATTACATTGATCACCGAGAGTTCTTCATTCACCATCGGGAGCTTGGGTGCTTTGTACACATCGAACACCTCTACCTTGTCATGTGCTCGCATTGTAAGTTGACACGCAGCCACGTCGATTAATGCTTTCCCGGTTGCCAAGAAAGGTCGTCCCAAAATAAATGGGACTTCAGCGTCTGGTTCAAAATCAAGAACAATAAAATCAACCGGAAAAATGAGGGATCCCACTTGCACAAGCACATCCTCAACAATGCCATACGGCCTAGCTAAGGATCTGTCTGCTAACTGCAAGATTACAGTTGTAGGTCTAGGACTCCCTAGACCCAACTTTCTGAATACCGAAGATGGCATCAGATTTATGCTCGCCCCTAAGTCACACAATCCACGAGCTCGGATACTCTGCCCAATAGTAAGCTGGATAGTAAAACTTCCAGGGTCATTTAGCTTCGTAGGCAGTCTATTTTGAATTCGGGAAGTGCATTCCTCCGTCAAAGCTACCGTGGCATACTCAGTCAAACGGCTTTTGTTGGCCACGATGTCTTTAATATATTTGGCATATTTTGGCACTCCCTGCAAGACATCAACAAGAGATATATTAACATGTACCTGTTTAAGCACCTCCATAAATTTCTTGAAACACGCCTCCTCTTTGTGTTTCTTGAGTGGTTGAGGGAACGGGGGTGGAGGTCTTTTTGATTCTGCTTCTTTGATTTTCCCCCTATCCGAACTTTGTTCTTCCTCAACATCTGCTGCTCCTGACTTTTGAGGTGGTCTCTCCGGTTCCACCTCCTTTAGCTGTAAACCACTCCTTGTGGTCACTGCGTTTACCTGCTTCGGATTTGGATCCGTGTCGCTAGGCAGTCCTCCTCTGGGCCTTGTGTTTTGGGAACTAGCAAATTGCCCAAATTGATACTTAAGAGCCTTGGTCGCTAATTGATTGTTTTTCACTTCGGCTTCCAATTTAACATAGTCAGCCTGCAATTGTGCCTGATTAGCGATCATGGTCTTGAACATTTCCTCAATGGTAGGTGATGGTGGTGGAGGAGGGGCATTGTGATTTCTGAATTGAGATTGGTAGTTCTGTTGCCCTCCTTGATTCCTGTGCATACCCTGACCCGAACTTTGGCCTTGTTGGTTGTTGCTACCCCACGAAAAATTTGGATGGTTCCTCCAATTTGAGTTGTAGCCGCTACGAAACTGCTGCTGATTTCTTTGTGCATTGCCCACAAAGTTAACCGAATCTGGGTTTGCTCCACAGCACTCAGCTGAGTTCTCACTGCTTCCACACACTTCACACCACATTTGCTGGACCGCATTGACTGAAGCTGAAGGCTGGTTCAAGTTCATGTTGCTGAAGTGGTTGTTCAACTGATTCTGCAAGGCAGCTATCTGTGCAGCGATAGCTGTAAATCCATCCACTTCAAGCACTCCTGCTGCTTTCCTTGCTCCACCTCGAGATGAATCAGCATTCCATTCTGGATTGCCCTGTGAAATCTGGTTGAGCAAAGTGTACAACTCCTCATAAGTCTTTTCCAGTGCTTGCCCTCCAGCTGCTGAGTCTAGCAAAATTTTAGTATGGGGTTCCAAACCCTCAATAAATGTGTGTACCAACACCTCATTGGACTGATGATGATGAGGACAGTCCCGCAACATGGATTTAAATCTTTCCCAGGCTTGATATAAATTTTCTCCCTCCCTGTATTTGAAACTTAGAATTTGACTTCTAAGTCTGTCTGTTTTACCAGAGGGAAAAAATATTATCAAGAACTTCCGTGCTAGATCATCCCACGTTGAGATAGAATTTGGTGGCTCATCTTTTAACCACCTCTTGGCTTCACCAAGTAATGAGAACGGAAATAGTGTGAGCCGAACATAATCAGGTGACACTCCAGCGGGTATATAAGTGTCACTTATCTCCAAAAAGTTCTGGAGATGTTGTTGTGGGTCTTCATGAGGGAGACCGGTAAATTGCCCGCTTGTGTGCAATAGTTGCACCATGTTCTGCTTAAGTTCAAATCTCCCTCCAGGCTCGGGTTTGCGGATACTTGAATGTACATTGTTGGCATGTGGGATTACCACCTCGGGAACCGGCCTTGCTGCTACTTCGTCGGGCACTAACACTGCCCTCACAACCGGTGAATTTTGTTGCTCCATAATAGTCTGTCTGAGCAACTGCAGCTTCTTTTGTAGAGCTTCTCTGCGTTTACTATGAAATTCACGTTCAGACTCTATATAAGATTCCACCAGCTCCTTGTCCTTTGCCAGTGTTCACAGAAATCAAGTCTGCAAAATACAGGCTAAGACCAAGTTGTCAACACTTAAGAAAATAAAATAAAAATACAGTAAATTTACACTTAACACAATTTCACCAATTGCCTAGTCTCCCCGGCAACGGCGCCAAAAACTTGTTCGGGTGTTTGCTATAGGGGTTAAAAACTGACACGCAAGTGCATGTGGTCAAACAAGTAATAAAGTGGCTAAGTAAGCCAAGTATCAAACCAAGGAGACTCTGGATAAGTAAAAATTGCTCAAGTATACTATATTCTATCTTACTTCTATATATGCTGACAACAACGTAACCAAAAGTTAAATAATTTTTGTTTATAAATTATATACTAAAACTATTAACAAATATCTACTTTGAATTTAAACTATGGATATGAGCATGCCAAGGTTAAGAACAAGTAATGAATTTGATTATAATCCTAATTTGGTTAATCTTCTCTTCCTGTTGCTAGCCAAGAACATTAGCCTAGAGATTAAAACTCTCGTATTTAATCTCACTTAAGAATCATAAACCATCCGTCTACATTTCTGTGATCAAATGCAATTTATGACCTAGCAATACAATTTCGGTTCCTAAATTGACTAATACGGCTTTCAAGTATATTTCTATCAGGAAAGCACATCAAAACCCAATTTTCCCAAATCAAGTTAAGAACAATACCCTATTAATTCACAACTTTCCAATTTCGTGCTCTCTCGAGTGAAATCGGACTTTTTAGATGTACATTAATGTCGGCCACACACCAATGCAGTAGAAACAAGAATTAATAGAACAACATAGAAGAAGAAGATGAAAAACCATACAATTCAATAATCAAAATTCATCACCATTGTTCATAACCTCAGCAAGGAAGAGAATTAGCCACTCATTTGTGGATTAATCATCCTAAAACAAGTGTTAATCATACAAACAATTGATTGAAAGAAGAAAGAAAGAGAGAAAAACCCTTAGCTTTTTCGTCCCTCAACTGCCTGTAACCCACGTCCTTGCTCCACCAAGTCTGAAATTAATTAAAAATAAGCCTAAGTGTTCTATTTATACTAGTGGGAATTTTTCCCGGAATAACAAGCAACGTGTCACGGAGGCCAACGCGGAGCACTGCCTCTGTTACACGGCGTGGACGCGGACCCTCACTGGAAATCTGGGGTCCGGGAATAAAGCCTCAATGTGGCACGGCATACAACGCGGTGGCTTACCTCCGTGCCACGGAGCTGTCACGAGGCTTCACTGGAAATTGACAAATTAATCACCCTCCAGGCAGTGTGCCTCCGCGATGGTAGCGTGGCACGGCTCCATCGTGGAACACCTTTACATTGTGCAGTCCAATGTCTTTTTCGTGCTCGCATCCAAGTCCAACTCCGATATTGTTCCAACATGCATTTTAGCTCCTCAAAATCATGTTTTACCTACAAAACAATGCTAATCATGTTGGTTAGTATAAATTCACATTTTATTACCAATTACATGAAAATGTATACACATTGCACAATAAACAAGGCGAAAATGATACGTTTGAGTATCACTTGGGCATATAAATCTGCCCAAGATCAGTTCCTCCATATTTTCAACGCAAACACCACCACTGCCAACTCCATGTCATGAGTTAGATAGTTCTTCTCATGAACCTTGAGGTGTCTGGAGGCATAAGCTATCACCTTATTACGCTACATCAGCACGTAACCAAGTCTAACTCTGGAAGCGTCACAATACACCACGCACTCATTTGTTCCTTCTGGTAAGGTCAAAACTGGAGTAGTAGTGAGCCGAGTCTTCAACTCTTGGAAACTCTTCTCACACGTTTCTGACCACTAAAATTTGACCTTTTTCTGAGTCGTCTTTGTTAGAGGAGATGAAATAGAGGAACAACCTTCCACAAATCGTCAGTAATAACTGGCTAGACCCAAGAAACTTCTGATTTCGGTTGGGGAGGTACGTTTGGGCCACTCTTTCACCACTGCTATCTTTTGAGGATCCACCTGAATACTCTCACCTAAGACCACATGACCAAGGAAAGTCACAGACTTCAACTAGAATTTGCATTTGCTGAACTTGGCGAACAACTGGCGATCTCTGAGTGTCTGAAGCAATATCATTAGGTGATTAGCATGTTCTTCCTCATTTCTATACTAGAATGTCATCAATGAACACAATGACGAATATGTCTTGATACTGCTAGAAGATTCTGTTCATTATGTCTATAAAAGTTGTAGGGGCATTAGTGAGTCCAAAGGACATAACCACGAACTTGTAGTGACCATACTGAGTTCTGAAGCTGTTTTCGGTATGTCACATTCTTTGACTCTTAGCTAATGATACCTCGACTTGGGATCTATCTTGGAGAAACAACTGGCTCACTGAAGTTGATCGAACAAGTCTTCAATCCTGGGCAGGGGATACTTATTCTTGATTGTAACCATGTTCAATTGATGGTAATCGATGCATATTCTGAGGGTACCGTCTTTCTTTTGCACGAATAATACTGGAGCACCCCAGGGAGAGATGCTGGGCCTGATAAAACCTTTATCAATAAGGTTCTTTAGCTACTCCTTCAACTCCTTAAGCTCAGTTGGAGACATTTTGTAAGGAGGGATGGAGATAGGATGAGTGTCTATAAGAATGTCTATGCCGATGTCTATTTCCCGCTCAAAAGGGATTCTGGGAAGATCTTCGGGAGACACGTCAGGGAACTCACTGACAACTAGAACTGACTAGATAGTTGGGGTCTCAGAGCTGGAATCTTTGACCCGAACTATATTATAAATACACCCTCTGAGAAAAAAGCTTTCTGCCATTAAGGTAGAAAATAAACCAACCCTTAGGCGCTGAACTACTGCCTGTCCACTCTAAAATTGGCTCATTAGGGAACTGAAACCTAATGACCCTAGTTCTGTAGTTGACTGAGGCATAACTAGATTGTAACCAATCCATGCCAAGAATGAGATCGAAATTGACCACATCTAACTTTACTAGATCAGCTGAATGACTTTATTCAATACTGAGACTGGGTAGTTTCTATACACCCGGCTGGCTCTAACTAACTCACCAACTGGGGTAGAGACAGAGAATGGTTCTGAGAGGAGTTCTAGACTGATATCATACTGGAAAGCTACATAGGGAGTCAGAAACGAAAGAGTAGCTCCTGGATCTAATAGGGCGGACACGTCTAGATGGAAAAGGCATAACATAACCGTAACCACGTTAGGTGAGCTCTCCTGATCCTAATGATAGGACAAAGAATAAATTTTTTTTGGCTCTGGCCATCATTTCTACCTGAAGTGTTGGCCAGCTGAGCTAGTCGGCCTACTGGAGCTACTAAAGCAGTGGATTGTGATCTTCACAACCCTGCGGATGGGAAATTTCTGAGCCGATGACCAAGCTATCCACACCCAAAACATCCCTCTCGACCTTGAAGAAATTCTCCTGGATAGTTCTTGCCACACTTAGGGCAAGATGGGTAGCTGTAGTGGTTGCTGGCACTATGACTCTAGGACTGTGAGCCAGATCCTCCACCCCTCCGATCCTTGTAGGACAGGAAAGTAGGGGCACTAGCTGAAGTGGGTGTTTAAGCCTTCTACTGTTGCTGCTGCTGTGGGCCGCTACTACCGCTAGATCTCTTGTGGCCAAAATCTAACTAGAAAGTTCTTGCCTATTTGTTCTCCCCACTCCAAATCCTTTACTTTTTCTACCTCAATCCGCTGGGCATGAACTATGATGCTAGAGAGATTGATATTCTTGATAAGCATTGCAGTCATGCACTCCTTGAGGACCATGTTCAATACTCCATTAACAAACTTCATCATGTGAGCCCTTAGCTCGGCTACCATCTCTGGAGCATATTTAGACTGTATTGTGAACTCCAGTGCATACTCTTCCACCGTCTGATTTCCCTGTTTCGAATTCATGAATTTAGCCACCTTAGCCTCCCTGAGCTCCCTAAGCTCCCTGGGGAAGAATTTAACTAGGAAGGCTGTAGTGAACTCCTCCCATTCCACTGGTTATGCTCCCACTGGTCTCCCCTCCTTCCAATGATCGTACCAGATTTGGGCTACCCCTTTCAGCTGGTAGGCAGACAAGTCAGCACTCTCCGAGGAGTTAACACCCATAATTCGAGTGATCTTCCTGATCTCTTCCACAAAATCTTGTGGGTCTCTCCTACCTTGGATCCATGGAAAGCTGGAGGGTTCATTCGGGTGAAGTATCGAACCCGGGCAGCTGCTACAGACCCATTATATTGACTGGAACCACCTGTTGGTTCACCTGATTAGTGACTGTCTGTGCGAGCAGCTGGATATCCTCTCTGAACACTGCGAAGGACATTGTGTCGTCATGAGGGGCTACTGGACTTGGTGGGGTAGGTCGGTGAGTGTTGCTGGCCCTTCTTCCGTTACCATGCCATGGAGGCATGATTTTCACTGAAACGAAACAGAGCACGAGTTAGGAGAACATTTCTAGGATTGAACTTCAATGCAAGATAAAGAGTATGAACAAAAGGGAGTTTTCCTAATAATGTACAGTAGCCTCCTCGTCACAAGTGTTGCGTGCTTCACACACATGAAAAGGACTCTACTCGATGTGGTTTTCGGACATCCTAGGATACTCTAAACCTAGTGCTCTGATATCAAGTTTGTCACGCCCCGAGTCTATTCCCTAGACGAGACACAGTACTTGGAGTCACAAGTAACCACAAGTCAACCCATTATTTATCATAACACTAGCATTCTGAGAAAAAACATAGCGGAAGCTTAAAAATAATAAAATAAAATATTTAAGAAGAAGAACTAGATCATAAAGTTTTAGACAACTAAAAACAAACTAAGAATCTGATTTTCTAACTGTGTCAGAAAGCCATCTATCTGATGAGTTGTTGGGACAAGCCCCCATCTAACTCTAAGTCTAACTGAAAGAAATATAGCTGGGAAGAAATAATCCTCGTCCTCGGAAGATGAGGACTCACCAATGATGCAACTGAAACCTTCTGAGCGAGATTTGCTAACGGTGCTGAGATTGAGAACCTGCAGTTGTATCATAAAATGATACAATATAAATGGTATGTGTCAGTACATTGAATGTACAGAGTAAGTGAGAGAAACCATAACATAGAGAATAAAACAACCGAACTGTAAAGACATGCAATGACCAACTGAAATACTGAAACTAAATAATCTGTGATATACTGAGATGGTCAAAATGACCCTGTCTGATGGTCAAAGACATGCCTTAAGTCTGAGATACTAATCTGAAGTACTGCACTTAACTAATCTAAACTGAGTAGTCTAAATATATTCTAACTGAGCTAATCTGAGAGTAAATTGAACTGACTAGTGGGAGAGGCTACAATTGATTCTTCGAACACGTATAGCACAACTTAGAAGGATAAAGAGGCATTTCATTGCACGACTTAGATCATGAAAGAAGGGAATATTTTCTAAACACGTCGTAGTCTCTTCTTCATAAGTGTGGCACGCTTCACACCATGAAAAAGACTCTACTTAATGTGGCATTTAGACACCCTGGGACACTTCATAACGTAAGGCTCTAATACCATATTTTTCATGACCCGAACATCGGACCAGATCGAGACACGGGACAAAAAACCCTGAGAGGCTCCAAGTCAACCCATGACATAAACATGAATTCTAACTCATTAAAATATAATGGAAGATCAACATAATTAACATAGCGGAAGTCTGAACATAACATAATATCTTAATACATTCATAAGTATGAAGAAGAATACATACTATGTCTGAATATGAATACATGCTATGTCTGAAAGCCTCTAGTACTGACGAGTAGATGGGACAAGACCCCAACTAAATCACTATCATCTGCAAACTGAAAATACAGAACATAACTAAAAAGAAAGGCCCTCAAAAGATGAGGACTCACCAACTTTGATCAGGAAGTACAAATGCTGGGAATCTGGCTAGCAGCGAGAACAAATCTGGATATCGGGGCTTGTATCATGAAATGATACAACATAGGGTATGCGGCCAGTACTCGAAACGTACCAAGTATGCAAGGTAAGTAAAATGGATAGTTATAACACATAAGAGTTCATAAGATTAGGACAACATGATCATAATGTAAAAGTCATAATGTAAACATAAGGACTCAAGGTTTTCAAAACATTCGTAAATCAGTCATAATCATAATCATAAGAGAAAAGCTTTATTAAACATGACTTGAGACAAAGTAACATAAACATAATCATGCATAAATTAAGAGGAACAATGGAAGATTCTTATAATCGACATGCCCCATATGAGCACACATGGAGCCCGACCTGTAAACCCCTAGTCGGGAGGGTGTTCATACCTTGCAAAGGGTACAACCATGAAAAGAGGCATGATATCACTCATGAAAGGCCCATTTGGGAAAAAAGGGACAGTCCCAAAGGAGGTCACATCATTGCTACGTTGGCGCGTAGTTCTGAGACTCGGGCTATACTTGGACCCCGGGTCTACTCGGTATTAAATACTACTCCCAAAATAGATATAGAGCTCATATTATAATTGGGAAAACATACATGAGATTAATGGGCTAGTTAAATCATAATAATCATAACCATGCTTGAAATACGTGACCTAGCCATGAAATAAGGCCCGTGAGTCGGTCATAATCATAAATCCATAAATCATAAAATTCATGCATACTTGTAAAACATGTATATACTTGATATTTCATAAATCCATAGTAAGTACTTGAGATAAATCATATCATAAGACATAAATTATAATTGGGCTAATTTAGATCAAGATCATAATGAAATCATAACTTGAATTTTCATAAAATATACATAAGTGGGCATAATTGGATTTAAATTTGAATTTATAAATTTATATTAAAAATAGTAATAAAATCTGTCCATAAATGATAAAACATGTTTTAATACATGAAAGGGTTTGACCCATCAATAGATCATAGAGAATTTCACAGGAATTGAAATAAACCTCATAGATCATGAAACTTGAATCTAGAATTTAAAATCCATGGAAATTTAGAAGAGTTTGGAGAATGAGAGTGAAAGAGACTCTCATTCATAGCCTCACATACCCGGGTAAGATGATTTTACTCTCTTCCTTGAATATCCAAAGGAAATTGAAGGAGAATTGATGGATTTTAGCCTTGATCACCCCTAAGAACCTTCTAGTCTTGCATGGATGGAAGGAGTGCTTTAGAATGAGCTAAACCCCTTAAAAAAATCCTAACTAAGCTTAAAATGACATAATTTAGGCCTTAGAAATTTAGGAATTACAGAAAAGCCCTTAATAAATTCGTAGAAAAATACACACTACTAGTCCCAATGAGAGACTAGACGAGTCGTGGTGTCACGACCCGAACATAGGCCCAGATCGATATATGGGAAAAGGAGCCCCGAGAGACTCGAAGTCGACCCATGGCATGAACATACATCTAACTCCATCAATATAAGTGGAATATTTATCATAATAAACATAGAGGAAGTCTAAAAATAACATAACATCAGAATACAACACAAGTATGAAGCTTAATAGAATCTATATCTGAAAAGCCTCTAATTTTGATGTATTGATGGGACAAGATCCCAACTAACTCTCTAAGTCTGAAACTGAAAATGTAAAGATAACTGGTAAGGGAATGGTCCTCAGGAGATGAGGACTCACCACTGAAGCTGGATGCTCACTCTGAAAACTGGCTAATGACGGGGCTGAGTCTAAAGACCGGGGCCTTTATCATAAAACAATAAAGCATAGAGTATGCGGTCAGTACGTGGAATGTAAAGAGTATGCAAGGTAAGTAAAATAGCTTAAGTAAAATCAATAAAACATGCATAATATAAAACATATTCAACATAAGAATCTCTAGTAGGGCTTGCATGCTATTTTCTGAAATAATGATCTAAACATAACTGAATATCATAACAGATTCGAATGACCCAAAGTTGCAAACTGATAATTATAAGTAAAACTGAACAGTGGGTCAAATAGCTTAAAGACATATATATATATATATATATATATATATATGTATGTATGTATGTATGTATGTACGTATGCATCATGAATGATAAACATGCATAATTGCAATCATGAGGAACAATGGGAGACTCATCATATAACAGACATTACCACGATAGAGCTTACGTGGTACTAACTATCACACTCAAGTGGGCAGAGCCGTCCAAAGCTTTGCCAGGGCTAAGGAAGACACCATGAAATCAATATCAAGCTGAATGGCTCTTGGGGAAGGGGAAAGCTCACAAAGGAGGTCCTAAATAATCTGATCATACCTACGTTGGCGCGTAGTTTTGAGGCATAGGGTTGACTAACCCTTAGCCTACTCGGTGTTAGATACTACTACCAAAAATATGCATATGCTCTCCATCGTTTTTTAACGAAGTTGACCATCGTCTAGTGAAGAAGATGAATAATCATATACATACATAATATAAAATCATAACATGAGGAGCCTTGGCTCAAACCATACCACAAGCTGAACATAATTGGGAGTCTCAACTCCAAAACCATATGGTAAGCTAATTGACATGAAATCATAAATCATAATTGAACATATGGGCTTGCCCAATACTTAAACATGCTTGAAAATACTTGATTCACTTGAAAACATGATCACAAACATGGGTAACTTGAAAACATACTTTTCTCATAAATATCTTATCATACTTGAACATACGTCACAGATCTCAACTTTCATGAACTTTCATGAATGGGCATCATAATTTATAAAACTTGAAAACATTATTTATAATTGAAAACATTGTAAAACTTGCCCATGAATCATAATTCAACAATAGAAAACATATTTAGATCATACCCATGGTAGAAACTTAGGAAATTCATGCATTGTGTTCAAACCCCGTAGAATCAACATGTAGATCTTCATGAATTAGAGAGGGATTGGGCATGGGTGTGAACAATTTCACCCATTCATAACCCTACATACCTGAGAAAATATGGTTCTACAACTTTTCTGATTTCCCAAGGAACAATTGCGGAAGAACATGGAAGAAATCAAGCTTGATCACGTGTCTAGACTCCTAAGCTTGCATGCATGAATTAGGAATAGCTTAGAATGAACTTACCCTTCTTAAAACACACTATTCATAGATTAAAACGATGTAGTTTAGTCCTTAGAATCATAGAAATTATGGAAAACCCCTTACTAAATTCGTAGAGAAAAACAGACTGCTAGTCCCAACGAGGGACTGGACGAGTCGTTGCCATGGACCACGACTTGTGGTCAGAATTCATTAAGAACACTTCCAACCTTTCATCTAAGGCTCATCATGGGGGACCAAACGAGTCGTTACTGGTGACCACCACTCGTGGTCACCTCTCATTACCTTCACTTCCTGAAGTTTCCCTTTCTTCAACCAATTTTGGCCATGGCTGACTCAACGAGTCATGGGGCTGACCATGACTCGTGCTCATGCCCCCGGTGACCCAAAAACCTGAATTTCCATCTTAAGTCAAAAACTTCACCAGGAGTCACTTAACGACTCGTGGTCATCCTATGACCTAGTGCAGAAAATCCTGTTTTTCTCCATTTCATCTCCGGGGTTTGATCTTTGGGCTCTCGGGGTATTACAATATCTCCTCCTTGGGAACATTCATCCTCAAATGTTGAAAATCACACAGAAAAAGCAGAGAAAGGCAGTCATCATACTTATATACTAAACATACAAGTTGAAAACTGATGGACTGAGTACCCCTCGAACTAAACTACCTGATTGAATTGAATCCATGAATCATACATACATACTTTGACATGAAAGAAACTAGGGCACATAAGCTGAACATGAAACTGAATAGAGTATTAAGGGAAAAACTGATACCTCAAGATAAGGCTGAGTTGGAAGGGAACAGATGTGGATATTCAGCCATTGTATCTTCTTTGACTTCCAGCATAGCTCCCTCAACATGCTGATTCCTCAATAAAACCTTGACTGATGCCACCTCTTTGTTCCTTAGCTTACGAACTTACCGATCCAGTAGCTCCATCAGAACCTCTTCGTAACTAAGGCTATCTTTCACACCAACACTGTCCATCGGAATAACTCAGGCTGATCACCCAAACACTTCTTTAAGACCGATACATGGAAAATGGGATGAACGGAAGCTAACTCTGAGGGTAACTGTAACTCATAGTCCACCTTGCCAACACGTCTCACAATCTGGTATGGGCCAACATTGTGGGGACTGAGTTTCCCTTTCTTTTCGAACCTCATCACTCCCTTCATAGGAGACACCTTCAGAAACACCCAATCATCAACTTCAAACTCAAGTTCTCTCCTTCCCACATCCCCATAGGACTTTTGGAGACTCTAAGTTGTTTGCAACCTTTCCCTTATGAGCTGAACTTTCTCCATAGCCTCATGGACTGAATCTAGTCCTATCATCACAGCTTCACCAACTTCAAACCAACCAATAGGTGATCTACATCTCCACCCATAGAGAGCCTCAAACGGAGCCATTTGAATGATGGAATGATAGTTGTTGTTATATGAAAACTCAATGAGAGGAAAATGATAATCTGAACTACCCTTTAAGTCAATCACACACGCTCTCAACATGTCCTCAAGAGTCTGAATAGTTCGCTCTGCCTGACCATCTGTTTGCGGATGAAACATTGTGCTAAGATTGACCTGAGTACCAAGTCCCTTTTGAAATGATCTCCAAAAACGGGAGGTAAACTGAGTACCTCTATCTGATATGATGAACAACGGCACTCCATTCAACCGAACTATCTCTTAAATGTATAGTTTGGCATAATCCTCTGCTGAATCAGTAGTTTTGACCAGTAGGAAATGAGCTGCTTTAGTCAACCTATCCATCACAACCCAAATGGAGTCATATTGTCAAAGAGTGTGAGGTAACCTTGTAATGAAATCCATGTTGATCTCTTCCCACTTCCATGTGGGAATGCTAATATCTTGGAGCACACCTTCAGGTCTTTGATGCTCAAACTTCACTTGCTGATAGTTTGGACACTTAGCCACAAATTCTGTGATATCCTTCATCATGCCATTCCACCAATAGACTTCCCGCAGGTCACGGTACATCTTGGTGGCACCTGGATGTATCAAATATCTGGAACCATGAGCCTCATGCAACATCCGCTCCCTTAAATCATCAACATCCAGAACACACAAGCGACCCTAATATCGAAGCACACCATCTCCCCCTTTTGAGAAGACCTCTACCTTCTGATTTTGAACAACTTCCTTCAGCTTTACCAAAATAGGGTCCTCGTCTTGTCTAGCTTTTATGTTAGTTACCAAGGATGATTCTGATCTGTTCTGAACAATAACACTCCCATTGGTCAAGTCCACCAAACGAAATCCCACCCGTGGAAGTCGATGCACATCCTTTACTAGCTCCTTCCTCCCCTTATCTACATGTGACAGACTCTCCATAGAGAGCCTACTAAGTTCATCTGCTACTATATAAGCCTTAACCGGAAGGTATAGGACATTCATATCATAATCCTTGAGTAGCTCCAACCACCTCCTTTGGCGTAGATTTAGATCCTTTTGGGTAAACACATATTGTAGGCTTTTGTGGTCCATAAACATATCCACATGGACCCATACAAATAGTGTCTCCAAATCATCAAGGCGAATACTACCACCACCAATTCGAGATGATGAGTCGGGTAATTCTTTTCATGAACATTCATCTTCCTAGAAGCATATGCTATAACCTTACCATGCTGAATCAGTACAAAACCAAGGCTGATACTCGAAGCATCACAATATATCCCAAACCCATTGGTACCCTCGAGTTGGGTTGACACAGGTGCTGAGGTGAGTTGAGTCTTCAACTCTTGGAAGCTCTTATCACAAGACTTCGACCATTGGAAAATCACTTTCTTTTGGGTCAATTTCGTCAATGGCACTGCAATAGATGAAAACGCCTCTACAAGCTAAGCCCAAGAAATTCCCGATATCCAAAGGATTCACCGGTCTAGGCCAACTTTTCACTGCCTCTATCTTTTGAGAGTCTACTTATACACCCTCACTTGACACCACATGACCCAATAGCACCATTGAGTTCAACCATAACTCACATTTGCTAAATTTAGCATATAATTGGCAGTCCTTAAAAGTCTGTAGCACCACCCTTAAATGAGCGACATGCTCTTCCTCGCTTCGAGAGTATATAAGGATGTATTCTATGGACACAATCACGAACATGTCCAAGTATTGCTTGAACACGCTATTCATCCAATCCATAAAAGCTGCAGGAGCATTCATTAGTCCAAAAGACATCACTACAAACTCATAAAGACCATATCGCATCCTGAAGGTTGTCTTCAGTATGTCACTCTCTTGAAACCTAAGTTGATGCTATCAGGATCTGAGGTATATCTTGGAAAAGCACTTAGCACCCTGAAGTAGTCAAAAAAACCATCAATTCTAGGGAGTGGATACCCGTTCTTAATGGTGACCTTGTTCAATTGCCGATAATCAATACACATACAAAGAGAACCATCTTTCTTTCTGAAAAAAGGACTGGTGCACCCCATGGGGATTTGCTCGGTCTGATGAAACCCTTGCCTAGAAGGTCCTTCAACTACTCCTTAACTCCTTTAGCTCGACTGGAGCCATTTTGTAAGAAGGAATAGATATAGGTTGTGTATTGGGAAGAAGGTCAATACCAAAACCGATTTCCCTCTTGGGAGAGATTCCCGGTAGATCATCTAGGAAAACTTCTGGATACTTACATACTACTGGAACTGACTGGATAGTTGGGGTCTCGAACTTAGAATCCTTAACCCTAACTAGATGGTACACATAACCCTTAGAAATCATCTTTCTGGCCTTAAGGTAGGAAATAAAACGACCTACATGCACAAATGAATTATCCTTTCTGTCACACCCCGCCTTGGGGGGGTATGACTGGCACCTGGTGCCCTACTAGGACCTGAACTGCTAGACTGCTAAGCCTGGGCACATCTGGTGCCTGGCTGGCTCTAACTCACATTTCTGAAAACAAAGGGCTATATAACGGCTGTAAACACAGCCCCTGGCCCATTGGCCTATAGCCTTCTGTACCTGTACTAACAGTTGACCAGAAACATACCAATATAGGGAAACCTATGCGGGCCGACAAGGCCACCATGTTGTCTAGTTATCTATAACTTAACCATAAAGTACTGATTAGCTACGTGACCGGCAAGGTCACCACTACTGTCGAACTATGGCCCCACACGGCCAACATAAAAGAAACACAAGAACTAACAGCTAAACAACTGCACGGCCTCACACGACCGGCTTATCCGACCACAGGGAAACATATACAGACTGCAAGCCTCTAGGAATAGTAATAGAAATGATCAGGACAGGGCCCCGACCTACCCGTACTGTACAACAAAAGAAAATGAAATACACCTCTGGAATTCAGTCTCCGGATGACAGGAGCTGAATATTCGATCGCTGACAGGAATCACGTGGCATCGCCTGCTCGTCTACGAGTACCTGCATGCAAGTAATGCAGCGCCCCACCGGGCGTCAGTACCGCTGGTACTGAGTATGTAAAACAATAACTGAAGGAAATATCTGAAAACAATAGTTTAACTGATGAAACTGAAGTAGGAAGAAACAGATTAACTGTCTGATAATGTAAGTCATACCTTCTCGCAATTATACTGGAAGGAGTAGGAGTCATACCTGGAGATGTATTGTTCTACTGCTGATCTACTCGTATCTAATGTAACATGGCATAACATAACATAACATAGCACACAAAAACCTTACCCGGCCCCCATAAGCCGGGAGGTACAACCAGCACAGAATCTATACCCCTAACCCGGTCATCCCATCTCCTATAAACCCTGTAAGCATCCTGCCGGTCCCCTGGGTATGCACTTGGGCTCGCTGAGCCCCTGACTATAACTGCATCTGAGTCTGGAGGACTCCTGAATCAACACCCGGGCGTATCCGCTCGACAGAGGTGTGTAAGGGCCGATCAAGGCACAAATATGGGGAAAAACTGGCATCCCATCTTCGTCCCCTGTGGGACGGCATGCCACTCTGTAGAGCGACATATCCTTGTCCTGTGGCAGATGAGTCGATACAGCTATCAACCCTGGGGCGGTCATGGATGCTAGGTAGTCCAACCCCAAACAATACAACGGTCTCAACTAGTAATACTATTTGCATGTCCCGCATACTGAAGCTAATAGTGGTAAAGTATTTGTATATACTGTATGCTGAGCTAGTGATAGTAATATGTATGTACTTAATACATGCTGAGGCTGGTAATAGTATATATGCATAAATATAATCTTCTGCCAGACTGTACTGGGGCTAATGCTGAACAAGATATAGTGTTTCTGCTGAAAACTATGCTGTATACTGAGTTTCTATAGTAACATGATTTACTATTCCTAACATGCTTTCTAACTCCATTTTAACTTATCATTCTCTTTCTGAGATGTCTTACAGTTATTACATTGCTTTACTGGGTTTCAACTGAATACGATGATATCCTAACATTCTGTACTACATCACATACTGAGCATGCTGTGCAGTTTCTACCACTTGTATTAGAATCTATATCGTGCTAGCAAGTTTCACGCAAGTTATAACTCGATGCTTCTAATATCGGACCAACATTCGTAATAAACATAACACATGACCTCTGAACATTCTACTGGCTTTTAAATTACTGTACTGTACCGAGATTACTTAACTTGCCGAGGGAACTAGCTTTACATACCTTATCCTCGAACTATCCGGCTGTCGGACGAGGCCCGGCCAGTACTTCAACTATTTCTCCCAACTGCATTCATAAATATGTCAATTAATACTAAATACAGCTTTATTTTAAAGAGCAACGTCACTTTCGATATAGTTTATAGTCTAAACTTAGGCTTGTCGAAAGACGGTCAAAAACTCGCTATTTTTCAGAGGTCCAGAAGGGAGAAATATTCACTTCACAGCTAGGAACACATAGACACTAGTTTAGAGCAATTCCACTTACCTTAGCTCGGTAGCTCGACGATTCGTCGGCCGTATTTCACGAAACTAAATCCGTAGGAATGCTCTCTGCTGCTAAATACCTCGGTATCTGAGGTTAATTTGAGTTTGGACAACGTTTAGCAGCGTATTCGGATGAAAATTATATTACCTCCTTCGTTCTTATCTTCTCTCTGCTGATTGCTCTCTGTTTCA
The DNA here is from genome assembly GCA_035772735.1 of Datura wrightii. Classification (NCBI taxonomy): domain Eukaryota; kingdom Viridiplantae; phylum Streptophyta; class Magnoliopsida; order Solanales; family Solanaceae; genus Datura; species Datura wrightii. Next base: position 101,129,113 of record JASDFA010000027.1, on the reverse strand, counting down.
CTGCAAATTATAAGTTTTTACTAATTTAAAACCGAAGTGGGGCTTTATATACTTGGGCCTGGACAAGGCCAATGTGTCACGGAGCCAATGCGGAGGCTCCTCCTCCGTGACACGCTGCAATCGCGGAGGGGCTCTATCTCGGCTCCTTCCGCGATGGTTCGACAGGTTTCTCATCCGATCTTTTCCCGGGCCTTTCTCTAGCACGTATGGCCTTCAAATATGCTTAATCAATGTGCGAATAGGTCATCTAGGTGCCGGGAATTCTACGGGGTATAACATTCTCCCCCCCTTAAGAACATTCGTCCTCGAATGTACACTGCTATCTTGAGGACTACTTAACTTACTTTCTAGAAAAATTTCGGCAGGGTTTCCCCTGTAATATGGACTATAGCAAAAACCTGAAATACAGAAAAGTCCAACACAGGTACTGCACGCAATATTTTAAGATCCACTGGATAACTAAGTATCAATCTTTCTCATTCACACACATACAACTATAAGGTACTGCATAAATAATAAGACGGACTTACCTGTCGCCTGACTAGGCCTGAAATAGGTGAGGGTATCTGGCTTTCATATCTTCTTCAGCTTCCCACGTCATTTCCTCACGGTTCCTGTTACGCCACAATACTTTGACAGACGCAACATCTTTAGTCCTCAACCTGCGAATCTGTCTGTCTAAGATAGCTACGGGAACCTCTTCATATGCTAGCTCTTCTGTGACCTGGACATCTTGAACTAGAACTACTATAGAAGGGTCCCCTACGAACTTCCTTAACATAGAGACATGGAATACTGGGTGAACAGATGCTAACTCCGGAGGCAAGTTCAATTCGTATGCAACTCAGCCTATTCTTCGCCGAATCTGATATGGCCCAATGAATCTCGGGCTAAGCTTGCCTTTCTTGCCAAATCTCATCACCCCTTTCATTGGAGACACCTTCAGATATACCAGTCATTTACCACAAATTCTAAATTTCTTCGCCGCATATCTGCATAAGACTTCTGGCGGCTCTGAGCAGTCAGTAAACGTTCTCGGATGAGCTTTATCTTTTCCTCTGACTGTCGAACAATGTCTGGGCCAACCAATGCTGATTCCCCCACTTCAAACCAGCCCACCGGCGATCTACATTTTCGCCCGTATAATGCTTCGAAAGGCGCCATCTGGATAGTTGAATGGTAACTGTTATTATAAGCAAATTCAATCAACGAAAGATGCTCATCCCAGCTACCCCCAAAATCTAGTACACATGCTCGCAACATATCTTCGAGCGTTTGGATAGTCCGCTCAGCCTGCCCATCTGTTTGAGGGTGGAATGCTGTGCTCAAATTGATCTGCGTTCCCAAACCCTTCTGGAACGACTGCCAAAATCTAGCTGTGAACTGAGCTCCCCTATCTGAAATAATGGATACCGGCACTCCATGCAATCTAACTATTTCTCTGATGTATAATTCGGCATAATCCTCAGCCGAGAAGGTAGCCCTCACTGGTAGGAAATGGGCTGATTTTGTCAGCCTGTCAACTATTACCCAAATGGAATCATTTCTGCGTCTGGTACGGGGTAACCCTGTTACAAAATCCATATTTATCGTTTCCCATTTCCACGTAGGCACCGTTATTTCTTGCGTCAAACCGCCCGGTTTCTGGTGCTCTGCTTTCACCTGCTGACATTTAGAACATCTAGATACAAATTCAGCTATCTCAGTTTTCATACCTGGCCACCAGTAAATGTCTCTGATGTCATGGTACATTTTCGTCGCTCCTGGATGGAGGGAATAGCGAGCGTAATGTACCTCATGCATGATCCGCCCACGAAGCCCTGAAACATTTGGGACACAGAGGCGGCCCTTGCAGCGTAGCACATTATCCTCCGTCATTTGGAAATCTGACTCCTTACCTTTCTGAATTCTATCTCTGAGCTGGACTAAATCAGGGTCCTCGTACTGTCGTTCTTTTACCTCTGTAACTAATGATGACACAGCAGAATTCTGTATTACCGCTCCATTATTTTCTGTTTCTATTACTCGAACGGCTAACCCAGCTAACTGATAAATTTCTTTGGCTAGCTCCTGCTTCTCAGGTCGCAAATACGCCAAGCTCCCCATTGACTTACGGCTCAGGGCATCCGCCACTACATTAGCCTTTCCGGGGTGGTATAGAATATTCACATCATAATCTTTCAACAATTCTAACCAGCGACGCTGCCGCAGATTTAACTCTCTCTGTGTAAAAATATACTACAAACTTTTATGATCTGTAAAGATGTCTACATGGACGCCATACAGATAATGCCTCCAAATTTTTGGGGCGTGGATCACTGCGGCTAATTCCAGCTCATGGGTCGGATAGTTCTTTTCGTGTTTCCTCAGCTGTCTAGAAGCGTATGCTATCACTCTACCATGCTGCATCAACACACAACCTAATCCGACACCTGACGCGTCACAATAGACCGAATAACCTTCTGTGCCTTCCGGCAATGCTAATACTGGGGCGGAGGTTAATCTGTCTTTCAGTTCCTGGAAGCTCTGCTCGCATGCCTCTGTCCACTGAAATTTTTCTGCTTTCTATGTTAGCTTAGTCAGAGGTGCTGCTATAGTGGAGAATCCTTCAACAAATCTCCGATAATATCCTGCTAAACCCAGGAAACTGCAAACCTCGGTCGGAGCGGTGGGTCTAGGCCATGACTTAACTGCTTCTATTTTCTGTTTGTCAACTTGTATACCAGCATCTGAGACGATATGCCCTAAAAAGGCCACTGAGTTAAGCCAGAATTCACACTTAGAAAATTTAGCATACAACTGGCGGTCCCTGAGGATCTGGAGCACTGTCCGCAAGTGAGTCCGGTGATCTGCTTCAGAGCGAGAGTACACCAGAATGTCATCAATGAATACTATCATGAACAAATCCAGAAAAGGTCTAAAATACTGTTCATCAGGTCCATGAAGACTGCCGGGGCATTCGTTAACCCGAAGGACATGACTAGAAATTCAAAATGTCCATATCGGATCCTGAACGCCGTCTTAGGAATATCTCTCTCACGTACACGGACCTGGTGATATCCGGACTGCAAGTCAATCTTAGAAAAGTATCTGGCTCCCTGCAACTTATCAAATAAGTCATCAATTCTGGGAAGCGGGTACTTGTTCTTTACTGTAACTTTGTTTAATTGCCGATAATCTATGCACATTCGGAGCGAGCCATCTTTCTTCCTCACAAATAAGACTGGCGCACCCCACGGTGAAGTACTCGGCCTGATAAAACCTTTATCCAATAAATCTTTCAACTGCTCTTTTAATTCTCTGAGTTCTTCAGGAGCCATGCGATAAGGATGAATCGATATCGGCTGGGTGCCTGGTAATAAATCATTAGCGAAGTCTATTTCCCTTTCTGGGGGAATACAAGGTAACTCATCAGGAAACACATCAGGGAATTCATTCACCACTGGAACCGACTGGAGTGTCGGAGATTCTGCTTGGACATCCTGAATTCTGACCAAATGGTAAATACATCCCTTAGATATCAATTTCCTCGCTTGAAGGTAGGGAATAAACCTACCTTTTGGCATAGCGGTGCTGCCCTTCCACTCCCGCACTGCTTCTCCTGGGAAGTGGAATCAGACCATCTTGGTCCAACATTCAACGTTGGCAAAGCACGGTACTAACCAATCCATACCCATTATGGCATCGAAGTCTATCATTTCTAACTCGACCAGATCTACTGTGGTCTGACGGTCAGCAACCTCTACTGTACACCCGCGGTACATTCGGCTAGCTGTGATAGAGTCACCGACGGGCGTAGATACTGAAAAGGGCTGCTGCAATAATTCTGGTGTAAGACTAAACTTTCGTGCCACAAATGGAGTAATGTAGGACAAAGTAGACCCCGAATCAATCAACACATAAGCAGGGTGTGAGCAGATAGTTAGCATACCTGTCACAACATCAGGTGACGCTTTTGAATCTTGCCTCCCTGGTAAGGCATATGTGCGGCTTGGACCCGCACCTGTACTGGAGGTCTCTGATCTGCCCCGACCCCTACCTGCTGAAACTGAGGGCCTGCGCCCTGCCGAAGATGCTGTGGCTCGTGACCCTGCAGATGCCCTATCCTATCTATCCCGGTCCTCTCGACCTCTGGCTGGGCAATCTTTCATCAAATGGCCTTCTTGGCCACAAATATAACACGCAGTGGAGCCATATCTGCATGCTCCAGGATGACGTCGACTGCATATAGGGCAAAGTGGTAGGGTATACCTACTCTGCTCCGCCCTCCTCTGTAATGGTGAATCTTCTGATAACGGGCAAAAATATATGCCCGAGATACTCTTTATTACTTCAATTAGTCTTGTTTATCTAAGTTATCGTATACATTTTCATGTAATTTTAGACAAAATAAATATATGTGCTAACCAACATGATTAGCCTTTGTTTTGTAGGTTTTGATGATGTTTGAGTAACTAATCCATGAGTTGGTGAAGTAGAAGCTTGGAAACGGAATTAACACGCGAACGTCGGCAAGGAAGAGGCACAAAACAGCCCACCGACGCGTCGACAAGGTGCCACGGCAGGCAGGCCGCTCAAAAAAGCCCACCTGTGCGTTGGCAACGTGCCACGGCAGGTGGACTCCGCGACCATGGGGCTACAACGCGCTGCCCAGGCAGCGTGACACGTTGCCAACGCGGCAAGCTGCTGCCTGGGCCGATTTCGGGTGATTTTCCAGAGAGCCTCCGCGTTCGTAGCGTTTCACGGAGGTCGTACTCCGCGATGCACTCCGTGACACGTTGCTTGTTAATCCGGGAAAGATTCCTACTAATATAAATAGCACACTTAGGTTTATTTTTCATAAGGAAGACTTGGTGGAGCAAGGACGTGGGTTAGGAGCCGTTGAGGGACGAAAAAGCTAAGAGTTTTTCTCTCTTTCTTTCTTCTTTCAATCAATTGTACGTATGATTTACACTCATTTGAGGATGATCAATCCACAAATGAGTGGCTAATTCTCTTCCTTGCTAAGGTTTTGAACATGTGTAGTGAATTGTGATTGTGAATTATATGGTTTTCCATCTTCTTCTTTCGTGTTGTTCTATTAATTCTTGTTTTTACTGCATTAGTGTGTGGCCAACATTAATGTACATCCAAAAAGTCCAATTTCACTCGAGAGAGCAAAAAATTGGAAAGTTGTGAATTAATAGGGTATTGTTCTTAACTTGATTTGGGAAAACTGGGTTTTGATGTGCTTTCCTGATAGAAATATACTTGAAAGCCGTATTAGTCAATTTAGGAACCGGAATTGTATTGCTAGGTCATAAATTGCATTTGATCACAGAAATGTAGACGAATGGTTTATGATTCTAAAGTGAGATTAAATACGAGAGTTTTAATCTCTAGGCTAATGTTCTTGGCTAGCAACATGAAGAGACGAATAACCGAATTATGATTGCTATCGAATTCATTACTTGTTCTTAACCTTGGCATGCTCATATCCATAGTTTCAATTCAACGTAGATATTTGTTAATAGTTTTAGTATATAGTTTATAAACAAAAATTATTTAACTTTTGGTTGCGTTGTTGTCAGCATAATTAGAAGTAAACTAGAATATAGTATACTTAAGCAATTTTACTTATCCAGAGTCTCCTTGGATCGATACTTGGCTTACTTAGCCACTTTATTACTTATTCGACCACGTGCACTTGCGTGTCGGTTTTTAACCCCTACCAAAGCACCGAGCAAGTTTTTGGCGCCGTTGCCGAGGAGGCTAGGCGATTTGTGAAATTGTGTTAAGTATAAATTTACTATATTTTTGTTTTATTTTCTTAAGTGTTGACAACTTGGTTTTAGTATTTGTTTCAATTCTTTGTGCATTTTAATTTTTCTCTCTTTTGGATACCCTTATTGACATGACGTCTTGGAATATAAATGGCGGATACGCATATTTCAGCGAATCTTGCATGAATTACGGAGGACCCCACTTGTGGCAAAACTGTAACATGTGCAATATATGTGGGTGTCAATATGGCCATTGGGGTGATTGTCCAAAGGCCTATTCCTCTCCCCCAAGCCCCCGCTATGATCATTCTATTGTTTTTGCTGAGTATAGGCATGTTGAAAATGAGGACTTGGGACACCAAGTTCAAATAGAGGACATGATGAAACAACTCCTGGAGCAATCAGAAGCAATGAAGGAGTCGGTGGCAGAATTAATAATTCAGCAAAAGGAGAATGCCGAGGCTGTAAGCAGGATGAGCGTCAAACTCACGGAGATGTGTGCTGAGGCTAAAACTTATGATAATTTGCGGGTGACAGTTTTAGCCGATATTCAAGAGGAACTACAAGAGGAATACAAGGGTGATTTTTTGGATGAAGCCCAACAATTAGAATCTCTTGAGTGTCCCTGTGATTGGCTCATATCTATAGAAAATCCATTCATGAAAGAAGAGAAAGAATATCCCCCATTTGACATCAATGGAGAGATAGATGACAATGTCGAGAAGGTGTATACAAGTAAGGAGGTCAAGCACAATGCAGTTTCAGAGTTGAGGTGTATTGGACCACACTCTACGCATTTTTCAACATTAAATTTGGTTGACAACATAGAAATAGAGTCTTCCAAGTTTGTAGAGAAATGTCTAGAGGAGGACCAAGCCCCGTATATTTTGAAATTCACTAATTCGGAGAGACAAAATGACTTCGCTTACTTAAGGACCAATAAATGCAAAAGGCAACATCTACTGTTTGGTCCTTACAATTTTTCACCACCACCCCTGGAGCATAAGAGGAAATTGGAGAAGAAATTAGGGGTGAGATTCATATCTTCAAGGTGGAGGAAAAAGTGGTGAAACTTGGTACGTCGTGCCGCGACGTAAAATTAGGCGCTGCTTGGGAGGCAACCCAAGGGTACCACAGGTACCATTTTAATTTCTTGCAATTGAGTTGATTTTTGTTTATTTTCATCTTGTGTTGTTTTGGTGGAAAGTTAAGCGCAGCTGGAGGGGAAGTCTGAGTACCCGTGGAGGAGGAAGGTAACAAGCATGGAAGAGAAAAAGTGTGGGGTTGAACACCCACTTGTGCAAAGTCGAAGAAACGCATGTTGTTAGCTAAACCTAAAGGCCTCAGGGAGTATTTCTCACCCTTTGTAAATTTTAATTTGATGCTATGAGGACATAGCATGATTTAAGTGTGGGGTGAGGGAAATTTCAAGGGAAATTTCAAAATTTTCTGTGCTTAACGATTTTGGTGAATGTAATGCTTGTGCAAAAGTTGGTGAGAAATTTGAAAATTTTGAAAAATTTTTGTGAATTAAGCATGACTTCATCACCCGTTGGTTTTTCTTTTCGGTTCTTTTCCGACGGGGGGTCTTTGAACCGAAGAATAAAAAAAAAATTTCTTTGTCTGTATATAGTGTTTTTAGTCATAGTTAGGGACTGTTTCCGACGATGGATGGATGACGACCGTCTTGAGGAAAATTAGTCGATAGGTTTTGGGTTTTGAAACCATAACTAATTGGTGCTGGATGTTCTTGTTATGTGCTATAAATGTTTGTAAGATGCAAGTATGTTCAGCATGAAGCATGCAAGTGTATAACTTTGTTTGAGACACTTAGGCTCTTGAATTTGACTCAATATGATTGAAGCTTAATTCTGAATTCTTGTGATTAGCTGAGTAAGAGTCTACTGATTATGTCTTGATTTGAGCATGTGCCATGAGTGTAAGGTTTTTGAGTATTCCGTGCTATTGTGGATTGTCTAGAACTTGCCTGGTGTGTTTATAAAACGAAATGAAGGATGTGAATTGTAGGAGATGATTTAGGCATTTCTTTGAATGAACCAAACTTTTATCCCTCATTATACCTACCTTGAAAAATTAATCCTAGTTAACCCCATTGAGCCTTGAGCCTATTCTTTGACAGCTGCAACATAAGCTTAATCCTTTTTCTTTCATTAGCCTTGAATTTGATCCAAAACTCCGAAGCGCTTAAAGAAAAAAAATCCGAAAGGGTAAAGGAGTGAGCAGAATGGAAAAGAAGGAAAAATAGAAAGTTGTAAATAGTTGAGAAAAGGAAAAAGGTGCATTTGTGTGAAAATGGTTGGTTATTAGTAGGGAGTAAGAAAAGGAATGAATGAAACATATTGCTTAAGTACTCCTTACTAATAAGCTAAAAGTGTCGAAAGAAATGGGGGAACAAAAGAGGAAAAAGAAAACTAAAAGGAGAAAAAAGGTGAAGTGAGGGAAGGGAAGTTTGTAATGAAGGCGTGATGTATTAAAAGCGCTTAGGAAAGATAGTCACTATTACTGATCATAATAGTACTTACCCGCACCTGAGTTACATTACAACCTAAAAAGTCCTACTTGATCTTACATTCATACATCCTTATATTAGTGGAATAAAACACTAAGGGCAAGCTTATGGGTCACTACATGATGCATGTGAATTCTTTGTGAGAGTGAGCGTATTTCTATTCATGTACCCACACATGTTGTGATGTAAAAAATTATTTTTGCGTGTAATTGGGTAACTCTCTTTCCGTGAGGGGCACATGTTGAAAGAAGGATATATTTCATGTGGGATCTCTTAATCAGATGATTTGCATGAGTTTGCTAAAATTGAGAGTCGATTCTTGAGGTTAAGAAGTCTTAACATGGTTGTACTTCATTTCAATGATCAAATCAGGCATGCTCTATTTTTAGCTTGTATCTTACGTAATCATTATAGCCGTAACCTAAATTATCTTGCTAAATTAGTTATGTAGGAGTCTCCATTTGCATGATATGTAAAAGGTTGTTCGAGGACGAACAAGGCTTTAAGTGTGGGGTTGTGATAACGGGCAAAAATATATGCCCGAGATACTCTTTATTACATCAATTAGTCTTGTTTATCTAAGTTATCGTATACATTTTCATGTAATTTTAGATAAAATAAAGATATGTGCTAACCAACATGATTAGCCTTTGTTTTGTAGGTTTTGATGATGTTTGAGTAACTAATCCATGAGTTGGTGAAGTAGAAGCTTGGAAACGGAATTAACACGTGAACGTCGGCAAGGAAGAGGCACAAAACAACCCACCGGCGCGTCGACAAGGTGCCACGGCAGGCAGGCCGCTCAAAACAGCCCACCTGTGCGTTGGCAACGTGCCACGGCAGGTGGACTCCGTGACCATGGGGCTACAACGCGCTGCCCAGGCAGCGTGACACGTTGCCAACGTGGCAAGGTGCTGCCTGGGCAGATTTCGGGTGATTTTCCAGAGAGCCTCCGCGTTCGTAGTGTGTCACGGAGGCCGTGCTCCGCGATGCACTCCGTGACACGTTGCTTGTTAATCCGGGAAAGATTCCTACTAATATAAATAGCACACTTAGGTTTATTTTTCATAAGGAAGACTTGGTGGAGCAAGGACGTGGGTTAGGAGCCGTTGAGGGACGAAAAAGCTAAGAGTTTTTCTCTCTTTCTTTCTTCTTTCAATCAATTGTACGTATGATTTACACTCATTTGAGGATGATCAATCCACAAATGAGTGGCTAATTCTCTTTCTTGCTAAGGTCTTGAACATGTGTAGTGAATTTTGATTGTGAATTATATGGTTTTCCATCTTCTTCTTTCGTGTTGTTCTATTAATTCTTGTTTTTACTGCATTAGTGTGTGGCCAACATTAATGTACATCTAAAAAGTCCAATTTCACTCGAGAGAGCAAGAAATTGGAAAGTTGTGAATTAATAGGGTATTGTTCTTAACTTGATTTGGGAAAACTGGGTTTTGATGTGCTTTCCTGATAGAAATATACTTGAAAGCCGTATTAGTCAATTTAGGAACCGGAATTGTATTGCTAGGTCATAAATTGCAATTGATCACAGAAATGTAGACGAATGGTTTATGATTCTAAAGTGAGATTAAATACGAGAGTTTTAATCTCTAGGCTAATGTTCTTGGCTAGCAACATGAAGAGACGAATAACCGAATTATGATTGCTATCGAATTCATTACTTGTTCTTAACCTTGGCATGCTCATATCCATAGTTTCAATTCAACGTAGATATTTGTTAATAGTTTTAGTATATAGTTTATAAACAAAAATTATTTAACTTTTGGTTGCGTTGTTGTCAGCATAATTAGAAGTAAACTAGAATATAGTATACTTAAGCAATTTTACTTATCCAGAGTCTTCTTGGATCGATACTTGGCTTACTTAGCCACTTTATTACTTGTTCGACCACGTGCACTTGCGTGTCGGTTTTTAACCCCTACCAAAGCACCGATCATCTGCCATCTGCGAGCCTCTACCAGTCTCTGACTGCCCCCTGCGGCTGAATCTACCCCCCTACGACTGTAGCGGAGGTGGGGGCCTGGGCGGCCTATCTAACAATCGTGGCCTGGGTCCTCCCCGGGCCTCCCTCTGTAACTCAACTGGCCTGTCCCGGCGACGCTGCTCCTGATTGACCCTTCTGATCTCCCAATGTCGCTGTCTGATGCCCTCAATATTCTGGGCAAATGCTTGAACTCGAGCAATGTCCATGTCCTCTCGCAGTGTGGCCGTAATGCAAGTCTCAACATATTCTGGATTCAACCCCATAATAAAGCGGTGTACTCTGGATGCCATGGTATCAACAAAGGCCGGTGCATACCGGGCTAAAGAATCAAACCGCAAGGAATATTCCCGAACACTCATGGCCCCCTGCTCTAGATGCAGGAACTGGTCTACCCGAGCCTGTCGAATCTCCCACGGCAAATAGTGATCCAGAAAAGCTCCTGAAAAACTGGACCAGGTGGGAGGGGAAACATCTCCCCCTCCGGACCTTTCCCAGCTTTCATACCATAACACGGCGATGTCCCGTAATCGAAATGCTGCCAACTCAACTGATTCTGTAGGCGTGGCATGCATAACCCTGAAGATTCTCTGCATTTGATCCAGAAAATCCTGAGGGTCCTCTGTCCGGTCCGAACCTGTAAACTGTGGGGGATTCAGAGCTAAGAACTCTCGGACCCTCGAACTACCAGGCCCTCCTGATGACTCCACAACTGTAGACGGCATTGGCTGACGCTGAGCAGCCATCATTTGTGCTAACATAACTACAGCACTCCTAACCTCCTAGTCGGAAGGTGTCGGTATAGGGACTGCTGAAGGTAGTGTCGCCCCAGGCGGCTCCTGATGTGGTGGAGACTGCTGAGAAGGCTGGGACGATACCTCTGTAGTGCCCTCTGATCGGGCTGTTTCTAAACGAGGGTGAGGCATCCTGCTGGTGCCTTCCCCTGCTGCAATATCCAAGCTCCGGCCTGTGATAGGATATCGCTGGTCTGACATTATCTGTAACCAAAGAATATAGTAAGCTTTTAGGGACTCAACCCTATATTGTACCGCTCTACAGCACGACTGAATTAAGAATAAAAACCAACCATCCTATCATGCCTTGCAGCCTCCTACCCATAGTATGTGGTGCACAACACATCCATGGACAGGACTCTACTTAGCACGGCTTGCAGACTCCCTGGGATACGACCTGCTCTGATACCAAGTTTGTCACACCCCGCCTTGGGGGGCTATGACTGGCACCTAGTGCCCTACTAGGACCTGAACTGCTAGACTGTTAAGCCTGGGCACATCTAGTGCCTGGCTGGCTCTAACTCACATTTCTGGAAACAAAGGGCTATATAATGGCTGTAAACACAGCCCCCGACCCATTGGCCTATAGCCTTCTGTACCTGTACTAACAGCTGACCAGAAACATACCAATATAGGGAAACCTATGCGGGCCGACAAGGCCACCATGCTGTCTAGTTATCTATAACTTAACCATGAAGTACTGATTAGCTACGTGACCGGCAAGGTCACCACTACTGTCGAACTATGGCCCCACACGGCCAACATAAAAGAAACACAAGAACTAACAGCTAAACAACTGCACGGCCTCACACGACCAGCCCCCATAAGCCGGGAGATACAACCAGCACAGAATCTATACCCCTACCCCGGTCATCCCATCTCCTATAAACCCTGTCAGCATCCTGCCGGTCCCCTGGGTATGCACTTGGGCTCGCTGAGCCCCTGACTATAACTGCATCTGAGTCTGGAGGACTCCTGAATCAACACCCGGGCGTATCCGCTCGACAGGGGTGTGTAAGGGCCGATCAAGGCACAAATATGGGGAAAAACTGGCATCCCATCTTCATCCCCTGTGGGACGGCATGCCACTCCGTAGAGCGACGTATCCTCATCCTCTGGTGGACGAGTCGATACAGCTATCAACCCTGGGGCGGTCATGGATGCTAGGTAGTCCAACCCCAAACAATACAACGGTCTCAACTAGTAATACTATCTGCATGTCCCGCATACTGAAGCTAATAGTGGTAAAGTATTTGTATTTACAATATGCTGAGCTAGTGATAGTAATATGTACGTACTTAATACATGCTGAGGCTTGTAATAGTATATATGCATAAATATAGTCTTCTGCCAGACTGTACTGGGGCTAATGCTGAACAAGATATAGTGTTTCTGCTGAAAACTATGCTGTATACTGAGTTTCTATAGTAACATGATTTACTATTCCTAACATACTTTCTAACTCCATTTTAACTTATCATTCTCTTTCTGAGATGTCTTACAGTTATTACATTGCTTTACTGGGTTTCAACTGAATACGATGATATCCTAACATTCTGTACTACATCACACACTAAGCATGCTGTGCAGTTTCTACCACTTGTATTAGAATCTATATCGTGCTAGCAAGTTTCACGCAAGTTATAACTCGATGCTTCTAATATCGGACCAACATTCGTAATAAACATAACACATGACTTCTGAACATTCTACTGGCTTTTAAATTACTGTACTGTACCGAGATTACTTAACTTTCCGAGGGAACTAGCTTTACATACCTTATCCTCGAACTATCCGGCTGTCGGACGAGGCCCGGCCAGTACTTCAACTATTTCTCCCAACTGCATTTATAAATATGTCAATTAATACTAAATACAGCTTTATTTTAAAGAGCAATGTCACTTTCGATATAGTTTATAGTCTAAACATAGGCTTGTCGAAAGACGGTCGAAAACTCGCTATTTTTCAGAGGTCCAGAAGGGAGAAATATTCACTTCACAGCTAGGAACACATAGACACTAGTTTAGAGCAATTCCACTTACCTTAGCTCGGTAGCTCGACGATTCATCGGCCGTATTTCATGAAACTAAATCCGTAGGAATGCTCTCTGCTGCTAAATACCTCGGTATCTGAGGTTAATTTGAGTTTGGACAACGTTTAGCAGCGTATTCGGACGAAAATTATATTACCTCCTTCGTTCTTATCTTCTCTCTGCTGATTGCTCTCTGTTTCACTGCAAATTATAAGTTTTTACTGATTTAAAACCGAAGTGGGGCTTTATATACTTGGTCCTGGACAAGGCCAACGTGTCACGGAGCCAACGCGGAGGCTCCTCCTCCGTGACACGCTGCCATCGCGGAGGGGCTCTGTCTCGGCTCCTTCATGATGGTTCGACAGGTTTCTCGTCCGATCTTTTCCTGGGCCTTTCTCTAGCACGTATGACCTTCAAATATGCTTAATCAACGTGCGAATAGGTCATCTAGGTGCCGGGAATTCTACGGGGTATAACACTTTCACACTAGGATTGGCTCACCTAGAAATCTGAACTCTACTGCCCTGGTTCTACAATTAACTGAGGCATAACATGTCAATAGCCAATCCATGCCCAGGATAACATCAAAGTCGGTCATGGCTAACTCTAGTAAATCTTCTGAGGTGATTTTCTAAAGTACTGTGACAAGGCAATTTCTATACACCCGTCGAGTTATAACTGAATCACCGATTGGAGTAGAGACTAAGAAGGATTCTGATAAGATTTTGGGACTGACTCCGAAACTACTAGCAACATAGGGCATCATAAAAGAAAAAGTAGCCCCTAGATCTAAAATTGCATATACATTAAGGTGGACAACTCGCAACATAACAATGACTACATTTGGGGAGACCTCCTGCTCCTGGCGGGATGCTATGGCACAGAATCTGTTTTGGCGTTGACCGCCACCTGTGCTAGTAGATGCCCCTTGATGAGCTTGGTGTGCTAGTGGGGATGCTAAATTAGAAGCTGGGCCTTGGCCTCTATCGTGACCCTGTCTGGATGTTGGACAATCCCTAAGTATATGTCCAGGCTTCCTACACCCGAAGCAAGGACCTGTACTCGCCAAATACTAACTCGTGTATCTCCGACCACACTTGTCGCAAACTAGGGTACTGGAATCCGTGGGCCTACTACTCTGGCCTCTATAACATGATGCTCTTCCTCTCTAGTTGTGCCTACGTCTGGATGGCACACTCATAGCCGACCATGCCAGGGCTGACGCTCTCTGGTGGGACTGCGGACTGTGTCCACCGCCTGGTCTCTGCTGGGAGAACCCATAGTTGTCTGTCCTATCCCTTTTGGCCTCTCTCTCTCTCTCTTTCACATGCATCGCCTCCATATGTTGGGCGTACAGGACTATCCGAGCAAAGTCAATATCTTGGAGAAGCATCACGGTTCGACAATCCCTGACCAAGGAGTTTGCTATCCCATGTACGAACCTCCTTACACGGGCCCTCTGATGCCCCACCAACTTAGGTGCATACCTAGACAAATGTGTGAACTCCAAGACATAACCCTGAACTGTCATATTTCCTTTCTTAAGATTCACAAACTCGGTTGCTTTCAGCTCCCTCATCTCCCAAGGGAAGAACCGATCAATAAAAGCGGCATGATACTCATCCTAACTGACAGGGCCTGCTCCAACAGCCCTACTATCCTTCCACTGTTTGAACCAAATGTGTGCAACCCCCTTCAAATGATATGAGGCCAAATCAGCACACCATTCCCCAGTCATCCCCATAATTTGGTGATCTTCAAAATCTCTTCCATGAACTCATATGGATCCTCGTCCACCTTAGATCCAAGGAACTCGGGAGGGTTCATCCTCAAAAAGTCTCTGGCTCTCGTTGCCGCTGCATTCCCATTCTGAGGGACATGCGCTATCACCTGGGATTGACCTGGGCGGTCAAGGCCTAAGCTAACATATGGATAGCTTCCCTGAACTGTGCATGGGAAACCGGCTCGGGTATATGCTCCGCATGGACTGGTGGGGCCTGTTGGTGCCCGTCTCCATTTCCATCCTCGTGGCCATTTCCGTTCCCATTTATCCTGCTATTAAGTCTTTGGGGAGCCATGATTTTGCAAACATGAATAGCATGAGTTAGAAGGATAGAAATTCATTTCACCATATGACATAGATCATGGAGGAAGGGAACATTTCCTAAACATCTTGTAGACACTTCGTCATAGGTGTGGTGCGCTTGACACCCACGAATAAAACACTAGTTAACACAGCTTTCAGATACCCTAAGACACTTCAAAACCTATCGCTCTGATACTAAGTTTGTCACGGCCCGAACATAGGCCCAGATTGATACACGAGACAAGGAGCCCCGAGAGACTCCAAGTCAACCCATGGCATGAACATACATCTAACTCCATCAATATAAGCGGATGATTTATCATAATAAACATAGCAGAAGTATAAACATAACATAACATCAGAATACAACACAAGTCTGAAGCTGAATACAATCTATCTTTGAAAAGCCTCTAATTCTGATGAGTTGATGGGACAAGACCCCAACTTACTCTCTAAGTCTGAGACTGAAAATGTAAAGATAATCTGTAAGGGAATGGTCCTCGGGAGATAAGGACTCACCACTAATGCTGGATGCTAACTACGAAAATTGGCTAATGACGGGGCTGAGTCGGAGGATCGGGGCTTGTATCATAAAATGATACATCATAGAGTATGCGTTCAGTATGTGGAATGTGCTGAGTATGCAAGGTAATTAAAACCACTTAAGTAAGTAAAATCATTAAAACATGCATGATATAAAACATATTCAAGATAAGAATCTGTGAGTAAGGCTTGCATGCTATTTTCTAAAATCATGATTTGAACATAACTGAATATCATAACTGATACAAATTACCCAAAGCTAAAAACTAATAATCATAAGAAAAACTAAACATTGGGTCAAACCTACTTAAAAACATATATATACATGTCATGAATGATAGACACACATAACTGAAATCATGAGGAACAATGGGAGACTCTTCATATAACTGAAATTACCATGATAGAGCTTACGTGGTCGCAAATATCACACTCAAGTGGGCAGAGCCGTCCAAAGCTTTGCCAGGGCTAAGGACGCTAACATAATATCGATATCAAGATGAAGGCCCCTTGGGGTAGGGGAAAGCTCACAAATGAGGTCGCAAATAATCTGATCATACCTACATTGGTGTGTAGTTCTAAGGCATAGGGTTGACTGACCCTTAGCCAACTCGATGCTAGACACTACTCCCAAAAGCATGCATATGCTCTCCATAATTTTTCAATGAAGCTGACCGTCGTCTAGTAACGAAGATGAATAATCATATACATACATAATCTAAAATCATAACATGAGGAGACTTGGCTCAAACCATACCACAAGACGATCGTAATTGGGAGTCTTGACTCCAAAACCATGTGGTAAGCTAATTAACATGAAATCATACATCGTACTTGAACGTATGTGCTTGCCCAATACATAAACATGCTTGAAAATACTTTATTCACTCGAAAACATGATCATAAACACGGGTAACTTGAAAACATTCTTTTTAAATATCTAATCATACTTGAACATACGCCATAGATCTCAACTTTCATGAACTTTCATGGATGGGCATCATATTTATAAAACTTGAAAACATGATTTATAATTGAAAACATTGTAAAACTATCCCATGAATGATAATTCAATAATAGAAACACGCTTAGATCATACCCATGGTAGAAATTTAGGAAATTCATGCTTTGGGTTAAAACCCCATAGAATCAACATGTAGATTTTCATTAATTAGAGAGGGATTGAGCATGGGTGTGAACAATTTCACCCATTCATAACACTACATACCTTAGAGAATCTCATTCTACATTTTTTCTGATTACCCAAGAAACTATTGAGGACAAACTTGGATGAAATCAAGCTTGATCACCTCTCTGGACTCCTAAGTTAACATGCATGAATTAGGAATAGCTTAGAATGAACTTATCCTTCTTAAAACACACTATTCAAAGCTTAAAATGGCGTAGTTTAGGCCTTAGGATCATAGGAATTACGGAAAAGCCCTTACTAAATTCGCAGGGAAAAATAGACTGCCAGTCCCAATGAGAGACTGCCAGTCAACGAGTCGTTGCCATGGACCACGACTGGTGGTCAAAAGTCATTAAGTACACTGCCAAATCATTTGAGGCTCATCATGGGGACCCAACGAGTCATTACTAGTGACCACGACTTGTGGTCACCTCTTATTACCTTCACTACCCAAAATTTCCCTTTATGCAACAAACATTGGCCACAGCTGACTCAATGAGTCATGGGGCCGACCACGACTCGTGGTCATGCCCGTGGTGACCCAAAAACCTGAATTTCCAAGTTAAGTCATACACTTCACCACGAGTCACTTAATGACTCGCGGTCATCCTGACGGGTCACAAGACGACTCATTCAGTGACCTAGTACAGAAAATCCTATTTTTCTCCATTTCAACTCCCGGGTCTGATCTTAAGGCTCTCAATGTATTACACATGGTTTGGGGGATGACTAGTCACCTACCTATCATGATCAACACTATCATTTTTCATCTAAGGATCAACACGACTTGTGGTGAACCCAACGACTTGTGGTGACTAATCTATTGCCAACACTATCGAATTTCTTCATCCTTCAGACCACCGTTGAACACGAGTGACCTAACAGATCGTGGTACTGACAAAGAATCAGGGTCGTACAATGGAGAAAAATTTCATTACACATTATAGCCTAGAAGGGTGTATCTGCGGCTATGACTGGTGCTATCCATGAGAACTGATTCTCCTTGTCAACAATTCTAGCCTTATATTCCAAGCCAGCTTCAATCTCATCCTCCCAAAAAAGATAATTAATGGCCGCTAGAGGGATTTCAACCTCCACACCTCGCACCCTGACTGAAGGTAGGCAGGGAAATTCATCCACCTTGCTCTATGGTGCATGCTCTCTTGTCGAGCCTGGTAGGAGGCTTAAAACTCCAAGACGAGGTTGGGGTAATAATCCAGGAGTGGATTGGTGAATACATGTCATTGCCTATCAGTGAACTATGCTTAGATGTTGGGGAGGTCATCTTGCAGCCCTAACCAAGTCAAATCTTTCCTCCACGATGATCAAATGGCCCTTGCAAATGGCGTAGTTCCCTTTCACGTCAGGACCACAGAATATTATCGCTTCCTTGGAGTTGGTGGGTGATGTGGATGTCTTTGATTTCCCATTTCCTTTTATGGAAAAGGAAGTTGGGGCCTTGCCCTTGCTTGAGTTCCTGGATGAGGTTATAGTATGCAAAAGTAATGTTAGTGCCATACACAATTTTTCCGTTTGTACTTGTCTAATGATAAAATAAAAAAACCATAACTATTCTAATAGTTTAGATGAGAAACAAGAGGAGAAATAAGTATGAACAATCTGGCAGCATTGGCAGAACGTCGGCGAACCGCAGGAAGTGATCCGCGGATCGCCGATGAACCATCGGTGCTAGGTAGAACACTAGGTCAGCACTTCCCCACCAGCGACTCATCGGCGAACCACTGGTCGCAATCTGCGAAGCGCCGAGGTGACGCGGGGTCAAGGCAGTGGCCTAAAGCCAATTTTTGCATGAACTGATATTTCATCTGCTTTTCACTGGACCTGACCAACGAATAGCCAATGGTCATCGTCCCCATTGCTTCAAAATTCACTCCAACATCAGACTCTCAAAGATACTTTTGTACATCATATATAAGCATTTTCTACATAAGTAAAATGGAATAAAATGATGATTTACCTTTAAGAATGGCATCACCTGATCTAACATCGGGCAAATTAGGTCTTTTACACCTCATGGGATTACTCAGACTCACCCCAAAATCAGCTATACAATAGCAATGATCTTCTCACACCCAATTAAGCACTAGATCCCCATTCCCACACTAAATTCACATCATATCAATCAACAACATTGAACATGTATGTTCATAATAATGGAAATATTGAGGAAAGAGCAATAAAAATAAGGGAGAGACATGTTATAACAACGTTCATATGCACCAAGAATACACTTGTAACAATATTAGAGTAGTAAGAGTACTTTACCACAATAGAATAATGAGAGTGGATGAGAAATATGAAAGCTTGAACCTGCTCAACAATGGTGGAAATTGGAACTTTCTAGCAGAGAGTGAGAGTGTAATCAGAGTTAGGTAAAGGAAATGGGGGTTTTCATAAGTGAAGGGAAACGAATGCTATTGGTTGAGGAAAAGATGAGGGTTTAATGGTGATTTAAATGTAAAGGGAGTGGGAAAAAGGGATTGTTGCAACATGGAAAGATGAGTGGGAAGGTGGAGTGTTAGGAAGATGAAAAGGTGTATGGGGAAGTGTTAATAAGTGGGAAAAAGGGGGATTTTGGGAGAATAACAAGGGATTGATCATGTTTGGGCAGCTTAAAAAGGAATTTGGGTCGGGTCGATCAATGGGTTGGTCAAGATTTTAAAACAAAGCACGTACTTGCACCGGTATTTCACCGGCCGTTGCCGATTGGAAACGGTGGTTCGCCACCTTAACATTACTGACCTGAATTTGTACCTGGTTCTCCGCTTGGTGTCAGCGATTGATTGGCGATTCGCATATTAGATTCTCCATTCCACCGGTGGACCATCGTTTCTGCCCCACTTCTCTGGTATTCTGACCTACATCGGCAGTCAGCCGGTGGTTCACGAACTGTAGTCAGCGTTCTACCGGTTACTTGCCAGTCCGGACATTTTGTTCCCAAGTTTTTGCCACCCTTAGTTAAGGATGCGGCGGTTCGCGCATCTGGACCTGTGCTTTTACCGGTCTAGCATGGTGCCTGCCCTGTTTTGTGCTCCTCCTCCTTATTTCACAACGACTTAATCCTACAAAACAAAAACAACAAAGACATTAAAACATTCAAAAGAAAACATTTGAGTTGCCTCCCAAGGAGCTCCATAGTTAACGACGTGGAATGACGTATCTCTCATTAAGATTTCATTTTTCAGAGGATTATCCTCCAACTCATCCTCCTTCAGATCAATTCCTCCATTTTCCCCTCATCATTCAACACTCCAATCACCCTGCATTCATGAGGAGGTTCCGTGTATTACCATACCTTGAAGGTGAACTCCTCACCTCCCACATGAAACTTGATCTCACCTAGCTCGACATCTACCAAAGCTCTGCCCGTGGTAAGCAATGGTCTCCCTAAGATGATTGGGACTTCCACATCCATTTCACAATCTAGAACCACAAGGTTAGCTGGTAGAATAAACTTATCCACCCTCACCAATACATCTTCCAAAACAACCACCGGTTTCTTGATAGAGCGACCAACCATTAACAATCTCATTAAAGTAGGTTTTGTGTTGCCAAGCCCCAACTTATTAAAGAATATGAGGGGCATCAAATTTATGCTCGCCCCAAGATCACAAAGGTCTTTCTTGAATACACACAACCCAATAGTGCAAGGGATTGTGAAGGATCCTGAATCATCCCTTTTCGGGGAAAGGTTACTCATCAACATAGCACTACAATGATGTATTGTCTCTTCGGTGCCCAAATACACAACCTCCTCCTTCTTAAGCAGCTCTTTCATGAAATTCGCATATTGGGGAATTTGGAGCAAAACATCCACCAATGGTATGTTATGGACAATTTGCTGAACATGTCGATAAACTTGCTGAATTGATCATTCTTTTTCTTCTTGGCTAACCGCTATGGATAAGGAGGTGTAACTCTTGGCTCTTGATCTCTCTCACTTGAGGCCTTCGTGCTCGCATCTCCTTCCTCGTCATTTGAGGGGACCTCATCAAAATCTCCCTCACCTTTTTCTTCAACATCATCACAACTATTTTGTGATTGTGGCACCTCATCTGATTCTTTCACCTCACTTACCTTGGGGTTACCTCCTGCATCACTAAGCATCTTACGACTCCTAATGTCACTAGTCATGCATTGACTAACCTTTTTGGATTTTGCATTGTATTAGTAGGGAGTGTTCCCTTCATCCAGGGGTTCATTTGGGAAGATAAGTGGTTCGTTTAGGGCTCTAAATGCTTGATAGACGCCGAGTGCGAACTTACTCTTTAGGCAAGGTTAGACACCTCACCTTTAAGTTCTTTGACCTCGATGTTCGTTGATTCAATTTTTTTGAGAACCCTTTCCATCATTTCTTCAATTTTTTAGTTCCCTACATCACTCACACCTGGTTGGAATTGAGCATTCTCAGCTTTAAGAGGAGGATACGCGCTTCTATGATAGTGTTCGCCCTCATGATGTTACATCCCGTAAATTCTAGACATGTGGATGTCCTATTCGCGTGTTGGTTAAGAGTTTTTGAATGCCATACATGCTAGGAAAAGGCCCGGGGAAAGATCAGATAAGTGACACATCAAACCATCGCAAGAGACGGCTGACAGACCTCCTTCGCGATGGCCAGAGTGCCACGGAGGCTCACCTCCATGATACACAGCGTCTCACGGAGGCTAGGCTCCGCGATACACAGCATGTCACGGAGGTGAGGTGCAGCCCCAAGTATAAAAGCCTCCAAGTTCAATTTTTATCTTCATTTCATCATATAATTTCCAGAGAACATGAAGTAAAACTGGGAGAACGGGGATTTCTTATAATATTCATCCAATTACGCCTCAAACGTGGTCCAAACTCAAATTAACTCCAGATACTGAGGTATTAAGCAGTAAGGAGCATTCCTACGAATTTAGTTTCGTGAAATTCGGCCGGCGAATCATCGTGCTACTGAGCTAAGGTAAGTGGAATTGCTCCAAATTAGTGTCGATATACTCATAGCCCTAAAGTGAGTATTTCTCCCTTCTGGACTCTCGAGAAATAGCAAGTTTTCGACCGTTTTTTGATAAGCCAAAGTTTGGGCTATATATATATTGAAAGTGATATTTTCTTCTAGAATATTAGCATATTTAGTTCTAACTAACATATATATGAATGCAGTTGGGAGAAATAGTAGAAGTACTGACCGAGCTACGCCAGTTAGTCGGGAAATTCAAAGCGAAGGTATGTAAAGCTAGTTCCTTTGGAAGTTAGTAATCCTAGTATAGCAAATAGCGTGAATTCTAGAAGAAAGAATACTGAAGTCGAGTATTGAGTCCAATATGAATCCAGCAAGCATGTTTTATGTTATTATGCTATATTTAGAATAAAAGTTAGTAAATCAGTATCAGATAGCCAGGAATTATTTCAGATACAGTTAGCTCAGTAACAGAATCAGTTTAATGCAGAAAAGAGATTCAGAATAGAATATCAAAACATGGATAGTATTTTTTAGATTGAACATGCTTGTTATACGTGATTATTTTTTGTTGAGACCTGTTTGTGCTATGAGGGAACCCTTGGAGCATCCTCGCCGCCCCTGGGTTAATAGCTATGTCGATTCGCCCGCCAGAGGGTGAGGATACGTCACTCCAAGGAGTGGCATGCCGTCCGCAGTAGGACGAAGATGGGATGCAGCATTCCCCATATCAGGCTGATCAGCATAGCAGTATAGCTTACCCTGTTGTGCGCTTGCGCCCAGGGGGTAGATTACAGATACAGATACAAATTACAATTTACAGTAGAGGAGTCCTCCGGACTCAGATACAGTTATAGTTAGAGGCCATAGCCCGAGCTGCAGACCCAAGGGGGTCGGTTGAGGTGCTCATAGTTAGTAGGCGAGTGGAGTGATTTATTTTTGGATGGTTTTGACCCAGGTAGGGATATATAGATTGTGTGTTGTTTGGAACCTTCCGGCTTATGGGGGCTAGTATAGGTCCTTGTTTGTTATATATATGTATATACTTGATATCTATTAGCTGATAAACAGCAGGTCGCCATGACGACATGTATGCTCCTACCTTACTCTCAGTACAGATAAGTTTGTTTTAGATTTCATCATTCCAGACAGTTTCAGATATTTCCTACTATTAAGAAATTCTAGTTATGTTGCTTATATTCAGTTATGTTCAGTTTGCCTTGCATACTCAGTACCAGTGGTACTGACGCCCGTTTGGGGCACTGCATTACTTGCCTCCACGTACCTATAGACGAGGAGCTGATCCCTCGTGATCCTAGCCAGTGTAGAGTCATCAGCTCCTGTCATCCAGAGCTTGATATTCAGAGGTTTACATCATTTTATTTTGTTGTATAGTACGGGTAGGTCGGGGCCCTGTCCCGACCATCTTATCAATATTCTTAGAGGCCTGCAGATTGTGTATATATATCTCCTGTGGTTAGTTGTGCCGGTCGTGTGGGGCCGTGCATATGTTTAGCTGTTTAGTATTGTTGTTTATGTTGGCCGTGTGGGGCCGTATCCAGTTAGTATTGGTGACCTTGGCAGTCACGTAGTTGTTCAACATTTGTTATACTGATTTGCAGATAACTAGACAGCATGGTGGCCTTGTCAGCCCGCATAGGTTTCCCTATATAAATGTGATTCCGGTTAGCTGATGTTATAGTACAGGTCGCTATAGACCTAGTCGGCCGGAGGCTGTGTTTACAGCCGTTATATAGCTCGTTGATTCTGTGAATCTGAGTTAGAGCCAGCTAGGCACCAGATGTGCTTAGGCTCAGTAGTCTAGCAGTTCAGGTCCTAGCAGGGCACCAGGTGCCAGTCATACCCCCAAGGCGGGGCATGACAGGATTTTTCTCTCTATTGCCCCATCTCTCATTTCGATAAGGCCATCCTTGGATGTCACGGTTTCTCCAGCCTTGGTTATCTTCACTAGGGCACCAAGGGCCTTTATTAGTCCCTTGGTACTGGGGTCGATAACCCCCCATTTGATTTTTCATATACCGGCATTCCTCCTTATACCTTGGTGGTGAAGATTCTCCTTTAAAATGTGTTGGACCTTGCATTCCCACAACATTCACAACTTTAGGCCCTACTCCCATCAGATGCTTAGTCATTAACTCCAGATAAGTCATCATTTTAGAAAGATTTTCATCTCGCTCTTCATCTCTTTTTCTCATTTCAGCTGTTAACAAACTAGAACCAACATCATGTGAAGATACATTCGTCTCCCTTGTATGCCATGCCTTGTCCATCTTTGTCATCCTGTCCAAGAGAGCTTTAGCTAGACCATATGTTTGGTGCATGATTGACCCTCCAGCTAGATTATTGGAAACTAATTTATTAATGGAGTCTAGGGCTCGAGAAGAGCTTTGAAGAAGCACTCTATTGGAAGACCATGGTTAGGACAAAGAGATACTTTCTTCTTGAATCTCAGCCATGCTTCATGCAAAGGCTCACCCAGCTCTTGCCTAAAGTTTGTAATATCATCCCTCAGCTACAACATCTTTGAGGGAGAGAAAAAGCAATCCAAAAATGCTTCTGTCCACTCATTCCACGAGGTGGTGCATCCCGGAGGTAACTTCTCCAAGCACATAGTTGCTTCTCCCATTAGGGAAAATGGAAAGAGCCTTAACCTGATAGACTTTTAGCTAATAGTTGTGATACTGAAAGGTTAACAAATCTCTAGGAAGTTCCTCAAATGGCGGTTTGGATCCTCACTCAGCTTACTCCCGAAGAGCCTTTCATTTGCAATAGGTGCAATATTGTACTAGTGACATGAAATAACCCATTCCCTACCGTAGCTGGTAGGCGAATGGAAACTGCGATCTCAGGCATGACAGGATTAACCTCTTCATGTTCTATATTTCCTTCCACCAAACTATCTCCTGCTTTTGAATGTTGGCTCATATGACTTCACCCTTATTGACCAACAGCAACAACAATGTTAAACTCTTTAAGATGCAAGACCAATTCAAATTAACAAACAACTCAAGGATATCAAGCGCTAGTCCCCGAAAAAGGCACCATTTTTTATAATTCTCAAACTACACTCCTCAATTAGAGAGAATGTAAGAAATCGTTGTATCAAAACAAAACCCGATGAGTGTCGGGGTCGAACCCCACAAGGACTAGAGAATGATTTGTACAAGAGTCGTTTAGTGAATTGAAGTTATTCGCGTCCAAGCAATGAAAACGTAAATGTAAATTTTGGGGGAAGTGATGGCACAAATATTGTGGATTCTAAAATCAACTAGTCAAGAGAGAAATATAACTAAAATTGAGAAACAATAATGAGCAAAGGCTAGATGTGAGGTGTAGATGGGAAATCAAACAAATTGGGATTTACTAGATAGTCAAATTATTACTAATATGTGCAAATACCCTTGGAAAAAAATGGAGTCCCATGTTCTTCAACCAATTGAGCTCCTTATCCTTGAGTTCTTTCGAATCTCAATACATAATTCAACTATTCCAATATGGTTTTGATTAGGGGCTGAGCTATTTATAGCCATCAACCTCTTAAGGGATTATGATCATGGGTTCTGGCTATTTCTTGCCCAACCTCACATAATCAAATTCCAATCCACCATTAAATTCACCCCCATTACTTAATTCTTCTTTTTCAATCTAAAATCAAGAAAGAAAACAATACCCATATTTGCAACTATTAGCAATCAACTTTAATTTGAGGAGAATTCAATAGATTTACAGTAATTAAGTAATAACACGACAAATCTCGCAATACCCAATAAAATTAAACATCCATCATCACACACCTCTAGCTTTAGATACTCGTAATTGAGAAACACAAGAGCATATTCCATAATAAACCAAATAATTTCATCATTAGAAGTAAGTAAAATCAAACTCACAACATTTCAAAAATAATAGTTATACCGTGATGAAGAAGAAGAAAAAGATAAAACGTAATATTCTAATATTTCTTTCTCTCCAATGGAGTTCTTCTCTCTCAAAAAGTAAGGGAATATTCAATGATATGGTCAAAGTAATTTATTCTACAATATATACAATAATAGGGCAAACATTCTACTCTTTTCTAGGCTTTGATGATTTTGCCCTGTTCCGGCGTATCCTCACTATCAATGGGATCAGCGATTCACAGGTTGCTAACCGCGAGCCGCCAGTCAATTTCTTCTATGATCTAGACTTTCTAAGGCCATCCTAGTAGTGCCTTCAGCGGTTAGTCGGTTGCCATCTGTGAGCCACCAGTCAATTTCATCGTTGGTTCAGCCATTTCAAGCACCTATCGATGATGGAACCGATGGATCACAAGTTGCAGTTCCTCATCAGGCTAGTGGTTGCCTGCGGTTGACCGATGTTTCGTTGGTGTCCTCCAGTGGAGTGTCGGTTTTCACCTGAATTACATCTTTTTTACTTTAATTCATGCTCCTTTTATTCAAAGCAGATACCTGCACCTAAAAAGGCATAAAGGGAATAAAATCCAACTAAAAGACTTGAAATATAAGCTAAAGCTCATGCTTAAGAGCCTAATGAGTTGGAAAATTACCAACTCATCAGACCCTACTTGTGGAAACACTGTCATACTTATGGTGTATGTGGTGGTCTTGATGTACATTGGAGTAGTTTCCCACATTTTTATTCCACTTTCCCAAGCCCTTATTACGATCCTCCTATTGTTTTTTATACTTATAGGAATAATGAAGAGGAGGAACCTCATGCTCAAACAAGCAATATGGAAAAGATGATCCTGAAGCATATGGAAATAATGAGGGAACGAGAAGAAGAATCCCAACCATTAGACCATTCTCTGTTTGTAGATGTCAATGTATTGGATAAAAGTGAGGATTTCAAGAATAATGCAATCTTGGAGTTAGGGCGTATTGGTCCTTATTCTAAACACTTCTCGACATTGTGTTTGGGGGACAACCTAGAAATAGAGCCTTCCAAACCTATAGAGAATGTAGATGAAAAACAATTCTCATATATTCTAAAATTTATTATGCCATAGACACACAACGACATCCCTCACTTAAGGGCCAAGAAGGAAAAGATGCAACATCTCTCACTTGGTCCCTTCATGTCGCGACGTTAAATTAGGCACTTGTTGCGAGGCAACCCAATTTGTAATAGTGTAGTTTTTCTTATTTTTGTATAGTGTCATTTTTGTTGTTTTTCTTTGTAGAGAAGGGGAAGTTTGTGTGCTTGGAATCAAAGCTAAGGAGCATGCTCTGATCTTAAGGGTGGAGTTGTGCGCCTCGTAAATGTAAGAGACATGCTGCTAGCTAGGCCCTAGAGGGCCTCAGGGAGTAATTTCTCACTCCCATCTAATCATTAATTTTAAATGCTCTGAGGACAAAGCAAAACTTTAAGTGTGGGGTGAGGGTACCTCTCCCTAAATTTTGAGGTTAAGGGTGAGTATGCCAGCAAATTTAGTTGAAATTTTTTTATGAAAATGGCATGTCTTGCCTACCCTTCAATTTTTCTTATGGCCTCTGGTTCTTTTTCGAAGTGGGGACCTTTGAACTGGGTAATTTTTTATTTAGCAGTCGTTGTAGTCATAGATTAACGACGTTTTCCTATGATAGATGGATGATGACCATCTTAAGGGAAGTTTCATCATATCTTTTTAGGATTGAGTCATAGGTCATCAACTTATATGATTGTTGATATTCTGCTTAGCTGCTATGCTGGAGTAAGTAGAGTGATAATCTTGATTGCATGAGTGAGGATCCATGAGAGACACACATATCTCTTTAATTTGACTAACATATTCTTAGGGCTCAATAATGAATAAACTCGTCATTCAATATGATTATGTGAATGCGTAGCAGTAGAAACCGATTAGATTCTTGTTGCCATGAGAGGTGAGCTGAATTGCATTGTATGTATACAGTGTAGCATCTAGAACTTACCTTAGTGTATGTATGATAACAAGTTGATAGGGAGTTGAGATATAATCAAGGCATTTCTTTGAAGAAACCATTTTTTCCTATAGTTGTTTTACCTTCCTAACCATTCTCCCTAGTTACCCCCTTTGAGCTAAAGCTTTATTCTTTCTTAGACATAAAAGTAGCTTAATCCCTCTTTCGTGAGACCTTAGATCTTTTATCCAAAGTAGTCTTAGGCACTTTGAGACTTGAAAGCTAATGTCCACCAAGGTATATTGCAAGGGAAAAAGAAAAATTTGTTGTAAGAAAAGAAAAGTGAGAAGAAGGGATGTCCAATTGTGTTGTCTACTTGCTGCTAGGGAGTTGAAAAAGAGAGATTTTTAATTGTGGAATCCTTAGTTATTCTATGAGTAGGAACTATCATTCAAGTAGTATAAAAATGGGGCATGAAAATAAAAGACAAGGGTTAGTAAGTGAAAGGTGAACAAACAAGCAGAAAGGTGGTGGACAAGAAAAGTGAAAGATGTCTTGAAAGTTCTTAGGGTGGTAGTCACTATAGAATGAAATATCAATCCTACCCGTTCCTTAGCCGACATTAAAACCAAGAAAAGTCCTTGTGATCTTAATCTCTTGAAGAAATTAGGTAGTCTTGACGTACATGAAGGGCTAGCCTATGGTATGTTACATATGTACATTACATCATTTGGGAGCGTGAGTGTGCCTTACTTATTGTGTTCTATATCTTTACATTGAGGAATTTGAGAGAGGAACATCACTAAAAGTATGGGGCATAATATTTCTAAATCGGTATACCGTGTCACACTTAATCATGTTGGCCCTTTGTTTTGAAAAGAGGAGTCATTTATAGAGGTTGTGTGTTCTTGATTGTGAAGTCATTCTATATGCTTGACGAGAATTGTTGGATGTTGATGAACCACTTGATCAATACTCTATGCTAGTTGGTTGAGTATGAATTGATACAGGTGCTAAGTGTGATGATAAATGATGAGTGTATGTATGAATTAAGGATGTTTGAGGACAAACAATGGTTTAAGGATAGGGTGGTGATGTTGGTCATATTTCTATGCCTATTTGCCATGTTTTTCCCTATATTTTACCATGTTTTGTGTTCATACTCCTTAATTAACGAATGAATTCATATGTTTGTCTGTTTATATGCTAACGAATGATCTGAGATGATTTGAGAAGGAAACCAGGAAAAAAGCACCCAAAATAACCAAGATAGGTTTAAGAAGCTAAGTGAAGAATATGGTAAAATAGCTGGCGCCCCGCACCAAGTGCCAAACTTTAGAGAATTATGTTCATCACTTTGGTGAGTTGGCTAGTGCCCCCCACCAACTCCAAAACCTCAAAAGAAAATCTACTCAACACCTTAGGGAGATGGATGGCATAGAGTCCCGTCCATAGCACCAGAGCATTCTAGACTTAAAAAATCTAACAAAAATTTGGTAAGATAGATGGGGATGGGAACTAGAGAGCTTCTAGAGCAAGGAAAATTGGCTAAGTCCTTGGTGAGATAGGTGGGGCAGCGCACCAAACTCATTCCAAGCTGAAATTACTAAAATTTTTGACTAAAACTATGGTGAGATATGTCGGGTGGCACGCTAGACCTATTCCTGCGAAAATTGCTGATATTAAAGCCAAGTACTTGAGGGCAAAAATGTCATTTGAAGGATCACCTTTATATATATATAACATCTAGGGTATTTTTATCATATCTTTCATCATATCTTTTGATCGATTGATAAAATTGTAACGCAGCTTTAGAGGAGAGAAAAGTTCTACTTTGGTTTTCTCTTTTTTTTATTGTACTTTTACACGATGATGACTAAGTTTGAGTGTTTCCACTTGTCTATGTGTGGCTAACCTCATAACTCTAGGATTTTGACCATGTGGATGGTTGAGTACTTGATTGAATGATTAATATTAGATTCAATTCTTCTTTTATGGTTGTTTGTATTTATTTGTGTTGATTTATTATTTATAAGATTGATCACATTGTAAGTAATCTGTTGACTTTCAATTGAACTTGGGAAAGGAAATCGAAAGGGTTAAAGATAAATACAGAACGGGAATTCAAAGACCCTTGAACCCATTCGTGATAGGATAGAAGTTGTTGAGGATAGGGATATACCCTTCTATCCTGTTTAGTTGAAATACAAGTAGGCATAACCGTCGTTTTATAATTCTCCTATGATCACAAGAATATAGGCGTTAGGGTTCATGAGATAGTTCTTGGATGCCAGGATAGTGGCAAGAAATGGGTTAGTAACTTGCCACTAGCAACCATAGGAAGAGTCTTTCTGGTATAATAATGTCTTGAAATCTCAACCTAAAACTAAAAGGTGCCATTGCCCTAGGTTTTCATCATCATCTCAAGTACAACAACTCGCAACAATCTCTAGTTAATTTTATATTTAAAGTTTTGATAGTTTAATTTTTCAAAACAAATTCTTCATTTTAACTGTTTGATTGGAATAGAGAAATAAAGAACAACCTTAAACGATTAAATTGATAAGTCCCTTGGGTACGATAATCAGGGCTTTCAATCCTATATTACTTGATGGCCATGTGCACTTGCGTGTGCTTGGGCGACATCAGATTTCAATATCTGTATTTCACCATTTAACAGTTTATTATGGTAGTTTAATAGTATAACTGACATAATCCACCATGCGAGCACATGTAGTCTGATCTTAGCCTGGTTAGCTATGCCATCTTAGTTCTTGTCGGGTAGGAGACATACATGTAATGTTTGGATAGTAAAAGATCCATAATATGCCTCCTTGGGCAACATATAGCATACGCCTAGACAAATGGTACATTCCAAATCCTATGTCAGCTAACATAATTTTAGAACTTGCCATAAGTTGACTTTTGTCTTTTCTATAAACCAATTTACTACCTTTATTATATTCATACATTAGCTTGAAGTCTCAGAATCATAACCCATGCTTATCCTCAATGCTTATAAATCACGGTGACCTTGAGATCCCATAAAATATAATTTAATTCATGATTATTAGGTTCGTAAAATCATACATAATCATAAGCTATAATTTAAGGAATAAGAACATGGAAAAAAATCAAGTCATTTTAGCACAAAGTTCATATTTCATACTAGTATTTTACTTAAAATTTTACAGAAAAACCATAGAAAAATCACGGTACAAGACTATGGAAATTTCTAGGGAATTCATAAGTCATAATCATGAGTTGTAATCATAGAACACATTTCATAATAGAGTAAATTTTATAATTTTTTTTACAAAAAGGCAAAATCGTAATTTAGAAAAAATTTCATGGATAAGCATGGAATATTCGTAGAATGGTCAATGATGGAATTAATAAATATTCAAGACTACTATAATATTTTGTCGTGAAGAATTATCAATATTTTGAGGTGAACTCTAATTATTCATGGAAGTAATATCTTGGGTATGAAGAAATGATCATAGAAGGAGCAATGATACTCCCACATAGGGATAGCCTTACATATATTTAATCACTCCAATTTGCAAAAATCATAACCTTAACATTGGAGAAGAACTTTAAAGAAAAACTTATTCTTAAACCTTGAAATGGTTCTTGATTTCAATAGCAATAGGAGAAGGATTTGATGTTAGATTCATGTTGGAATTAATGGCTTTATTTTAAAAACTCATTGAGAATGGTTACTTAGACTGAGGAGGTGTGGTGAGAGCTTTTTCGGGTTGTTGTGGTCGAGAAAGAATGAGAAAAGTGAGAAAAAACTCAAAATACCGCTTATAATGAAATCTGGAAAACCGAACTTACAACAACTGTTAGCCCATCTGTGAACTGCATAATTCACTTGCGGACGTAAATGAGGCTCACAAGTAAAACCTCTGAATCTTCCATCCATTTTTTAGTGCTTACGATTGTAAGTGGCCACATACAGGCTGCATAACCCATTTGCAGTTCGTATCTAGTTCATCCATAACTGTTTGATAATTCTCCCCTAAGAAACCCATAACATTGTACTCCAAAACTAGATTGATGATGGGTTGAATGAATTGGAGACTAAACTCCCAGGTACTTTATTTTTTTGGAAGAACACACAAAAAGACCTTGTAAATTGGGAGATATGATCGTTCAAAGTTGGACCTTGCTCAGGAACTTTACATACTCTTCACATTTCTCTTCGTACATGCCTATTCTTTTACTCATGGAAAAGATATGGCCCGTAAATTTCATGTACGTTCTGTATGTAGTTTCATACAAGGTAGGAAATAGCAGTTCATCTCCCATCCCACTTATGATGCGAGGTACAGTCTTTATGTCAATTCTATAGTCGTACCTCATATCCATCATTTGCGGAAGTCTCAAAAATTAATCTTTTTCAATTTCTAATCAACTCCAAATATCCATAAAACTTCCTCAAGAATACCAAGGTCCCCTCAACCATTATATATTTACTCAAAATTTTCTAAGTCTGTTCAAGTTCAGAACTTTAAATAGGTTAAACCTTAGCACAAAAATACGGGGCATTACATCATCCTCCCCTTAGGATCATTTATCCTTGAATGAGCTTCCTAGCTATTGAAACCAACTCTCGAGATTATTTGAAATTTTGTGAAGTTATCTTTGTAACTAGAGCAATATCAAAAATTTTAAATTGCTACAAGCGAACCAAAAAAACAATCATAAGCCTCAATAGGGAATTACATTGTGCATAACATGAAAGGATATGTAAAGAACATACACATTACTCCTTTTTTCCCTTTTAAAAAGCATGAACAATATAATTATCCAAATACATATCTTTATCTTCAATCATCATCGTAGACATCATCCTTGTAAGGAATTTAATTACATTTCAAGTAAAAGAGACATATAAACGATTCATAATAGATATTTAAACTTAGAATAGACATTACATAGAAGTGGTTGATTCATACATGGAGGGAATAACATTATACATGATTTCATAGGGTATATCATAAAATAAGGCATGAATTTCATAGATCATGAGCATTAAATATCAGATGTGAGTTCATAGAATCATAGAATAAGATTAGGATCATTAGCTTAAATATTTTCTTCTCATTCAAGGAAAAATCGTGGGTATTTCACTTTAATGTCTTCTTCTGCTTCCTACATAGCCTCTTCAATATACTGATTCCGCCATAGAACATTCACGAATGCTACCTCATTGGTTCTCAACTTTTGAACTTGGTGATCAATAATTTCCACATGGATTTACTCATAAGTCAGACTGTTCTTTACACTAACACTCTCGGTAGGGACAACAAAGGATGGGTCTCCCACACACTTCTTCAACATGGACATGTGTAATACCAGATGCATTGAAGCCAACTGTATAGGCAACTCCAATACATAGGCAACTTATCTAACCCTTCTCAAAATTTTAAAAATGACAATATATTTGGGAGTAATCTTTAATTTTCTTCCAAATTGCATGATGCACTTCATAGGAGAAACTTACAAGAACACCAGTCTCCAACATCATACTCCAAGTCACTTCGTAGAACACTAGAATAGGATTTTTGAAGGCTCTAAGTTGTCATTGGTTGCTCCTAAATAAGCTTAACCTTTACCACTGCTTAGATGACCTAGTCTGGCCCTAATAACTCTACTTAATTAATCTCAAACCATTCAATTGAAGATGTGCACTATCTCCCATACAAGGCTTCAAATAGTTCCATTTCTATATTTGGATTGGTAGATTTATTATAAGAGAACACTATGGGAGGAAAATGATCATCCTAAATTCCTTTTAAATCTACTGTAAAGGATCTTTGAATATCCTCACGCATTTGATATGCATTCAACTTAGTCATTTGTCTTGAGATGGAAAACGGTACTGTGATTTACTTTTGTACCCAAAGATTTATGGAAGGACTTCCAAAAATAAGGGATGAACCGAACACCCCAATAAGAAATAATAGAAAATGTTGTCCAATGTAACCTAACAATTTTTTAAATATACAACTTGTTACAGCCTTCTGTGAAATTAGTCGTTCTAACAGGTAGGAAGTGAACTATCTTTATAAGTCAATTCAAAATTACTTAAATTGAGTCATTCTTTTGGAACAAGCACGAAAAATTTGATATAAAGTCCTTATTGATCAGTTCCCACTTCCAAATAGGAAGCTCTACACCTTATGCCAAACTACCTGGCTTTTGGTGCTAAACCTTAACGTATTGGCAGTTAGAATACCCAACCATAAAATTCTCTATGTTCTTCTTTATGTAAGTCAACCAATACACTTAAATCAGGTCATAATAATGTAACCTGGATAAACAGAACACCTAGAATTTTGCACCTCTTCCATAATCCTTTCTTGAATTCCATCCACATGTGGAACACATAATTTTCCTTTGTACCATAGGGTGCCTCTCCCCCTTTATCGAAGACATTGTCTTATGCTTATGACTCCTTCCTTTAACTGGAGAAAGATGGGATCATTGTCTTATTTTTCTTTAACTTTGATTTCTATGAATGATTTATCTCTATTCTAAATAATCACACTACCATCATCGGAGACCTAAGCCTGACTCCTAAGCTTTCCAATCTCTGAACGTATTTTGTTAATTCCTTCTTATCTTCTTCAATATGAGACTATTGATGTGTGGTGAATTTGCGAAATATCTTTACTTCATTTCATTGTATTTTACATGTCCTTAGAACTAGATTAAGTTGAAATTAACCTCATTATACTATATTTTAGGAACCCAAGTTAAATAAAGAAAAGAGGAGTCAAAGCCAAAATCTTCCCAAAAGACAAAACCTTGGACATGCCGTCTTTCTGAAGGATGGCCCACATGTTCAATCATCGTCCAAGTCCCACTATTTCTAGAAATCATTCTAAAGAGGTCCAAAATCGATGGAGTGAAGAACAAACCGTCTTTCCAAAAGAACGTCCATCAATTAAAAGATGGATCCATGAGGAGACAGAAGCCAATCATAATCGACGAAGCAAAACATGGATCGTCTTTCCAAAAGATGGTCTACCAATCAAAGGATGGAAGGCAATTGGGAAAAAAAGGATTTAAATCGATGGATCAAAAGACAATCTATCCTTCCAAAAGAACAGTCCATTCTTGCACACCTAGTACCCTCCGAATTTAAATTATCATGGGGTTTTGAGACCTAGTATAAATAGATATTTATTCTATTTTTCAAGAGAGATGGGATAGACTAATAGAGAAATTTACTTTCAGCCATAGTAGAGTATATCTTAGATTTATATTGTAACTTTGAATATTTCAATTTCAATTCAAGCTTTCCTCTATAATTTGCAATTCTTTGGTCATATTGTTCAATTATTTACTTTCTACTCTTCTTCAGTCTATGGGTAGAAAAAATCAGATCTAGCATTGTGAACCTAATGGATTATGAACCCTAATGATCCCAATTTGGTAAAATTTATTGTGTCTTAGGAACATTTGATTGATTTTTGCGTTGTAGTGTGTGATTGATTACTAAAGTAACTCAATCCAGTCCAATTATCTTTATGAGTCTTGAAAGAGAAAATTTAGGTGGGTTAGCATCTATCAACAATAACTCAAGACCCAACCCTTGTTTAATGGATTCTCTTATACATAGGTTGAATTCCAACTGGCAATAAACAATTGGGTAGAAGGGAGTTCTCTTCCATTTGACAACATGAAGTATATTGACATCTATGGTGCTATTGAAAGATACCAATAGGTTGCCTTAGTCATTGCTTGCATGCTCATCCATAGTGCACTCTCAATTTACCCATACTAGGTGATTTAGGGGGGATCAACCCGTAATTGGAGTCACTTCCCTAGTACTTTCCATCAATTGAGTTAACCCTAAAGCAATTTACCTTCAATAGTTATAGTTAGATTTTTCCTAACCCTAATTCAAATAGTACCTAAACCTGTAAATCTCAATTGACAAGCAACAGATAGATTGGGCTTAACGTAGTCTCTATGAATTTAACCTCGAATCTATGTTGGGCACTATATTTTCTTCAACCGTTTACACTACCATAAATTGGAGTGGATTTGAGTGGCCTATCAAATATTATGGCCACATGCTGGGGACTACGACATAAGTCCTATCTAGCACTATCAGTTTAGTTTGTTTGATGTGACCTATTCTCTTACTTTTTCTTTGGTTGTTAGTTGTTTGATATAGGATCATGGTTGTTCCACCGGGAGAGTTTGAGAAAGTGTTTGTGGATGTCAATGACGAGGTTGACTATGCAAGCACTATTGTTTCACCTAGAGTTAATTCTACATCTTTCTAAATAGACAGTAGCATATACACATTTTTGAAAGCGGAGGACCAGTTCCACAACTCTACC
This sequence comes from Datura wrightii, assembly GCA_035772735.1. Lineage (NCBI taxonomy): Eukaryota > Viridiplantae > Streptophyta > Magnoliopsida > Solanales > Solanaceae > Datura > Datura wrightii. The sequence goes on along the minus strand of JASDFA010000027.1, from coordinate 101,092,962 downwards.
GATAATGACCCTAACCATAATTTGAAGAATTTCTTGGAGGTGTGCAAACTCCACAAGAAGAAATATGTTTTCGATGTTTCCATTCGACTTAGTTAATGGTTGCATGGGCTACCTCTGAATTCAATCTGTACATGGAAAGATCTTGTGAATGTCTTCTTCAAAAAGTGGCTCCCGCCAAGTAAGTCGCTAGAGAAGCGAGACAAGATCTTCTATTTTTGACAGCTCCCTAGGGAGCAATTATTTAATGTGTGGGAAAGGTTCAAGCAATATATACTTTGATCGCCCAACCACGTGTTCCCCAAGCATATCTTTCTTGAAAAATTCTATACATGTCTAGACCTATTGAGGTAGTTTATTGAAAACAATGTCAATGGACAAGAGCTTCAATCGAATTTCCATTATTTTGGATCCAATTGCAAAGTATGACCATGCATACCATGGAGGAGATCAAAGTGGTAGGCTAAATATGGGTGCTCCTTCATTATCTCACTTGATGAAGGACAACAAGGATCGTGATCAAATGATGGCAGCCATGGCCAACAATATAATGCTAACTTACCAAAAAGATGACCGTGGCAAAGGTCAAAAAGGTGAATTCTATTGAACATGCTATAGGAAGTGCTCAATACAGGCATGGACACCCCCTTCCATATCATTATCAACCATACCACGAGCCTCATATGCAAATGGAAGACGCCAACTATGTTGCTAACATATCCAGAGGCTATATACCACATTACCTGCAACAAAAGCAAGGACATGCTACTTCCTTATATCAAGGACAATGGCGACCTCAACCACAATGTCAAGGTCAATACTACTCGAGGAATGATTATGATAGACCAAATCAAGGTTGGCACAATTGTGGGAACTTTCAAAACCCAATCTCAAATTCTTATGTTTTGCTTAGGGGTCCCATCTCTAGTTCTCAACACTGAAAGGAGGATCCTTCTCAAGAACGAAGGAGCTCAGTGCTTGGGGGAATGTGAGGAAAGGTTCTTAAAAATTAAGAAATGTCAGATGAATGATTAAAGAACTTTATGGAGATTGTGGGTTCTCTCATCACGTCCATTTAGAAGTTAGAACATCAAATATGAAATCTTTCACTTGACCAAAATCCCAAGTCGAAGGGCCACCTTCCGAGTGATACAGTGGCTAATCCTAAAGGATATATGGGTCCTTCTAATACTTAGTGTGTGACCATCATCTCAAAGAGTGGAAAAATTGTGCAATCTATGGGGGGTGAATCTAAGGATGGTATGGTCAATGAAGAGGATGAAATTGTGCATTCTAGTGTTGAACAAGATGAAGGGTTGATAAAGCCAAGTGTTGATGAAAGTGTTGACGAGGGAGTCATGAAGCCACCGATAGAGGAGATTGTTAAAGATGATTCAGTTGCTTTAAAAAGGAAGAGAAAGGCTAAGGGAGAAGTGGATTCCATTGCTAAATAATCTCCTCTGCTTGTTCCCCATTTTCCACAAAGATATGACTTCTTGCATGTATTATGTGACAATAGGGAAAGTATAAATTTTATACCTCTAGCCATATACAGGCAATCTGGATTGTCCGTGCATAAATCTGCCTCTATCCAGCTCTAAATGGCCGATAAGTCTATCAAGATGTTGGTGGGGTTGGAAAAAGATGTGTTGGTAAAAATAAAAAATTTTGTGATTTATGTTGACATTGTGGTACTTGATAGTTATGTAGACTGGGACATCCCCATCATACTTGGGAGATCTTTTCTGGCGACTAAGAGGGCACTTATGGACTTGAAAAAGCATGAGACTATGTTCTGAGTCAAGAATGAAAGTATAACCTTCAAAGATGGGAGAGGCCTCTTATTGGCCATAAGGGTCGGAGATACTTGTGTAGCAAATGTTGTGAGGAATGAAGAATGAGGAGCAGATCATATATTTGCAGCATCACCTAAGAAAAAGAAGGCCAAATCCAAATAGGTGAAGTAGCACCTCTAGATGAGTTGGTAATTTACCAACTCATTAGGCTTTTAAAAGATGAGATTTTGCTTAGTTTTCAAGTAAAGGAAGATTTTATGCCTTTTTTATTGAATGTTTGCAGGTATTCGATTTAAACAGACAAAGCGAAGAACTTGAACAAAAAGTATGGTTTGGGTTGAAAGAGGAGGACCTGCGTTCAAGACAAACGCAGAAGGGAACTGTTGGGAAGTCTACGGAACACTTGAAAAACATAGGTCAGCACTGGCAAAATGCAGGTGCCAATGCAGGATCACACCTGGACATATTGACCCATAATTGCGAGCAAGCGGCGCCCGGCGGATGGGCATCGGCAAAACGTCGGTGCTTCGCAAGTGAGGCTGTGATCAGAAGGGTAAAATCATCCAACACTGGAAAAGAGGAGCAGCTTAAAGCTATTTTTGTATATTCCTCGTAAATTACCTAAAATTCCACTCTATTAGAGTATTGAATTGTTTTTGAATTTCTAGAGAGAGAAAAAGTTAGTGACCTTTTCTTCATCTTCTTCTTCCTCCTTAAGGTAAAAACCTCCATTAAAGAACAACCTTGAGCTTGAAATTTACTATTGATGATGAATGATATAGTTTTATTTATTAATATAATCTATTTTTCTTCATCCATGAGTAACGAAACATCTTGCTAGGGGTGTGTGCATGGTAGGGGATAAATTGGATTGGGTGATGCTATGTTAATCTTAGACTTACTTATTTAGCATAAATCTGTTGTTTCTCCAATTTATTATTGTATTATCCATAGTTGCAAATATAGATTGTGTTTACTTATTCTATTGATGCTTTAAAAAGGCGAATAGAATGTGGGTGAGAAAACAATGTTGGGTATTTGAGTTTCGATTTTGTGGGGTTCGACTAGAGATAGCCAAAATCCATTGTCATACACCCATTAACGAATTGAGGCTAGAGATAGTCAATCCTTGCCCAAGTTGTGGTGGTTGATGTGTATGGGACCTTGGGGTTTGAAAAAATCCGAGGCAAAAGATACTCAAGTGGTTGAGAAACATAGAGTATTGCCTTGTCCGTGACTATTTATGCTTGTGAGGAATGATTTAACTTCCTAGTTAACTCCAATCCAAATAATTCCCCATTTATAGTGCGTCACTAGCTCTTTCTCATCTTTGCTTATTCAAGTTGGTTTCCTTGTTTTTGGTTGATTGAATTTAAATTCTATTTAAGATCATTTTAACCTCCAATATTTACTTTTCCATCTTTAAGATAATGATGCAACTTAGATCAATTTGATAGACAACTTTTGTGCCATCAAATCTCTATTCCCTGTGGATTAGACCTTGACTCATGAGTTGGATAATTATATTTCTACGATAGTTTACACTTTCTCCTTGTGGGGAGTTGATTTGGACGTCATTAATTTTGGCGCCATTGTCGGTGAAGAGTATATAGGCCCTAGTTGATTGTTGATTTGAATTAATTGAGCATCTTGTATTTTTTTTACACTTGTTGTTGTTTTTGATGTTTCTTTAGGCTGACTAATATGAGCCAACACTCTAGAGAAGGATCTGTGGACAACCACATAGACCACGAGGATGATGATCCAATGATGCTCGATGTAGCGGGTGTCATTCACCTACCAGCCACGGTGGGTAATGCGGTATTTCATGTCACTAGCATGATGTTACACCTGCTTCAAATGAAAGGACTCTTTTGAGACAACTAAGTAAGGATGCTAATCGACATCTTCGAAATTTCCTTGATATTTTCCAACCTTTCAACATCACCAATTTTAGCCAAGAGTCTATTAGAGTATGGCTCTCCCCATTTTCCTTAATGGGAGAAGCTACCATGTGGCTATAGCTTCCTCCAGGTGTATCACTTCATGGAAATAATTGATGGAAGCTTTCTTATATAGGTTCTTCCCCCCATCGAGGATTTTTCAGTTGAGAGATGGCATTTCTAACTTTAGGCAAATTACAAGTGAACCCTTACATGAAGCATGGATTCTGTTCTAGAAGAAAATGGCCTTATGTCCAAACCACGGGCTACAGGATGGAGTGCTAATTCAGAGTTTTTATCGATCCTTGGATTCCATTAACAAGTCAATGGCTAATAACATAGCCAGGGGATCCATCATGGACCAACCTTATGGGATAGCCAAGGCTCTTTTGGATAGGATGACCAAAACAAATTGAGCTTGGCACACTAGGGACACTGAAGTGCCCTTAAGTGGTGCTAGTTCAAGCCTTGTGACTAAGGAAATGATGAAAAGAGATAAAGAGAGAGATGAGATCCAAGTAAATATGATTAACTATCTCAAACTAATGAAAAAGCATGTTATGACAATCGGGTCCAAGATTGTCAATGTTGTGGGGAGGCAAGGCGCCATGCAACATATGGGTGAAGCTTTACCGCCAAGGTATGAAGAAGAGTGTCAATTCATGGCGGGTCAAACGGGGGGTTCTCGCCCTAGATATCAAGGTGCCAACCAAGACCTTTGACGTCCACAATAAGATAATAAAGATTGAAGAAACCGTGATAACCAAGGTTGGGTTGATAGGAAAGAGCGACAATTCGTGAGCCAAATCGTGATAGGGAGTAATACCATCGAAGTTCGAAACAATATATGCCCCTCCAAAGGCTAAACCACCCCAAGTGCATCCATGGGTAAGTGATGTTGGAAGTTCAAAGATTGAAGAAATACTAGCACAAGTACTCAAAAAGGTTGAATCCACGGACAGTGGGATCAAAGAGTTAAAAGGGGAGGTGTCTAACCTTTCCCAGACTATGAGCTCTTATTCAGCATGCATTAAGCATTTTAGAGGCTCAACTGAACCACTCATCATCCCAAATGAACCTTGAATGAAGGGCACACTTCCTAGTGACACTATACGAAATCCGGCGAAGGATGGCCATTGCATTGCGATTGTTACTTGGAGTGGAAAAATCTTTGCTTATGCAAGTGTGAAGACCAAATAGGCTGGTGATCCAATTATAACTAATGAAGGGAAAGATTTGGTGCCAAAATTACTAATTGTTGTTTGTGACAAAGAAGTGCTTGCTGAGGAAGGAGGTCTATTGCGCCCAAGAATGTTGATGCTGAGAAAAAAAGGCAAGGAGGCATCAAATGCACAAGGCTAGAATTCCGCCTCCTTACCTTTAGCAGGTAGAAAAAAAAAAGAAAGAGGACAACCAATTCAAGAAATTCATTAAGATGTTTAGCAAGTTGTTCATAAATATACCTCTGGTAGATGCATTGCTCCAAATGTCGAGCTATACAAAGTTCATGAGGATTGTTGAACAAAATGAAGGTTGTTAATGCTATTGTAGGGGAAGTAACACACCACTGTAGCGAAATGACGACGAGAAATCTTGCTTCTAAAGGAGAGGACCCTGGAGCTTTTACTATCCCTTGCAGCATTGGGCTATGCATTTTTAGAAAGGCCTTAAATGACCTTGGGGCAAGCATAAATTTTATGCCACTTTTCATTTTCAATTAGTTGGGGTTCATAAATCCAAAGCCAACTTCAATGAGGCTTTTAATTGTGGATTATCCATCAACAGACCAGTGGGGGTGTTAGAAAATGTCTTTGTTCGGTAGACAAATTTATACTTCCCTACGACTTCGTCATGTTGAATCGCGATATGGTTGTCGGGGTGCCTATCGTTTTAGAGAAACCATTGCTAGCCATGGGTAGATCATTGCTGGATGTGGAGCTCGAAGACCTAAAGTTTAGAGTGGGAGGTGACGAAGTTTCCTTTAAGGTGTTCCAACCTACAAAATCCTCGGATGAATGCAAGGTTATAGCGATTCTCAATTAATAGGAGGAGCAAGACTAAAATAGTGAGAATAAAGTTGATATGGAGGATGACCCTCCAGAGAATTGATGATTGAGGAGGTATCCATTGTTCCATGATGTTAAATAAGGAGCTTCTTTGGAGGCGACCAAAGTATTCTAATGTTTGATACTTTGAAGTTTTTGTTATTTTTGTTTTGTAGAGTGATTGTATGAAAAACCAAATGAAAGAACCAAAATAGGGAAATCCCTGCGTGAGACATGCAAAACTCAAGTGCTCAAGTGCGAGTCGCCGCTCGAGCGCAAAAGAGGTCCAGAATTTTGGAGAAAAAAGGGAGAGTCGGTGCCTCACGTAACAAATGCAGGTGACAACCTGCAAAATGCAGGTGTGTCTTAAACTAGTGAACCTAGAAGAGACCTTAAAGTTGAAGGGTAAACTATGAATAATCGGCGAAATGCGGGTGGCAACCCGTGAAAACGCCGGTCAAACGATGCCCGCAAGCAGTGAGCTAGGCAAGAGAAGTGGTCACCTGCATTTGGAACTGCGAAACAGCGGTAACCACTGGCAGCTACAGTTCCAACGTAGGCACACGTAAGTATTTTATTTAAAATATTGACCAAACCCGTTGACCGCCGAACCCATGTTTCTCCCAAATCGGTTAGATCCCTTTTTAAATCCCCAAAACACTTCTTCTTGACCTTTTCACCTTCCCTATAACCCACCTACCAACCATTATACTTTTCTAACTCTACCCAATTAACTCCCATTAAACCCACCTCCTCAATCCACCAATCACTCTCGCTCCCTTCCTCCTATAAAATCTCTCTTTCCTGTTCTCTTTATTTAACCTTATCTCACTAAACTCTTACTAAACAAAAGAATTTATACTCTTTGGGGATTAACCATTCTTTATAAACACATCGAGTTCTAATCTAGTTGCTTTTTGTCTCTTCTCAATCTGTATGTGCGTTAATTGCTCTTATTATGCTTGTTGTTTGAGAATGATCATCCAAATTAAGAATTCTAGATTCAAAATCTTCTTAACCCATGTTCCCCATTTCCCATCTTGTGCTCTTCCATTGTTGAATGACTCTAATAGTGTGGGTATGTTGGGGGAAGTGATAATGCATAATGTTGGTGTGGGTACTCATCTTGGTAGAAATGCTATATGAATTTGTGTGTTTGATATAATAGTGGGGGTGAAGTTTGAGTAACTCTGTGTGCATAAAATGCACGATTTTCCCGATGATAGATGGGTTGACATCTTTCTTAAGGGCATATCGACATTTTTATTTTGTTATGTTGTTTGAATGGGTAAAATCATAATGTGGTGGTGAGTTGAGTAAGGCATTAACTTAGATATTTTTGTTTAATGGGTTTGGGGTGAATAATGTTGAACAACGCTTCACCTATGAGTCACCGGTCAGGTTCTATGAATTGCAGGATGAGGCGCAGGTACAGGTTGGAGGCTTCAGGCCATTGCCCAACACCCGTGTTTCACCTACGTGTCGCGGGTTGAGACCTATAAAACGCTGGTGTGGCATAGTGAGAGTGCCATTCTACCTAGTTTTCTGCCTAGGCCTGTGGCCCAACTGCGACTCGCGGGTCTCCACATGCGTTTCGCAGTTGTAACGCAGGTATTGCTAGCACCTGATTTTGATTTATCAACTTGTTGTCATCCAATTCTTAGATTTTTACTTCTAGCTTAGTTTAGTTGTTTCTTTTACTTTTATATTATCAAAAACACAAAAATAGTAGCGTGTGGTGTTAACATTTCTTCATCTAGGCAAGTAGACAAGGGAAAGGCGTTCTCCATGTCCAAGAGTCAAGGCAAGGGGAAAGCCAAAGAAACCCCAGCCCCCACCAATACTAGAGAGGCAATCATCTACTATTTTCCTAACATGAAGGCATATTATCTCATCTGTGAAGGGAGGCCAATCACCACTGAGAAATTCTTTGATTTGGTAGGGCTGGGGACTGATTTCCCAAACATCACTACACAATTCAATGACAGACAATGGCACATGTTTGTTGCACCTCTACCAAACTTCTACACCAATTGTGTGCTAGAATTTTATGCATCCTATCAAGCACAACAAGAGGCAATGAAGCACAAGGGGAAGTTTGATGAGTTTCCTTACCTCCCCTCAGTCAGGGTTTAGGGTGTGGAGGTAGATATCATTCTGTCAGCCATAAATGCACTATTTTAGGAGGATGAAATTGATACAACAATGGAGTATGCAGCAAAAGTGGACATAAAAGAACATCAATTACATTGGATGGCTCCCTTCATCGCCACTGGTCAGCCCTTATGGGCCTCCATGGGTGGTGAAATCTCAAGGCATGATCTAAAGTTTGAGGTCAAGTTGTGGCTAGAGTTTGTTTGCGATCGTATTATGCCCTCTAAGAATGACCAAAGAGTGAACCTCAAAGCGGCCATACTCATTGCCTGCATCATGACAGGGCTACCCATTTACTTTGGAGAAATAGTGGCCACACAAATGAAATGCAAGGCTAGATAGAAAGGAACTTCAACGTCATACGTTGTTCTGATCTCTTAGTTGTGCCTCAAAGCAGGGGTACCATAATTTCTAGATGAATCCCCTAGCTATGCCACTGGTTTCATTTATGTTGAAATAAATAGCGATGCAGATGCACCCAAGATCAAAAGAAAGGGGATGCAAGTATGGGAGACTCCCGAGGATTCCAATTCTCATGACATAGTGGAGACCCCTATCACTCCTGACCTTAACATGCCTCACCCTAAGACATCAGGTCATGCATCTGGAGAAGAACAACTTAGGGGGCCTTCACCTCTTCCCACATCCTCTAACCTAAGCAGAACACATAAGCTAGCCGAGATGACATAATCATATAAAAGCCAACTCCAAAACCTATCTCAAAATCTCCCTACTCTTATCGTCAAAATAGTGAAGAGGGAGATTAAGAATGTGTTTGATAGCTTTAGCAAGCTATGCTCCCAAGTGGATGTCGTTTATGGAGTAGTCTCTTCTTTCCGACCTAAGGTGAGAGAGTTAAGGAACCAGGCATCAATGTAGGACCCAAACATGAGTATACTTGATGTTGCCATGGCTACCTCATCTACAGCCCGGGGCCTCATTAATGATCTATTTGAGGGCCTAGCTGGGGATGATGAGACAAACTTGGGTGAGGTTATCCTTAATGAGAATGAAGAGGCTAATGATGATGAGGATGAGTAGCCGAATTAGGGAGTTCCTATCATCCTTTGTTATTCTTGTATATATTGGGGACAATGTACGTTCATAGTTGGGGGTGGGTTGTGTATCTATTTTGTTGGTCATGTTTGGTATTGTGTTTTGTTACCCTTGTCGGGCTAATCTCTTACACTTTGGTTGTCATTAGTTTTAAATTTTTTTGCTAAAGTTGGTTGAATAACCTTGCCAGGCTTTTGTTAAAAGAAATATTGCTTGTTGACTTATTACTGTTGTTGATGGGTTCATTCTAAATTGTCAAGTGTGGTGACCCATGTCTTAATGATTGCCTTTGTTCATAGTATTTAGCAAATAAACTCCAAGGGTGTTTTTATGCCATGGTTCTTTCCCGAGGAGCGATTTCCTTTTCTTTTCATTTATTGTCGAACCGATGGCATTTCCCAATGATAGATAGAGAGGTGGCTTTCTTAAGGGAAAATTGCGAGTTTAGAGTCTTTTTGAGTCGGTTTTTGAAATTTCTTTTTAGAGGTACCACCAAAAATTTCTTAAGTGGCATTGAAAAAATGATATTTGAGGAAAAAAGGGCATTTGAATTTAAAAGTTGAGTACTCTTTGGTCATGCATTGCACATTCTTTGTTTTGGCTTTTTGATTCACGTGCTATCTTATCTAAAGTCATAATCTTGATGTGGTAATGAAAATTGTGTGAACTCCCTAGAGGGTGATGCTTTGATGGGTAGGGTTTTAGCTTAATTTTCATGCATAAATGGTTGTCTAGAACTTTCCCCAAGTGCGACTCAAGGCAAAATCCTAGATGTAGCTGCACTTAGAACATTATTTTAGGCTTTCTTTTGGTAGCTACTTCACCTATATGACTTCCTTGAACATTAATACTTTCTAGACAATGTTGAGCCTTTAAACCTTTTCCTTAAGAACTGCATTACAAGCCTATTACCCTTTTCTAATCCCTCTTTTGGCACCCATCCTCCCTAGTACTAGTTGTGAGAAGAAATGAAAAACAAATGATGCTTGAGGCCCAAAAGTGTGAGAATAGAAAAGGGAGAAATGAGGCAAAAGCCTAAGTGTAGGGGTTGCAAAAGAAAAGGGGAAACATTATGTGAGCTCCATTGTGAGGTAGCACCAAATTATGAGGAAACAAATGAATTCGTTGGTTGGAAAGAACTTTTAAACATTTGAAGAAACAAAATTGTTAAAAGGTGAGACCTCTTGCTTAGATGAGGTTAAAAGTGGTAACTAAGGAGGATACAAAAGTGAAAATTTTTATCAACGAGAGATTGGGGGGGAGGGGTGATCTCAAGAGAAATGCAATACGCAAAAATGTTCGCAAAAAAAAACATTAGGGAGGTTCTAGTCACTAGAACTAAAAAGTCATCCAACCTTTACCCCTAGACTTCATTATGAATTCAAAGTCCTAATTGCTTTTAAGTGTAGAAACTCTACATTAGTGGCGAGCTACACGAAGGGAAAGCGTATAGGTAAAGTTGTGTGCATGAAAATTTCTTTGTGAGAGTGAGCGTATTTGTCTTATTCTATAATCTCTTTGAGTGTGAATTTCTTGAAAAGTTAAATGGGATTCTCTATTTATGTGAGTGGCATCTCATCCTTGGGGAACATGCTTGCACATGTTAAAAGATTTGATTAAGATAAGAATGTAGTGAGCTTGAAGGTAAACTTTAAATGTGAGTTTTCAATGACTTAAGATGTTATATAATCTCATTTTGATTAACCATGCCCCTTGTTTTGAATGAAGGAAACACTTGTGAATTATGCCAACTGTTTTTGGTTATGTCTTGAATCATTTTGATAAATTATTGAGTCTTCTCTTCTTCTTTTGAGTCGGTGAGTAATTTTGGCATTGTCTTAGTCCTAGTGGTCCCTTGAGCAAAAGCTCATATGGTGTGACATGCTTAATTCCATTATTCAGCTGTTAGAAACTATCTTTCTTGTGGACAAGCAATGGTTCAAGTTTGGGGTTTTATGAGTTTGTAATTTACCAACTCATTAGGCTTTTCAAACATGAGCTTTTGCTTGATTTTCAAGTCAATAAGAACGATTTTATTACCTTTTTGTTGAATGTTTGCATGTATTCGGTTTAAATAGACAAAGTGAAGAACATGAACCAAAAGTATGGTTTGGGCTGAAAGAGGAGAATCTGTGCTTCGCAGGTTGACACCTGTGAAGCGCAAGCCAAATGTAGAAGGGAACTTCATCTTCTTATTCCTCCTTAAGGTAAAAACCTCCATTGAAGAACGACCTTGAGCTTGAAATTTACTCATGGTGATTAATGATATGGTTTTATTTATTATTATAATCTTTTTATCTTTATCCATGAGTAACTAAACATCTTCCTAGTATTGTGTGCATGATAGGGGCTAAATTGATTGGGTATTGCTATTTTAATCTTAGACTTACTTATTTAGCATAAATATGTTATTTCTCCAAATTAAAATTGAATTATCCATAGTTGGAAATATAGGTTGTGTTTACTTATTCTATTGTTGCTTGAAAAAGGGGAATAGAATATGGGTGAGAAAACAATGGTGGTTATTTGGATTTTGATTTTGTGGGGTTTGTCTAGAGATATCCAAACCCATTATCATACACCCATTAAAGAATTGAGGCTAGAGATAGTCAATTCTTCCGCAAGTTGTAGTGGTTGATGTGTATGGGACCTTGGAGTTTGAGAAAATCCAAAGAAAAAGATACTAAAGTGGTTGAGAAAAATAGAGTATTGCCTTGTCCATGACTATTTATGTTTGTGATTTAATTTCCTAGTTAACTCCAATCCAATTGACGTCCCGTCCATAACAGATACCAAGATCTTGCTCATTTTTGCTTATTCAAGTTGGTTGCCTTGTAGTTGGTTGATTGAATTTAAATTATATTTGAGATCATTTTAGCCCCAATATTTACTTTCCCATCTTTAAGGAAATGATTCGACTTAGTTTAATTCAATAGACAACTTTTGTGCCATTAAATTCTATTTCATGTTGATTCGACTTCGACTCACGAGTTTGGTAATTATATTTCAACGACCATTTACACTTTCTACTTGTGAGGAGTGGATTTGGACGTCATCACCTCCATGGATCAAAGGCAGAAAGTGGGTGAAGAAGTCCCATCCTGAGAACAACTCACCATATGCATGATTGTCACGACCCGAGTTGAGACCCTGGATTGAGACACGGGACCTAGAACCACGACTGGCTCCAAGATAAACCAGTGTACATGCATAGCATGACTTAAGAGCATAAACAAGTGGAAATTAAAGCATAAATACAACATAAGCGTAAGTCCGTATTTCATAAGCACAAAAGCTTAACACAACTCAACAACACTAAACTTGTCTAGACATGATAGTCTGAAAAGCCTCTACCACAGTGACGAGCTGATGGGACAACACCCCCAACTAGTTCACTAGGTTTGATACTAAAAGTCATGATGAAAACATAAAACTTATAACATCCCCAGAGGATGAGGACTCAACCATGTGGGACTAGGAATGAATTGATCAGGAGCGAGCTATCGGCTAGACTGAGCTAGATCACCCAAACCTATATCCTGAGACGATATAACATAGAGTATGAGGTCGGTACTTTGAATGTATAGAGTATGTAATGTTACTAAAACATGCTAATAAAATGATATTCTAAAATCGTGAGTATGAGTCAAGAAAGAGAGTAACAATGGCATGCTAAAAGCCATAAATCTAACATATACATATTCATAAGTTATTCATCGTAATCATAACATAATGACCCAAATTTAGAAATAAAAATTATATAACTTGTCATGCTTAAAATTGTAAATGAAAGCTCATAAACTGATCAATAAGTCAAATATGCTATAAAACATAATATCATGAGTCCTAGAAATGAGTAACTGAAATCAAGAGGAACAATGGAAGACTCTTCATAATAGAAAACCATCATGTATGAGCGCATGATGATCCCACGTCTTTCCCGTGTGGAGGAGAGCCATCTTAAGCATTGCTAGGAAAAAGGACGAACAAGGTGTGATATCACAAGTGTACCCTCGGGTGGGGGAAACACTCTCTTAAGAGGTCCCAATAAGAATACATCCTATGTTGGTGCATAGTTCAAAGACCGGAGCCCTCGAAATCCTTGGCCTACTCGGTGCTAGACACTACTTCCAAATCATGCATATTGCTCAAATAATCATGTTTTTAAAGAATAGCTTAAATCTGAATAATTTGGGTCTTGACTCCGAATAACTCTTTCAATCTGATCTTGTAAGCCTTGGCTAAAATCTTGATAAACATACTTGGCTTGCATGGGCTTGCCCAAATCATTGAATCATACATACATGAAATAACCTTTGAAATTCGAAGTAATGAAATCATAATTTAAGAATTCATAAACATTCATGTATACTAGATAATTCATCACACTTGAAATCATTGACTCATATTCTTGAATTTCATAAATCATGCATAATAGGGCATAATTCTTATAACCTTGAAATCATGATTTAATACATAAATTAAGAGTAAAATTTTACCCAATATTCTTAAATCATCAATCAAAACATGAAGGGATTGGACCCATGGACATAGCATGAATAGTTACATAAAGTTAGGGTAAAACCCTAGAATTGCTATACACTTAATTGGAGACTTTAATTCATGAATTATAGAAGAAATTGGGCATGAGGATGGAAGAATCTATTATACCCCGAGAACCCAAGGATCGGCCCCAGGAGTCGAATTGGAAAAAATCTAGAAAATGTTGCAGCAGTGCTGGACGAGTCGTTAGACGACTCGTGAGGAGACCCCACAAGTCGTCAGGTGGCTCGTGGAAAGGTTGGACTGGGCTGAGGAGTTGAGGTCCCCACAGGTGTGGGAACGACTCGTGGTCAGCTACCACGAGTCGTCAGGTCTACTGTGGGGTGAGGTTGAGAATTTAATAGGAGGTCTGACAGTGTACCTACCAGATGGGACCCCACAAGTCGTGGCCTGTCCTAACGACCCGTGAGGTGGGTCATGAGCAAGACTATGGACGTTTAATGGAGGATGAGGCAGTGTACTTGACGGGGCACACGATGAGTTGTTGCCCATCCTGACGAATCGTCAGGTCACCCGTTAGGGTCACCTGGCAGTTATTTTCCACGAATTAGTAAGGGCCTTCTCGTAATTTCCTAAACTCTTTAAGGCCTAAACTATGTCATTTTAAGGTCGGAAAGGTTCTTTAGGGTGGGTTAATTCCCTAATCCACAGCCATTCCATGCAATAGCTTTTGGAGAGGTTTTAGGGAGATTCAAGGTCTTCCCCTCTAAGTTTCCATCAATTTCTTTGTAGGTTTCCAAGGAACTTTGAAATAAGTCTATCCCCAGGTATGTAGGGTTTTAGAATGGGTGAAATTCTTCCTCACCATGCCCAAATTTAAATTTAAATCATGAATCCTCCTATTCAAGTCTATGGGGATTTACCCAAATGCATGTAAATGTGAATTTCCCTTATGGGTTTTATTTAATTGAGTTTTATTGGTTGAATTATGAATGATGGGCAGATTTTACGTTATTTTCTTAAAAATCATGTTTCAATCTTTTTAAATATAAAATTTTTCATTTATGAGAGTTCATGAAAGTTACGATTTGTAATGAATATTCAATACTTTGAATTTATTGATGATGGAAAAGCATGAATTCAAGTTACCCATGTTTATGAGAATATTTTGAAAGAATTGAATATGATGAAGTATTGGGCAATGCCCACATGTTGAAGAATGATTTATGATTAATGAAGCAAATGACATGATTTATCAATTTATGATGTTGGCTGATGAAAAGGGCCTATGATTCTTGGATAAGCATGTTTTAAAGGGGATCAATGATGATAAAGGTTATATTTTAGCCAATGAATATAAATGCATGATGTTATTGGTTTATGTATGAGCCTATATGCATGTTTTCGGGAGTCGTGTATAGCACCAAGCAGCCAGACATTCAATGGACTACGTCGGTGTCTCATAACCACGTGCCACCGGGGGTTTCTAATGATATGATGTATGGATAATGATCCCCTCAAATGTTATATCATGCCTAATGCACAACCCTTTCCTAGCAAGCCAGGGTCGGCTCTGCCCACTTAAGCTAGATAGTTGGGGCATCATGAAAGGCTCTACCATGATGTTTTCGGTTATGATGAGTCCTCCCATTGTTTCGCATGTTTTATGCATTGTTATATTTATGTTGTTGGCTCAACTTATGTTTGATAATGTTTACTTACGATTACGATTATGAACACTTTATGAATTGTTTGAAAGCCTTGAGCCTTATTTTTTCTTACGGAGTTTATGATATAAGCATAATGTCCTTCTCCTTTTTTATCTATGAGTTTATTTTACTATTAAATGTCCGTTCTACTTACCCTGAATATTTGGTACATTCCACGTACTGACCACATACTTTTTATGTTGTATCATTTCATGATACAAGGTCTGGATCTTAGGCTTATCCTCTCCCATTGTCCATCCCCGCCTACTCTTTCAGCTTTTTGGTAAGTCCTCATGTTCCGAGGGTCGTTTGATAGACTTTCATGTTATTTACATTTCAGTATGGGTCAGGTTAGTTTGGGATGTTGTCCCATCAACCCATCTTATGTATTAGAGGCTTTCAGACAAGAATGTAGTACTCAACTATGTATATGCCCAGTATTTCCTGATGTTATGATATAATTACATTTCTGCTATGTTTTATGATTATTATACCACTTATTTGAAAGAAGTTTGTTGTATGCATGTGCCATGGGTCGACTTGGGGTCTCTTGGGGTCCCTTGTCCCGTGTCTACGATCCTGGTGTACGTTCGGGTCGTGACAAACTTGGTATTAGAGCCATAGGTTTGAAGTGTCCTCGGGTGTTTGAAAGCCTCGTTAAGTAGTGTCTTTTTCATGGGTATGAAGCACGCCACACCTATGATGAAGAGGCTGCTAGACGTTCAGGAAATGTTCCCTTCTTTCATGATTTTATGTCATGTGATGAAAAGTCCTTCCATCCTTCTAATTCGTGCTATTCGCGATTGCAGAATTATGACTCCTAGAATAATGAATAGAAGGAGGAATGGAAATGATGAAGGCCACGGGGATGGCAATGATCATGGGCATCAGCATGCCCCACCTATTCAAGAGCCTTGGGCACTAGAGCCAGCTGCCTGTGCTGAGTTTCGGATGACTATTCAGATGTTGGCACAGGCTTTGACTGCTCAGGTCAACCAACAGGCTATGACGTAGGTCCCACAAAATGGAAATGTAGCAGCGGCTTAGGTTAGAGACTTCTTGAGGATGAACCCTCTTGAGTTTACAGGGTCAAAGGTGGACAAGGATCCGCACGAGTTAATTGAGGGGATCTTGAAGGTCACCAAAGTCATGGGGGTGACAAATGAGGAGTGTGTGAACTTGTCCTCTTATCAACTAAAGGAGGTCTCTCATATTTGGTACAAGCAATGGAAAGATTGCAGGGCGGCGGAAGCGGGCCCTATTAGCTGCGATGAGTTCCACATGACTTTTCTCGACAGGTTCTTCCCTCGAGAGATGAGGGAGTTGAAAGCAACGGATTTTGTGAACCTCAAGCGTGGAAAGATGAAAGTGCTAGGTTATTCACTTGAGTTCACTCGTTTTTCAAAGTATGCCCCAGAGTTAGTGATGGATCAGAGGGTGCGGGTGAGCCGATTCGTTCATGGTGTGGCTGGTTACTTAGACAAGGATTGCAGAACTGCCTCACCAGGATATGAAATTTCCTCGCATAATGTTGTGTGCTCATCAGATGGAGGCGTCTCATGCGAGGGAGAGGGAGGCAGAGAGGGCTCGGACGGATAGCCATGGGTTTTCGCATCAGAGGTCCAGCGGTGGTTACCATCCACAGTTTTAGCAGAAATCACTAGCCCCAACACCATCATCAGCTAGTGTTCCATCTAGACCCAGGAGTGATTAGAGGAGTAGGTTAGGGTCGAGGGATCAGAGGGGCACCCAGTTAGAGTATACCTCTCCATTCTACAGAAAGTGCGACCAGAGTCATTCCAGGGAGTTCTTGCTCGGTTCAGATGTTTGGTATGGGTATGGTAGATCTGGGCACATGCACCTACCGTGCCCATATGCTAGACAGGGTGATGATAGAGGTCGTGCACAGGCCACTAGGACAGCAGCAGCTCCAGCCCATTCCACTCCGTAGGGAGCATCGAATAGTGGAGGTGGCGGACAGCGCCAAAATTGATTCTATGCCATTACCTCGTGCCGGGAGCGGGAGACTTCGCCATACGTGGTCAGTGGTATGTTGTGTGTCTTTCATATTGATGTTTATGCCTTTCTAGATCCGGGGGCTACCTTGTCTTTCGTGACTCCTTATATTTCTAGTAGCCTTGGAGTTAGTCCCGATACCTTGTCAGAACCATTTTCAGTTTCGACCCCTATTGGTGATTCGGTCATAGCTAGACGAGTATATAGAGAATGCCCGGTCACTGTGTTGCATAAGGTTAGCTCCGCAGATCTTGTGGAGTTAGCCATGACTGACTTGGATGTTATTCTTGGTATGGAATGGATGTTTGCATGTTATGCCTCGATTAATTGTAGGGCCCGTACGGTGGAATTTCATTTGCCGGGTGAGTCAGTTTTGGAGTGGAAGGGTAGTTTGGCGGTACCAACAGGTCGATTTATTTCCTATGTTAAGGATAGAAAGATGATCTCTAAAGGTTGCATGGATCATCTAGTTATGGTTAAGGATGTTGTGTCTGAGATCCCGACTATTCAGTCGGTTCCGGTGGTGTGTGAGTACCCGTAAGTTTTTCCCAATGATTTGCCAGGTGTTCCACCTGAGAGGAAATAGACTTCGGGATTGATCTCTTACCCGATACGCAGCCTATCTCTATTCCTCCCTACAGGATGGCTCCAGCCGAGCTAAAGTAATTGAAGGATCAGTTAAAGGATCTGTTGGATAAGGGATTCATTAGACCGAGCCAGTCTCCATGGGGGACACCCATTTTATTTGTTCGAAAGAAGGATGGTTGTCTTCGAATGTGTATTGACTATCGGCAGCTGAATAAGGTTACCATCAAGAACAGGTACCCCTTACCCAGGTTCGATGATTTGTTTGACCAGCTTCAGGGTGCCAAGTGCTTCTCCAAGATTGATCTCAGGTCCGGATATCACCAGCTCAGTGTCTAGGAGAATGACATTTCGAAGACCACTTTCAGGACTCGGTTGGTCACTATGAATTTGTTATTATGTATTTCGGGCTAACAATACCCTTGTAGCTTTTATGAATCTAATGAACAGGGTGTTCAAGGCATATTTGGACGCGTTTGTGATTGTGCTTATTGATGACATCTTGGTATACTCACAGAGTGAGGAGGAGCATGCCATGCATTTGAGAATAGTGCTACAAACCCTCAAGGATTGTCAGTTATATGCAGAGTTTAGCAAGTGGGAATTTTGGATAAACTCAGTGGCGTTTTTGGGTCATATGGTGAAGGGAAGGCATAAGGGTAGATTCCCTAGAAGATCGAGGCGGTGAAGAATTGTCCTAGACTAGTGAATCCTTCAGAATTCGGAGTTTCTTGGGCTTAGCAGGCTGCTACCGAAGATTTTTTGAGGGCTTTTCATCAACTGCAGCCCTATTGACCAGGTTGACTCAAAAAAAGGTGAAGTTCCAATGGTCGGATGCTTGTGATAAAAGCTTCCAAGAGTTGAAGACCTAACTCACTTCAGCACCAGTGTTAACTTTACCCGAGGGTACTGATGGCTTTGTAGTCTATTGTGATGCTTTGAGAATTGGATTGGGATGTGTGTTGATGCAGCGTGGGAAGGTAATAGCATATGCCTCGAGACAACTGAAAGTTCATGAAAAGAATTACCCAACCCCTGAAGTTGAGTTGGCCGCGGTAGTGTTTGCATTGAAGATATGGCGGCATTACTTGTATGGGGTCCATGTGGACATGTTCACGGATCACAAAAGCCTGCAATATGTGTTTACGCAGAAAGATCTCAATCTTTAGCAAAGAAGGTGGTTGGAGTTACTAAAGGACTACAACATGAGTGTCCTCTACCACCCAGGAAAGGCTAATGTGGTTGTGGATGCACTTAGTAGGCTCTCTATGGAGAGTGTGTCCCACGTGGAGTAAGAAAAGAAGGAGTTGGTGAAGGATATCCACTAACTTGCAAGATTGGGAGTTAGATTGATCGACTCGACCGATGGCGGCGTTGTTGTACAGAATAGGGAAGAATCATCCTTGGTGGTTGATGTCAAGTCTAAGCAAGATGAGGATCCGACTTTGAGGAAGATGAAGGAAGCAGTGCAGAGTCAAAAGGTGGAGGTTTTCTCCAAAGGGGGAGATGGTGTACTATGATACTAGGGTCGACTATGTGTTCTAGACGTTGATAATTTGAGGGTTCGGGTATTGTAGGAGGCACATGGTACCAGATATTCCATCCATCTGGGATCCATGAAGATGTATCAGGACTTGCAAGAAATCTATTGCTGGGATGGTATGAAGAAGGATATCGCAGAGTTCGTAGCCAAATGTCCAAACTGTTAGCAAGTAAAGGTCGAGCATCAAAGACCGGGAGGCGTACTTCAGGATATTAGCATCCCAACTTGGAAGTGGGAAGAGATTAATATGGACTTCATTACAAGCCTACCTTGCACTCGCTGACACTATGATTCCATTTGGGTGGTGGTAGACATGTTAACTAAGGCTGCACACTTCCTACTGGTCAAGACCACGGATTCAGCGGATTATTCTGCTAAGTTGTATATTCGGGAGTTGGTTCGACTTCATGGAGTGCCCTTGTCTATTATTTCAGACTGAGGTACTCAGTTTACCTCTCAGTTATGGCAGTCTTTCGGAAAGGGACTTGGGACTCGAGTTAAGCTTAGTACAGCCTTCCACCCGCAAAAAGACAGCCAGGAAGAACGAATCATACAGACCCTCAAGGATATGTTTAGCGCATGTGTTATGGATCTCAAAGGTAGTTGGGATGATCATTTGCCCTTAATCAAGTTTGTTTTTAATAACAACTATCACTTTAGTATCTAGATGGAACCGTTTGAGGCTCTTTATGGGCGGAGGTATAGATCTCCCATTGGGTGGTTTGAGGTTGGTGAGGAAGCTATGATAGGCCAAATTCAGTTCACGAGGCGATGGTAAAGGTTTAGTAGATAATGGGCTGGTTGAAAACCGCTCAGATTCATCAGAAATCTTATGCTTATGTGAGGAGAAGGGATCTGGAGTTTGACGTGGATGACTGGGTATTTCTAAAGGTATCTCCCATGAAGAGGGTCATGCAGTTTGGGAAAAGGGGAAACTCAGTCCTCGATATGTTGGTCCTTACCGAGTTATGAGGAGAGTTGGTAAGGTGGTGTATGAGTTGGACTTTCCTGCAGAGTTAGCTTCAATTCATCCTGTGTTTCATGTATCGCTCTTGAAAAAGTGCTTGGGTGATCCAACTTTAGTAGTCCCAGTAGACAACGTTGGTGTAAGTGATAGCCTCAACTACGAGGAAATTCTGGTGGAGATCTTGGATCATCAGGTTTGGAGGTCGAGGAACAAAGATGTAGCTTCGGTTAAAATATTATGGAGAAACCAGCATGTTGAAGGAGCTATGTGGGAAGCCGAAGAGGATATGATGGCTAAATACCCACACCTGTTCTCTATCAGCTCAGTTTCAGTTTGAGGTATCAGTTCTTGCCCTAAAACCTCTACTTAGTTTTCATGTATCCATGCGTACAATTTTGTTTTATGATTTAGTAAATGTATGAGGTGTCTGAATTCAGCCTAGCTATGTAGTTCTTTTCGGAGGTAGTCATTCCATCAGTTTTCGGCTTAAATAATCAGTATTTGTATATGGTAATTGCTCGTTTCTGATTTTATCCATGTTTCTAATATTCGAGGATGAATGTTCCCAAGGGGGAGATATTGTTATACCGCGAGAACACAAGGATCAGACCCGAGAGTCGAACGGGGAAAAATTTGAAAAATGTTGCAGCAGTGCAGGATGAGTTGTTAGACGACTCGTGAGGAGACCCCACGAGTCATCAGGTGGCTCGTGGGAAGGTTGGACTAGGCTGAGGAGTTGAGGTCCCCACGGGCGTGGGAACGACTTGTGGTCAGCTACCACGAGTCGTCAGGTCTACCATAACCAAAACATATATCTAACCCAATCAAGCACTCCCCTATATGATTCTTGCCACACTTCCCACAGACTGGGAATGTACGCTCTGTATGCATGCTACTCTAGCCTCTTGAACCTTAGGCTCTGCTTCTCTGATCACCTCACGGTCTTGATGGTGCACTGGCCGATGATGGTGCTGGAGTTAATGACCTGTGATGAGTCTGCTGGCGATGTCCGCCTCCCGATCTCTACTGAGATAACCCATAACTGCCTGTTCTAGCCCTTGTAACACCCCGAAACATTCCTAGACCAAATTCAAACATTGCATGAAAAACCATAGGAAAACCAGAAATTTTTCTGTCTCAGACGACCCCCACAACAGACCGTTGGTAGAACCAACGGACCGTTGTAAGAGGTCGTGGTTAGTAGCAACCTTCCTTCATGGGGAAACAATGAGACATAGGACGACCCATTGTTCCTAACAACGAGCCATCCTGTCGTCCATTGAATCCTAAGTTCAGAGGATTACTAGACCTTTCCCTGAGGCAATGAGAGGGAACAATGACCCGTGGTTATTACCAACGAGCTGTTGTTGCCACCCGTCTTTCCAAAACCCAGTAGTGTGAACCACGGTGGGATACAACGGCCCGTTGGTCCTACCAAAGAGTCATTCTTATCACCCGTTGTCCCCGTGCTGGTTTCCTAAGCCGGTTCCTACAGGGGGTATCAACGGCCCATTGTTACTTCCAATGGACCTTTGTACCTAACCATGGAACACCTCCAGTAAACCTTGTTTCTAAACCCAGAAATCGTGGCCCGATTCAACGGGCCATCGTTTCTACCAACGACCCGTACTAAGGTTCGTTGTTTAATGTCGGGTAGTTTTTAGTTCTTTCTACCAGGGGTATTTTAGTACTTTCCCAGCTTTTTAATTCCCAAACCTTGTCGTTTTTGGGTCTTGTGAGGGTGTGAAAAGGGATAGAACGACAATTCCCCTTCCTCCTCCACTCATCCTCTAAAAAACCAGAGCATAGAAACAGTCAGGAGTTCAGAGTAGAAGCTAGGGAAAACATTCATCTTCTCAGTCTTTCTTCATGATTTTTTACCAGATTCTTTTCTACCAATATGTGGTAATTCAGCAAGGAGATTGATCTCCCCTTGCATCCCCTAGAAACCCTCTTTCAGTTAACTTTCAGTCCTAGCCCTAAACTTAGGAAATTTAAGATATGGTTGTTGTTCTTGGATTAATTCATGTAGAATCTGGTCTAATGTCAATTGTAGCTATTTTTCCGCCAGCTGTTAATAACAATGATTCTTGTTCCACCAACTTTAGAAATTCAGCCCTAATTGTTGAAATGTCAGAAATTAAACTCCTGCTTAGGCTTTGAATTCTTTAGAATTGGTTGCATCTTTCTGAGTTAGGGGCTTTTATAATGCCTGTATGTGTTAAAAACTTAGTTACTTGTATCATATTAAGATTTAGTCAAAAAGTCAATATACTTAGTATTTTTCTTGGAATTGTCAGTTCAGTTGTAGTCACAATATTAGAATATTTTGGTGTTAGTCAGAAATGTCAGCTGATCAATTTGACTATGGTCTCTTCTCGAGGTGTAAGTGGTGCCTCTCAATAATCAGACTCAGACTCAGATTACAGTTATTTGGTCCATTAGGCAGTCATGACATTCCAGTTATAGCTCCGACCAGCCCTCGGACCCTAGTTCAGTTATCAGTTGATCGTATGACGGTTACGAAGCTTCCATATAAGTAGCTCTGACCAGTCTTAGAACTCAGTTTTCAAATCTGGTCCTATAAGATGCTCAGGAAACTCTCTGTCAGTATCCCTGGATTAGTATAGTCTTGGGCCCCAGTATCGAACTATCCGCTTGTCAGTAGTAGCAGTAATAGAATTATCTAGTGGGAGTAGAACTTAGCACCAAAAGGGTCGGGGTTCCAGTGCACCCAGGTTGCAGAACTACGTTGCCACCATAGCTTATATATATTTTCTTGGCCTCATGGCCCCTTTGACAGTGATTCTCACTGTCCATGCCTTTATACCCTGCAAAGTATATTGGGTCCTGTCGGTGGGGTGTATACATCGGACTCCACGTCTAGCTCGAGTTGTTATATGTCGGTTATAGCCTCTCCCACTAGTTAGTACAGTTTGCTCTCAGATTCTTCAGTCTAGATTAGTTCAGTGTAGTATTATAGACTCAGTATTTTATACTTAGGACATGTTTATGTCCATCAGCCAAGGTCACTTTTGACCATATAAGTTTGTTATCAGTTGTATCAGTTTTGAGCATTTCAGTTGGGTAATTCATGTCGTATCAGTTCAGTTTCCAGTTCTGTCACGTTATTCATGTTTCTCTCACTTACTCAGTACATTCAAAGTACTGAGACATACTTTTATGTTGTATCATTTCGTGATACAGCTGCAGGTTCTCAGACCAAGCTCAGATAGTCACCGTAGTCTCAGAGCCTCTACCTCAGCAGCCGAAGTGTGAGTCCTCATCATTCGAGGGCCTTGTTTATTTTCTTTAGTTGAGTTATGATTTTCTATAGACTTAGAGTTAGCTAGGGGCTTGTCCCAGCAACTCCTCAGTAGATGGCTTTCAGACAGACTTGTTTTTAGAGATGTATTTCAGAAAATGTCACTTTCTTCATTAATTTTAGTTTTTACGTTTTCTTAAACTAGTTAATGTTGTTAATTAAATGTTCCATTGTGCATGTTTACTCAGAATGCTAGTGTATGATACACCAGGGGTTTACTTGGGGTCACTTGTGGATTCAAGTACCATGTTGCATCCAGGGTGCAGGCTCGGGTTGTGACAAACTTGGTATCAGAGCCCTAGGTTTAGAGTTTCCTCGGAAAGTCTGAAAGTCGCATCAAGTAAAGTCCTTTTCATGGGCGTGAAGCATGCCACACTTATGACGAGGAGGCTACGAGATGTTATTAGGAAAACTTCCCTTTTGTTCATGCTCTTTATCGTGCGTTAAAGTCCAATTCCAAGGGCATCTTTCTAAATCATGTCCTATTTCCTTTTCAGTGAACAATGCCTCCTTGATGTGGAAATGGATGAAGGGCCAAAAATGCCAACAGACCCACCCCACCAGCTCCGGCAGCTCCTCACGACGATTCCGTATCTACTACCGAATTTAGGGTGGCCATTCAATTGCTTGCCTAGACCGTCACCAACCAAGTGAACCGGCAAGTGGTTCCATTAGCCACAAATGGGTCTATAGCTGCTGCTCGGGTGTGGAATTTCACCCGTATGAACCCTCCAGACTTTCACGGAACAAAGGTAGGAGAGGACCTAGAAGGCTTTATAGACGAGATTAGAAAGATCACCCGGATCATGGGTGTCAGATCCTTCAAAAGTGCTGACCAAGCTGCCTACTAGCTAAAAGGGGTTGCCCAGGTTTGGTACGAACAGTGGAAGGAGGGGCGGTCATCAGAAGCAGGACCGATTGAGTTGGAGGACTTTCATACAACTTTTCTAGATAGGTTCCTTCCCCGAGAGCTGATGGAGCCTAAGATGGCAGAGTTTATGAACCAACTTTAGGGCAACCGGATAGTGGAGGGGTATGCTCTGGAGTTCACCAGATTATCAAAGTATGCTCCAGAGATGGTGGCCGAGCTAAGGGCTCGCATGCTGAAGTTCGTAAATGGAGTATCTAATCTGGTCCTCAAGGAGTGCAAGACTGCGATGCTGATCAAGGACATGGATTTGTCCAGCCTAATTGTTTATGCTCAACAGATTGAGGCAGAGAAGTTGAAAATATGGAGCAAAAGAACAAGTGAGCAAGAGCAGGCCATTCAGATTTTGGCCACTAGAGATCTGGTGGTAGTAGCCACCCACAGCAGCAGCAGCAGCAACATAGGGCCCCAGCACCTAGCTCAGCCAGCGCCCCAACCTTTTGGCCCCACCAGGATCAGAGGGGTGGGTCATATGGCATGCATTCCCAGGCCCACAGTACAGAATAGGTATCCAGTTTGCCTCAAGTGCGGCAAAAATCATCCTGGAGAGTGTCCACAGGCAGAGAGGGATGTTTTGGATGTGGACAGCTTGGGCACTGACTCAGAGTGTGCCCGTCAGCAGGGCGAGGGAGATCACAATCCACTACCTTAGCAGCTCCAGCAGGTCGACCAGCTCAGCAATCCAACACATTAGGTACAGATGGCAATCAGCACCAGAATCGTTTCTATGCTCTATATTCTCGTCAGGATCAGGAAAGCTCACCTGACGTAGTTACTGGTATGTTACATCTCTTCAACCTAGACGTATATGCCCTCCTAGATCAAGGAGCTACCCTTTCATTTGTAACTCCATATGTAGAAATTCAGTTCAGCATCAGGCTAGAGGTTCTATCAGAACCCTTCTCAGTCTCCACCCTAGTTGGCGAGTTAGTTAGAGCCAACCGGGTGTATAGAAACTGCCTAGTCTCAGTCTTGATTAAAGTCGCACCAGTTGATCTTGTAGAGCTAGACATGGTCGACTTCGACCTTATTCTCGGCATGGATTGGTTACACTCCTGCTATCCCACAGTCGATTGAACTAGAGTTCTCAAATTCTAATTTCCTAATGAGCCAGTTTTAGAATGGTCGGGTAGCAGTTCAACTACTAAGGTGGGTTTATTTCCTACCTCAAGGCCCAGAAACTCATTTCCAGAGGATGTCTATATCATCTGGTTTGGGTCAAGGATTCCAACTCTGAGACCCCAACTATTCAACCAGTTCCAATTGTCAGCGAGTTCTCAGATGTATTTCCTAAGGATCTTCTCGAAGTTCCCCTAAACGGGAAATTGACTTCGGAATAGATCTCCTCCCAGATACTAGACCCATCTCCATCCCTCCTTACAGAATGGCTCCAATTGAACTTATGGAGTTGAAGGAGCAGCTAAAAGATCTTCTCGACAAGGGTTTAATTCGACCCAGCATCTCTGCCTAGGGTGCTCCAGTGCTATTTGTGTGCAAGAAAGGTGGTACCCTCAGAATATGCATAGATTACCGTCAACTAAACAAGGTCACAGTTAAGAACAGGTACCCTTTGCCCAGAATTGACGATCTATTTGACCAACTTCAGGGAGAAAGTTTCTTTTCCAAGATTGACCTCAGGTAAGGGTACCATCAGTTAAGGGTTAGGGGGAGTGACATACCGAAAACAACATTTAAAACTCGGTATGGTCACTATGAGTTTGTGGTGATTTCCTTTGGGTTAACAAACGCCCCAAAAACCTTCACGGATCTAATGAACAGGATTTTCAAGCCGTACATAGATATGTTCGTCATCGTATTTATTGACGACATTCCGGTGTACTCCAGAATGAGGAAGAGCAAGCCAATCACCTAAGATTAGCATTACAGACCCTCAGAGATTGCCAGCTATTCGCTAAATTTAGCAAGTGTGAATTCTGATTAAAGTTTGTGTAATTCTTAGGTCATGTTGTATCAGGTAAGGGGATACAAGTAGTTCCTCACAAAATTTCAGCAGTAAAGGATTGGCCCAGACCCACCTCTTCGATTGAGATCAGGAGTTTCTTAGGCTTAACAGGCTATTACCGATGATTTTTTGAAGGTTTATCCTCCATAGCGTCCCCTCTGACCAAATTAATCTAGAAGAAGGTGAAATTTCAGTGGTCAAATGAGTGTGAGAAGAGTTCTCATGAGTTGAAGACTCAACTCACTACTGCTCCTGTTTTGATCCTGCCAGAAGGAACAGATGGGTTTGTTGTATATTGTGATGCCTCCAGAGTTGGACTTGGCTACATTCTAATGCAGCGTGGCAAGGTGATAGCCTATTCCTCCAGGCAGCTCAAAGTTCCTGAGAAGAATTATCCAACTCATGACTTGTAGTTGGTAGCAGTGGTATTTGCGTTAAAAATATGGAGACATTACTTGTACGGGGCTCACGTGGATGTGTTCACAAATCACAAGAGCCTTCAGTATGTGTTCATCCAAAAGGACCTAAACCTGCGCCAGAGACGGTGGTTGGAACTGTTAAAAAATTATGACATGAGTGTGTTGTATCACCCGGGCAAAGCCAACGTAGTGGCTGATTCTCTAAGCAGAGTGTCTATGGGCAGTGTGGCTCATGTGGAAGAAGGTAAAAAGGAATTAGCAAAGGAGGTTCACAGACTAGCCCGGTTAGGTGTGCAGCTGGTAGACTCACCCGAAGGTGGGGTAGTAGTACAAAGCGGGTTAGATTCATCCTTGGTAGTTGAGGTTAAGTACAGACAAGATGAAGATCCAGTTTTACTTAAACTCAAGGAAGCAGTTCTTAAAAAAGAGGTTGAGGCTTTCTCCAAAAGGGGAGATGGAGTGCTCCTTTACCAGGGAAGACTTGTGCCAGATGTTGGAGAATTGAGACAGCAGAATTTAGCTGAAGCACACATCTCGAGGTACTCCATTCATCCTAGTGCTACCAAAATGTACCGCGATTTGAGGGACATTTACTGGTGGAACGTCCAAGGAACTCCGGAGGGTTCATCGTCAGAAAATCTCTGACGCTCACCACCGCCGTATTACCATTTTGAGAACCTACACCATCGCCTGTTGGTTGATTTGGGCGGTCAAAGCCTGAGCTAGCATCTGAATGGCAGCCCTAAACCTGCGTGGGCCACCTACTTGGGTACATGATCCTCATGGGCTGGTGGGTCCTGCTGGTGCCCATCTCCATTGCCATTCTCATGGCCATTTCCATTCCCATTTCTTCTTCCATTGACATGGCGAGGAGGCATGATTCTACAAATGCGTATAGCACGAGTTAGATGGATAGGGATACATTTCATGGCACGACATAGATCATGAAAGAAGGGAACATTACCTAAAATGTTTCATAGAATCTTCATCATACGTGTGGAGCACTACACACCTATGAGAAAGACTCTACCTAATGCGGCTTTCAGACACCCTAAGACACTTCAAAACCTAATGCTCTAATACCAAGTTTTTCATGACCCGAACATAGACCCAGATCGAGACACGGGATAAGAAACCCTGGGAGGTCCCAAGTCGACCGATGGCGTGAACATAACGTCTCAATGCAACATAATAAAGCGGAATTTTAACATACATCGTAGAGGAAGTCTGCATATATATATTTATATATATATATATATATATATATATATATATATATCAAACTAAAACTGAATCAAAAACAACAAGTTGATTTCTACATAATGTCTGAAAAGCCTCTAACATAACTAATGAGCTGGTGGGACAGCACCCCCAACTAGCTTGAAAAAGTCTGAAACTGACAGAACATAACAAACTATAGATGATTGAACATCCTCTATAGATAAGGACTCACCAACATCGGCTGGACAGGTCAGAGAGGGAAGCAGGGCTAATGATGCAACTGAGACTGATCCCTCGGACTTGTATCATGAACCAATACTGCATAGAGTATGCAGTCAGTACTTGGAATGTACTGAGTATGCAAGGTAAGTATAAACAGACAGTTAAAATACATAAGAGTTCATAAGAGTAGGACAACGTGATCATAAAGTAAATATCATAATGTAAACAGAAGGACTCAAGGTTTTCAAAACATTCATAAATCAGTGATAATCATAATCATAGGAGAAAAGCTTCGTTAAACATGACTTATGACAAAATAACATAAACATAACCATGCATAAATCATGAGGAACAATGGGAGGACTCGTCTTAACCGACACAATCATGATAGAGCCTCACATGATGCCCCACTATTTTTCCCAAGTGGTTAGGGCCTTCCCCGGCTTGCTAGGTAGGGGGACGTGCATGAGTGGTGATATCATAGGGATCCAATAATAAATATATATAAACCTACGGTGGCACGTAGTTCTGAGACCATAGGGTTTTTCTTTGAACGTCGGGTCTACTCGGTGCTAAACACTACTCCCAAAAACATGCACATGAGGGCGCATATCATAATCATAAAAATTATTCATGAAGTTCATGGCCAAATAAATAACAAAATGATGGATCCCACTTGAAATACATGATTAGCCATGAATAAGGGCTCGTGAATCGGCCAAGTGTCATAAATTCATAAATCATGAAATCCATGCATACTTGTAATATATATATATATATATATATATACTTGATATTCATAAATCCATGATAAGTACTTGAAAAGAAATCATAACATCAGTCATAAATAATAATTTTAGATTTGATAATATTAAAATCATAATAGAATCATAACTTGATTTTTTCATGAAAATTGCATAATTGGAAATAATTTAATTAGAAGTTGAAACTATAAATTAATAATCAAAATAATTATAAAATCTACCAAAAGATCATAAAACACGAGTTGATACATGAAGGAAAATTGACCCATAGATAGATCATAGAGAATTTCATAAGAATTGGAGTAAACTCCATAAGATCATGAAACTTGAATCTAAATTGAAATCCATAGAATAAAGAAGAATCTAAGGCATGGGAATGAAAGGAACTCTATTCACAGCATCACGTACCTGGGTAAATCAAATTCACTCTCCCACTTGAAAGCCCAAAGGAAATTGGAGAGAATTTGATAAAATTCCTCAAACTTGATCTTCAAGGAAGGCTCTAGGTTGCATGCATGGAGTGGGGATACTTAGAATAGGTTTATCCCCCTTAAATACTAACTGAGCTTAAAACGACGTAGTTTAGGACTTTAGGGCTTAGGAATAATGAAAATACCTTTAATGAAAAACCTAGAAAATCTACATTGCCAGTGACAACGACTGGCCTAATGGGTTGTTACAAGATCCAAAGAGTAGTTGTTTCCCCCGTTGCTTCAGCCCAAATTTCAGTCCGAGACCTGCATACCACGATAGGTACCATGATTCTTACCAGCTCCAACAACTCATGTCAAACTTCCAATGTCACCACTGCCTGCCTTCTGAGAACCCTTCCAACGAGATGATATAACGGCTTGTCCCTGCGAACAACAAGTCATCCTATGACTCGTGCCAACCATTTTTACCAAGACCATCCTCCCAACGACCCATTACATCCACTAATGGTTCATTCTGAGACTCGTTGCTTCCCAATCCTACTCTGCAGATTCACACCACGAGCACCTCCAATGGGTCGTTAGTCCCACCAACGACCCGTACAACGAGTTGTTCTGAGAAGAAATTCCAGATTTTCTTCTACATTTCAAATCTTGTCTCCACTCTTAGGAACTTTCAAGGTATTACAATATTTCATATATTCTAGATTCACGCAAGATCCGTAGGTACGAGTCATACTTTAATATATACCCGAAATCATTGAAGGCATACACATATTTCATATAAACCCAAGCCCATAAGTCCTAATCTTGCCTCAACACATATACTAAATCATATATTCTAGATTTATGAAAACCCATATGATTGACTCATGCTTTAAACATATGTAGAATGAGTTCATGGTAAGAGAATGTGAATATTTAATGAAACCCCATTTCGGAATTTACCCTAAATCATGGTGAAAATTCTATAATCATGCTATCGATATATCATGCACATAATTCGAGAACTTGGAAGTAATTTCATAAGCATACATGACTATTAATCATGATGGGTCATAAAATCCAAAAAAAACATAGGAGAATTCATGCATAAATTTAAATCCAAGAACAATCTTTTCTAGAAATCAAGGGTTTAGGGTTTTAGTCTAAAAATTGGGACACAAGGATGAAAGGTGGTCCTTGTTGAAGTCCCACATACCGGTTAAAAGGCTCCCTTACTGATCTTGAAGCTTGCAACCCTTGATGAGAAACCCTAGATGCTCTTGAGCTTAAGAGAAGAAGAAGAAGAAAACTCTATCGATATTTTTGGATAATGAGGGGCTTAGGCTAATGAATACCCCTTTAATTAAACCCTTACAATATCCAAAAAGATGGCATTTAAAAACTGGGAGCATAGGAATTTACCGAAATACCCCTAGGTTTAAGATTAAAAACCTGCCCAATCGGTGAACCACGACCCTCCCATGAGTCATTGATCCCCCCACGGATTGTGGTTACCATCCGTTGCTTCTAGGGTCCCTTTCCAGATTCTACTTCTTCAACCAATGATCGACAAGATGAGTCGTTACTTGAACCAATGACTTGTCGGTACTTCCCATCGTCACCACCGCTTTCTAATCCTGAGATCCCTCCAACGATCGTCACGGTGGGTCATTACTTCACTTAAAGGTTTATGGTAATTTTCACACCCAAAACCAAACCCTTTTTTGAGCTCCAACTAACGATCCCTCAGGGTGACCCGTCAAAGCAACCAACAGGTTGTCACTTGGCTTGTCGTGTCTAGGAAGTCTAGACTGCCAACTTACCATGACTATATCTAATGGGATGTTGCTTCCCATAACGACTCGTTCTTTCCTATCGTGGTATCACACATACTTAGCACCTTTTCTTGAAACCCTTCTAACGACTCATCTAACGGACCATTGGAGCGACCCATGACTCGTTGGATGAGTTGCTCTGAGAAAATTTCTGTTGGTTTTCCTGCTGAACTTAATCTAACTCTGGGGTTTGATTTGAGAAACTCTTGGTGTGTTATAATATCTCCCCCTTGGAAAAATTCATTTTCGAATGTAGGCCAAACATGCTGAAAATTTGGGGAAGAAACTGATATCCCAAATACTAAACATTTACAATTGAAACTGATGGAGTATCTGACTCCGGGCTGATTTACATATCTGAACTGAATATCTAAATCGTATAAGAATTCTAAGGAATGAGAGGGACTAAAACACATAAAACTAGCATGGAACTAGATAGAAAACTAAGAAGGATTCTTTTCCTCTAGCTGGCATTGAGCCTATACAGATTGAGTCATCACTCTCAAATCGCTTTCTTTACCGAACTATAATTCATGATATCTGGTCTAACAACAAATAAAGGACTCATGAGCACGAATCATTCATGACATCTACAATTGAGCACATACATGAGGTACCCTTATCTACTGAGCTACTAAAGCAACTTCTAACGACTGAGTTCGAGCTAAACATACTGGAAGACATGAGTTAACACACATAACTAGTTTTTAACAAGAGGATGAGCCATAAGGATTCATAGAGTAAGACTAACATCGCTGTTTGAAGCAGCTATCTAGAAATTCCGGAAGTCTGCATATGGGAATAGATAAACTGTAGCTTCAACTAAAACACATAAAGGAATTACATTAACCTGAAGAGATTGGAATACCATAATTGTTAGGGCTGGAACTCCCCTACAAGCATACTCAAGATTCGACTTGTCTCACAGACTTACCATCTCCTCGTTATCTTTAAGTTATCATTCTAAGGCTCCTGAATCTTTCTTAAGGTTGGGGGCTACACCACTAACTCTTGACTCCTCCTCCCCCTCTAACATTCACTACAACCCTCATACTCACAGTTATTTCACACCATGCATTCACAATCTCTTCTCGACAAACATCACAAGAGCTTCTCATTAAATACTATGGTATTGGGGCTAGAAACATGCAAAGAGTAACATGAGAAATTCATAACATACCTAATACTACTTCTAAAGACTTGCCCTTATCTTAATTTTTTGCCAAGGCATAGAAGAGGTTTTGATGCTATCCACCACCTATGCTAGATGATGCACCCTGCTGAAATGAGCGGTTCACCGGAGCTACTGAAGAGGTGGTTAGGGCTCTACACTCACCCTGCTTAGCTGCTGCGCAATCTCGATGCTTATGACCCAACTTGCCACACCAAAAATAAGCATTTGAGCCAGCCACGCGTTCTCACAAATGGTGCTTCCCACAGCTCTTACAAGCTAGATAGGTAATCTCTCTTATCCTAGCTCTGTACGGAACACCGACTGTCAAAGTTTCTAGGGCTGATGATCTTTGTTGGGAGCATGAGCGGTGTCCGCCACTCGACCTCTAATGGGAGACTCTAAATATCTTGTCCTGGCCCTCTTGGCCTCTCGCTCATTTTCTATGCTATTGAGAATCCCTAACTGACTAAGGGAAACATTCTCTGCTATTGAGAATCCTTAACCAAGGAAAACATTCTCTACTATGGAGAATCCCTGACTAACTAAGGGAAACATTCTCTGCTATTGGAGAGTCTCTGAATGACTAAGGGAAACATTCTCTGCTATGGAGAGTCCCTGACTGACTAAGGGAAACATTTTCTGCTATGGAGAGTCCCTGAATGATTAAGGGAAACATTCTCTTCTATGGAGAGTCCCAGATTATTCCAAAACATGGAGGAAACTAATCTAACGTCATTCATCTAGTCTAAGCTACTTCAGCTAATTAGATACCTTAGCATTCAACTAATTACATCATACTAAATTCATTTAGAGTCTGATCAAGGCTACTTTTTACTATCAACAAGGCCAAAAGTTTGAAAGCTCATAATCATGTTTTATCCTCGAAGTTCATAACATTTCAATCCCAAATTCATAGTATATGTCATACATTCTAGATTCATGTAAGATCCATAGGTCCAAGTCATACTTTAACATATACCCGAAATCATAGTGAAGGCATACACATATTTCATATCCACCCAAGCCCATAATTCATAATCTTGCCTTAACACTTATAGTAAATCATATATTCTAGTTATACGAAAATCCATCTGATCAATTCATTCTTTAAAAGTATATAATGAGTTCATGGTAAGATCATGTGAATATCTAATGAAACCTCATTTTAAAATTTACCCTAAATCATGGTGAAAATTTTATAATCACGCTATAAACATAAGATGAACATAATTTGAGAACTTGGAAGTAATTTTGTAAGCATACAGGGCTATTGATCATGATGGGTCTTAAAATCCATAGAAGACATATGAGAATTTATGCATAAATTGAAACCCTAGAACATGTTATCCTAGAAATCAAGGGTTTAGGATTTTAGTGTAAAAATTGGGACACAAGGATGAAAGGAGGTCCTTGTTGAAGTCCCACACACCTGATTAAAAGGCTCCCTTACAGATCTTGAAGCTTGCAGCCTTTGATGAGAAACCCTAGATGCTCTTGAGCTTGAGAGGAGGAGAAGAAGAAAACTCTATCGATGATTTTTTGATAATGAGGGGCTTAGGGTAGTGAGAACCCCTTTAATTCAATCCTTACAATTCCCAAAACGATTACATTTAAAAATTGCAAGCATAGGACTTTACTAAAATAGCCTTGGGTTTAAGATTAAAACCTGTCCGATCAGTGTCCATGACCCTCAGCACGAGTCGTTGGTCGTCACCACTGCTCGTGGTGACTGTCCATCGCTTCTGGAGTCCCTTTTCCAGATTTTGCTTCTTTAAAAAATGACCGACAATATGAGTCATTACATGATTCAATGACTCGTCGGTACTTCCCATCGTAATCACTACTTCCTCATCCTAAGATCCTTCAAACGATTGTCACGATAGGTCATTACTTCACATAACGGTTCGTGCTAACCGTCCATTGTCACTAAACCCGAAACCAAACCCTTTTATGAGCTGCAATTAATGACCCCTCAGGATGACCCGTCATAGCAACCAACGGGTTATCACTTGGCTCGTCGTGTCTAGGGATTCTAGACTGCTGACTTACCACAACTACATCTAACGATTTTTTGCTTCCCAAATGACCCGTTCTTTCCTTTCGTGGTATCACAAAACTTAGCACCTTTTCTTGAAACCCTTCCAACGACTCATCCAATGGACCATTGGAGCGACCCACAACTCGTTGGACAAGTCGTTCTGAGAAAATTTCTATTGATTTTCCTACTAAACATTATCTAACTCTAAGGTCTAATCTTACAAACTCTTGGGGTGTTACATAGACCCATCTTGGTCCCTTTATTTTTTTCTTTTTTTAATCCTCTTTAATTTTTTTTATCAGAATCTACTTATCTTTATATTGTTTTATTTATACAAAATTAAAATATAATATTAAATATAAATTATTATAATTAATACTCAAAATAAAATAAAAAGTACTAAACTGTGAGGTAAAAATAATTAAATATATGCATTTTGACCTAACATCACCACCCCACGCTACGACTATTGCTCATTCTCGATGAAGAATCAAAACCACTTCTATACATGTCAAGATTAGGAGCACCACCTACCTTGGTTGCTACGACAAATTAGGCCCTACAGAAATCCCACAACATCAAATATACACTTCCTAACCATCGTAATAGATATACAAGTTAGCCCAATTAAAAAAAAAACATTTAACCTCCTAAACACAGAGGGAAACTCTAACACATCAAATTTAATATCTCACCTACTTTATCAAAGAAATATAATAACATAACCTATCTTTCAAGAAACAGATGCTCTCAGAAAAAGAAATAGTCCACATAAATAAAAAATTGAATATAAATTAAGGACTTAGTATTAAAGAACAATCTCTTACAAACATAATTGATTTCACATGTATGCACAAAAAACCATAGGTTTTTCTATTATATATATCTCTACTAATTAAGTATTCTCAAATAAATCAAATAGAACTTTAACGGGCTATTATGATGGCTGGGGGACATGTAGGTTAAATATATAATAGTAAGTTTCACTTTCATAATTACTCTTCCCAATTTGCTTCATTCCCATTATTCTCTTCTCTTAATTTTATTTCTAAATCCTCTGTTTTCCAATTATTTCACAATTATTTTATTTATATAAAGAATGCTCCAATTATTATTTATTAAGCATTTTTATTTCATTTTTTTAATGTCGCATACTTTCAAAGTGGGTCCTTTTATCACTTAACACCCTCTGGGATGTAAAATATATTTCTTCTTACCATCCCCATAATGTATGAGACAAATTTATGCATTTCGATTAGGGTCCTTTTACTAATACTCGGAAGTGGATACCATGATTCTTCTATCTATCAATAACCGCATGAATTGCACGGTGGATCAATTATTGGTTATCTTTCATGTTCAACCAATCCTTTCTTCATGTTTAACAATTATATTACAGTCCATGTTATAGTGCTCAAGGAAGTAGGGTGCAAAAATTACAGATTCAACAAAATAGATCAAGGTCAAAAGGGCTACCAAACGAAAGGTTACTTGATCAAAGGGCTAATTAGTGGTGACAATATCTAAAAGGCTAAACTTCACAAAACAAATCAAATAGAGCCTGATGTAGGGGCAAAAATGTGTAAGTTTAACCATCAAATATCTTACATCATACCATTGTTTGTCGCCTTTACTTGTTGATTTGTTCATATTTTACTTAAACCATATGAATTAAGTATTTGTAGGCAACATGGTTAAAAACAAAGCATTTGAAGGCATTTTTGGTTGAAGATTGAAGGAAGATAGGTTGGGACAAAGATTTTCCAAGTATATAAAGCAATTGTTACACCCATTGCTACGCAAGTATGGCGGGAACATGGAAACAATTGCTACATAGGAGTCATCACAAAGGTGGCACAGAGAATTCGATTGACAGAAACAAAAATACACTATCATGCCACCCTTGCGATGCAAAGGTGGAACAAAGTTATAAGGGTTTGCTATGACAGGCTAACATAATGGTAGGGCGAAGGATCATTGTCTTCTGAAGATTAAATACATTTTCGTGCTACCATTTGTGACAAAAGGGTGGTGTAGAGCTGGAGTTTCCTAGTCCATGTAGGATTTTTTAAGTTGATTTCTTTACTACTTAGTATATAAATAGATCTTTTGATGATAGAAAAAAGGTTCAACAACTTTGGAAAGAATACCTAGGGAAAAAGAAATGATTTTCTCAGGGTTTGTTCATCTTTACTATGTTTTTCATTTATTAAACATTGTATACCACATGAATTCTTGGAGTTTTACATGAATCATGAGTAGCTAAACTACATTAACCAAGAGTTTTGGAAAAAACATGAAGATTGATGTTTGATAATTTGTTCATGCAAATTTAATTTCTTCATGGTTGGATTACTTGTTTCTTATTGATTCCAATTATTTGTTAGATTGATCATCTTGCAAATAAGACAGGCGACTCGTTTATCAAACTAGAAATAAAAATTGCAAGGGTAAAAAGGAGAAACTGAGTAGATTTCTAAACCTTATTTAAAAAGAAAATCAATTGGTTACTGAGAATAGAAATATACACTATAGCCCTATATAGTTGATATAGGCAACAAGTCATATGCATTTTACTATTATCCGACGCATATAAATTGTCACACCCTGACTTTGGACCTAGGCGTGGCTGACACTAAAAGCCATTGCTGACCCAAGCAAACTACATAACATGGTGTGTACATCATGAGCATGCATCCAATCATAAGCAAAAAATAGCTAGAATTAACTTTAAAGGTCAAAATACTCAATTTACAGAGATGATTTGCCAAGTTTACATAACATGAGAAATAATCTATGAAGCCTCTAACAAAATGGATTAACTATTTTATTTAGATAAGGCACCCGGTATACCTTTAAATCAACATCTACAAAATATAGGTAAAGGATAAGCGCAAAACAAGTGGGGCTCACCAATTGTTGAATGAAATGGGATACTAACGAACAACTCAATCGTCGTGATGAGTACCTGAATCTGCATTTTGCAAAACAATTCAGTGCCCTTTGCTAAAGGGACACGAGTACATAGGATCATACTGTATGTAAAGCAGCTAAATGAAATATAACATAGTTTAAACAATATAAAAGAGCAACTAAGATATATACATAAGATGAAGGAAACCAAGAATATAAAATAATTAGTAAGTAGATCCTTTAAATACTATATTCTCATCATTTTTCATTACATTCATTATGTGAGGTTTGTATCTTAACCAACATAACCCACCATGTAAACATGGAGTCTGATATCTGTCCGATTAGCTAAGCCATATCATACCTTGTAGGGATATGAGACATAAGTATTACAATTTATTAGTAAGGATCCATAACAACTCATACTAGGGGCACATAGGAGTCGCTCGAACCAACGGAAATGATCCTACATCCAACATTGGCACATAGTTCCAGGCATAAAGCCTTCTCGGTTAATAATACTACTCCCTTTTCATTACATATCATTACATATCATGATTCAGTCAAAATCATGATTTAGCACTCAAGCTCATAGTCATAAGTCATCATCGTATCATAATCATAGTTCATCAATATCATCAGACCTTTGAAATTCATAAATCACCAAGTCATAATCATTGTTCATAGAAATCTTTGAAACATCTCTTTTAGAGAAAAAACAAGAAAAATTGTAATTTGTAAAAGTGACACTATTGATAAGAGAACTCATGGGATAATCAAGAATGATTATACAATATATGTAGGAGCTTATAGAGTTTTTGAAAACTATTCATCATAGACATACATTCTTGACCTTAACCTAACGAGTCCAGAAGAAGGGTTTTATGTACAAATTAAATGAAACATGGTGTGAGGAATGAAAAAAATCATTTCCTCACATGAGATAGCCATATATGCCTCAATTGGAATGAAATAGCAAAGAAAAAGCTAATCTTTGAAGAAGAAATATAGCAAAAACCTTTCTTGAACCTTGAGTTGGGTTTATCTTGAAAACCATAAGATTATGGTGCAAAATCTTGTTACGAATTCATGAATATAGAATAGAAATGCTTAGAATTACTTAGGAAAAAATGGGAGGAAAATAACTTAATGTTGGAGATTGATAAGAGGAGAGAAAACCATCCTAGGGAAGATGGGAGTGAACAATAGAATGAAAAGTTTGGGAAGCAAACTATTTTAAAAAGTCTCGTTGGCCGTTCTACTGTCCATTCTGCAAACAACATAATGGTTCTGCGATTTGCATTTTGGTCGCAGAAGTTTACAGAATGCCTGAGACTATGAAACCCATTTTGTGGTCCATTCCACAGTCCAAAAAATTGTTCATGATTAGAAAAAGTTGTTCTGCGGTTGCACTTTTGTCGCATAATTTCCCACTGAAATTTCTGCTCTGCTACCTTATGGTAAAATTATAATTTTTTTGTAGGAAGTTTCAAATGATGAATGGTTTGATGCATTGGAAACTAGACTCACATATTTTTAATTCAATAGGTAACACACCATGTAACTCATTGAATTTATGGAGGTACGATTGTTTGAAGATATATCTTACACCAGATTTTCTAAGAAATATCATCAGTGGGAGAGCTTTAAACCCAACTATGTTCTAGAGGTACCTTAAGGCCTTAATTTACATTCAACACCCTTACACATTCAAGAATGACCCTTACACCTAAGTACAACCATATTCACTTTCTTAGGGTCTAATTCACATGTCTAAGGGTCCCAATCATTGTAACACCTCAAAAGTACATCATGTTAGACCCGAGGCTTACAACAACAAAATAGTAGGAAAACAACACCAAACCAAATAGTTATCCTTAGTACGGTTCCTTGTAGGGTCCAATGGGTCATTGGATGTGCTCATTGTTTGATGGTTCAAAGTTGTCAGAAATTCTTCCATAACCCACGAGGGATTGTACGAACCGTGGTTTGATTAAACTGGCTGTGGTTTGGGGTCGCTGAAGAAGATTCAGAGAATCTCAAAGGAAGAATAGGGAAAACAATGGATGGACCAATTGTCTATTGTTTGGGACCATGACCCATTGTATGGGTCATTGGTTCTGCCAGTTGGTTTAAAATTTTGGGCTAAGTTTGGAACTGTCCTAGGTATGTGAATAGACCAGAACTTGATGAATTAATAGAAACAAGGTGTTAAGATCAATTCTTAAGTGTAAGAAGCACATTGGATGCAAAATTAAAGGCATAAGGAGCCTTTAACACAAAGTTAAGTTGAGAGCCTTCTTACTGATTGAGTTTTCATATGAGTTCTTACAAGGATCAACTTCAAACCACCATAGCTTTTATTTTACAAATTATTTTGGGTGATCCAACACATGAAATTGCCTCAGAGTCTTCTTTCCAAGGCATTCAACCATGCATCAATCTGAGTTTAGAGTAAAAAGTTATGAGAAGTTTAGTGAAACGATAACAAACATTGGACGAACCTTAGTATAGGTCATTCTATCAAACAACGACCCGTCCTTTTGGTTAATGTAACTGCCAGTTTCAAGCTTTAATTCAGTACCACCTATGCTTCTAACTCCTAAATGACGTCATTTTGGGCTTTCTAGGTCAGATTAAAGGGATTAACCTAGCCTTAATCCTCACCTCTCTAAAAGATAGATAGTTGGTTTTTTTCTCATGAAAGAAGCTAGGGTTTTTTTTCAAGCCCTTCCAAATCTTCCTAGAGTCTTCAATACAAGTCAAGGAACCATCAACCTAGGTATATAGGGTTATGAATGGGGGAAATTATTCCACTATCATGCCCTTTCAATTAAAAATTCATGTTTTCTACTTCTCAAGTTCTAAATTGTGAAATTCTAGGGTTCAACTCAATTTAATGCAATTTTCCATGCTATCTCTATGGGTTCAATTCTCTCATGTTTCAATTGATGATTTATGGCTACTAGGGAAGCTTTGACTCTCAATTTACTTAATAATTCATGATTTAAAGTTCATGAAGATTATGCCCTATTATGCATGTTTTATGAACATTTAAGCCTATGGTCCATGATTTCAAGCATGATTAGTTATCTAGTATGCATGAATGTTTATAAACTCTCAAATTATGATTTCATGATTTTTAAGTACGAACTTAATTTCTAGTATGTATGATTTTATGATTTGGGCAAGCCCATGCAAAGTTAAGTATATTTATTATGAATATAGCCAAGGCTAACAAGATCAGTTTATGATATGTGTTGGAGTCAAGACTACAAATTTTTAGATTTAAGTTATGTTTTGAGAATATGATTATATGAGCAATATGCATATTTTGGGAGTAGTGTCTAGAACTGAGTAGGCCAGGGGTTCTGAAGTCCCCGATCTCAGAACTACGTGCCATCATAGGATAAGGGATACTCGATAATAGAGAATGGTTCCCCTAGCGCGAGCAACATGGGATCCTCTCTATTGGAGAGTGCATCCCCTTGCCTCAATAGGTGCATGCAGGGGTCATCGGTATTGGAGATTGTTGCTTGAGTCATGAGTATTATCATAAATTTCATCGTTCTTTGCCCTGGCAAGACTTAGGACGGCTCTGCCTACTTGAGCGAGATAGTTGGGGCATCATGTAAGCTCGCTCGTAATGGTGTCATATATGATGAGTCTCCCATTGTTCCTCATTTTTTCAGTTACTTATGTTCATATGTAATGAAATTATGTTTTATAGCATATTTGACCCATTGGTCAATTCATGAGTTTTCAACTATGATTCAAGGATGGTACATTACATGATTTCTATTTCTAAAGCTTGGGTCAATATGTTCAACATATGATGAATATCTCATACTTATGATTACTTCAAGAATATGATGTTTAGTGTGTTGTCCTTAGTCTAATGTCCTATCTTGATTTACGTTCATGTTTTCAGACTATCATTTTACTAGGATGTTTTACTTATCTTACAAACCTAGTACATTAAAATTACTGACCACATACTCTATGCTATATCAATTTATAATATAAATCCATGTACTTAGACTCAGCCTGCAGTACGAAACATTCTGGACTAGATTTGTTAGCAGGGGTGAGTCCTCATATTTCGAGGACTAGAGTTATATACTCCACTTTAGCTCTTTTAACTTGTTTTAGTTTTAGAATTTGGAGTTAGCTGGAGACTTGTCCCAGTAGCTCATCAATTAGTAGAGGCTTTATGACATAGAGTTCGCTTGTTTAGCTTTGTGACTTAGTAATTACATTATCATATTATCTTGCTATCCATAAGGGAATATATTACATTTCAGTTATCTTCCGCTTAGTATTCCTTAAAAGTTATATTGTTCTAGTCATATGCAATGCCATATGTTAGCTTAGATCCATTCATCATTCTAGGTCTCGTGTATCGATCTGGGGTCCATACCTTAGTCGTGACTACCATAGCCGAAAATATGAGGTGTTACAATATCTTCCCCTTGGGATCATTTGTCCTTGAATGATGGTCATGGACATGAATAGAATCTAACTTTGGAATTCTCCAAAAATTTCGGCATTTTCCTTTGTAAACAGGACTATCCCAAATTCTCAAAGTGTGACAGCTAACCAAAAGTACTATCATAAGCCTCAAGGGTATCAAAAGTGCATAGACATGAAGGAATACATAAGAAGAATAAACATAGTCACTTTCTCAAAGCTTACCTTTCCCTTCATTCATTATCATAACTCACCATTCTTGCTAGGAACTTCAAGACCTTTGAAAGGAAAGGAATCGTAGGCAGGAGTTATACAAGACATATCTATTTGTGCATGGATGTAACATAATATGAGACATAAATTCAAAGTGTCTAGCATAATTTCATTTAAACATAAGGGAATAACATAATGTAGAGTTTGAAACTTCATAGATCATTAGCATAGACATGACACATGGAGTCATAAAGTTCATATGGTGAGATTAGGATCATTACCTCCTGCATATTCTTATCGTTCTCAGAATAAGTGAGGTTATTTAGACATCATGCCATTTTCGGCTTCCCAGGTAGCCTCTTCAACATTGTGGATTCTCCATAGTATTTTCATAGATGCTACTTCTTTGATCCTTAATGTACGAACTTGACAATAAAGAATAGCCATAGGAGTTTCTTCATAAGTCAGACTTTCTTTGACACATATTTTCTCAATGAGGACCACAAGAGATAGATCCCCCACACATTTATTCAACATAGAAACATGGAACACTGGACGCACTGATGCCAGCTCTGTAGGCAATTCTATATCATAGGCTACTAGCCCAATTCTTTACAATATCTTATACGAACAAATATATCTGAGACTAAGATTTTCCTTTTTACCAAAGTGCATAACGCCTTTCATTGGAGAGACTTTCAAGAATACCCAATCTTCAACATTAAATTCTAGATCTCTGTGTCGCACATCCAAATAGGATTTCTAATGGCTTAAGGTAGTTTATAACCATTCTTGAATTAGTTTGACCTTCTCCATAGCCTGATGAACCAAGTCTAGTCCCAATAGTTCTACTTCACCTACCTCAAACTAACCAATCGGTGATATTCATGTTCGCCAATAGAAAGCCTCATAGGGTGCCATTAATACTGGAATGGTAACTATTATTATACGTAAACTCAACCAATGGTAGGTGCCCAATATCCCTTAAAATCCCAAGTGCATGCTTCGAACATATCTTCAAGCATCTGAATAGTGTGCTTGACTTTCTCATGACCCAAGTCTACACCTTGACCGTGACACGGTGCCTAGAACCATGAAAGACTCCAAGCTAACCCATGGCATAACATAACCTTAACATGACTGTCACTTAGAATGAAAACTAATTGGAAGAATAAATAATTATATAGAATAAAAGTAGTAATACTAAAATAAGCTTGATAAATTGAAGTTAGCTAGATGCTACAACTCTATCTAAAAGCCTCTACCAAGGATGAGCTACTGGGACATGCCACCAGCTAACTCAAAAGTCTGCAACTAAATACAATACAACTAACACAAAAGGAAATGCTCATGTCCTCGAGAGATAAAGACTAATCACTGGAGTTCCATTGAACTGAGTATGATGGAGACTAACCACACTGCTAGTCCTCAGCGTCTGAGCCTATATCATAAGACAATATAGTATATAAAGTATGTGTCAGTACTTTAAATGTAGTAAGTATGTGAGAGTATGCAAATAAAAAAATAATATGCTGATAAAAAAGGTAAGTAATACTGAAATGACATACAATGATCCTATTTGAATCATGAATGCTGGAAGCAGCCTGGAATATGGAAGTATTTTAAAGCTAGTAAAATTAATTA
This sequence comes from Datura wrightii, assembly GCA_035772735.1. Taxonomy (NCBI): domain Eukaryota; kingdom Viridiplantae; phylum Streptophyta; class Magnoliopsida; order Solanales; family Solanaceae; genus Datura; species Datura wrightii. The sequence continues at coordinate 101,049,103 of JASDFA010000027.1, read as the reverse complement.
AGAGTCATGTACATATTCTAAATTCTGATAATGGATTGTACTAAACTGTCGGAGAGCTTATTAATTGATATATAACCATGTGAGCTAAATGTGGAGTTCGACGTATATTCCCCATCGATAGGACCCAATATACCTTGACAGGAAATAAACGCATAGTTGTGTGATCAGCAATCTAATGCCTATTTAGGCTAAGACCTACAATGGCATGTTGTTTTGAAAATTTGGGTGCGCTGAACCCCGGCCCACTCGGGGCTAAGTACTACTCCCAACTGAAATCCTAATTATAACTGACTAATTTGATTAGCTCAAAATTGGTGTCCTGAGGCTAATTCAGAACTACTTATCTAAAAGAGTCTTGAGAGCCTAAAGGACCTGATAACTGAGAATGCTAAAAATACTATTAAACTGATAAAGTGCTAAATTGGTAAGCTGGCATTTCTGGAGAATATTAGGTATCCTCATAATCTAAAAATAATAACTTTGATTTAAAGCATACATGCTACTGATCATATTCAGATAATAAGCAATGGAAAAATAGCAATCTACACCAGTTTTTAGATCATGCAAGGTTCAACCAACAATTTATGTTATAATATAGGGCTAGAACGCATGCTATGAATTTAACTCAAGAACAAAAAAAATTAAGGAACAATCATGATTTATCTGAAACAAAGCTCTAATTCATAACCCTACAGGGATAACAACAAAGAAGGTTTTCGAAAATAATTTGGGGGAATAAGGATTAAAGGGATCCCCTTGTTGAATCTCCACATACCTTAAATAAAAAACCTGCGAAGAAGCCTTGAAATTTGAGAATACTTGGGAAGGCCTAGATCTAGCTCTTGAGAGAAAGCTCTGAACCTCTACGCTTTGATTTTCTAAAGATGAGAGTTAGGAAATGAGGAAAACCTTTCACTTCCCTATAAATCCCTTGATTTTCACTTTAAAACAATATAGTTAGGAGTTAGGAGCTTAGGATTTTATGAAATTGCCATTAATAACTTGGCTGGAAAATTCCCTTGGCAATCATAATAGGTCACTTCACGACCCATTATAGGACTTGATGTGTCGTTACATGCCACTCGTTACCACTGGAACAAAATCAATTTCTCTGATTTTCTCTTAACGCCTTCACTTAAGGATTCACCATCACACTAAATGGATCTTTGCCCCCCAGTCGCTAAGAATATTTGAAACCCAAAATTTCACTAACTTTCACCACCTAGCGGGTCACTTAATGGCCCATCAAGTTCCCTAATGGATCACTTGATGGTTCATCTTGTGACTTTGGTGCGCTTTTTCCTATTTTATTCTTTTAATGCCTCACAAATGATCTTAGGGACTTTTGGGGTGTTCATTGTCTCCCCCTTGTATATATTCACCCTCAAATGAAGATTAAATAAATTAGGAGGTTAGTGATAGGACTATAATCCCGGAGCTGAAGTTATAGGCTAAAAAGCTGAAAAAGTGACTGACTCCGGTCTGAGGTACATTACTGAGCTGAATCTACACAATATGGATGTGTATTGATACATGAATAGAACTGAAAGGCATGAAACAAAGATGAAATTGAGTAGAGTGCTTAAGGAATCACTAATAAGTAATGCTGAAGCTGAGCGAGAAGGACATAGGTGGGGGTACTTAGCCATCATATCTATTTCGAAACCTTCTCATTAGAGAGACTATCCTTTATGCCAACAATATCTAAAGGCACAAAAAAGGTCAGATCAACAATTCATTTCTCTAATAGAGACACATGAAAGACTAGATGCACCAATGCTAACTCCATAGGAAAATCCAACTCATAGGACATATTGTCAATGGGCCTTAGAATTCTGTAAGGACCAACATATCCAGGACTGAGCTTTCCTTTCTTTCCAAACTTCATCACGCCTTTCTTGAGTAAAATTTTCATATATACCCAATATTTTACAACAAACTCCAACCCTCTTCTCCTCATGTTTGTATAGAATTTTTTGTAACTTCGAGCCATTTTTAGTTGTTCCTTGATAAGCTAAACCTTCTGCATGGCCTCATGAACTGTGCCAGGACCTATCAAGGTAGCTTCACCGACTTCAAACTAGCCTACAGGATACCTACACCTCTTACCATATAATTCTTCGAACGGGGCCATCTAGATGCTGGAGTGGTAGCTGTTATTATATTCAAACTCGACGAGAGGTAGGTGATTATCCCAACTACCCCTGAAATAGATCACACAAGCCCTCAACATTTCCTCTATATTTTGAATGCTCTGCGCAGCCTGGACATCTCTCTCCGAGTGGAAAGCTGTGATGAGTTTAACCTGAGTACCAAGTCCATTCTGAAAGGAATTCTAGAAGTACAAGGTGAACTAAGTAGCCCCTGTCCGAAATAATGGACAAAGGGACTCCATGAAACCTGACCAACTCCCGAATGTACAACTTGGTGTAATCCACTACTGAATTTGTTGTCTTGACTATTAGAAAGTGAGCTGCCTTAGTCATCCGGTCCACAACCACCCAAATTAAATCGCACTGCCTGCGCGTACGAGGTAGACCTATAATAAAATCCATGTTGAGATCCTCCCACTTCCAAGTAGGGATTCTAATGTCTGGAATCATACTTCCCTATGTCTTATGTTCAACCTTCACTTGCTGGCAATTAGTACACTTAGCCATATATTCTGCAATGTCCTTCTTCATTCCATTCCACCAGTAGACTTCCTGTAGATCAAAGTACATCTTGGTGGCACATGGGTGGATGGAATACATGGAGATATGGGCTTTTGTTAATATCCGCTACCTCAACTCTTATACATGGTAATGGAGCATAATGTCTCCCCTTTTGGAGAATGATTCCACCTTCTTTTTGAGGATTGTTTCCTTCAGCATAAGTAAAATTGGCTACTCATCTTGCTGTTTCATAACCTCCACTACAAAAGAGGACTTTGACCTATTTTGGACTACTACTCCACCATCTGCCGAGTTTACCAACTGATTCCCAACTGAGCCAGCCTATGAACATCTTTTACTAGCTCTCTTTTGTTATCCTAAATATGAGTAACATTACCCATAGATAACATTTTGAGGGCATCAGTCACTACATTAGCTTTTTCTAGGTGATACAACACACTCATATCATAATCCTTCAATAACTCCAACCACCTTCTCTAATGAAGATTTAGGTCCTTTTGATTGAACACCTATTGTAGGATTTTGTGGTCAGTGAAGGCATCTACATGGACACCATAAAAGTTAGTGCCTCAAAAATTTTAAGGCAAATACTACTGCCTACAGCTCAATACATGAGTTAGATAGTTCCTTTCATTGGACTTGAGCTATCTAGAAGCATAAGCTACTACTTTGCCATGCCGCATCAGTACACAACCTAGAACAATTCTGGAGGCCTCATAGTAAATAGCAAACCCATCTGTACCTTCTGGAAAAGTGAAAACTAAGGCTAATGTGAGTCGAATCTTCAAATCCTTAAAACTCTTCTCACATACATCGGAGCACTGGAAACTTACCCTCTTCTGAGTCAGTTTGGTCAAAGGAGAGGGAATAGAGGAGAATCCTACTATGAACTGTCTGTAATAATTTGCTAGGCCTAAGAAACTCCTAATGTCTAATAGAGAAGTGGATCTTGGCCAGTCCTTAACTACTACTATCTTTTGAGGATCCATCTGAATACCCTCACTGGAAATGACAAGACCAAGGAAAGTCACTAACTTCACCCAAAATTTACATTTGCTAAACTTAGCAAATAGCTGCCGGTCTTTGAGAGTCTACAAAACTATTCTTAGTTGGTCTACATATTCCTCCTTCATCTTGGAATAGACTAGAATATCATCGATGAAGATGATAACGAACATGTCCAAGTACTACTTGAACACCCTATTCATCAACTCCATAACAGCAGCATGAGCATTCGTTAGACCAAAAGACATAACCACGAATTCATACTGACAATATCAGCTTTTGAAAGCTCTCTTTTAAATGTCACATTCTCTTACCTTGAGCTAGTGATAGCCTGACCTAAGGTCTCTCTTTGAATAGAAGCTAGATCCCTGAAGCTAGTCAAACAAGTCATCAATTTGAGGGATGTGATTCTTAATCTTGATTGTGACCTGGTTCAACTAGCGATAGTCAATACACTTTTTGAGTGTACTACCTTCTTTCGTACGAATAGAACTGGGGCACCCCAAGGGCACTTACTGGGCCTAATGAAGCCTTTGTCTAAAAGGTCCTCCAACTGTTCCTTCATATCCTTAAGCTTTGCTGGAGCCATTCTATGAGGAGGAATTGAGATAGGCTGGGTATCAAGAAGAAGGTCCTCTTTTTATAAATTGATTTCCTGCTCGAGAGGGAGCCCGGGAAGATCTTTGAGAAATACATCAGGGAGCTCATTCACAACTCAAATTGACTGTAGAGTTGGGGTGTCGAGAATAGAATCCCTGACCCAAACTAAATGTTAGATGTATCCATTTGAAATAATTTTCCTAGCCTTAAGAAAAGATATATTACTAATCCTTAGGTGCTGATGTACTACCCTTCCACTCTAGGACTAGTTCATTAGGAAATTGAAACATACGAATCTAGTTCTGCAGTCAACTGAGGCATAGCTAGATTTTAACCAGTCCATGCTAAGAATGTGGTAAAAATCGATCCTATCTAATTCTACTATATCAACAGTGGTGACTTTATATAAAACTGTGACCGAACAGTTTTTGTATACCCGACTGGCTAAAACTGACTCACCCATAGGAGTAGAGGCTAAAAAGGGTTCTAATAGGACTTTTGGACTAGTATCAAATTGAACTGCTACATAAGGAGTTACGAAGGAAAGTGTGGCTACTGGATCTTGTACCTCATAGACATCGATGTGAAAAAGACGTAACAAACTAGTAACTATGTCAGATGAGTTCCCATGGTCCTAACGAGAAGATAGAGAATAAAAGATTCTAGTGTTGACTACCACCTGTACCTGACCTGCGGAGCTGGGAAACCTACTGGAAATGCTGATATAATGGATTGGGCCTTTCTCCGTAAGACTGAAGGGAAATCCCTCAACATGTGACTGGGATGGCCAAATCCAAAGCAATCCTCCATTCCTGAATGAGCCTCACCAGGATGGTTTTTACCACACTTCGGACTTGTTGGAAAAGTGCGACTGCTGGAGACATGAATCTGAGGTTGAGAGCTTGATGCTCTACCCTTCCAATCATTGTGGGGTACGGGGAGGAGAACTAGCTGAAGAGAGTGTTGGATCTCTCTACTGCTACTACTCTGAGCGATTATGTAACACCCCAAAGTTTTCTAATACTAGACTCAGGATTTGGAATTTGATCGGTGGAAAAATCTGCAATTTTCCCTAGAATGACTTGTAGTAGGAGTTGTGGTTTCATGTAATGGGTCATAGCAAGAGTCATGGTAAGCCTCAGAAATTGTCCCCCCAGAACATGAGTCCACATCATGTGTCATGGTGAGTGGGTGCAACTCGTAGTCATGAGTCGTAGTCAGAGTCTGCAGAGGAGGACCCTGAAGTAATGAGTCAAGTCATGGCTTGTGAGACCTTGCCACAAGTCATGGTTTAGAGTCACAGAATGGAGAATGAGAAGATATGCAAGGGTCGTCCACCAACCACGAGTCACAAGACGACTTGTGGTACCCAGTGATGAGTTGTGGTGGGTGCCCATAGTTTGAAGATCATAGAACTGGAAAATAGGTTGGTGTCACAACCCTAGCATGGACCTCGGACTGCGACATGGGACCTAGAACCACAAATGGTTTAGAGCTAACCCATGACACATACATAGCATGAATAAGAGCATCACTAAGTGGAAATAAAGCATGCATATATATAAGCAGAAGTATGCATAACATAACATCATGATTGTAAACATGAGCCATCATCGCTGAACCATCTATACATAGTTGTCTGAAAAGCATCTAAACATATGATGGGCTGATGGGACAACACCCCTAACTAGATCGCTATGTCTGAAACTAAAAGACATGAACAAATGAGACATGAATCAAGACCATCATCCTCGTATCATGAGGACTCACCAAGACTGGGGATGATACTGGGTTGGAGCGGTAGCAAACTAGCATCGAGACTGAGTGTGATCACCCAAACCTATCTCATGAGATGATATACCAAAGTGTATGCAGTTAGTACTTGGAATGCACTGAGTGTGTAGAGAAAGTAAAATATGCTAGTAAAATGATAGTCTAAAATCATGAATATAAAATAAGATAGAACATGAGAGTAGGGACATCATGTCGAAAGCATATTCCTAAAATATACATTATCATGAGATATTCATTATACACAGAACATAATGACCCAAGGTCTACAAATAGAAATCATATAGTGTATTGATGTCACCTAAATTACACCTTGCAATTGAGATATAAAGCGGTCGATCTCAAATATAAAAAAAAACTTATGTTGGGGTCAATCCCACGAGGAATACGAAAAGAACTTGAGTTAATTTGATTAGTTATTACTATCGTCTGACTTATTTCATAGCGGAAAAGAAATAAAATAATAAAAAAGAGTAAAGACTAGTAAATTTTAAATCAATTTCGATTTGTATTCAATTGACAAGTTACTAGGATTGTGTTCTCCATGACTTCATAAACACAAGGCTTTTACACTAGTGATCTATTCCGGTGCAAGGCTTTTAGACTTGTGATCTATTTCGGTGTTTATCATGCAATATTGGTAAGTTAGGTTCACCTAAATAGATGGTCCCCTATCTAGATGATTATCACCATGCAACTTGGTCCGTCTACGGGTGTATGCTTAATTAACCCTAACCCTTAATATCAGATTAGCTATCCATGGACAAGTTCAAGCTATTAGATGAGGTTTGATAGCCTCAAATCTCCGTTGTTAATCTCTTTTCCCATTCACTACCTCCTTGATCCGATAAGTAAGAATAAGGCGAGTTCCAACTTTTGCAACCGTTAAGAAATAATTAAAACTAAGGAAAAAACCTATACATGCATTAAACCTCATTCAAGAATCACTATGTGTTTAACCTATGTGTGTTAATTCATCATGGTTCCCACAACCCTAGTTATGGGTTTAGCTACTCATGATTAAAATATCACAATCACAAAATATAAGATAAATCATAATTGTATCTTACAAAAATTCGTAGAAGAAAATCACATAGAAGAAAACCACATGAATTGAATAAAACTTGAAAACTGATGAACAAAACTCCAATCTTGATTAATTCTAAAAATCAAGAACAAAATTATAAACAAACGATCATTAACAACACCCAAAACTAGTGTTTAAAGCTACAAAATTTCATAACTTGTAGAATAAACCTAAATAAATTATTTATAGACATGAAACAAATCCTTTCCTAAATCAATTAGGATTTTGGTGTCGGAAGGTACCACGGTCCATTGGGTAGCTTCAACGGATTGTTAGAGTGTCTCGTCATTCTAGTTGTTGCTTCCCTCAGGCTTGTCTCCTTTCAGCATATGGGCCCAAACAACGGCTCATTGTAAGATCCTACGTGTCGTTGATCCTGTTCGTTGTTTCCTGGCCTCATGATCATTGTTTCTAAACCTAAAGGTATGAGCACTCAGAACGACCCTTCCTTAGAAACTACGACCCGTCTTGTTTGTCCATTGTACGTAGCCCCATCTTGGTCAATTTCTCTGATTCTTTCCACAACCACACAGGACGATCCATTGTAAGTTCGTACGACCTATAGGAACCATTTGACATATGAGACTTCAATTTGACAGTCTTTTTTGTATCTTCCCACGATTGATCAGAACGGCCCGTTGTAAGGATCAACGGTCAGTCGTGCAGCTCGTCTGAGGCATCTTTTTCTGTGTTCAGTTCTTTTTCTCAACTTTTATTCCTACGGCCCGTTTTACCTATAAAACTAACAAAACACGTCATATCCACATAAATATACCTAAAGTAATGCACATTCACAGAGTTTTAAGCGTCGCTAGTGCCGTAAATTCACGGCATGTCAACACCCTCAACTTAGCATGTTTGCATGTCCTCAGGCAAACAAAATAAAATCAACCCATGGCGATGCTTAACTAGAGGAAGCTTAGGAGATCCATAGTGGTCAAAACTCATAAAACAGAAAAAATATTTACTCAATCAACCTTATCCTATCGGGTTAAAATAGAACTCGGTGTGACAACTCATTACTTCTCAACATGACACAATATGATCAAAGGATGGCATCATATTAGCACTACACAACCAAGCACACACAACTGGCATTTCCCCTAGACAGCTAGAAATCAACCCATGAAATCATGTTCTCTCACCATAAAGAAGTCCCACACGCACATATATACACACGATCATGTCAATGTTTATCTTGGGACTGGGAAAGAACTCACTCATGCTCACAAGGAAATTCAAACTGTGCAAATGCAATACCATAAGCTTGCCTTTACTTTCAATATCTCAGTTTTCAAATGGTTGAACTAGGATCACTATTGGACTTTTTCAGCTTATAATGTAGGCTCATGGTTGGGTATGGTAAATATAGGAATAGTAACTTAACCCTCCTTGGTACTATACACACCTTGACTCCACTTTCAACCTTTTTTCATATTTTCTCCCTTTTTCCTTTACTTGCTTCTTCTTTTATTTTCGTTTTCAACTACGAGTGCGGTTCTTCTTCTTTCAAGCATTCATTACTTTATCATTTCTCTTTTCTTTTCTTTTCTTGATCTTTTTCTCTTTAACAACATTTTTATTTATTTTTCTTTTCTTTCACTACGCACACCGTACCCGCTCTTTCATTTTCATTATCCAATCTCCTTCCACCCTACTCTTCTTAATCACCCCTATAATAGCCACCCTCAACTTAGGCTATTTGCCTGAGTTCAGATTCACAGTGTCCAAGGAGGGACTAGGGCCAAAACAGGTTCATTTTTAATCAAAGCAGGAAGGTGAATTGGTGTAAATAAAAAGAAAGGTCAATTTAAGCTCAAAAATTTGGATCAAGGGATATTTATTTTCCTTTGGTCAGTTTTTAAGGCTAAAGTGGGCTCATTAATAAAAGATGGCCTATGATCCTCTCCTAGTTTTCCATCTTCTACCTCGATACGGCTGACCAGGCATGTTCTAGATTGACACACACAGCAGAATTGAACTATTTAACCTTACTCACACATGCACTTGATTACACAGTTAAGTTCCAACCACCAGGTTCATGCACAGTGTTGACATTAATTATCCTAGCGATACCTACAATGCCATACAAATATCCATACTGGTCACACCTCATAGCACAAGTATATTCATACAAAAGCATTTAGGAGGGGTGTCATTTTCACATACATCACAGAATTAGTTCATCACATACTTTGTTTGACTGCTCATACGCCTCATATTTTCTTCTAGTTAACCAACAAAACAACATAAAACAAAAACCCCAAACATGCCGGTTCTTCTAGATAAAAAACACCCTAGGGAAAATATATCTGGCAAGAAAAACCCTTGAGTTATGTTCACAAAAATCAAAATCAAGTACTACCCTACCCTCATAAAAAAAATCATGCGACGTCCTCGGCACACTCAAAGAGTAAAACATGAGAATAGAGACGTACCTGGGCATCCTAGAATCCAGTGGTGTGGTCCCCGAGGGTTGCAGATGCAACCCCAGAATCCTCAGTAGCTAGAGTCTCAGTCACGACTCCACCCTGTGTAGCTTTGGAATTAGCTGTGGCCTTTGCGTTCTCTGAAGTCGTCCGCACAGGAGAATTAACTGTGTGCCCACTCTTCTCGAGCACATCCTGTGCACTAGAGCTGCCGGCACCTTTAACCCACTCCATTATCTCTCTCTCATGCACATCAGCAATCCGTCGACTTTCATTGAGGGTAGCTTTCAGTGCCCGCTTCTCATTCTCCCGTTTTCTTCTTTACTCATCATCCGCACCCTAAGCGACCTGCTTCTTTTTGCCTTTTTCACGCTGTGCCGGCTCAAAGTCAAAGAATTGAGGAATCTCCATATCCATATCCTCATCTATTACTGATAAAGATTGCGGTGGTAAAAGTGGAGTAGGTCTAGATGACAACTCTAGCACTGAGGTTCTCAATGTTGCTAGCTCTCTCTCAATAGTGTCCCAATCCCGAGTCTGAGGATTAGATTGAAATTGGTTTAGGGGTAACTAAAAACCATCCAGCCCTATATGTAACCCACGTGCTACATCTTCTATTTCTTTTTTAACCCATGGATTAACTTGCTCAAGCAACATGTCAATCTTACTCTCTGCAATTGTCAGTCTCTTGGCCATTTTTCTCATGTCACTCTCTGGGACCAACAAGTAACCAGTGGGAATAGACTGGGCTGAGCTTTCTTATGGAATAGAAGTGGTTGCTGCAGCATCATCTGCTCGAGTGGAAGGAAGCTCCATGGTCTGCTTATCCCGGTCGGAAGTGTCACCTTGCTCACCTCCTCTCGGTGTACTCTCACTTAATCTGGGTCCTCCAAATGGAACTCAGACCCTGGCCACTGGATTCAGGTCATCTTTAATCAATGTTATTTCAATCGTCCTAATGTTTGTAATCATATGATCAATATCTGGGAAGACAGGCACTCCAGACTCCATGCATAGCTGATAGATCAGGATCGAGAATGGAAGTGTCGTGTTTTGTTTGACCATCTGCTCCCGAATTTCTGTGGCAATAATCCAGGGAATGTTCAGCAGGTACTCAAACATAATGCATGCCACCAACGCTGCCATACCTGCGCTCAAAACATTATCATTCACTGTAGGCACGAGGCAATGTCGAACGATGGACCACCATTACTTGGCCAAAAAATTCAAGGAATCCTTGTAGATTGGTTTTCTTCCTGTGACCTATTCTGGTTGCTCCTTGTCTTCAACAATAATATTGGCCATCCATTGAAAGTGCAACACCTCATTCTTAGTTCTCCACTTTCTGATCCCCTTCATTGCCTCCATTCGGTAATCATATTCAGTAGTTCTGATCGGCAATGTAAGTGTCCAATGTTGATACCATGTTGATAGAACAATCGAGAAAAGAAAAAAAATAAAAAATAACTCTAGCTTTTCACATCAAATAGATACTCACTTTAGCAGGAAAATCACACGAATTTTTTTGATCAATAGTTGGAGAAATATGGTGCAACTATGTCGGTGTTGTTGTTCAAGCCGAGAAAGAGGGGAAGTTTAATGTTTGATTTGATGTTGGACGAGAAGTGTGCAAAAAAATCGGGTGTGAGGGGTTTAAATAGGTTAGGTCTGGGTAAGTTGGGTCGGGTATTGAAATTTTTATCTCTGACAATGACTCGTCCAACGGTTCATATGAAGATACAACAACCTGTACCTATGTAACATACTTCAATGTTTTGGGAACTTACCTGTGGAACGTACGGGCTAATAGAACGAGTTGTTTGTTCTCAAAATGACCCGTACTATTCGTCCGTAGGTTCGTTCATTGATTTTCAGGCTTGTTGGAACTTGTTAGAATGATCAAATACCACAAATCGTGTAAGCTAACGACGGCCCATTTTGAGTGCCTGTTGATTATACTCAGAAACAGGGAACTCTAGATAAGTAACAACGGCTATGAACCACTGGTCGTTCCTCCTTGCAACGATCCATTCTGAGAGTCGTGGTTTCAGCCTTGAGTTGAATCATTCAAGTTTTCCTTTGCCTTACACCTGCACACTTCAACAGCTGTGAACATTATATTTACATTAAAATTTACAAGTTGGGTTGCATCCCAAGCAGTGCCTAATTTTTCATCACTGCACGACGCCGGTATTTTGACTACTCAGACTTCATTAAAACACCTCCATGGGTTTCCTCCCATGCAGCACTTGATTTAACATCGCGGCACGACGCAAGTCTTCGATTACTTAGATTTCACCCACAGCCTAGAGATCCACCAGCTTTATTTCTTCACTCTTCCCTAGATATGCTTTCACTCATTGACCATTGACTTTAAACCGCTTTCCTTCATGATTTTGTAGTTCAATTGCTCTATGGGAGAATACTTGAACCACTCGAAAAGGTCCTAGCCATTTAGACTTCAACTTGCCAGGAAACAACCAAAGTCTAGAATTAAATAGTAGCACCATATCACCCGGACTGAATTCTCTCTTCTCAATCTTCTGGTCATGCTGAATTTTCATCCTTAGTTTGTAAATTTCAGAACTCTCATAGCCTTTCAACCGAAATTGATCAGGCTCATTTAACTGATCAAGCCTCAAGTTCGCAGCTTTATTCCAGTTCAAATTCAGCTTCTTGAGCGCCTACATTGCTTTGTGCTCAAGTTCAATCGGAAGATGACATGCTTTCCCATATACAAGTTGATACGGAGACATACCTATAGGAGTCTTTAATGCGGTTCGATAAACCCATAAAGCATTATCTAGCTTCCTAGACCAATCTGTCCAGTTAGCATTTACAGTTTTTGCTAAGATGGTCTTTATCTCTCGATTGGAGACTTCAACTTGTCCACTAGATTGGGGATGATAAGGTGTTGCCACCTCGTGTTTCACCCCATATTTCTCGAGTAAAGTCCAAAACAACCGATTACAGAAGTGCGAAACCCCATCACTAATAATAGCTCTGGGAGTCCTGAAGTAGTAAATATATTCTTCTTTAAGAATGTTATTACACTCTTCCCTTCATTATTTAGAAGCGCAACTGCCTCCACCCATTTCAAAACATAGTCAACAGCAACAAGTATGTACTTCATCCCTTTTTAGCTCACAAATGGGCCCATGAAATCAATTCCCCACACATCAAATAGCTTAATACCAAGATGGGAGTAAGAGGAAGCTCATGCCTCCGTGATATGCCTCCTTGCCTTTAGCATGCATCACATGCCTTTGAAAAATGCTGCGCATCCTGGTGAATGGTCATCCAATAGTACCCACATTACAGAATTTTGTGGGCTGTGCAAATCCTATTGTGGTGACCCCCAACAGGAAATGAGTGGCAGGGCTCCAATATGCTCAACATCTCCACCTCGGGCACGCATCTCCGAATAACCCTATCAGTACATATGCAGAATAAGTAAGGCTCATGAACTTCTTCTGTACATCAGACATGAACTTCTTTCGCTGGTGAAAAGATAAGATCTCCGGTATAACATCACTAACCAGATAATTAGCAAAGTCTGCAAACCATGGGATGATATCATGTGAGGCCGCTAAAACCTGCTCGTCGGGGAATGCGTCATGTATGTCACGCTCATCTGGAGGTGCTGCATCAGATTCCAATCTTGATAAGTGATCTGCCACCTGGTTGTTGGTCCTCTTTCGATCTTTTACCTCGAACTCAAACTCTTGCAGCAGCAGAACCCATCAAGTCAACTGTGGCTTGGAATCATTCTTTTCCATCAGATATCTCAAATTTGTATGGTCTGTATGGACTATCACCTTAGTTCCAAGCAAGTATGCCCTAAACTTCTCAAATGCAAAAACTACAGCCAATAATTCCTGTTCTGTCATGGTGTAATTTTTTGGAGTCGCATTAAGGGCCTTGCTAGCATAATAAATAGGATGGAAAATATTTTCACACCTCTGACCCAGTACAACTTCTAGGGCCACTCCGCTAGCATCACAAATAATCTCAAATGGTAAAGACCAGTCAGGTGCCACTATAATCGGGGCAGTGGTCAATCTCTCTTTTAGGTTTCAAACGCCTTCAGACATGCCTCATCAAAAACAAACTTTAGCTCTTTCTCAAGCAGTTTACACAAATGATGTGCAATCTTTGAGAAGTCCTTGATGAATCTGCTGTAAAACCCTGCATGACCCAAAAATCTTTGAATACCTTTCAAAGAAATTGGAGGTGGAAGACTAGCAATTACTTTGATGTTGGCCCGGTCAACCTTAATTCCTTTACAAGAAATCTTGTGCCCTAGCACTATGCCTTCTTAGACAATGAAATGACACTTTTCCCAGTTAAGTACCAAGTTGGTCTCTTCACATCTCTGCAACACCTTGCTTAGATGAGCCAAACAATCCTCGAATGAATCTCCCACAACTGAAAAGTCATGCATAAAAACATCAATGGTGTCCTCCACCATGTCAAAAAATATGGACATCATGCAACACTGAAAAGTGGCAGGCACAATACATAACCCGAACGACATCCTCTTAAATGCAAATGTACCATATGGACAAGTGAACGTAGTCTTCTCTTGGTTTTCGGGGGCTATAGAAATCTAATTGTACCCCAATAAACTGTCAAGGAAATTGTACCATCCTCTTCCTACAAGTCGGTCTAACATCTGTCCATAATGGCATAGGAAAGTGATCTTTCTGCGTCCAATGGTTCAACTTGCTATAGTCCATGCATACTCTCCAATCGGTGACTGGTCTTAGAGGAATGAGCTCATTCTTAGCATTTGGGACCATCGTGATTCCTCCCTTCTTTGGTACACACTGAACTGCGCTCACCCATTTGCTATATGCAATAGGGTAAACCACACCCGCATCCAACTACTTGATGATCTCCTTTTTTACCACCTCTTGCATAGGTGGATTCAACCTACATTGATGCTCAATGCTTGGAATACAATTTGGCTCTAGTTGGATCTTGTGAGTGCAAATACCGGCTGGGATTCCAATAATATATGTAATGGTCCACCAGATGGCTTTTTTCTATCTCTTCAAAATGGAGACCAAAGCCTCCACTTGCCATTCCTCCAAGTCAGCTGCAACAATGATCGGTAAAGTGTTACCAGCTCCCAAAAATAAATACTATAAGTGAGACGGGAGTGCTTCGAGCTCCAATACCAGAGGTTCCTGAATAGATGGCTTGGCCGGTGGGGTCACCCGATTCTTCAAGTCAAGATCAATCTTTTTTGTAGCATAAGTGTATGACCCCTTGCTAGAAAGTGCATTAACAATCTCCTCACCCCCATGGATCTCCTCAGCACCAACATCCATCAAAACTGCTGCTAAGTCATCAAGAATCAATAACTCCTCCATTGGCAGAATTTGGAACTCAGGTTCCACAACATCAATTACTGAGACCACGATCATATCATTTGGCTGCATCATGGATCTGCATACCTTTAATGTCACTTCCTCATTGTTCAACCAAAATTTGAGTTGTCCAGTCTCCATATCTATAAGAGCATGTACGGTGGTGAGGAATGGCCGCCCCAAAATAATGGGGACCCCAAAATCAACTTCATAGTCCAGGATGACAAAATCGGCCGGAAAGATAAAGGACTCCACCTTCACTAGAAAATCATATAGAATTCCCACATGATTCTTCATGGTACGATCTGCCATCAAGAGCCACATTGTAGTCGGTTTGGGGGCTCCCAAGCCCAATTGTCTGAACACTGCTAGCGGCATCTAATTAATACTAGCTCCCAGATCACATAGCACCTTAGCAAATTTAAAGGTTCCAATAGTGCACGGTATGGTGAATACTCCAGGGTCGTCCTTCTTTTGAACAAGAGAACGGGATGCTATTGCACTATAGTGGTGCAAATTATCTGTAGGTTCGAAGCTCACAGTCCTCTTTCTAGTGAAATGATCTTTCATGAATTTTGCATAACCGTGCATCTACTCAAGTGCCTCGACTAATGGGATGTTCACAGATAATTTTTTCAACATGGAGATGAAACTTGTGATACTTTCCAACTTCGACCTTCTTCTTCAACCGCTATAGAAAAGGGAGAGGAGGTCTAGGGATCAGTGTGAACTTTTATTGTGCCTCCTTCTCCTTCTCATTGATATACCCTTGCTCCTTAGCATTACTAGGAGAAGTTTTCACCACTGCATCTTCAACCAAAATTGGATCCTCAGAATCTGCTATCCTATCATCATCAATCAATACGGGCTCTTTTGTCACATCACTCAAATTCGGCCTCGGAGGATCAACTATCGCCTTCCCAATCCTAGTAGTGACTACCATGTAGTGACTGTCATTTTTCAGATTTTGCACAGTGTTGTTGGAAAGTGTGCCTTTCTGCCTATGATTCATTACACAGACATCTAACCAAGCTGCTGCTCAATCTGCTTTATGGCAATGATATATGATTCCACCTTTTGGTTCATCCCAAAAATATCAGCGCGGAGTTCTTTGAAATGTCCATCTGCCGCCTCCATCTTCTTAAGCACCTTGGATAACATATCTTCTACCCGTGAACCACTAGACTCTGGCTCGCGGTTCCTTGGAGGAACACATAAACCGCTTCTGTCATTCTTGTACTCATCATGCTTCTTCCAGTCACCATTATCTCTATATTGGCCTCGGTTATAATTATTATCTCTATAAAAGTTTTGACCTTGGTTCCCTTGACCTTGACGCCAAGAGTTTGGTCCAGAAACACGGCCCTTAATCATTCAAATAGTTAGCTTCTTCCTCAGATTCAGATTCACCATCATTTATCTGGGCCTTGCCCTAAGAACCCACAACATTCACTTTTTCATCTCCAGCTCCCATCAAATGCTTAGCAAGAATCCCCATTGTGGTCTTTATCTCAGCCATGTCTTGATCTCGTTCTTCATCCTTTATTCTTTGTTCTGCAGTCATACCTACCGCATAAGGACCAGACGGAGTCTTCGACTCTCTTGTGTGCCATGCGCGATTGGTTTTTGTAATTCTGTCAATTAGCTCAGCAGCTTCAACATAAGTGTGGCTCATACATGTTCCGCCAGACACGGTATCAGCAACCGCCTTGGTGTTAGCATTTAGCTATCTATTGAAAATTTCCAGCAATGTATCAGAGGAGATCCTGTGGTTGGGCACCTTTTTAAGCTTTTTATTGAATCTAAACCATGTCTCATAAAGTGCCTCAAAATTTACCTTCCTGAAGTTATACATCTCATCTTTCAACTACAAGGCGCTGGAAGATGGGAAAAATATTTCAAGAAAAGCTCTCTTCAACTCCCTCCATGTGGTGATAGAATCGTTTGGTAGTTCTGCAAGCCAAAGTGTTGCCTCACTCCCTAATGAGAAGGGAAATAACCTCAGCCGAATCGCATCCTGACTTATTCCTGGTTGTTTATATGCCTTACAGATACCAAAGAAATTAATCAAGTGAGTATGGGCATCATCAGTTGCATGACCCGCAAATATTACCTTCATGTTGAGTAATTGGATCATAACACTGGTAATATCAAACTTTTCCCAAGCAGGCAAAGAGGGAGGGACAATAGCTCCAGTGGAACCTTCTTCGTCTATATCGGCATCATCATCCTCATCGAAATACCGGTGTCTCTGTTGTTCTGGACCTTTGTTCCTTTTAACTTGCTCTACTTCAACAGCTAGGCGTTGCTCTTCAGCAACCCTAGCTAACTCACGATCTCTAGCCCGAGCTTGTTCCTCAGCTAACATCCTCATTGTAGCTTGGTCCACTGTCTCTTGTTCTTGTATGTTGACCACACTTCTCAGATTCCTTAGTGTCCGTTCAAGTTCATGATCGATTTGAACCAGGGATTTTCCTTGGCTCCTAATACTGGGCATGCATGAACCTAAAACCTATTAAAAACAAATACAACAAAAGAAAAATAAAAAGGAAATAAGAACCAATAGCAAAGAAAACATAATTAATAAAAGCCTTAGCCGTATTCCCCGACAGCGGCGCCAAAATATGATGTCTCCCAAATTACACCTTGAAATTGAGATATAAAGCATTTGATGTCGAATATAGAACCCAACAAAGGTTAAGGTCAATCCCCCAAGGAATATAGAAAGAACTTGAGTTAATATTAATAGATATTACTATCGACTGACTTATTTCCTAGGGGTTAAAGAAATAAAATAATAAACAAGAGTAACGACTACTAAAAGTTTAAATCAATTTTGGTTTGTATTCAATCGACAAGTTACTAGGATTGTGTTCTCCATGACTTCATAAACACAGGGCATTTACACTAGTGATCTATTCCAATGTTTAGCATGAAATATTAGTAAGTTAGGTTCACCTAAATGGTTGGTCCTCTATTTAGATGATTATCACCACGCAACTTGGTCCGTCTACAGGTTATGCTTAATTAACCCTTACCCTTAATATCAGATTAGCTATCCATGGATAAGTTCAAGCTATTAGATGAGGGTTGAAAACCTCAAATCTCTGTTGTTAATCACTTTTCCCATTCACTACCTCCTTAATCAGGTAATTAAGAATAGGGCGAGTTCCAACATTTGCAACCGTTAAGAAATAATTAAAACAAAGAGAAAAAGCAATACATGCATTAAACCCCATTTAAGAATCACTAAGTTTTTAGCCTATGTGTGTTAATTCATCATGGTTCCCACAACCCTAGTTATGGGTATAGCTACTCATTATTAAAATATCAGATTCACAAAATATAAAATAAAATCATAATTGTAACTTACAAAAATTCGTAAAAGAAAACCACGCATATTGAATAAAACTTCAAAACTGATGAACAAAACTCCAATGTTGATTAATTCTAAAAATCAATAACAAAATTATAAACTTTATTTCTTGAACCAAGAATGATCATTAACACTCCCAAAACTACTATTTAAAGCTGCAAAATTTTGTAACTTGTAGAATAAACCTAAACAAATTCTTCATAAACATGAAACAAATCCTTTACTAAATCAATTAGGATTCTGGTGTCGTCAGGTACCACAGTCCTTTGGTAGCTTCAATGGATCGTTAGAGTGTCCTGTTGTTCCAGTTTTTGCTTCCCTCAGACTTGTCTCCTTTCAGCATATGGCCCCAAACAACAGCTCGTTGTAAGATCCAATGAGCCGTTGATCTTGTTCATTGTTTCTTGCCCTCTTGATGATTGTTTTTGAACCTAAAGGTATGAGCACTCAGAATGACCCATCCTTAGAAAGTATGGCCCGTCCTGTTTGTCCGTTGTACGCAGCCCGATCTTGGTCAATTTCTCTAATTCTTTCCACGACCACAGAGAATGATCTGTTGTAAGTTTGTACGACCCATATGAACCATCTGTAGTATGAGAATTCAATTTGACAGTCTTTTATTTATCTTCCCATGATTGATTAGAACGACCTGTTGTAAGGATCAACGATTCGTAGTGCAGTTCATCTGAGGCATGTTTTTCTATGTTTAGTTCTTTTTCTAAAATTTTATTCCTACAGCCCGTTTTACCTATAAAATTACAAAAATGCATTATATCCACATAAATGTACCTAAAGTCATGCATATTCACAGAGTTTTAAGCGTCACTAGTGATGTAAATTCACGGCACATCATGTATCATACTTGAAGTCATATATGAAAACTCAAAAACTAATCAATGGGACAAATATGCTATAAAGCATAATATCATAAGACATGAACATGAGTAAGTGAAAACATGATGAACAATGGGAGGCTTCATCATAACCGATACCGTCATGATATAGCTTATATAATGCCCCAACAATCTCGCTCAAGTGGGCTAAGTGATTCCAAGCTTGCCAAGCAAGGAATGATTAATGTGTGATATCATTCATGAATTCCCATAGGGTTTAACATGACTAAATGCCTATGGTGGCATGGAGTTTTAAGACTCGTGGATTGCCTGAACCCCTATCCTACTCGGTGCTAGACACTACTCATAAAAACATGCACATGGCTCATAATCAACATTGTGAAAACACACTTGATCTTGCATGGGCTAGATTAAAATCGTGAAATCATAATCTTACTTGACATATGTGAACTAGCCATGGAATTAGTGCCACAATTGGCCATGATGCATAAACTTGACTTTTTATGAAATCCATAGGAATTTGAATAAGTCTTCATAATTTCAAAATTAGAAAATCATCAAGTTTAAGAATTGATAAACATTCATTTATACTTTGATAATCATCATACTTGATATCATAGGCTCAAAAGCTTGAAATTCATAAATAACCCATAGTAAGGTTAAATCATCATAAACTTGAAATCATGAATTAGTGAGTAATTTGAGAGTAAAAGTTGCCCTAATAACCATAAATCAACAATTGAAACATCAGAGAATTAAACCCAAAGACATATTATGGATAATTGCACGGAATTTTCTTAAACCCTAGAATTTCACAGTTTAGAACTCGAGAAGTCGAGATCATGGAATTTAACTTTAAAAGGGCATGAGGGTGGAAGGATTTCCACCATTCATACACCTAAATACCTTTGTAAATTGATCCTTTGACTTTCCTTAAAAACTTAAGAGAAATTGATATGAAGGGGTTAAAGAACCCTAGCTTGATTTGAGAGGGGATCTTCAATCTATTGTTGTTTTGAAAGTATTAGGATGTAGTCTAGGTTAAAACCCTTAATACTCCCTTTAAGAAGCCTAAAATGACATTACTTAGGGGTTGGAAGCTTAAAAAGTTATAAAAATACCCCTGGAAAATCATATTAAAAAAACTGCCCGCTAGTTATCACAACTCATACCACGTCGTACCTTCTTATCGTGTCTCATTGTATCTGTCCATTACTTGCGAGTCCAATTTTTCACTTCTCTGATCCTTATACAATGGGCACTCACCATGACTCATTGCTTTCTACAATGAGTCGTTACCTGACTCATGATTAGGAAACCCATCCTCTTCACTTTCACACAACAACAGCTTTCCACAACTCATCATACCGCAGAATGACTCATACCATGACTCGTTACTGCCAAGGCCTGCCACTTATATGAATGCCACAACTCCTGACCATGACTCGTTGTAAGAACTAACTAGTCATATTGAGACTCCTCATATTCAGGATGTTTCAGCAGATGCAACCAACAACTCGTGACCACGAGTCATACCACCTCACCATGACTAGGTGTGTGGACTCGTGGTCTGGGAACTGAAAATTCAAAAGCTTACCACAATTCATCCAATGATTTGTGACATGAATCCACGACTCATAAGAGGAGTCGTTCTGAGAAAAATTGTAGATTTTTCTACTAACAAATTCCAAATACCAAGTCTAGTCTTAGGAAAATTTAGGGTGTTACATTATCTCTCACTTGGGAAAATTCGTCCTCGTATGGAGACTAAATAAGTTGAAAATATATGGAAAGAGCTACAATCCAAGAACTGGAAGATATAAACTGAAAAACTGATGGACTGACTAATTCCGGGCTGAGATGCATGACTGAACTGAATTCATGAAAAATCTATGCATTCTATGACATGAAAGGAATTAAGATACATGAACTTGACATGAAAATTAATAGAGTACTTAGGAGTACTGATACCTCGTATTGGAATTGAGTCGGAAGGGAAAAGATGCGGGTATTTAGCAATCATATTTGCTTCGACTTCCAATGTAAGTCCACAACAAGCTGATTTCTCCACAAAACCTTACTAAAGCTACTTCTTTATTCCTCAATACCTGAACCTGATGATTGAGGATCTCAATCAAAACTTGTTCATAGTTAAGCTATCCTTCACCCTAATGCTTTCTATTGGAATAACTAAAGTTGGATCACCAATGAACTTTTCTAGCAGAGACACATGAAAAACTAGATGTACTAAAGCTAATTCCGCCAGTAGCTCCAACTCATATGCCACCTTTCCAACTCTCCTCAAAATCCTATAAGGACCAATATATCGGGGTGATGTTGGGCATATTCTGATGCCCACTTTTCATGTTTTTACCCATATTTTGCCTTGTTTTGAGTTCATAATCCTTAAGAAATGTATGAATTCATGTTTTTGTGTCTTGTGAGCTAATGAATATTTCTATATGTTTTGAGAAGGAAACTAAGGAAAAAGGACCCAAAAATGAATCAAGGTGTGAAGAAGAAGAGTTTGCGAAGGTTGGCCTAGGGCTATGGCTAGCATGGCGTGCCCAACACTTGTGTTTCAGAGAAAATGCACCAAAGTTGGTGCTATGGATGGCGTGGGGCACTAGGTACCTAGCTTCAGAGATTAGAATTTGATTAACACCTTGGAGAGATGGATGGCGTGGAGCCCTAGAAGCATTCAAGACTTAGGAAATTTTCATAACATTCTGGGGCTATGAATGAAGTAGGTCACCAAAAAGGTCCTAAAGCTCAAGAATTTTACCAACACTCTTGTGCTATGGATGAAGTAGGGCACCAGAGGTGTTATATTTGTCATAGTCTTTGGTGCTATGGTAAGAGTGGGGTGCCCGGAGCCATTCTTCAGATGAAACTTGACTAACTCCTTGGTGCTACGGATGGAGCAGTGCACCAGAACCTCCTAAATGGGATTTTGCTGATTTTTATGCCAAATATTTGAGGGCAAAAACATCATTTGAAGGCTCATCTATAAATATAACAGCTAGGGCATTTTTTTAGGAGAATGCATTATATCGTTTATCATTTTGATGGTTGTAACACAACTTTTGGAGGAAAGACAAGTTCTACTTAGGTGTTTTTTCTTTCTTGTTTTACTTATAATTATGATGTTATCTTAGTTTTTCTACTTCTATGAGTGGCTAAACAACCATTTAGGGTTTGGCCATAGTTGATGGTTGAAGTTTGAAGGGCTATTAATTGTTAGTTTTGAATCCTTCATAAAGGTTGTTTATATTTACTTTTTAGAATTGCTTGTTCACTAGACTAATAACCTTATGAGTAAATATATTGGCTTTTGGTTGAACTTGGGAAAGGGAACCAAAAGGGTTAAAAAATAAATATAAAACAGGAATTCAAAGATCCTTTGGCCCATTGGTTGGAGGTTATAAGTTATTGTTGAGGATAGGGATATACCCTTCAACCCTGTTTAGTTGAAATAGAAGTAGGCATAACCAACATTTCATGTTTCTCTTGTGACTATAGGAATGTAGGCGTTAGGGTTCATGACATATTCCTTGGTGATAACGTCCAAAATACACTCGTCTTTGTGAAAGAATATACACGGTCATTATTAAAACAAATAAACCCGATAGGTGTTGGGGTCGAATCTCACAAGGAATGTCAGTTGATCACACAATAGTCATCTATTAAATTGAACTAATTAGCATCAATGTTGCAAGAAAAATAAAAGAAAATTGGGAAGTCAGGATTTATAAAATGAAATATGGATTTGCACACTAAAAACAGGGGCAAAGTATAGAAAAGACCAAATGAGAGATTACTAGGGGTGTGTTATTTTAAGGGGCGTCATTGGATTGGGTTTGCAAATAGCTCCTAGCTTTACTCAATAATATAATTAGCTGCATATTAGCTGGCATCTTATGTTCTCAACCCCCAAGGTTCCTTTTTACAAAAAACCAAATCAACTTGGGTACGAATCTACTAGCTTCGATTCTTAATGGGTGTATAATAATGGGTTTTGGCTATGTCTAGCCCAACCCTCACATAATTACCACCCTATTACCCATTAGTATTTCCTCACACATACTTTAAATTCCTTTTTCAAGAAAAATTAAAGTAATAAAATGCAACTTACATTTGCAATTATGAGTATTTCAACTTAAAACTCAGAGGAAACACTAAAATTATATCAATTGAGTAAATCTAAGATCAAATACACAATACCCTATCCAAATGAACCCCATTCATTCACACATCCCTAGAAAATAATTTACCTACTCATGTACGTAAAGTAAGACATTGCATTCAACAACAATTATATATCCATTCACAAATAGAGTAAGAAAAATTTAAGCAAGGTCTAAGCTCCAATGGAGTTTTCTACATTTTTAATGAAAAAGATGATCTTTCTCTCTCTACTTCACTCTACTTTTATACAACCAATTCAATAGAATAATCAATAATCTCTTGAAAGGAAGGTTCAGTTCCTTTTTTAGATGTACAAAAAAAAGGTATAGATCTTCTCCTCTTTTTCCCTGCTTGACGTTCTTCGGTGGATGCTTGTCAGCGAAATTCATCCCAAACTCTGTGAAATCACAAAACATTCAAATTCAAGACTTACTCACTCAACATAACAACAACCAAACAAGTAAAAGTGACAATTTATCCTTAAGAAAGATGTCACTCCATCTATCATCGGGAAAATTATGCATTTTAAGCACACATTGTGCTACTCAAACTTCAGCCCTAACTAAAATCAAATACACTATGAAGCAAGATTTTTGCAACCAACAAGACCCACATTGTAATTCAACAATATATCATATCCCCACATACCCACAATATGAATAATACAAAAGTACTAACAAGCATAGTCATGGGGTTAATGGGGACACTAGAGTAGGGAAACTTCAACTTTCACATGCTCAAAATAATCCATATCTTTTAACAGCAATCAAAAGTAGAGTAAGTGTCACATACCAAATGGATTTGACCAATGGAGTTCCACAAAAAAATTTTGCCTTAATGTATGGAGAAGATGAGTACGTAGTGATGAAATGATGCAAATAAAGTGTGGGATTTATAGGAGAGAAGAAATGGAAAGGATTGGTAGGTGGAAATGTGGATTTAATGATGGAAGGTGGAAAGATAGTGTATGGGGAAGTTAAAAAGGTGTAATGGGGAAATGGGAAGGTGGAAAAAAGGGTTTATGGGAATTTTTATAGGTTCTGACTGGTACTTTTAAATACCTAGGTTGGGCTTCATCCATAGAGAAATCAATATTTTAAAAGATATACTTACTTGTACCCACGCTTGACCGGCGTAGCTGATAAGTACCTGCAGTTCGCCGCCTTACCGTAGGTGACCAAAATTTTGCTCTATTCATTATTTTATGGTAGGCGGTTGTCCTGCGGTCCGCAGGTTGTCACCAGCATTCCACCGGTTGGGTCACCGATGTTACCAGTACTCCCAGGTGTACTATTTTGAACCGATACTGCACTGGTGTTTTGTTGGTTATCACCGGCGTTCCGCCGGTAGGTTGCCGATTTTCTCTTTCATTCTGCACTTTTTTGCTTTGCATATGCGACAAGGAAGCACCTCGCGTTTTTGCACCAACATTTCGCCGGTCTAGCGTTGTGCATACCCTATTCTTTTTCTCCTTATTTGTGCATCCAATCTACCTACAAAATCACAAACAACAAAACATCAAAATGCTCAAGGTAAAAATGCTTGGGTTGCCTCCAAACAAGCACCTTAGTTAATGTTGTGGCACGACGGATACCTTTCCAATTTCTAGCATTCTGGAGGGTCATCCTCCGATTCACTCTCAACATCAACAGATTCATAATGCTTTTCTTCACCATCGAGCACTGCCATAACTATGCACACATCTGGGGGCTTGATAGGCTCACATACATTGAAGGTGACCTTGTCACTACCTACTCTGAACTTAAGCTCCGCAAGTTCCATATAAATTAAAGCCCTTCTCATGGCTAGTAAAGGTAGCCCGAAGATAATTTGCACCTCGATGTCTATCTCACAGTCCAACACAAAAAAATCACCGGGGAGTATGAATTTGTCCACCTTCACAAGGACATCAACTAGAACTTCAACAGGTTGTTTAATCAACCTATCCGCTATCAACAGCCTCATAGAGGTAGGTTTAGGTATGCCTAAGCCGAGTTTCTTGAATATCATTAGAGGAATTAGATCGATACTAGCACCGAGTTTGCAAAGAGTCTTATTGAAAATGCGCAATCCAATTGTGCAAGGAAGTGGTGAATGCTCTAGGATCTCCACGTTTTGGAGTAAGGTTGCGGGTCATCACTGCACTACAATGATGAGTCACCTCATCGGTGCCCGTATCCACCACCTTCTTTTTATTCAAGAGTTCCTTCATAAAATTTGCTTATCCTGGCATTTGCACAAAAGCATCCACAAGTGGTATATTAATGGAGAAGTTGCTGAACATTTCTATATACTTTCAAAATTTATTATCCTCCTTTTTGGCCGACCGCTGTGGATATGGTGGTAGATATCTTGCTTCATGATCTTTGTCATTAGGGGTCTTCTTGCCCGCATTCACATAAACAATATCCGAGGAATTCAACTCAAAATCTCCCTCATCCTTCCCTTCTTCATCATTACACACACTTGGTGCTTTTGGCACATCTTCCTCCTTTTCCTTTGAGGCATCAACATTTGGGCTTCACGCCCGCATCTTTCAATATCTTACCACTCCTAGTCGTGATGTCCATTCAATGGACATCTTTCTTTGGGTTCAAAACAGTATCACTAGGAAGTGCACCCTTCATATGGGGGTTCATTTGTGACGACAAATGGTTCATTTGCACTTCAAGGTGTTTGATTGAAACTGAGTGGGAGCTTATGTTTTGGGTGAGGTTAGAAACCTCATCTTTCAACTTTCTAATCCCACTGAAAGTGGATTCAACTTTCTTCAACACCCATGACAACATGTCCTCAATCTTCGAGCCGCCTACATCAGTTGCTCCGAGCTGTCCTTGAGATGATTTTTCTTTTGGAAGAGATACATATGGGTTTGAACTTCAGTGATATTTCTCTCCTTCGTGATTTCGCTCTCAATTCCCCCATTGATCATTTCTATCCCCCCATTCTAGATTTACATGGTTTCTCATACCATGATTCTCCTCTCTAGGGAACCAAGGGCCTTGATTTGCACCTTGATACCCAGGGCAAGAACTCCCTAATTGGCCTGACATGTATTGACACTCCTCCTTATATCTCAGGGATGAAGTGTCATCAAATTAAGCTTGTCTTTGAGCAACTACAACATTCACACTGTTCGTACCAGCGCCCATCACATGCTTTTTATGAATTCTAGCTAGGTCATCATTTTGTAAAGAGTTTAATCTCCCCGCCAAGTTATTTGCCATAGACTTATTGATAGAATCTAATGAATGGTATAAGTTGTGAAGTTGAACTACATCAGGTAAACCATGGTTTGGACAAATGGCTTCCTTTTCTTAAACCTCAACCATGCTTCATGGAGTTGTTCCCCTACAAGTTTTCGAAAGTTAGTAATGTCATCCCTCAGCTGCAACATCCTCGAGGGAGGAAAGAACCTTTACAAAAATGCTTTCATGAGTTCATTCCATGAGGTAATAGACCCGGGAGGCAACTCCTCCAACCAAACGGTTGCTTCCCTTGAGAGTGAAAATGGGAAAAGTCTTAATCAGATTGACTCTTGAGTGATATTTGTAATGTTGAAGGGTTGACACATCTCTAAGAAGTTTTGGAGATGCCTGTTTGCATCCTCACTAGGCATTCCTACGAAGAGTCCCTTCATTTGAAGTAAGTGTAGCATTGTACTATTCACATAGAAAATCGCTTTCCCTATCATAGGAGGTAGGTGAATTGCACCCTTTACATTGGGCATCACGAGATCAGCATCCTCATGGTCCATATGCCTGTCCACTGAACCTTCTCCTTCCAGTGAATGCTGGCTCATATCAAGTTCAACCTAGAAGGAACCAACCACTACTGTAAATTCAAACCTATCAAGATACAAGACAAATTCAAAATAACAACAACTAGAGGCTATCAAACTACATTCTCCAGCAACAACACCATTTTTGATAATGTCCAAAATACACTTTTCTTTACGAAAGAATGTACACAGTCATTGTCAAAAAAAATCAACCCAATAGGTGTTAGGGTCGAATCCCACAAGGAAAGTCAGTTGTTCACACAATAGTCATCGATTAAATTTAACTAATTCACATCAATGTTGCAAGACAAATAAGATAAAATTGGGGAAGTCATGATTTATAAAATAAAATATGGATTTGCACACTAACAATAGGGGCAAAGGATAGAAAAGACCAAAGAAGAGACTACTAGGGGTGTGATATTGATAGGGATGTATTGGATTGGGTTTGCGAATAGCTCCTACCTTTACTCAATAGTATAATTAGTCACAGATTAGGCGGCATCTTACATTTCTCAACCAATTAGATGCCTTATACCCTGAGTTATCTCAAATCCCAAGGTTCCTTTTCATAACAACCACATCAACTTGGGTCTGAATATACTATTTCTAGCTTTCGATTCTTAATAGGTGTGTAATAGTGGGTTTTGGCTATCTACCCCAAACCCCACACAATTAACCATTCAATGACCAAATAGTATTTCCACACCTATACTTTAAATTCTTTTTACAATAAAAATTAAAGTAAAAAATTGTAATCCACATTTGCAACTATGAGTATTCAACCCTAAACCCTAAACCCTATCGCTTTCCCATTTGTCAATTTTTTCTTCTCTCTACAACTTCTCTCTAAGCAAAAGCTCTCTAGAAGGAGCTTAGTTGAATTTTTGGGCCATGGGGCTAGATTCCCCGTCGGACCTCGAAATATTTCGTTCGAAAGATGGAATTGTAGATCTTGTCAATACGAATCCATCGCAACAAAAATCATCAAAAAACACCATATATAGCTCCGGGAATTCGCAAAACAAGAAAGCGATGGAAATTGTTCATTCCTTGGAGGATCCGCCGAATCAAGAAAATTACTCAATCCCTCAATCCTCATTGATTCAATCAAGTGCACATACTGGGGATTGTAGATCCTATCATGAACTACCTGATCACAAAGTTTTACACAAAAATAATTTGCCAATCGAGAGAAATTTCCAAGCACAACAATCCAATTTTTTCAGAATTTGCCAGAAAATCGCGACCAAAATCGGCCGGATTCTAGGGTTGTTCGTCGGAATACAATCACTGGGGATTGTTACCCAGCCAATGACCAGCCTATACATGAAATTTCAGGAAAAACTGATAAGGAATTGGAAGGAAAAAATTCAAGGGAGCCCTCCGACGGAACTGCTCACTGCCGAACCACCAGTGCGCCGGACTCCGGTGACCTTCACGGTTGCGCACCACCTGGGTATTGTATCCCTAATCAAGAACGGCCCAACCATGAAATTTCAGGCCAAATGGATAGAGTAATCGACAACAACAACACTTGGAAAATTCGCGGCGCAGCACTGTCTACCGGCGGCAAACTCCCGGCCACTGCTACAGGTCACACCCATTGCCACCTGGGACAACTTCATGAGGCGAGCACAACCGTGGAAAAATCAACGAATTATAATCACCATAGCTCCACAATCCTTGGTTTTATTGAACGGCAAAATAAGGAATGTTTCGGCAATGGCAGCGTAGACACACCGGAGCAAGAAATGGAAATTTTCCAAATGGGGTTTGTGCGCAATCAACCCAACGGCATGAATTTCAAAAAAACTCCATCAAATCAAAGCCGGATTAGCTCGAACGAAGTTGGAGAAGGCACGAAATATCACTGTTCGATGGGGAACACTATGCCGGCGACTGGAAAAGGTGAATTTCAATCCCAAACCACTCAACATCAACCTATAAACACTACCAACCACCAAAATGAATTTTTGAACTCCTCCAACCAAAATCCAAAAACCACCAAGGTTGACACTACTACTGGAAACGGGCAGAACACTCAGGCTCTCAACTCTCAAGCATTGAAAGCACCAGGTAAGGCTCTAAACTCTTCTAACTCTTTGCCTACTGATAATGCTATTCTTCAAAATGATTTAGCTCAATTGCAATCTAATGCAATTGAGCAAAACTCTACTACTCTAACCAATGTTTTGCAGACTACAAATGATGGTTCTAAGGTCAATGACTCAAAAAAAATAACTGAACCGCCTAAGAATTTGAGAAAGAATCCTAATAATAATCCAAATGTTTTTAAACCTCCACAACCTAAGATTTCTTCCAATTTTGATACCTACCAACCTCCTCCACCAAAAGAGAAACAAGCTCAATCCAAAGAAAAAACTACCAAGAATCCTAGTCAATCTCCCAATACCAACTCTAAAACCAACACTGACCAAGAAGCTGCTCCTCCTACAATTGTACAATCTCTAGCTACCATCCTCAAAACTAACCAAGCCAAGAGCTATGTTCCTATTCAGTTTTCCCCTCCTCAAATAACCACCAAACAAGGCTATCCTGCAGTCATATTCAAGAAAAGAGGATTTCATGATCAAACTGGCCGAGAGGTGCAAATTCACTTTGATTGGAAAATTTGCTAGCACTATGCCTAAAATGGATCTCATTAGAAAAAGTTTTATATTACAAACTCCGTTAACAGAGGGGGTCAAAATTGCTCACTTCAACTCAAGGCATATTTACATAGATTTGGACAATGAAAATGACCATATAACAGTGTGGACCAAGCAGAAATGGTATATTGAAGGCAAACTTATGAAGCTACAGATGGGGACTCCTACTTTTAAACCTGAGGAAGAAACTTCCATTGTCCCTATATGGGTCACCCTCCCAGAACTTCCTTGGTATTGCTATTACTTAGAATTCCTTACTGCTTTTCTATCTCATGTTGGTAAAGCTTTGTATCTGGATACTGCTTCTGTCCAAAAGACTAGAGAAAGTGTAGCTAAGGTGAGAATTCAGATTGATTTAACCAAGGATAGACCTCACCATATATGGATGGGATTTGATGAAGAAGATATCACTAAAGGAAAATGGCAAGCTATTGAATATGAAGATGTACCAGACTATTGTTTGCATTGTAAGCATCAGGGACATCAGATTAATGATTGTTCTTTGAAGAAAAGAGATGAAGAAGCAAAAAAAAAAAAAAAGAAAGGAAGCAGAAGCTGAAACCTATAAGAACAATAAGCAGGAAGGTTTACAGACAAAAGTCACCAAATTACAGGAGGACAACAACAAGGAGGACCAACCACAGTCCAGAGCCAGAACAACTGGCACCAAGCAGGGGGAACAAACTTTGGAAGGGAATAAAAGCAAAAGTTCAGAAGATCAATGGCAAACACAGAAGAGAAAGAATTTTAAAGGAAATTCTCACAACCACAAGCTTCAGGAAAATAGCAAACAGGTATACAGACCTATTCAGACAAACACTTCAGGTATGATTCTTAACTCTCTCACAGATTGTAATGATGATCATAGAGTCCATGTTCAACAACCCCCTCCCCATAACGTTCATACTCCTGCTACTGCAAATGGGATGCAAAATGGAAATGTTCAACAAAACGCAAGTATTGACTCAATGCTCCCTACCCCCATGGCTCCCCCAAACTATAATTCTGTTATTGTTATTGATGATTTTGTAGTTTCTGGAGGTAAGGATGCTGTGGAGGAGGAACCCACTAACTTGCAGGAAGGGGTATCCAAGGGGGGGAATCTGTCTCATGTTTTGCATGAGAGCCAATCCACTGACCCTAGGTGTGACTCTAGAGCTCCTGCTACCACTACTACTCCTAATCACAAGCCTTCAAACACAGAACTGAGCTTGAGTTTACAGCATAGTTCAGATCACAGGTTGACTCCAAATGTATCTCAGAGGTTGTGTTCAGAGCAGGTTCAGAACTTGGGGTCAAATCAGAGGTTTGAAGTTAACTCACAGGGTGTAGCAGATAATTTGGTTCAGCATGAAATTCAACAGATGGGTCATATTAAACAGGGTCAGAATTTGAGTTTGAAGCAGGATGATTTTAGAAGCCCCTCTCAGTAGATTCAACCTATGGGGTCTGGACAGCATACAGATCAGAGGTCTAAGGCTGGTTTTATTGAATCTAATGTTGTTTCATCCCAAGGACAAGCTGCTGGAATAGATCAACAGTTGGAGACAGTTCAACAAGTTCAAAATTTGGGATTGGAGCATATTGATTTCAGAGGAAAGACACAGGGTCAGAATTTGGGTACAGATATGGGTCAAGCTTACCAGGATCAATCCAACAACTCCAAATCCAAGAATAAGATGAGCAAAAAAAGAAGAGATGCCCTTAAAAAGAAACTGGAAGCTCAAAATAGAGAAGCTCAAGGGAATCCCAACCTTATGATTAAAGAGACCAATATTTCTTCTCCATCTCAAGCTGTGGATCAAGGCTCTCCCGGAAATATTTTATTTGAGGATAACCAAGAAGGATTAAGTTCTACTCCAGATCTAGAGACTCCCATTGAAAATCCTGTCCCTATTGCTTGTGATCCTCCTGACCTAGTGTTTGCAGTTTGTAACCTCAATACATCGGGTAGTAGAGACTTTGAAGCAGATGACTACAGATAGATTATTTCAGAGGACGAAACTGAATACGATTTTGAGGAGGAACCAAAAAATATTACAGATGATGTACATGCTATGCAACTGTTGCAAATTTCAGTGCTACTAATTCTGAGATGTCAGAGGCTCATGTAAAGGAAGTTACTGATCGACAGGGGCTCTCGCCACGAGGAGCATCACACTTTTCTCCTGGCTCTGGGACTGCACCCCCAGCCGCCAGAAACAGACTGAAAGTCAAAACCCGTCATCCCCATGATTAGTTCTCTTATTTGGAATGCGAGAGGCATCAGGACTCTTGGTGCCTTGGAGAGACTAAAAGTTCTCAAGCAGATCCACAAATTAGCTATTATTACCATCTTGGAGCCTTTTTCAGGCAATGCCCATATTCAGCTATTCACTAACTATTTGACCATGCACAAATCAATCTGCAATGCCAATGGGAAGATCTGGGTGTTTTGGAATAATGACATAGATTGTGTTCTCCTCAGTTCTGATGACCAGCAGGTGACTTGTGAGTTCAGACATGTTGGGTGTGCTGAGATTTTCACTATGACTTTTGTTTATGCTAAGTGTCAGGAAACCCTCAAGGCTTCACTTTGGGACAATCTTAGACATAGATCTCAGACTACTACTCCTTGGTGCACTATTGGGGATTTTAATGTTATTACCACCCCAGAAGAGAAACTAGGAGGTGTTCCTTATAGAATGCGGAAGAGTTATGAATTTCTACATATGATAGAGTAGTTTGGTTTGATCGATCTTGGATACCACGGTTCTAGATACACTTGGTCGAATGGTAGAGGGCCGGAAGATGTGATTTGGAAAAGATTAGACAGAGCCATGGTGAATGATAACTGGCTTAGTAAAATTCCCCTCACTACCATTACTCATCTTCCGTTTTTGGGCTCAGATCATTGTCCGCTTCTTCTGGAGATGATAGACAGACAGGAATCTCATGTCAAATACTTCAAGTTTCTTCATTGTTGGACTGAGAACTCAACCTTCATGGATACAGTGAGACAGTGCTGGACTAGGGAGATTAATGGGCATCCTATGTGGGTCTTTCACTAGAAAATGAAGAGACTTAGCTCTACACTTAGCCACTGGTCAAAAAATGAGTTCGGGGACATCTTTGCTCGAGTTAAGGAATATGAGGATACAATTAAGGTTGCTGAAGAGAAGTTCATCCAGACAAATAGCGATGAGGATAGATCTTCACTACATGCCTTGAATGCAGAGTACATTAGATTCCTTAAGTTGGAGGAGTCCATTTTGAAACAGAAAATGTAGTTACAGTGGTTCAAAGAGGGGGATGCAAACACTAGCTACTTTCATGCCCTTTTGAGAGGTAGAAGGAGGAAACTTTTTATTCATAAGATTCAGACCGATACAGGCAGTTGGATTCAGGGGGATTCTAGTATTCCGAACACTGCATGTGATCATTTTCAGGATCTATTTTCTGAACAGTCATACCATGTTAGGGAAGATCTACTAGCTTGTATATCGTCCCTAGTAACAGAGGATCAGAATGAGCTACTGACTGATATGCCAGACTTGGAGGAATTGAAAAGAGTTGTCTTCTCCATGAATCCTAATTCTGTAGCAGGGCCAGATGGTATGAATGGGAAATTTTTCCAAACTTGCTGGGAAATTATCAAGAAGGATTTGCTTGCTGTGGTGCGGTCCTTCTTTTGTGGTTCCTCGCTTCCAAAATATTTCTCGCACACTTGTCTAGTTTTGATACCAAAGGTGGAATCCCCGAACTGCTTATCAGAATTTAGACCGATCAGTTTGAGTAACTTCACCAACAAGATCATCTCAAAGCTTATTTGTCTTCGGTTGGCTCCTATTCTCCCGGGCTTAGTTTTGACCAATCAATCTGGGTTTGTCAAAGGAAGGAGCATATCCAAAAACATCATGTTAGCACAGGAAGTTGTTCAGAGTATCAAGAAGAAGAATTCTGGGGGTAATGTAGTCATCAAGCTTGATATGGCGAAGGCTTATGACAGAGTCTCCTGGGCCTACACTTGCCTTGTCCTCCGAAGAATGGGTTTCTGTGAGATTATCATTGATATGATATGGAGGATTATGGCAGATAATTGGTACTCAGTCATCATCAATGGTACTAGACATGGTTTCTTTCACTCCACCAGAGGCCTTACACAGGGGGACCCACTTTCTCCTGCCCTATTTATTTTAGGAGCAGCGGTTCTTTCAAGAATGATGAACAACCTGAACCATAATCAATTCTTCCATGGTTTTTATATGGAAAAATGAGGTCCCCAAGTTAATCACCTAAGTTTTGCTGATGATGTTATTATCTTCACTTCTGGGGGGAGGAGATCTCTAGAGTTGGTTATGCAAACGCTTTCAGATTATGAAGGTTGTTCGGGTGAGCTCATTAACAGAAACAAAAGCCACTTCATGGTTCCTACTAGTGCCCATCCCCCTACTATGGCGACTATTAAGGCGGTTACGGGATTTTCATAGAAAGAGTCCCCTATCACCTATCTGGGTTGTCCGCTATATATTGGGAGACAGAGGATCGTATACTTCTCAGATATTATTTCCAAAGTAGTGGGAAGGATTTCAGGGTGGCAATCAAAAATGCTAAGTTATGGGGGAAAAGCTACTCTCATTAAATATGTTCTCCAGTCACTCCCTATTCATCTACTCAGTTCTCTCTCTCCTCTCAAAACTGTTCTTGACGAGATTAAGAAATTGACAGCTGACTTCTTCTGGGGCATGAAGAATGATAAAAAGAGGTACCACTGGGCTTCTTGGTACACTTTATGCTATCCCTATGATGAAGGCGGGGTTGGTTTCAGGAAAATTCATGAAGTTTACAAATCCCTTGAAATCAAACAGTGGCGGAACTTTAGAACTAAGGATTCGCTCTGGCGAAATTTTCTCCTAGCCAAATATTGTCAGCGATCTCACCCGGTGTCGAAAAAGTGGGACTCAGGTGACTCTCAAAGCTGGAAGAAACTCATGATTAACAAGCAGCGAGCTGAGGAAAATATTCTGTGGAAGGTTTACTCTGGCAGCTCTAGTTTTTGGTGGGATAATTGGCTCGGTACTGGACCTCTTGCTGCACATAGGATCCTGCCAGGCAGACCGGGCAAGGCTACAATTTTTGAGTTTTTACACCAGGGCCAGTGGAGGATAAACCCACTAAGTCAGCAGCTCCAGCAACACTTGGTCACACATATTATCAACACTCAGATTCAATTTCAACCAGATAAACCTGATCAGCCTTTTTGGAAGGCCAATACCTCGAGTATATTCTCTTCTACTTCTGCATGGTATATGATATGGAGATCTAAACAGACAACTCTCATTGATAGAAGAACCTGGCAGAAGCACGTACCTTTTAAAGCCTCATTTACCTTATGGAGGGTGCATAGGAATAAGCACCCTACAGCAACTAGAATTCTTCTGTTCGATCCGGATGCTAGTACAGATTGTGTGTGTTGCCGAGACAGAGGCTACGAGGATGTTCAACATGTCATGGTCTAAGGAAGATTTGCTACTGTAGTCTGGATCATGTTCTCCACATCTATGGGCTTCAGACACCATGATATGCCCCTTAGGGCCCTTCTTATGCAATAGTGGTCTCAGAAGCCAGGTAGTGATCCTCACAATACACTTCTCAGATCCCTCCCTATCTTCATTTGCTGGAACCTTTGGAAGAACAGGTGTGCCACTAAGTATGGTTCCAAACAGTCTAACCTGCTGAGGGTGAAGTATGGTATTATTAGTGAGGTCTACAAACTGTTGATGACGGTTTTCCCTTACGTACACTGGCCTCCAAATTGGGGAGATCTTTGTACTAGAGTGGAGTCATGTGCACACAAGATTAGAGTCACCAGAGTTGAATGGTCTAAGCCATCTCCTGGACTTGTCAAACTCAATACAGATGGGAGTGCTCTTGGCAATCTGGGAAGGATTGGAGCAGGTGGTATTATCAGAGATTGCTATGGGACCTTATTCATGCTTTTGCTTCTCCCATTGGGGAAGGGACAAATAATCAGGCGGAGTTGGAAGCAACATATATAAGCCTCACATGGTGCCTTCATAACGGTCACTCAGGCGTCATCCTTGAGGTTGATACGGAGCTTCTAGTTGGTTGGATTAGGGGCACTATTGCCCCACCCTGGCATCTCCACCACACCTTTCTCAGATTACATGACACTATCACACAACTTCACACCTTCTCGTGTCGTCACATCTTCAGAGAAGGCAATGCCGCCGCTGATGCACTGTCTAAACATAGTCACACCACTACTATTGCAGTCCAGTTCTCTTGTCTCCACAAGCTATCGGTACACATCAGGGGTTACCTTACGATGGACAAAATGGGCTTGCCCAACTTCAGAAGGAGGAAGACCAGAAGGATTAAAGAACCACCGTGAGATGTTGTGAATTGCTTGGTCTGTATCCAAGCTTGGTATGGATGTTTCTATACCACCTTTTGTTGGGTACCTCTTCCTTTTCAGCTAGGCTATTTGAATAGGTCTTTTTTTGTAAAGGGAGAGTCTCCCTCATTTACTGCTTTCCTAGAATTTATATCAATTGAGTAAATCTAAAATTAAATACACAATACCCAATCCAAATCAATCCCAATCATTCACACACCCCTAGCAAAGAATTTAGCTACTCATGTAAGTAAAGTAAGACGTTGCATTGAACAACAATTAAATATCCATTCATAAATTGAGTAAGAAAAATTCAAGCAAGGTCTAAGCTCTAAAGGTGTTTTCTACCTCCTTTTGTGAAGAAGATGATCTTTCTCTCTCTAGTTGACTCTACTTTTACACAAACCAATTCAATATAATAATCAATAATCTCTAGAATGGAATGTTCAGTTCCTTTTTGAGATGTACAAAAATAGGGTACAGATCTTCTCCTCTATTTGCTTGCTTGACGATCTTACAACTTTCTGATGGGCATCACTTGCGATTCACCAGCGGTTCGTCGGTGCTTTTTCGCGGGCCTTTGGTCAATCACAGCTTAAGGACAGTGAGATCTTGAGTACTTCAGCGGCACCATCGGTTTGTTGGTGCTAATCCGTGGACCGCTGGCTGGTCACAACTGGTGGCCAAAAAGTTCTTGATCACTTTGGTGTTTGCACCGGCGGATCGCCAATGCTAATCTGTGGTCCGCCAGTCTCCATCCTTCCTCAACATAGTAGACAACTGCGATTGACTAGTATTTCACCGGTGTCCTCCGGTGGTGCGCCGGTCCTCAACTTGATTATATTCTTTTTTCTCAATTTCATGCTTTTCTCCGTACAAGTAAAGTACCTAGAAAGATCAAGGAGAAAAGGAATAAAATCCACCTAATTAACTTGAAAACTATGCAAGAACTCGTGTTATGATCCTACCAAGTTGGTAAATTACCAGCACATCAATTGCATGCTCAGGAGAGTGGAAAAAAATGGGATAGTAAGTTGCAACTAGCAACCTTAGGATGAATCAATCTAGTATAATCACGTCTTGGAAACTCAACCTGATGCAAAAGTGCCAATTCCCTATATATTCATCATAATTTGAAGTACAAACAAGTTTTCAACAATCTTAGTCTTTAGGTAATTTTCATTTCAACTTTTCATAGTTTAATTCTCCAAACTGATTCCCTAATTTTATTTCTTTTGTTAGAATAGCGAAGTAAAGAATCAACCTTAAAATGATTGATCTGACAAGTCTCCGAGGGATCGATAATTGGGACTTCCAGTCCTATGTTACTTGACGACCACATGCACTTGCATGCACTTGGGTGACATCACGGGGACTAAGCTTCCCTTTATTACAAAAGCTCATAACTCCCTTCATAGGAGACACCTTCAGAAACACCCAATCATTGATGTCGAACTCAGGCTCTCTCCTCCTAACATTTGCATAAGATTTCTATCGACTTTAAGTTGTCTTCAGCCTTCCCCT
Source organism: Datura wrightii (assembly GCA_035772735.1). NCBI lineage: Eukaryota > Viridiplantae > Streptophyta > Magnoliopsida > Solanales > Solanaceae > Datura > Datura wrightii. The sequence goes on along the minus strand of JASDFA010000027.1, from coordinate 101,011,349 downwards.
AATAAGCTAAACTCTCCATGGAATCATGAAAATTGCCCTTTTAACACAACTTCACCTACCTCAAACCATCCTATAGGTGATCTACAGTTCCACCAATAAAGAGCCTCAAATGGAGCCATTTGAATAATGGTGTGATAGCTGTTATAGTAGGAAAACTCAATAAGAGGAAAGTGATTATCCCAACTACCCTTGAAATCAATCACACACGCTCTCAATATGTACTTAAGAGTCTGACTTGTCCACTCAGCCTGACCATCCGTTTGTGGTTCAAAAGTTGTACTAAGCTTTAGTTGAGTACCAAGTCCTTTTTAAAACGATCTCCAAAACTGAGAGGTGAACTAAGTACCATTATTTGATATAATTAATAAAGGAACCCCATGCAATCGAACCAACTCCCAAATGTACAATCTAGCATAATCCTCAGCTAAATCTATAATTTTTATCAATAAGAATTGAGCTAATTTGGTCAAGCTGTCTACAATCACCCTAATAGAGTCATACTGTTAGTGCATACAAGGCAAACCTGTAACGAAATCCATATTGATCTCTTCCCACATCCATGTAGGAATGGTGATTTTCTGAAGCATACCTCCAGGTCTCTGATGCTCAACATTCACCTGTTGGGAATTTGGACACTTAGCCTCAAATCCCGCTATGTCCTTCTTAATGCCATTCCACGAATAGACTTCCTGTAGATCACAGTACAGCTTGGTGGCACCTAGATGGATAGAGTACTGAAAGCCATGAGCCTCACTCAACATCTTCTCTCTCAAGTCAGCCATAACCAAGATAGACATTCAGCCCTAATATCGGAGTATACCGTCTCCCCGTAGGATAAAACCTCCACTTTCTAATTCCCGATGGCTTTCTTCAACATCACTAGGATAGGATCCTCATCTTGCCTTGATTTAACTTCCATCGTTAATCTATACTCCAACTCATTTTTAACAATCATACCACCATCCAACGAATCAGTAAGGCGACTGCCTAAATGACCAAGCCTATTGATGTCCTTCACCAACTCTTTCCTTCCATTCTCGACACAGGATATACTCTCTGTTAGACCCCCAAGTTCGAACTTTACCGTTTTTGGCAGTGGCGTGCCAAGGGCTTGTTCATTTCCCCTTTGGCACGGGAACTTGTGGGCTCCAAAAGTATTGTATATGGTAAAATGTTCGTGCATGGCATTCGGCTGAGGCAAGGCACTTAAGTGTTGGAAAGGCATCCTTGAACAGTGAGGGGTAAAGGATAGGCACCTGGCACCTTGCGAGCATGTGTGCAAGCTATGGGAGTTGAAGGCTGTCCATGTACGCGACATGTGCGCTGGCTAGTTAGGTGCACGAGATGTGCGCTGGCCAGGAGCGCGGGGGAGACATATGGGCTAGTTGGCCAGTTTGAGTTTGAAATGTTGAATTTGTAACTGCTTTTAGGCACCCCTATGCCTTAGATGATTTTTTTTAATTTCTTGTTAGCTAGCATGTGCCAGGCACCCCCCCCCTTGTAACTGCCGGTCAGCAGGCTTAAATTTTGGTAGTCAGAATTTGGCTAAGGCATTGAGTGTCATTTTAAGACTTCTAAATTCAGTGAGTCCTTTGTATCTATGAGATAATAATGATTGAGATTTACTTTCTGTAATTATTGTACGTGCTTGTATGTTTTGTTGTACGTAAAATTAATATAAGTCCCTTGATAGCTAGGCGTGTGTAGGAGGCTAAGTTGTGCGACTACCGGTAGTTGTGCGCACAAAAAAAAATTACCCCTGTTTCAATGAATATCAGAGCTAAGCTATACTTGACTTGGAAAATTGTGATCAATGTTGAAGTGAGGGCACACGAAAAGAAAATCACCTCTATTTCAACTTGTATCAGAGCCAAGCTATACATGACTTAGAAAATTGTGACCAATGCTGATATGAGGAAAAAATTTGCATCTTCGGAGGCCATTATCAATGTTATAGTTGAGGATGTCAGTGATCTGAGTATGGTTGATTTCAAGGTGCACCGAAATGGGGCTGGAGAGATGGTAAATCTTAGATCAACTATGATCGAATATAACTATCTTTGATTGAGCGAATCCTGCCCGATTTTTATTTCCATCCCCATGGGAGACATCGTAAATAGTTAATTATTTGATCCAGTTACATGGGCTGAACAAAGAACCAACGCAATTTTATGACACCATTCGGACCCAACTGTTGGATTTCTACAATCTTTGTGATGATGCCAACCTACAGATTGTGGATATGAAGAAGGAAAAAAAAAATTTGGCTACTGAAATAGTGGTGTTGAATCGTGCTGTGGCTATTGGCAAAGGACAGACCCATGACAAATGTCCAAAGGTAAAAATTCTAGAACCTAAGGCCTTTGGCTGGGCATGGAGCAGTATTTCTCTACTGCCCATGTTATTGATGGTGACATGTTAAACATCACCATGATGTACTTGATAGGTGATGCTAAACTGTGGTGGAGAACCAGTAATGTGAATGATGAGAGTGTTGGCCAACCCAAAATTGATACTTGGTTGCAGAAGGAAATGAGGGACCAATTCCTTCCTAGTAACGTATCTTGGCTTGCTAGGGACCATTTGAAGAGATTGAGAAAAAAAGTTTCAGCGCAGGATTATATCATGAAATTTACTTATTTGATGTTCGATAAACAGAATATGTCAAATAATGAAAAGCTACACAATTTCAATTTGGGAATGCAAGAATTGTCACAAAAAGAACTAAGAAGGCAGAATGTGAAAGACCTCCCTAGTGCTATTGTTGCTCCTAACTCGTTGGTTGATTTTTGCTCAACGCGGGCTGCTTCTGAAATTCCTACTCCTAAGTCAAAGAAAAAGACAGAGAAGAAAGGGGAATGGAGAAAGGAGGGGCAAAAAGAGATTTCGGACAAAGTAAAGGCTGTGGTAAATGCTGGAAACAAGAAGACTAAGCTGAAAGATAGTAATACAAAATGTTGTTGGATGTGTGGTGGTCTGCATTTGGCTTGAAGCTATCCAAACCGTGAATGGGTGAATGCATAGCTTTCTGGAAGTATGAATAAAGATGCGGAAGGGAAAAAAGTCATTGTTGCTTTTGCAAATCCATTGGGATGGTCTTTTAACAACCTAAGTTCGATAAATGTTGTCACAGAATTTTCAAAGTCTTCTTCTAATCCTCATGCCGCCTTGATTCATATTGAAATGAAAGTTGATGGCAAACATATTTTGGCTACGGTGGATACTGGATCCACTTATATGTTTGTTGATGTCAAAGTTTCTTCCAACTATGGGCTGAAGTTGAAAAAGTTCCCATCGTATATCCAAACTGTCAACAGTAGAGCACAAGCTATTGTGGGAATGGCATATGATGTTTTCATGGTCATTTGAGATTGGACAAGAAAACATAATTTGATGGTGATTCCACTGGGAGACTTTTAAATTATACTTGGAGTTGATTTCTTAAAGAAATACCAGTTTGTTCTAGTTCCTCATTTGGATTGAATGATGCTAATGGATGAGGCAAAATCGAGTTTTATCAAGGTTGTTCATCCCTAAGGAGAAGCTGAGAAAGTGAAGAAGTACAAGACGCCTATTATTTCTGCTATTGTCATGGAGAAGGGATTGAATAAGGGAGATTGTACTCCCAATTTAGAGAAAGTGTAAGAGGTCATTGTATGAAAACAAAAATTTCCGACGGATGTTGGGGTCAAATCCCATAGAGACTAGTGAATGATTTGTGCAAGTGTTGTTTTAGGAAATTTTAATTAACTCACACCAATTAAGAAAAATAAAATAGTAAATTATTGGGGGAGAAATGAAGTGAACAATATTGTGGATTTATACCAATTTGCCAAAATAGCAAAATAACCAAAATTGATAGAGAATAATGAGAGAGGACTAAAGGTGTGCGGTTGATGGGGTGCTAATAAAATAAAAATATGCTGGCTCATAAAATCATTGCTAATAAGTGTAAATAACTTTGGATGAGATAGTACCCTATATTTTTCAACCTCATGGATGCCTTTTTATCGAGTCCTTTTGAACCTCAAGAAACAAATCAATTAGCCCAATGGAGTTTGGTTTAGTAGCTTAGCTATTTCTAGCCATCAACTACTAATTAGGATTACAAATATGGATTTTGGCTATTTCTACCCCAAATCCATACAATCACATCCATTCCTACCATCAAATTCTCTCCCAATACTTGAATTCTTCTCTTTCAAGCTAAAATCAAGTAAGAAAAGTAAACCCACATTTGCAACTATGGACCATCAATTATAAATTGGAGAATATATTCATTAATAAGCTCAATGATATAGCTACTCATGATTAACAAACAAAAGAGTATATTCATCAATAAGCTCAATGATTTCATTAGTAATAGCAAGAAAAATCAAACTCAAAATATGTCTGCAACAATGGTTATACTCTGTTAATGGAAGAAGAAACTAAGAAAAGAAATATTCAACAACCTCCTCCAATGGAGTTATTCTCTTTCCAAGTCAAAAGGAATGTTCATAAAGCTAAAAGTTGTGTACAGAGTACTTTCTTCTAGACTATATACAAAAATAGGGCAACCAATCTCCTCTTTTTCACTGTTAGATGTAATTGCCCTTATTCACTTGCGGGGGAGCCAATGATTTACCAGTTGCATTCCGCGAACCCTCGTCCTTCATTTTCTGCACTTCCAGTGATTTTCCAGGACCATTCGGCAACACCTTCGGTGGTTCGCCAACCTTCATCCGCGATCCACCGATTCCTTTACTCCTCAGTCCAGAAAGTGCAAGAACCTGTAGGCAATTTGACCGGCGAGTCGCCAGTTGATGTTCGCGGTTGCCGGTTGCATATTCTCCTCAAGTCAATGGTCATCTGTGTTTGCCCGGCATTTTTTTCGATGTCCTTTGGTGGACCACCGATTTTCACCTGATTCCATCCTTTTTACTCCACATCTTTCTCTTCCTCTTCAACTCAAATACTTGCACATAAAAAGTAAAAAAGGGCATAAAATTCATCTGAATGACTTGAAAACTAAGCTAATGCTCATGCATAAGAGCCTAATATGTTGGTAAATTACCAACTCATCAAAACCTTTCTTCTTACCATGATTGAAGTTAAACCTGATGTGAAGGTTGAAGGGCCCGATTATGTGGCACAAGTGTTGAAAGAGTATGCTGATGTGATGCCCCCTGAGTTACCTAATATGCTGCCACCAATAAGGGATATTAATCATAAAATTGAGTTTCTGCCAGGATCAATTGCCCCTACCCAAGCTCCTTATCTGATGGGTCCTAAAGAGTTGGCTGAATTGCACAAACAATTGAATGAATTGCTGGAAGACGGATTGATTCAGGCTTTAAAGGCTCCGTATGTTGCTCTTGTTTTATTTCAAAAGTAACGGAATGAATCTTTGAGGATGTGAGTGGGCTATAGGGCATTGAGCAAATGGATAGTGAAGAATAAATATCTGGTGCCGCTGGTGCAAGAATTTATGGACCGGTTGAGCAAAGCATGCTAGTTTACTAAACTAGATCTTAGGTCTTGTTATTGGTAGGTTAGGATAGCAGAGGGTCATGAGCCTAAACTACTTGTGTAACTAGGTATGGCTCATATGAATTCCGTGTAATGCCATTTGGGCCAACCAATGCCCCAACCACTTTCTGTAATTTAATGAATGACGTGTGGTTTGAGTATCTATATGAGTTCGTTGTAGCTTAATTAGATGACATTATTATTTATAGTATCTTTCTTGATGCACACTTGAAACACTTTAGCATGGTACTGTCTCATTTGAAGGAGTACAAATTGTATGTAAAGATGGAAATATGTGAATTTCCTCAAAAAGAAATCAGGTTCTTTGGGCACTTGGTGAGATAGAATCAAGTGCGTATGGACCCAAAGAAAGTGTAAGTAATCATGGATTGGCAAGAACCCAGTGGCGTGAAAGAGTTGTAGTCATTTTAAGGACTGGCAAATTATTACCGCTAATTCATTGCTGGCTATTCTAAGAAGGTAGCCACCTTAATAGATTTGTTGAAGAAGAATGTTAAGTGGGCATGGTCCGATCAGTATGAAGATGCATTCCAATTTTTATAGGAAGAAATAGTGTTGAAGTGTATTCTAAAGCTTCCTAATTTTGAGTTGCCATTTGAAGTTCATACAGATGCATTCAACAAGGCTGATGGGGGTGTTCTTGTGCAGGAAGGCCATCCAGTGGCCTTTGAAAGTAGGAAGCTGAATGATGCTGAGCAGAGATATTTGACTCATGAGAAAGAAATTGTTGTTTTTGTACATTGTTTGCAGACATGGATGGTATTAAGAAAATGTTTTTTTGTGCGGACTGATAACGTGGCCAACACATTTTTCAAGACTCAACGCAAGCTAAGTCCAAAGCAATCACGTTGTCCAGAATTCTTGGCAGAATATGATTTCGTGTGGGAACATAAGCCGGGAAAGCACAACCAAGTTGTTGATGCCTTGAGCGGAAAAGAGGTATTTGCTGTTATGTATTCAATTTCTAGACTTAATATTGATTTTCTTGATTAGTTCAGAATATGTGTTGTTAATGACTCATTGTATGTGAAATGGATGAGTCAAGTGAAAGAGGGGATATTTAGGAGGTACTGGATTAAGGATGATCTCCTTTACTTCAAAAGGAATATAATTTTCGTATCTCAAGGTGGTGGACTGCATAAAGACTTGATTAAGGAGGCACATGACACTACATTGGCTAGTCATCAAGGTGTGGAACGGATTTTAGCCTTGCTTTCTCATGTTTATTATTGGCAAAAGATGTAAGAAGATATTAAAGCTTATGTAAAAACTTGTCTAGGGTGCCAATTGGACAAAACTGAACATAAGAAGGAAGCAGGTTTGTTGTAGCCTCTTCCAATTCTTGAAAGGCCATGGATGTCTGTTTCTATGGACTTTATTACTAGGTTCCAAAAGGTTGACAGTAATGCATCTATAATGGTGGTTGTAGATAGGTTTTTGAAATAATCTATCTTTATTTTCTGCTCCAGTTATATGCTCATCGAAAGTTGTTGATTTATTTTATAGGCATCTGGTTTAAACTATTTGGTGTGTTCGCTGACATTGTGAGTGACCGGTATGTATGGTTTATAGGTCGGTTTTGGACAGCTTTGTTCAATATGATAGGTACTAACTTGAGATTTTTGACAGCAAATCACCCTCAAACAGATGGCGAGACAGAATCAATTAATCACTTGTTAGAGGAATATCTTAGACATTTCGTGATAGTGAGCCAGCAGAATTGGGTAGACTTGTTGGATACAACACAATTTTGCTACAATCTGCACAAGTCTTCAACAACTGAGATGAGTCCCTTTGAATTAGTCTTGAGCAAACAGCCCATGACGCCAATTGATATTGCAAAGCAGAAGCATCAAGGGAAATGTCCGACTGCTTATCATTATGCAAGGAACAAGTAGGAGATGCTTGCAGAAGTGCATGAGAGTTTACGCAAGGCCAAGAGACGCATAAAGAAATATACTGATCAGCATAGACACCCATTGGAATTTAAGGTGGGTGACAAAGAGCTACTAATGCTCACACCGTAGATTTGGAAACAAATTGTGAGTAAATAGAGGCATAGGAGACTGATTCCCAAATATGATGGCCCATTTGAGGTGGCGCAGAAGATAGGTGAAGTTTCTTATAGACTGAAATTGCCAGAAAAGTTGAAAATTCATCCTACTTTTAATGTTAGTTTTTCAAAGCCTTATTTTAAAGATGATGATGATTCGAATCGGCACAAAACAAAGAGGGCTCCTCTTGTGGTGCACACACAATTTGAAGGAGATGTTGAACAGGTGTTTGACTATCAAGTGCTAGGCATGAGCAAGAAAAATAGGCGTACAGAATTCTTGATACATAGGAAAGGCAAGTCAGTGGCAGACGCAACTTGGAGAAGAGTTCCAAATTGTGGAAGTTTGAGAAGTAGCTGGAGGACTATCTTAAGATGGCCTCAATGAGGACATCGAGTTCAACTAGTAGGGGTGGTCTGTCAGACCCCAAGTTTGAACTTGACTGATGTCGGTGGTGGCATGCCAAAGGCTTGTGCACTTCCCTTTTGGGACGGGCACTGTGGGCTCTAGAAGTAGTTTCCATAGCTGGATGTTCGTGCATGGCATTCGGTTGAGGCAAGGCACTTGAGTATTGGCAAGGCAGCCTTGAACATTGAGAAGTGAAGGACAGATGCATGGAACCTAGCAGGCATGTGTGCAAGTGTGGGTGCTGAAGGCTAGCCATGTGCGCTGGCCAGGCGCGCGCGTGCAGCACATGGGCTTGTTGGCCGGTTTGAATTTTAAATTTTGAATTAGTAACTGCTTTTAGGCACCCCTATGCCTTAGATGATTTTTTCTAATTTTTTGTAAGTTGGCATGTGCCAAACATGCCCCCTATAACTGTCAGTTGTCAGGCTTAAATTTTGGTAGTTAAAATTTGGATAAGGCATTGAGTATCATTGTAAACCTTCCAAATTTAGTGAGTCCTTTTTTAAAACCCCAAAACTCCTAAGATCAGACCCGGAAGTTGAAATGGAGAAAATAAGAATTCCTGCACCAGATCACAGGATGAGTCGTCCAATGACCCGTTAGGAACCCCACGAGTCATTAAGTGACTCATGGGGAAAGGATGGGACTTGGTTGAAACTTTTGTATTTGAGATGACCATGAGTGTGACCACGAGTTTTCATATGAGCTGTGGTCAAGGATTGGATGAAAGTTTGAAAACTTGGGCAGTGTACCTAACGGGTTGGTCAGCACGACTTGTCAAGTATACCACGAGTTGTGGTGTCCCTCGTGATGACTCTCAGAAGAATTTGGGCAGTGCAAGTAACAAATGCAGACCACAAGTTGTGGACGGTGAAAACAACTCATCTAGTCCCTCGTTATGACTGGCAGTCTGTTTTTTCCTGTGAGTTTATTAAGGGCTTTTCCATAATTCCTATGCTCCTACAGCCTAAACTATGTCATTTTAAGATCAAAATAGAGTGTTTTAAGAAGGGTTAAGTCATTCTAAGCCTATCCTAATTCATGCATGCAAGTTTAGAAGTTTGAGAGGTGATCAAGTCTAGTTCTTCAAGGTTCTTCCTCAATTATCTTTGGGAAATCAAGAAAGTGGTAAAAATCATATCTCTTTAGGTATGTAAGGCTATGAATGGGTGCAATTGGTCACACCTATTCCCGATTCCCTCTCAATTCAGGATGTCCTATTGATAAATCTATGGGGTTTTACTCAATGCATTAATTCTGAAGTTTCAATCATGGGTATGATCTAAGCATGTTTTACATGATAAATTACGATTAATGGGCAGATTTGACAATGTTTTAGATTATAAATTATTTTTTCAAGTTTTCTAAATTATGATGCCCATCCATGAATGTACATGAAAGTTGAGATCTATGAAGTATGTTTACGAGCATGATGAGATGTTTATGAAGAGAGTATTATATCGAAATCACCATGTTTATGTTCATGCTTTCAAAGTGAATCAAGTTGATTTCAAGTATGTTTAAGTATTTGGCAAGCCCATATGATCAAGTATGTTTTACGATTTCATGAATTATCTTACCACATTATTTTGGAGTCAAGACTCCCATTATGTTCAGCTTGTGGTATTGTTTGAGGCAAGGCTCCTCGTGGTATGACTTCAGATTATGCATATATGTTATTATTCAGCTTCGCCACTAGATGATGGCCAGTTTCATTGAAAAACAATGGAGAGCATATGTATATTTTTGGGATTAGTGTCTAGCACCGAGTAGGCTAAGGGTCAGTCAACCCTATGCCTTAGAACTACATGCCAACATAGGTATGATCAGATTATTTGGGACCTCCTTTTGAGCTTCCCCTGCCCCTAATGGGCCTTGAGCTTGATATCGATATCATGGTAGTGCCCTTAGCCTTGGCAAGGGTTTGGATGTCTTTGCCCACTTGAGTGTGATAGTCGGAACCACGTAAGCTCTATCATGGTAATGTCGGTTATATGATGAGTCTCTCATTGTTCCTCATAATTTTAGTTATGCATCTACATCAGTCATGTTATTATGTTTTCAGCAGGTTTGACCCAATATTCAATTTTACTTATGATTATTAATTTTCAGCTTTGGATTATTCGATTCAGTTATGATGTTTAGTTATAATCAGATCATGATTTTCAAAAAATAGCATGCAAGCCCTACTCTCAGAATCTCATCTTGATTTTGTTTTGTACTATGCATGTTCAATGATTTTACTTACTTAGTGGTTTTACTTACATTGAATACTCGGTACATTCCACTTATTGACCGCATACTCTATGCTATATTTTTTTATGATACAGGCTCCGATATCCAGACTTAGTCCCAACTCTGGCAAGATTCCCGGATTTAGCATTCCTCAGTCTTTGTTGGTGAGTCCTCATCTTGCGAGGGCCTTCTTAACAGTTGTATTTCAAATTTTCAGTTTTAAGACTATAGCGACATAGTTGGGGTCTTGTCCTATCAACTCATCAGTATTAGAGGCTTTTTCGGGCATAGTTTGTATTTAGCTTTAGATCGATGTATGTATTATGATGTTATGTTTGTTTAGACTTCCACTATGTTATTCATTATGATCTTCTGCTTATCTATGATTGAGTTAGATGTTATATTCATGCCATGGGTCGACTTGGAGCCTCTCGGGGTTCCTTGTCCCGTGTATCAATCTGAGCCTATGTTCGAGTTGTGACAAATTTAGTACTAGAGCATTAGCTTTTGAAGTGTCCTAGGGAATCCGAAAGTCACACTAAGTAGAGTTTTTTTCGTAGGTGTGAAGCGCGCCACACTTATGACGAAGAGGCTACAAGATGTTTAGGAGATATTCCCTTCTTTCATGATCTAAGTCGTGTGATGAAATGTCTCTCAATCATTCTAACACGTGTTATACGCGTTTGCAGAATCATGCCTCCCCATAGAGTTAATGGAAGGAGAAATGGAAACAGAAATGGCCACGAGGATGGCACTAGAAATGGGCACCAGTAGGCCCCACCAGGCCATGTGGAGCACGTACCCGAGCCGGTTGCCCACGCTGAGTTCAGGGCAACCATTCAGATGTTAGCCTAGGCCTTGATCACCCGGGTCAATCAGCAGGCAGTAGCGCATGTCCCTCAGAATAGAAATGCGGCGGCAACAAGAGTTAGAGACTTTCTGAGGATGAACCCTTCTGAGTTCCTGGGATCAAAGGTTGACGAGGATCCACATGAGTTCATTAAGGAGATTCTGAAGATCACCTAGATTATGGGAGTGACTAGGGAGGAGTGCACCGATTTAGCCTCGTACCAGTTAAAGGGGGTCGCACGCATTTGGTTCAAGCAATGGAAGGATAGTAAGGCAGTCAGAGTAGGCCCTATCAGTTGGGATGAGTTTCATTCCGCTTTTCTAGATCGGTTCTTTCCCTCAGGAGATGAGGGAGATCAAAGAAGCCAAGTTTGTGAATCCAAAGCAAGGAAAAATGATAGTTCAGGAGTATTCCTTGGAGTTCACTCTTCTGTCCAAGTATGCACAAGAGATGGTTGTGGATCAAAGAGCCTGTGTGAGCAGGTTTGTACGCCAGATAGTAGACTACTTGGTCAGGGATTGCCGGACCGTGATGCTTCTTTAAGATATTGGCCTTTCTCGGATAGTCTTGTACACCCAACAGATGGAGGTGGTACAGATGAGTGACCGGAAGAGGGAGGCCAAGAGGGCCAGGACTAATAGCTTTGGATTCTCCTAGCAGTTACCTAGTGGGCACCATCAGCAGTCCCAAAAAAGATCTTCAACCCCAGTGCCTTCGGCTATTAATGTGCCATCTAGGTCCAAGCGCGATTAGAGGAGACGAGCATCAGGCTTGAGAGGTTAGAGTACTAAAACTACAGAGATCAGCCCTCCAGAGCGTAGCAGATGTGGCCAGAGACACACAGGGCAGTGTTTGGCAGGTACAGGTGCTTGCTTCGGGCGCGGGAAGCCTAGACAATTCTTAGAGATTGTCTAGCATCTAGACAGGGTCATGATAAGGGTCGAGGCCCAGCTTCTAGTTCAGCAGCTCCACCAGCACGCCCAGTTCAGTAGGGGCATCTACTAGTACAGGTGACAGACAACGCCAAAATAGATTTTATGCCCTAGCATCCCATCAGGAGCATGAGGTCTCCCCGGATGTAGTAACTGGTATGTTACGCGTATTCCACCTTGATGTATATGCATTGTTAGATCCAAGGGCTACTTTATCTTTTGTGATGCTCTTTGTTTCTAGTAGTTTCAGAGTAAGTCCTGAAATCTTATGAGAACCCTTCTTAGTCTCTACTCCAGTTGGTTATTTAGTTATAGCTAGACGGGTGTATAGAAATTTCCTTTTCACAATCCCTCAGAAAACCACCTATGTAGATTTAGTAGAGTTGGCCATGACCAATTTTGATGTTATCCTCGACATAGATTGGCTTTTTGCATGCTATGCCTCAGTCAATTGTAGAACCTATGCAGTAGAGTTCAGATTTTTGGGTGAGCCAGTCTTAGAGTGGAAGTGTAGTTCAACTGTGCCTGTAGGTCGTTTCATTTCCTACCTTAAGGCCAAAAAGATGATTTGTAAGGGTTGCGTGTACCATCTAGTTAGGGTTAGGGATGATACTTTTGAGACCCCAACTATCTAGTTAGTTCCAGTAGTATGTGAGTATCCAGAAGTGTTCCCAGATGATCTACCGAGAATTCCTCCCGAGTGGGAGATTTATTTTTGTATTGACCTTCATCCCTATACGCAACCTGTATCTATTCCTCCTTATAGGATGGCTCCAGCCGAACTAAAGGAGTTAATGTAGTAGTTGAAAGACCTTCTAGGCAAGGGTTCCATCAGACCTAGCAAATCCCCATGGGGTGCACCAGTTCTCTTTGTTCACAAGAAACATGGTTCTCTTCGTATGTGCATTAGTTATCGTAAATCAATAAGGTCAGCATCAAGAACAGGTATCCTCTCCCCAGGATTCATGATTGTTTAACAAGCTTCAGGGTTCTAAGTGCTTCACGAAGATATACCTTAGATCCGGATACCATTAGCTCAGGGTTTGGGAGAGTGACATCCCGAAGAAGCCTTCAGGACTCGGTATGGTCACTACGAGTTTGTAGTTATGTCTTTTGGACTAACAAATGCTCCTGCAACTTTTATGGATTCGATGAATAGGGTGTTCAAGCCATACTTGGATATGTTCGTGATTGTGTTCATAGATGACATCTTGATATACTCTCGGAGCGAGGAGGAGCATGCCGCTCATTTGAGGGTGGTGCTATAGACTCTTAAGGATCACCAGTTGTATGCTAAATTCAGTAAATGTGAGTTTTGGTTGAAATCAGTGGCATTTTTGGGTCACGTGGTGTCAAGTGAAGATGTACAGGTAGACTCTCAGAAGATAGAAGCGGCGAATAATTGGCCTAGACCAGTGAATCCTTCGAATATCAGGAGCATTTTGGGTTTATCTAGGTATTATCGGAGATTTATCGAGGGTTTTTCATCTATTGTAGAGCCATTGACCAAATTAACCAAAAAAAAAGTAAATTTCCAATGGTTGGAGGCTTGTGAGTGGAGCTTCCAAGAGTTGAAGACTCGACTCACCTCAGCACCAGTGTTAACCTTACCTGAGGGTACTGGTGGGTTTGTGGTATATTGTGATGCTTCGAGGATTTTCCTTGGTTTTGTAGTGATGCAGCATGGTAAGGTTATAGCATATGCTTCCAGGCAGTTGAAGGTTCATGAAAAGAATTACCCGACTCATGATCTCGAATTGGCGGCGGTAGTATTTGCCTTGAAGATTTGGAGACAATATTTGTGCGGGGTCCATGTAGATATGTTTACAGACCACAAAATCCTACAATATGTGTTTATCCAGAAGGATCTATATCTACATCAAAGAAGGTGGTTGGAGCTACTTAAGAATTATTATATGAGTGTCCTTTACCATCCGGGCAAGGCTAATGTGGTTGCAGACGCTCTTAGTAGGCTTTTTATGGAGAGCGTGTCCCATGTAGATAAGGGGAGGAAGGAGTTGGTGAAGGATGTGCATCGGCATGCACAATTGGGAGTTTGTTTGGTTGACTCGACTAATGGTGGTGTTGCTATTCAGAACGGATCAGAATCATCCTTGGTGACTGATGTAAAAGCTATACAAGATGAGGATCCTATCTTGGTAAATTTGAAGGAAGCCGTTCAGAATCAAAAGGTAGAGGCCTTCTCAAAAAGGGGAGGTGGTGTGCTCCGATATTAGGGTCGTTTGTGTGTTTCGGATGTTGATGATTTGAGAGATTGGATGTTGCACAAGGCTCATGGTTCTAGATATTCTACATATCAAGGTGCCACCAAGATGTACCGTGACCTATAGGAAGTCTATTGGTTGAATGGCATGAAGAAGGACATAGCTGAGTTTGTGGCTAAGTGTCTGAATTGTCAGCAAGTGAAGATGAACACCAGAGACTAGGAGTTGTACTTCAAGACATCGGTATCCCTACTTGGATGTGGGAGGAGATCTTCATCACAGGGTTTCCTCGCACTCGTCGACAGTATGACTCCATTTGGGTTTTATGGACAGGTTGACTAAGGCATCTCATTTTTTACCGGTCAAAATTACTTATTTAGTGGAGGATTATGCTAAATTATACATTCGGGAGCTAGTTCGATTTTATGGAGTGACTTTGTCCATCATATCAGATAGAGGCACTCAGTTTACCTCCCAGTTTTGGAGGTCATTTCAAAAGGGACTTGGAACTCAGGTAATGCTTAGCACAACATTTCACCCGCAAACTGATGGTCAGGAGGAGCGAACTATTCAGACTCTAGAGGACATGTTGAGAGCGTGTGTGATTGACTTCAAAGGTAGTTGGGATGATGATTTGCCTCTCATCGATTTTTGATATAATAACAACTACCATTCGAGTATTCAGATGGCTCCATTTGAGGCTCTCTATGGGCAGAGATGTAGATCGCCTATTGGTTGGTTTGAAGTCGGTGAAGCTGCAATGATAGGATCAGATTCAGCCCATGAGGCTATGGAGAAAGTTCAGCTTATAAGGGATAGCTTGAAAACAACATAGAGTCGCCAAAAGTTCTATGCGGATGTAAGAAGGAGAGTATTTGAGTTTGAAGTCGACGATTGGGTGTTTCTAAAGGTGTCTCCCATGAAGGGAGTGATGAGGTTCAAAAAGAAAGGGAAACTCAGTCGCCGTTATGTTGGCCCGTACCGAATTGTGAAACGGCTTGGTAAGGTAGCATATGAGTTGGAGTTGCCCTTAGAATTAGCTTCAGTTCATCTAGTTTTCCATGTATTGCTCCTAAAGAAGTGTTTGGCTGATCCCGCTCTGGTTGTTCCGGTAGATAGTGTCGGTGTGAAAGACAACCTTAGTTATGAAGTAGTTCCGGTGGAGATACTGGATCATCAAATTCGTAAGCTAAGAAACAAAGAAGTACCTTCAATCAAGGTTTTATGGAGGAATCAACATGTTGAGGGAGCTACATGGGAAGCCGAAGCAGATATGATGGCTAAATACCTGCATCTGTTCCCGTATGGCTCAGTTTCATCTTGAGGTATCAGTTTCCTCCTTAGCACTCTATTCAGTTTCATGTTCAGCTCATGTACCCCAGTTTCTTTCGTGTAAATGGATGTATGTGTGATTCAGGAATTCAGTTCAGTCATGTAGTTCAAATTAGAGTCAATCACTCCATCAGTTTTTAGCATGTATGTTCAGTATTTGTGTATGATGATTGTTCTTCTCTGCTTTTCAATATTTGAGGACGAATGTTCCCAAGGGGGAGATATTGTAATACCACAAAAGCCCTACGATCAGACCTCGGGAGTTGAAAAGGAGACAACAGGAATTCCTGCATCAGGTGCAGCACGAGTCGTCCAGTGACCCGTCAGGAACCCCACAAATCTTTAATTAACTCGTAGGAGAGGATAGGACTTGATTGAAAATTTGGGATTTAAGGTAACCACGGGTGTAACCATGAGTCATGGTCAACACCACGAGTCGTTATGTGAGCCGTGGTCAAGGGTTGGACTAAAGTTGGAAAACTTGGGCAGTGTATGTAACAGATTGGTCACCACGACTCGTCGAGTACACAACAAGTCGTGGTGACGCTCAGAAGAATTTTGGCAGCACAAGTAACGAATGCAGACCATGAGTCGATGCCAAGGACGACGACTCATCTAGTCCCTCATTGGGACTAGCAGTCTGTTTTTCCCTGCAAGTTTTTTAAGGGCTTTTCCATAATTCCTATGTTCCTAAGGCCTAAACTACGTCATTTTAAGCTTAGAATAAAATGTTTTAAGAAGGGTTAATTCATTTTAAGCCTATCCTTATTTATGCATACAGGTTTAGAAGTTTGAGAGGTGATCAAGCCTAGTTCTTCAAGGTTCTTCCTAAATTAATGGGAAGAGTTCACAATGTTTTAAATTATAGATTATGTTTTCATGTTTTCTAAATTATGATGCCCATCCATGAATGTACATAAAAGTTGAGATTTATGAAGTATGTGTACAAGAATGATGAGATGTTTATGAAGAGAGTATGATTTCGAAATACCCACAATTATGTTCATGTTTTCAAACTGAATCAAGTTGATTTCAAGCATGTTTAAGTATTGGGCAAGCCTATATGATCAAGCATGTTTTACGATTTCATGAATTAGCTTACCACATGGTTTTGGAGTCAAGACTCCCACTATTTTTAGCTTCTTGGTATGGTCTGAGCCAAGGCTCCTCATGTTATGACATCAGATTATGCATGTATGTTATTATTCAACTTCGTCACTAGACGACGGTCATCTTCGTTGAAAAAAGATGGAGAGCATAAGCATGTTTTTGGGAGTAGTGTCTAGCATCGAGTAGGCTAAGGGTCAGTCAACCCTATGCCTTAGAACTACACACCAATGTAGGTATGATCAGATTATTTGGGAACTCCTTTGGAGCTTCCCCTGCCCCCAAGGGGCCTTGAGCTTGATATTGATATCATGACAGCGGCCTTAGCCCTGGCAAGGCTTTGGACGGCTCTGTCCACTTGAGTGTGATAGTCGGGATCATGTAAGATCTATTGTGGTAATGTCAGTTATATGACGAGTCTCCCATTGTTCCTCATGATTTCAGTTATGCATGTACATCAGTCATGATATTATGTTTTCAGCAAGTTTGACCCAATATTCAGTTTTACTTATGATTATCAGTTTTCATC
The DNA here is from genome assembly GCA_035772735.1 of Datura wrightii. NCBI lineage: Eukaryota > Viridiplantae > Streptophyta > Magnoliopsida > Solanales > Solanaceae > Datura > Datura wrightii. The sequence goes on along the minus strand of JASDFA010000027.1, from coordinate 100,994,145 downwards.
TTTGGGTCATTCGATTCAGTTATGATGTTCAGTTATAATCAGATCATGATTTCAGAAAATAGTATGCAAGTCCTATTTTGAGAATCTCATCTTAATTATGTTTTATACTATGCATGTTCAATGATTTTACTTACTTAGCGATTTTACTCACCTTGCATACTTGGTACATTTCACTTACTGACCGCATACTCCATGTTGTATAGTTTCATAATACAAGCTCCGATATCCAGACTGAGTCCCACCGCTAGCCAGATTCTCGAAGTTAGCATTCCTCAGTCTCTATTCTGAGTCCTCATCTTGCGAGGGCCCTTCTTATCAATTGTATTTCTTCTTTTTAGTTTTCATAGTATAGCATATTAGTTGGGGTCTTGTCCCAACAACTCATCAGCATTAGAGGCTTTTTCGGACATAATTTGTATTTAGCTTTAGATCGATGTATGTATTCTAATGTTATGTTTGTTTAGACTTCCGCTATGTTATTCATGATGATCTTTCGCTTAACTATGATTGAGTTACATGTTATGTTCGTGCCATAGACTGATTTAGAGCCTCTCGGGGTTCCTTGTCCCGTGTCTCGATCTGGGCCTATGTTTGGGTCGTGAAACCTTTGTATCTGCGAGAAAATAAAGGTTGGGATTTAATTCTTGTAATTACTTGTGCCTATATGTTTTGTTGTTCCTAAAATTAATCTAAGTCCGCTGACAGCTAGGTGTGTGTGCGAAGTTGAGTTTTGTTGTGTATTGCAAGTACTGGGCAGCGGTGTGTGCGAGAAAAAATCACCCCCGTTTCACTTTCCATGGACAGTCTACTAAGAGCATCCACTAATATATTGGCCTCGCCCGGATAATAAAGGACACTCATGTGTAATCCTTGAGAAGCTCTAGCCATCTCCTTTTCTGTAAATTCAGTTGCTTCTGGGTAAACACATACTGAAGGCTTTTATGGTCCATGAACACATCCATATGCACCCTATGTAAATAATACCTCCAAATCCTTAAGGAGAACACTACCGCTACCAACTCTAGATAATGCGTTGGGTAATTTTTTCATGAGTCTTAAGTTGTATAGTGGCATACAGAATGACCTTACCATGCTGCATCAACACACAACCAATGCCTACCCCAGAGGCTTCACAATACACAACGTAGCCATCCTTTCCCTCTTGTAGGGTCAATATTGGGGCTGACGTGAGTCGACTCTTTAACTCATAAAAACTCTTCTCACAAGTCTCTAACCATTGAAATTTGACCTTCTTCTGGGTCAACTTAGTCAATGGTGCCACAATTGATGAAAATCACTTTATGAACCTCCTATAGTAGCCAGCTAAATCTAAAAAGCTTCTAATACCCGTGGGACTGACAAGTCTAGGCCAATTCTTCACCGCATCTATTTTTTAAGGAGTCTACCTGCACACTCTCACTAGACACCACATGAACCAAGAATGCTATTGAGTTAAGTCAGAACTCACACTTGTTGAATTTAGCAAATAACTGTCGATCCTTGAGAGTCTGCAATATAATCCTCAAATAAGTGACATGCTACTCCTCGCTCTAAGAGTATATGAGGATATCATCTATGAATACAATCATAAAAATATCCAAATACTGCTTGAACACCCTATTCATCAAATCCATAAAGGCTGCAGGAGCATTCGTTAGTTCAAAAGACATAACTACAAATCTATAGTGACCATATCGAGTCCTAAAGGCTGTCTTTGGAATGTGACTCTCCTTAACTTAGAGCTGATGGTAGTCGGATTTAAGTTCTATCTTTTAAAAGCACTTATTACATAGGAAATCAATCCTTAGGAGGGAATACTTATTCTTGATTGTGACCTTGTTCAATTGTCTGTAACCAATGCACATCCTAAGGAAACCATCCTTCTTCCGAACAAATAGAACTGGACCACCCCATGTGACTTACTAGGCCTAATGGTACCCTTATCTAGGAGATCATTCAACTACTCTTCAACTCCTTTAGCTCGGTTGGAGCCATTCTATACCGAGGAATGGATATGGGCAGTGTATTAGGGAGAAGGTCAATACCAATTCAATATCCCGCTCGGGAGATACTCCTGGTAGATCATCTAGGAACACTACTTAGTACTCACATACAACAGGAACTGACTGAAGATTTGAAGTCTCCAAGATAAAATCCTTGATCCAAATTACATGGTATACACAAACCTTGGAGATCATCTACTTGGCCTTAAGGTAGTTGATGTTGGGCATATTTTTATGCCAATTTTTCATGTTTTTACCCATATTTTACCTTGTTTTGAGTTCATAATCCTTATGAAATGCATAAATTAATGTTTATTTGTGTCTTGTGAGCTAACAAGTGTTTTTAGATGTTTTGAGAAGGAAACCAAGGAAAAAAGACTCAGAAATAACCAAAGGTGAGAAGGAAGAAGACTTTGCAAAAATTGACTTAGCAAAAAAGCTGGCATGGAGCATTAGACCCTCAACATAAGAGAAAATTTGTGCTCAAGGTGGTGTATTTGGTGATGTGGCGCATCAGGTCCTCAACTTCAGAAGAATTTTTGCTCAACACCTTGGCGAGATGAGTGGAGTTGCACGTCAGAAGCATTTCGGACTTAGGAAAATTTACAAACACTTTGGTGCGTTAAGTGGAGTGGAACACCAAGCTTTGAACTTCAAAATATTTGACTAAAACCTTGGTGCGTTGGCTGGTTCGGCACGCTAGAGGGAAAACTTAAGAAGAATTTTAAGCTAAAATTCTGGTGTAGTGGATGGTGCAACATGCTAGGTCCTACCCTTGCTTATAAATATAACATCTAGGGTATTTGGTTAGTTATCATTCATCTATTGATTACTTTGTACGCAATTCTTAGAGGAAGACCAGTTGATTATCTAGGTTTCTTCTTTAACTTATATTTTTTATTCGAATGATGAATTCTTTAGTTTTTCGCTTGAACATGAGTGGCTTGACTTATATTTTAGGGTTTTCGCAATAGAAGATGGTTGAAGTTTGAAAGTTTGTTTATGCTAGTTCTTCATTCTTCGTTAAACGTCGCTTACTTTCCTATTTTCATTGTTTATTCATTAGACTGATCACCTTGCGAATATTATCTGTTGGCTTTTTCTTGAACTCGGGAGATGGAACCAATAGGGTCAAAAGTATGTGTAGAATAGGTTTTAATAACTCTTGCCCAATGGGTTCAAGATATATTTCGTTGTCGAGGATAGGAATATGCCCGTCAACCCTATTCAATTAAATTCAACAAGACACAATCGTCATCTAATATTTCTCCAACGACTATAAGAATATAGGCGTTAAGGTTCATAGGATAGTTCTTGGATGTTTAGGAGAATTGAAAGGAATGGTATAGTAACTTGCAACTAGAAACTGTAGGAGGAATTAGTCTAGCGTATTCAAATCTTAAAACCCAACCTGAAGCGAAAGTGCCAATACCCTAGATTCTAATCATCAATATTTTTTGAAAAATAATTCAATTTATTAGTTAATTTACTTTTCAAGTTTATAGTATAATTTCCAAAGAATTCCCCATTTCATCTGTCTTTATTAGAATAGTTAAATAAAGTGTTAACCTTGAGCAATTAATCTGACAAGTTTATGAGGGATTCATAATCATGACTTCACTGTCCTACATTACTTGACGACCATGTGCGCTCGCGTGTGCCTAGGCGACATCAACTTTTTGGCACCGTTGTTGGGGACTTGAATATTGATTAATTCTTTTTGGTTAGGATTTTTATTACACTATTTAAGTATTTAATTTTTGTAAGTATATTATATAAATTTTTATTTTTCTCTTTTTTTACTTTTCTTAACATGACATCTTGGTACATAAATAGTTGAATGATGGGTTTTCATATTTTCGTGATCCGTGTCTGAATTGTGGAGGACCCCACTTGTGGTAGCACTATCATACTTGTGGTATATGTGGTGGTCTTGATGGTCATTGGAGTAGTTGTCCAAATTCTTATTTCCCTTCCCCAAGCCCCTATTATGATCCTTCTGTTGTTTTTATGCTTACAAGAATAATGAAGAGGAGGAACATTATGCTCAAATGATTGATATGGAAAAATTGATCCTAGAGCATATGGAAGTAATGAGGGAGCAGCTTACTAAACAAAGAATAACCTTAGAAATAATGAGTGCCATGCTCAGAAAGATGATGTCTGAGGCTGCAATTTGTAATGATTTGTAACTCACAGTCTTAGCCAATAATCAAGAGGAACCTTAAGTGGAAGGGATAATAGAGCTCAAACAAGAGATAGACCAATTTGGCTTAAGTATCCATGACCTACAGGCTCTTTTGAATGAAAACATTGAGGCATCTGAGACCCAACTACAATGTGTTGTGGATACTAGCTAATGCATGGAACAAGTAGAAGATTCCAAGCCATTAGACATAACGACATACCTCACTTAAGGGCCAAGAAGTACAAGATGTAATATCTATTACTTGGTCCCTTTATGTTTACAACACTGCCACTTGAGCATAATAGAAAATTGAAAAAGAAATTAGGGGTGAATTTTATAAGCTCAAAATGGAAGGAAAAGTTGTGAAACTTGATTGTGTGATTCCGAGATGTTAAATCAGGCAGTTGTTGGGAGGCAACCCAATTTGTAATAGTGTAGTTTTTCCTATTTTCTACATATTGTCACTTTTTTTTGTTTTTTCACTTTTGTTTTTTGTTTTGTGTGCAGAGAAGGGGAAGTATGAGTACCCGAAATCAAAGCTAAGGAGCACTTCTTGAGCTTAAGAGTGGGGTCGTGCGACCAATGAATCAAAGAGACATACTACTATCTAGGACCTAGAGGGCCTCAGGGAGCATTTCTAACCCATATTCTATTTTATTTTATAGATGCTCTGACGAAAGAGTATGACTTTAAGTGTGAGGAGAGGGGATGTCTTTCAAAATTTTGAGGTTAAGGGTGAGTATGTCATCAAGTTTAGTTAAAAAAATCTTTAGATGGCATACCTCATCCACCCTTCGGTTTTTCTTATGGCCTCAGCTTTTTTCAAAGTGGGAGATCGATAACATCCAAATTCACTCCTCTTAACGAGAGAGTGTAAACAGTCGTTGGCAAACAAATATATCCACGAGTTAAGAGGTCGAGTCTCACAGGGAATAGTAGTTGATCACGCAAGAGTTGTCTATCAAAGTGAAGTAACATGCATCAATTTCTCAAAAAAAAAGTAAAAATTGGGGAGTTCACAACTGGTAATTGAACTACAAAATTCACTCACGAACACGGGGACAAAGTGTAGAAAATACAAAAGGTGAGACAACTAGGGATGTGATATTTTTGGGGCATCATCGGATGGGGATTATTAACATCTCCTAGTATTACTCAATTGTAAAATTAGTTGTGGAAGAGATGGCACCTTATGTTTTTCAACCAATTAGGTGTCTTATACTTAAGGTTTTCTCAAACCTCGAAGTCCTTTTTACAATAACCACCTCAACTTGAGTAAGAATCAACTATTTTTAACTTTGATTCTCAATGGGTGTGTGAAAATGGGTCTTGGCTATCTCTAGCCCAACCCCACATGATCAACACCCAATTACCCACTAATGTTTCACCACTCATACTCTAAATTCCTTTTTCAAGCAAACTTAGAGTAAGTAAATATAACCCACATTTGCAACTATGAGTATTTAAATTAAAACTCAGATGAAACACTAGAATTATACTAATTGAGTAAATCTAAGATCAATTAAACAATACCAAATCCAAATAAACCCCAACAATTCACACACCCCTAGCAAGGAAATTAGCTACTTATATAAGTAGAAGAAGACATTACATTAAGGAATAATTTGAAATCCATTCAAAAAGATGAGTAAGAAAATTCAAGTACAAGGTTTTGATCTCTAATGGAGTTTTTCTACCTTTTCAAAGAAGAAGATAAAGCTTGCTCTCTCTACAATTCAATTCTCCCACTTCTCTCTACTTTCTATATAATATCCAATACAATGCAATAACGATCTAGAATAGAAGGTCCAATTCTCTTTTAAAAATGTACAAATGTAGGGTACGAAATGCTCCTCTTTTTATGAACCAGACGTGCTTGCCCTTTTCTGACAGACCTCACTTGCGAGTCCGCGGTCCACCAGTCTATCACATCTGGGTACCAGTGGGTTCTAGATCGATTTGGCATTGGCACTAGCGGTTCATCAGTGCTTATCCATCGTCCTCTTGTAGCATTCTTCTTCAACCCAGTAGGTATCTGTGAGTGACCGGCGTTTTCTCAGTGTCCTCCGGTGGAGCATCTGTCCCCATCTCAACCACCATTCCTCATCTAAAAATTTCATGCATTTTGCTCCATTTTATGTTTTCTCTACTCAAGTTAAATACCTGCAAAGATCAAGGAGAAAGAGCATGAAATCTACCTAAAAGACTTGAAAACCAAACAAAAACTCATGTCTAAGAGCCTAATGAGTTGGTAAATTACCAACTCATTAAACCCCCAAACTTGAACCATTGCTTGCCGTCAAGTAATACAATACCTTACAGCTGAGCAAATGAAATAGCATGTTATACCATATGAGTTTATGCACCAAGGACCACTGAACCTATGACAACCCAAAAATTGCTCATCGACTTAAGGAAAAAGTGAAGAGACTCCCCAAAACATGTTGCAAAAGTTTCAAGAGGTTACCACAATGAATAGGCATGATTCGCAAATATTTTCGTTCTTCAAATAAAGGGCATGGTTTATCAAACCAACCACACACATCATCTCAAATCATTATAAATTCACATTCAAAGCTTGCCTTGAAACTCACAATACTAATGTCCCAATCACTTCTTCGCACCAATGTAAGAATGTTCTCCACGAGGGTAATGCCACTCACAAGAAGAGAGAATCCCTTTTTATCATCAAGCAATGCACACACAAGGGATTATAGAATAAGACAATTACGCTAACTCTCACAATGAAATTTTCCATGCACACAACTTGACCCATAGGCTTGCCCTTCGTGTAACTCGACACTAATGTAGAGTTGCCAGACTAAAAATTAATAAGGACCCGGGGGTCATGATGAAGGCTAGGGGTTAAGGTAGGATAAATAATGAGTTTTAGTGGTTGGAACTTCCCTAATGTCTATTTGTGAGAATATTTTAACATCCCATCACACTATTGAGATCATTCCACCATATCTCTCCTTGTTCATCATCTTTATCTTTTGTTTTACAAGAGACACCCTTATAACACCTTTGGATTCCACATTTTGCCTCATCTAAGCAGTAGGTAACACCTTTTACTATTATTTCTCTTTTCAATGATTCATAGTTTTTCAACCAACCAATTCATTCATTTTTAATCACAATTTGGTGCTACCTCACGTTGAAGCTATCACATTTCTCCCTTTTCTTGTGAAACCCCAAACTTAGGCTTTTGCCTTATTTCCACAAATTTTCTTATCTCTCCCTGTTCCTGGGCTTGAAGACCTATTTTCATTCTTTCACCACTAGCAACTAGGTAGGATGGGTGCCAAAGATGAGGATTAAAAAGGGTCATTAGGCTTGTAATGTGGTTTCCAATAAAAAGGGTAAAAGGCTCAATATTGGCTAGCAAAGGAAGATGTTTAAAGAGGTCATTTTGGGTGAAGTGACTAGCAATAGAAAGCCTAAGATCATATTCTAAGTGCAACTACCTCTAGGTTTTTGACTAGAATCATATTTAGGGCATGTTCTAGACAAACGTATATATATCGAAATCATTCAATCAGCCTCACCTCACAAGGCATCACACTCTAAGGAGTTCACACAATATATCACCACAGCCAAATTACGATTTTAAGACAATTAAGCATGTAAATCAAGAAGCCAAACAAGTAATGTGAAATATATGATGAGAGAATTCTACATTTTCCATTTCAAATGCCCCATTTCTTAAAAATTCATTTTTTCATTCCACACAAAAGATTTTTGGTGGTACTCCTAAAAAAAATTCAACAAGACTCAAAATTATGGTATTTTTCCTTAAGAAAGTCACCTTACAATCCAACATTGGGAAATGTCACTCGATTCGACAATAGAAAAAGAAAAGAAAAAGAAATTGCTCCTTGAAAAAGAACAGTGGTATAAAGAAAACCCTCAAGTTTATTCACTAGCTACTATTTATAAAGGCAAAAATCAAACTTGGGTCATGAAACATTTGGCAATTTCAACAAGGATCGAATCATATGCACTAACAATTCAAGAAAACAATTTCACTTCATGCATCCTGAGCCCAACAAAGGCTCAACAACCATTCAAAAATCATCAAAATAATAGTCCGACACGGGCAACATCAATCATCATCAATAACTACCGGACAAGGGCATCTCGAGCCCATCAAAGGCTCACAAATCATCACAATTCAAAAACAAAAGCCTGACAAGGGAAACATCAACATCAATAACAATGACCACAAAAAAGATAGGCTTATCCCAACCCGACTAAAACTACATCGTCCCCAATGTATGCATATAAAAAAAATGAGGATAAGAACTCCTTGAAATAGTCATGGAGCATCATCATCATCATCTTTAACGTCAGCATCCGCATCATGGCCTTCATCTCTCAAATCCTCCTCATCATCCCCCAAGCCTTCGAATAAGTAGTCTATGGGGCCTTAAACTGTGAATGGGGCAGCCATAGCTGCGTCAAGCACGCTCATGTCGGGCACCACCATTGACATCAGACCTTTCCATTCCCTTACATCAGCTTAGAGAGAAGTGACAGCGCCCTCCACATCATCCACATGTGAGAATAACTTGCTCAAGCTCTCATACATTGACTTTATCTCCTTTTTCACTGTCTTGGCAATCAGGGAAGAGAGACTTTTAGCCAATTTCTAAAGCTGGATATCATGGGAGTGTGTCATCTCTGCGAGTTTGTGGAGGCTAATTGGCTGAGAAGATGTGGGAGGAGGTGAGGCTCCCCTAGTAGGTGCTTCTCTGAAAGCGTGGCCAGATACCTCAGGATGTGGCATGTTGATATTGGTGGCAGTGGGAGCCTACTCTAGTCCATGAGAAATTAACTCCTCGGAGAATTTAAAAGCTTGCATCCGCTACCACTTACTCTTGGGAGCTTCCACGTCCCTTTTTCTATCCATTGTTATCACACTAGTAACGAAGCTGGGGGCCTCATCTGGGAAAAATGGTACTCCTGCTCGGAGGCAAAGCTGGGATTTGAGCACAGCATAAGGCATTGAGGTGCTAGCTTTCCTCACCTTTCTCTTCATCTAAATCACCACTATTTCTCCAATGTTTATGGGATCCATCTCATGATGCAAATGATGAGGATGGCGGCTAACAAATTTACCCTCTACTCATTAAGTGAAGGCATGATGCGACCACAAATAAAATTAAGTCACAACTTGGCTTCAAACTTTAAATCATGCCGGGAGATCTTGACACCCATGGAAGCCCAGAAAGGTGTGTCAGTTGCAATGGTAGGCGCAATCCAACTGAACTGGTCCTCTTTGTTGGCAATTTTGGTCGAATACTTAGTTTCAAGGTTAATCTCATCCTCCCAAAATAAAAAACTAATGGCTATCGGTGTGACGTCAACTTCTACACCCCTCACAATAACTGAGGGAAGGCAGGGGAATTCATCAACCTTGCCTCTATGATACTTGCTCTCTTTCTTTGCCTAGTATGATGTATAGAACTCAAGCACTAGGCTATAGTAGAATCCTGGAAAAGGATTGGTAAAGACGTACCATTGGCGGTCAGTGAATTATGTGGTGATATTGGGGAGGTCACCCTGCAGCCCCACCAAGTCGAAGAGCTTCTCTACTGTGATAGAACTCCCCTTGAAAATAACATAGTTCCCCTCCATGTCGAGCACACAAAAGATAATAGCTTCTCTAGTGTTGGGGGCTGGTGTCGCCCTTGCTTTCCCCTTTCCTTTTCTTTTAGATGAGGTCGGGGCCCTGCCTTTGCTCGGTTGCATGGATTAAGATATAATCAGCAGGACCATGTTAGTGCGTTACAACAGTATTTCTCTTTCTATTTTCTTTTACAAGATAAAAGAAAAGTTATATCTATTCTTAGCTAAGGAAGGTAATTGTACAGATTGGATGAAAAACAAATTGACAGGTGCAGGGGTTAAGTGTTGGTAGCACCGGCGGAATACCAGCAGAATGTAGGTGAAGACCTGGGAGGTTCCAGTTAACAGTCGGTCTTACACGGCGGACTGTGGGAAATAGGGTCATCCGGCCCCACACCAGCATTTCACCGGTCTTGACACCCAGAGCACCGGGAAAGCATGTATGAGGCAGTGGCTTGAAGCCTTGTACCTCAACTGAGCATTCCGCTAGGCTTGACCAGTGGTTCCCCAATAAACTCCATTTAGTGCATTTAACCCCCATACTTAGTCAAACAAAAATCTTTCACATTCATGGCTTACTCCGCCAATATGACAAAAACACAAGAGAAATGACAGTTTACCCTTAAGAAATACGTCACTCTATCTATCATCATGTAAATCGTACATTTGAAGCACTGAGGATACTTAGACTTCACCCCTAACTAAAATCAAGCACATCAAGAACAAAACGTTTTACCATATATGATACCCATATTAACATACAACATTTTATCAATGCCCCGAATACCCATAATATGAAAAATATACAATCAATGAAATGCATAAGAATAAGATAAAGGGGAAACATGAGTGGGAAAACTTTTAACTTAACAGAGTCAAATGTATTCACATCCTCAACAAAATCAAAGTAAAACACATAAATCGAATGAGATTGAGAACGAAGAGTGAAAAGATATAGAAATTTGGTATTGCCCAACAGTGGTGCTTCCGCAAGACACTTGCTTTAATTGAGTGAAAAGATGAGTGAGAAGTGACGAAATAAATGGAGTACGAATGGGAAATTTATAGGAGAGAAGAAGTGGATAGGAGTGGTAGGAGAGGAGATTGATTTAATGGTGAAAAGGTGGAAAGATGGTGTATTGGGAAGTTAAAAAGGTAAAATGGGGAAAATGAAAAGGTGGAAAAAGGGTATATGGGGAGTTGAAATGGTTTTGAACGGATTTTTTTAATCCATGGATCAGGTTGGTCAATTGATTGGTGATCTCGGGAAAAATAGAATGCCCGAGTGATGCTTTATAACTTAATTTAGTCTTGTTTAGCTAATTAATTATATACATTTTCATGTGATTTTATATAAATGTGGATATATGTACTAACCAACATTACTACTCCTTGTTTTGTAGGTTTAAATGAATTTGAGGAACTAATTTATAAGTTGGTGAAGTAGAGGAATGGAGTCGGGAGCAATTTGCAAAAGTCGGCAAGAAGCATGCCTTGGAAAGGCTAGCTGCGCCGTGCCACGCCCATGCCAGGCGCGAGAGGAAGGCAGCAAGTAGGCAGGCATCCTGCGCGCCAGCGCCGTGCCACGCCAGGCGACCTGCGTGCCAGCGCCCTGCCATCGCGCTGCATGAGCGGCGTGTCACGCCGTCCATCACGACAAGCCTCAACATCTTGGCATCATGAGGCGATTCCCAGTGTGCATCCGCGTTACCTACGTGTCACGGAGGCAGTGCTCCGCGATACACTCCGTGATACGGAGCCATTCCACGAGAGGCATAATTTTGCAAAATTCTCATTTACTATAAATGGTCCCTTAGATCCTAAAATCATTTTGTCACGACTTTATTCTGAAAAACCACCTAGGAGTGAAGGGAGAAGTAGGAGAACTCACCTAGGATTCATCAACTTCATCTTCTCCTCTACCAATTTTTGTATGTTACTTTAACAATGTTTTCATGTAATTTTACAAACATGAATGGCTAGAACCCTTCCTCTAGGGTTGAAGCCATGAGTTATGATTGTGTTTTTATTAATTTGTGTTGGAATTAAGTTATTGATTGTTGTTTTGTCTTGCATTCTTGATTATGGTTGTTTTTATGATTGATCACCATGAAAACACACACGTTAAACTTAGGCAAATGCTTTAGAAAGCAAACCTAAGGAAGAACATAAGAATATAAGAGGCAAGTTCTTGTCTTTTGATAAGATTTTGTGGTTAGGATAGAAATATACCTAATACCTTGCTTGGTTGATAAAACTGGAGGAGAGAAATACACCGGCTTAGATTTGTCGCTCCACCACTCAAAGAAGTAGTTGTGAAGCTAAGTTTGGTTAAATGGTTGGAGGTATGTAAGGACCCTAATCAATGGCAAACCCCATAAACCACATCCACGTAGTTAATTGCCCACGAACTAGAATTAGCATCCTTGCTCTCAATGAAGTAGTGAGGCTACTTTGTCGTGTTTAGAGGCTCGGAAGGCCATGAACATGCAATTCTAACTATTTGAGATGACAATTAATAGTTTCATACTTAAACCATTGCAAATCGTAGTATCGCATGATTATCCGGCTTTAACTCTATGTTGCTACTTGAATGAATTCAGAATATTTCGTTTACCACAATTAGACTTAGTTAAACTATATCGAAAACTTCTATAATCAACACTTGCAGTATTTAATGTCACACTTGAACTTGATAGTTAGCTGAATTGGTCCAGTCCCTATGGGTACGACATTCCGGCTCTTAAAAAGGGCCACTATATTACTTGTACGACCTGTACACCGGGAAACAACAAGTTTTTGGCGCCGTTGCCGGGGACTTGGCAAAGTTTTGATAATTTATCTATTTTTGTGTGATTTTTAAATTTCCTTAAGTGTTGAGAAACTTGGTCTTAGTCTGACTTATTGCAGGTGACAGGTTGTCTTGCCGAGATGGCTAAGAATAGAGAGCTTGTGGAACCGTTGCTTGAACCTGAACGTCAAATCCATTTGCGAAGGAGAGTAGCTCTTGAGCAAAACCTGAAGAGACTTCAAGAAAAGGTACAACAACAACCACGCGCAGGACAAGCACATTTTTCACCGGAATCAATGGCAGCCAGACTAGTTCGCGAAGTGGCAATCCCACAAGTGACTAATGTGAACTCTAGTATCCGTAAACCGGAGTCTGGAGGGAACTTTGAATTGAAGCAGAACATAGTGAAGCTGTTACCTTCTAGTGGTCAATTAACTGGGATGGCACATGAGGACCCGCAACAGCACTTATAGACCTTTTTTTAGATTAGTGATACGTTTGTCCCCACCGGCGTGTCCATAGATTATGACCGACTTACCCTCTTCCCATTTTCATTATTGGGATAGGCAAAGAAGTGGTTGAAATCTGAGCCACCGAACTCCATAAATTCTTGGAATGATTTGGCAAAGAAGTTCCTTATCAGATTTTTTCCTTCAGGCAAGACCGCAAAGTTGAGAAGTGAAAATACTAAGTTCCAAGCAGAGGCCTGATGAGAATTTATATTTGGCTTTGGAAAGATTCAAGTAATTATTGAGAGACTGTCCCCATCAACAACAATTGAATGAAGTGTTGGCTCGTACCTTTGTAGAAAGTCTAGACCCACACCCGAAAATTTTACTAGACTCTACATCGGGTAGGCAAGCCTTAGAGAAGACTTATGATGAGTTGTACACTTTGTTGAACAGAATTGCTCAAGGAAATCCAGAGTGGCATAGCGAGTCATCAAGAGGGGCAGGAAAGAGATTAGGTTTCATAGAGGTAGATGGTATGAATGCCTTGGCAGCACAGCTAGCTTCATTCCAGCATCAGATGATGACTCAGTTCAATAAATTGAGTATGAACCAACAACAGGGCCAGGTTAATGCAGTTCAGCATGATCCAAGTTGGTGTAAAATTTGTGGTAATAATGACCATAATGCAGAATCTTGTGGAGCCAATCCGGAATCAGTCAATTTTGTTGGGAATGTGCAGCGGAACAATCAGAATTTTTGAAATAACTACAATAGAAATTGGCAGGGCCACCTAAATTTTTCATGGGGTGGAAACCAAAAGCGGAGTTATAAGCAACCTCAACAACAACAGTATCAGCAAAATAGGCAGAATGATGGTCAATTGAGCAGCAACATTGAGGAAACATTGCAAAAAATCATGGAGACCCAGACTCAGCTAGCAGAAAATCAGGCAAGGATGGCAGCAAACTTAAAGAATCAGCAAGTGGCAACCCGCAATCTTGAAAAACAAATGGGTGAAATAGCATCTGCTCAAAACATGAGATCACAGGGGGGATTACCAAGAAACATAGATCCTAACCCTCGGCAGGTCAATGCCATCAGTCTGAGAAATGGCAAGCAATTAGCTGATGTAGAGCCAACAGAGAAAAGAAAGGAGGTGCAGCTGGAGTTGGTTAGACCAGGACCATCCACTGACAAAGGAGAAAATCAGAGTCCTGTGCAACAAAATGCAAATCTTCATCGCAGCCAGCACAAAAACCACCACCACCATTCCCTCAGAGATTCAAAAAGAGCAAGGAGGAGGAATGCTTCAAAAAGTTCTTTGAAAGTTTCAAAGAACTTCACATAAATTTTCCTCTTATTGATGTTTTGCAGGGAATGCCCAAGTATGCTAAATACTTGAAAGACGTGATGGTGAACAAAGTCAGATTGGTGGATGTCCAAATAGTAGCACTGACAGAGGAGTGCAGTTACAGGGTATTGAGCAAGATTCCGAAGAAGCCCAAAGACCCAGGGAGTTTTACCCTCCCCATACAAATTGGTAAATCTGAGGTGCTACGAGCTTTGTGTGATCTAGGGGAAGTAGTTAATCTAATGCCCCTATCGTTATTTGACACCCTGGGGTTGGGAAAACTGAGGCCAACAAGGTTGATGCTGCAACTGGCAGATAAGTCGCGAGTGACACTGATGGAATAATAGAGGACCTTCTCATCAAAGTGGGTAAGTTTATTAGTCCTGCTAATTTTATTATCTTAGATTTTCATGTTGATGACCAAGTATCCTTAATCTTGGGACGACCATTCTTGGCCATCGGAGGAGCGGCGATTGGCTTGAGAGCAGGGACCCTGAAAATGAGGGTCGAGAATGAATAAGAACTCTTCCGAGTATACCAAGAAATGAACCTATCCACGCACTACAGAAACCTTTGTCAAGTTAGTGTGCTGTTAGAGGATAAGTGTGGGGTGGGGGATTCATCAGGTCCATGGCCAAAGGCAATGACAAGTGTTCAGCCCGAGTCTGATAAAGTGCTTTAGAGTGTGAAGAAGTTGGAGAAAGAGAGGAACAGAGTGGAGGCTGTCTCCTCTAAAAATCAAAATAAAAGGAGATGGTTCTCGAACGGGAACCCAGGTATGAGGATGTCCTGAAAAGGACAGTCCATGTCTTACCGCGACGATAAATAAGGCGCTGCTTGGGAGGCAACCCAAGGGTACCACAGGTACAAATTGTGATTTTTTTGTTGGTGTTGATTTTGTTATTTTCATTGTGTTTGTGTTTTGGTGGAAAAGTTAAGCACAGATGGAAGGAAAGTGTTAGTACCTGTGGAGGAGGAAGCTAAAAAGCATGGACGATAAAAAGTGTGGGGTCGACACACACTTGTGCAAAGTTGAAGAAAAGCATGTTATTAGCTAGGCCTAAAGGCCTCATGAAGTATTTCTCACCCTCTTTAAATTTTAATTTGATGCTATGAGGACATACAATGATTCAAGTGTGGGGTGAGGGAAATTTCAAAATTTTTGTGCTTAACGACTTTTGGTGAATGTAATGCTTGTGAGAAATATTTGAAAAAAAAAATTTTTTTTTTGTCAGTCAAGCATGACTTCATCACCCGTTGCTTTTTCTTTTCGGTTCTTTTCCGACGGGGGGTCTTTGAACCGAAGAATAAAAATTTTCTTTATCTATATATCATGTTTTTGTTCATAGATAGAGACTATTTCCGACGATGGATGGATGACTACCGTCTTGAGGAAAATTAGTCAATAGGTTTTGGTTTTTGAACCCGTAGCAAATTGATGGCTTGATGTTCTTGTTATGCGCTATGCATGATTGTAAGATACAAGTGTGGTTAGTGTTGAAGCATGTGAGAAGTGTGTAACTTTGTTTGAGACACTTAGGCTCTTGGTTGTGACTCGATGTGATTGAAGCTTAATTTTGAATTCTTGTGATTAGCTGAGTTGAGACTCTGCTGAATGTGTCTTAAATTGAGCATGTGCCATGAGTGTAAGGTTTTTGAGTATTCTGTGCTATTGTGGAGTGTCTAGAACTTGCCTGGTGTGTTTATAAAATGAAATGAAGGATGTAGAGTGTAGGAAATGATTTAGGCATTTCTTTGAATGAGCTAAATATTTTATCCTTGCCTTACCTACCTTGAATATTGAATCCTAGTTAGCCCCATTGAGCCTTAACCCTATTCTTCGATAGCAACAACATAAGCTTAATCCTTTTCTTTCATTAGCTTGAATTTGATCCAAAACTCCTAAGCGCTTAAGTGAAAAATCCGACAGAGTAAAGGAGTGAGAATCATGAAAAAAGAAGGAAAAAGAATAGTTGTGGGAGTTGAGAAAAGGGCAGAGGTGCACTTGTTTGAAAAGGCTGAAATATTGGTAGGGAGCAAGAGAACAAATTAATGAAAAGTTACTTATAGAATTCCTTACTAATAAGCTAAGAGTGCCTAAAGAAATGGGGAAACAAAAGAGGAAAAGGAAAGCTGAAAAGAGATAAAGGTGAAGTAAGAGAAGGGGAGTTCATAATGAGGGTGTGATTTATTAAAAGCGCTTAGGGAAGATAGTCACTATTACTTTCCAGAATAGTACCTACCCGTCCCTTAGCTACATTACAACCTTAAGAGTCCTACTTGATCTTACGTTCATACATCCTTAAATTAGTGGAGTAAAACACTAAGGGCAAGCTTATGGGTCATTACATGATGCATGTGAATTCTTTGTGAGAGTGAGCGTAATTCTATTCATGTACCAACACATGTTGTGATCTAAAATTTTTTACATGTGAAAATGGGTAACCCTCGTTCTGTGAGGGCACATGTTAAATGAGGGATATAGTTCATGTTGGATTTCTTGATCAGTTGATTTGCAAGAGTTTTCTAAGATTGAGAGACGATTCTTGAGGTTAGGAAGTCTTAACATAGTTGCATTTCATTTCAATGATTAAATCGTGCATGCCCTATTTTTAGCTTGCTATCTTAAATAATCATTATAGTCGTAGCTTGAATTATCTTGCTAAATTAGCTATGTGTTAGTCTTCATGTGCATGAGATGTAAAAGGTTTGTTCGAGGACGAACAAGTCTTTAAGTGTGGGGTAGGTGATCTCAGGAAAAACAGCATGCCCGAGTGATGCTTTATAACTTAATGTAGTCTTGTTTAGATAATTAATTATATACATTTTCATGTGATTTTATATAAATGTGGATATATGTACTAACCAACATGACTAGTCCTTGTTTTGTAGGTTTAAATGAATTTGAGGAACTAATTTATAAGTTGGTGAAGTACAGGAATGGAGTCGGGAGCACTTTGCCAAAGCCGGCAAGAAGCATGCCTTGAAAAGGCTGGCCGCGCCAGGTAGCGTGCCACGCTGTGCGTGTGCCACGCCTATGCCAGAAGCGAGAGGAAGGCAGCAAGCAGGCAGGCATCCTATGAGCCAGCGCCGTGCCACACCAGGCGACCTGTGCACCAGCGCCCTGCCATCGCGCTGCATGAGCGGCGTGTCACACCGGCCATCGCGGCAAGCCTCAACATCTTGACATCATGAGGCGATTTCCAGTGTGCATCCGCGTTTCCTCCGTGTCTCGGAGGCAGTGCTCCATGATACACTCCGTGACATGGAGCAATTCCACGACAGGCTTAATTTTGCAAAATTCTCATTTACTATAAATAGGTCCCTTAGCTCCTAAAATAATTTTGCCACGACTTTATTCTGAAAAACCACATAGGAGTGAAGGGAGAAGTGGGAGAACTCACCTAGGGTTCCTCAATTTCATCTTCTCCTCTACCAATTCTTGTAAGTATGTTACTTTAACAATGTTTTCATTTAATTTTACAAACATGAATGGCTAGAACCCTTCCTCTAGGGTTGAAGCCATGAGTTATGATTGTGTTTTTATGAATTTGTGTTGGAATTAAGTTATTGATTGTTGTTTTGTCTTGCATTCTTGATTATGGTTGTTTTTATGATTGATCACCATGAAAACACACACGTTAAACTTAGGCAAATGCTTGAGAAAGCAAACCTAAGGAAGAACATAAGAATGTAAGAGGCAAGTTCTTGTCTTGTGATAAGATTTTGTGGTTAAGATAGAAATATACCTAATACCTTGCTTGGTTGATAAAAAGGGAGGAGAGAAAGACACCGGCTTAGATTTGTCACTCCACCACTCGAAGAAGTAATTGTGAAGCTAAGTTTGGTTAAATGGTTGGAGGTACGTAAGGACCCTAATCAATGGCATACCCCATAAACCACATCCACGTAGTTAATTGCCCACGAACTAGAATTAACATCCTCGCTCTCAATGAATTAGTGAGGCTAGTTTGTCGTGTATAGAGGCTCGGAAGGCCATGAACATGAAATTCTAACTATTTGAGACTACAATTGATAGTTTCATACCTAAACCATTGCAAATCATAGTATCGCATGATTATCTGGCTTTAACTCTATGTTGCTCCTTAAATGAATTCAGAATATTTCGTTTACCACAATTAGACTTAGTTAAACTATATCGAAAACTTCTTTAATCAACACTTGCAGTATTTAATGTCACACTTGAACTTGATAGTTAGCTGAATTGGTCCAGTCCCTGTGGGTTCGACATTCCGGCTCTTAAAAAGGGCCACTATATTACTTGTACGACCCGTACACTTGCGGGCAACAACAAGTTTTTGGCGGCGTTGCCGGGGACTCGGCGAAGTTTTGATAATTTATCTGTTTTTGTGTGATTTTTAAATTTCCCTAAGTGTTGAGTAACATGGTCTTAGTCTGACTTATTGCAGGTGACAAATTATCTTGCCGAGCTGGCTAAGAATAGAGAGCATGTGGAACCGTTGCTTGAACCTGCACGTCAAATCCATTTGCGAAGGAGAGTAGCTCTTGAGCAAAACCTGAAGAGACTTCAAGAAAAGGTACAACAACAAACACGCGCAGGACAAGCACATTTTTCACCGAAAGCAATGGCAGCCAGACCAGTTCGCTAAGTGGCAATCCCACAAGCGACTAATTTGAACTCTAGTATCCATAAATCGAAGTCTGGAGGGAACTTTGAATTGAAGCAGAACATAGTGAAGCTGTTACCTTCTAGTGGTCAATTAACTGGGATGGCACATGAGGACCCGCAACAGCACTTATAGACCTTTTTTTAGATTAGTGATACGTTTGTCCCCACCGGCGTGTCCATAGATTATGTCCGACTTACCCTCTTCCCATTTTCGTTGTTGGGAGAGGAAAAGAAGTGGTTGAAAGATGATCCACCGAACTCCATAACTTCTTGGAATGATTTGGCAAAGAAGTTCCTTATCAGATTTTTTCCTTCAGGCAAGACTGCAAAGTTGAGAAGTGAAATACTAAGTTTCAAGAAGAGGCCTGATGAGAATTTATATTTGGCTTGGGAAAGATTGAAGTCATTATTGAGAGACTGTCCCCATCACCAGCAATTGAATGAAGTGCTAGCTCATACCTTTGTAGAAAGTCAAGACCCACACCCGAAAATTTTACTAGACTCTGCATCGGGTGGGCAAGCTGTTCGGTCTGTTTCGCAACTACACGCAAGTGCACATGGTCAAACAAGTAATAAAGTGGCTCAAGTAAGCCAAGTATCGATCCCACAGGGACTGGACTAAGGTAGCAATCTAATCAAGTGTCAATAAACTTTAACTCTAAATTGCAGACGACAGTGTGAAGAAGATTTTGATATTTTGTTTCCTAATTTTATACTAAGTCTAAAATGAATATACAATTTGAGTCTGAACTATAAGTGTGAGCATGTTGAGGTTCAAATGAACATGTAGAGAAATAAATTATCGATACAATTTGGTTAATCTTTCCTCCGGTTGCTAGTCAAGAATTATTGCCTATGGATTAAAACTCTCGTATTTAACCCAACTTAAGAATCATGAACCTTCCACCTACATCTCTGTGATAAAAAGAAATTCACGTTCTAACCATACAAAACCGATTCCTTAATTGACTAATACGACTTTCAGGTATATCTCTATCCTGAAGGTAAATAAATTCTCAATTTTCCCAAACTAAGAAAAGATCATATCCTATCAATTCACAACTTTCCAATTTCTTGCTCTCTTGAGTGAAACCGGACTTTTTAGATATACATTAACGTTGGCCACACATTAATGCAGTAAGAACAAGAATCAATAGAACAACCATGGAAGAAAAGATTAAAAACCAATTTATCAATAATTACATTTCAATACAAATGTTCTTAACCTCAGTAAGAAGGGGATTTAGCCACTCATTTGTGGATGAAACATCGTTAATTGAGTGTTAATCATACAAGCCATTGAAATAAAGAAGAAGGAGATAGAGAAAAACCCTGAGATTTTTGTCCCCTCAACTGCCTGTAACCCACGTTCTTGCTCCACCCAGTCAGAATTATTAAAAATGAACCTAAGTGTTCTATTTATACCAGTGGGAATTTTTCCCGGAATAACAAGCAACGTGTCACGGAGTGCATCACGGAGCACTGTCTTCGTGACACGCCACCAACGTGGACCCTCACTGGAATCCGGTCGTCCAGATATTAAGGCCCAACGTGGCACGGTGTGCAACGCGGGGCTAGGCCTACGTGCCATGTCCCCAATGCGCACCTTCACTGGAATTGGGCATAATTTCAGCATCCAGGCAGAATGCATCCGCGATGGCAGCGTGACACGATTCCGTCGTGGAGCCCCTTTAATTCGTGCTTTCCTTGTGCTTTTTCCCTTCCTAGCTTCTGAGTCCAATCCCGATCTCTCCCAACATGCATCTTAGCTCCATAACTTTATATTTTTCCTGCAAAACAACGCTAATCATGTTGGTTAGTATAAATTTACATTTTATTACAATTCACATAAGAATGTACAAACGTCGATAGATAAACAAGGAAAAATGACACATTTGAGTATCACTTGGGCATATAAATTTTCCCAAGATCACTTACCCCACACTTAAATCCTTGTTCGTCCCCGAACAATAATCTTACACCTCATGCAACTTACACCCCATCCTGGATACTTTGGCTCGACAATTCAAGCTACAGTTATACCGAGTATTTAATATAGCAAATCATCAAGAAAACATGCATAGTCTTATCAATACGATGACCTCCAACACATTAAGACCTCCTAGACTCAAGAATCGACTCTCGATATCGGCAAACTCCTGCAAATCAGCCGATCAAGATATCCGACACAAACTTCAATCTCTCGTCGAGCATGTGCCCTCACCACACAAGAGAATTTTTCCCCTTTTTAATCACATGAACTCCAAACATTACATGTAGGGGCATATAAACAAGATTTCGCTCTCTCTCCCAAAAGAATTCACATGCATCATGTCATGAACCATAGGCTTGCCTTTAGTGTATTACTCCACTAATATAAGGACACATGATGTAAGATCACGTAGGACTTAACGGGTTATAATGTAAGCTACGGAACTAGCAAATATTGGGCTAGCCAATAATAACAACTAGCCTCCTTAAGCGCTTTTTTAATACATCCCATCAACCTTATGGGCATTGTTTCTTCCTTCATCCTCCCATTGTTGAAGTTTGTCTTTATTTTTGACCCCATATCTTTAAGCACACTTGACTTAATAACAAAGATTATTTATACATCTCCATTATATTTAATTTATAATGAGTGCACCTTTGACCTTTTCTTTCCTTTCATCACTCTGCTTTTTATTTTCTTTTCACCATTCTCACTCCTTGACACTGTGGGAAAATTATTTTTTTCTTGAGCGCTTAAGAGGTTTGGATCAAATTCACGTATAATGAAAAGAAGGGGTTAAGCTCGGTTTACACCTTTTTGACAAAAGAAAGAAATAGGCTAAAGGCTCAATGGGCTAACTAGGATGTACATTCAAGGTGGGTATGAAAAAAAAAACTTTCGATTAAATCAAAGAAATGCCTACATCCTTTCCTACAATACACATCCTTCATTTCGTTTCGTATACACACCAGGCAAGTTCTAGACACTTCACAACAGCATGGAAGAAACGAAACCTCACCATACACTCATTGCACATGCTCAACTCAAGACTTATTCACAGACTCTTCAATCAGCTAATTGCAAGAATTCAAACATTAAGCCTCAATCACACCGAATCTAACTCTATGGCCTAGGTATCTCAACATATTTAAAAAGTTGCATGCTTTCAGATGAATCACCTTTGCATTTTACATATCATGTACAACGCACCACAAGAATGTCGCAACCATAAAGTAACAACACGTTTGGGATACAAACAAACAAAAGAACAAAATTAAAAAGAACTACTCCTTACGACTACATTTCCCTTAAGACGGTCGTCATCCATCCATCATAGGGAATGGTCACTAACTATGACTTCGGGTCAATGGGACTAATCTCGGTAAAAGAACCGAAAACAAACGTCGAGAAACCAAAAGATAAAAATTTCACAAAAATTTTAAAAATATCGATAATTTCGATAAAACATATTTACACAACCAACTAACAACATTCAATAGCACACAACAGCTTCACATTAATTACAATACAGACATACACACAAAACAATCACAGGGTCACAAGTTTTTCCAAGCACAACAACAGAACAGAGACATTAATAACAACAGCAACCAACACCTAACTACTCCCACCCCACACTTAAATCGAACACTGTCCCCAGTGTTCAGAAAATTCAGCATAGTACGAAAGTAGGTGGTGAAACTTCCTGATCAATCAAAGTATTCCACTTCTTCGTCAGGTGTCGCTGCCTCGTCTCCCATGTCTGAATCGCCCCCGTCGTCATCATCTGACTCCACATCGGAGTCATCACGATGTGTCTCCTCATCTGTGGGGACATCATCATCAGTGGGCTCCACAAAAGCTAGCCCCACTCGGCATAGAGCCCTAGCATTTTTGCCATAAGGGTAGTCTAGCTCGAGCTGCCACAGCTCATCTTCTGTTGTCAGCCTCCCGCCTATGCGCAGCTGGAGCATCTGCATCCCGAACATGCGAGCCATGTACTGTATCATCTCGAGCATGTTGCTCGGCTAATGTGAGAACTGGCCCGTGAGTGGTGTCAGGTGCCTTAGTTTTGGTGACATCTAAGGCCCGCCTCTCCATCTGCGGGATGTAGTCAAGGGCCTCCTCCTCAACATCTAGGCCCCTCAGGAACGTGGTTAGCAAGCCACCAAACCCGTACCTGTGCCCTTAATGCAAACGGGCTCTCTTCATGGCGGAGATAATCACCGCTCCAATGTTGATCTCCAGCCCTTTCATCAGGGCGTATACCAGGCACACACGATCCTGGGTGACATCTGTCATATGCACCCCCAGGATCAGGCAGGAACAAACAATCTTAAGCCATATCCTGGCTTCCCTGTTCATCTGTGAGTAGGGCAATGTCTGATGGTAGCCCCTCTCCTTATGCCTGCTCCACCGTGCTGTAGACCGAGCTCCACACAAAGTGCGTCTGATGTCCGCGTATGGTGGAGTGATATTCAGCTGCCGAAGCACATAGGCGTCTGTGTCCCGCGCCCCCAAGATGGCATTAAGGTGATGGGGCTCAAAAGTGAGTATTTGCCCCCTTATCTTTATGGTGTGACTTCTGAGTGTCGAGTTCCAGTTAGCGTAGAATTCCCGAATTAGGTGCAGATTGCACTCTTTGGGCTCGTTAAAGATAAAATTCAGCCCGGCTTCCTCAATCCTATGGACAATCCTGGGGAATTCCTGTGCCAATGGTTCCCTAGCAATGTGTTCCTCGGGGAAGTATTTGCTTTCCTTAAGCTTTGCGTACCATTTCTTCCCCTCCACTGTCACCCATCGAGTTCCGTATTGACGGCGTTGGCCGCGTGGAACCGCTTGTGCTGCTAGGACTGCTGTTCCCAGTCTGATTCTTTTCCTTCCGGCACCCGATGTAGATGGGCCCTTCCCTTTATCTTGCCTGCTTGCCATTGTTTCTGTCAAACCAAACAGACAGGTCCAATGTTATTCAATTAAAATTAGCTTCGACTAAGTTGGGTTAAGCTAGGTCACCCCACACTTAGTCTTTAGCCACAATCACAATATTACAGCAAGATCATACTTATTTCCAATTTGCAAAAAAAACAAAACATAACAAATATGCCTCGTGCATTTAGAGAATTCGACGGTGTAAATTCTTTTGTACTACTCAGACTTCGTACAGCTAACCACAACATTACCATCGTTCACATTTCATCACATAGCACTTAGCAAACATTTATATCAACAAAACTGATACAATTCCCCCAATTTCTATGCAATTTCAACAATTTCATTAACCCGACAATCCATCGCGCCTTAATCGTCTTACGTTAAGCACAACATAATGTTCCTCACTCAACATGCACAAACCAAGAAGAATTTCACATTTCAACTCAATTTTAACTTCTTCATATTTGAATTCTAACCCTAGCTACAATTTCGCAAGAATTTCAATCAAACATGTATTTCTCGAGTTCATACCATCACAACGATACTATGAACATCAATCAACAATAATTTACATGAATTCATGCTCAATTTACACTTAGGGCAAGTTTTCCTCACTTCCTATGCTCAAAATCGGAAAAATAAGACAAGAAATGAGAAGAAGTTAACAAACATACCTTCAATTCGATGATATCGAAGAAAAGTTGACAAATTTTAGCTCCTAGTCTGTGTCACGTTGGGGAAGGGGGGTTTTGGGTTGTTTGTCGTGGAGGGGAGTGAAAAAAATGGAAAAAATGGGTGTTTTCGGGGTTTAAAAGGAGGTTTTTCGTATGGGTCACCCGGCGACCCGGTGTGACCCGTCGCGAAATTGCCTTCAACGTGTCACAGAGGGTAACGCGGAGCATGCTCTCCGTGACATGGAGCCATCGCGCCAGTACTCTGGAATTTTTCAAAAATTCCAGATTACACTTCAACATGTCACGGAGGGTAACGCGGAGCATGCCCTCCGTGACACGGAGCCATCGCGTAGGCTCACTATTTTGCCACTTTTTATTATTTTTCTTACCTCGATTTTTCCTTTGCGATCCTTTGCATATTTATCCTCTGTTCAACCTGAAATTCATCTCACAACAAGAAATTGGTTAGAATTTCTAGGTTTCACATAAAATACACATTTTATTTTTATTTGTTTTATGTTTCTCATCATTTTTTTTCTTTCTACGAAATCTATTAAAATATTTCAAAAATTTTCACGGGTTGCCTCCCATTCAGCGCCTGGTTTACCGTCGGCTCGACGTCATTAAGCTCAGTCATCCTCTAGGGTGACGGACGTTTTCTCTCGACCACCGTCCTCACCCCAGTAATGCTTACACCTCTCTGGTGGTTTCCCCAATAACTCCCGTGACTCAACGCTCTGGACAACATCAGCTCGATCAATCATGTTGATCACTGAGAGTTCCTCGTACACGGCAGGGAGCTTGGTGGCCTTGTACATATCAAACACCTCCACCTTATCGTGTGCTCGCATGGTTAGCTGCCCTGCAGCTACATCAATCAGTGCTTTCCCGGTCGCCAAGAAAGGAGGTCCCAAAATAAATGGGACTTCCGCATCTGGCTCGAAGTCCAGCACAACGAAGTCTACCGGGGAGATAAGGGAGCCCAGTTGCACTAGAACGTCCTCCACAATCCCATCAGGTCTTGCCAAGGAAAGATCTGCTAGTTGCAAGATCACTATTGTTGGTCTAGGACTCCCTAGCCCCAACTTCTTGAATACCGATGTGGGCATCAAGTTAATGCTCGCTCCCAAATTATATAATCCGCAAGCTCAGATACTCTGCCCAATTGTAATTTGTATTGTAAAGCTCCCAGGGTCCTTGAGCTTTGTGGGCAACCTGTTTTGTATCCGGGAAGTGCACTCCTCCGTAAGAGCCACCGTAGCATACTCAGTCAACCTGATTTTGTTCGCCACGATGTCCTTAATATACTTTGCGTACTTCGGCACTCCATGCAAAACATCAACAAGAGGTAAGTTAATGTGTACCTGTTTAAGTACCTCCACGAACTTTTTGAAACACGCCTCCTCCTTGTGTTTCTTTAATCTTTGAGGGAACGGGGATGGTGTTCTTTCTGGTTCAGTATCCTTTTTCTTCCCCCTCTCATCACTTTGCTCCCTCTCAGTTTCTACTGCTCCCGACTGTTGAGGTGGTCTTTCTGGTTCCACCTCTTTAAGCTGTAAACCACTCCTTGTGGTCACTGCATTCACTTGCTTGGGTTGGGATTCGTGTCACTCGGAAGTCCTCCTCTCGGCCTGGTGTTTTGAGCTCCAGCAAATTGCCCAAACTGGTACTCCAGCGCCTTTGTAGCTAACTGATTGTTGTTTACCTCGACTGCCAATTTCACGTAGTCAGCCTGCAATTGAGCTTGGTTAACTATCATTGTCTTGAACATTTCCTCAATGCTGGGTGATGGTGGTGGAGGAATTGCATTGTTGCTTCTGTATTGTGACTGATAGTTCTGCTGCCCTCCTTGATTTCTCTGCGCCCCTTGACTTGAACTTTGCCCTTGATGGTTATTGCTACCCCAAGAGAAATTCGGGTGATTCCTCCAGTTCGAATTGTAGTTGTTTCCATACTGTAGATGGTTGCTTCTCTGTACCTTACCAACAAAGTTCACCGAATCAGGATTTTCTCTACAACACTCAGCTGAGTGTTCACTACTCCCGCACACTTCACACCAAATCTGCTGCACTACATTCACTGGGGCTTGAGACGGGTTCATGCTCATGTTATTGAAGTTGGTGTTGAGTTGATTCTGTAACGCAACTATTTGTGTAGCAATAGCTATAAAACCATCCACTTCTAGGACTCCTGCTGCTTTCCTTTTTCCTCCTCTTGATGAATCCGCATTCCACTCCGGATTTCCCTGCGAAATACGATTTAACAAGGTATACAACTCCTCATAAGTTTTCTCCAATGCTTGTCCCCCAGCTTCTGAGTCCAGCAAGATTTTTGTGTGGGGTTCCAAACCCTCTATGAAAGTATGCACCAGCACATCATTGGATTGGTGATGATGAGGACAATCCCGCAACATAGATTTTAATCTCTCACAGGCCTGATACAGATTCTCTCCCTCTCTCTGTTTAAAACATAGAATTTGACTTCTAAGTCTTGCTGTTTTACCGGATGGAAAGAACCGTATCAAGAATTTCTTTGCAAGATCATCCCACGTGGTGATGGAATTTGGTGGCTCAGCTTTCAACCACCTCTTAGCTTCTCCCAAAAGTGAGAATGGGAACAATGTAAGCCTAATATAATCTGATGACACTCCAGCGGGGATGTAAGTGCCACTTATCTCCAAAAAATTTTGGAGATGTTGTTGTGGATCCTCATGAGGGAGACCTGTGAATTGCCCGCTGGTGTGCAGCAATTGCACCATGTTTTGTTTAAGCTTGAACCTCCCTCCTGGCTCAGGTTTGCGGATGCTAGATGTGACATTGTTAGCATGTGGGATTGCCACCTCGCGAACCGGCCTAGCTGCCATTTCCTCGGGCACTAACATTTCCCTTACAACTGGTGGATTCTGTTGTTGTTCCAGGATTGTTTGTCTGAGCAACTGCAGCTTTTTCCCCAGAGCTTCTCTCCTTTGACGATGAAATTGTCTTTCCGGCTCTAAATATGAGTCCACCAGCTCCTTGTCTCTTGCCAGTGTTCAATAGAAATTAGTATCTGCAAAATACAGGCTAAGACCAAGTTGTCAACACTAAAAAGAAATAGTAAACTAACACATAAGAAAAATTTACCAATTGCCATTCCCCGGCAACGGCACCAAAAACTTGTTCGGTCTGTTTTGCAACTACACGCAAGTTCATGTGGTCAAACAAGTAATAAAGTGGCTCAAGTAAGCCAAGTATCGATCCCACAGGGACTGGACTAAGGTAGCAATCTTATCAAGTGTCAATAAACTTTAACTCTGAATTGCAGACAACAGTGTGAAGAAGATTTTGATATTTTATTTCCTAATTTTATACTAAGTCTAAAATGAATATACAATTTGAGTCTGAACTATAAGTGTGAGCATGCTGAGGTTAAAATGAACATGTAGAGAAATAAATTATCGATACAATTTGGTTAATCTTTCTTCCGGTTGCTAGTCAAGAATTATTGCCTATGGATTAAAACTCTCGTATTTAACCCAACTTTAGAATCATGAACCTTCCACCTACATCTCTGTGATAAAAAGAAATTCACGTTCTAGCCATATAAAACCGATTCCTTAATTGACTAATACGACTTTCAGGTATATCTCTATCCTGAAGGTAAATCAATTCTCAATTTTCCCAAACTAAGAAAAGATCATATCCTATCAATTCACAACTTTCCAATTTCTTGCTCTCTCGAGTGAAACCGGACTTTTTAGATATACATTAACGTTGGCCACACATTAATGCAGTAAGAACAAGAATCAATAGAACAACCATGGAAGAAACGATGTAAAACCAATTTATCAATAATTACATTTCAATACAAATGTTCTTAACCTTAGTAAGAAGGGGATTTAGCCACTCATTTGTAGATTAAACATCGTTAAATGAGTGTTAATCATACAAGCCATTGAAATAAAGAAGAAGGAGATAGAGAAAAACCCTGAGATTTTCGTCCCCTCAATTGCCTGTAACCCACGTTCTTACTCCACCCAGTCAGAATTATTAAAAATGAACCTATGTGTTCTATTTATACTAGTGGGAATTTTTCCTGGAATAACAAGCAACGTGTCACGGAGTGCATTGCGGAGCACTGCCTCCGTGACATGCCACCAACGCGGACCCTCACTGGAATCCGGTCGTCTAGATATTAAGGCCCAACGTTGCACAACGTGCAACGCGGGGCTAGGCCAATGTGCCACGGCCCCAACGCGCACCTTCACTGGAATTGGGCATAATTTCAGCATCCAGGCAGAATGCATCCGCGATGGCAGCGTGACACGGATCCATCGCGGAGCCCCTTTAATTCGTGCTTTCCTTGTGCTTTTTCCCTTCCTAGCTTCCGAGTCCAATCCCGATCTCTCCCAACATGCATCTTAGCTCCATAACTTTATATTTTTCCTGCAAAACAACGCTAATCATGTTGGTTAGTATAAATTCACATTTTATTACAATTCATATGAGAATGTACAAACATCGATAGATAAACAAGGCAAAATGACACATTTGAATCACAAGCCTTAGAGAAGACTTATGATGAGTTGTACACTTTGTTGAATAGGATTGCTCAAGGAAATGCAGAGTGGCACAGCGAGTCATCGAGAGGGGCAGGAAAGAGATCAGGGTTCATAGAGGCAGATGGTATGAATGCCTTGGAAGCACAACTTGCTTCATTCCAGCATCAGATGATTACTCAATTCAATAAATTGAGTATGAACCAACAACAGGGCCAGGTTAATGCAGTTCAGCAAGCTCCAAGTTGGTGTGAAATTTGTGGTAATAATGGCCATAATACAGAATCTTGTGGAGCCAATCCGAAATCAGTCAACTTTTTTGGGAATGTGCAGTGGAACAATCAGAATTTTGGAAACAATATTGCCTTGAAAACGGTGTGTGACCGGCAGTTCGCAGGTTCACACCTGCATTTTTCCGGTCTGGTCGCCGGTCAGGCTTCAAATATCAGGTATTCTGATTTATACCGACGTTACATTTGGTAGTTCGCAGTTTGACACCGGCATTCTTCTGGCGAATCACAGGTTTTCCCTCTTCATTCCCAGCTCTCTACCCTTGACTCTTGTTCAAGAGGTTCTTCGAGCATGTGGACCGGCGGTTCGCTGGTCAAGCACAGTGCCTGCTCTGTTTTTCTTCTCCTTATTTTTATTATCCAATCTACCTAGAAAATCAAAACCAAAAAAAACTT
The DNA here is from genome assembly GCA_035772735.1 of Datura wrightii. NCBI lineage: Eukaryota > Viridiplantae > Streptophyta > Magnoliopsida > Solanales > Solanaceae > Datura > Datura wrightii. The sequence continues at coordinate 100,964,257 of JASDFA010000027.1, read as the reverse complement.
CAAAACGCCCAAAATAAAAATGCTTGGATTGCCTCCCAAGAAGCACCTAAGTTAATGTCGTGGCACGATGGATTCCTTCTCAAGATTTAACAATCCGGAGGATCATCCTCCATTTCATTCTCATCATCAACCGGCTAATCATGCTCCACTTTATCATCAAGCACTACTATTATCTTACACTCCTCCGGGGGCTTGGTAGTTGACAGACATTGAAGGTCACCTCATCATCACCTACTCGGAACTTAAGCTCCCCAAGCTCCACAACAATCAATGCTTTTCCCGTTGCTAGTAGTGCAAATCCCATGATAATTGGAACCTCGGTATTCATCTCACAATCCAACACAACGAAATCAGTTGGGAGTATGAATTTATCTACACTCACAAGGACATCAATTAACACTCCAATGGGTTGTTTAATCAACCTATCTACAATCAAAAGCCTCATTGATGTAGGTTTGGGATTCCCCAACCTGAAATTCTTGAAAATCACTAAAGGCATCAAATTAATAATAGGACCAAGGTCGCAAAGAGCTTTACTAAACACGCATAAGCCAATCATACAATGAATGGTAAATGCTCCAGGATCTTCAAGTTTTGAGGCAAGGTTGCTGGATATCACAGCACTACAATGATGGGTCACCTCCTCGGTGTCCATATTCACCACCTTATTTTTCTTCAAAAGTTCCTTCAAAAACTTCACATATCCCGACATTTGTAGTAAGGCATCCACAAGCGGTATATTGATGGATATTTTAACGAACATTTTTTATAAACTTGGAAAAATGATTATCCTCCTTCTTCTTGGTCAGCTGCTATGGATATGGAGGTGGAACTCTTTCTTCTTGATCTTTGTCATTGTGTACCTTCTTGCCATCATTCACATTCACATTTTTTGAGGGAGTCAAATCAACTTCTCCCTCATCCTTCTCTTCTTCACCATCACCAACACTTGGTGTTTATGGCTCCTCTTCCAACTCATCATAAGCAATTTCCCTTGGGAGAACAAAACCTTTAGGTTTCACACCCACATCATTCAATATCTTGCCACTCCTAGTCACGATTTCCATGCAATGGCCATCTATCTTTGGATTGGGAATAGTATCACTAGGGAGTGCACCTATCACGTGGGGGTTCAATTGAGAAGACAAATGATTCATTTGGGATTCAAGGTTGACCAATGCCGAGTGATAACTTACTGTTTGGGTGAGGTTAAACACCTCTCATTGTAATTATTTAACCCCACTGTCGGTGGGTTGTACCTTCTTCAACACCCGAGACAACATGTCTTCAATTTTTAAGTTGCCCACATCACTCGCTCCAGGATGCCCTTGAGATGTTTCTATTTTTGGAGGAAGCACATAGGGGTTAGCACTTTGGTGATATCGCTCTACTTCGCGATTTTGATTTCTATTCACCCATCGATTATTTATATCCCTCCCTCCATCCTTTATTATCATGATTTCTCCAACCTTGATTCTCATCCCTTGGGTGCCAAGGGCCTTGATTAGCATCTTGATACCCAGGGCGAGAAACCCCCACTTGGCCTTCCATGTATTGATACTCCTCCTCACATCTTGGTGGTGAAGTGTACTCATCAAATTAACTATGGCCTTGGGCACCTACAACATTCACACTCTTTGTACCAGCTCCCATCACATGTTTCATCATCAACCCTAGCTTGGTCATCATCTACGCAGGAGTTTCATCTTTAGCCTCATCCTTTTTCCTCATCTCAGCAGTCATAAGGTTGGGAGCAATACCACTAGAAGATACCACCGCTTCTCTAGTATGCCATGCTCGACTAGTCATAGTCATTCTGTTAGGAAGTGCTTTGGTTATTCCATTGGGATGATCAATGATGGAATCCCCTGCCAAATTATTTTCCACAGACTTATTGTTAGAATCTAATGAACGATACAAGCTCTAAAGTAGAACCCCATCGGGCAACCCATGTTTGGGAAAATAGCAATTTTTTTTCTTAAACCTCAACCATGCTTCATGGAGTGGTTCCCCAACAAGTTTTTGGAAGTTAGTAATGTCATCCCTCAGTTGTGGCATCCTCGAGGGAGGGAAGAACCTGTCCAAAAATTTTACCGTGAGTTCATTCCAAGAGGTAATAGAATTGGGAGGCAACTCCTCCAAGAAAGAGGTTTCTTCCCCGGTTAGTGAAAATGGGAAGAGCCTCAATCTATTCGATTCTTGACTTATATTTGTGATGTTGAAGGGTTGACCGATCTCAAGAAAATTTCAGAGATGCCTATTGGCATCCTCACTTGGCATTCCTCCGAAGAGCTCCTTCTTTGGAGCAAGTGCAACATTGTACTTGTCACATGAAATATTGCATTCCCTATCATAGGAGGTAGGTGAATGGCACCTGCTATATTGGGCATCACCGGATCATCATCCTTATGATCTATATGACCATCCACTAAACCTTCTCCTTCAATTGTGTGTTGACTCATATCAAGATCAACCAATATGGCACCAATCACAAGAGAAAAGTCAAAACAACCAAGATACAACAAATCTATTCAAAATAACAAACAACTAAAGGCTATCAAACTATATTCCCCAACAACGGCGCCTTTTTTGATAACGTCCAAATTCACTAATCTTAACGAGAGAGTATAAACGGGCGTTGGCAAAAAAAATATACCCAATGAGTGTCGGGGTCAAATACCATAGGGAATACTAGTTGATCATGCAAGAGTTATCTATCAAATTGAAGTAACTTGCATCAATGTCTCAACAACAATTAAATAAAAACTCTGGAAATCACAACTTGTCGATTGAACTACAATATCAGCTCACGAAAACAAGGATAAAGAGTAGAAAATACCAAAGGAGAGACTACTAGAGATGTGATATTATTGGGGCATCATTGGATTGGGATTATTAATAGCTCCTAGCATTACTCTTAATATAATTAGTTGTAGATGAGATGGCACCTTATGTTTTCAACCAATTAGGTGCCTTATACATTAGGTTTTCTCAAACCCTGAAGTCCTTTTTATAACAACCACCTTAACTTGGGTAAGAATCAACTATTTCTAGCTTTGATTCTCAATGGATGTGTGAAAATAGGTTTTGGCTATCTCTAGCTCAACCCCACATGATCAACACCCAATTACCCACTAATATTTCATCCCTCATACTCTAAATTCCTTTTTCAAGCAAAATTAGAGTAAGTAAATATAACTCACATTTGCAACTATGAGTATTTAGATTAAAACTCAGATGAAACACTAGAATTATACTAATTGAGTAAATATAAGATCAATTAAATAATACCCAATCCAAATCAACCCCATTCATTCACACACCAATAGTAGGAAATTTAGCTACTAATATAAGTAGAAGAAGACATTGCATCAAGGAATTAATTCAATATCCATTCAACAAAATGTGCAAGAAAATTCAAGCTCAACGTTTTGATCTTCAATGGAATTTTTTTACCTTCTCAAAGAATATGATGAAGCTTGCTCTCTCTACAATTCAATTGTCCCACTTCTCTCTACTGTCTATTAAATATTCACTGCAATGCAAAATGATATGGAATAGAAGGTTTAGTTCTCTTTTAAAAATGTACAAAGGAAGAGTATAAAATGCTCTTCTTTCTTTGAATTAGATGTATTTACCCTTTTCCTAACGAACCTCACTTGCGATTCACTGGCGGTTCGCCGGTGCTGATTCGCGGTCCGCTTCTATCACATCTGGGTTCCAGTAGATTTTGGATCAATTTGGCATTGGCACCAGCAAATCTGCGGTCCACCAGTAGCCATTCTTCTTCAGCTAGTAGGTATCTGCGTGTGACTGGTGTTTCATTGGTGTCCTCCGGTGGAGTATCGGTCCTTATCTAAATTTTCATGCTTTTTGCTCCATTTGATGCTTTTTCTGCTCAAGTAAAATACCTGCAAAGTTCAAGGAGAAAGAGCAAAAAATCCACCTAAAATACTTGAAAACCAAACAAAACCTCATATCTAAGAGCCTAATGAGTTGGTAATATACCAACTCATCAAAGACCTTTGAAACAGGTAAATTTTTTATTTTTTGGAGAATTTTTAATTTTTTTTAAGGAGAAGAAAAGGCTTTTCTTGACGATGGATGGTTGATGACCACCATAAGGTAAAATTAGTCACATTTTTTTCATTCTTTCGAATGGAGTCAAAAGCCACCACTTATATACTCTTGATATGTCACGACCCCAACATAGGCCCGAATCGAGACACGGAACAAGGAGCCCCGAGAGACCCCAAGTCGACCCATGGCATGAACATACATCTAACTCAGTCAATTAAACAAAAGGATTGACATGATAATCTCAGCGAAAGTCTGAAATAAGCATAACATTAGAAATACACTAATTTGAAGTCGAATACATTCTATTGTCTGAAAAGCCTCTAAGTTTGATGAGTTGATGGGACAAGACCCCAACTATCTCTCTAATACTGAAACTGAAAGTACATCAATATCTGAAAGCAAATAGTCCTCAGAAGATAAGGACTCACCACTAAGCTGGGAGCTAACTCTGGAAATGGCTACTGACATGGCTGAGTCTGAGTGTCGGGGCCTGTATCATGAAACAATATAGCATAGAGTATGCGGCCAGTACGTGGAATGTACCAAGTATGCAAGGTAAGTAAAACCGCTTAAATAAGTAAAATCATTTAAAACATGCATAATGTAAAACATAAACAAAATAGGAATCTGAGAGTAGGGTTGGCATGCCATCTTTCTAAAAACATGATCCTAATATAATATAACATCATAACTGAATCGATTGACCCAAAGATGAAATCTGCTAGTCATAAATAAAATGGACATTGGGTCAACCTACTTTAGAACATATATAGATATATAAAACATGAGTGATAAACATGCACAATTAAAATCTTGAGGAACAATGGGAGACTCATCTTTTAACTGACATACCACGATAGAGTTTACGTGGTTCCAACTATCACACTCAAGTGTGTAGAGCCATCCCAAGCCTTGTCAGGGCTAAGGACGATACCATGAAAATGATATCAAGTTCGTGGCCCAATCAGGGCAGGGGATAGCTCACATAGGAGGTCCCAATATAATCTGATAATACCTATGTTAGCGCGTAGTTCTAAGGCATAGGGTTGACTGACCCATAGCCTACTCGGTGCTTGACACTACTCCCAAAAATATGCATATACTCACCATTGTTTTTCAATGAAGTTGACCATCATTTATTGATGAAGCTGAATAATCATGAATACATAAATCTGAATCATAATGATGAGCCTTAGCTCAAACCATACCACAAGCTGAACATAAGTGGGAGTCTTCACTCCAAAACCAAGTGGTTAGCTAAATTCATAAAATCATAATCATACTTGAACATATGGGCATTGCCCAATACTTTAACATGCTTGAAAATACATAATTCACTTGGAAACATGATCATAAACATAGGTATCTTGAAAATATTCTTTTCATCATAAATATCTCACAATACTAGAACCTTCATCATAAGTATAAACTTTCATGAACTTCTCATAATTGGGCATTTTAATTTATAACATCGTAAAAGATGCCCATAAATCATAATTCAATAGTAGAAACATATTTAAATTATACCTATGTAGAGAATTAGGAATTTCATGCATTGGGTTAAAACCCTATAGAATCAACATAGGAATTTTCACGATTTTAAAGAGAGATTGGGCATTGTCGTGAATGGATTCACCCATCCATAACTCTACATACTCGAAAGGGTTTAATTCTACCACTTCTCTTATTTCCCAAGGAAGATTTGAAGAAGAACCTTGAAGGATTTTCCTTGATCACCTCTCTTGACTCTTAATCTTGCATTCATGAATAGGAATGACTTAGAATAGATTTTACCCTCCTAAAACCCACTATACATAGCTTAAAACGACGTAGTTTAGGCCTTAGGATCTAGGAATTATGGAACAGCCCTTACTAAATTCATAGGAAACAACTGACTGCCAATCCCCATGAGGGACTGGACAACTGGTTACTCAAGGCCATGACTCGTGGCGTCAATAGTCGAGTGCATTACCTAAGAGTTCATCTGGGGGGTTACAGGTGACCACGAGTCCTGGTCACCACTCGTTACATGCACTGCCTGATGTTCGGGTGTTTGCTATATGGGTTATACAAAACCGACACGCAAGTGCACGTGGTCAAACAAGTAGTAAGTGGCTTAAGTTAGCCAAGTATCGATCCAAGGAGACTCTGGATAAGTAAAAATTGCTCAAGTATACTATATTCTATATTACTTCTATATATGCTGACAACAAAGTAACCAAAAGTTAAATAATTTGTTTATAAATTATATACTAAAACTATTAACAAATATCTACTTTGAATTGAAACTATGGATATGAGCATGCCAAGGTTAAGAACATGTAATGAACTTGATTATAATCATAAATTGGTTAATCTTTCTCTTCCAGTTGCTAGCCAAGAACATTAGCCAAGAGATTAAAACTCTCGTATTTAATCTCACTTAAGAATCATAAACCATCCGTCTACATTATTGTGATCAAATGCAATTCATGACCTAGCAATACAATTCCGGTTCCTAAATTGACTAATACGGCTTTCAAGTATATTTCTATCAGGAAAGCACATCAAAACCCAATTTTCCCAAATCAAGTTAAGAACAATACCCTATTAATTCACAACTTTCCAATTTCATGCTCTCTCGAGTGAAATCGGACTTTTTAGATGTACATTAATGTCGGCCACACACCAATGCAGTAGAAACAAGAATTAATAGAACAACATGGAAGAAGAAGATGAAAAACCATATAATTCAATAATCAAAATTCATCACAAATGTTCATAACCTCAGCAAGGAAGGGAATTAGCCACTCATTTGTGGATTAATCATCCTAAAACAAGTGTTAATCATACAAACAATTGATTGAAAGAAGAAAGAAAGAGACAAAAACCCTGAACTTTTTCATCCCTCAACTGCCTGTAACCCACGCCCTTGCTCCACCAAGTCTGAATTAATTAAAAATAAGCCTAAGTGTTCTATTTATACTAGTGGGAATTTTTCCCGTAATAACAAGCAACGTGTCACGGAGTGCATCGCGGAGCACTGCCTCCGTGACACGGTGTGGACGCGGACCCTCTCTGGAAATTTGGGGTCCGGGAATAAAGCTTCAACGTGGCACGACATGCAACGCGGAGGCTTGCCTCCGTGCCACGGAGCTGTCGCGAGCTCCACTGGAATTTGACTAATATTTCACCCTCCAGGTAGAGTGCCTCCGCGATGGTAGCGTGGCACGTCTTCATCGCGGAGCCCCTTTAATTGGTGTAGTCCAATGCCTTTTTCGTGCTCGAATCCAAGTCCAACTCCGATATTATTCCAACATGCATTTTAGCTCCTCGAAATCACATTTCACCTACAAAACAATGCTAATCATGTTGGTTAGTATAAATTCACATTTTATTACCAATTACATGAAAATGTATACACATTGCTAGATAAACAAGGCAAAAATGATATGTTTGAGTATCACTTGGGCATATAAATCTGCCCAAGATCACCTGAAATGTCACTTTTCTCCATCATGCTACTCACAACCCAACCCACGAATCGTTGTGACTGACCATGACCTCGTGGCTATCTTCCGTAGGGTACACTGCCTAGTCCCCTTCACCTACACAAAAACCTTGCCCACGGTTGACTCAACAAGTGGTGGGGCCTGACCATGACTCCTGGTCATGTCCGTGGGGAACTTAAATCCCACAATTCCAACTCACACCCCAAACCTTACCACGAGTCACCTAGAGACTCATGGTCTACCCCACGGTCACAAAACGACTCTTTCTGTGATCTGGTGCCAGATTTCTAGTTTTCTCTGTTTCAACTCTCGAATCTGATCTTTGGGCTCCTAAGGTATTATAATATCTCCCCCTTGGTAACTTTCATCCTCGAATGTTGGGAAACATACCGAAAAGCAGAGAAATGGAATCATCATATTCAAATATTGATCATTAAAGCTAAAATCTAATGGAATGACTACCTTTGAACTGAACTATGTGGTTGAACTGAATTCACAAACCATACATTCATACTTTTACATAAAAGAAACTTGGGCACATGAACTAAACATGAAAACTAAATAGAGAATAATTGTGGGTATCTAACAATCATGTTTGCTTCGACTTCCCACTTAACTCCTTCAACATGCTGATTCTTCCATAAAACTTTAACTGAAGCTACTTCCTTGTTCCTTAGCCTTCGAACCTGACGATCTAGTATTTCCACCAGAACCTCTTCATAACTAAGGCTATCTTTCACACCGACACTGCCCACCAAGACAACTAGAGCTGGATCACCCAAACACTTTTTTAAGAGTGATACCTGGAATATAGGATGTGCAGAAGCTAATTTTGAGGGCAACTCCAATTCATATGTGTCACGACCCAAACATAGACCCGGATCATAACACGGGACAAGGAGCCCCGAGAGACTCCAAGTCGACCCATGGCATGAACATACATCTAACTCAATATTAATAAAGCAGAATACGTAACATAATGACATAGAGGAAGAATAACCATAACACAACATGGTAAGTGGAACGTACTACATACATAACAGCTGAATACTACATATAGTTTGAAAGCCTCTAACAGATCTGATGGGTTGATGGGACAACATCCCCAACTAACCCGACAAGTCTAGAAAACTGAACATGAAAAGACAACTGATATCAAACTAGTCCTCAGAGAATGAGGACTCACCAAAGAGCTGAATGCTAAACTCTGAGATGAACTACTGACGGTGCTGGGTCTGAAGATCGAGGCCTGCATCATAAAAGGATACAACATAGAGTATGCGGTCAGTATGTGGAATGTACCGAGTATTCAAGGTAAGTAAAAAAATAGACATTTAAAATGATACACAAAAGCTTATAAGACATCATAAGAGTGGGACAACATGCCCATAACATAAATATCATAAGATAACATAAGACTCAAGATTTTCAAATCACTCATAATCCATTCATTACAATAGTCATAAGAGAAATTTATAAATCATCACTTGAGAGAAAATAACATAAACATAATAATTCATAAGAAATGCGGAACAATGGGAGATTCTTATAACCGACATACCCCATATGAGCACACATGGAGCCCAACCTGTAAATCCCTAGTTGAGAGGGTTTTTGTACCTTGCCAAGGGTAGAACCATCAAGGGAGGTCCATCATTTCCTGCGGTGGCACGTAGTTTTGAGATTCCGGGCAAAACCTGGGCCCTAAACCTACTCAGTGTTAAATACTACTACTAAACATATATAGTGCTCATCGTATAATATACATGATATTCATGGGCTAGCTAAATCATGATAATCATAAGAATGCTTGTATATACGTGAACTAGCCATGAGAGTAAGGCCCGTGAGTCGACCAAAATCATAACTGGTAAATCATGAGGTTCATGCATACTTGTAAATAATGTATATCCTTATTAAATCATAAATTCATGATGGGAATTTGGATAAGTCCATATCATAACTCTTAGATCATGATGGGTTCATAAACATCAACAATAGAGGTAAATATCATAACTCCATCCATCATAAAATAGGCATAATTAGGCATAATTTAATAGAAATTGAAATCAGTAAATTTATTATTGAATTAGTTGATAAAAGTTACACCCCATAAAAGTTAACGAATAGTAGGCGTACGCATGGACTGGAGATAAATAAAGGGAGCACGACACGTGTAGAGAAACTTTGAAAGTTGGGTCGAGTGGGGCCAGGCCGCGTCGGGCCAGCGCGATGGGCCAGCCGGCAGAACACCAGCCAGCGCGGTGCGCCAGGCCACTGGCCCCTTGAGAGGTGCAAGGAGCCGAGCATTGTAGCGCCTTGAGAGGCGCGGGGTGCCCCCCTGCCCACCGGCCTCACCTATATAAACCCTTTCGCCTTCATTTCATTTCATTTCTCATATGTTAGCCATGGCCAGAGAAGGTAACCCACGAAGAAATCAAATAATTTTTGCCTGTTTACGCTATGAAACACCGTCCAAATTAAAATGGTATCGAAGTTTAAGGCTACAGGGAGCGTTACTACAGAGTTATTTTCATGAAATTCGCCCGGCGAATCGTAACTCCGCCGAGCTAAAGTTGTTGGAATTGCTCCAAACTAGTTTCTATATGATCACATGCCTCAGCTATGTATTTCTCCCTTCTAGATTTTCGAAAAAATACGCATTTTTGACCGCGTTCCATCAAGTTGAAATATAGTTTATATTTATATATAAAGTTATCTTTTTTGCTGAATTTAGTACTTATACTAGTTTCATTTTCCCAGTAGTAAGATTTCAATTGAGAAAAGCTATTGAAAACGAATTTGATACTTGCTAGTTAAGCATAAATCATCAATCCACGTATGTTAAGGCGAATCCCTTCGGCAAATTATTTTCTTCAGTATTATGACTCTGTTTAAATCCTAGTAGGAAAAATCAGAAGTATATTAATTATGATCAGTTGTTCTTATTAGCTGACACCAATATTCTACATTTATCTTGGGATTTGACTCGTCCTGTATAGCCCTCCATTACCAACCCCAGGGTTTCTAGCTGTGTCGACACCCTTCAGGGGTGAGATGACGTTGCTCCATGGAGCGGTATTCCGTCCGCGAGGGATGAAAATGGGGTCCCAGGTTCTCATGCGGTCCATTCCATGGTTGGACTATTATATGTCGTATCGATACCACACCCTCGTCGAGCCTGGTGCCCTAGGTGCAGATATCAGGAGTCAACTAGACTCAGAAACAGCTACAGTCAGGGGCCGAGCGGGCTCAGTTGTTGACCCAGGGGACTAGTAGGATGGCTACAGTTATTAGATGACTCAACATGACCGTATTAGGGGTACATAGATTGAAGTGTACCCACCAGGGCTTATGGGGGCACCGAGTGTGTTATTTTGTTCTGGTTGTACCTTCCAGCTTATGAGGGCCAGGTAAGGTTTTTATTTCCATTATTTATTGATAGGCTTGGTGGCAGCAAGGTAACTATCAAGGTTATATTTCCATCTCTTTCACTCAGTTACTTTCAACTTTATTTTTTACGTTTTCTTCATTCAGTTTCAGTTATTTCCTTACATATTCAGTACATATTGTACTGATGCCCGTCCTTGGGCCGCTGCATTACTTGCCTGCAGGTGCGGATAGACGAGGAGCTGGTCCCTCTTAGCCTTCAGCCAGGATTATTAGAAAGGTCAGCTCCTTTCCTCCGGAGCTTGTAGATAGAAGGTTTACTTCTTTTGATTGTTCAGTTTTGGGTAGGTCGGGGCCCTATCCCGACCATCATATTACTCCTAAAGGCTTGTAGATTGTTTATATTTCCCTGTGGTTAGCTATTGGTGGTCATGTAGGGCCCATATGTGTTTTAGTTTACATCTTGGCCGTGTGGGGCCTTGTTTAGTTGTTAGTTAGCAGCCTTATTGGCCATATTTTAGCTTAGCACTGGATTTACTTTACATCCATAACTAGATATCATGGTAGTCTTGTCGGCACGCATAGGATTCCCTATTATTGCATGTTTCTGGTTAAGTGTTTTTCTTTACAGGTGGCTGTAAGGCCTTGTCAGGCGGAGGTTGTATTTACAGTCGAGATATAGGCCGTTGTTTCCTCGAGTTGGGGAGTAAGCATGCACCAGGAGTGCACAGGCCTAGTTAAGTCATTTTAGATCCTAGTAGGGTACCAGGTGCCAGTCATGCCTCCAAAGGTGGGGTGTGACAAACTTGGTATCAGAGTAGGTCGTATCCCACGGAGTCTTCAAGCCGTGCTAAGTAGAGTTTTTTCTATGGATGTGTTGTGCACCACATGCTATAGGCAGGAGGCTGTGAGGCATGATAGGAAAGTTACCCCTTTTTTCACTTCTAATCGTGCTATAGCACGGTATGGTATGGGTTGAGTTCCTAAGCTTAACACCTTCTTTTGTTTACAAAAAAATGTCAAACCTACGATATACCATGACTGGCAAGGAGTTGGACACTATAGTAGGAGAGGGAACTAACAGGGTGCCTCAGTTAGAGTCAACCCTATTTGAGGGAGACAGGGAGACTTCATCTCGGTCTCCCCAGTCTCCTCCGCTACGCCAGGAGCCGTCCAGATTGGCGGATGTGTCGGCACCGCCTCCAGCAATTTCTATTCCAACACCGTCTGACTAGTAGGTTAGGAGTGTTGTTATGCTAGCTCATATGATAGCTACACAGTGTCAGCCAGTGGCACCCGCAGTCGCGGAATCTTTACGAGGATTGGGTAGTTTGAGGGTCCAAGAGTTTCTCGCATTGAGTCCCATGCAATTTATAAGGAAGGACCAGGTTGAGGACTATCAGGACTTTCTGGGTCAATTGCAGCGGATTTTTAAGGTGATGCATGCACACACCTACAGAGTCAGTTGAGTAAGCAATATTTCGGCTACGGGATATTGCGGTGTTATGGTACGAGAGTTAGGAAAGGTCCCGAGATAGAGATGTGCCTCCTCTGACCTGACCTAGTTTTTCAGAGGCCTTCCTGGATCATTATTTGCCGCGGGAAATCTGCTAAGCCTGGGCAGATCAGTTTTTGCACCTGCGACAGGGCTCGATGAGTGTTCAAGAGTATGCTATGAGATTTGATTCCTTGGACGGATATGCACCAGCCTTTGTAGATACTATGCCAGCCAGGGTACACTGGTTCATCATAGGGCTGAATCCAAAATATGTGGAGACCTGAATTACTACTACTCTGTGAGAGGACATGGATATTGCCCACGTTCAGGCATTTGCCTAGAATATCGAGGGAATCAGGCAGCGTCTGTAGGAGATAGAAAGGGTAAGCCAGGAGCAGTGTTGTAGGACTAGACTAAGTGATGTGAAGGCAGAATTTTAGGGTGGACCCAATTCACGATTATCAGATAGACCACCTAGACCCCCATCTCCACAGGAGCACTAGGGTAGTAGGTCTGGTCCAGGGGGGCCGTCAGGACCCGGCAAGAGCTCATGACTAGCAAATTTGCAGCAGTAGAGGGGGTCAGAGCAGAGCAAATTTACTGTACCACTTTGCACTATCTATAGACGACGTCACTCTAGGGCATGCTGGTATGGTTCCACAGTATATGTGTCGGTAAGAGGGTCATCGGATGAGGGATTGTCCAGCTAGGGGTCAGAGTAATCGGGACCGACAAGACAGATCTTCAGTAGGGTCACATGCCACAACATCTCCAGTAGGGCGTAGGCCCTCAGCTCCATCCAGCAGAGGCCAAGGCAGACCAGGGGCATCTAGCTAAGGCACTGGTCCAGATCGCACTTATGCCTTACCGGGACGATAGGAGTCAGAGTCGTCGCCGGATGTGCTGACAGGTATGTTGGACATTTGCTCTCATTCTGTTTATGTATTAATAGATCCAGGATCCACCTTGTCTTATGTTACCCAATTAGTGGCTCAGAAGTTCGGTGTTACGCCAGAACTGCTTCAGCAACCATTTTCAGTGTCTACTCTCGTCGGTGACTCTATCATAGCCAATAGGGTCTACCGAGGATGCACAATAGAGGTTGTTGGTCATCAGACTTTAGCAGATTTGATAGAATTAGAAATGATTATTTCGATTCAATTATGGGTATGGATTGGCTAGCGTTATGCTATGCCAATGTTGAATGTTGGACCAAAACTGTACGATTCCATTTCCAGGGGAGGTAGTATGGGAATGGAAAGGTAATACGACTATGTTGAAAGGTAGGTTTATTTCCTATCTTCAGGTGGGGAAGTTGATAGCAAAGGGGTGTATCTATCACATTGCTAGGGTTCAGGATGTTCAAGAAGAATCTCCAACTCTTCAGTCCATCCCAGTAGTTAATGAATTCCCAGATGTCTTCCTAGATGAACTTCCTGTATTCCTTCGGAGCGAGAAATTAATTTCGCTATCGATCTACTGCCAGGTACTCAGCCAATTTCCATTCCACCGTACCGAATGACTCCTGCGGAGCTCAGAGAATTGAAAGAACAGTTGAAAGATCTATTAGATAAGGGATTCATCAGGCTAAGTACTTCACAGTGCGATGTGCCAGTCTTATTTGTCAGAAAGAAGGATGGCTCCCTCCGCATGTGTATAGATTACCGGCAGTAAAATAAAGTCACTATAAAAAATAACTATCCGCTTCCCAGAATAGATGACTTGTTTGATCAATTATAAGGGGCGAAGTATTTCTAAAAGATTGATTTAAGTTCTGGGTACCATCAGGTTCGGGTTCGCGAGAGGATATTCCAAAAACTGCTTTCAGGACCAAGTATGGCCACTTTGAATTTTTAGTCATGTCCTTTGGGTTGACGAATGCTCCAACAGTGTTCATGGATTTGATGAAAAACATCTTTATACCGTATCTGGACTTTTTTGTGATAGTATTTATCGATGATATCCTGGTGTATTCTCGTTCAAAGGTAGATCACCGAGATCATCTATGGGAAGTGCTCTAAATTCTCAAGGATCGCTTATTGTATGTGAAGTTTTCTAAATGTGAATTTTGGCTAAATTCAGTGGTCTTTTTGGGCCACATTTTGTCAGATGCTGGTATATAGGTAGATTCGCAGAAGATTAAAGCAGTAAAAACATGGCCTAGACCTACCACTCTGACTAAGGTACGTAGTTTCTTGAGGTTAGCCGGGTATTATAGAAGGTTCGGGGAAGGATTTTCTACCTTAGCAGCGCCTTTGACCAAGCTAACTTAGAAAGTAGCTAAATTTCACTGGACTGAATCACGTGAACAGAGCTTCCAGGAGTTGGAAAACAGGTTGACCTCAGCACTAGTATTAGACTTGCCAGAAGGATCAGAGGGTTATGCAGTGTACTGCGATGCTTCAGGCGTCGGGTTAGGATGCGTTCTGATGCAACATGGTAAAGTAATTGCTTACGCTTTCAGATAGCTGAGGAAGCATGAAAAGAACTACTCCACCCATGATCTGGAGTTGGCCGCAGTAATTCATGCCTTGAAAATATGGAGGCACTATCTGTATGGTGTCCACGTAGATATTTTTATTGATCATAAGAGCCTCTAGTATATTTTCACATAGAAAGAGTTGAATCTACGGCAGTGTCACTGGTTAGAGTTGTTGAAGGACTACGATGTGAACATTTTATATCACCCAGGATACTACAGTGTCATTGTTGGTTGTAGAGGTAAAAGGACGGCAGTATGAAGACCCTAACCTGGTCCAGCTCAGAAATAAGGCTCGGCGAGGGGAAGTAGCAGATTTAAAGGTAACTGAAGATGGAGTTTTGAGGTATAGGGGTCACCTTTGTGTGCCGGATGCGGCAGGGCTTCGCCAGCAGCTCACGGGCGAGGTACATTATTCCCGTTACTCTCTTCACCCAAGTTCAACAAAGATGTATCGTGATATAAAAGAGATTACTGGTGGCCAGAAATTAAAAAGGAGGTAACATAATTTGTAGCATAATGTCCTAATTGCCAACAGGTGAAGGCAGAACATCAAAGACCCGATGGGTTAACACAAGAGATAGCAGTGCCTACATGGAAATGGGAAGTCATCAATATGGACTTTGTAACTGGGCTACCCCGTCACCGACGCAGATTTGATTCGATCTGGGTGATTGTTGACAGGTTGACTAAATCAACTCATTTTTTGCCAGTAAGGGCTACTCTCTCAGTTGAAGACTATGCTGAACTATATATCATAGAGATATTCTGATTGCATGGTGTTCCGTAATCAATTATTTATGATAGGGGAGCACAAGTTACAGCTAAATTTTAGTAGACCTTTCAGAGGGGTTTGGGGCCGCAGGTTAATCTAAGTAAGGCCTTCCATCCTCAAACAGACAGGCGGAAGAACGTACAATTGCATGTGTGCTAGATTTTGGGGGCAGCTGGGATGAACACTTACCGCTTATTTTGAATTTTCTTACAATAACAGTTACCATTCAGCAATTCAAATGGAACCTTATGAGGCCTTATATGGGAGGAAATGTAGATCTCCAGTTGGTTGGTTCGATGTAGGAGAATTGGGATTAATTGGACTAGATATTATCCATCAGTTAGATAAAAAGGTGAAGCTTATCAGTGAATTCCTGCCGACAGCTCAAAGCCTCCAGAAATCCTATGCTGATGTGCGGCGAAGGAACCTAGAGTTGTCCATAGGTGACTAGGTATTTCTAAAGGTTTCGCTGATGAAGGGCATGACGAGATTTGGTAAAAAGGTCAAGCTCAGCCAGAGGTTTATTAGACCTTATCGAATCCTCCGGAGAGTAGGCTAGGTAGTGTACGAGCTAGATTTGTCTTCAGAATTAGAATCTGTTCATCCGATCTTTCATGTGTCAATGTTATGGAAGTGCATAACGGATCCGCCCTGAGCTGTGCCAGTTAAGGACGTCCAGACTACCGAGGAGTTATCTTATGAAGTAGTCCCAGTGGCCAAATTAGATCGGCAGGTTCATAGATTGAGGAAGGATGTTGCCTCTGTTAAAGTACTGTGGAGAAACAAGAATTGAGAAGAAATGACTTGGGAGGTTGAGGACTACATGAAATCCAGATACTCTCATTTATTCCAGGCGTAGTCTAAATTATGCAGTTAAGGTAAACAAATGTTGATTTAATTGTTGATTATTGATTTATGTTGCACGTGTTGTTCAGTTGATTACAAATTCTGTGATGAAAGGGTTGCTGTGATGGCATATAAAATATCTGTACTAGAATTTTCTATGTTTTAGGATTTTTGGATAGTCCATATTACAGGGGAGACTCTGCCAATTTTTTTCCAGAATAATAGTCCTAAAAAGAGATAAACCCCTCTAAACCAAGTGGGCATTCGAGGACGAATATTCCTAAGGGGGGAGGATGTTACACCCCATAAAAGCTAACAAATAGTAGGCGTACCCATGGATTAGAGGTAAATAAAGGGATCACGACGCGTGTAGAGAAACTTCGAAAGTCGGGTCGAGTGAGGCCAGGCCGCGCTGGGCCAGCGCGACGTGCCAACCGGCAGAACGCCAGCCAACGCAGTGTGCTAGGACACTGGCTCCTTGAGAGGAGCGTGGCGCCCCTCTGCCCACCGGCCTCACCTATATAAGCTCTTTCTCTTCATTTCATTTCATTTCTCATATGTTAGCCATGGACAGAGAAGGTAACCCACGAAGAAATCAAATAATTTTCGCCCGTTTATGCTACGAAATGTCGTCCAAATTCAAATTAACTTCGGGTATCGAAGATTAAGGCTGTAGGGAGCGTCACTACAGAGTTATTTTCACAAAATTCACCCAACAAATCGTAACCCCGCCGAGCTAAAGTTGTTGAAATTTCTCCAAACTAGTTTTGATACGATCACAGGCTTCAAGTAAGTATTTCTCCCTTCTAGACTTTCGAGAAATTATGCGTTTTCGACCGTTTTCCATTAAGTTGAAATATAGTTAATATTTATATATAATGTTATCGTTTTTTCCTATTTTAGTACTGAAACTAGATTCATTTTCCCAGTAGTACGATTTCAATTGAGAAAAGCTATTGAATACGAATCTAATACGCGCCAGTTAAGCATAAATCATCAATTCAGGTATGTTAAGACGAATCCCTTCGGCAACTTAGTTTCTTTTGTATTATGACTCCGGTTTAAATCCCAGTAGGAAAATTATAAGTATATTAATCATGATCAGTTGTTCTTATTAGCTGAGACCAATATTCTGCATTTATCTTGGGATTTGACTCGCCCTGTATATCCCTCCATGACTAAACCCACTATTACTAGCTGTGTCGACGCCTGTCAGGGGCGAGATGACATTGCTCCATGGAGCGGTATGCCGTCCACGAGGAAGAAGATGGGGTCCCAGGTCCTCATGCGGTCCATTCCATGGCTGGACTATTATATGTCATATCGGCACCACACCCCCATCGAGCCTGGTGCCCGGGGTGCAAATATCATGAGTCCACTAGACTCAGAAACAGCTACAGTCAGGGGCTGAGCGGGCTCAATTGCAGACCCAGGGGACTGGTAGGACAGCTATAGTTATTAGATGACTTAGTATGACCATATTAGGGGTACATAGAATGAAGTGTACCCACCAGGGCTTATGGGGTCCCCGAGTGGGTTATTCTATGCTGGTTGTACCTTCCGGCTTATAGGGGCCAGGTAAGTTCTTTGTTGCATTATTTATTGATAGAATAGGCGGAAGGAAGGTAAGTGTCTAGGTTATATTTCCATCTCTTTCACTCAATTACTTTCAGCTTTATTTTGTACGTTTTCTTCATTCAGTTTCAGTTATTGCCTTACATATTCGGTACATATTGTACTGACGCCCGTCCTTGGGGTGCTGCATAACTTGCCTGTAGGTGTGGATAGACGAGGAGCTGGTCCCTCTTAGCCTTCATCCTGGATTGTTAGAAAGGTCGTCTCCTTTCCTCTAGAGTTTGTAGATAGAAGGTTTACTTCTTTTGATTGTACAGTTTTGGGTAAGTCGAGGACCTGTCCTGACCATCATATTACTCTTAGAGGCTTGCAGATTGTTTCTATTTCCCTGTATTTAACTATTGGTGGCCGTGTGGGGCCCATATGTGGTTTAGTTTACGTGTTTGCAGCCTTGTTTAGCTGTCAGTTAGTGGCCTTGTCGGCCATAGTTTATCTTAGCACTGGATTTACATTAGAGTCAAAACTAGACATCATGGTGGTCTTGTCACCCGTTGTTTCCTTGATTTGGGGAGTAAGCCTGCACTAGGAGTGCATAGGCCTAGTTAAGTCAGTTCAAATCCTAGTAGGGCACCAGGTGCCAGTCATGCCTCCCAAGGTGGGGCGTGACAAAAAAACTGATCATGATTCATAAAGTATGACATAAAACATTAGAAGCAATAACCAATGGATAGATCTTTAGAATTTCATAAGACTTAGGATAAAACTCCATAAGATTTTTAAACAAAACTTTATTAATTAAGAGAGATTGGGCATGGGTGTGAATGAAAACACCCACTCGTAACCCTACATACCTGATTATAGCTGATTCTTACACTTTCCTGATTGTCCAAGAAGAATTTGAGAAGAATTGGAAGGGCTACGACTTGATCTCCTCTCTAACTCTCTCTAACATGCATGCATGGTATTGAATAGGTTAGAATGACTCAACCTATCTAAATACACTCTGAAAATAACTTAAAGCGACGTACTATAGGACTTAGAGAATAGGAATGACTAAAATACCTTTAAAAACTTCATAGAAAATAACTGCTCGTCAGTCCCCACGAGGGACCTAAAGAGTTGTTGCCACCTTGCACGAGTCGTTACTTTGGTCGTTGGGTACACTGCCAATTTCGCCTGGAACTTGTAACGGGCCATCCCACGACTCATTTCCAGTGACACAACTCGTGGTCACCTTTCTTCTCTTCCACTGCCTCAACCCCAAATCATTATCTTCCTGATGACCACGACCACCGAACAAATTGTGGTGACTGACCACGATTAGTGGAACCTATCTGTTAGGAGAACTGCCTCACATTTTTCCCCTTTTTAAATTCCTTAGCC
Source organism: Datura wrightii (assembly GCA_035772735.1). Classification (NCBI taxonomy): domain Eukaryota; kingdom Viridiplantae; phylum Streptophyta; class Magnoliopsida; order Solanales; family Solanaceae; genus Datura; species Datura wrightii. The sequence goes on along the minus strand of JASDFA010000027.1, from coordinate 100,944,740 downwards.
ACAGGTGACCTGATGCGTCGTGGGCCTGACCATGACTTGTGGTCATGCCCGTGACGACTCCCTTCAACAATTCCTCTAACTCAAGCCAGCCCTTACCATGAGTCACCTCACGACTCGTGGTCCTCCCCACGGGTCATAGAATGACTTGTTCTGTGACATGGTGCAAAATTTTTAATTTTCTCCATTTCAACTCCCGAGTATGATCTTTGGGCTTCCTGGGTATAATAATATCTCTCCCTTGGGAACATTCAATGTTGAAAATCATACAGAAAAGCATATAAATGCAATCATCATTTTCAAATGCTGATCATTTAAGCTGAAAACTAACGGAATGACTATCTCCGATTTAAACTATATAGCGTAACTGATTTCACGAATCATACATATATCCATATACACAAAAGAAACTTGGGCACATGAAATGAATATGAAAACTAAATAGAGTTTGAGAGAAAAACTGATACCTCAAGCTGGAACTGAGCTGGTAGAGAATAAATGTGGGTATTTAGCCATCATATCCGCTTCGGCTTCCCACATAGCTCCTTCAACCTGTTGATTCCTCCATAAAACCTTGACTGAAGCTACTTCCTTGTTCCTCAGCCTTAGAACCTGACGATCCAGTATTTCTACAGGAACCTCCTCATAACTAAGGCTGTCTTTCACACCAATACTGTCCACCGGAACAATTAAAGATGGGTCATCTAAACACTTCTTTAAGAGAGATACATGGAATACAGGACGCACGGAAGCTAACTCTGAAGGAAACTCTAATTCATATGCCACCTTGCCAACCCATTTCACAATTCGGTAGGGACCAACATAACAAGGGCTGAGTTTTCCTTTCTTCACAAACCGCATCACTTGCTTTATGGGAGATACCTTCAAAAACACCCAATCATCCACTTTGAACTCAAGCTCCCACCTTGTCTCATTGGCATAGGCCTTTTGATGACTTTGAGCTGTTTTCAACCTGTCCCGTATGAGTTAAACCTTCTCCATAGCCTCATGGACCGAATTTGGTCCTATTATCACAACTTTACCCACTTCAAACCAACCAATGGGCGATTTACATCTCCGCCCATAGAGATCCTCAAACGAAGCCATCTGAATACTGGAATGGTAGTTGTTATTGTATGTGAACTCGATAAAAGGCAAATGATCATCCCAACTACCTTTGAAGTCAATCACGCATGCTCTCAGCATGTCCTCGAGAGTCTGAATTTTCCGCTCTGCTTGACCATCTGTTTGAGAGTGAAATGCTGTGCTGAGCTTAACCTGATTACCATGTCCTTTTTGAAACGACCTCCAAAATTGAGAGGTAAATTGAGTACCTCTGTCTGAAATGATGGACAAAGGCACCCAATGCAATCGAACTAGCTCTTGGATATATAATTTGGCATAATCCTCCACCGAATTTATGGTTTTGACCGGTAGACAATGAGCGGCCTTGGTCAACCTGTCTACAACAACCCAGATGGATTCTTATTGTCAACGAGTGCGAGGTAGCCCTGTGATGAAGTCCATATTGATTTCTTCCCACTCCCGGTCTCTTATGCTCAAACTTCACTTGCCTTGGACAATTAGCTACAAATTCCGCTATGTCCTTCTTCATGCCATTCCACTAATAGACTTCCTGTAAGTCACGGTACATCTTGGTGGCACCTGGATGGATAGAATACCTTTATCTATGAGCCTCGTGCAACATCTGACTCCTCAAATCATCAAAATCAAGAACACATAAGCAACCCTAGTACCAAAGTACATCATCTCCCCCTTTGGAGAAGACCTCTACCTTCTGATTTTCAACCGCTTCCTTCAACTTTACCAAAATTAGGTCCTCATCTTGTCTAGATATTATATCAGTCACCAAAGACGATTCTGATCTATTCTGAACAACAACACCGCCAACGGTCGATTCAACCAACCAAACTCCTAACCTTGCGAGTCGGCGCACATCCTTCACCATCTCCTTCTTTCCCTCATCCACATGGGACACTTTCTCTATAGAGAGTCTACTAAGTGCATATGCTACTACATTGGCCTTACCCGAATGGTAAAGCACACTCATATCATAGTCCTTGAGAAGCTCCAACCACCTCCTTTGCTGAAGATTAAGATCCTTCTGGGTAAACAGATATTGTAAACTCTTATGGTCCATAAACACGTCCACATGGACCCCATAGAAATAATGTCTCCATATCTTCAAGGAGAATACCATCACGGCCAACTCAAGATCATAGGTCGGGTATTTTTTCTCATGAACCTTTAGCTGTCTACAGGAATATGCTATAACTTTTCCGTGCTGCATCAATACACACCGAAGTCCGATTCTTGAAGCATCATTATAAACCACGAACCCATTTGTACCCTCAGGTAGGGTTAACACCAGTGCTGAAGTAAGTCGATTCTTCAACTCTTGGAAACTCTTCTTACAAGCCTCCGACCATTGGAATTTCACCTTTTTCTGGATCAATTTGGCCAAAGGTACTGCAATCGATGAGAAACCTTCCACGAATTAGTAGCCAGCTAAACCCAAGAAGTTTCGAATATCCAAAGGATCCACTGGTCTAGGCCAATTCTTCACTGCTTCTATTTCTTGAGAGTCCGCCTTTATACCCTCACTTGATACCACATGGCCCAAAAATGCCACTGAGTTCAACCAAAACTCGCACATGCTGAATTTGGCATATAATTGGCGATCCTTGAGAGTCTACAACACTACTCTCAAATGAGCGGCATGCTCCTCCTTGATCCGAGGGTATATCAGGATGTCATCAATAAACACAATCACGAACATGTCTAGGTATGGCTTGAACACCCTGTTCATCAAGTCCATAAAAGCTGCAGGAGCATTTGTTAGTCCAAAAGACATAACTACAAACTAATAATGACCATACCGCGTCCTGAAGGCCGTCTGCGGGATGTCACTCAACTCTGAGCTGATGGTACCCGGATCTGAGATCTATCTTCGAGAAACACTTGGCACCCTGAAGCTGGTCATAAATAATTAATCCTAGGTAGAGGATACCTATTCTTGACAGTGACTTTTTTCAATTGCTGATAATCAATGCACATCTGAAGGGAACCATCTTTCTTTCGGACAAATAAAACTGGTGCACCCCATGGAGATTTGCTTGGTCTGATGAAACCCTTATCTAACAGGTCCTTCAATTGTTATTTAAACTCCTTTAGCTCAGCTGGAGCCGTTTTTAAGGGAGGAGTAGATATAGTCTGCATGTTGGGAAGAAGGACAATACCAAAATTAATTTCCCTCTCGGGAGGAACACCCGGTAAATCATTAAGGAATACTTCTAGGTACTCACTCATGCACTACCCGAACTGATTGGATAGTCGGGGACTCGGACTCAACATCCTTAATCCTAACTAGATGATAGACACAACCCTTGGAAATCTTCTTCCTGGCCTTAAGATAGGAAATGAAATAACTTAAAGGCACGGCCAAACTACCCTTCCACTCCAAGACTGACTCACCCGGAAAGCGGAACTCTACCGCACGGGTTCTACAATTAACAAAAGCATAACATGCATACAACCAATCCATACCGAGAATAATATCAAATTCAGTCATGGATAAATCTACAAGGTCTGTGGAGGTGACTTTATGCAATACTGTGATCGGGCAACTTCTACACACCCGCCTAGCTACAACTAAATCACCACTGGGAGTAGAGACTGAGAATTATTCTGACAGAATTTCAGGACTGACTCCAAAGCTACCAGCAACATAAGGTGTTACAAAAGACAAGGTAACCTGTGTATCTAATAGAGCATAAGCATCAAGGTGAAACACGCATAACATACCAGTTACCACATATGGTGAAGTCTCCTGCTCCTGACGGGTCGCAAGGGCACAGAACCTGTTCTAGCACTGACCGACAAGTGAACTAGTCAAAGTGCCCTATTGGGAGGGACGTTTTGCTGGAGCGGTCTAAACTAACGGCTGGCACATAGGATCCGCCTCCCCTTGATCTAGCCGAAGGGCAATCCTTGAGTCTGTGTTTGGGTTCGCCATACCCTAAACAAGCATCTGAGCCAACTAGACACTTCCTTGGGTGATTCTTACCGCACCTTGCACAGGCTGGGAAGGTGCACTCTATCTGTATGCTACCCTGACCCCTCGAATCTAAAGCCCTGCTCCTCCGATCCCCTCATGATCCAAATGGTACTGGAGCAAAAGACTTGTGATGAGACTGTTGGCGCTGCCCATCCCCCGATCTAGGCTGAGAAATCCCATAATTGTCTATCCTGGCCCTCTTGGCCTCTCTCTGCCTCTGATACACTCTCTCCATCTGCTGAGCATGCAACACTATGCGAGGAAAATCTATCTTTTGATGCAGCACGATGATCCTACAATCCTTATCCAAGTAGTCCACCACTCCATGCGCAAATCGGCTCACCCGAGCCCTTTGGTCTGCCACTAACTCTAGTGCATACTTGGATAAGTGAGTGAACTCTAGAGTGTACTCTTGAACTGACATGTCACCCTGCTTCAGATTTAAAAACTCGGCCACCTTTAGTTCCCTCATCTCACGAGGGAAGAACTGATCCAAAAAGGCTGCATGAAACTCTTCCCAACTGATAGGGCTTGCTCCTACTGCCCTACTATCTTTGTGCTGCTTAAAGCAAATATGCACAACCCCTTTCAGCTGATAAGAGACCAAATCAATGCACTCCCCATTTTTCAGCCCCATGACCTGGGGGATCTTTAGAATCTCATCGATGAATTCATGCGGGTCCTCATCTAATTTTGACCCGAGAAACTCTGGCGGGTTCATTCTCAAGAAATCCCTGACTCGAGCCACTGCTGCATTGCCATTTTTCAGAACATGCGCAACTGCCTGCTGATTGACTTGAGCGATCAAGGCCTGCGCGAGCATCTAAATAGCTGCCCAAAACTAAGCATGGGCAACCAACTCCGATGCATGGTGCTCCTGGACTGGTGGGGCCTGTTGGTGCCCATTTCCATAGCCATCCTCATGGTCGTCTTCATTCCCATTGCTTCTACAATTTACTCTTCTGGGGTGATGATTCTGCAATCGCGAATAGCACAAAATAGAAGGATAAGGAGAAATTTCATTACACGACATAGATCATGAAATAAGGGAACATTTCCTAAATGTCTCATAGCCTCTTCGTCATAAGTGTGGCGTGCTTCACACTCATGAAAATTACTCTACTTAACGCGGCTATAAGACACCCTAGGACACTTCAATCCTATGGCTCTGATACCAAGTTTTTCATGACCAAAATGTAGACCCGGATCGTAACACAAGACAAGGAGCCCCAAGAGACTCCAAGTCAACCCATGGCATGAACATACATCTAACGCAATATCAATAAAGTGGAATATGTAAGATAACAATATAGGGGAAGCATAAGCATAACATAACATGGTAAGTGGAACGTACTACATACATAACAACTGAATACAACATATAGTCTGAAAGCTTCTAACAGATCTCATGGGTTGATGGGACGATTCCCCAACTAACCCGACAAGTCTAGAAAAGTGAACATGAAAAGACAACTGATATCAAACTAGTCCTTGGAGAATGAGGACTCACCAAAGAGCTGAATGCTAAACTCCGAGATGAACTACTGACGGTGCTGGGTTTGAAGATCGCGTCCTGTATCATGAAATGATATAGAATAGAGTATGTGATGAATACATGGAATGTACCGAGTATGCAAGGTAATTGAAAAAATGGACATTTAAAATGATACATGAAAGCTCTTAAGATATCATAAGAGTGGGACAACACGCTCATAACATAATTATCATAAGATAACATAAGACTCAAGGTTTTCAAATTATTCATAATCCATTCATTACCATAGTCATAAGAGAACTTTATAATTCATCACTTGAGCCAAAATGACATAAACATAATAATGCATAAGACATGAGGAACAATGGGAGATCTTATAATCAACATACCCCATATGAACACACATAGAGCCCGACTTGTAAATCCCTAATCGGGAGGGTGTTTGTACCTTGCCAAAGGTAGAACCAAGAAGGGAGTGCTATCACACCTGAAAGGCCCATCTGGGAAAAGGGAACAGTCTCAAGGGAGGTCCCATTATGTACTATGGTGGCACGTAGTTTTGAGGTTCGAGGCAAAACCTGGGTCCCAAACCTACTTGGTGTTAAATTCTACCCCCAAAACATATATAGTGCCCATCGTACAATATACATGAGATTCATGGGATAGTTAAATCATGATAATCATAAGCATGCTTGTAAATACGTGAACTAGCCATGAGAGTAAGGCCCATGAGTCGACCAAAATCATAATTAGTAAATCATGAGGTTCATGCATACTTGTAAATCATATATATGCTTATTAAATCATAAATTCACGATAGGCATTTGGATAATTCCACATCATAACTCTTAAATCATGATGGGTTTATGAACATCGACAATAGAGGTAAACACCATAACTCGATATATCATAGAGTAGGCATAATTAGGCATAATTTAATAGAAATTGAAATCAATAAATTTATAATTGAATTAGTTGAAAAATCTGATCATGATTCGTAAAATATGACATAAATATGAGAAACAATAACCCATGGATAGATCTTTAGAATTTCGTAAGACTTAGGATAAAACCCCATAAGATTTTCAAATAAAACTTCATTAATTAAGAGAGATTGGGCATGGGTGTGAATGGAAACACCCACTATTGACCCTACATACCTAATTATAGCTGATTCTTACACTTTCATGATTTCCCAAGAAGAATTTGAGAAGAATTGGAAGGGCTAAGGCTTGATCTCCTCTCTAACTATCTCTAACTTGCATGCATGGGTTTTTAATAGGTTAGAATGACTCAACCTATCTCAATACACTCTGAAAATAACTTAAAATGACATAGTATCGGACCTTAGAGCATAGGAATGACAAAAATATCCTTAAAAACTTTGCAGAAAATAACTTCTTGTCTGCCCCACGAGGGACCTAACGAGTCGTTGCCACCTTGAACGAGTCATCACTTTAGTCATTGGGTACACTGCCAAATTTCGCCTGGAACTTGTAATGGGCCATCCCACGAGTCGTTACCGGTGACCACGACTCATGGTCACTATTCGTTGCTTCCACTGCCTCAACCCTAAATTAGTATCTTCCTGATTACCACGAGCCACCCAACGAATCATGGTGACTAACCATGATTCGTTCAACCTATCCGTTAGGAGCACTGCCACACATTTTTCCCCTTTTTAAATTCCTTGGCCACAACTGATCTGACAAGTCATGGGGCCTGACCACGACTCCAGGTCAGGCTCGTGATGACTCCCTTCAACAGATCCGTTCTGAACAATAACACCGCCATCGGTTGAGTCAACCAATCGAACTCCAAATATGGAAAGTTGATGCACGTCTTTCACCAGCTCCTTCTTTCCCTCATCCACATGGGAACACTTTCAATCAAGAGTCTACTAAGTGCGTCTGCTACCACATTAGCCTTCCTCGGATGATAAAGAACACTCATGTCATAATCCTTAAGTAGCTCCAACGACCTCCTTTGCCGAAGGTCGAGATCCTTCTGGGTAAACACATATTATAGACTTTTGGATCCATAAATACATCCACGTGGACCCCGTAAAAATAGTGTCTCCCTATCTTCATGGCGAATACCACCACAGCCCATTCAAGATCATGAGTCGGGTAATTCTTCTTATAGACTTTCAGCTATCTGGAAGCATATGCTATAACCTTTCCACGCTGCATCAATGCACACACAAGTCTGGTCCTTGAAGCATTATAATACAGAACGAACCCATATGTACCCTCGGGTAGAGTTAACATCGGTATTGAAGTAAGTCGAGTCCTTAACTCCTGGAAGCTTCTCTCGCAAGCCTCCGACCATTGAAATTTCACTTTCTTTTGGGTCAATTTGGTCAATGGTGCTGCAATGGATGAAAAACCCTCAACAATCCTTCGATAGTAGCCAGCTAAGCCGAAAAAGCTCTGGATATCTGAAGGATTCACCGGTCTAGGACATTTGTTCACTGCTTCTATTTTATGAGAGTCCACTTGTATTCCCTTAATTGATACCATATGGCCTAGAAACGCCACTGAGTTCAACCAAAACTCGCACTTGTTGAATTTGGAATATAATTGGCGATCCTTGAGAGTGTGCAGTACCACTCTCAAATGAGCGGGCATGCTCCTCCTCACTCCGAGAGTATATCAGGATATCATCAATAAACACAATCATGAACATATGCAGGTGTGGCTTGAACACCCTGTTCATCAAGTCCATGAAAGTTGAAGGAGTATTCGTTAGTCCAAAATACATAACTAAAAACTCATAATGACCATACCGCTTCCTGAAGGCTATCTTCGGGGTGTCACTCTCCTGAACTTCGAGATGATGGTACCTGGATATGAGATCTATCTTCAAAAAACACTTGGCACCCTGAAGCTGGTCGAACAAATCATCGATTCTGGGTAGAGGATACCTGTTCTTGACGGTGACCTTGTTCAATTACCGGTAATCAATACACATCCAAAGAGAACCATCTTTCTTCCAGACAAAGAGAACTGGTGCACCCTATGGGGACTTGCTTGGTCGAATGATTGCCTTATCTAATAGGTCCTTCAATTATTCCTTCAACTCTTTTAGCTCGGCTGGAGCCATTCTGTAGAGAGGAATAGATATAGGCTGTGTTTCAGGAAGAAGGTCAATGCCAAAATCAATCTCCCGCTCAGGTGAGATTCCCGGTAGATCATCTGGGAAGACTTCTGGATACTTACATACTACTAGGACTGACTGGATAGTCGGGGTCTCAGACTCAACATCCTTAACCCTAACTAGATGGTATACACAACCCTTAGAAATCATCTTTGTAGCCTTAATGTAGGAAATGAAATGACCTACAGGCATAGCTAAACTACCCCTCCACTCTAAGACTGGCTCACCCAAAAATCTGAACTCTACTACTTGGGTTCTACAATAAACTGAGGCATAACATGCAAATAGCTAATCCATGCCGAGGATAACATCAAAATCGATCATGGATAACTCTACTAGATCTGTTGAGGTGACTTTCGAAGGACTGTGACTGGGCAACCTCTATACACCCGTCTAGCTACGCCGGATTCACCTAGTGAGTAGAGATTGAGAAGGGTTTCGACAAGACTTTGACACTGACTCCCAAATTACTAGTCACGTAAGGTGTCAGAAAAGACTAGGTAGCCCCTGGATCTAACAAAGAATATACATCAAGATGGAAAACTGGTAACATACCAGTAACTATGTCTGGGGAGACCTCCTGCTCCTAGCGGGATGCTAATGCATAGAATCTATTCTGGTGCTGACCGCCACCTGTGCTAGTAGATGCCCCCTACTGTGCTGAGCATGCGGGTGGGGCTGCTGAACTGGAAGCTGGGCCTCGACCCCTATCATGGCCCTGTTTCGCTGCTGGGCAATCTCTAAGAACATGTCCAGGCTTCCCACATCTGAAACTAGCACCTGTACCTGCCAAGCACTAGCCCGTGTGTCCCTAACCACACCTGCCTCAAGTTGGGATGATAGAATATGCGGGCCTGCTGCTCTGGCCCCTCAAGCCTGATGCTCGCCCTATCTGGTCATGCCTAGGTATGTATGGCACACTCAACGCTAAAGATATTGGGGCTGAAGATCTCTAGATGGTCTGCTGTCGGTGCCTACCACCTGAGAAGCAATGACTCGTTAGGTCCCTCATGCGGACTGACGAGCAGTTATTTTCCGCAAAGTTTTTAAGGATATTTTCATCATTCCTATGCTTTAAGGTCCTATACTACATTTTTTAAAGTTATTTCTAGAGTACATTAAGATAGGTTGAGTCATTCTAACCTATTCAAAACCCATGAATGCAAGTTAGAGAGAGTTAGAGAGGAGATCAAGCCTTAGCCCTTCCAATTCTTGTAAAATTCTTCTTGGGAAATCAGGAAAGTGTAAGAATCAGCTATAATCAGGTATGTAGGGTTACGAGTGGGTGTTTTCGTTCATCCCCATGCCCAATCTCTCTTAATTCATGAAGTTTTGTTGAAAAATCTTATGCGATTTTATCCTAAGTCTTATGAAATTCTAAAGATCTATCTATGGATTATTGCTTCTCATCTTTTACATCATATTTTTTGAATCATGATCAGATTTTTCAACTAATTCAATTATAAATTTATTGATTTCAATTTCTATTAAATTATGCCTATTCTATGATTGATCGAGTTATGATCTTTACCTCTATTGTTGATGTTCATAAACCCATCATGATTTAAGAGTTATGATATGGAATTATCCAAATTCCCATCATGAATTTATGATTTAATAAGCATATACATAATTTACAATTATGCATGAACCTCTTGATTTACTAATTATGATTTTGGTCGACTCACGGGTCTTACTCTCATGGTTAGTTCATGTATTTACAAGAATGCTTATGATTATCATGATTTAAATAGCCCATGAATCTCATGTATATTATACGCTAAGCACTATATATGTTTTGGGATAGTACTTAACACCGAGTAGGTTCGGGGCTCATGTTTTGCCCCAAATCTCATAACTACGTGCCACCATAGGACATGATGGGACCTCCCTTGAGACTGTTCCCTTTGCCCAAATGGGCCTTTCATGTGTGATATCACACCCTTCATGGTTATACTCTTGGCAAGGTATGAACACACTCCCAACTAGGGATTTACAGGTCGGGCTCTACGTGTGCTAATATGGGGTATGTCGGTTATAAGAATCTTCCATTGTTCCGCATGTCTTATGCATTATTATGTTTATGTTATTTTTGCTCAAGTGATGATTTATAAAGTTATCTTATGACTATGTTAATGAATGGATTACAAATGATTTGAAAACCTTGAGTCTTATGTTATCTTATGATATTTATGTTATGAGCATGTTGTCCCACTCTTATTATTTCTTATGAGCTTTTATGTATCATTTTAAATGTCCATTTTTTTACTTACCTCCCATACTCGGTACATTCCACGTACTAACCGCATATTCTATGCTGTATCATTTCATGATACAGGCCCCGATCTTAACACTCAGCACCGTCAATAATTCATCTCAAAGTTTGGCATTCAACTCTTTGGTGAGTCCTTATTCTCCGAGGACTACCTTGATATTAGTTTTCTTTTTATGTTCAGTTTTCTATACTTGTTGGGTTAGTTGGGGATGTTGTCCCGTCAACCCATTGGATCTGTTAGAGTCTTTCAAACTTATGTAGTATTCAACTGTTATGTATGTAGTACGTTTCACTTACCATGTTATGTTATGCTTATGCTTCCGCTATGTCATTGTGTTACGTATTCTGCTTTATTGATATTGATTTAAATGTATGTTCATACCATGGGTCAACATGGAGTCTCTTAGGGCTCCTTGTCCCATGTTACAATCCGGATCTATGTTCGGGTCATGACAGTTTGCATGCTATCTTTTTGAAAACATGATCTCAACATAACATAACATCATAACTGAATCGATTGACCCAAAGTTGAAATCTGATAGTCATAAATAAGACTGAACTTTGGGTCTGATCTTCTTTTGAACATATATAGATTTATACAACATGAGTGATAAACATGCATAATTGAAATCATGAGGAGCAATGGGAGACTCGTCTTTTAACCGACATACCATGATAGAGCTTATGTGGTCCCACCTATCACACTCAAGTGGGTAGAGCCGTCCAAAGCCTTACCAATGTTAAGGATGATACCATGATATCAATATCAAGTTCGTGGCCTAATCAAGGTAGGGGATAGCTCACATAGGAGGTACCAAATAATCTAATCATACCTACATTGGCGCGTAATTCTGAGGCATTGGGTTGACTGACCCATAGCCTACCCGGTGCTAGACACTACTCCCAAAAAGATGCATATGCTCTCCATCGTGTTTCAATGAAGCTGAACATCATCTATTGACGATTCTGAATAATCATGAATACATAAATTTGAATCATACATGAGGAGATTTGGATCAAACCATACCACAAGCTAAACATAAGCGGAAGTCTTCTCTCCAAAACCATATGGTAAGCTAAATTCGTAAAATCATAATCATAATTGAACATATGGGCATTGCCCAATACTTTAACATGCTTCGAAATACATAATTCACTTGAAAACATGACCAAAAACATGAGTAACTTGAAAACATGCTTTTCATCATAAATATCTCATCATACTAGAACCTTCATCATAAATCTCAACATTCATGAACTTCTCATAATTGGGCATTTTAATTTATAAAGCTTGAAACATGATTTTCACTGAAAAAATCGTAAAACTTTCCCATAAATCATAATTCAATAGTAGAAAATATTTAAATCATACCCATGTAGAAAATTAGGAATTTCATGCATTGGGTTAAAACCCCATAGAATCAACATAGGAATTTTCACGATTTTAAAGAGAGATTGGGCATGGGTGTGAACGGATTCACCCATCCATGACCTGGTGCTAGATTTATAGTTTTCTCCATTTCAACTCCGGGGTCTGATCTTTGTACTGCCGGGGTATTACATGATATTTAACTTAGAAGCTATGATAGAAGTAATGAATGCATAAGAAGTAATAATCCATGAGAGACACATAGGTTCTTCAACTTGACTCAAGGAAAAAAATCCATAGGGCTTAATAATGAAATATTCAGTCAACGTGATTGTGTGATTATGTAGCCATAGGAAGTTGAATAAGATCATGATACCATGAGAGGTGATCTTTATTTGTTGTGTTTTATGCATAATATAACATCTAGAACTTGCCTAAGTGTGTATAGAATAACTAGTACCTAAAGCGGTGAGATGTGATTAAGGCATTTCATTGGAAAACCTATTTTGGAAAATGTTGTTGTGGTACCTTCCTTAACGCTATCCATAGTTAACACCTTTGAACCATTAGCTGTAATTTTATTCTTAGCCACTAAAGAAGCCTATCCCTTTTTGTTGTGTGACCCCCAGAATTTTTTCATCCAAAGGTAGTCTGTAGTACTTTGAGTTTTAAGAATGAAGGTCTACTGAGGTTGAAAAAGTTAAGAGAAAGGAAAGAAAATATGTGAGGATGATAAGAAGAGAAAATAGAATAGGGGTGCCCACACAAAGATGTTGTCTACTTACTTCTATAACATAAATGACAAGAATTTAATGGATGATTATTCTTATGCACTTATAAATAGAAACTAGCAGTCAAGTAGTATGAAAAAGGAGCATGAGAAAAGAGAAGGGAATTAGTGAAAGAAAAGGTGAGCAGTGACACAAAGTGATGGAAAGGAAAGATAAAAAATGTCGTAAAGTGCTTAGGACTGGTACCCACTACTAAAGAAAATCATTCCTACCCGTCCCTTAGCCAACACTACAACTAGGAAAAGTCCTTATGATATTACTCTTGTTGAATCAACTAGGTAGTCTATATGTACATGAGGGGAAAGCTTAGGGTATGTTGCATATGTATGAAACATTATTTCTGAGGGTGAGTATGTCTTCTTTATTATGTTCCAATATTTGATTGATAACATGAGGGAAGGAAAATTACTAAATATGTGAGGGCATAACATTGTCAAAGTCGATGTACTATGTGTTGCATTTTTTATATTTAATCATGTTGTCCCTATTTGAAAGGATGAGTCAGCTATAGAGGCTACGTAGTCTTCAATGTGAATACTTTTGTGTGCCAGGCTCAGAAGTTCAGAAAATCTGGCTAACACCTTGATGCATCGGCTGGTTCGGTGCGCCAGAGGGAAACCTTCAAAAGAATTTCAAGACTAAATTCTGGTGCATTGGATGGTATGGCATGCCAGGTGCTATCCAAGATGAATTTTCAAGTTTAAAAGCTGCACTTCTCAAGGGATTAAAAGTAATTGGATGCCTTGTTTATAAATATAACATCTAGGGCATTTCGTTAGATATCATTCAACGTATTGATCACTTTGTACGCAGTTCTTGGAGGAAGAGACAAGTTGATTCTCTAGGTTTCTTCTTTAACTTATGTTTTTTTATTCAAATGATGAATTCTTTAGTTTTCCTCTTGAAATGAGTGGCTAGACTCTTGTTCTAGGGTTTTTTCTATAGCAGATTCTTGAAGTTTGAAAGTTTATTTATGCTAGTTCTTAATTTTTTGTTAAAGGTTGTTTATACTTAGTTATTTTCATTGCTTATACATTAGACTTATCACTTTGCGAACACTATTTGTTGGCTTTTAATTGAACTCATGAGAGGGAACCAATAAGGTTAAAAGTGAGTGTAGAATAGGTTTCAATGACTCTTGTCCAATGGGTTCAAGATAGATTTCATTTTTTAGGATAGGAATATATCCTTCAACCCTGTTTAGTTGAATACAGGTAGCCACAACCATCATCTCATATTTCTCTTGTGACCATAGGGATATAGTCATTAGGGTTCATCGGATAGTTCTTGGATGTACGGGAGAATGGCAAGAAATGGGATAGTAACTTGTTGCTAGCAACTGTAGGAAGAATTAGTCTAGCATATTCATATCTTAAAACTCAACCTGAGTGAAAGTGCCAATACTCTAGGTTATCATCATCATTTCAATTACAACATTTGTGAAAAGGTGTTCAATTTATTGGTTTATTTACTTTTCAAGTTTAGTAGTATAATTTCCAAACCATTCCAAATTTTCATATGTGTTTATTAGAAAAATGAAATAAAACGTTAACCGAGAGAAATTAATCTGACAAGTCTCTGAGGAATCGATAATTGGGACACTACTGTCCTATATTACTTTACAACCACATGCGCTTGCATCTGCTAGGGTGACATCATGTTTTTAGCGTTGTTGTCGGGGACTTGAATATTGATTAACTATTTTTGGTTAGGATTTTTATTACACTATTCAAGTACTTAATTTTTGTAAGTATATTATATAAATATTTATTTTTCTACTTTATTTTTGTATTTTACCACTCTTCTTAACATGACATCTTGGTATATAAATGGGTTGAATGATGGGTATTCCTATTTTGGTGATCTGTGTCTGAATTTTGGAGGACCCCACTTGTGGAAACACTATCATACTTGTAGTGTATATGGTGGTCTGAATGGCCATTGGAGCAGTTGCCCAAATTCTTATTCCCCTCACCCAAACCCCTATTATTATACTCCTGTTGTTTTTTATGCATACAAGAATAATGAAGTGGAGGAACATTATGCTCAAATGAGCGATATGGAAAAACTGTCTTGAAGCACATGGAAGTAATGAGGGAGTAGCTTACTGAACAAGGAAAAGCTTTAAAAAAGATGAGTACAAAGCTCACAGAGATGATGGCTGAGGCTGCAACTTGTAATGATTTGCAACTCACGGTCTTAGCCAATACTCAAGAGGCGCCTCAAGAGGATAGGAGAATAGAGCTTAGACAAGATATATGCCCTTTTGGATCAAGTATCCATGACCTGCAGGCTCTTTTGAATGAAAACGATGAGGCGTTTGAGGCCCAACTACAATGTGTTGTGGATACTAGCCAATGCATAAAACAAGAAGAAGAATCCCAACCATTGGACTATTCTTTGTTGGTTGATGTTGATGTTGAGGAGGTGGATGAAAGTGAGGATGCTAAGCATAATTTAATCTTAGAGTTAGGGTATATTGGTCCTCATTCTAAACACTTTTCGACATTGTGTTTGGTGGGAAACCTAGAAATAGAGCCTTCCAACCCTATGGAGACATGTGTAGATGAGGAACAATGCCCCTATATTCTAAAATTTAATATGCCAAAGAGATATAATGACATCCCTCACTTAAGGGCCAAAAAGTACAAGATGCAACATTTATTACTTGGTCCCTGCATGTTTACACCACCGCCCTTGAGAATAATAGAAAACTGGAAAAGAAATTAGGGGTGAAATTTATAAGCTCAAAATAGAAGAAAAAATTGTGAAACTTGATTGCATCATTCTGCAACGTTAAATCAGGCAGTTGCTAGGAGGCAACCCAATAATTTAATGGTGTAGTTTTTCCTATTTTCTAGATAGTGTCACTTTTATATTTTTTTTATGTGCATGATGTATTGTGAGTTTATAGCACTTTCGATGCTTAAAACATAGAAAATAGCATGAACTTCGGTATGTTTATATGGATATGAGGCACTTTTACTTTAATTTCAGGAAAAATAAGTGTTGGAGCAAAAATATTCAAAAGAAGCCTAAAAATACAGAAAATTAGCCAAGTACAAGTCTTAGTACGATCCATACCCTGATTGTATGAGCCGTACTAAAAATTGTAGTGAAAGTCAGAAGGCTAGAATAAGAGGAAAGCAACATACGACTCTCAGTACGAGCCATAGTAGGATGCTACGAGCCATAACTGGAGTCGTGGAATTGTTCAGAGAAATTTGCACTAAGGCAGTCTCTTGGTACGGATGGACTCACGGATCGTTGCATGCACATACGACCCATACCACGAGCCGTGGTGAGATTAAAGTAATTCATCAAGACTTGGCAGAACTTCAGACACAACAAGCAGTATGAGTCATAGAAGGAAGTTACGAGGCGTACTACAATACTCGTGTAAAACTTCAGGAGATGTTAGAGTTCGCAGGGCCAAACCATAGATACATTTTATGACTCAAAGGACTATGGTACGAGTCATACCAACCTACCAACACTTATACAAATCTGCAGTAGCCAAGGACGTACGAGAAGTAGGTACGACAAGTTCAAACCTTCTACGGGTCGTAGGTCCAGACGTAATACAGTCAGCACCTGATATGGAATATTCCCTGTTGGCTTAGGAAAAAGTTTCTAATGTTTGTATAAATAGCTTTTATGTTTTATTTTAGTTATTGAACACACAAACGAAGTATTATACATGTGAAG
The DNA here is from genome assembly GCA_035772735.1 of Datura wrightii. NCBI lineage: Eukaryota > Viridiplantae > Streptophyta > Magnoliopsida > Solanales > Solanaceae > Datura > Datura wrightii. Next base: position 100,927,868 of record JASDFA010000027.1, on the reverse strand, counting down.
AATATCCTTTATAAATTTCTATCAAGTTTTAGAGAGTAATTCTTAGGATCAATCTCTTGATTTCATCCATTGTTCTTGAGATTGTTCTTTGATATTCAAATTTGGTTTTCTTCCAACTGTTTCTATAAGTATTTAATTATGTATTTGTCTATGAATGCAAATTATATGTTACAAAAATGAGAGGCTAAAACCTCCACAACTAGGGGTTGTGGAAATCTTGGTGGAAAAATGAAATAGAGTTACACAAAAGTGATTCAAAACCAATGTTAAAGCGCTTGTGTTGTATTCTCTTCATCTTTAAACATTTCTTAATGGTGTACAATGTTAGGACTTGCCTAAATTCTTTACTTACTTGAACCTAGAGAAGTAGAGATTCGGAAAACAAAATTACAATAAAGCCTTGGTCTTTATGGTTGACGTGCCCGCAAGTGTACGGGTCGTGCAAGTAATATAGTGGCTCTTTTTAAGAACCGGATTGTCGAACCCACAGGGACTGGACCCATTCCTCTAACTATCCATTTCTAGTGTGATCTTAAATACCTCAAGTGTTGGTTATAGACATTTTCGATCGAGATTAATTAAGTCTAAGTTTGGGTCAACGAAGTATTATGAAATTACTCTAGAAGCAACATAGAGTTAAAACCAATTAATCATGCGATACTACGATTTGCAATGGGTTAAGCATGGAACTATCAATTGTTATTTCACATAATTAGAATTGCATGTTTATGGTCTTTCGAGCCTCTAAACATGGCAATCTAGCCTCACTGCATCATTGTGAGCAAGGAGTTTAATTTCTAGTCGCGGGCAATCAATTATGTTGTGGTTTACGGGGAAACGATTAGGGACTTTCTTGCGTCTAACCATTTAACTCAACTTAGCCTCACAACTACTTCTTCGAGTGGTGATGTGACATCCCAAGTTGGTCTTTCATAACCCCCGTGTCTCAACCAAGCACGGTGTTAGGTATATTTCTATCCTGACACAAAAATCTCTCCCAAGATACAAACGTGCTCCTCACATTCTCATGTCCTGACCTAGGTAATGCTTTCTCAAGCTATTACTCAAGCTAACAAATATGCTTTCATGGTGATCAATCATAAAAACAACCAACAATCAAGAATGCAAGATGAAAACAACAATCAATAACTTAATTCCAAAACAATTTCATAAAATCACAATCATAATTCATGGCTTCAACCCTAGAGGAAGGGTTCTTGCCATTAATGTTCGTAAAACTACACTAACTACTACTAAACTAACATACTTACATGAATTTGGTAGATGAGAAGGGAATTCGACAAACCCTAGATGAGCTCTCCCACTTCTCCCTTCACTCCTAGGTAGTTTTCCAGAATAAAATCGTGACCCCATGATTTTAGGAGCTAAGGGTTCAATTTATACTATGCTGAAAAATTGCAAAATTTGGCCTGTGGTGGAACAGCAACGTGTCACAGAGCTGAACGCCCTACTTGACCTCCGTGACACGTTGGTAACGCGTAGCCTCACTGGAATGTGCCAAAAAATGCAATTTTTAGCCAAGTGTTGACGCGTTGGCAGCGTGCCACGGCCACTATCGCGCAGGGTGCCAGTTATTGCATGTTTTCTTGTTGGCTTTCACGTTTTGCTCTTGATTCCATTCCTCCACTTCACCAAATCATGAATTAGTTCCTCAAATGCATTATTAACCTTCAAAAACAAGGACTAATCATGTTGGTTAGTATATATTAACATTTACATAAAATCACATGAAAATGTATAAAATAACTTAGATAAACAAGACTAAATTAAGGTATAAAGCATCACTCGGGCATGCTATTTTTGCCCACGATCACCTACCCCACACTTAAAGTCTTGTTCGTCCTCGAACAACCTATTACATCTCATGCATATGGAGACTCATCCATAACTCATTTAGCAAGAATATTCAAGCTACGGCTACAATGATTACGTAAGATAACAAGCTAAAGATAGAGCATGCACGATTTGATCATTGAAATGAAGTACAACCATGTTAAGACTTCTTAACCTCAAGAATCGACTCTCAATCTTAGCAAACTCATGCAAATCAACTGATTAAGAAATCCCACATGAATTATATCGTTCATTCAACATGTGCCCCTCACGAAAAGAGAGTTGCCCAGTCACACGCAAAAACAATTTTTAAATCACAACATGTGTGGGTACATGAATAGAATTACGCTCACTCTCACAAAGAATTCACATGCATCATGTAATGACCCATAAGCTTGTCCTTAGTGTTTTATTCCACTAATTTAAGGATGTGTGAATGTAAGATCAAGTAGGACTTAATGGGTTGTAATGTAAGCTAACGGACAGGCAGGTACTATTCTGGCCAATAATAGTGACTATCTTTCCCAAGTGCTTTTAATACATTACGCCCTCATTACGAACTTCCCTTCCCTTACTTCACCTTTTTCTCCTTTCAGCTTTCTTTTTCCTCTTATGTTCCCTCTTTCTTTAGGCACTTTTAGCTTATTAGTAAGGAGCTCTATAAATAATTTTACATTAATTTATTTTCTTACTCCTTACTAATAATCAACCATTCTCACACAAGTGCACCCTTGTCCTTTTCTCACTTCTACAACTTGCTACTTTTCCTCTCTTTTCATTCTTCTCAATCCTTTACTCCTTCGGATTTTTTCCACTCAAGCGCTTAGGAGTTTTGGATCAAATTCAAGGCTAATGAAAGGAAAAGGATTAAGCTTATGTTGCAGCTGTCAAAGAATAGGCTCAAGGCTCAATGGGGTTAACTAGGATTAATTTTCTCAAGGTAGGTAAAATGAGGAATAAAAATTTGGTTCATTCAAAATGCCTAGATCATCTCCTACACTTCACAGCCTTCATTTCGTTTTATAAACACACCAGGCAAGTTCTAGACAATCCACAATAGCACAGAATACTCAAAAACCTTACACTCATGGCACATGCTCAATTCAAGACACATTCAGCAGACTCTTAACTCAGCTAATCACAAGAATTCAGACTAAGCTTCAATCATATTGAGTCACATTCAAGAGCCTAAGTGTCTTAAATAAAGTTATACACTTGCATGCTTCACATTGAACATACTTGCCTCTTACAATCACGTATAGCACATAACAAGAACATCAAGCACCAATTAGTTATGGTTTCAAAAACCCAAAACCTATCAACTAATTTTCCTCAAGACGGTCGTCATAAATCCATCATTGGAAACAATCCCTAACTATGACTAAAATGTTATATACAGACAAAGGAAAGAAAAAGAAAAATTTTATTCTTCGGTTCAAATACCCCCCGTCGGAAAAGAACCGACAAGAAAAACCAATGGGTGATGAAGTCATGCTTGACTCATAAAACAATTTTCAAAATTCTTCTCACAAGCATTATATTCACCAAAATTCGTTAAGCACAAAAAAAAATTAAATTTTCTTGAAATTTCCCTCACCCCACACTTAAATCATGCTATGTCCTCATAGCATCAAATTAACATTGAAAGGATGAGAAATACTCCCTGAGCCTCTATGCCAAGCTAAAAGCATGCTTTCCTTTCAAGTATTCAGAGGTGGGTGTTCAACCCCACACTTCTTCTCTTCCATGCTCTTTAGCTTCCACCATATCGGTACTCAGACTTCCCTTCCATCTGTGCTTAACTTTCCACCAAAAACACAAACAAAATGAAAATAACAAAAGCAACACAAAAATCAAAATTACAAATTGTACCTGAGGTACACTTGGGTTGCCTCCCAAGCAGCGCCTTATTTTACGTCGTGGCGTGACGTGGACTTTCCTTTTCAGGACATCCTCATACCTGGGTTCTCTTTCGAGAACCATCTCCTTTTCTTTTGCTGTTTAGAGGAAACAACCTCCACTCTGTTCCTCTCTTTCTCCAACTTCTTCTCAATTTGAAGTCCTCTATCAGACTCGGGCTGAACACTTGACCTTGCCTTTGGTCGTGCACCTATGGAATCCTCCACCCCACACTCATCCTCAGCCAACACACGAACCTGACAAAGGTTAGTGTAGTGTGCGGATGGGTTCATTTCTTGGTAAACCCAGAAGAGTTCTTCTTCATCTTCAACCCTCATTTTCAGGGTCCCTGCTCTCAAATCAATCACTGCTCCACCGGAGGCCAAGAATGGCCGTCCCAAGATTAAGGGTACCTGGTCTTCAACCTGAAAATCTAGAATAATAAAATCAGCAGGTATAATAAACTTACCTACTTTGAGTTATGGAGTTCGGTGGCTCAGCCTTCAGCCACTTTTTCGCCTCTCCTAACAGTGAAAATGGGAAGAGGGTCAGTCGGACATAATCTGTGGACACGCCGGTGGGGACAAATGTGTCACTAATCTCTAAAAAGCTCTGTAGGTGCTGCTGCGGGTCCTCATGTGCCATCCCAGTGAATTGACCACTAGAATGTAACAGCTGCACCATGTTCTGTTTAAGCTCAAAGTGCCCTCCAGGCTCCGGTTTACGGATGCTAGAGGTCACATTCGTCGCTAGTGGGATTGCCACTTCGCGAACTGGTCTTGCTGCCATTGCTTCTGATGACAATTGTGCTCGTCCCGCGGGTGGTTGTTGTTGTACCTTTTCTTGAAGTCTCTTTAGCTTTTGCTCTAGAGTTACTTTCCTTTGCAAATGGATTTGACGTTCAGGTTCCAGCAACGGTTCCACAAGTTCTCTATTTCTAGCCAGCTCGGAAGGACAACCTGTCACCTACAAATAAACAGACTAAGACCAAGTTTCTCAACACTTAAGGAAATTTCAAAAATCACACAAAAATAGATAAATTATCAAAATCTCGCCTAGTCCCCGGCAACGGCGCCAAAAACTTGACGTGCCCGCAAGTGTACGGGTCGTGCAAGTAATATAGTGGCTCTTTTTAAGAACCGGATTGTCGAACCCACAGGGACTGGACCCATTCCTCTAACTATCCATTTCTAGTGTGATCTTAAATACCTCAAGTGTTGGTTATAGACATTTTCGATCGAGATTAATTAAGTCTAAGTTTGGGTCAACGAAGTATTCTGAAATTACTCTAGGAGCAACATAGAGTTAAAACCAATTAATCATGCGATACTACGATTTGCAATGGGTTAAGCATGGAACTATCAATTGTTATTTCACATAATTAGAATTGCATGTTTATGGTCTTTCGAGCCTCTAAACACGGCAATCTAGCCTCACTGCATCATTGTGAGCAAGGAGTTTAATTTCTAGTCGCGGGCAATCAATTATGTTGTGGTTTACGGGGAAACGATTAGGGACTTTCGTGTGTCTAACCATTTAACTCAACTTAGCCTCACAACTACTTCTTCGAGTGGTGATGTGACATCCCAAGTTGGTCTTTCATAACCCCCGTGTCTCAACCAAGCACGGTGTTAGGTATATTTCTATCCTGACACAAATATCTCTCCCGAGATACAAATGTGCTCCTAGCATTCTCATGTCCTAACCTAGGTAATGCTTTCTCAAGCTATTTCTCAAGCTAACAAATATGCTTTCATGGTGATCAATCATAAAAACAACCAACAATCCAGAATGCAAGACGAAAACAACAATCAATAACTTAATTCCAAAACAATTTCATAAAATCATAATCATAATTCATGGCTTCAACCCTAGAGGAAGGGTTCTTGCCATTAATGTTCGTAAAACTACACTAACTACTACTAAACTAACATACTTACATGAATTTGGTAGATGAGAAGGGAATTTGACAATCCCTAGATGAGTTCTCCCACTTCTCCCTTCACTCCTAGGTAGTTTTCCAGAATAAAATCGTGACCCCATGATTTTAGGAGCTAAGGGTTCAATTTATACTATGCTGAAAAATTGCAAAATTTGGCCTGTGGTGGAACAGCAACGTGTCACGGAGCTGAACGCCCTACTTGACCTCCGTGACACGTTGGTAACGTGTACCCTCACTGGAATGTGCCAAAAAATGCAATTTTTTGCCAAGTGTTGCCGCGTTGGCTGCGTGCCACAGCCCCTATCGCGCAGGGTGCCAATTATTGCATGTTTTCTTGTTGGCTTTCACGTTTTGCTCTTGATTCCATTCCTCCACTTCACCAAATCATGAATTAGTCCTCAAATGCATTATTAACCTTCAAAAACAAGGACTAATCATGTTGGTTAGTATATATTAACATTTACATAAAATCACATGAAAATGTATAAAATAACTTAGATAAACAAGACTAAATTAAGGTATAAAGCATCACTCGGACATGCTATTTTTGCCCACGATCAATGGTCTTTGTATTAACTTGAGTTATGGTCGCAGGATAGTTAAATTAGAACATATTGATAATGTTTAGTTCAAAATCGCTCATAAAACTTGACCTAGTGATTGAGTATAGTCATCCAATAGGGACAAACTAGTTGTTTGGATGAATCCTAGTTATCAGTTCTACAAGTAGTCATTGGGAATCACCACGTGTGTATACCCAAAATAGTTATGAACACATGGAGAAAACTTACCCTAGTTGTTTGCAAATCTTGATTTAAATCACAATTATCATCTTTGCTTTAATATTATTTTCTTGAAACCCCCTGATTTAGAGATAACTCACCAATAAGTTCAATTACCGACATTAGTGTAGATCTTACCCTATTCCCTATGGGTTCGACCCCAACCTCTTTGTTAGGTTCTTTATTGACAACGTCCACTTCATACTTTGTCAGAATGTGTGAGTTCGAGCGTTATCAAAAAGTGGCGCTGTTGCCGAGGACTACGGCTAAGATTAGATTAATTGCTTTTATTTGACTATCTGTTGTTATTTCCCAATTTACATTTTCTTTGTTTTTCTTTTGTGATTCATTCAGGCCAATACCAAGGGAGCTACTTTTGCAAACACCCAGATGGAAGACAAGAGGGTGCTAGTGCCCGTGGAAGAGATGATGAATATTGACACACTAGCAACTATCTTGATGAACTGTGAAGGAGATGGGTACCGGTGTACACGGAGCTGCTGAATGCCCTAGACGGAATGGTTTTATGGATTTAATGAATAGGGTGTTCAAGCCATATTTGGACATCTTCGTGATTGTGTTCATAGATGACATTCTCATATACTCTAGGAGCGAGGAGGAGCTTGTTTGCTAAATTTAGCAAGTGTGGGTTTTGGTTGGACTCAGTAGTATTTTTGGGTGATGTGGTGTCAAGTGAGGGCGTACAAGTGGACTCAGAAGATAGAGGCTGTGAAGAATTAGCCTAGACTAGTTAGCCCTTCAGATATCAGGAGTTTCTTGGGCTAAGCCGGTTACTATAGAAGGTTTGTTGAGGGATTTTCGTCCATTGCAACACCGTTCCCAGAAGAAAGTTAAATTTTAGTGGTCGGATCCCTATGTGGAGAGTTTTCAAGAGTTAAAGACTTGGCTCACTTCATCCATAGTGTTGACCTTACCCGAGGGTACAGATGGATTTGTGGTGTATTGTGATGCCTCAAGGGTTGGACTCAATTGTGTGTTGATGCATCATGGCAAAGTTATTGTGTATGCCTCTAGAAAGCTTAAGACTCACGAGAAGAATTACCTACGCGACTTGGAATTGGCAGCAGTGGTATTTGCATTGAAGGTTTGGAGGCACTATTTGTGTAGGATCAATGTGGATGTGTTTACAGACCACAAGACTCTTCAGTACGTGTTTACTCAGAAGGATTTGAATTTGTGACAAAAGAGGTGGCTAGAGCTTCTCAAGGACTAGGACATGAGTGTCCTTTATCATCTAGGCAAGGCTAATGTAGTGGCGGAAGCTCTTAGCAGTTTATCCATGGAGAGTGTGTCTCATGTGGAGGAGGAAAGGAAAGAGTTGGGAAGGATGTGCATCGGCTTGCACAGTTTGGAGTTTGTCTTGCTGATTCAACAAATAGTGGTGTCACTGGTCAGAATGGTTCAGAATCTTCTTTGGTGACTGAAGTCAAGTCTAGACAAGATGAGGATCCGATCTTGGAAAAGTTGAAGGAAATGGTTTATAATCAAAAGGTAGAGGTTTTTTTCCAAGGAGGAGATGGTGTGCTTCGATATCAAGGACGTTTGTATGTCCCAGATGTTGATGACTTGAGAGATCAAATGTTGCATAAGGCCAGGGTTCTTGATATTATATACATCCAGATCCCACCAAGATGTATCGTGACCTATGGGAAGACTATTGGTGGAATAGCATGAAGAAGGACATTGCAGAGTTTGTGGCTAAATGTTTAAATTGTCAACAAGTGAAAGTTGAGCATCAAAGACCTGGAGGTGTGCTTCAAGACATTAGTATCCCTACGTGAAAGTGGGAAGAAATCAATATGGACTTCATTACAAGGTTGCCTCGTACTCGCTAGCAGTATGACTTTATTTGGGTGATTGTGGATAGGTTGACTAAAGTAGCTCATATTCTACCGATCAAAACTATATATTCAGCAGAGGATTATGCCAAATTATACATTCTACAATTGGTTCGTTTACATGGAGTTCCCTTGTCTATTATCTCAGATAAAGGCACTTAGTTTACCTCAGAATTTTGGAAGTCATTTCAAAAGGGACTTGGTACTCAGGTCAAGCATAGCACAACTTTTCACCCATAGACCGATGGTAAGGCTTAGTGGACCATTCAGACTTTTGAGGATATATTGAGAGCATATGTGATTAACTTTAAGGGTAGTTGGGATGATCACTTACCTCATATCAAGTTTGCATATAATAACGACTACCATTTCAGTATTTATATGGCTTTATTTAAGGCTCTTTATGGCAGAGATATAGATTGCCTATTGGTTGGTTTGAAGTAGGTAAAGCTATATTGATAGGGCCAGATTCATCTCATGAGGCTATGGAGAAAGTTCAGCTTATAAGAGAAAGGTTGAAACCAGCTTAGAGTCATCAAAAGTCTTATGTGAATGTGAGAAGAAGAGAACTTAAGTCTAAAGTTGAGGATTGGGTGTTTCTGAAGGTGTCTTCCATGAAGGGAGTGATGAGATTCGGGAAGAAAAGGAAGCTTAGTCCCCAATATGTTGGCCCGTATAAGATTGTGGGACGTGTTGGCAAGCTGGCCTATGAGTTAGAGTTGCCCTCAGAGTTGGCTTCAATACAACCAGTTTTTTGTGTTTTTCTCTTGAAGAAGTGCATTGCTGACCCGACTTTGGTTGTTCCGGTGGAGAGCGTAGGTGTGAAGGATAATCTTAGCTAAGAGGAGGTACCAGTTGAAATTCTTGATCACCAGGTTTGATAGTTGAGGAACAAAGAGATAGCTTCAGTAAAGGTTTTGTGAAGGAATCAACATGTTGAGGGAGCTACATGGGAAGCCAAGGAAGATATAATGGCTAAATATCTGTATCTTTTCCCTTCCGGGTCAGTTCCAACTTGAGGTACCGGTTTCCTCCTTGGTACTTTTTTTAGTTTCATTTCTAGTTCATGTCTTTCAATCTCATGTATATCAATGTATATATGTATGATTCATGAATTCAGTTCAGTCAAGTGTTTCTATCCAGAGTCAGTCACTCCATCACTTTTCAGCTGTAGGTGTTCAGCATTTGAGGTGATATATCCTTTCTCCAGTTATTCCGTGTGTTTACCCACATTCGAGGATGAATGTTCCCAAAGGGGAGATATTTTAATACCCCTAAAGTTCCTAAGAAATAGCCGAGAGAGTTAGAAATGAGTATTGCAAAAAAATGTAAACTTTAAACCAGAACAACTCATGGTACGAGTCGTGAAAGGAAGTGACGAGTCCTGTTCTCAATCGTCGAGGAATTCTGAAGTTGGTGCCTAGACCACGAGTCACACCATGAGTCCTGATGTCTGGGTACGACTCGTGGTTAGGAGTCGTGATGAGTTTCCTTATGGTGCCAAGGTATGATGTCACAGGTCATGGTACGACTCATAGTAAGTAACAACGAGTCATGATGAAAGTCATGGTTAGTAATTGGCAAGTGAAGGGGGGTGATGTCACGACTAATAGTACAACTCATGGTAGAACACCACGAGTCGTGATATGCAATGGTGATGAGATTCAGAAATGTTGCAAGGAGGAGCAGTGGTGACCACAAGAGGTAACCATGAGTCATTACTTCATGGTACCCCTCATGGTGAGAGTCGTGATGACTGGCAGTTCCTATTTTCCAAGTTTTTCATTAAAGGAATTTTCGTAATTTCTAAGCTCCTAAGTCCTAAACTACGTTGTTTTAAGCTCTATTAGGAGGATTTTAAGAGGGTTTAACCTATCCTAATTCATTCAACTTGCATGCATGAAAGAGTAGAAGTTTCCCTTTGAAGATTAAGCTTGAAATCCTCCAATTCTCTTGGGCTTTCAAGGAAAAGTGTGGAATCAGATTTCCCAGGTATGTAGGGCTATGAATGAGAGTTCCTTTCACTCTCATGCTCAAAATTCTCTTCACTCTCATGAATTTAAGCTCTAGATCAAGTTCATGATCTTATGGGGCTTATTCCTAATTTTATGAAATTCTCTATGATTTATCTATGGTCAATTCCCTTCATGTATCAAATCATGTTTTAAGATCTATGGGCAGATTTTATACCTATTTTGATTATTTATTCATAGTTTCAAATTTTAATCAATTAATGCCCAATTATGCAAGTTTCATCAAAAGTCAATTTTATGATTCTATTGTGATTTTGATTTTCCTAAGCCCTAAATTATGATTTATGATTTATGATATGATTTCCTTAAAGTACTCTTCATGAATTTATGAATTTCAAGTGTAGTGATTTTCTCAAGCAAGTATGTTCTTCATGATTTATGAGTTTATGATTTTGGCTGATTCACGGGCCTTAATTCATGGTTAATCATGTATTTCAAGTATGTTATGATTTATGTAGCCATGAACTTCATGTATGACTTCACGATCACTCTATGAGCCTCCATGTGCATGTTTTTGGGAGCTGTGTCTAGCATCGAGTAGGCCCGGCGTTTATGTAAACCCTGTGGTTTCAGAACTACGTGCCAATGTAGGTTTATGCTTATAGACTCTAGGTGGGTCCCTTTTAGTGATATCATGCCATGTGCGTCCTTGGCTTAGTAAGCTCGGGATGGCTCTGCCTACTTGAGCGAGATAATTAGGGCATCACGTAAGCTCTATCATGATGATGTTGGTTAAGACGAGTGCTCCTATTGTTCCACCTGATTTATGCATTTTCATGTTTATGATACTTGGGCTCAAGTTATGTTTTTACAAGGTTTCTCTTATGACTATGGTTGATACTAGTTTATAAATAGTTCTGAAAATCTGGAGCCTCATGTTTATGTTATGACTATCATTGCATGTTTTAGATTATCCTACTCTTATGAACTCTTATGTTGGTCCATTTTATTTACCTTGCATACTCAGTACATTCCAAGTACTGACCGCATACTCTATGTTGTATCGTTTCATGATACAGGCTCAGATGTTTTGGGTCGGTCTCTCCATTAGCTAGTCATCAGAGTTCAATTTAGCCAGCTATTGGATGAGTTCTCATCCTTCGAGGACCTTCAGTTAGTTGTATTGTTGCTATTTTTTTCAGTTTCAAACTCTTAGTGAGCTAGTTGGGGTGTTATCCCATCAACTCGTCAGTATGTTAGAGGCTTTTTAGATAGAGTGTTGAATTCAGTTTTGGATTCAATATTATGTATTTCCATTGATCAAATGTTTAATATTCAGACTTCAGCTATTTCAGAATTTAGTTTCTTTCTACCTTGATTATGTTGAGTTACTTATCATGTCCATTCCATGGTTGACTTGGAGCCATTTATGGTTCTAGGTTCCATGTCTTGATCTGTGCCTACGTTCGGGGTGTGATATTCAAGGAGTTCTTACCCTCACTTTCTTTGCATGCATACATCTGGGACAATGTATTGTTTTAGTTGGGGTGGGATGAGTGTATCTCTTTTGTGGTTATTATTGTTGATTTTGTTCCCTTGTCAGCCTATTGTTTTGAAATTGTTGTTTGTTGTTGAGCCTTTGTCGGGCTTGGAATGAAAGAAATGAAAAAATATTATTCTTGATTGTGAGTGCAAATTATTGGGTCTTTGTTTAAATTGCAAAATGTTTCATAACTGAAGTTTGATTTTCGCCTTTGTGAATAGTAGTTAGTGAATAAACTCCAAGAATTTTCTTTATACCACAGTTCTTTCTCGAGGAGCAATTTCTTTTTATTTTCTTTTCTCTATTGTTGAACCTGGTGACATTTCCCAATAATAGATTGTAAGACGACTTTCTTATGCAAAAATGCCATGTTTTTGAAGTCTTTTGAAATGGCTTTTGAGAGGTACCACCAAAAATTTTTGTGTGGCATGGAAAAATGAATTTGGAAGAAATGGGGCATTTGAAATGGAAAATGTAGCACTTTCTTTTCATACATTGCACATTCCTTATTTGGCTTGTTGATTCACATGTCAATTGTCTTAAATCATAATATGGTTGTGGTGATGAGTTGTGTGAACTCCTTCGAGTGTGATGCCTTGTGTGGTGAAGTTTATTGAATGATTCTCATGCATATATGGTTGTTTAGAACTTGCCCTAAGTGTGACTCAAGGAGAAATCCTAGATGTAGCTGCACCTAGAACATGATTTTCGGCTTTCTATTGCTAGTCACTTCACCCAAAATTACCTTCTTAAACATCTTTTGTTTCTAGCCAATGTTGAGCCTTTGAACCTTTTTTCTTGGAAACCACATTACAAACCCAATGAGGCTTTTTAATCCTCTTCTTTGGCACCCATCCACCCTAATTACCAGTGGTGAAAGAATGAAAAATGGGGCCTCAAGCCCACGAAATAGGGATAGATACGGGAATGAGTGGAAATGAGGCAAAAGCCTAAGTTTTGGGGTTTACAAGAAAAGGGATAAATGTAAGAGCTTCAATATAAGGTAGCACCAATTGTGATTAAAATGAATGAATTGATTGGTAGAAGAACCTTGACTCATTCAAAGAGAAAGAATAGTTAAAAGGTGTTACCTCTTGCTTAAATGAGGCTGAATGTGTAATCCAAAGGAGTTATAAGGGTGGATCCTGTTAAACAAAATAAGGAAAATGATGAACAAGGAGAGATAAGGAAGTGATTTCAATAGAGGGAGGGAATGTTGCAAGTGTTCATTAAAAGGCATTAGCGAGGTTCTAACCTATAGAACTCATTGTTTATCCTACCTTAGCCACTAGCCTTCATTAAGACCCCCAAGTCCTAATTGATTTTGAGTGTAGCAACTCTACATTAGTGGTGAATTACACGAAGGGCAAGCCTATGGGTCAAGTTGTGTGCGTGGAGAATTTCCTTGTGAGGGTAAGTGCATTTTCTTATTCTATAATCCCTTGTGTGTGCATTGTTTGATGATAAAAAGGGATTCTCTTTTCTCGTGAGTGGCATCACCCTCTTGGAGAACATGCTTGTACTGGTGTAAAGATGTAATTAGGACATGAGTGTTGTTATCTTCAAGGCAAGCTTTGAATGTGAATTTTCAATGATTTGAGATGCTATGTTTACTTGTTTTGATAAACTATGCCCTTGTTTGAAGAACGAAAACATGTGTGAATCATGCCTACTCATTGTGGTTACCTTTAGAAACTTTTGCATATTTTGTGGAGTCTCTTCTCTTTCCCTTGAGTTGGTGAGAGTTTTTGGGTTATCTTAGGCTCAGTGGTCCTTGGTGCATAGACTCATATGGTATAACATGTTGTTCCATTTGATTAGCTTTAAAGACTTGCATTACTTGAGGACAAGCAATGGTTAAAGTTTGGGGGGTTGATGAGTTGGTAATTTACCAACTCATTAGGCTCTTATAGATGAGTTTTTGTTTTGTATTCAAGTCATTTAGATGGATTTTATGCCCTTTCTCCTTGATCTTTATAGGTACTTAACTTGAGTAGAGGAAGCATGAAATTGAGCAAAAAGCATGAAATTTAAGATGAGGACCAGTGCTTCACCGGAGGACATCGACGAAATGTTGGCTAACTGCGGATGCTCACTGTGCTGAAGAGGATCGTCCACCGGCAAACCATAGATTAGCACTGGCTAACCGTCGTGCGAACGCTGGACCGCTCCAGAACTCACTGGCCACTAGATGCGACAGATCGGCGAACCACAGATCAGCAGGGTGCAAATTCCAGTGACTCATAAGTGATGGCCGTCAGGAAAGGGCAAAAGCATCCAACTCAGAAAAAGAAGAGAATTTTGTACCTTGCTTTTGTACCTTTCTAGAAAGAAGGAGAACTAAAAGTTCCATTCCACTAAATAGAAAGTAGTGAGTGGTAGAGAGAAGTTTTTGAATTAAATTGTAGAGAGAGAAGTCTTCATCTTCTTCTTTAAGAAGTAGAAAAAAACTCCATTGGTGACCAGAATCTTGTGCTTGAATTTTCTTACTAAATTTGTTGAATGGAAATTGAATTATTACTTAATGCAATGTTTCCTTCTACTTACATGAATAGCTAAATTCCTTTCTAGGGGTGTGTGAATGATTGGGCTTGATTTGTATTGGGTATTGTTTAATTGATCTTAGATTTACTCAATTGGTATAACTCTAGTATTTCCTCTGAGTTTTAATCTAAATACTCATAGTTGCAAATGTGGGTTGTATTTACTTACTCTAATTTTTCTTGAAAAAGCGATATAGAGTATGGGTGAGGAAACACTAGTGGGTAATTGGGTATTGATCATGGTGGGGTTGGGCTAGAGATAACCAAAATCCATTGTCACACACCCATTGAGAATCAAAGCTAGAAATAGTTTGATTCTTACCCAAGTTGTTGTGGTTGTTGTGAAAAGGACTTCAGGGTTTGAGAAAACTCGAGGCATAAGGCACTTAATAAATTGAAAAATGTCGGGTTCCACCTTATCTACAACTAATTAACCATTGAGTAATGCTAGGAGCTATTAGTACTTCAAATCCGATGATTCCCCATAAATATCACACCCATAGTATTCTCTCCTTTGGTATTTTGTACACTTTGTCCCTGTTTTCGTGTGCGAATTTGTAGTTCAATTGACAAGTTGTGATTCCCCTCATCTTTAGTTTATTGTTTTTGAGACATTGATGTAAGTTACTTTAATTTAATAGATAACTCTTGTGTGATCAACTACTATTCCCCATGGGTTCGACCCCGACACTCGTTGGGTATATCTATTTTGCCAACGTTTGTTTACACTCCATCCTTGCGAGGAATGAATTTGGACATTATCAGAGTTCCTGTTGATCAACATGTTACCGTGTGAGCTAAACATGGAGTTTAAGTTTACTCCCCATCGATAGGGCCCACTATACCTTGCCAATGGATAGTGATTGAAATGTGTGATCACTAACTAAAAAACCCATTCAAGCTAAAACCTATTGTGACATGTAGTTCTAGGAACCTGGGTGTGCTGGAAACCCGACCCTCTCTATGCTAAGTACTACTCCCAACTGAAGGCATGATATCTATATAAAAATATTTCACTATACTCATTAGCTTAAGACTGGTATCCTAAGACTAAGTCAGAACTAGTTATCTGGAAGTATCTTGAGAGTTAAAGGACCTAATAACTGATAGATAAAATACTGATAACTGATAACTAATATTTCGGAAGTTACTGAGCATACTTATAATCTTCAAATATTGACTTTAAATGCTAAAATTCATATTCAAGTGATAGATCATGATAATACAACATTTCTTATTGGATTTTGTATCATGAAAGTTTTATTCCAAAATCATGCAAAAGATCGGGGCTAGGAAAGCATACTATAGAAATGAAACCAAGACATGAATTTTGGATAATAATAGTCATGGAAGCTTTAAAACATTGAGAATATAGGGAAATTCAACAATTAGAAGAAAACCCTAGGTCATGATTTCAAGAAAACTTCAAAGCTAGGGTTTGGTGAAAATCTTGAGACACGAGGGAGAAAGAAAATCCTTGTTGAATCCCACATACCTGTAGAAGAAAACCCCTAAGAAGAAGCTTGAATTTCTAAAATTGTAGGAAGAACCCTAGTTCTTGCTTTGGAGAGTTCCTGAGCTTTTTCATTCTATTCTTGAGAAATGTGAGAAATGAGGGGGAAGAATTGAATAAATCCCCTTAATTCCTTGCCAATTTACTCCCAAAATGACGTAGTTTAGGAGTTAGGAGCTTAGAATTTTAAAAAGATGTTCCGGGGTAACCGTTTCAAAAATCTACCCTTCCAGCGGTATGACCCAACCTATGAGTTGTACCAACATCATATGATCCGCACTGACACTCGTGGTTAGGGACCCTGCCCTAAACCATTCTCTAAAGTTCATCCCATTAGAGCCGACCACGATCCGTACATTCACACTAGGGGTCGTACCATGGCTCGTGGTTTCCCAAAATTCCCTTAACACTTCTCTAAAACTTATCTCACGACTGGTTAGTATGATTTGTACCATGATGGTACAAATCATGACATACTTCTTTTGTCCTCCTGCTACGAGTCCTAGTACGGCTCCTACAAGGGTCCTATGATCCATACTATGACTCGTACTGAGGACCTTTTTCCCAGTTTTTCTACAACTTCAAGTTTTAAATCTAGGGCTTAGTAGTAGGGATTTTTGGGATTTTACAATATCTCCCCCTTCAGAACATTCATCCTCGAATGGAGACTTAATAAGCTGGAAAGATAGGGAAAGAGCTGCAATCCTGTATCTAAAGACTATAGGCTGAAAACTGATGGAGTGACTGACTCAAAACTGAGATTTATGACTGAACTGAGCTCTTGCAACAATGATTCATAGTAAGACATGAATAGAACTGGAGGCATGAAACTAACATAAACTTAGTAAAGTACTAAGGAAAAACTAGTGCCTTATGCTGGAGCAGAGCTGTAAGGGAATAGGTAAGGGTACTTAGCCATCATATCTACTTCGACTTTCCAAGTAGCTCCCTCTACAAGCTTGTTTCACCAAAGAACCTTAACTGAAGCGAATTCCTTATTCTTCAACCTACAAACTTATCGGTCTAGGATCTCAACTAGAACCTCCTTGTCAGAAAGACTATCCTTTATGCCAATACTATCTAGAGGCACAATTGAGGTCGAATACAGATGCATTTCTTCAGTATAGACATATGAAAGACTGGATCCATCGATGCTAACCCTGCAAGTAGGTCCAACTCGTAGGCCACATTACAAACACACCTCAAAATTCTATAAGGTTCAACATATCTAGGACTGATCATTCCTTTATTCCCAAGTCTTATCACCCCTTTCATAGGTGAAATTTTTAGCTATACACAATCATCTACAGCAAACACCAACTCTCTTCTTCTCACATGTGTATACAATTTCTAGCGACTTTAAGTTGTTTTCGGACGTTCCCTAATAAGTTGAACCTTCTGCATGGCCTCATGTACTAAGTTTGTCCCTATCAAGGTAGCATCACCAACTTCAAACCACCCTATAGGAGACCTACACCTCCTACCATATAGTGCCTCAAATAGGGCCATCTGAATGTTGGAGTGGTAGCTGTTGTTATATGCAAACTCAATGAGAGGTAGGTGATCATCCCAATTTCCCTTGAAATCGATCACACAAGCTCTCAACATGTCCTCCAAAGTTTGAATGGTCTGCTCAGCTTGGCCATCTGTCTACGGTTAGAAAGTTGTGCTGAGCTTAACCTGAGTACCAAGTCCCTTCTAAAAGGTCTTCCACAAATGTGAGGTAAACTGAGTACCCCTATCTGAAATGATGGATAGAGGGACTCCATGCAGCTTCACTAACTCCCAAATGTATAGACTAGCATAATCCTTTACTGAATTTGTGGTTTTGACTAGTAGAAAATGTGTTTCCTTAGTCACCCAGTCTATAACCACCCAAATCAAATCATATTGTCTGCTTGTACAAGGTAGCCCTATAACGAAATCCATGTTGATCTCTTTCCACTTCTAATTAGGGATGTTAATATCTTGAGTCATACCCCAGGGTCTCTGGTGTTCAACCTTGACTTATTGGCAGTTTGGGCACTTAGCCACAAATTCTGCAATGTCCTTCTTCATGCCATTCCACCAATAGATTTCCCATAGGTCACGGTACATCTTGGTGGAACCTAGGTGTGTAGAATATCATGAATTGTGATCTTCTATCAAGATCCGCTGTCTCAAGTCATCCACATCAAGAATACACAGCCTACCCCGATAATGGAGTGCACCATCTCCCCCTTTGGAGAATGCCTCTATCTCCTTCTTGAGGACTGCTTCTTAATAAGTGAAGGGGAGAGGGAAGCAAGGCATAGCGAGCTTTATAAGGCCAACCACCACATAAGCTGCTGGCGGAGAAAGCTCGAAGAGCTTCCCTTCATTCATTACTAATCCAAGGTCCCAGGTCTCCGAGTCAGCTCGCGCTTTTTCGAAGAATCCTACACCCATGGGCACACGGCCTGGAAGGCCTTCCCTTTCTCCCGGAGCTTTATGGGTATTGCCCCGTTCCACAATCAGATGTTTGGATGTGAGCTATACTCCGTGAGGAGCCAAACGGGCGTATGCCCTTGCCTTGCCATTTGACCTCTTTTCCCATGTGACTAGGAATGCTCAGTGACAACCTCTCAATGTTAGATATTCATCCTGTCTTTCTTTAACATCCATCAGAAGTGAAGACTCTGAACCATTCGAAACCACAACTCGACCTTCTACTAAATCAACCGAATGGACTCCCAATCGAGAAAGTTTGTGAACATCTTGAACCAGCTCTTTCTTATCATCCTCTACATGAGCAACACTATTCATCAACAATCTGCTAAGGGCATCAACCACCATATTGGCCTTACTCAGATGGTACAAATCACTCATTTCATAGTCTTTCAACACCTCCAACCATCTCCTCTGCATAGATTCAAGTCCTTTTGACTGAACACATACTGTAGGCTTTTGTGGTCAAAAAACACATCTACATGAACACCATAAAGGTAGTGCCTCCAAATCTTCAAGGAAAATACTACCGCTACTAGCACAAGATTGTGAGTTGGGTAGTTCTTTTCATGAATTTTGAACTGTCCGAAGGCATATGCTACAACTCTGCCATGTTGCATTAGAACATGCCTAAGGCTAATTCTAGAGGCATCACAATAGATTAAAAATCCATTTGAATCTTCTAGCAGGGTTAAGACTGGGGCTATAGTGAGCCGAATTTTCAACTCTAGAAAACTCTTCTCACATCCATGAAACTACTGATACTTCACTTTCTTTTGTGTTATTTTGGTCAAAGGAGAATAGAGGAGAATCCTTCTGCAAACCATCTATAGTAACTGGCTAGTCCCAATATACTCCTAATGTCTGATGGAGAAGTGGGCCTTGGCCAGTCCTTAACCGCTTCTATCTTTTAAGGATCTACCTGAATACCCTCACTAGAGACAAAATGACCAAGGAACACTACTACTTTCAGCATTCACACTTGATGAACTTAGTGAACAACTAGCGATCCCTAAGAGTCTGTAAAACTATCCTTAGGTGGTCTGTATGTTCCTCCTCCATTTTGGAATAGACTAGAATATCATCTATGAAAACAATAATAAACGTGTCCAGCTACTGCTTGAATACCCTATTCATCAAGTCCATAAAGTTGTAGAAGCATTCATTAGTCCAAAATACATAACTACGAATTTGTAGTGACCATACCAAGTTTTGAAGGTTTTTTTCAGAATTTCAGATTCTCTAACCCTGAGTTGATGATATCTTGATCAGAGATCTATCTTTGAAAAGTAGTGAGCACCCTAAAACTGGTCAAAAAAGTTGTCAATCTTGGGGAGAGGATGCCTGTGCTTGATTGTTACCTTATTCATTTGATGGTAGTCGATGCATATTCTAAGTGTACCGTCCTTCTTATGCATGAACATGACTGGGGCACCCCATGGGGATATACTGGGTTTGATGAAGCCTTTATCTAGAAGCTCTTTTAGTTGTTCCTGAAGTAGTACCCTGCCGGGTTGGGTAGCCTGTCGGAGCTGCTGAAATAGTAGATTTGGCACTTTCCTCATCCTATTGACGAGCAGTCCCTCAACCTATGACCCAGCTGGCCACAACCAAAGCAACACTTCTTGCCCTAATGACACTCACTCGTATGGTTCTTACCACACTTTCATACTGCGAAAGTGCGATTATTAGAGACTTGATTCTGATATTTAAAGCTCGATGCTCTACCCTTTTGATATTACGGGGTTTGAGAAGAGGAGCACTAGTTGAAGAGGGTGCTGGAGCTCTTTAGTGTTGCTGCTGGGAGCATTTACCACCACCTGATCTCTACTGGGGATACTCAAACTGGCCTGTCCTCGCCTTCTTACTCTCTTTTTCTAGTTCTTTCAATTTCTCTGCCTCTATCTACTGTGCATGGATTATAAGCCTAGAGATGTCCATGTCACTGATGAGCATGGCAATCCTGCACTCTTTAACCACCAGGTATGAGACTCCCTTCACAAACTCGCTCATGCGAGCCCTCAGTTCGCCAACCATCTCAAGAGCATATTTTGATAGTTAAGTGAACTTTAAGATATACTCCTGCAGCGTCATGTTATTCTATTTCAAATTGACGAACTCTAGAGCCTTTGCTTCCCTAAAATCTTGAGGAAAAACCTGTCCAAAAACATAATCATGAACTCGTTCCACTCTATCGAACCTACACCAACCTGTATCCCCTTTTTCCACTTTCTGTACCATTTTTGAGCCACTCCTTTCAACTAATAAGTAGCCAAATCTGCACTTTCTGTAACACCCCAAAACTTTCTTAGACCCAACTCAGACCTTGCAAGAAAAATCTAGAAGAAATGAGAAAAGTTACCTCAGAACAACTGACATAACGAGTCGTGGTCAGCTCCAACGATCCGTTGTCTCAGTCATGGTCATCCCCACTTTTGTCCTTCCAGAACCAATGGGACATGGAACGACCCGTTGTGAGAAATAACGAGTCTTCCTATCACTCATTGGTCCCCAGCTCAGAACTCCTTTTTCAAGAAACCACGGCTCAATCAATGAGTCGTCGTGTGATACAATAACTCATGGTGTGAGTCATCAGTTGGGATTCTCATAAACCTTCTTCAGTGAAAACGAGTGGAAACAACGACCCGTTGTATTACACAGTGAGTGTTTGTGTCCACCCGTAGTGATAATTCCCGAAAATCCTTAGACTTGTTCTAGTGGGGGTAATGGTTATTTTCAAGGAATTTATAGGGGTAATCGATGATTACTTCTCCCCTCTCATCCCCTCAGAAAATTAGATCATAAAAAATTCTCTCATAAAAACTTAGTGCAGGAGTTAGGGTAGTCGAATTTCTTCTCATATTCTCAAGGGATTTTCTTTGGGATTTCTCCACAAGGTATGTGGGAATTCAACAAGGGAACTGTTCTTCCCTTGTCTCCCCAAAACCCTTCTTTAATTCTTCTACCAGGTATAGTCCTGAGGTTTTGAAATATAGAAAGTTTTCAAATAGAATTCTATAAATTTCAGGTGGAACATTATCATGTTATTAGTTACTATGTTTTTCCTAAATTCTTAGAAATCATGTGGAAACTATCTTCTTGTGAAATGATATAGCCCTAGCTTTTGAATGAAGTATTTTAAGGTCTAGCATAATTGAGTAGTTAATCATGTTGCTTGACTCTACCAGTGTTGGGACTCCCATATTGTTAAAATTAGTTGAAATCTCAGTCAATTGTATGCTAGTACAGTTTTAGTTAGAATGTTAGCATATTTAGTATTATTTAGAAATGTCAGCTGATCGGTTTGATTATAGTCTTTTCTTGAGGTGTCAATAGTTCCTCCTAGTTATCAGAAATATAGTTCTGGGAACCTGGGTGCGCTGGAAGCCCGGTCCGCTCTGTGCTAAGTCCTACTCCACTGGCTAGTCCTAGACTAACTACTAAGCTGACTGTTCAAAACTGGGGTCCAAGACTAAGTCAGCAATACCCATTTAGAAGTACCCTGAGAGTCTTACCGGACCAAATTCTGTAACTGGTGTTCTAAGACTGGCCAGAGGTGCTTATCTAGAAGCGTCGTAACCGTCTAAAGAACAAACTGAAATCTGATAACTGATATCTGAGTATAATAACTAATTACTGGGAGGCACCACTGACACGTCAAGAAAAGACTGTAGTCAAACTGATCAGCTGACATTTTTGAATAATACTACATGCTAGCATTCTAATTGAAACTGGACTAGCATGAAATTGACTGAGATTTCAACTAATTTTAACAATATGGGAGTCCCAGCATGGTAGAGTCAAGCAACATGATTAACTACTCAATTATGCTAGACCCTAAAATACTGCATTCAAAACCTAGGGCTAAATCACTTCACAAGAAGCTAGTTTCCACATGATTTCTAAGAATTTAGGAAAAACATAGCAACTAATAGCATGGATAATGTTCCACTTGAAATTTATAGAATTCTATCTGAAAACTTTCTATATTTCAAAACCTCAGGGCTATAACTGGTAGAGGGCTAACATACACCGAAAATCGTAAATTCTCATTTATGCGAAAAATAGTGGTGCCAGTCAATCGAAATGATAGGGACACAAGGGAAGAACAATTATCTTGTTAAATTCCCACATACCTGGTGGAGAAATCCCAGAGAAAATCCATTGAGAATCTGAGAAGAAATTTGACTGCCCTAGCTCCTGCTCTGAGTTTTTCTGAAAGAATTTCTTACAATCTAATTTTATAAGGGGATGAGAGGGGTGAAGTAATCATCAATTACACCTCATCTTTCGAGGACGATATTTACTTTTCCAGTTATGCATTAGAGTTAGCTAGGGTCTTGTCCCAGCAACTCATCTTTTGTAAATGGCTTTTAGACATAGATTCAGACATTCAGTTTTGCTTTCAGATGTATAAACTCTTTATTATCTAGCTCTTTAAAATGGTTTTATTATTTAAGTTTCCGCTATGATTACTCAGATTACCAATGTTATGATAAATCATGGGTTGGCTTGGGGTTACTTGTGACGTCAAGTACTGTGTCTTGTCTAGGGTATAGACTCGGGTCAAGACAAAATTGGTATCAGCACACTAGGTTTAGAGTATCCTAGGATGTCTGATAGTCGCGTCAAGTAGAGTCCTTTTCATGGGTGTGAAGCGCGCCACACTTATGATGGGGAGGCTATAAGATGTTATAAGGAAAACTTCCTTTTGTTCATACTTTTTATCGTGTGTTGAAGTTCAATTCCAAAAATGTTCTCCTAACTTGTGCTCTATTTTGTTTCAGTGAAACCATGCCTTCAAGATGCGGAAACAGAAGAAGGGCCGGCAACACTAACTGACCTGCCCCACCATCTTCAGCAACCCCGCAGGATGACTAGGTTTCCTCAATGGAATTCAGAGCAGCGATCCAGCTGCTGGCACAGACAGTCACAAACCAGGTGAACTAGTAGGTGATTCCGATTAATTCAAATGGGTCTGCAGCAGCTTCCAAAGTTCGGGACTTCACCCGAATAAACCCTCCAGCCTTTCACATCTAAGGTGGGAGAGGACCCACAGGAGTTTGTGGATGAAGTATGGAAGATTGCCGGCATTATGGGCGTTAGCTCCACTGAGAGTGCTGACCTGGCTGCCTACTAGTTGATAGGGGTAGCTCAGATCTGGTACCATTAGTAGAAAGAAGGGAGACCAGCAGGAGCGGAACTGGTGGAGTAGGAAGTGTTCAAAACATCCTTTCTAGACAAATTCTTCCCCCGAGAGTCAAGGGAGGCTAAGATTACAGAATTCATGAATTTGAAACAAGGCAATAGGACGGTGGAAGAATATGCACTGGAGTTCACACGGTTGTCGAGATATTCTCCGGAGATAATAGTTGAGCCAAAGGCTCACATGCTTAAGTTTGTCAGCAGAGTATCAAACTTGGTCCTTAATGAGTGAAGGACCGTGATGCTCATAAAAGACATTGACCTCTCCAGCCTTATCATTCATGCCCAGCAAATTGAGGAATAAATGTTGAAAGACATGGAGTGAGAGAATAAGTGCGCTAGGGTTGGACAATCAGATTATGGCCACCAAAGGTGTGGCGATACTAGCCGCCTACAGCAGCAACAATAGCAGCAGAGGGCTCCAACACCCACTTCAGCTAGTGCCCCTACTTTTTGGTCCTACAAGGATCGGAAGGGTGGAGCATCTGACTCACAGTCCCAGAGTCACAGCACCAGCAACCGCTATCTAGCTTGCCCTAAGTGTGGCAAAAACCATCCAGGGGAATGCCTTCATGAAAGAGAGGGTTGCTTTGGGTATGGACAGCTAGGTCACCGGCTTAGAGAATGCCCATCAACAAGATGAGGGAGATCGCAGTCTACTACTTCAGCAGCTCCAGCAGGCCGCCAGCTCAGCAAGCCAACACCTCAGGTACGAATGGAGGTCAGCGCCAAAACCATTTTTATGCTTTGTCCTCTCATCAGGATCAGGAGAGCTCGCCTGACGTGGTCACGGGTATGTTATGTCTCTTCCATCTAGATGTGTATGCCCTACTAGATCCAGGAGCCACACTATCATTCGTGACTCCCTATGTAGCTGCAGTTTGAAATCAGTCCAGAAGTCATCTCAGAACCATTCTCAGTCTCTACCCCAGTTGGTTCAATCTTGAATAAGGTCATCCCAGCTGAGCTCGTAGAGTTAGACATGATTGATTTTTATCTCATTCTTAGCATGTATTGGTTACACTTCAGTTATGCCTCAGTCGACTGTTGAACTAGAGTCGTCAAATTTCAGTTCCCTAATGAGCTAGTTCTAGATTGGATGGGTAGTAGTTTAGTGCCTAAATGTCAGTTTATTTCCTACCTTAATGCAAGAAGGCGTATTTCCAAGGGGTGCATTTATTATCTAGTTCAGGTCAAAGATTCCAACTTTGAGATCCCAACTATCTAGTCAGTTCCAGTTGTCAGCGAGTTCCCTGATGTGTTTCCCAAAGATCTTCCTGGAGTCCCTCCTGAGTGGGAAATACACTTCGACATAGACCTTCTTCCAAACAATCAGCCCATCTATATCTATCCTTACAGAATGGCTCCAGCTGAGCTTAAGGAGCTGAAGGAGTAGCTAAAAGATCTTCTTGATAAAGGTTTCATCAAGCCCAAAATCTCTCCATACGGTGCTCTGGTATTATTCGTATGAAAGAAAGACGGTACTCTCAGAATGTGTATCGATTACCATCAAATGAACAAAGTCATAGTTAAGAATAGGTATCCCCTACCCAGGATAGACGACTTATTCAATCAGCTTCAGGGAGCCAGTTGTTTCTCCAAGGTAGATCTCAGGTCGGGGTATCATCAGCTAAGATTCAGGGAATGTGACATACCAAAAACAGCCTTCAGAACTCGGTATGATCACTATGAATTTGTGGTTATGTCCTTCGCACTAACTAATGCCCCTACAACTTCCATGGACCTGATGAACAGGGTTTTCAAGCCGTATCTAGACATGTTTGTCATTGTGCTCATTGATGAAATTCTGGTATACTCCAAAAATGGGGAGGAATATGCTAACCATCTGAAGATTGTGCTACAGACGCTCAGAGATTGCCAGTTGTTTGCTAAGTTCATAAAATGTGAATTCTAGTTTAAGTCTGTGACTTTCCTTGGTCACACGGTCTCCAGTGAGGTTATTCAGGTAGATCCTCAAATGATCGCAGCGGTTAAAGACTGGCCAAGACCTACTTCCCCAATCAAAATCAAAAGTTTCTTGGGTCTAGCCGAATATTACCGATGTTTTGTGGAAGGATTTTCCTCTATTGCATCTCCCCTAACTAGGTTGACTCATAAAAAGGTGAAGTTTCAGTGGTCAGATACGTGTGAGAAGAGTCTTCAAGAGTTGAAGACTCGACTCACTACCGCTCTAGTGTTAACCTTACTGGAAGGAACAGATGGGTTCGTTGTATACTGTGACGCCTCCAGAGTTGGACTTGGTTGCATTCTGATGCAACGAGGTAAGGTGATAGCTTACGCCTCTAGATAGCTCAAGGTTCATAAAAAGAACTATCCGACTCATGATCTTGAGTTGGCTGCAGTGGTGTTTGCGTTGAAAATATGGAGGCACTACCTTTACGCGTCTCGTGTTGATGCTTTCACCAATCACAAGAGCCTTCAGTATGTGTTCAGTCAGAAAGACTTGAATCTTCGTTAGAGAAGGTGGTTTGAGCTATTGAAGGATTACGACATAAGTGTGTTATACCACCCGAGCAAGGCCAATATGGTGGCTGATGTCTTAAGTAGGATGTCCATGGGAGAGTGGCTCAAGTTGAGGAGATAAAAAAAGAACTGCCAAAAGATATTCACAGGTTAGCTCGGTTGGGAGTGCAGTTGGTTGATTCAACTGAGGGAGGAGTAGTAGTGCAGAGTGGATTAGATTCCTCATTAGTCGTTAAAGTTAAGTCAAGGCAGGATGAAGATCCCATACTGCTTAATCTAAAGGAAGAAGTTCTTAGAAAAGAAGTGGAGGCTTTCTCAAAAAGGGGAGATGGTGTGCTTTGTTACTAAGGCAGACTGTGTGTACCGGATATAGGTGATTTGAGACAGCAGATACTGGTTGAAGCACATAGTTCGAGATATTTTTTCCACCCAGGTGCCACT
This sequence comes from Datura wrightii, assembly GCA_035772735.1. Classification (NCBI taxonomy): domain Eukaryota; kingdom Viridiplantae; phylum Streptophyta; class Magnoliopsida; order Solanales; family Solanaceae; genus Datura; species Datura wrightii. Next base: position 100,901,364 of record JASDFA010000027.1, on the reverse strand, counting down.
AAGATGTACCATAATCTATGGGATATTTACTAGCGAAATGGCATTAAAAGAGATATAGCAGAATTTGTGGCCAAGTTCCTGAATTGCCAGCAGGTTAAGGTGGAACATAATAGACCTAGGGGTATGACTCAGGATATCAGCATACCCACATGGAAGTGGGAAAAAGTGAATATGTACTTATTACGGGTCTACCTCATACTCATCGAAAGCAGACTTAATCTGGGTGATAGTAGATTGGATTACCAAGTCAGCACACTTCCTCCTAGTTAAAACTACAATCTCGGCTGAGGATTATGCTAGGCTATATATCCGGGAGTTGTTCAGACTGCATGGGGTGCCCTTGTCCATTATTTCAGATAGAGGTACCAGTTCACCTCACATTTCTGGAAGTCATTTCAGAAAGGAATTGGTACCTAGTTCAAGCTCAGCATAGTTTTTACCCTTAGATAGAGTTGAGCGGACTATCCAAACCTTGGAAGATATATTGAGAGCATGTGTGACTGATTTCAAGGGCAGTTGGGATGATCTCCTACCTCTCATCGAGTTTGCGTACAACAACAGCTACCACTCTAGTATCCAAATGGCCCAATTTGAGGCATTATATGGTAGGAGGTTTAGGTCTCCTATAGCGTTGTTTGAGGTTGGTGAAGCTACCTTGATAGGGCCAGACTCAGTTCATGAAGCTATGCAGAAGGTGCAACTTATTAGGGAGAGGTTGAAAACAACGCAAAGTCGATAGAAATCCTACGCGGATGTGAGAAGAAGAGAGTTAGAATTTGCAGTAGATAATTGGGTTTACCTAAAAATTTCACCCGTGAAGGGGGTGATGAGGTTTGGGGAAAAAGGTAAACTCAGTTCGAGATATATGGAACCATACAGAATTCTGAAGCGAATTGGAAATATGGCATATGAGTTAGAATTACCTCCATAGTTAGCATCTCTACACCCATTATTCCATGTGTCATTATTGAAGAAGTGCATCGAGGATCAAACTTTAGTTATACCACTAGACAGTATGGGAGTGAAAGATAATCTCTCTTATTAAGAGGTCCCAGTTCAGATTCTTGATCGTCAAGTTCGTAAGCTGAGAAACAAGCAAGTCGCTTTGGTGAAAGTCTTTTGGAGGAACCATCTAGTTGAGGGAGCCACATGGGAGGCAGAATCAGACATGATGGCCAGATACCCTCATTTATTCCCTTTCAGTTTAGTTCCAGCATCAGGTATTAAATTCCTCCTCAATACTCTATTCAATTTCGTACTTATTAGCTCTACTCATATTTTCAATGTGCATTCTAGTTGCATCAACTCTGTTAGTATGATTAAGTTAGTTCGGATTCAGTTATTCCTTCAAAATTTAGTTCATAGCCTCAGTCTGGGAATTGCAGCTCTTTTCTCGATTTTCCAGTAGGTTTAGCCTTAATTCGAGGATGAATGATCCCAAGGGGGTGATATTGTAACACCCCGAAACTTTCCTAGACCCAACTCAAACCTTGAAGGAAGTATCCAAAATAAACCAAAAAAGTTGCCTTAGAATGACCGAGACGAGTCGTGGTCAGCTCCAACGACTCGTTGTCTCAATCATGGTTAGCCCTGCTTTAGTCCTTTGGGAACCAACGGGACATGGAATGACCCGTTGTGAGAAAAAATGAGTCTTCCTAGCACTCGTTGGTCCCCAACTCAAAACTCCTTTTCCAGGAACCCACGACTCAACCGACGAGTCATCGTGTAATACAATGACTCATGGTGTGAGTCGTTAGTTGGGATTCTCAGAAACCTTCTTCAGCGACAACGAGTGGAAACAAGACCCATTGTATCACACAACGAGTCATTATGTCCACTCATGGTGGAAATTCCCGAAAATCCTTAGACTTGTTCCAGTGGGGATGAAGACTCGACACAACAACCCATTGGCTCTACCAACAAGTCGATGTGTTGCCCGTTGATATGCTTCCCAGACTTTCTTTTCCAGTGGCCTCGGGAGGAACCAACGAACCATTAGTTGATCCAAAGAGTCGTGGTCCCTCTCGTTGCCAGTTCTAGTGAGCCTAAGACCCAAGCCTCAGGACCAACGATTGGTCCCAACGAGTCGTAGTCTCAACCAATGGCTCATTGAGTGACCCGTTGGTCCCTGTCGTTAGTTTTTCCAAATTTTTTCCCCAGAGATATTTTGTAATTTCTCACTTTTTAATCCCTAAACTACGTTATTTTTTGTTATTTTAAAGGAATTTAGAGGGGTAATTGATGATTACTTCACCCCTCTCATCCCCTTATAAAATTAGATTGTAAGAAATTCTTTTAGAAAAACTCAGAGCAGGAGCTAGGGCAGTCAAATTTCTTCTCAGATTCTCAATGGATTTTCTCTGGGATTTCTCCACCAGGTATGTGGGAATTCAACAAGAGAATTGTTCTTCCCTTGTGTCTTAAAACCCTTCCTTAATTCCTCTACCAGTTATAGCCCTAAGGTTTTGAAATATAGAAAGTTTTCAGATAGAATTCTATAAATTTCAAGTGGAACATTATCCTTATTATTAGTTGCTATGTCTTTCCTGAATTCTTAGAAATCATGTGGAAGCTAGCTTCTTGTGAAGTGATTTAGCCCTAGGTTTTGAATGCAGTATTTTAGGGTCTAGCATAATTGAGTAGTTAATCATGTTGCTTGACTCTACCATGTTGGGACTCCCATATTGTTAAAATTAGTTGAAATCTCAGTCAATTGCATGCTAGTCCAGTTTCAGTCAGAATGTTAGCATGTAGTATTATACAAAAATATCAACTGATCAGTTTGACTACAGTCTTTTCTTGAGGTGTCAGTGGTGCCTCCCAGTTATCAGTTATTATACTTAGATATCAATTATCAGATTTCAGTTTGTTCTTTAGACGGTTACGATGCTTCTGGATAAGCAGCTCTGGACAGTCTTAGAACACCGGTTACAGAATCCGGTCCGATAAGACTCTCAGGGTACTTCCAAATGGGCATTGCTGACTTAGTCTTGGACCCCAGTTTTTAACAATCAGCTTAGTAGTTAGTCTAGGACTAGCCAGTGGAGTAGGACTTAGCACAGAGAGGACCGGGCTTCCAGTGCACCCAGGTTCCCAGAACTATATTTCCACCATAGGTTATTTTATTGGCCCTATGTCCCCAAACTTGTGATCACCCAGTTCATGCCATTATACCCTGGAAAGGTATATTGGGTCCTACCAATGGTGTGTATACATCGAACTCCACTACTTGCTTACGTGGTTATAAGTCAGTTATAGCCTCTTCCACTAGTGAACATAGTTTCTGTTTACTCAGTTCAGTTCAGTATAGTTATCTGAGATCAGTATCACAGATTCAGGGCATGTTTATGACCATCAGTCAGGGTCATTATTGACCATCTCAGTTATATTTCAGTTGTTTAGTTTTAAGTAGGTTATTACATGTCATTGCAGTTCAATTACTTATGCTTTATGTTATTTTCTCCCACTTACTTAGTATATTCAAAGTATTGACGCATACCTTCTATGTTTTATCATATCATGATACAGGCGCAGGTTCTCAGCCTCAATACCGTCAGTAGATCTTCTTCAGGTGATATCAGCAATAGCAGTGGTAAGTCCTCATTTTTCGAGGATGATATTTACTTTTCTAGTTATTTCATTCAGTTAGACTTTAGAGTTAGCTGACGGCTTGTCCCAGCAATTCATCTTTTGTAGATGGCTATCAGACATAGATTCAGACATTTAGTTTTTCTTTCTGATGTATAAACTTTTTATCATCTAGCTCTTTTAAATGGTTTTATTATTTAAGCTTCTGCTACGATTACTCAGATTACCAGTGTTATAATAGACCATGGGTTAGCTTGGGGTTACTTGTGACTCCAAGTACCGTGTCTCGTCTAGGGTATGGACTCGGGTCGTGACACTTTTGATGAAGGTAAAACCCAAGATTTGGGTTATCTTCTGAACCTCATCGATAAAATCTTATGGGTCCTCCTATGCTTTAGACCCATGAAATTCGGGGGAGTTCATTGGCATAAAGTATCAGACTCTAGCAGCCGTTGTGGACCCATTAGTGTTAATCAGTGCTACAGCTTACTGGTTAACCTGGTTGGTCATAGCCTGGGCAAGTATCTGAATAGCATCTCGGAACTCAGCATGCTCCATTTGATTATTCTGAGGGGCTGCTAGACCTGGTGGGGCTTGCTGGTTAGCATCATCGTTCCTTCCATTCACTCTTCTAGGAGGCATTGTCACTGAAAATGGTAAAGCATGAGTTAGAAGGATATTTTAGAGTTACATACTCTATGCATGATAAGAATTATGTAGAAAAGAGAATTTTCCTAAAAGCACCTTGTAGCCTTCCCCTCAAAAATATGGCACGCTTCACACTCATGAAAAAGACTCTACTTGATACGGCTTTTGGACACCCTAGGACACTCTAAACCTAATGCTCTGAAACCAAACTTGTCATAACCGAGTCTACACCCTGGACGCAATATGGTGCCTAGAGTAGAAAGTGGCCCCAAGCTAACCCATACATAGCACATTTATAACATACTAAAATTATAGGAAAGCTTAAGCAGAAGCTATTTGAAAATAAAAACATTCATTTGTAAGTGAAGATGAAGTATGATAAGATACTGAAACTTGAAACTAATACCATCTATCTGAAAGCCTTCTAAAAACTTATGAGTTACTGGGACAAGCCCCCATCTAACTCTAAAGTCTAAAAACTGAAAATGACAATAACTAAAATAAAAAGACTCTGGTCCTCGGAAGATGAGGACTCCCTACTGACACCTACTGGATGGCACCGGGCGAAGTCTAACTATGATTTTGATCCTAGGTACCTAAACCTATATCATAAAATTATATAGCATAAAGAATATGTGGTTAGTATTTTGAATGTAGTTGCATGTGGGATATGTAACTGAAATAATATGCATGCAAATAAAATCTAACAATATGACTGAACTTAGATACAATGAACCTGTCTAAATGCATAAATTCAAAAAGGTAGTATGGAAGTCTTAAAATACTAAAAATGCTATTAAAATTATTTTTAAGGTTCATGCACCTATACTGAAGACTGAGAACTAAGATTAAACTAAAGACTGTAACTGTACTGTGGGAGTGCCTTTTAACCGACATGTGACTACGTGAGCTAAACCCTTGTTGAAGTCCCACATGCCTGTAGAAGAAAACCCCTGAGAAGAATCTTGAATTTCTAAAGTTGTAGAAAGAACCCTAGTTGTTTCTTGGAAGAGTTTAGATTTTTCGTTTTGTTCTTGAAAAGTTATGTGAGAAATGATGGGGAAGAATCGACTAACTCCCCTTAATCCCTTGGAAATTTACTTGACGTGGTTTAGGAATTAGGATCTTAGGATTTTACAAAAATGCCCTGAGTTAACTGTTTCAAAAATCTACTCGTCCAGTGGTACAACCCAACCTACGAGTTGTATCAGGGAAAAATGCCACTTCATGGTCAAGAAAGGTCGTGCTCAGGCATAAGATCTCCGAAAATGGGATTGAGGTGGATCAAGCTAAAGGTGATATTATTGCCAAGCTTCCTCCACCAATATCGGTGAAAGGTGTAAGGAGTTTCCTCGGTCATGTTGGCTTCTATAGGAGTTTCATCAAAGACTTCTTAAGGATTCCCTAACCCATGTGTAAACTCCTTGAGAAGGATTCCATGTTCGTCTTTGATGATTCATGCTTGAAGGCATTTGAAGAACTGAAGAGACGATTGAGCACTGCACCTATTATTACTACTCTCCATTAGTCACTACCTTTTGAACTCATATGTGATGTTAGTGGAATGGCCATTGGAGCATTATTGGGACATCGACATGAAAAAGTTATGCATCTCGTCTATTATGCCAGCGAGACTCTAAATACAGCCAAAATGAACTACACTGTCACAAAACAAGAATTACTTGCCATTGTTTATGCCTTCGAAAAGTTAAGGTCATATTTGCTTGGATCGAAGGTGACAGTTTACACTGATCATGCTGCTTTGAGGTACTTGATGATGATGAAGAATGCAAAACCTTAGCAAATTCGTTGTCGTGACCCGACATGGACCCCAGACTGAGATATGCGGCATAGAACCACAAAGGGATCCAAGCTAACCCATGGCACTTGAATAGAATATTCTTTAGAATATTATAAGTGAAATAAAATCATGAACACGACATAATCTTAAGATTGAATATCATAACAAATAAGCGTAGACAACAAGTCAATAATGTTGAACCACCTAATACATAGTTGTTTGAAAAGACTCTGATTAAACAATGAGCTGATGGGACAACACTCCCAACTAGCTCGCTGAGTCTAAAACTAAAAGACATACTGCAACATAAACAAAATTGATGTCCTTGGATGATGAGAACTCACCAAGGCTAAAATGGACAGAATCGGAGCAGGAGCAGTGCTAACGTCGAGACTGAGTCTGATCATTCAAACCTATATCATGAAACGATATAGTATAGAAGTACGTGGTCAGTACTTTTAATGTACTGAGTATGCAAGGTAGGTAAAACATAATAGTAAAATAGTAAGATACGGTCATAGTATAGCACAAACTTAAATCATGAGTTTTGGATCATAAACTGAGTATAGTAGCTCTGGGTTTTCAAAACTAAATCATAAAGCTGATCATGCCTGAATTCATAAGTAAAACGTCATAAAATGTATATTGAGCTAAGATATCATAATAATAAAGTCATAATTCATGAACATAAGCATATATAGAAAATCAAGGAACAATGGAAGATTCTTATAACTGACATACCCCACATGAGCATACATGGAGCCCAGCTTAAAACCCTAGCTGGGAGGTGTCTCCATGCTTTACCAAGGGCATGGACCATGAAGGCGTGATATCACTCATGGGTGGCCCATTCAAACATGGGAGACACTCTCGTGGAGGACCCCATCATGGCTATGGTGGCATGTAGTTTTGAGACTTGGGTGCATTAGAACCCTGGCCTACTCAGTGTTAAATACTACTTCCAAAAATATATATAGTGCTCATATAATAATTATGAAACATGGGCTTACATGGACTAGTTTAAATCAAGAAATTCATAATGTTTTAACATACTTGAACTAGCCATGAAAACAATGCCGATGAGCGGCCATGATACATAAACTTGAGATTTATGAAAATCATACATAATTGAGTAAAATCATTATAGCTTGAAATCATAACTTTATAAGAGATTCTATTAGAAAATATGCAATCTAATCATAACATGGGTTGAATCATAAAAGACTTGAATTCATAGGAGATCATAAGAGATTTCATGACAATTGGGCCTAACCCTAGAATTTTAATAAATCATGCTTGGAGACTTGAAATCATGTGATAGAGATGAACATGGGCATGAGGGTGGAAGAATTCCCCCATTCATAACCCTACATACCTGGTTAGATGATTCCTTAACTTGTCTTGAAGACCCAAGAGAAATTGGAAGAAGAAGATGACAAACCCTAGCTTGACTTGAGAGCTTGATTTACCAACTATGGTGTTTTGAAGAGAATGAGGTTATGGGCTAAGTTAAACCCTTTAGTCAGACCTTAAGGAAGCCTAAAACAATGTCATTTAGAAGTTAGAAGCATAGAATTTTACTAAAATACCCTTGAACTGCAGAAACAATAAATAAATTTGGCTGAATCAATGACCAAATAGACGGGTCGTTGGTCCATGCAACAACTCGTTATATCCCTTTATGGGTTCTCACTCTGCTTCGAATCCTCCTCTAAACCTGCTCTAATATCTAGAAATAATGATTGATACAATCAAACAATGGATCATACAATCAACTCGTCGACTGGGCATTTTTTGACATTTTTCATAAGTTCGACACCACGGACAAACCAATGACTCATTGGTTTTTGTATGGATTATCCTAAGGGCCATTGAATGGCCTAGTGTCATTTTCCCTGCTAGTTTTCGCTGTAAGCCTCAGATTTGATCTTAGGGGTTTTTTGGGGTATTATATCTTGTGGGTGCTTTTACTACACTAATTTGATTTTGAGGTGCAGGATCGTATAGGAATAAAAAATCAGGTGGATGATCATTTTTCCCGACTTGAAGAATCTAGAAGGCCTATTGGGGAGTTGGACATTAGTGATACTTTCCCTGATAAATGCATTTTGGTGGTGTCATCTAGCCCAACACCATGGTGTACATGCTATGCTAATTATCTTGTGACCAAAGTGATGCATGAGGGTCTCAATCCATATAAAAGAAAGAAGGTTCTCAATAAAGTGCAACATTATCTATTGGAGGATCTATATTTATTCCGCATGTGCACGGACAATATCAATAGGATATATGTGCATGAAGGTGAAATGATGAATGTTTTTAAGGCCTGTCATGACTCCCCAGTGGGAGGACATCATGGGGGAAATTGTGTAGCTGCAAAGATCTTACAGTGTAGCTACTATTATCCCACTATGTATCATGATGCTAATATTTTAGCTCGGGCTTATAATCAATGTTAGTGACAATGTTCTATATCAAGAAGAAAAGAGATGCCCTAAAATCTCGTGCTAGAAGTAGGTTATTCAATGTTTGGGACAGTGATATCATGGGCCCCTTTGTAAGTTCTTATGGGATGACATACATTTTGGTGGCAGTGGATTATATGTCCAAATGGGTTGAGGGCATAGCATTGCCTAACAATGAGGTGAAGAGTGTGACAGCTTCCTCAAGAAAAACATCTTCACTCGATTTAGCACTCCCTGATGCATAATAAGTGATGGAGGATCTCATTTATGTAACAAAGCCTTTGAGAACTTGCTTTTGAAATATGGAGTGAAGCACATAGTGGCAATCCCATATCTGCAAACAAGTGGCCAGGAGGAGGTGTCAAATCGAGAAATCAAGAACATCCTAGCTAAGACTATTAATGCAAATCAGACTGACTAATTTAGGAAGCTGGATGATGCACTATGGGCCTACAGAACTGCATACAAGACGCCAATTAGAGCTTCTTCTTATCAGCTGGTCTTTGGAAAAGCATTTCATTTGCTAGTTGAATTGGAGCACAAAGCATTATAGGCATTGAGGAAGTTAAACATGGAATAGGATGATGTTGCAAAGTGCCAAAAAAAGCCCATTAAATTTATTAGATGAGTTACGGTTCTTCTCCTTTGAAAATGCAGCATTCTACAAGGAAAAGATGAAATACTTGCATGACAAGAAGACTTAACACTGTGAGTTTCACCTAGGGATCAAGTGTTATTGTTCAACTGCAGACTCAAACTGTTCCCTAGAAAGTTGAAAACAAGATGGTTTGGGTTATTTAAGTGGTGAGTGTTACCCCCTATGGGACTATAGAATTAGAAACAGAAGATGGGACCCAAACCTTCAAGGTGAATGGTCAATGGGTTAAGCATTATGATGTTGGACATATTCTTATACCCATTTTCCATATTTTTTCCCATATTTTACCTTATTTTGAGAGCATAATCCGGATGAAATGCATGAATTCATGTTTATATGTGTCTTATGATCTAACAAGTGTTTTTAGATATTTTGAGCAAGAAACCATGGAAAAAGGACTTAAAAATGATCCAAAGTGTGAAGGAAGAAGAGTTCGCAAAAGTTTGCCTGACGAGATAGCTGGCGTGGCACACCAGACCCCTAACGTCAGAGAAAATTAAGCTCAAGTTGGTGCATTGGATGGCATGGCACGCCCTGGCCTCAACTTTAGAGGAATTTTTGCTCAACACCTTGGCGAGATGAGTGGAGTGGCGTGACAGAAGCATTCCAGACTTAGGAAATCTTTCCAACACTTTGGTGCGTTGGATGGAATAGAGTGCCAGGCTCAGAACATTAGAAATTTGACTAACACCTTGGTGGGTTGGCTGGTGTGGCGCGCCATAGGGAAAACTTCAAAAGAATTTCATGTCAAAGTTCTAGTGCAGTAGATGGTGCAGCACACCAGGTGCATTTCATGATGGATCTTTAAGTATAAAAGCTGCACTTCTAAAGGGCAAAAGAGTCATTGGACTCATGCTTATAAATATAACATCTAGGGAATTTTGTTAGATAATCATTCATCATATTGATCAGTTTGTACGCAATTCTTGGAGGAAGAGACCGGTTCATTTTCTAAGTTTTCTTCTTTAACTTATGTGTTTTATTTGAATGATGAATTCTTTAGTTTCCCGCTTCATGTGGCTAAACTCTTGTTCTAGGGTTTTGGTCATAGCAGATGGTTGAAGTTTACAATTTTGTTTATTCTAGTTGTTAATCCTTCGTTAAAGGTTGTTTATACTTTCTTATTTTCATTGCTTATTTATTAGCTTGATCACCTCATGAATACAATCTGTTGGTTTTTGGTTGAACTCGGGAGAAAGAACCAAAAGGGTTAAAAGTGAGTGTACAACTGGTTTTAATGACTCTTGTCCAATGGGTTCAAGATAGATTTCATTATGGAGGATAGAAGTATACCTTTCAACCCTATTCAGTTGAATACAAGTAGCCATAACCGTCATTTCATGTTTCTCCTGTGATTATAGGGATATAGGCATTAAGTTTTATCAGATAGTTCTTGGATGTTTACGAGAATGAAAAGAAATGTGATAGTAACTTGCAACTAGGAATGTTTGGAAGAGTTAGTCTAGAACATTCAAGTCTTGAAACTCAACCTGAAGCGATAGTGCGAAGACCCTAGATTATATCATAATTTGAATTAAAAAATTTGTAAAAAGCATTCAATTCATTAGTTAATTTACTTCTCAAGTTTAGCAGTTTAATCTCCAAATCGTTCCCCATTCTTATCTATATTTTTAAGAATAATGAAATAAAGCGTTAACCTTGAGCAATTAATCTGACAAGTCTCTGAGGGATCGATAATTGGGACTTCACTGTCCTATATTACTTGAAGACCACGTGCGCTTGCATGCGCTTGGGCAACATCAACTTTTTGGTGCCGTTGTCAGGGAACTTGAATATTGATTAATTGTTTGTAGGTTAGGATTTTTATTCCGCTATACTGTATTTTACGTTTTTTTGTTAGTTATTGAAGTTTGTAGGTGTTGTGCTCATTGTATACTAGCTACGAGAAGTCAGGGACCAACCTTGGCTCATTTTGATCCTAAGATTGAGTCGACTTTTCATAGGTTAGCTATGGCAGAAAATCATGAGCAAGCTAAGGGAAACAACCAGGATAAGATTCAAGTGCTTAACTTTGCCTAGCCAGACTTAGAGAACGCTTCTAAAGCGATCATCAAGCTAGCAATTACTGGAAATTTTGAGTTGAAGGAGGGAATCATGCAGTTGGTTCAAAATACTTGTCAATATCAGGGCAAGCCACACGAGGGTCCCCACAGACATCTGAATACGTTCGTGGAGTTGAGTGAGAACTTTCACTATTAGAACAGGTCAAATGAGTATGTTAAGCTCACGTTGTTCCCCTTCTCGTTGATTAGTGAAGCTAAGAAGTGTATTTAGAATGAGCCAGTAGGTTCCATCACTAGTTGGGAGGCTTTCTCCAATAAATTCATCAACAAGTTCTTCTCTTCAAGGATGACAACGGAGTTGATAGGAAATATGTTAGGTTTTGCGTAGAAAGATGGTGAGACCTTAGCTCAGGCATTGGAATGATACAAGGGTTATTTGAGAGATTTCTAGAACAATATGCAGCCAAAGGAGATCATTAGGCGCAACTTCATAGAAGGGCTGAAGCCAGAATCGAAAATTTAGCTTGACACTACAGCACAGGGACAAATATTGTCCAAGAGCTATGATGAGATAAAAGCTCTATTAAATCTTATGTCAGTTGGGAGTCAAGATTATCAGGATTCAAGTAGAGGTTTCATATTATCCAAAGTACTAGGAAAGCTTGAAGTTGATAATGTATCAACATTCCGAGCAGATATAGGCCAGTTGGTGAATGTGATCAACAAGTTAGTGACCACACTAGATGTAAGCCAAGTGAACTAGGTACAGCAAGTTCAGACTCCACCACATCATGTGAGGTGTGTGGTGAAGGTCATGCTTATTTAGGTTGCCCTCTAAATCTAGAGTCTGTTTATTTTATGGTTAAAAAGGTCGTGGTGGAGGTTTTGTAGGAAATGGATACAACTAGGGGTACATGAATGCAACTAATCCCTCATAGGGAGGGAACTAGGATTTCCAAAGACCTCAAAACAACTTCCAAAGACCGCAGGGCAGATATTTAGAGGATTCGTTGAAGTAGTAGATGGTTTAGCAGACTTAGGTGATTAATGAGATGAAGAAGTCCATCCAAGAGTTGGAAAGGTAGATGGGGCAATTGGCCCTTTAGCAGACTAATAGACCCTAAGAGGCACTTCCTAGTAACACCAAGAAGAATCCCGAGGAGAATATGAGCGCAATCTCTTTGTGTAGTGGAAAAGAGCTGGGTAAAGTGATACCCGAAAATGATAAAGAAAATAAAGAGCAAGTTCTGAGGTACAAGTATGAGGTTGGTGAGTCAAGCACTTCAAATACAAAAGTAGTGGAAGCCAGACTACCTCCTCCATTCCCACAAAAATTCTAGAAGCAGAAGGATGACATAACTTGTAAGAAATTTCTTGATGTTTTGCAATAGGTACATCTGAATCTACCATTGGTGGAGCTTTTGCAGGAGGTTCTTAAATACGCCAGGTATCTGAAGGATATCATGGGAAACAAAACAAGGCTTATGGAGTATGAGATTGTCGTTTTTACTCAAGAGTGCAGTTCCGGGTTTAAAATAAGATTCCAAAGAAGCTAAAAGATCCTAGGAGCTTCACTATTTAAGTGGTCATTACGACTAGAAATGCTGGTTCTACACTGTGCAACTTGGGTACAAGCATTAATCTGATGCTTGCATCTTTGTTCAAAACTTTGGGATTAAGTGAACCACTTCCTACCAAAGTGACATTGCAGTTAGCTGACAGGTCCTTTTATTATCCTGAACGAAGATGTATTGATTAAAGTGGGACCGTTCATCTTGCCGATGGACTTTATAATCTTGGACTATGAAGTTGATGAAGTGTGTCAGATCATTTTAGGAATAGGATTCCTAGCCACCGCAGATGCAGTGATCAACGTGAAGTCGTGCAAGATGTGAATAATTGTGGCTGGCCAAGAGGTAGTCTTTGATATGTTCAAGGTGGTAAGGTTGCCACCCCATTATGAGTACTTTACAATGACACTAATGGTGGAGCCTAGAGGGTATAAGCAGGCGGTTGAACAGTAAGTGTTTCATGGAAACTCAGCAAGTCAGGATACAAACCATCTCACTCGAGTAAAGGAGTGAGAAGTCTTGCATCGTGCTGCAATGTTAAATTAGGCGCTACACGGGAGGCAACCCATGAATGTCATGCCATGACTATAACTAAGGCGCTTTATGGGAGGTAGCTCATCTTTCAAACATTTTTTGTTTTTTTAGAGACAAATAGGGTACTTGACGGGTAAGATTATAGATATTATAAAGGGTAAGGAGCTAGCTAACTCTTTAGTTCCACTTCTCACTCCTACCGATCATCAGGCTAGGGATGGCAACTGGCAAGGTCGCATGTTTTGGATGCTAGAGCTACAGTTGGATATTGGAGGCAGACCTGCCACTGATGAGGAGATGTTAGCACTGGAGGAGAGATACCCACTCACTAAGAGTGTGATACTAATGTGTAGAGTTGGACCAGCATTTGAGGAGCCTCTAGATGATGATGAGGCCAAAGTGTTGACCGATGGTGTTGATGATATCAATGATGATGAGGAGGATGATGCCACCAAAAGAGCCATGTAGGTTGATAGTGAGGATGATGATGATGATCGGGAGTATAATCCTTATGTTGACAACTATGCTTAGAATCCTAGAAAGTTCTTTTTCTCTCCCTACTTTATATAATTGTGTATGCACTAGGGATACTGCATTGTTTAAGTGTGGGATGGAGGAAATAGATTTCCTATTTATTCCTTCTTTGCTAAAGTTGTAGTAGATTGTAGCATTAGTTGTCATTTTCTGTGTTGGTAGCTGATTTGTGATTGATAAAACCTTGGTCTGTAATAGCTAGTAATGGTGCTGACTTGAACACTGATGATGCCTTGTTACCTGTTATGTGATTGTCTCTACTTACTTTTGTTTTGTTAATTGAGAGTCATTTTTTAGTATGGTCATAGAGGTAGTGACCCTTCTCGATAATAGATAGATGATGACTGTCTTAAGGGAAAATTAGTCACAATTTTTTTCATTTTTAAGATGGAGTCAAAACTACTACTTGTGTGCTCTTTGACAATCTACTTAGAAGCTAAGCTAGAGGCAATGAAGTGGTCATCTTGAATGCATAAGAAATAAAAATCCATGAGAGAGAGAAATATAGATTCTTTAATTTAACTCAAAGAAAAATAATCTTAGGGCTTAATAATAGTTTCATTCAACTTGATTGTCCAGATATGTAGCCATAAGAAGCCGACTAACATTATGATGCCATGAGAGGTGAGCTTTAAGTATAGTGTTTTGTACATATTGTAACATCTAGAACTTGACTAAGTGTGTATAGTATAGCTGGTAGCCAATAAAGTAAGAGGTGATTAAGGCTTTTCTTTGAAAAAACCCATTTATCCGTTGTTGTTGTCGCTTCCTTTAACATTATCCCTTGTTAACCCCTTTGAACTTCAATCCATAATTATCTTTTTAGCCACAAAATAAGTCTATTCCTTTTTGTTGTGAGAAAGAATTTTCATTCAAAGACAGTTTGATGCACTTTGAGATTTAAGAATGAGGGTCCACCGAGTTAGAAAGAATCAAGGGAAAGGTAAGAAAAAAATGCGTGGATGATAGAAGAGAAAATAGAAGATAGGTTCCCACAAAATAAGATGTTGTTTACTTACTGCTAGAGCATAAATGAAAAAAATTTAATGGTTGATCATTCTTGTGAGCTTATAAGTACAAGCTAACAGTCAAGTAGTAAGAAAGGGGCATGAGAAAAGAGAAGGAATTAGTGAAAGAAAAGGGTGGGCAGTGAGACAAAGAGGTGGACAAGAAAGAAAAAATGCCTTAAAGTGCTTAGGACTGGTAGCCATTACTAAAGAAAACTCATTCCTACCCGTCCCTTAACCAACATTATAACCAAGAAATGTCCTTATGATCTTACTATTATTGAAGCAACTACGTAGTCTAATTGTACATGAGGGGCAAGCTTATGGTATGTTGCATGTGTACTATACATCATTTTTGAGAGTGAGTGTGTCTTGATTGATAACATGAGAGAAGGAACATCACTAAATAAGTGAGGGCATAAGATTGTGAAAGTCGGTGTTCTATGTATTGCATTTTTCATACATAATCATGTTGGTCCTGTTTTGAAAAGATGAGGCAGTTATAGAGGCTATGTAGTCATGAATGGGAAAACTTCTATATGTGCTTGATGTGGTTTATATGAATTGATGAACCACTAATGCATGTGCTCTATGTTAGCTTCTTGAGTGAGGTTTGATAGGGGTAACAAGTGGTGAGAAAAGATGTTTATGCACGTAAGTAAGGATTGTTCGAGGACGAACAATGGTTTAAGTGAAGGGTGGTGATGTTGGGCATATTCTTATACCCATTTGCGATGTTTTTACCCATATTTTACCATATTCTGAGAGCATAATCCTTATGAAATGCATGAATTCATGTCTATGAGGGTCCTATGAGCTAAAAAGTATTTCAGATGTTTTGAGTAGGAAACCAAGGAAAAAGGACTCAAAAATGATCCAAGGTGTGAAGGAACAAGAGTTTGCAAAAGTTGGCCCAAAAACATAGTTGGCATGGTGTGCCAGACCCTTAACGTTAGAGAAAATTGTGCTCAAGTTGGTGCATTGGGTGGTGTGGCACGCCATAGCCTAAACTTCATAGGAATTTTAGCTCAACACCTTGGCAAGATGAGTGGAGTGGCAAGCCAAAAGCATTTCGGACTTAGAAAATTTTTCCAACACTTTGGTGCATTGGATGGAATGGCACGCCAGGCTCGAAACTTCAGAATGTTTGAAAAACACCTTGGTTCGTTGGCTGGTGGGGCGCGCCAAAGGGCAAACCACAAAAGAATTTCAAGTCGAAATTCTGGTGCAAAAGATGTTGCAGCGCGTCAAGTGCATTTCGGGATGAATTTTCAAGTTTAAAAGCTGCACTTCTTAAGGGCAAAAAGTTTATTGGATGCCATGCTTATAAATATAACATCTAGGGAATTTATTTAGATAATCATTCATCATATTGATCAGTTTGTACGCAGTTCTTGGAGGAAGAGACAAGTTCATTTTCTAGGTTTCTTCTTTAACTTATGTTTTTTATTCAAATAATGAATTCTTTAGTTTTCTGCTTGAACAGGAGTGGATAAACTCTTGTTCTAGGGGTTTGACCATAATAGATGGTTGATGTTTGGAAGTTTGTTTATGCTAGTTCTTAATCCTTCGTTAAAGGTTGTTTATACTTGCTTGTTTTCACTACTTATTCGTTAGCTTGATAATCTCACAAATATAATCTATTGGCTTTTGGTTGAACTCCAGAGAGTGAACCAAAATGGTTAAAAGTGACTGTAGAACAGGTTTTAATGACACTTGTCCAATATGTTCAAGATAGATTTCATTGTCGAGGATAGGAATATACCCTTCATCCTGTAACACCCCGGAAGTGCCTAAGAATAGACTTGGAAGTTAAAGTTGAAAACTGCTAAAATTGGGAAAAATAGCACAGAACGAGCCATCTAACGACTCATGGTATCCAACCACGGGTCATTGTATACATTCATGGTGAGGGAATCCTGGGTTGCAGTGGAGATGACGGATGACACAATGACTCATTGCTCAAAACAACGAACCGTTGTTAGCAGTTGTAGGAAGAGACTTGGCTAAGCAGTTGGGGATACCACCGGTCGTCGAATGACTCATGGTCACCAGTCGTTGTTGGTCGCAAGGAATTTCCAGTGCATGTGACGAATCAAGACCACGACTCATTGGAAGCAACCACGAGTCGAGGTAAGGCTCGTGGTCAGGAGGTCTAAGTTTTGTGAAGGGGAAAACAATGGTCGGCTTGACGATCCGTTGTTCCAAAGGAAGAGTCATCCTGTCCATCCGTGGTTCAATTCTAGAGGCAAGTGTTAGTAGTGCAAACGACGGGCCAAATGACGGGCCCTATAAGGGGTCGTCGTTCCCTCCAACGACCCGTTGGTGCCACCTGTCGGACCGATCTTGACAATTTTCAGGGAAGATTCATTAAAGGAATTTTTGACTTTTCCATGCTATGAGACCCTACACTACGTCCTTTTTAGCTTATGAAAGGTGGGTTTTTAGGGGAGTAATTTATTCTAAGTCTTCATTCATGCATGCAGGAGTATAGAGGGGTGATCAAGAATGATTCCAAGCTTTTATCTTCAAATTCTTCCAATTCCTTCTTAGGAATTCAAGGGAGACTAAGAATCATTTGTTTTCAGGTATGTAAGGCTATCAATGGGTGTTTTCTTTCACACCCATGCCCATTCTCTACGATTTCATGAAAATTCTATAAAACATTTATGGGGTTTTGAAATAGCTTTATATAAAATTCTAATGATTGCTAATGGGCTTTGTGATTTTTGAATCTTATTATATTCTAAAGGTTTTCATCAACTTTTAATGGTTTAAATTATTTACAACGTTGTCAAATTTCTATTTCTTCGAATTTAGCCTAATTATGCATGACCATGATGAATCGATTTATGATCTACTTTTCCATTAATGGTATTTACGAGCCCAGCATGAATTATGATTTAAAATGTTAATTTAATAAATTACCCATCATGATTTTATGAATTTCAAGCTATATGCATGAGCTACAAGCATGTATTAACTTTATGATTCATGAATTACGTTTTGGCCGACTCACGGGCCTTGTTTCATGGCTAGTGCACGTATGTACAAGTATGTTTATGATTATCAGGATTTAACTAGCCCATGAATTCATGTATGTTATACTATGAGCACTATATATGTTTTGGGAGTAGTATCGAACACCGACTAGGTTTGGGCCTCAGGTTAAGCCTCGGATCTCATAAACTACGTACCATCGTAGGTATGTTGGGACCTCATTTGTGACTGTCCCCAGCCTAAATGGCCCTTTTCATGGTGATATCACGTCCTTCATGGTCTACCCTTAGAAAAGCATGTGTTCGCGTCAACTTTGGGGTATTTAACTACGCGCAAGTGCACGTGGTCGAACAAGTAGTAAAGTGGTTTAAGTAAGCCAAGTATCGATCCCACAGGGACTGGGCTAGGGTAACAATCTACTCAAGTGTCACTATACTTTAACTCTAAAAATGCAGACAACAGTGTGAAGAAGAGTTTGGTACTTTGGTTTCTAATTTTATGCTAATTATATAACGAATATACAATTTGAGTCTGAACTATGAATATGAGCATGCTGAGGTTAAATGAACATGTAAAGAAACAAATTATCAATTCAATTTGGTTAATCTTTCCTCCGGTTGCTAGTCAAGAATTATTGCCAATGGATTAAAACTCTCGTATTTAACCCAACTTAAGAATCATGAACCGTCCACCTACATTTCTATGATAAAATGAAATTCATGTTCTAGCCTTAAAAAACCGATTCCATAATTGACTAATACGACTTTCAGGTATACTTCTATCCTGAAGGTAAATCAATTCTCAATTTTCCCAAACTAAGAAAAGATCATATCCTATTGATTCAAAACTTTCCAATTTCTTGCTCTCTCGAGTTAAACCGGACTTTTTAGATATACATTAACGCTGGCCACACATCAATGCAGTAAGAACAAGAATCAATAGAACAACCATGGAAGAAAAGATGAAAAACCCAATTGATCAATAACTACATTTCAATACAATTGTACTTGACCTCAGCTTGAAGAGAAATTAGCCACTCATTTGTGGATTAAACATCGTTAAATGAGTGTTAAACATACAAGCAATTGAATTAAAGAAGAAGGAGATAGAGAAAAACCCTGACAATTTCGTCCCCTCAACTTCCTGTAACCCACGTTCTTGCTCTACCAAGTCAGAATTATTAAAAATGAACCTAAGTGTTCTATTTATACTAGTGGGAATTTTTCCCGGAATAACAAGCAACGTGTCATGGAGTGTATCGTGGAGCTCTCCCTCCGTGACACGGAGGTAATGCGAAGGCTTTCTGGAAATCACCCTAAATCGACCCTCGGCAGACTTCTTGCCGCATTGGCAGCATGTCACGCTGCTTGGGCAGCGCGATGGCATGCTGCTGGAGCGGGGCTGGCCTGCCGTGGCACGTTGCTGCCGCATCTGCGCACTTGCCACGCCTACTCCTTGCCGACTTCCGCCGATTGCTTCCGACTCCATTCCTTTCCTTCACCAACTTGTAAATTAGTTCCTCCAAATCATTGAAACCTACAAAACAAGGACTAATCATGTTGGTTAGCACATATATTCACATTTATATAAAATTACATGAAAATGTATAAAATAACTTAGATAAACAAGACTAAATTAAGGTATAAAGCATCACTCGGGCATGCTATTTTTGCCCACGATCACCTACCCCACACTTAAAGTCTTGTTCATCCTCGAACAAGCTATTACATCTCATGCATATGGAGGCTCACCCATAACTCATTTAGCCAGAATATTCAAGTTACAGCTACAATGATTACACAAGATAACAAGCTAAAAATAGAGCCTGCACGAATTGATCATTCAAATGAAGTACAACTATGTTAAGACTTCTTAACCTCAAGAATCGACTCTCAATCTTAGAAAACTCATACAAATCAACTGATTAAGAAATCTCACATGAATTATATCCTTCATCCAACATGTGCCCATCACGAAAAGAGAGAGTTACCCAATCACACGCAAAAACAATTTTTAAATCACAACATGTGTGGGTACATGAATAGAATTGCACTCACTCTCACAAAGAATTCACATGCATCATGTAATGACCCATAAGCTTGCCCTTAGTGTTTTATTCCACTAATTTAAGGATGTATGAATGTAAGATCAAGTAGGACTTTTAAGGTTGTAATGTAACTCAGGTGCGGGTAGGTACTATTATGGCCAGTAATAGTGACTATCTTTCCTAAGCGCTTTTAATACATCACGCCTTCGTTACGAGCTTCCCTTTTATCACTTCACCTTTTTCTCCTTTCATCTTTCTTTTTTCTCTTTTGTTCCCCCATTTCTTTAGGCACTTTTAACTTATTAGTAAGGAGTTCTATAAGTGACTTTTCATTTATTTATTTTTTTACTCCCTACTAATACTCACCCGTATTCAACTAAGTGCCCCCTTGACCTTTCTCAACTTTTACAATTGCTACTTTCCCTTCTTTTTCATTTTTTTCTCACTCCTTTACTCTTTCGGATTATTCACTTAAGCGCTTAGGAGTTTTGGATCAAATACAAGGCTAATGAAAGAAAAAGGATTAAGCTTATGTTGCAGCTATCAAAGAATAGGCTCAAGGCTCAATGGGGCTAACTAGGATTAATTTTTCAAGGTAGGTAAAATGAGGGATGACATTTAGGTTCCTTCAAAGAAATACCTAAATCATTTCCTACAATTCTCATCCTTCATTTCGTTTTATATACACACAAGGCAAGTTCTAGACATTCCACAATAGCACAGAATACTCAAAAACCTTACACTCATGCACATGCTCAATTCAAGACACATTTATCAGACTCTTACTCAGCTAATTACAAGAATTCAGAATTAAGCTTCAATCATATTGAGTCAAATTCAAGAGCCTAAGTGTCTCACACAAAGTTATACACTTCCATGCTTCACACTGAACATACTTTCCTCTTACAATCACGTATAGCACATAACAAGAGCATCAATCACCAATTAGTTATGGTTTCAAAAACCCAAAACTTATCGACTAATTTTTCCTCAAGACGGTCGTCATCCATCTATCGTTAGAAACAGTCCCTAACTATGACTAAAATATTATATCCAGACAGAGGAAAGAAAAAGAAAAATTTTTATTCTTCGGTTCAAATACCCCCCGTCGGAAAAGAACCGAAAAGAAAAACCAACGGGTGATGAAGTCATGCTTGACTCATAAAACAATTTTCAAAATTCTTCTCACAAGCATTACATTCACCAAAAATTGTTAAGCACCAAAAATTTTAAAATTTTCCTCACCCCACACTTGAATCATGCTATGTCCCCATAACATCAACTTAACATTTAAAGAGGGTGAGAAATACTCCCTGAGGCCTTTAGGCCTAGCTAACAGCATGCCTTTCTTCAACTTTGCGCAAGTGGGTGTTCGACCCCACACTTTTTCTCTTCCATGCTTGTTAGCTTCCTCCTCCACGGGTACTCAGACTTCCGCTCCATCGGTGCTTAACTTTCCACCAAAACAACACAAGATGAAAAATAAATAAAATCAACATAAATGCAAGAAATTAAAATGGTACCCATGGTACCCTTGGGTTGCCTCCCAAGCAGCGCCTAATTTTACATCACGACACGACGTACCAAGTTTCACCACTTTTTCCTCCACCTTGAGGATATGAATCTCACCCCTAATTTCTTCTCTAATTTCCTCTTATGCTCCAGGGGTGGTTGTGAAAAATTATAAGGACCAAGCAGTAGATGTTGCCTTTTGAACTTTTTGGCCCTTAAGTAAGCGAAGTCATTTTGTCTCTCCGAGTTAGCAAATTTCAAAATATACGGGGCTTGGTCCTCCTCTAGACATTTCTCTATAAGCTTGGAAGACTCTATTTCTATGTTGTCAACCAAACTTACTGTCAAAAAATGCTTCGAGTATGGTCCAATAAACCTCAACTCTGAAATTGCATTGTGCTTGACCTCCTTACTTGTAAACACCTTCTCAGCATCGACATCTATCTCTCCATTAATGTCAACTGGGGGATACTCTTTCTCTTCTTCCATGAATGGATTTTCCATAAGTGTGAGCCTATCACGGGGACACTCAAGAGATTCAAACTGTTGGGCTTCATCCGAAAATTCACCCTTGTCTTCCTCTTGTAGTTCCTCTTGAATATCGGCTAAAACTGTTACCTGCAATTTATCACAAGCTTCAGCCTCAGCAATCATCTCCGTGAATTTGACGCTCATCCTTTCTAGAGCCTCTGCATTCTCTTCTTACTGAATTCTCAATACTGCCATCGCCTCCTTCATTGCTTCTGATTGCTCCAGGAGTTGTTTCAGCATGTCTTCTATTTGAGATTGGCGTCCCAAGTCCTCATTTTCAGCATGCCTATATTCAGCAAAAACAACAAAAGGATCATAGTAGGGGCTTGGGTGAGGGGAATATGCATTCGGACAGCCATCCCAATGGACATCTTGACCACCACATATATTGCACGTGTTATAGTGTTGCCACGAGTGGTGTCCTCCGCAATTCAGACAAGATTCGCCAAAATATGTGTATCCACCATTTAAACCATTTGTATTCCACGATGTCATGTCAATAAGGGTATCCGAAAAAAATTGATAATAATAAGAAAAGAATTAAAACAAACACTAAGACCAAGTTGTCAGCACTTATATAGACTTTGTAAACTAACACTTAAGAAAATTTTACCAATTGCCCGTCCCCGGCAACGGCGCCAAAAACTTGTTCGCGTCTACTTTGGGGTATTTAACTACACGCAAGTGCACGTGGTCGAAAAAGTAGTAAAGTGGCTTAAGTAAGCCAAGTATCGATCCCACAGGGACTGGGCTAGGGTAACAATCTACTCAAGTGTCACTATACTTTAACTCTAAAAATGCAGACAACAGTGTGAAGAAGAGTTTGGTACTTTGGTTTCTAATTTTATGCTAATTATATAACGAATATACAATTTGAGTCTGAACTATGAATATGAGCATGCTGAGGTTAAATGAACATGTAAAGAAACAAATTATGGATTCAATTTGGTTAATCTTTCCTCTGGTTGCTAGTCAAGAATTATTGCCAATGGATTAAAACTCTCGTATTTAACCCAACTTAAGAATCATGAACCGTCCACCTATATTTCTGTGATAAAACGAAATTCATGTTCTAGCCTTACAAAATCGATTCCTTAATTGACTAATACAACTTTCAGGTATATTTCTATCCTGAAGGTAAATCAATTCTCAATTTTTCCAAACTAAGAAAAGATCATATCCTATTGATTCACAACTTTCCAATTTCTTGCTCTCTCGAGTGAAACCGGACTTTTTAGATATACATTAATGTTGGCCACACATCAATGCAGTAAGAACAAGAATCAATAGAACAACCATGGAAGAAAAGATGAAAAACCCAATTGATCAATAACTACATTTCAATACAATTGTTCTTGACCTCAGTAAGAAGAGGAATTAGCCACTCATTTGTGGATTAAACATCGTTAAATGAGTGTTAAACATACAAGCAATTGAATTAAAGAAGAAGGAGATAGAGAAAAACCCTGACAATTTCGTCCCCTCAACTGCCTGTAACCCACGTTCTTGCTCCACCAAGTCAGAATTATTAAAAATGAACCTAAGTGTTCTATTTATACTAGTGGGAATTTTTCCTGGAATAACAAGCAACGTGTCACGGAGTGTATCGCGGAGCTCTACCTCCGTGACACGGAGGTAATGCGAAGGCTTTCTGGAAATCACCCTAAATCGACCCTCGGCAGCCTTCTTGCCGCGTTGGCAGCGTGTCACGCTGCTTGGACAGCGCGATGGCATGCTGCTGGCACGGGGCTGGCCTGCCGTGGCACGTTGCTGCCACATCTGCTCACTTGCCACGCCTATTCCTTGCCGACTTCCGCCGATTTCTTCCGACTCCATTCCCTTCCTTCCACCAACTTATAAATTAGTTCCTCCAAATCATTGAAACCTACAAAACAAGGACTAATCATGTTGGTTAGCACATATATTCACATTTATATAAAATTACATGAAAATGTATAAAATAACTTAGATAAACAAGTCTAAATTAAGGTATAAAGCATCACTCGGTCATGCTATTTTTGCCCATGATCAGTATGAATGGCCTCCCGACTAGATTTACATGTCGAACTTCATGTGTGCTCATATGGGGTATGTAGGTTAAGAGAATCTCCCACTTTTCCTCATGATCTATGAATGCTTATGATTATGTATTTTGGCTCAAGTCATGTTAAATAAAGTTTCCTCCTATGATTATGATTATGTTTGTATTATGAATGTTTTGAAAATACTTTATCCTTATGTTATGTTATGATGTTTATGGTATGAGCATGATTTCCTACTCTTTTGATCATTTATGAGTTTTATATATTTTAAATGTCCATTTTACTTACCTTGCATACTCAGTTCATTCCACGTACTGACCACATACTTTCTATGTTGTATCATTTCATGATACAAGACTCGTCTCTCAGTCTCACCCTCCTCATTAGTTCTTCAGGGATCGCTATCAGCTTATTTGGTGAGTCCTCATGTTCTGAGGGCCATATGTTCAGACTCTATTATTCTCTTTTCATTTCAGTATTGTCGGGTCAGTTGGGGTATTGTCCCATCAACCCGTCTTTCATGATTAGAGGCTTTTCAGACTATAAGTTGTATTCAGTCGTCATGTATGGATCATGTATTGTCTTATCTCTGTTGTTATGTCATGAGTACGTTTTCCTTACGTTATGTCTTCCGCTTATGTGAATGAATTAGTTGTATGTTCATGCCATGGGTTGACTTGGGGTCTCTCGGGGCTCCTTATCCCGTGTTTATGATCCGGGTGTACGTTTGGGTTGTGAAAAACTTGGTATCAGAGCCATAGGTTTGAAGTGTCTTAGGGTCTCTGAAAGCCGCGTTAAGTAGAGTCTTCTTCATGGGTGTGAAGCACACCACACTTATGACGAAGAGGCTACAAGATATTTAAGAAATGTTTCCTTCTTTCATGATCTATGTCGTGTAATGAAAAGTGTTTCCTATCCTTCTAATTCGTACTATTCACGTTTGTAGAATCATGCCTCCACGGCGAGTGAACACCAAAAGAAATGGTAATGGCAATGATCATGAGGGTGCCAATGGTGATCGGCATCAGCCAGCCCCACCCATTCACGAGGAGCATGCACCAGAGCCAGCTACCCACGCTGAGTTTAAGGCAGCGATTCAGATGCTGGCATAGGCCATGGTTGCCCAGGTTCATAATCATATAGTGGCGCATTACCCTCAAAATGGAATGCGGCGACAGTTAGGGTGAGAGATTTCTTAAGGATGAGTTCTCCTGAGTTCACAGGTCCGAAAGTGGGCGAGGATCCACATGATTTTGTTGATGAGATTCTGAAGATCACTTAAGTTATGGGGGTAAAGAATGTGGAGTGTGTTGACTTGACCTCCTCTTAGTTAAAAGGGG
Organism: Datura wrightii; assembly: GCA_035772735.1. Lineage (NCBI taxonomy): Eukaryota > Viridiplantae > Streptophyta > Magnoliopsida > Solanales > Solanaceae > Datura > Datura wrightii. The sequence goes on along the minus strand of JASDFA010000027.1, from coordinate 100,876,062 downwards.
TGGCTCACATATGGTTCAAGTAGTGGAGAGATGCGAGGGCGGTGGGAGCAGGCCTGATAGGTTGGGAAGAGGTTCACGCGATATTTTTGGATCGATTCTTCCCTCGGGAGATAAGGGAGCTCAACGCTGTCGAGTTTGTTAATTTGAAACAGGGTGACATGTCCGTCCAAAAGTACGCATTGGAGTTCACCCGATTATCTAAGTATGCTCCAGAGTTGGTGGCGGACGAGAGGCTTGGGTGATTCGTTTTGTTCATGGGGAGGCGGATTATTTGGACAAGGATTGCAAGATCGCCATGCTACATTGGGATATCGACTTTCCCTATATTGTGTTGCATGCACAACAAATGGAGTCAGTCTACCAGAGGTAGAGGGAGGCCAAGAGGGCCAGGACCAATAGTTATGGGACTTCTCAGGTCAGGTTCGGGGGTGGACAGCGTCAGCAGTCCCAGCTCAGGTCTATTGCTCCAGCTCCATCATCGTCCAGTATACCATCTAGATTTAAAGGAGATCAGAGGAGTAGAGCTTCAAAGTCGAGAGGCCAGTGTAGCATGCAGGTGGAGCTCTCTTTCCCAATTTGTGTGGGGTGTGGCAAGAATCACCTCGGGAGGTGCTTAGTTGGCTTGGATGCTTGCTTCGAGTGTGGCAAACTCGGTCATAGGCTTAAGGATTGCCCCTCAGCCACAACAGGGATCGGTGGAGCCTGTGTGATAGCAGCCAGTTCTGCCGCTCCAGCAGCACATCCCCCTCAGCATGGTGCATCGACTAGTGCAGCAGGTGGTCAGCGCCAAAATGGGTTTTATGCTTTAGTGCCCCGCCAGGAGCAGGAGGCTTCACCAGATGTGGTCACTGGTATGTTGAAAGTCTTCCATATTGATTCTTATGCCTTGTTAGATCCAGGAGATACTTTGTATTTTGTGACCCCTTATATTGCTAGTAATTTTGGAGTTAGCCCTAAGATCCTGTCAAAACCGTTTTTAGTCTCTACTCCAGTCAGTGGTTCAGTTGTAGCTAGGCGGGTGTATAAAGGTTGCCCGATTACAGTATTGCATAAGGTAACCTTCGCAGATTTAGTAGAGTTAGCTATGATTGACTTTGATATCATTCTGGGTATGGATTGGCTGTTTTCATGTTATGCTTCGTTTAATTGTAGGACTCGTGCGGTGGAATTCCAATTTTTGGGTGAGTCAGTTTTGGAGTGGAAGGGTAATTTAGTTGTACCAGCCAGTCGGTTTATTTCATATCTTAAGGCCAAGAAAATGATTTCTAAAGGCTGCATGTGTCACCTAGTTAGGGTTAAGGATGTTAAGTTCGAGACCCCAACTATCCAGTCAGTTCTGGTGGTGTGTGAGTACCTAGAGGTTTTTCCTGATGATTTGCCAAGTGTTCCTCCTGAGAGGGAAATTGATTTTGGTATTGACCTCTTACCCGATACGTCGCCTATATCTATTCCTCCCTACAAGATGGCCCAGCCGAGCTAAAGGTATTGAAGGATTAGTTGAAGGACCTTTTAGATAAGGGTTTCATTACACTGAGCAAGTCTCCATGGGGTGCCCCAATTTTATTTGTTCGGAAGAAGGATGGTTCGCCTCGGATGTGCATTGACTATCGGCAACTGAACAAGGTCACCGTCAAGAACAGGTATCCTTTACCCAGGATTGATGATTTGTTTGACCAGCTTCAGGGTACCAATTGTTTCTCAAAGATAGACCTTAGGTCCTGGTATCATCAGCTTAGGGTTCGGGAGTGTGACATCCTAAAGACAGCCTTCAGGGCGCGGTATGGCCATTATGAGTTTGTAGTTATGTCTTTTGGACTAACAAATTCTTTTGCAGCTTTCATGGACCTGATGAATAAGGTGTTCAAGTAATATCTAGACATGTTCGGGATCATGATCATTGATGATATCCTTATATACTCTAGGAGCAAAGAGGAGCATGCCGCTCATTTGAGAGTAGTGTTGCAGACCCTCAAGGATCGTCAGTTGTATGACAAGTTCAGCAAGTGCAAGTTCTGGTTGAACTCGGTAGCATTTTTGGGCCATGTAGTATCAGGCGAGGGTATAAAGGTGGATTCTCAGAAAATTGAAGCGATGAAGAATTGGCCCAGACCAGTGAATCCTTCGGATATTTGGAGTTTCTTGGGTTTAGGTGGCTACTATAGGAGGTTTGTGGAAGGTTTCTCATCCATCACAGCACCTTTGACCAAGTTGACTCAGAAAAAGGTAAAGTTCCAATAGTTGGAGGCTTGTGAGAAAAGCTTCCAAGAACTGAAGACTCGACTCACTTCAGCTGCAGTGTTGACCCTACCCAAGGGTACCGATGGTTTTGTAGTGTATTGTGATTATTCGAGAATAGGACTCATGTGTGTATTGATGCAGCGAGGAAAAGTGATAGCATACTCCTTGAGACAATTGAAGGTCTGTGAGAAGAATTATCCTACCCATGATCTTGCTTTGGCCGTGGTGGTATTCGCATTAAATATATGGCAGCATTACTTGTATGGGGTGTACGTGGATGTATTTACGGACCACAAGAGCTTGCAATATATGTTCACGTAGAAAGATCTCAATCTTCAGCAAAGGAGGTGGTTGGAGCTACTCAAGGACTACAATATGAGTGTCCTTTACCACTCGGATAAGGCTAATGTGGTTAGCGGACACACTTAGTAGGCTCTCTATGGAGAGTGTGTCCCACGGGATGAGAGAAAGAAGGAGTTGGTGGAAGATGTCCATTGACTTTCAAGGTTGTGAGTTAGATTGGTCGACTTGACAGATTGCAACGACATTGTGCAAAACGGATCAAATTCGTCCTTGGTGAATGATGTGAAGGCTAGACAAGATGAGGATCTGAATTTGGTGAAGCTGAAAGGAGCCGTTCGGAGTTATAAGGTGGAGGTCTTCTCCCAAGGGGAAGATGGTTTGTTACGGTACCAAGGTCATTTTTGTGTTTCAGATGTGGATCATTTAACGAGTCGGATACTGCATGAGTCACACAAAACCAGATATTCTATCCATCCAAGTGCAACCAAGATGTATCATGATTTGCGAGGAATATATTGGGGGAATGGCATGATGAGGGATATTGCAGAATTCATAACCAAGTGCTCGAACTGTCAGCAAGTGAAAGTCATGCATCAGAGGCTGGGAGATGCACTTCAGGATATTAGTATCCCCACTTGGAAATGGGAAGAGACTAATATGGATTTCATTACAGGCCTACCTCGTACTCGCAGACGGTATGATTCTATATGGGTGGTGGTGGACAGGTTGACCAAGGCTGCACACTTTCTACCGGTCAAAAACACAGATTCAACGGATGATTATGCCAAGTTGTATATTCGGGAGTTGGTTCGGTTACATAGAGTTCCCTTGTCTATCATTTCAAACTGAGGTACTCAGTTTTGGCGGTCATTTCAAAAAGGGCTTGGGACTTAGGTTATACTCAGCACAGCTTTTCATCCATAAATGGATGGTCAGGCGTAGCAGACAATCCAGAATCTTGAGGACATGTTGAGAGCATATGTGATGGACTTTAAAAGTAGTTGGTATGATCATTTTCCCTTGATTGAGTTTTCTTATAATATCAGTTATCACTCTAGTATCCAAATGGCACCATTTGAGGCTCTCTATGGGAGGAGATGTAGATCACCCATCGGATGGTTTGAGGTTGGTGAGGCAGTTATGGTAGGTCCTGACTCAGTTCACGAGGCTATGGTGAAGGTTCAGTTGATAAGGGACAGGCTGAAAACCGCTCAGAGTTGTAAAAAATCATATGCTGATGTGAGGAGAAGGGATTTAGAGTTCGAGGTAGATTATTGGTATTTCTGAAGGTATCTCCCATGAAGGGAGTGATACAATTTGGAAGGAAAGGAAAACTCAGCCCCCACTATGTTGGTCCCTACCGGATTATGAGAAGAGTTGGTAAGGTATCATATGAGTTGGACTTTCCCTCAGCGTTATCTTCTGTGCATCACGTGTTTCATGTGTCGCTTTTGAAGAAATGTTTGGGAGATCCAACTCTAGTAGTCCTGGTGGATAGTGTTGGAGTAAAAGACAGCCTCAACTATGAAGAAGTTCCTGTGGAAATATTGGACCATCAAGTTCGAAGGCTAAGGAACAAAGAAGTAGCTCCAGTTAAAGTCCTATGGAGAAATCAGCATGTTGAAGGAGCTACGTGGGAAGCCGAAGCAGATATGATGGCTAAATTTCACACTTATTCTCTACCGGCTCAGTTCCGACTTGAGGTATCAGCTGAGCTCTATGAATCGATTTATTTTTCATGTTTAGTTCATGTGTGTTCAAGTTTATTTCATGTGTATGGATGTGTATGTGAAGCATGAGATCAGTTCAGCTATGTGATATGAATCGAAGGTAGTCATTCCATTAAGTTTCTATCTAAATGATCAATATTTGAATATAACAATTGCATGTTTCTATTTTCTTCTTGTTTCCTACATTCGAGGACAGATGTTCCCAAGGGGGAGATATTGTAATACCCCGAAAGTACCTAAGAATAGACCCAGAAGTTAAAGTTGAAAACTGCTGAAATTGGGAAAAATCGCACAGAACGAGCCATGTAACGACTTGTGGTATCAAACCATGAGTCATTATATACAGTCATGGTGATGGAAGTATGGGTGGCAGTGGAGATGGCAGATGACACAACGACTCTTTGCTCGAAACAATGAGCCGTTGTTAGCAGTCGTAGGAAGAGACAGGGCTCAGCAGTTGGGAATACCACAGGTCGTCCAACGACTCGTGGTGAGAAGTGATGACTCGTGGTCACTGGTCATTGTAGGTCGCAAGGAATTTCCAGTGCATGTGATGGATCAAGACCACAACTCGTTGGAAGCAACCACGACTCATGGTAAGGCTCGTGGTTAGGAGGTCCATGTTTTGTGAAGGTGAAAACAATGGTCGACATGACGATATGTTGGTCCAAAGGAAGAGTCGTCCTGTCCATCTATGGATCAATTCCAGAGGCAAGTCTCAGCAATGCAAATGAGGGGCCATACAATTGGTCGTCGTTCCCTCCAACGACCCATTGGTGCCACCCATCTGACCAATCTGGACACTTTTTAGGGAAGATTTATTGAGGGCATTTTTTACTTTTCCATGATATGAGACCCTAAACTACGTCGTTTTAGCTTATGAGAGGTGAGTTTTTAGGGGAGTAATTTATTCCAAGTCCTCATTCATGCATGCAAGAGTATAGAGGGGTGATCAAGGGTAATTCAAAGCTTTTCTCTTCAAATTCTACCAATTCCTTCTTGGGAATTCAAGGCAAATTAAGAATTAGTTGTTTTCAGGTATGAAAGGCTATCAATGGGTGTTTTCTTTCACACCCATGCCCATTCTCTACGATTTCAAAAAATTCTATAAAAAATTTATGGGGTTTTGAAGTAGCTTTATATAAAAATCTAATGATTGTTAATAGACTTTGTGGTTTTTGAATCATATTTTATTCTAAAGGTTTTGATCAACTTTTAATGGTTTAAATTATTTACAATGTTGTCAAATTTCTATTTCTTTGAATTTCGCCTAATTATACATGACCCATGATGAATTGATTTATGATCTACTTTTCAATTAATGGTATTTACGAGCGCAGCATGAATTATGATTTAAAATGTTGATTTACTCAATTACTCTTCATGATTTTATGAATTTCAAGCTATATGCATGAGCGACAAGTATGTATGAACTTCATGATTCATGAATTATGTTTTGGCTGACTCACGGGCATTGTTTCATGGATAGTTCACGTATGTACAAGTATGTTTATGATTATCATGATTTAACTTTCCCTGAATTCATGTATGTTATACTATAAGCACTATATATGTTTTTGGAGTTGTATCGAACACCGAGTAGGTTCGAGGCTCAGGTTAAGCCCCGAATCTCATAAACTACGTGCCACCGTAGGTATGTTGGGACCTCCTTTGTGACTGTCCCTGACCCAAATGGCCCTTTTCATGGTGATATCACCCCCTTAATGGTTCTACCCTTGGCAAGGTACGAATGGCCTCCCGACTAGGTTTACAATTCGGACTTCATGTGTGCTCATATAGGATATGTCGGTGAAGAGAATCTCCCACTGTTCCTCATGATCTATGAATGCTTATGATTTTGTATTTTTGCTCAAGTCATGTTAAGTAAAGTTTCCTTGTATGATTATGATTATGTTTGTATTACGAATGTTTTGAAAATCCTTGAGCCTTATGTTACATTACGATGTTTACGATATGAGCATGATGTCCTACTCTTATGATCATTTATGAGTTTTATATATGTTAAATGTCCGTTTTACTTACCTTGCATACTCAGTACATTCCACGTACTGACCACATACTTTCTATGTTGTATCATTTCATGATACAGGACCCGACTCTCAGTCTCACCCTCCGCAATAGTTCTTCAGGGATTGCTATCAGCTTATTTGGTGAGTCCTCATGTTCTGAGGGCCACATGTTAAGTCTCTGTTGTTCTATTTTAGTTTTAGTATTGTAAGGTTAGTTGGGGTATTTTCCCATCAACCCGTCTTTCATGATTAGAGGCTTTTCAGACTATAAGTTGTATTGAGCCGTTATGTATGGATCATGTATTGTCTTATCTCCGTTTTTATGTCATGAGTACTTTTTCCTTATGTTAAGTCTTCCTCTTATGTGAATGAATTAGATGTAAGCTCATATCATGGGTTGACTTGAGGTCTCTCGGGGCTCCTTGTCCCGTGTTTACGATCCGGGTATACGTCTTGGTCATGACACAGTCCTGTTCAATTGAATACAAGTAGCCACAACCGTTGTTTATGTTTCTCCTGTGACCATAGGGATATAGGAATTAGGGTTCATGAGATAGTTCATGGATGTTCGGGAAAATGACAAGAATTAGGTCAGTAACTTGCAACAAGCAACCTTAGGAAGAATTAGTCTAGCGTATTCAAGTCTTAAAACTCAACATGAAGCGAAAGTGCCAAGACCCTAGATTCTATCATCATTTGAATTATAACATTTGTGAAAAGCGTTCAATTCAATAGTTAATTTACTTCTCAAATTTAGTAGTTTAATCTCCAAACCATTCGCCATTTTTATTTGTGTTTATTAGAATAGTGAAATAATGTATAAACCTTGAGCAATTAATCTAACAAGTCTCTGAGGGATCAATAATCAGGATTTCACTGTCCTATATTACTTGACAACCATGTGCACTTGCGTGCACTTAGGTGACATCACATTACTTAGGCATCACGGACGAGGATAGGATTGTGGAGAAATTCTGCTTGGTAGATTGCTCAATTTCAGAATAGCAAGATCACCTCATTCTCATCGTGTCGTGATGTTAAACCGGGCGCTTCTTGGGAGGCAACCTAAGCATATTAGACTAAAAAATGTTCTTTAATATAGGTGAATTTAACATGGTGAAGGAAGCCAATCAAAACATAAGGATAAAAACTTTTTCCCTAAAGGAGATTCGATGGACGGACCGCTCTTTGCAGAGAGAGTTTGCCTATCCAACCATACATTCACATCACTACTGCAACACTACAGGGAGCTGATATAATCTTGTTTCTTCCACTCTGGAATTGTTTGTGCATTGAGGGAACTGCACCACCTTAGGATGGGGGTGGATATCATTTAGCATATATGTGTTCAAATTGAACTTGTGAATGTGTGTGATGGCAACATATTGTAGTCCATTTTTGTAGTTTTCCTAGTATAGCTTCTTGTTTTACTATGTTAGATTAACTTCTTTTTGCTTTCAAAGTGTAGAGCCCCCCTTGATTTTCTTAATTATGGTTCTTTCCCGGAAGGCTTACTTTCTATTGAATCTGGCACAATAAAAGTACTTGAGTGGCATACTGATAGGCCTGATGATGGATTGCTAGCGACATTCTTAAGGATACCAACCTACTTTGTTGAGTCGTCTTAGGATAAATAAATTATTTTTGACTTATGTGGTGGTGGCAATTTAGCTATTTGCACACTTGAGCTGATTTTTAAAAACAGTGGGCCCCCTCAAAATTTTTGCTGTAGTTGTTTGATATTGAGTTGTATATCTCCATTTGTGACATGAATTGTTAGTGATGTGTTCCTAATTGAGAGCGATGTATTTGTCATTTTTATATCCATGTGACAATGTGTGGAGAGGAAAATTGTTTATCACTTGATTTAGTTACACTCTAAAACTTGCCTTGCAACCTGTGTCTGAAACTAGGATTGACTATGGGTTGTAGAGATGAACTTAGGCCTTCTTTGTGGCTCACAAGCCACTTATGACTAAAGAAACCTACCAAATTATGCATGAATCCCTAGTCTCCCTCTTTGAGCCTTTTGACCTTTTTCTTGATCTACCGCAGTAAAAGCCAAAGTCAATTCTGAAGTTGACCCTCTTTTGAACCCATTCTCCTTGACACTTGAAAAGAAATGAACAATGAGCAAAAAGTTGTAAGTTGGGGGTGATAAGGAGGGAAAGAAAGAAATAGGACAAAAAAATGTGGTATGAGCATACCCCAAGGTGTGATTGAGCAATGAGCTAAAAAGAAGAAAAATAAAAGAAATGAAAAGAGAAAAATGAAGTTGAGTTCACAAAAACACCTTAGGGTGTGAATAATGCCAAAACCAAACAAGGAATGAAAAAAGGGATCAAAAAGGTGAAAAGATTGTGGAAAAGTGATGAATTGGTCAAGGATGGTAAGTGAGTCATTAAAAGACTAAATTGTACCCTACCAGCGCTTAACCTTCATTAAAAGCTTAAAAAAGCCCTAATGTGAACTCAACCCAGATAACCGAAAAGAAAGGCATTTGAGTAAATGGGCAAGAGTATAGCAGTTATGACCTATCTTGTGAAGTTCTTTGTGAGAGTGAGTGTATTTCTCTTCTTTCTTAATCTTGTGTGTCCTTTTTATGTGTATTGTCATTACTTTAGAAAAAGGACACTTTTCTTGGTCTAATTGTGAGGGCATGTGGATTTGAATGGATGGTATGTTTCGCTTCTCTAATTTGGGAATGTACATGTTGAGATTATTCCATAAGTGGAGGTTGCATGCTTAGTTCAAATAATTGCGAGAAAACTATGTTTTGATTGATGGAGGGTGTGGTTGAATTGAATTTTGTATGTTGGTAGCTATTGTCGACAACCACCCTAGTCATGATAATTTGTGATTCTAGGACATTACTTAGGTGTAGGGTAGTTTCTCTTCTTAGTTTGCTTTAGGAAAACCAATGCTTTAAGTTGGGGGTATTGATGTGTCAGGGATTAGCAACACATACTTACTTCTTTTCATAGCCTTTTTCATGTCCTTAAGAGTTAAATTAAGTAGAAACTAATCTTATTATGCTATATTTTGGAAACCTAAGCAATTGAAAGAAGAAAGGAGTTTAGTCCAAAAAAACTGCTTAAAAGATGAGGCAACATACGAACCGTCTGTCTGAAAGATGGTCCGTCCTTTCCCAGCAACATATTCTAGAAATTCAGCAAAATGGGTCTTTAAAATACAGTTGGAAGGATGGTCTGTCAATTGAAGGTTGGATCCAAACTTGGAAGAATAGAATTTTTACAATATGGAGAAAGGTATGGACCATCTTTCCAAAGGACAGTCCATCTTTCAAAGGACAACAAGCCAACGGATAGAAGTAGAAAAGTACAATACGGTTCAAAGGACTGTCTATCCTTCCAAAGGACGGTTCATCCCTGCACACCTGGCACTCCAGTGTCTGAATTAAATAGGCTTTTCTGGGACATAGTATAAATACATTTTTCTTATAAATTTTAGGGGGCTTTTTAATTATTCAGTTCATACTTAGTGTAAAGAATAGAGTTTAGCTAGTATAACCCTAGTTTCAAGGTAAATTGTAATTTGAAGAATTCTTTTCATCTATTGAAGATTTCAATTCATTTGGTAAGAATGACTAATTACTTTGCTCTTCTTATTCTTCTTGTTATGGGTAACTAAACCCAGATCTAGGGTTGTGAACCCAATGGGTTGTGAAACCTAGTGATCCCAATTTGTTAAAATTGAGTTTAGGCTTATGAATATTTGATTGATTTTTTTCTTTGTAGTGTGTGATGGGTGATGAGAGTCATCCAATACTGTCCAATTACCTTTATGAGGCTTGAAAGAAGAAATTTAGGTTGGGTTAGCATCAATCAACAATGACTCAAGGCATAACCCTTGTTTAATGGGTTCTCTTAGACATAGGTTGTATTCCAAATTGACAACAAGTGATTGGGTAGAAGGGAGTTTTCTTCAATTTGACAAAATGGAAGTAGATTGACACCTATAGTGCTATTGAAAGATACTCATGGGTTGCCTAAGTACTTTCTTGCATGTTCAGCCTTAGCCCACTCTTAATTTTTTCACATTAGGTGATTTAGGGGGATCTATCTAAAATTTTACTTCCCTAGAATTATCTGTAATTTCATACAACCCTAGCTTATGAAAATTTGTAGTCTTAGTTAATTTTCATTACTCTCAATATGAATAGGCTCTAATCTCGCAATACTTTACTGTTTAGTACTAGATAGTATGGGCTTCAAGTAGTCTCTGTGCGATTTGATCCCTACTCCTTGTTGGATTCTATATTTTTTCCGATCATTTATACTATTGATAACCTCCAAAAGATACTCTTCATGCAAAGAGTATAAACGGTCGCTGTATCAAAATAAATATCCCGACGGATGTCGGTGGAGAGCCGAATTTCATCCCACTTCCTTCTTTTTTGCTCCATTTCTTGCTCTTTTCTTCACATTAGACATCTGTACACACAAAGGCAAAAAGGGCATAAAATCCACATAAACAACTCAAAAACTAAGTAAAAACTCAGGCTTAAAAGCCTAATGAGTTGGTGAATTACAAACTCATCAACTACCCCATATTAGGAGTGGATTTGAATGAAATGAGAACCCTGTTCTTCCTCACGCCCTACCTTAGAGTTTCAATTTTAGTAAGACTAGAGCTAGGTTTGTACCCAAAACTCTCCTACTTAAAATTCTCTATACCTTGGATTGATTATTGTTGTTTCTACTACTGAGATTGTCATAATTCATATCATTGGTGGATGGTTCATGCTTGTTCCACATAGACCCTTTTTAACTAAAGTTATTTGAAAGTATTGTCATATTATTTACATGCATTGTTTTCATGAGTAAAACAGAGTAGTTTTCAAGTTTTAGAAAGCATCTTCAAGAAAGAACTAATGTAAGCATATTTAGCTTCAAATACATGATTTCATAAAAAAAGCAAAGTTCAATTTTAGAGAAGTATTTCTGAAAAGAGTTTCAATTCAATCAGCTTTAGCTTCAGCAAATGATTTTCATAAAGAAAGTAAAAACACAATTTTAAGTATAGAGGCTCACCAGCATATTACAGCTTTTAGCATAGAGGCTCACTAGTACTTATATACATATACATTGTTTTTTTAGCTAGAAACCTCTACATAGATGTTTCAGTCGCCTTAGATAGGTGTATTTTGTGAGCAATATTTTTGGGAGGATTATTTAACATCAAGATAGGTATAGGTTCAGATAACATATACCTTAAAACTACATAGCAGCATAGGTTAGGATTGTATTGTTAGTTCGGGAGACTTCTCATATAGCCCATAATAAGGGCTTAATATGGATCCATAGTTCAGTTTTGCCCTTTTCCCTAGAAAGGTATTTGATAGCTCTTCCAACCGAGCTAGAAGTTGGACATCATGTGCTCACATGGTGTATATTGGTTATAAGAAACTCCCCAAATCATAAATATCAATTATTTAGACTAAATATTTTTTATAGTATTTTACATATGATTTTCTTAATGCAGCTAACTCAGTTACTCTGTTTAGTACATGACTAAAATAGTCAGACACTTTGTTTTATTGCATGTTTTCAATAGCTCAGTTACTCAGCTTTTAAGAAGAGCTTTAAAGTGTGATTTTTGGCACCAGGCCTTTGATGAATTGATAATTTACCAACTCATTTGGATCTTAAGCATGAATTATTGCTTTGTTTTAACACAATTTAAATGGGTTTTATGCCATTTCTTCTCTTTTGTACAGGCATTTAATTGAAAGAAAGAAGATGAAGGAATTGAATTGAAAGCAATCTACTAGAATAAAAACAAGGAAATGTATGCCACAAGTCTGTATCTGCGTTTAGTGGATGCCACGTAAGAAGATCTAGGAATTTGTTGGAACCTGACATGCATGCCATGTATTGGTCTCTGCAGACCGCAAATGTCAATGTAGCAGATCTTAAAGGAGCACTGCCTGGGCCTAAAGAGGCATCTACGGGTGGCTCATTGGCACTTGAGAAATGCAGGTGCCAACGCAAGTGGCCCACGTCACTTTTGAAGGGAAAAATCATCCAGGAGGCAAAAATGCACCTGAGAAGCTTCCAAGGGTATTTTTGGATTTTCTTGCAAGGAATTTATAAAGAAATTTTTAACCCATTTTGTAAAGAGAGATAAAAGAGGAAGACAGTACAACATCGAGAATATTGCAAAGAGTGATAGAGATAGTACATAATTTTTATCATCTTCTTCATTCTCTTTGGAAAAAACACCATTGTTGAAGGCTCAGAAGCTGAGAATTAACTTTATTTGCTAATCATGAATAGAATTAAGAAATTTTCCCTTGGTATACTTTCTCTTTACTTAATTATGAGTAGCTAAATTTCCTTCCAGGGTTGTGTGTGGATGATGGGTATATAAATCTAAGTGGGTATTGATTAATAGATCTAATATTTGAGTAGAAAGCATGGATCTATTGATTTCTTCTAGTTACAATTGGAAAATTAATGGTTACAAACATTAAATGAGCTCTCTAACTTTGCTTTTGCTTGAAAAAGGAAAGTCAGATTGGGTAAGAATTCAATAGTGGGGATTTGGAGTTTGATCTATGGGTTGGAGCTAGAGATAGTCTAAACCCAATTCAAATTCCATTAAAGGGTTAGAACTAGAAATAGTATAAAACCTTCCTCAAGAACTATTTGATTGTGTAGTAGATTTTTTCTTTCGGGTTTGAGAAAATCCAAAGTAGACACACTCTTTTGGTTGAGAAACTTAGGGTGTAGCCCAAAGTCAAAGGCTATCTATGCACTAATTGAATCTAAGACTCTTAATCAATATCTATCAAATAGATATCCCATCAAATGCACACTCCTAGTCTCTCATCTTACTAGCAATAATTTTTCTCCCCTTTCTTTGATTTAAGTTTACATTTGAAGTTTGTAACATCCTACAAGTCCCTAAGATCAGATACGAGACCCAAAGCAGGAAACCAGTAGAAAAATGGCACCAGGCCATTATGCGATCCTCAAGATGGATCATTGTTAGAACCAATGAGTCGTTGGTTGGCTCGTTTGTGGAGGACTAAAAAGAATGTCAAAATTCACCCAAAACCAACAAGTGGATTTTATGACCTATTGTTAGATTATACCAGCCATTGGTTTTAGTCGTTGTAGTAGGTCCAGAGGGTGACTCAAAGCAGAAGCAGGATTCAATGAAGGAACCAAGGGTTTGTTGGTTGAACCTACAGTCAATTATATGGGTAATGGGTTCTGCCAGCGGAATTTTTAACTCGGCAATCTAGGGGTATTTTAGTAAAATCTTATTCTTCTAATTCCTAAGTGATGTCTTATTTGGAATCCTAAGGGATGAACTAAAGGGATTTTCCTAGCCTAATCCCTCATTCTCCTCTAAAACATTTGTAAGTCATCTTCTCCCTTCTCCTCTCATGACTCAAGAACTAGGATTCCTCTCTAAGGTGCAGCAAGCTTCAAGTTCTTTTTAGAGATTCTTCAACCAAGTATGTGGGACTTCAACAAGGATTTTCTTTCACCCTTGTGTCCCAATTTATATCCATCACCCTAGCGACTTTGATTCCCTAGAAATTCATATCTTAGGGTTTCGATTCTACATATGAATACTCTAATATTAGCCATGTGTTTCATGTTTCCTATGATCAATAGCTATGCATGTTCATGGTTCCCCTCTCAAGTTCATGATTTTTTTCTATGATATGATATTAGCGTGATTTCTAAGACTCATCCATGATTTAGCACTGTTTTCAAAAATATGGCCCGTTTGAAATATATGATTTTACCATGATTTCAATACATATGATTTACATTATGATTTGAGTCTATGATTTTTATGTATTCAGTATGATCAACATATTTATGATTCTTTAAACTCTCAAGCCTCTTGTTGGTTAGAAAGTAGCCCTGACTAGTCTTAGAACATCAGTTTTGAGCCTTTGGTATTAGCATGTCATGGTCCTTTAGGCTCTCGGGATCCTTGTTAGATAAAGTAGTTCCAACTAGTCTTAGGACACCAGCTTCGAATTATCAGTTTACATGTACTCTTATGTTCAGTTGGGAGTAGCACTTACCACCGAGTAGGCCAAGATTCCAGCGCATCTGGGTCTTAGAACTACGTGCCACCGTAAGATAAGGATTCTCGATAGTAGAAAATATTTCCCTTAGCCCAAAGAATATGGGATCCTCGTTAGTAAGAGTGTCTCCGTCACCTCAATGGGTGCATGCAGGGGTCATCGTTACTTGAGATTGTCTCCCTAATTCACAAGTGATATCACGCCAGTCATGGTTCTTATTCTTAGCAGGGTACGAACACCCTTCCAACCAAGGTTACAGGTTTGGCTCCATGAGGCTCACTTTGGAATTTATTAGTTAATAGGCTCTCGCACAATATAGTTTCCAGTTTATAATTACTGATTCAATTGTAATACACTGAAAGCCCCAAGACCGGACCTGAGGAAATGGAGAAAATAGGAATTTCTACACCATGTCACAGGACGAGTCATCTAGTGACCCGTGAAGTACCCCACGAGTCATTAAGTGACTCATGAAGTGGAAGGGGGAGTTGGAAAGAATTTTGGTTTGGGAGTTGACCACGAGAGAAACCACGAATTGTGGTTAGGGCAACGAGTCATGGAGTTGGTCATGGTTAGGAGCCGACTTGGAGGTTAAATTTTTGGGGATTGTTCATCACGAATTAGTCACCACAAGTCGTTAGGTACACCACAAGTCGTGGTGTCCCTTGTGGTGACCAGCAGAGGTATGTTTTTCAATGTTGACGACGAGTGCTAGTAAGGAATTGTCCCCGCAGGTAATGAATCATCCAGTCCTTCATTGGGACTGGCAGTGTATTTTTCCTATGAATTTATTAAGGGCTTTTCCATAATTCTTAAGCTCCTAAGACCTAAACTACGTTTATTTAAGCTCTGATAGGTGTGTTTTAAGAGGGTTTAAATCATTCTAAACCTATCCCTCTTCATGCATGCAAGCCTAGAAGTTCCTAAGGTTAATCAAGCCTAGAATTCATAAAGTTCTTCCCCAATTCCTTTGGGCATTCAAGAACAGTGTGAAATCGGAAGTGCCCAGGTATGTAGGGTTATGAATGGGTGTATTCACCACTCCCATGCCCAATTCCTTCTCAAATTCATGGAAAATTTAAGTTGATGAATCCATAGGGTTTTAACCTAACTTGTGAAATTCTTTAAGCATCTATCATGGGTAAATCTATTCATGTTTCTAATATTAAATTCATATTCATGGGCATGTTTTATAATGTTTTCAATTACATTTCATGTTTCCAAAGTTTTACAAATTATAATGCCAAATTATGAAAGTTAATGAAAGGTTGGAATTATGATCTATGTTTTCAAGTATGATGAGATATATATGATAAAAGTATGATTTCAAATTTCCCATGTTTATGTCGATGATTTTGACTATCTAAAGTATGTTTAAGTTTGGGCAAGCCCATATGATCACGTATATTCATAATTTAATTCAATTTCATGTTATTAGCTTACCACATGGTTTTGGAGTCTAGTCTCCCACTTTTCATCTTGTAGTATGGTTTGAGCAAAGGCTCCTCATGTTATGTGTTTAAATTATGCATGTACTATATGATTTAGCTTCGTCGCAACATGATGGTTCAGCTTCATTGAAAAATGATGGAAAACATATGCATGTTTTTGGGAGTAATGTCTAGCACCAAATAGACTAAGGGTTCAATCAATCCTGTGCCTCATAACTATGTGCCAACATAGGTATGTTCAGATTATTTGGGACCTACATTATGAGATTTCCCTGCCCCCAAGGGGCCTTCAGCTTGATATCGATATCATGGTAGCGCCCTTAGCCGTGGCAAGGCTTTGGACGGCTTTGCCCACTTGAGTGTGATATTCGGGACCACGTAAGATCTATTATGGTAATGTCGATTATATGACGAGTCTCCCATTATTCCTCATGATTTCAGTTATGCATGTTCATCAGTCATGATTTTATACTTTCAGCAGGTTTGATTTAATGTTCAGTTTTACTTATGAATAATCAGTTTCAGCTTTGGGTCATTCGATTCAGTTATGATATTTAGTTATGTTTAAGTCATGTTTTCAGATACTAGCATACAAGCCCTACTCTCAAAGTTTTATGATAAAATGTTTTATGATATGCAGGATTTCTGATTTTTACTTACTTAATGGTTTTACTTACCTTATACTCGGTATATTCCAAGTAATGACTGCATACTCTATTCTGTATCATTTATGATATGGCCTTAGATGTTAAAGTTCAGTCCCATCATAAACCAAATCCTCAGAGTTAGCATCTCTCAGCCAGAGTTAGTGAGTCCTCATCATTCAAGGACCCTTTTATCAGCATGTATTCGTTATTTTCAGTTTTAGTCTTTAGTGAGTTAGTTGGGGTCTTGTCCCATCAACTCGTCAGTATATAGATGTCATGTTCATACCATTGACTTGGAGCCTCTTGGGGTTCTTTTTCCCGTGTCTCAATTCGAGCCTATGTTCGGGTAGTGACAAACTTGGTAACAGAGCATTAGGTTTGAAGTGTCCTAGGTCTCTGAAAGTCGTGTTAAGTAGAGTCTTTTTCATGAGTGTGAAGCACACCACACTTATGATGAAGAGGCTATGAAATGTTTTAGGAAAACTTCCCTTGTTTCATGATCTATGTCGTGCGATGAAATGTCTCTCTATCCTTCTAACTCGTGCTATAAGCATTTGCAGAATCATGCCTCCTCGACGAGTTAATGGAAGAAGAAACAAAAATGGAAATGGCCATGAGAATGGCAATGCGGATGGGCACCAGAAGGCCCTGTTCGGTGCTTTGGTAGGGGTTAAAAACCGACACGCAAGTGCACGTGGTCAAACAAGTAGTAAGTAGCTTAAGTAAGCCAAGTATCGATCCAAGGAGACTCTGGATAAGTAAAAATTGCTTAAGTATACTATATTCTATCTCACTTCTAAATATGCTGACAACAACGTAACCAACAATTGAATAATTTGTTTTATAATTTCTATACTAAAACTACTAACAATTATTTACTTTGAATTTAAACTATGGATATGAGCATGCCAAGGTTAAGAACATGTAATGAACTGAGTATCATCATACATTGGTTAATCTTCTCTTCCAGTTGCTAGCCAAGAACATGAGCCTAGAGATTAAAACTCTCGTATTTAATCTCACTTAAGAATCATAAACCATCCGTCTACATTTCTGTGATCAAATGCAATTCATGACCTAGCAATACAATTCCGGTTCCTAAATTGACTAATACGACTTTCAAGTATATTTCTATCAGGAAAGCACATCAAAACTCAATTTTCGCAAATCAAGTTAAGAACAATACCCTATTAATTCACAACTTTCCAATTTCGTGCTCTCTCGAGTGAAATCGGACTTTTTAGATGTACATTAATGTCGGCCACACACCAATGCAGTAGAAACAAGAATTAATAGAACAACATGGAAGAAGAAGATGAAAAACCATATAATTTAATAATCAAAATTCATCACAAATGTTCATAACCTCAGCAAGGAAGGGAATTAGCCACTCATTTGTGGATTAATCATCCTAAAACAAGTGTTAATCATACAAACAATTGAGTGAAAGAAGGAAGAAGGAGAGAAAAAACCCTAAACTTTTCATCCCTCAACTGCCTGTAACCCACGTCCTTGCTCCACCAAGTCTGAATTATGAAAAATAAGCCTAAGAGTTCTATTTATACTAATGGGAATTTTTCCCGGAATAACAAGCAACGTTTCACGGAGTGCATCGCGGAGCACTGCCTCCGTGACACAGCGTGGACGCGGACCCTCACTGGAAATTTGGGGTCCGGGTATATAGCATCAACGTGGCACGACATGCAACGCGGAGGCTTGCCTCCGTGCCACGGAGCTGTCGCGAGGCTCCACTGGAATTTGACTAATTTTTCACCCTCCAGGCAGAATGCCTCCGCGATGGCAGCGTGACACGGCTCCATCGCGGAGCCCCTTTATATTGTGCAGTCCAATGCCTTTTTCGTGCTCGATTCCAAGTCCGACTCCGATATTGTTCCAACATGCATTTTAGCTCCTCAAAATCACATTTTACCTACAAAACAATGCTAATCATGTTGGTTAGTATAAATCCATATTTTATTACCAATTACATGAAAATGTATACACATTGCACGATAAACAAGGCGAAAATGATACGTTTGGGTATCACTTGGGCATATAAATCTGCCCAAGATCACTTACCCCACACTTAAATCCTTGTTCGTCCTCGAACAACAAACACATAATTCATACAAATTACATCACAACCTTCGCCACTATGGTGCGACAATTTACGCTACGGTCATACCGATCATTCAATATTGCAAATCATCAAGAAAACATGCATGGTCTTAACAATGCAATGACCTTTAATACATCAAGATTTCCTAGACTTTAAGAATCGACTCTCGATATCGGCAAACTCATGCAAATCGGCTAATCAAGATATCCGACACGAAAATCAATCTTTCATCAAGCATGTGCCCTCACAACTCAAGAGAATCTTCCCCTTTATGCTCATGTGACACACAAACATTCAAATAGAGGCATGTAGAAATTAATTTCGCTCTGTCTCCCAAAAGAATTCACATGCATCATGTCATGACCCATAAGCTTGCCCTTACTGTATTACTCCACCAATATAAAAAAATGCAATGTAAGATCACGTAGGACTTTAATGGGTTGTAATGGAAGCTATGGAACTAGTACATATTGGATTAGCCAATAATAGCCACTAGCATCATTAAGCGCCTTTTTCAACACATTCCCATCAACTCATGGACATTGTTTCTCTCTTTTATTTTTTTATCATCCCATTCATGATGGTTTACTTTCGTATGGCCCATTTCATCAAGCACACTTGACACAAAAACAAAGGTTTTTCATGCACCTTCATTATCATTTAATTATAGCAAGTGCACCTTCAACCTTTTCCTTTCTTTCCTCACTTTGCTTTTCTTTTTCTTTTCACCATTCTCACTCTTTGACACTTTGGGAAAATTTTTGTTTTTCTTAAGCGCTTAAGAGTTTTGTATAGACTTTACGGCTAATGAAAAGAAAGCATTAAGCTCAGTTTATACATTTTTGGACAAAAGAAAGAAATAATAGGCTAAAGGCTCAATGAGCTGACTAGGGTATACAATCACATCAAAAGGGGAGTATGACAAGAAAAAAAAATAGAAACTCTCGGTTAAAACAAAGAAATGCCTACATCCTTTCCAACACTACACCTCCTTCATTTCATTTTGTACACACACCAGGCAAGTTCTAGACACTTCACAATAGCATGGAATAACAATACCTCACTTCACACTTTATGCACATGCTCGATTCAAGATGCATTCACAGACTCTTCAATCAGCTAATTACATGAATTCAAAAATTAAGCCTCAATCACACCGAATCGAATTCTACAGCCTAGGTATCTCAACATATTTACAAAATTGCATGCTTTCATATGAATCACTTCTGCATTTTGAATACCAGTTACAACACGCAACCAAAATTTCACAACCATATAGTAACTACAGGTTCCGTGATGCAATCCACCAAAGAAAAAAACTGAAAATAAATTAAAACCACTACTCCTACCGACTACATTTCCCTTAAGACGGTCGTCATCCATCCAGCATAGGGAACGGTCACTAACTATGACGTCGGTTCAATGGGACTATTCTCGGTAAAAGAACCGAAAACAAACTCCGAGAAACCCAAAATAAACATTGAAAAATTTTGCAAAACATCGATCATTTCGATGGAAAAATTATTTACAAAATATTTTTAAATCTGAACAAAATATTTTCGCAAAATTTTAAAAATATCGATCATTTCGATAGAAAAAAAATAAGAGAATATTTACAAAAATATTTACAGACTTAGCTGGCAACAACAACATTCCACAACACACATCAATACCACAAATAATTACAAATACAGAATAGTTTGCAATTCACAAACACAGGGAAACATTCATACAAAACAGAGGAAAGCATACAAGCAAACTAGCCCAGCCCCAGCACCTAACTACTCCCCACCCCACACTTAAATTGAACATTGTCCCCAGTGTTCACAAAAATTAAAAATCACAAAATTGGGTGGTGGAACTCCCTGATCAGTCAAAGTATTCCACTTCTTCATCAGGTGCTGCTGCCTCATCGCCCTTGTCCGAGTCGCCTCCGTCGTCGTTATCAGACTCCACATCGGAGTCCTCCCGACGTGTCTCCTCGTCCGTGGGGACGTCATCGTCAGTGGGCTCCACAAAGGCTGGCCCCACTCCGCATAGAGCCCTGGCGTTTTCGCCAAACGGGTAATCCAGCTCGAGCTGCCATAATTCCTCCTCCGTGGTTGGTCTCCCACCGATCCTGAGCTGGAGCATTTGCATTCCAAACATCCGTGCCATGTACTGGTCGTCACGAGCATGTCGCTCGCCAAGCGTCAACACTGGCCCGTGTGTGGTGTCGGGGGCCTTAGTTTTGGTCACGTTAAGGGCCCTCCGCTCCAACTGCGGGATGTAGTCCAAAGCCTCTTCCTCGACGTCGAGGCCCCGGAGAAAGGTGGTGATTAGTCCACCGAACCCATACCTGTGGCCCTGGTGTAGTCGGGCTCTCTTCATGGCGGATATGATGACCGCCCCAACATTAATCTCCAGCCCTTTCATCAGGGCATACACCAGGCAAACACGGTCTCGGGTCACATCAGTCATGTGCACCCCCGAGATTAGGCACGAGCAGACTATCTTCAGCCATATTCTGGCCTCCCTGTTCATTTGAGAATACGGCAGAGTCTGGTGATAACCCCTTTACTTATGTCTGCTCCATCTGGCTGTGGATCGAGCCCCACACAATGTGCATCTGATATCGGCATATGGTGGGGTGATGTTCAGCTGGCGGAGAACGTGGGTGTCTGTGCCCCGCGCTCCGATGATGTCATTTAGCTGTTGGGGTTCCAGAGTGACTATCTGCCCTCTGATCTTGATTGTGTGGCTTCTGATTGCCGGGTTCCAATTAGCATAGAACTCCCGGACTAGATGTAGGTTGCACTCCTTGGGCTCCTGAAATATGAAGCTGAGCCCAGCTGCCTCGATCCTTTGAACTATGCGGGGAAACTCCTGTGCTAATGGTTCCCGTGCAATATGCTCCTCGGGGAAGTATTTGTTTTCTTTATGCTTGACATACCACTTCTTCCCCTTATCAGTTACCCATCTAGTTCCGTATTGGCTGCGCTGGCCGCGTGGAACTGGTGGTGCAGCTAGGACTGCTGTGCCCAGTCTAAGTCTTTTCCTCCCGGTGCCTGAAGTTGATGCACCCTTACCTTTATCTTGCCTGCTTTCCATTTTGTCTGTCAACACAAATAAACAAGCGCAATGTCAAGCTAAATAGATCTTAGCTTCGGCTAAGGTCGGGTTAAATAAGTTTACCCCACACTTATTCCTTAGCTACAGTGATAACAATACGGCAAGAATAACTTTATTTACACCAAAATACCAGCTATACAATTCATGCTTAGTGCGTTCACAACAAAAAATTCGACAGTATCACTTCTGCGTACTACTCAGACTTCGTACAGCTAATCCCAATCACTACCATCACTAGCAATTCAACCATCGCACTTAGCAACTAAAAACAACGATACAAAAACAACAACAAAAATTCTATATACATGAACCTATACAACCAACCCAATTTGAACAATTTTCAACATTTTCCCAAAAACCCGAGAATTCGTCGTCTATTTCATTCAAACAATATTCTACAACGACTTATCTCATTCAATACATACAACCCGGCATATATTTCACAAATTTAACAAGTTACCAATTTCGATTCCAACAACCAAGCCCTAGAATTGAATTTCCCAATCAAATTCGAATAATTCATGCAATCGACAAGTTCAAATGATCATTACAACATTCCGAGCATTTATCAATCAATAAATAACTCAAATTCATGCTAAATTTCGACTTGGGGTGATTTAGTTCACCTCCCATGCTTAAATTTGAATGAAATCGACAAAAACTTGAGAGATAATCGGAAAACATACCTCGTAGTTGAAGAACCGAAGAAAACTTGATAATTTTTTTTGCTTTAGACCGTGGCACGTTGATGGGGAAGGGAATTTTGGGTATTTGGTCGCGGAGAAATGTAAAAATGGGGACTAAACTGCAAGCTGCGACAAAATAAAAAAAATCAATGATTAATGGATTACTTTGTAATCTAAATTATTGTTTTTTTTAAAAAAAAAAAAAAAGGGGAACAAAAGAAATAAAAGAGGAGAAATCGAGGGTTTAAAGAAAACACGCTGGTCACCCGGCAACCCGGTGTGACCCGTCACAATTTATATGGCAACGTGTCACGGAGTGCATCGCGATGCACTACCTCCGTGACACGGAGCCATCGCGATAGCTTACTGGAATTTTTTAAAAATTCCAGATTACACCTCAACGTGTCACGGAGGGTAACGCGGAGGTCCTCCTCCGTGACACGGAGCTATCGCCCCAGCTCACTGTCTCTGCATTTTATCAATTTTTTCATACCTCGCCTTTTCCTTCACGATTCCGTGCACATTTTTCTCCGTTTAACCTGAAAATCATCTCACTAAACAAAATTGGTTAGATTAATAGGTTTCACCTAACTAAAATAAAAAAATACTAACTAAAATGCAAAAAATTTGTACTAAATCAAGAAAAAGAAAAAAAATAAAATCTATTTACACTTTACAAAATGAAAGAAAAAAAAAATTTTCACGGGTTGCCTCCCGTGCAGCGCCTGGTTTACCGTCGCGGCTCGACGTCCTTTATGCTCAATTGTCCGCTAGGGTGATGGACGATTTCTCACGATCATTGTCCTCCCCCCAGTAGTGCTCACACCTATCCGGTGGTCTTCCCACCAACTCTCGGGAATCATTCATTTGTTTAGCATTACCATGATCAATTACATTGATCACCGAGAGTTCTTCATTCACCATCAGGAGCTTGGGTGCTTTGTACACATCGAACACCTCTACCTTGTCATGTGCTCGCATTGTAAGTTGACCCGCAGCTACGTCAATTAATGCTTTCCCGGTTGCCAAGAAGGGTCGTCCTAAAATAAATAGGACTTCCGCGTCTGGTTCAAAATCCAGAACAATAAAATCTACCGGGAAAATTACGGAGCCCACTTGCACTAGAACATCCTCAACAATGCCATCCGGCCTAGCTAAGGATCGATCCGCCAACTACAAGATTACTGTTGTAGGTCTAGGACTCCCTAGACCCAACTTTCTGAATACCGAAGATGGCATCAGATTTATGCTCGCTCCCAGGTCACACAATCCACGAGCTCGGATACTCTGCCCAATAGTAAGCTGGATAGTAAAACTTCCAGGGTCTTTTAGCTTTGTGGGCAGTCTATTTTGGATCCGGGAAGTGCACTACTCCGTCAAAGCTACCGTGCCATACTCAGTCAAACGACTTTTGTTGGCCACGATGTCTTTAATGTATCTGGCATATTTAGGCACTCCCTGCAAGACATCAACAAGAGGTAAGTTAACATGTACCTGTTTAAGCACCTCCATGAATTTCTTGAAACACGCCTCCTCCTTGTGTTTCTTGAGTCGTTGAGGGAACGGGGGTGGAGGTCTTTCTGATTCAGCTTCTTTGGTCTTCCCCCTCTCCGAACTTTGTCCCCCCTCAACTTCTGCTGCTCCCAAATTTTGAGGTGGTCTCTCTGGTTCCACCTCCTTCAGCTGCAAACCACTCCTTGTGGTCACTGCATTTACCTGCTTCGGATTCGAATCTGTGTCGCTAGGCAGTCCTCCTCTGGGCCTTGTGTTTTGGGCACTAGCAAATTGCCCAAATTGATACTCAAGAGCCTTGGTCGCTAACTGATTATTTTTCACTTCGGCTGCCAATTTAACATAGTCAGCCTGCAATTGCGCCTGGTTAGCGATCATGGTCTTGAACATCTCCTCAATGCTGGGTGATGGTGGTGGAGGAGGGGCATTATGATTTCTGAATTGAGATTGGTAGTTTTGTTGCCCTCCTTGATTTCTTTGCATACCCTGACCCGAACTTTGGCCTGGTTGGTTGTTGCTACCCCATGAAAAATTTGGATGGTTCCTCCACTTTGAGTTGTAGCCGCTACCATACTGCTGCTGATTTCTTTGTGCATTGCCCACAAAGTTAACCGAATCTGGGTTTGCTCCACAGCACTCAGCTGAGTGCTCACTTCTTCCACACACTTCACACCATATTTGCTGGACCGCATTGACTGAAGCTGAAGGCTGGTCCAAAGTCATGTTGCTGAAGTGGTTGTTCAACTGATTCTGCAAGACAGCTATCTGTGCAGCGATAGCTGTAAATCCATCCACTTCAAGCACTCCTGCTGCTTTCCTTGCTCCACCTCGTGATGAATCAGCATTCCATTCTGGATTGCCCTGTGAAATCCGGTTTAGCAAAGTGTACAGCTCCTCATAAGTCTTTTCCAGCGCTTGCCCTCCAGCTGCTGAATCTAGCAAAATTTTAGTATGGGGTTCCAAACCCTCAATAAATGTGTGCACCAACACCTCATTGGACTGGTGATGATGAGGACAGTCCCGCAACATGGATTTAAATTTTTCCCAGGCTTGATACAAATTTTCTCCCTCCCTCTATTTGAAACTTAGAATTTGACTTCTAAGTCTGGTTGTTTTACCAGAGGGAAAAAATCTTATCAAAAACTTCCGTGCTAGATCATCCCACGTTGAAATAGAATTTGGTGGCTCAACTTTTAACCACCTCTTGGCTTCACCAAGTAATGAGAACGGAAACAATGTAAGCCGAACATAATCAGGTGACACTCCAGCGGGTATATAAGTGTCACTTATCTCCAAAAAGTTTTGGAGATGTTGTTTTGGGTCTTCATGAGGGAGACCGGTAAATTGCCCGCTTGTGTGCAACAGTTGCACCATATTTTGCTTGAGTTCAAATCTCCCTCAAGGATCTGGTTTGCGGATACTGGATGTTACATTGTTGGCATGTGGGATTGCTACCTCGCGAACCGGCCTTGCTGCTGCTTCTTCGGGCACTAACACTGCCCTCACAACTGGTGGATTTTGTTGCTCCATAATAGTCTGTCTGAGCAACTGCAACTTTCTTTGTAGAGCTTCTCTGCGTTTACTATGAAATATACGTTCAGGCTCTATATAAGATTCCACCAGCTCTTTGTCTCTTGCCAGTGTTCACAGAAATTACGTCTGCAAAATACAAGCTAAGACCAAGTTGTCAACACTTAGGAAAATAAAATAAAAATACACTAAATTTACACTTAATACAATTTACCAATTGCCTAGTCTCCCCGGCAACGGCGCCAAAAACTTGTTCGGTGCTTTGGTAGGGGTTAAAAACCGACACGCAAGTGCACGTGGTCAAACAAGTAGTAAGTAGCTTAAGTAAGCCAAGTATCGATCCAAGGAGACTCTGGATAAGTAAAAATTGCTTAAGTATACTATATTCTATCTCACTTTTAAATATGCTGACAACAACGTAACCAACAATTGAATAATTTGTTTTATAATTTCTATACTAAAACTACTAACAATTATTTACTTTGAATTTAAACTATGGATATGAGCATGCCAAGGTTAAGAACATGTAATGAACTGAGTATCATCATACATTGGTTAATCTTCTCTTCCAGTTGCTAGCCAAGAACATGAGCCTAGAGATTAAAACTCTCGTATTTAATCTCACTTAAGAATCATAAACCATCCCTCTACATTTCTGTGATCAAATGCAATTCATGACCTAGGAATACAATTCCGGTTCCTAAATTGACTAATACGACTTTCAAGTATATTTCTATCAGGAAAGCACATCAAAACTCAATTTTCCCAAATCAAGTTAAGAACAATACCCTATTAATTCACAACTTTCCAATTTCGTGCTCTCTCGAGTGAAATCGGACTTTTTAGATGTACATTAATGTCGGCCACACACCAATGCAGTAGAAACAAGAATTAATAGAACAACATGGAAGAAGAAGATGAAAAACCATATAATTTAATAATCAAAATTCATCACAAATGTTCATAACCTCAGCAAGGAAGGGAATTAGCCACTCATTTGTGGATTAATCATCCTAAAACAAGTGTTAATCATACAAACAATTGAGTGAAAGAAGGAAGAAGGAGAGAAAAAACCCTGAACTTTTCGTCCCTCAACTGCCTGTAACCCACGTCCTTGCTCCACCAAGTCTGAATTATGAAAAATAAGCCTAAGTGTTCTATTTATACTAATGGGAATTTTTCCCGAAATAACAAGCAACGTGTCACGGAGTGCATTGCGGAGCACTGCCTCCGTGACACGGCGTGGACGCGAACCCTCATTGGAAATTTGGGGTCCGGGTATATAGCATCAATGTGGCACGGCATGCAACGCGGAGGCTTGCCTCCGTGCCACGGAGCTGTCTCGAGGCTCCACTGGAATTTGACTAATTTTTCACCCTCCAGGCAGAATGCCTCCGCGATGGCAGCGTGACACGGCTCCATCGCGGAGCCCCTTTATATTGTGCAGTCCAATGCCTTTTCCGTGCTCGATTCCAAGTCCAACTCCGATATTGTTCCAACATGCATTTTAGCTCCTCAAAATCACATTTTACCTACAAAACAATGCTAATCATGTTGGTTAGTATAAATCCACATTTTATTACCAATTACATGAAAATGTATACACATTGCACGATAAACAAGGCAAAAATTATACATTTGGGTATCACTTGGGCATATAAATCTGCCCAAGATCAGGCCCCACCCGTCCCTAAGGATCATGTGCTCGAGCAGGTTGCCCACACAGATTTTAGGGCAGCCATTCAGATGTTACGTCGGGATTTAACCACCGAGGTTAACCAACAGGCGGTAGCGCATGTCCTCCAGAATGGGAATACGCCAGCGGCAAGAGTTAGGGACTTTCTTAGGATGAACCCTCCAAAGTTTCTTGGATCAAAGGTGGACGAGATCCACATGAGTTTATTGATGAGATTCAGAAAATCACCCAGATCATGGGGGTGACAGGGGAGGAGTGCGCAGACTTAGCCTCTTATCAATTGAAAGGGGTTGCACAAATTTGGTTCAGACAGTGGAAAGATGGTAGGACTATTGGAGCAGGCCCAATTGGTTAGGATGAGTTCCATACCACATTCTTGGATCGGTTCTTTCCTCGAGAGATGAGGGAGATCAAAGCATCTGAATTTGTGAAATTGAGACAAAACAACATAACGGTCCAGGAGTATTCTTTAGAGTTCACCCTCTTGTCCAAATATACACCAGAGATGGTGGCTGACCAAAAGGCTTGAGTGAGTTGGTTCATGCATAGGATAGTAGACTATTTAGTCAAAGATTGCCAGACCGTGATGCTTCATCAGGACATTGACTTCTTATGGATAGTTCTATATGCCCAGCAAATAGAGGTGGTATAGGCAACTAAGTGGGAGAGAGAGGGCAAGAGGGCCAGGACTGATAGCTTTGGATTCTCCCAACAGAGACCTGGTGGTGGGCACCATCAGCAGTCCCACCAGAGATCATTAGCCCTAGCGTCATTAGCAGTGAGTGTGCTGTCCAGATCTAGATGTGACTAGAGGGAAGGTTCTCGAGGTCAGGGGAGCAGTTTTGTGGAGCCTAGTATTTCATCTTGTGACAGGTGTGGCCGGAGACACACTGGACTATGGTTAGCTAGTACAAGTGCTTGTTCGGGTGTGGAAAGCCCAGACATATGCTCTGATATTTTCTAGCAGTTATACGGGGCCATGGTAGAGGTTGAAACTCAAATACTAGTTCAGCAGCCCCACCAGCACGCTCAGCTCAGCAGGGAGCCTCCACTAGTGTAGGTGGTGGTCAGTATCAGAATAGGTTCTATGCCCTCACATCGCGTTAGGAGCAGGAGGTCTCCCCAGATGTAGTCATTGGTATGTTACAAATATTCCACCTTAATGATTATGCTTTGTTAGACCAGGGACTACATTATCTTTGTGACACCCTATATTTCTAGTAGTTTCAGAGTCAGTCTCGAAATCCTATCAGAACCCTTCTAGGTCTCTACTCTAGTCAGTGATTCAGCTATAGCTCGACGGGTATATAAATATTGCCTTGTCACAGTTCTTCAGAAAGTCACCTCAGCGGATTTAGTAGAGCTAGCCATGACAGATTTTGATATTATCATTGGCATGGATTGGCTACATGCATGTTATGCCTCAGTAAATTGTAGAACCCGTGCAGTAGAGTTTCAATTTATAGGTGAGCCAATCCTAGAGTGGAAGGGTAGTTCAACAGTGCCTATAGGTCATTTCATTTCTTACCTTAAAGCCAAAAAGATGACTTCTAAGGGTTGCGTGTACCATCTAGTTAGAGTTAAGGATGCTACATCCGAAACTCCGACTATCCAGTCAGTTCCTATAGCATGTGAATATCTAGAAGTGTTTCCAGATGATTTACTGGGAATTCCTCCCGGGCAGGAGATCGATTTTGGTACTAACCTTCTTCCCAATATGTAGCCTATATCTATTCCTCCTTATAGAATTACTCCAGTTGAGCTAAAGGAGTTGAAGGAGCATTTGAAGGATCTTTTAGACAAGGGTTTCATCATACCTAGCAAATCCCCGAGGGGTGCACCAGTTCTTTTTGTTCGAAAGAAGGATGGATCCCTCCGGATGTGTGTTCGCGCTCTGCTGCTCGGTATATATTATACACCGACACGCAAGTGTACGTGGTCAAACAAGTAATAAAGTGGCTAAGTAGCCAAGTATCGATCCAAGGAGGCTGCTCTAGATATGCAAAACTGCCTAGTTTACTATATCTCTATTCTATTTCTAACTATGTTAACAACAATCCAATCAAGATTTGAGTAAGTTTTGTTTCTAAACTAATTATCTACTAAAATTAATAACTACTATTTACGTTGAGTTTAGACAATGGATATGCACATGCCAAGGTTAAGAACGAGTAATGAACTTGATAATCATGATAATTTGGTCATCTTCTTCTTTATATTGCTAGCCAAGAACGTTTGCCTAGAAATTAAAACTTCCGTATTTAATTTCACTTTAGCTTCATAAACCATTCGTCTACATTTCTGTGATCAAATGCAATTTATGACCTAACACTACAATTCCGGTTCCTAAATTGACTAATACGGCTTTCAAGTATATTTCTATCAAGAAAGCACATCAAAACCCAATTTTCCCAAATCAAGTTAAGAACAATACCCTATTAATTCACAACTTTCCAATTTCATGCTCTCTCGAGTGAAATTGGACTTTTTAGATATACATTAATGGTGGCCAATTAAGAATGTAATAAGCACAAGAATTAATAGAACAACATGCAAGAAGAAGAAGAAACCATATCAATTATTACCAAGAATCATTACACAAGTTCAAAACCTCAGCAAGAAAGGAATTAGCCACTCATTCTTGGATTAATCATCCTAGAATGAGTGTAAATCATGCATACAATTGAAGGAAAAGAAGAAGGGAAGAGAAGAAAACTCTTATCTTTTCTATTCTTCAACTGCCACAAAACCACGTTCCTCTCTCCACTTCTGAACTCCACTAAAAAAACTAAAACTAAAAGAAGACTCTTTTAAAAATAACCTAAGTGTGCTATTTATACTAGTGGGAAATTTTTCCCGGAATAACAAGCAACGTGTCACGGAGGCCAACGCGGAGCACTGCCTCCGTGACACGGCGTGGACGCGGACCCTCTCTGGAAATTTCAGGGTCCGGATAATTGGCTTCAACGTGGCACGGAGGCCATCGCGGAGCCCTGTCTCTGTGCCACGGAGCTGTCGCGATGCCTCACTGGAATCTGCCAATTAATTTCCTCTCCAGGCAGTGTGCTACCGCGATGGCAGCGTGGCACGGCGCCATCGCGGAGCCAGTGTAAAATGTGCCATCCGAGGTCTTTTCCACGCTCGCATCCAAGTCCAACTCCGACATAAGTCCAACACGCATTTTTGCTCCTAAAAATCACATTATCCTGCAAAACAAATGCTAATCATGTTGGTTAGTATAAATTCGCATTTTATTGCCAAATACATGATATTATATACACATTGCACAACAAACAAGGTAAAAATGGTACGTTTGAGTATCACTTGGGCATATAAATCTACCCAAGATCACTTACCCCACACTTAAATCCTTGTTCGTCCTCGAACAACACATACACAAATCATGCACATCACATCTCAACCTTTGTCACTATGGTGCAACCATTTACGTTACGGTCATACCGATTATTCGATTTTTTTTTTTTTTTTTTTTTTGCAAATCATCAAGAAAACATGCTTGATCGTACAAGACAATGACCTTAATACATCGAGGCTTCCTAGACTTTTAAGAATTGATTCTTGATATCGGCAAACTCATGCAAATCAACTAATCAAGAAATCCAACCCGAAAATCAATCTTTAATCAAGCATGTACCCTCACAACTCGAGAGAAACTTCCCCTTTTATGCTCGTGCAGCACACAAACATGCACGTAAGGGCATATAGAAATTAATTTCACTCTCTCTCCCAAAAGAATTCACATGCATCATGTCATGACCCATAAGCTTGCCCTTAGTGTATTACTCCACTAATATAAAGAAATGCAGTGTAGGATCAAATAGGACTTTTAATGGGTTGTAACTGGGCTATGGATCTAGTATATATATATTTGATTAGCCAATAATAGTTGCTAGCATCCTTAAGCGCCTTTTCAACTCATTCCCATCGACTCATGGACATTGTTCCTCTCTTTTCTCTTTTTCTCCCCTTCATGCTGGTTTACTTTCATACAGCCCATTTCATCAGGCACACTTGACACAAAACAGAGGGTTTT
This sequence comes from Datura wrightii, assembly GCA_035772735.1. Taxonomy (NCBI): domain Eukaryota; kingdom Viridiplantae; phylum Streptophyta; class Magnoliopsida; order Solanales; family Solanaceae; genus Datura; species Datura wrightii. The sequence continues at coordinate 100,844,878 of JASDFA010000027.1, read as the reverse complement.
CATGTACCCTCAATTTCATTTAATTACAACTAGTGCCTCTTCAACATCATCTTTTCTTTCTTCACTCTGCTTTTCTTTTTCTTTTCACTCTTTAACACTTTGGGAAACAATTTTCTGTTCTTTATAAGCGCTTAAGAGTTTCTTATAGAATTCAAGGCTAATGAAAAGAAGGAATAAAGCTTAGTTCATACAATTCTGGACAAAAGAAAGAAATCGGCTAAAGGCTCAACGGGCTGACTAGGGTATACAACATATAGAAAGGTAGAATTTAACAAGAAAAAAATGGAAACTAACGGTTAAAACAACGAAATGCCTACATCCTTTCCAACACTACCCCTCCTTCATTTCGCTTTGTATACACGCCAGGCAAGTTCTAGACAATTCACAATGACATGGAATAGCAAAACCTCACTCACACTTCATGCACATGCTCGAATCAAGATGCATTCACAGACTCTTTAATTAGTCAAGTACATGAATTCAAGATTAAGCCTCAATCATAATGAACCAAATTCTATAGCCTAGGTAACTCAACATATTTACACAATTACATGCTTTCAATAGAATCACTTTCGCATTTCGAACATCAATTACACACGCAACAAAATTTTAGCAACCATAAGCAACTACAGTTTATTGATGCAATCCACCAAAGAAACTAAAAACAAATCATCTACTCCTATCGACTACATTTCCCTTAAGACGGTTGTCATCCATCCATCATAGGGAATGTTCACTAACTATGACATCGGTTCAATGGGACTATTCTCGGTAAAAGAACCGAAAACAAACTCCGAGAAACCCAAAAATAAAACTTCAAAATTTTTGCAACACATCGATCCTTTCGATGAAAAAAATATTTACAAAATATGTTGATAAGTGCAACATCCTTTCGCAAAAATTTTGAAAAATATCAATCATATCGATAGAGAAAAAAAATATTTACAAAATTTACAAAATATTTACAATGGCAACCATAACTTTTTAAAGACACACATCATTAGCCACAAACAAATATATACACATCATTCACAAATCAGTTCACAACAACAGGGAAAGCACAGACATACACAAACGTCAAGAAAGAATATACAGCAGATTTAGAGCCTATGACCCAGCACCTAACTACTCCCCACCCCACACTTAAATCGAACACTGTCCTCAGTGTTCACAAAAATACAAAGCACAAAATTTTGGGTGGTGAAACTCCCTGCTCAGTTGAAATATTCGACTTCCTCATCCGGTGCTGCGGCCTCGTCGCCCATATCTGAATCAGCTCCCTCGGCATCATCGGACTCCACATCAGAGTCCTCACGACGTGTCTCTTCATCAGTAGGGACGTCGTCATCAGTCGGCTCCACAAAGGCTGGCCCCACCTTGCATAAAGCTCTGGCGTTCTCGCCAAAAGGGTAGTCCAGCTCCAGCTGCCATAATTCATCCTCGGTGGCTGGTCTCCCACCTATCCGTAGCTGCAGCATCTGCATACCGAACATACGGGCCATATACTGGTCGTCACGAGCATGTCGCTCGCCCAGAGTCAGCACAGGTCCGTGTGTAGTGTCGGGGGCCTTGGTCTTTGTCACATCAAGGGCCCGCCGCTCCAACTGCGGAATGTAATCCAAGGCTTCTTCCTCAACGTCGAGGCCTCGGAGGAAGGTGGTGATGAGTCCGCCAAACCCGTATCTGTGGCCCTGGTGTAGTCTGGCTCTCTTCATGGCGGATATTATAACCGCCCCCACATTAATCTCAAGCCCTTTCATAAGGGCATACACCAGGCAGACACGGTCCCGGGTCACGTCTGTCATATGTACTCCCGGGATCAAACACGAACATACAATTTTTAGCCAGATTCTGGCCTCCCTGTTCATCTGCGAATAAGGCAGAGTCTGGTGGTAACCCCTCTCTTTGTGTCTACTCCATCGGGCTGTGGATCGAGCCCCGCACAACGTACGTCTGATGTCGGCGTACGGTGGGGTGATGTTGAGCTGGCGGAGAACGTGGGCATCTGTGTCCCGCGCTCCAACGATGGCATTCAGCTGCTGGGGTTCCAGAGTGACAATCTGCCCTCTGATTTTAATAGTATGGCTTCTGATGGCCGGGTTCCAGTTGGCATAAAATTCCCGGACCAAGTGAAGGTTGTACTCCGTGGGCTCCTGAAAAATAAAGCTGAGCCCAGCTGCTTCAATTCTCTGTACGATGTGAGGGAACTCCTGTGCAAGTGGTTCCCTTGCAATATGTTCCTCCGGGAAGTACTTGTTCTCCTTATGCTTTGCGTACCACTTCTTCCCTTCATCGGTCACCCATCGTGTTCCGTATCGGCGGTGTTGACCGCGTGGAACAGCAGGTGCAGCTGGGACAGCAGTGCCCAGTCTCATTCTCTTTCTGCCGGTGCCTGAGGTTGAAGCACCCTTGCCTTTATCTTGTCGGCTAGCCATTGTACCTGTCAATTTACACAGACAAGCACAACGTTAAGCTAAAAACTTGTTAGTTTTGGCTAAGGTCGGGTTAAACAAAATTTACCCCACACTTAGTCTTTAATAATATTTACAACATGTTAGCAAGGATAGATCTATTTACACCCCAAACACAATCACTATAAACATATTGCTTAGTGCGTTCACAAAAATTCGACAGCATACCGGCTAGCGAACTACTCAGACTTCATACAGCTAACCCAATCCTACCATCGACAGCTATTCACCCATGGCACTTAGCAACAATAACAACAACCAAATAGAAACAACAATACAAACATTTTATATACACTAATCTAATCAATTCAACCAATTCACATATTACGCAATGTCCCACTAAAAAACGAGAATTATTCGTCTTTCACCAATTATACAATATTTACCACGACTTATCTCAACTAATAAACACACCCCGACATCAATTTCGTCAAACTATCAAGTTACCCAAGTTAAAATTCGACAACCCCAAGCCCTAGAACTCAATTCGACAATCAACAATGAATTATTCAATCAATCGATAAGTTCACCCGTCAACTACAACAATCCGAACACAATCAATCGCAAAATAATTCATGTCATGTTTAATTTCTACCTAGGGTGATATATCTCACCTCACATGCTCAAAATCGACAAAAATCGCCAAAAATTTGAGATAGACGATGAAAACATACCTTGGAATTGAAGAATCGATAAAGACTTGACGTTTTCCTTGCCTCTTAACGTGGCACAGAGCTTGGGGGTAGGGGAATGGGTGTTTGGTCGCGGAGGGAAGAGGGAATGGGGAAAATAGGGGCGAAATCGGGGGTTTTTATTAAGAAAACACGCGGGTCACCCGGAAACCCGGTGTGACCCGGAATTGGGATAAGGGCAACGTGTCACGGAGGTTAACGCGGAGGCCCTCCTCCATGACACGGAGCCAACGCGTTGGCTTACTGGAATTTTAAAAAATTCCAGATTTGCCTTCAACGTGTCACGGAGGCCAACGCGGAGCATTGCCTCCGTGACACGGCGCCAACGCGCCAGTGCTCTGTTTCACTATCAAATTTTATTTTTCATACCTCGCCTCGTTTTCTCGATTCCACGTATTTTTCCTCCGGTATACCTGAAAATCACCTCACTAATCAAAAATTGGTTAAATTCATAGATTTCCCTACTAAAAATTAAAAATTACTAATTAAAATGCAAATCTAAACCTAGTCAAGAAAAAAGAAAAGATAATAAAATAGAAGAAAAACTTTACACTAAGAAAAAAAAAGAAAGAGAGAAAAAAAAAAATTTCACGGGTTGCCTCCCGTGCAGCGCCTGGTTTAACGTCGCGGCTCGACAGCCTTTACGCTCAATTTTCTACTAGGGAGATGGACGATTTGACCCGATCATGGTCATCTCCCCAGTAGTTCTCAACCTTGTCTGGTGGCCTACCTAGTAACTCTCGGGAATCACTCAATCCATTTGCATTCCCATGATCAATCACGTTGATCACCGAGAGTTCCTTATAGACAGTCGGAAGCTTAGGTGCCTTGTACACGTCGAACACCTCAACCTTGTCGTGTGCTCGCATCGTGAGTTGACCCGCAGCTACATCGATCAATGCCTTTCCAGTTGCCAAAAATGGTCGTCCCAAAATAAATGGGACTTCTGCATCTGGCTCGAAATCCAGAACAATGAAATCTACCGGAAAAATGAGGGAACCTACCTGCACTAGCACATCCTCCACAATGCCATCCGGCTTAGCTAAAGACCTGTCTGCTAGCTGCAAGATCACTGTTGTAGGTCTAGGACTCTCTAGCCCTAACTTTCTGAATACCGAAGATGGCATCAGATTTATACTTGCCCCCAAGTCGCATAACCCACGAGCTCGGATACTTTGCCCAATCGTCAGCTGGATAGTAAAACTTCCAGGATCCTTCAGTTTAGTGGGCAACTTGTTCTGAATACGGGATGTGCATTCCTCCGTTAAAGCCACCGTGGCATACTCGGTCAAGTGACTTTTGTTGGCCATGATGTCTTTGATATACTTTGCATATTTTGGCACACCCTGCAAGACATCAACAAGAGGTATGTTAACATGTACCTGTTTAAGTACCTCCATGAATTTCTGGAAACACGCCTCCTCCTTGTGTTTCTTAAGTCGTTGAGGGAACGGGGGTGGAGGCCTTGTTGGTTCAGCTTCTTTGGTCTTCCCCGTATCTGAGGTTTGTTCTCCCTCAACATCTGCTGCTCCTGACTTCTGAGGCGGTCTTTCCGGTTCCACCTCCTTTAATTGTAAACCACTCCTCGTGGTCACTGCATTTACCTGCTTAGGATTGGGATCCGTGTCGCTAGGTAGTCCTCCCCTTGGTCTAGTATTTTGGGCACTAGCAAATTGCCCAAACTGATATTCAAGAGCCTTGGTTGCCAATTGATTGTTCTTTACTTCAGCTGCCAATTTGACATAGTCAGCCTGCAATTGTGCCTGGTTGGCAATCATGGTCTTGAACATTTCCTCAATAGTCGGTGATGGTGGTGGAGGAGGGGCATTGTGATTTCTGAACTGATTCTGATAGCCTTGTTGCCCTCCTTGGTTTCTATGCATACCCTGCCCTGAACCTTGGCCTTGTTGATTGTTGCTACCCCACGAAAAATTCGGATGATTCCTCCAATTCGAGTTTTAGCCACCACCAAACTGCTGTTGATTCCTCTGTGCATTGCCCACAAAGTTGACAGAATCAGGATTTGCACCACAGCATTCAGCTGAATGCTCACTACTACCACACACTTCACACCACATCTGTTGGACTGCATTAACTGAGGCTGAAGGCTGGTTCAAATTCATAGTGCTGAAGTGAGTGTTTAACTGATTTTGCAAAGCAGCTATCTGTGCAGCGATAGCTGTGAATCCATTCACTTCGAACACTCCCACTGCTTTCCTTGCTCCACCCCTTGAAGAATCTGCATTCCATTCCGGATTGCCTTGTGAGATTCGGTTGAGCAAAGTGTACAGCTCCTCATAAGTCTTCTCCAGCGCTTGCCCTCCAGCTGCTGAGTCTAACAAAATTTTAGTGTGGGGTTCCAAACCCTCAATAAAAGTGTGGACCAACACCTCGTTTGACTGATGATGATGGGGACAGTCCCGCAACATGGACTTGAATCTTTCCCAGGCTTGATAAAGATTTTCTCCTTCCCTCTGTTTAAAACTTAGAATCTGACTTCTAAGTTTAGCTGTTTTACCTGAAGGGAAAAATCTGATCAAAAACATCCTTGCAAGATCATCCCACGTTGATATAGAGTTAGGTGGTTCAGCTTTTAACCACCTCTTGGCTTCACCAAGTAAGGAAAATGGAAATAAGGTGAGCCGAACATAATCAGGTGACACTCCAGCGGGTATGTACGTGTCACTTATCTCCAAAAAGTTCTGGAGATGTTGTTGCAGATCTTCGTGAGGGAGACCGGTAAACTGCCCGCTCGTGTGCAAAAGTTGCACCATATTTTTCTTTAACTCAAATCTCCCCCCAGGCTCTGGTTTGCGGATGCTGGAATGTACATTATTAGCGTGTGGGATTGCCACCTCGCGAACCGGCCTGGCTGCTACTTCCTCGGGCACTAACACTGCCCGCACAACTGGTGGATTGGGTTGCTCCATCATATACTGTTTGAGCAACTGCAGCTTCTTCCGAAGAGCTTCTCTACGTTGACTATGCAATTCACGTTCTGGCTCTAAGTAAGATTCCACCAGCTCCTTGTCCCATGCCAGTGTTCACAGAAATAAAAATCTGCAAAATACAGGCTAAGACCAAGTTGTTAACACTTAAGAAGATAAAAATACAAATACAGTAAATTTACACTAACCAAAATTTTACAAATCGCCTAGCCTCCCCGGCAACGGCGCCAAAAACTTGTTCGCGCTCTGCTGCTCGGTATATATTATACACCGACACGCAAGTGTACGTGGTCAAACAAGTAATAAAGTGGCTAAGTAGCCAAGTATCGATCCAAGGAGGCTGCTCTAGATATGCAAAACTGCCTAGTTTACTATATCTCTATTCTATTTCTAACTATGTTAACAACAATCCAATCAAGATTTGAGTAAGTTTTGTTTCTAAACTAATTATCTACTAAAATTAATAACTACTATTTACGTTGAGTTTAGACAATGGATATGCACATGCCAAGGTTAAGAACGAGTAATGAACTTGATAATCATGATAATTTGGTCATCTTCTTCTTTATATTGCTAGCCAAGAACGTTTGCCTAGAAATTAAAACTTCCGTATTTAATTTCACTTTAGCTTCATAAACCATTCGTCTACATTTCTGTGATCAAATGCAATTTATGACCTAACACTACAATTCCGGTTCCTAAATTGACTAATACGGCTTTCAAGTATATTTCTATCAAGAAAGCACATCAAAACCCAATTTTCCCAAATCAAGTTAAGAACAATACCCTATTAATTCACAACTTTCCAATTTCATGCTCTCTCGAGTGAAATTGGACTTTTTAGATATACATTAATGGTGGCCAATTAAGAATGTAATAAGCACAAGAATTAATAGAACAACATGCAAGAAGAAGAAGAAACCATATCAATTATTACCAAGAATCATTACACAAGTTCAAAACCTCAGCAAGAAAGGAATTAGCCACTCATTCTTGGATTAATCATCCTAGAATGAGTGTAAATCATGCATACAATTGAAGGAAAAGAAGAAGGGAAGAGAAGAAAACTCTTATCTTTTCTATTCTTCAACTGCCACAAAACCACGTTCCTCTCTCCACTTCTGAACTCCACTAAAAAAACTAAAACTAAAAGAAGACTCTTTTAAAAATAACCTAAGTGTGCTATTTATACTAGTGGGAAATTTTTCCCGGAATAACAAGCAACGTGTCACGGAGGCCAACGCGGAGCACTGCCTCCGTGACACGGCGTGGACGCGGACCCTCTCTGGAAATTTCAGGGTCCGGATAATGGGCTTCAACGTGGCACGGAGGCCATCGCGGAGCCCTGTCTCCGTGCCACGGAGCTGTCGTGATGCCTCACTGGAATCTGCCAATTAATTTCCTCTCCAGGCAGTGTGCTACCGCGATGGCAGCGTGGCACGGCGCCATCGCGGAGCCAGTGTAAAATGTGCCATCCGAGGTCTTTTCCACGCTCGCATCCAAGTCCAACTCCGACATAAGTCCAACACGCATTTTTGCTCCTAAAAATCACATTATCCTGCAAAACAAATGCTAATCATGTTGGTTAGTATAAATTCGCATTTTATTGCCAAATACATGATATTATATACACATTGCACAACAAACAAGGTAAAAATGGTACGTTTGAGTATCACTTGGGCATATAAATCTGCCCAAGATCAATGTGCATCGATTATCGACAATTGAACAAGGTCATCGTCAAGAATAGGTATCCCCTCCCCGGAATTGATGACTTTTTTGACCAACTTTAGGGTGCCAAGTGTTTCTCAAAGGTAGTTGGGATGACCATTTACCTCTCATCGAGTTTGCATATAATAAAAGCTACCATTCTAGCATTTAAATGGCTCCATTTGAGGCTCTTTATAGGCAGAGGTGTAGATCACCTATTTGTTGGTTTGAAGTTGGTGAAGCTACATTGGTAGGACCCGATTCAGTTCATGAGGATATGGAGAAGGTTTAGCTTATAAGGAAAAGGTTGAAAACAGCTCAGAGTCACCAAAAGTCCTATGAGGATGTGAGGAGAAGAAAACTTGAGTTTGAGGTTGATGATTGGGTATTTTTGAATGTGTCTCCCATGAAGGGAGTGATGAGGTTTGGAAAGAAAGGGAAACTCAGTCCTCATTATGTTGGACCTAATTATTAGACGTGTTGATAAGGTGGCTTATGAGCAAGAGTTGCCCTCAGAATTGGCTTCAGTACATCTAGTTTTACATTTGTCGCTATTAAAGAAGTGCATGGATGATCCATCTTTGGTTGTCCCTGTGGAGAGCGTAGGTGTGAGGGACAACCTTAGCTACGAAGAGGTTCCAATTGAAATACTTGATTGTTAGGTTCGAAAGATAAGAAACAAAGAAGTAGCTTTAGTAATGGTTTTTTGGAGAAATCAGCATGTTGAGGGAGCTACGTGGGAAGTCGAAGTAGATATGATGGCTGAATACCCGCATCTATTCCCTTTCGGCTAAGTTTCAGCTTGAGGTATCAGTTTTCCCCCAAGTACTCTATTCAATTTCATATTCAGTTCATATGCCCCAGTTTCTTTCATCTCAGTGTATGTATTTGTGATTCATGAACTTAGATTAGTCATTTATTTCAATCCAGAGTCAGACACTCTGTGAGTTTTCAGCTTTAGATGTTTAGTATTTGATATGACAGTTGCTTTCCTTAGCTTTTCAGTATGTTTATCCATATTCGAGGATGAATGTTCTCAAGGGGGAAATATTGTATTACCCCAAAAGCCCTAATATCAAACCCCGAGGGTTCAAATGGAGAAAATAAGAATTTCTATACCAGATCACAGGACGAGTCATCCAGTGACCAGTGAAGTACCCCATGAGTCATTAAGTGACTCGTGAAGTGGAAGGGGGAGTTGACAAGAATTTTGGTTTCGGAGTTGACCACGAGAGAAGCCATGAATCGTGGTCAGGGCAACAAGTCATGGAGCTGGTCGTGGTCAGGAGCCGGCATGGAGGTTAAATTTTTTGGCAATGTTCATCACGACTTGGTCACAATGAGTATTTGGGTACACCACGAGTTATGGTTTCCCTCATGGTGACCAGCAGAGGTATATTTGCCAGTGCTTATGACGAGTGCTAGTAACGATTCGTCCCCTCAGGTAATGAATCATCCAGTCCCTAGTTGGGACTGGCTGTGTATTGTTCCTGCGAATTTATTAAGGTTTTTTCCATAATTTTTAAGCTCCTAAGACCTAAACTACATCATTTCAAGCTCTTGTAGGTGTGTTTTAAGAGGGTTTTAACTCTTTCTAAATCTATCCCTCTTCATGCATGCAATCCTAGAAGTTCCTAAGGGTGATCAAGCCTATAATTCATCAAGTTCTTCCCCAATTCCTTTGGGAATTCAAGAAGGGTGTGAAATCAAAAGCACCCAGGTATGTTGGGTTACAAATGGGGTTATTCATCCACTCCCATGCCCAATTCCTTCTCAAATATATGGAAAATCTAAGTTGATTAATCTATGGGGTTTTAACCCAACTTGTGAAATTCTCTAAGAATCTATCATGGGTAAATCCTATTCATGTTTCTAATGTTAAATTCATATTCATGGGCATGTTTTATAATGTTTTCAATTACAATTCATGTTTTCAAAGTTTTACAAATTATAATGCCCAATTATGAAAGTTCATGAAAGGTTGGGATTATGAACTATGTTTTCAACTATGATAAGATGTATATGATGAAAGTATGGTTTCGAATTACCCATGTTTATATCCATGATTTTTGCTATCTAAAGTATGTTTAAGTTTGGAAAAGTCCATATGATAAGTATGTTCATGATTTACTTCAATTTCATGTTATTAGCTTAACACATGGTTTTGGAGTCTAGACTCCCACTTTTCAGTTTGTGGTATGGTTTGAGCCAAGGCTCCTCATGTGATGATTTCAGATTTATGCACGTATGTTATTATTCAGTTTCATCGCAAGACGATGGTTCAACTTCATTGAAAAATGATGGAGAGCATATGCATGTTTTTGAGACTAGTGTCTAGCACCGGTAGGCTAAGGGTTCAGTATACCCTGTGCCTCAGAACTAGGTGCCAACATAGGTATGTTCAAATTATTTGGGACCTCCCTTGTGAGCTTTCCCTTCCCCCAAGGGGCCTTCAGCTTGATATCGATGTCATGGTAACACCTTTAGCCCTGACAAGGCTTAGGACGGCTTTGCCCACTTGAGTGTGATAGTCGGGACCACGTAAGCTCTATCTTGCCTCAGGATTTCAGTTATGCATGTTAATCAGTCATGATATTCTGTTTTCATCAAGTTTGACCCAATGTTGAGTTTTAATTATGAATAATCAATTTCAGCTTTGGGTCATTCGATTCAGTTATGTTTACGTCATGTTTTCAGATACTAGCATGCAAGCCCTACTCTCATAATTTTATGATGAAATGTTTTATGATATGTATGATTTCTGATTTTCACTTACTTAGTGGTTTTACTTACCTGGCATACTCAGTATATTTCAAGTACTGACCACATACTCTTTGTTGTATCATTTCATGATAGAGGCTTAGACGTTCAGTTTCACTCCCTTCGTTAGCCAGATCCTCAGAGTTAGCATCTCTCAGCTAGAGTTTGTGAGTCCTCATCCTTCGAGGACCCTTTTATCAGCTTGTATTCAGTATTTTCAATTTCAGTCTTTAGTGAGTTGGTTGGGGTCTTGTCCCATCAACTCGTCAGTATGTAGAGGCTTATTAGACATAGTATGTATTTATCTTCAGATCAGTATTATGTATTCAGATATTCAGATGTTATTAGATTTTCAAACTTCCTCTATGTTATATGTTAAACTTTCGTATTATTATGTTGATCTTAGATGTCATGTTTATGACATGGATCGACTTTGAGCCTCTCAGGGTTCTTTGTACCATGTATCGATCCGAGCCTATGTTCGAGTCATGACATCAATTTTCAATACATGTACATGACCCTAAAAACTAATTTTACTTGTATTTCATTGAATGTTCTTAGTCTAGCCTACCAGCTAGTATTCTTGTATCTCAAATAGGATCAATGTACTTTACTTCAGCTTATGTATTCAGCCATGTTTTATGTACAATCTTTTCTCATCTTTATAGAATGTTCTTGATTTCAGCTGTGTTCCCCATATACTCAGTACATTCAAAGTATTGGATGCATACTTTATGTGCTCTATCATTTTATGATATAGATCCAGGTATTCAGACTCAGCCCCGCGGTTAGACACATTCCAAACTCTATCAGCTAGCAGTGGTGAGTCCTTATCTTCTGAGGACAACAATTATGTTTTTAATTTCAGTATTATTTTAGTTTCAAATTTTGGAGTTAGCTGGGGGCTTATCCTAGCAGCTCATCAAATTAGCAAATACTTTTAGACAATGTAGTGTAGTTTCAGCTTATGACTGAGTGCTTTTATCAAACTATGTCCTGATGTATAATGATTAATTATTTTTTTGTAAGCTTCCACTCAGATATTCTTTATAAGTTGTTGTTATGTTAGAATTATGTTATGCCATAGGTTAGCTTGGATCCATTCATAGTTCTAAGTCTCGTATTACGGGCAGGTTGTAGACTTAGATCATGACAAAGTTGTTCAACCTATTCCCCCAAATTATATTTTATTATTTAGACATGATGCATGCTTGTGTGAATTAATTTACAATGTTTGGTGAATCTAACATCCAATACTTATGGATTTGACCCCAATTCTTTGTTGGGTTACTTATTTTGCAACGACCGTAGCCATATCCCCAACAGGAGAGTTGTTTTAGATGTTATCAAAAATGGCGTCATTGCCAAGGATTCAAAGGGCAAGCTTATTATATGTTGTATATGTATGATACATCTTTTCTAAGTGTGAGTGTGCCTTACTTATTCTGTTCTATGCTTTTCATTGATAAATTGAGAGAGTAACATCACAAAAAGTGACGGGCATAAGATTCTAAGATTCTAAGTCTGTCCCTGCGGCGCTGTTCCTGATTGGTCCTCCTGATCTCCCGATGCCGCTGCCTGATGCCCTCAATATTTTGGGCAAATGCCTGAACTCGAGCAATATCCATGTCCTCTCGCAGTGTGGCTGTAATACAAGCCTCAACATATTCTGGATTCAACCCCATGATGAAGCGGTGTACTCTGGATTCCATGGTATCAACAAAGGCCGGTGCGTACCGGGCCAAAGAATCAAACCGCAAGGCATATTCCCGAACACTCATGGCCCCCTGCTCTAGATGTAGGAACTGGTCCACCCGGGCCTGTCGAATCTCCCGTGGCAAATAGTGACCACAAAAGCTCCTGAGAAGCTGGACCAGGTCGGTGGGGAAACATCTCTCCCTCGGGACCTTTCCCAGCTTTCATACCATAATACGGCGATGTCCCGTAACCGGAATGCTGCCAACTCAACCGATTCTGTAGGCGTGGCATGCTTAACCCTAAAAATTCTCTGCATCTGATCTAGAAAATCCTGAGGGTCCTCTGTACGGTCCATACCTGTAAACTGTGGGGGATTCAGAGCCAAGAACTCTCGGACCCTTGAACTACCAGGCCCTCCTGACGACTCCGCAACTGTAGACGGCATCGGCTGACGCTGAGCAGCCAACATCCGTGCTAACATGACTACTGCACTCCTAACCTCCTGGTCGGAAGGTATTGGTAAGGGGACTGCTGGGGTGGTGTCGCCCCAAGTGGCTCATGATATGGTGGAGACTGCTGATAAGGCTGGGAAGATGCCTCTGTAGTGCCCTCTGATCGGGCTGTTTCTAAACGAGGGTGAGGCATCCCGCTGGTGCCTTCCCCTGCTGCAATATCTAAGCTCCGACCTGTGATAGGATGTCGCTGGTCTGACATTATCTGTAACCAAAGAACACTGTAAGCTCTAGGGACCCAACCCTATACTGTACCGCTCTGCAGCACGACTGAATAAAAAGAAGAGTAACCATCCTATCATGCCTCGCAGCCTCCTGCCTATAGTATGTGGTGCACAACACATCCATAGACAAGACTCTACTTAGCACGGCTTGCAGACTCCCTGGGGCACGACCTCCTCTGATACCAAGTTTGTCACGCCCAGCCTTGGGGGGTATGACTGGCACCTGGTGCCCTACTAGGACCTGAACTACTAGACTACTGAGCCTGAGCACATCTGGTGCCTGGCTGGCTCTAACTCAAATTTCTGAGAACAAAGGGCTATATAACGGCTGTAAACACATCCTCCGGCCAACTGGGCCTATAGCCACCTGTACCTGTACTAACAGCTAACTAGAAACATATCAATATAGGGGAGCCTATGCGGGCCGACAAGGCCACCATGCTGTCTAGTTATTTGTAACTCAACAATGGAATACTGAATAACTACGTGACCGGCAAGGTCACCACTACTGACTGGATAAGGCCTCACACGGCCAACATAACTGAAATGCTAAACAACTATAACAAAACTGCACGGCCTCACACGACCGGCTCAACTGACCACAGGGAAATATATACAGACTGCAAGCCTCTAGGAATACGGATAAGATGGTCAGGACAGGGCCCCGGCCTACCCATGCTGTACAATAAAAGGAAAGGGATAAACCTCTAGCTATCTAGCTCTGGATGACGTGAGCTGATGACCCTGTGAGCTGGCTGGAATCACGAGGTATCGGCCCCTCGTCTATGAGTATCTGCAGGCAATTAATGCAGCGCCCGCAAGGGGCGTCAGTACAGCTGGTACTGAGTATGTAAAACAACAACTGAAAAAAATCTGAAAACAAGAATACAACTAATGGAAGTGAAATAGGAAGGAATAGACTAAACTGACTGAGAATGTAAAGCTAAGCCTACCCCTACCCCGGTCGTCCCATCTCCTATAATAACTATAAGCATCCTGTCGATCCCCTGGGTATGCACTTGGGCTCACTGAGCCCCTGACTATAACTGTACCTGAGTCCGGAGGACTCCTGAATCAACACCCCGGGCGTACCCGCTCGATGGGGGTGTATAAAGGCCGACCAAGGCACAATATGGGGAAACTGGCATCCCATCTTCATCCCCTGTGGGACGGCATGCCACTCCGTAGAGCGACGCATCCTCGCCCTCTGGCGGACGAGTCGATACAGCTATTAACCCTGGGGCGGTCGTGGATGTTAGGTAATCCAACCCCAAGACAATACAGTGGTCTCAACTAGTAATACTATCTGTATATATCACATGCTGAAGCTAGTGATGATAATGTATCTGTACATACTATATGCTAAACTAATGATAGTGATATGTATGTATTTAATACATGCTGAGACTGATAATGGTATATATATATATAATCTTCTGTCATACTGTGTTGAGTCTAATGTTGAACAAGATATAGTTTTTCTGCTGGAAATCATGTTGTATAACTGAGTTTTTATAGAAACATGATTTAGTATTTCTAACATGCTTTCTAAACTTCATTTTAATCTATCATTCTACTTCTGAGATACCTTACAGATACTTACATTAATTTACTAAGTTTCAACTAAATACGATAATATCCTAACATTCTTTACTAAATCACATACTGGGCATGTTGTACAGTTCCTAACACTTTGTATTAGAATTTATATCGTGCTAGCAAGTTTCACGCTATACATAACATGATACTTCCAATATTGTACCAACATTCATAATAAACATAACACACGACTTCTGAACATTTTATTGGCCTTTAAACTATTTTACTATACCGAGACTACTAACTTGCCGAGGAAACTAGCTTTACATACCTTCGCTTCTGATTTCCCGACTAACCGGCATAGCTCGGTCAGTATTCCAGCTATTTCTCCCAACTGCATTCGTATATATGTCAATTAGCACTAAATACAACACTATTATGAAGGACGACGTCACTTTCGATATAATTATAACCTAAACTTAGGCCTATCGAAAGACGGTCGAAAACTTGCTATTTTCCAGAAGTCCAGAAGGGAGAAGTATTCACTTCACAGCTAGGAACACATAGACACTAGTTTGGAGCAATTCTACTTACCTTAGTCCAGTAGATCGACGATTCGTCGGCCGTATTTCGCGAAACAAAATCTGTAGGAATGCTCCCTGCTGCTATATACCTCGATATCTAGAGTTAATTTAGATTTTTACTACGTTTGGTAGCGCAATTGGACGATAATATATAACCCTCTTCGTCTCTCCCACTGTTTTCTACGAATTCTCTGGAAATTATAATGAGTTTAATGAAAACAAACCGAAGTGGGGCTTTATATACTTGGGCCTAGACAGGCCCAACATGTCACGGAGCCAACGCGGAGGCTCCACCTCCGTGACACGTTGCCATCGCGGAGGGGCTCTGCCTCGGCTCCTTCCGCGATGGTTCGACAGGCTATCCGTACGATCCTTTCCCGGGCCTTTCTCTAGCTCGTATGGCTTTCAAATATGCTTAATCACCGTGCGAATAGGCCATCTAGGTGTCGGAAATCTTACGGGATATAACACATTCTTCACAGTAAATTCTACTAACTCCTTGGGGTTATGCATGGGGAAGCACGCCAGACCCTCTTGTACCGATTTTGGCTGAATTTTGGCTGAATTTTAAGGTAATTACTTGAGGGAAAAAGCATTATTTGAAAGCTCACCTATAAATATAACATCTAGGGAATTTTTAGTTTAGGATTATTCATTATATCATCTATCATTTTGAAGGTTATAAATGTAGCCTTTTGAGAAGAGACAAGTTCTACTTAGGTTTCTTCTTTCCTTTATCGTTTTTCTTCGAATGATGATTATGTCTTTGTTTTTCCGCTTGTCTATGAATGGATAAACACCAATTCTAGGGTTTTGTCCATAGTTGATGGTTAAAGTTTGAAAGACTAATTATGCCAATTTTGATTCTTCATTAAAGGTTGTTTATAATTACTAGTTTTAATTGATTATTCACTAGACTGATCACCTTGTGAGTAAATCTACTGGCTTTTGATTGATCTTGGGAATAGAAACCGAAAGGGTTAAAAGTAAATGTAAAACAGGAATTCGAAGATCCTTCGGCCCATTGGTTGGAGGTTAGAAGTTGTTGTTGAGGATAGGGATATACCCTTCAATCCTGTTTAATTGAAATACAAGTAGGATAACTGTCGTTTCATATTTATCCTGTGACCACAGTATATAGGCGTTAAAAGGTTCATGAGATAGTTCTTGGATGCTCGCGAGAATGGCAAGAAATGGGATAGTAACTTGCAACTAGCAACCTTAGGAAGAATTAATCTAGCATAGTCACGTCTTGAAAACTCAACCTAAAATGAAGTGCCAATTCCCTATATTTTCATTGTCATTTAAAGTAAACAAATTTGCAATAATCTTAGTCTTTGGTTAATTTTATATTTCAAGTTTTTAGCAGTTTAATTCTTCAAACCATTCTCCATTATATCTGTTTTGTTAGAATAGCAAAATAAAAAACCTTAAATGATTGATTTCATAAGTCTCTAAGGGATCAATAATCGAGACTTAACCATTCTATATTACTTAATGATCATGTGCGCTTGGGCGACATCAATTCTCTTTGGTAAAAACACCATTATGTAAGGCTCAAAAGCTGAGAATTGATTTTATTTGCTAATGATGGATGGATTGAGGAATTTTCCCTTGGTATAATTTCTCTTTCCTTAATTATGAGTAGCTAAATTCCCTTCTATGGGTGTGTGTGAATGATGGGTGTTTAGATCTAAGTGAGTATTGATTAATTGATCTTAGATTTGAGTAGAAATCATGGATCAATTGATTTCTTCGAGTTATCATTGGATAATTAATTGTTGCAAACATTAATTGAGCTCTCTAACTTTGCTTTTGCTTGAAAAAGGAAAGCAAGGTTGGGTAAGAATCTAATAGTCGGGATTTGGATTTTCGCTCTATGGGTTGGATCTTGAGATAGTCTAAACCCAATTCAAACTCCATTAAAGGGTTAGAGATAGAAAATAGTGTAAACCCTTCCTCAAGCATTTTTGGTTGTGTAGTAGATTTTGGCTTTGGGGTTTGAGAAAACCCAAAGTAGACATACTCTTTTGGTTGAGAAATTTAGAGTGAAGCCCAAAGTCAAGGTTATACATGTACTAATTGAATCAAAAGCTCTTAGTCAATACCTATCAAATCGATGCCCCATCAAATGCATAACCCTAGTATCTCATCTTACTAGCAACAATTATTTCTCCCCTTGCTTTGATTTAAGTTTACATTTGAAGTTGTTCAACCTATTCCCCCAAATTTTATTTTATTGTTTAGACATGATGCATGCTTGTGTGAATTAATTTACAACATTTGGTGAATCTAACATCCAATCCTTGTGGATTCAACCCCAACTCTTTGAGGTTACTTGTTTTACGACGACCATAGCCACCTCCCTAACGGGAGAGTTGTTTTGTACATTATCAGCCTCTAGTTTTAAGAGCATGTTCTTATAATCACTTGCATACAGCTCCCTTATTTCTTAGTTTCAAAAGCTCAGTCAGGTAGTCTCAATCATTCAGTTTATTCATGATCTTAATTTCATATCATATTCATGCCTCATTTATATAGCTTGTTAGTTATTATTATTGTTTTACTCAACTTTATTACGTACCATAGATTCTATGTATTGACATCATTTGACTCTGCATCATTTTATTATGCAGTACAGGTACTCAGATCAATTAGCAAGCGCTCTATTAAGATACCACCTCCTCAGTTTGTGTGTGTCCTCTTTGCATTTAGGGAACTTAGTTGTTTCTAGTTTAGTTTAGTAGTTGAATTATTGAATAAAGGTAGACCGGGGGCCTTCTCCCTATACAATGTGCTTAGTATGTTTGTAGAGGGTTCATAGACAGTCAATTAGTTAGTTGTATCATTTTCCAAATGATTTATGTTTTAGTTTAACGAAAGTTCATTTTATAATTTTATAAGAGTTCGATTCATGCTTTTGCTTCCATAGTATCTTTCAGTATGTTCTTAAGTAGTATGCCAGGCTAAGGGTTCACTCGGGCCACTTATGGTTTCATATGCTAGTCAAATCCAGGGTATAGGGTTAGAGCATGACATACTTGATATCAGAGCATAGAGTTCAAGTGTCCTAGGGAGTCTATGAAGCCGTGTCAATAGGATCTCATTTATGGTTGTGAGGCCCCCACTTTTATAAATGAGGGACTAGGAACAATAAACAAGTTTTCCATTTTCTCATACTCTAGATTGTGCAATAAAGTTGTGTCATAAGAAACTTATACATATTCGTGCATTATTCTAATTCTGTTGGCTACTCCACATCATTGAGGTGATAAAAGCAGCAAAGCTCAAATTCCAATCAATGAGGTGCTCTCAAACAAAGCTAGAAAAAATTTAAGGGACTGCACTAAAGTTAACCCATTATTACAGTTAATTCTAATGCATCGCAAGAATACACTCTTGTTGTCATGAATCGTGCATTGAGCCTACAGTAAGATGTGCTCTCAGACCCCCCCCCCCTCCCTTCTAAACATTTGATACAGATGACACCCTTAGTAGAACAGTGTGTCCCTAAGTGTTTGGGTAGTATTATCACCCTATAGATAGTGTGATTTGGGTTCTATAAGCAATTAGTAGTAGAATGAACCTAGAGCTAGAAATATGAAGTTAGAACTGTGCCTCGGATTTTGAATCGAATTTTTAACAAAGCTTAGAATTATTGTGGAACTGTCTTTGGGATTCACAATCAATTCCACAGACATTATTCCAGAGAATGGACCATCAATATAACCATGGTTGTGTCCTTTGTTTTTGTTCCTTCTCATTTTTCCACGGAAAACTTGAAGGTCCATCATTCAAAAGAATGGTCCGTCGAATCAATCGTGGAACAACATTAGAGAGATGGCATACCCTCAAAGTAAGAGGATAACCCAATTGATGGTCCGCCGTCCTAGTTGACAACCCATAAACTCATCCATCAAAGTCAGATCAGAGTCTCCCTAGTTTTTGATGGCTTAGTTGGCAGTCTATTATTTAGAAGAATGGTCCATCCTATCAACCATCGAAAAACATTAGAGAAGTGTCAACTCCTATTATGCCTTAAAAGCCCAATGATCAGACCCCGGGAGTTAAAATGGAGAAAATAGGAATTCCTACACCAGGTCATAGGAGGAGGAGTCCAGTGACCCGTTAGGAACCCCATAAGTTGTTAAGTGACTCGTGCAGAGAGGCTGGGACTTGAATTGAAATTTGGGATTTGAGGTGACCACTGGTGTCACCATAAGTCGTGGTCAACAACATCAGTCGTCATGTGAGTCTTGGTCAAGGGTTGGATGAAAGTTGGAAGATTTGGGCATTGCACCTAACAGATTGGTCACCACGAATAGTCGGGTGCACCACGAGTCGTGGTGTTCCCCGGGGTGACCCCCAAGTGATTTTTGGAAGTGAATATGACGTAAGGTGACCACGACCAATAATGATTCATTGAGTACCACATGGTGACTATCATTATGCAATTTCCAGTGAAGGCAACGAATGCAGATGAGAAGTTGTGCCTAGGGACAACGACTCGTCCAGTCCCTTGTTGGGACTGGTAGTCTGTTTTTCCCTGCGAGTTTATTAAGGGATTTTCCATAATTCCTATGTTCCTAAGGCTTAAACTACTTCATTTTAAGGTCATAATGGAGTGTTTTAAGAATGTTTAAGTCATTATAAGCCTATCCTAATTTATGCATGGAAGTTTAGAAGTTTGAGAGGTGATCAAGCTTAGTTCTACAAAGTTCTTCCTCAATTCACTTTGGGAAATTAAGGAAGTATGAAAATCAGATCCCTTCAGGTATGTAAGTCTATGAATGGGTGCAATTGTCCAAAACCATGCCCAATTCCCTCTCATTCATGATGTTCTAATTGATGATTCCATTGGGTTTTTACCCAATGCACGAATTCCTAAGTTTTAATCATGGGTATGATCTAAGCATCTTTAAATGATGAATTATGATCGATGGGAAGATTTTACAATGTTTTAAATTATAAATTATGTTTTCAAGTTTTCTAAACTATGATGCCCATCCATGAATGTTCATGAATGTTGAGATCTATGAGATATATGTTCAAGTATGATGTGATATTTGTGAAGAAAGTATGAGTTCGAAATACCCATGTTTATGTTCATGTTTTCAAAGTGAATCAAGTTGATCTCAAGTATGTTTAAGTATTGGGCATGCCTAATGAAAAACTATGTTTTATGATTTCATGAACTAGCTTACCACATGGTTTTGGAGTCAAGACTCATTATTTTCATCTTGTGGTATGGTTTGAGCCAAGGCTCCGCATGTGATGATTTCAGATTTATGCATGTATGTTATTATTCAGCTTCGTCATTAGACGACGATCATCTTTATTGAAAAACAATGGAGAGCATATACATGTTTTTGGGAGTAGTGTCTAGCACCGAGTAGGCTAAGGGTCAGTCAAACCTATGCCTCAGAAGTACACGCCAACGTCGGTATGATCAGATTATTTGTGACCTCCTTTGGAGCTTCCCCTGCCCCCAAGGGGCCTTGAGTTTGATATTGATATCATGGTAGCATCCTTAGCCCTGAAAAGGCTTTGGACGGCTCGCCCACTTGAGTGTGATAGTTGGGACCACGTAAGCTCTATCATGGTAATGTCGGTTATATGAAGAGTCTCCCATTGTTCCTCATGATTTCAGTTATGCATGTACATCAATCATGATATTATGTTTTCAGCAGGTTTAACCCAATGTTCAGTTTTACTTATGATTATCAGTTTTTATCTTTGAGTCATTCGATTCAGCTATGATGTTTAGTTATGTTCAAATCATGATTTCCGAAAATAGCATGCAAGCCCTACTCTCAGAATCGTATCTTGATTATGTTTTATACTATGCATGTTTAATGATTTTACTTACTTAGCTATTTTACTTACCTTGCAAACTCGGTACATTCCACGTACTGACCGCATACTCTATGTTGTATCATTTCATGACACAAGCTCTGATATCCATACTCAGTCTCGTCGATAGCTAGATTCTCAGCTTTTAGTACTTCCCACTCAAAGTTGGTGAGTCCTCATCTTACGAGGGCCCTTTTATTCATTAATGTTTTGTACTTTCAATTTTCAGGCTATAGTGAGTTAGTTGGGGTCTTGTCCCATCAACTCGTCAGTTTAGAGGCTTTTCGGACATAGGTGTATTCAACTTTGAACTCATGTATGTATTTAGATGTTAAGGTTATTTTATATTCCTATATGTTATTTATGATGATCTTCCGCTTATCTATGATTGAGTTAGATGTATTTTCATGCCATGGGTCGACTTGGAGCCTCTTGGGGTTTTATGTCCCATGTCTCGGTCTAAGCCTATGTTCGGGTCGTGACAAACTTGGTATCAGAGCATTAAAGTTTTGAAGTGTCCTAGGGTGTCTGAAAGCCTCATTAAGTAGAGTATTTTTCATTTGTGTGAAGCGTGCCACACTTATGATGAAGAGGCTACGAGACTTTTAGGAAAGTTTCCCTTCTTTCATGATCTAAGTCGTGTGATGAAATGTCTCTCTATCCTTCTAACTCATGCTATACGCATTTCCAGAATCATGCTTCCCCACAGATTTAACGGAACGAGAAATAGAAATGGAAATGTCCACGAGGGTGGCAATGGAGACAGGCATCAACAGGGCCCACCAGTCCATGAGGAGCATATACTCGAGTCGGTCACCCACGTAGAGTTTAGGGCAGCCATTCAGATCATAGCCTGGCCCTGACTGCCTAAGTCAATCATTAGGTGGTAGAACATGTCCCTCGAAATGGGAATGCGGTTGCGGCAAGAGTTAGAGACTTTTTGAGGATGAAGCCTCCCGAGTTCCTTGGATCGAAGGTGGATGAGGATCCACATGAGTTTGTTGAGGAGATTTTGAAGATCACCCAGATTATGGGGGTGACTGGAGAGGAGTGTGCTAATTTGGCCTCGTATCAGTTAAAGGGGGTCGCACACATTTGGTTCAAGCAATGGAAGGATAGTAAGGAAGTTGGAGCAAGCCCTATCAGTTGGGATCAGTTCCATGCTGCTTTTCTAGACTGGTTCTTCCCTCGAGAGATGAGTGAGATCAAAGTGGCCGAGTTTGTGAATCTAAAGCAAGGAAAGATGATTGTTCAGGAGTATGCCTTGGAGTTCACTCGTCTGTCCAAGTATGCATCTAAGATGGTGGCAGATCAGAGAGCCCGTGTGAGCAAGTCTGTACACGGGATAGAAGACTACTTGGCCAGGGATTGCCGGACTGTGATGCTTCTTCAAGATATTGACTTTGCTTGGATAGTCCTATACACCTAGTAGATGGAGGTAGTGCAGGTAAGTTAGCGGGAGAGATAGGCCAAGAGGGACGGGACTAATAGCATTGGATTCTCCCAGTAGAAACTTAGTGGGCACCATCAGCAGTCAACTAGAGATCTGCAGCCCCAGCACCTTCGGCTATGAGTATGCCATCCAAGTTCAAGTGCGATCATAGGGGACGAGCATCAAGCTTGAGAGGACATAGTAGCAGCACCTTAGAGACCAGCCCTCCAGAGTGTAGCAGATGTGGCCGAAGACACAAAGGCCAGTATTTGGCGGGTACATATGCTTGCTTCAGGTGTAGGAAGCCCAGACATATACTTAGGGATTGTCCAGCAACCAGACGGGGTCATAATAGGGGCCGAGGCCCAACTTCCAGTTCAGCAACTCCACCAGCACGTCTAGCTCAGCAAGGAGCATCTACTAGTACAGGTGGCGGACAGCATCAAAATAGATTTTATGCCCTAGCATCCCGCCAGGAGTAGGAGGTCTCCCCAGATGTAGTCACTAGTATGTTACGAGTATTCTATCTTGATGTATATGCATTGTTAGATCCAGGGGCTATTTCATCTTTTGTGACACCCTATGTTGCTAGTAGTTTCGGAGTCGGTCTCAAAATCTTATCAAAACCTTTCTCAGTCTCTACTCTAGTTGGTGATTCGATTATAGATAGACGGGTGTATAGAAATTGCCCTGTCACAGTCCTTCAAAAAATCACTTCAACAGCTTTAGTAGAGTTATCCATGACCGATTTTGATGTTATCCTCAGCGTGTATTGGCCATCACCTCAGCAGCTTTAGTAGAATTAGCCATGACCAATTTCGATGTTATCCTCAGCATGTATTGGATATTTTCATGCTATGCCTCAGCGAATTATAGAACCACTTGCGTAGAGTTCAGATTTTCAGGTGAGCCAGTCTTATAGAGGAAGGGTAGTTCAGTTGTGCTTGTAGGTCATTTTATTTCCTACCTTAAGGCCAGAAAGATGATCTCTAAGGGTTGCGTGTACCATCTAGTTAGGGTTAAGGATGCTACATCCGAGATCCCGAGTATCCCGTCAGTTCTAATAGTATGTAGGTATCCGAAGTCTTCCCAAATGATTAACCTGGAATCCCTTCTGAGTGGGAGATTGATTTTGGTATTGACCTTCTTCTCAATACGCAGCCTATATCTATTCCCCCTTATAGAATGGCTCCAATTGAGCTACAGGAGTTGAAGGAGCAACTGAGGGACCTCTTGGAAAAGGGTTTCGTTAGACCTAGAAAATCCCCGTGGGGTGCACCAGTCCTCTTTGTCTGGAAGAAAGATGGTTCTCTTCGTATGTGCATTGATTATCAGCAATTGAACAAGGTCACCATCAAGAAAAGGTATCCTCTCCCCAGGATCGATGATTTGTTTGACCAGCTTCAGGGTTCTAAGTGCTTTTCGAAGATAGATCTTAGGTCCGGATACCATCAGCTCAAGGTTCGGGAGAGTGACATCCTGAAGATGGCCTTCAGGACTCGGTATAGTCATTACGAGTTTTTAGTTATGTCTTTTGGACTAACAAATGCTCCTACAACTTTTATGGATTTGAAGAACAGGACGTTCAAGCCATATCTAGACATGTTCGTGATTGTGTTCATAGATACTTTCCTGATTTGCTCTTGGAGTGAGGAGGAGCATGCCGCTCATTTGAGGGTGGTGCTACAAACCTTGAAGGATTGTCAGTTGTATGCTAATTCAGCAAGTGCGAGTTCTGGTTGAATTCAGTGGCAGTTTTGGGTCATGTGGTGTTGAGTGAGGGTATACAGGTGGACTCTCAAAGGATAGAAGCAGTGAAAAACTGGCCTAGACCAGTGAATCCTTCGAATAGCAGGAGTTTCTTGGGTTTAGATGGGTACTATCGAAGATTTGTTGAGGGGTTTTCATCCATTGAAGCGCCATTGACAAAATTGACCCAAAAGAAAGTGAAGTTCCAACTATCGGAGGCTTGTGAGAGGAGCTTCCAGGAGTTGAAGACTCAGCTCACCTAAGCATCGGTGTTAACCCTACCTGAGGGTACTGATGGGTTTATGGTATATTGTGATTCTTTGAGGATCGACCTTGGTTATGTATTGATGTAGCATGGTGAGGTTATAGCATATGCCTCCAGGCAGGTGAAGGTGCATGAAAAGAATTACCCGACTCATGAACTCGAATTGGCGGCGGTAGTATTTGCCTTGAAGATTTGAGACACTATTTGTATGGGGTCCATGTAGATGTGTTTACAGATCACAAGAGCCTACAATATGTGTTTACGAATCTAAACCTACACCAAAGGAAGTTGTACGAGTTACTCAAGGATTATGATATGAGTGTCCTTTACCATCCGGGCAAGGCTAATGTGGTAGCAAACACTCTTAGTAGGCTTTCGATGGAGAGTGTGTCTCATGTAAATAAGGGGAGGAAGGAGTTGGTGAATTATATGCATCAGCTTGCACGATTGGGAGTTCATTTGGTTGACTCGACCGATGGTGGAGTTATTGTTCAAAATGGATCAGAATCATCCTTGGTGACTGATTTGAAATCTAGACAAGACGAGGATCCTGTTTTGGTAAAGTTGAAGGAAGGCGTTCAGAATCAAAAGGTAGAGGTCTTCTCCAAAGGGGGAGATGTTGTGCTTCGATATCAGGGTTGCTTGTGTGTTCCGAATGTTGATGATTTGAGAGATCAGATGTTGCACAAGGCTCATAGTTCCAGATACTCCATACATCCAAGTGTCAATAAGATGTATCGTGACCTACGGGAAGTCTATTGGTGTAATGGCATGAAGAAGGAAATTGCAGAATTTGTGGCTAAGTGTCTGAATTGTCAACAAGTGAAGGTTAAGAACTAGAGACCAGGAGGTGCACTCCGGGAAATTAGCATTCCTACTTGGGAGTGGGAGGAGTTTAATATGGACTTCAGCACTGGGTTGCCTCGCACACTTCAACAATATGACTCCATTTGGGTGGCTGTGGACAGGTTAATCAAAGCAGCTCATTTCCTACCGGTCAAAACTACTGACTCGGCGGAGGATTATTCTAAATTATGCATTCGGGAGCTAGTTCGATTTCATGGAGTTCCCCTATCCATCATATCAAATAGAGGTACTCAATTTACCTCCCAGTTTTGGAGATCGTTTCAAAAGGGACTTGGTACTCAGGTCAAGCTTAGCACAACATTTCACCTGTAAATAGATTGTTAGGTGGAGCAAACTATTCAGACTCTCGAGGATATGTTGAGAGCATGTGATTGACTTCAAGGGTAGTTGCGATGACCATTTGGCTCTCATTGAGTTTGTTGTATAACAACAGCTACCATTCCAGCATTCAGATGGCTCCGTTTGAGGCTCTCTTTGGGGGGAGATATAGATCGCCTATTAGTTGGTTTGAAGTCAGTAAAGCTGCGATCATAAGACAGAATCAGTCCACGGGTCCATGGAGAAAGTTTAGCTTATAAGGGACATGTTAAAAATAGCTCAGAGTCGCCAAAAGTCCTATGCGGATGTGAGGAGGAGAGAACTTGAGTTTGAAATCGATGATTGGGTATTTCTGAAGGTATATCCCATAAAGGGAGTGATGAGGTTTGGAAAGAAAAGGAAACTTAGTCCCCATTATGTTGGCCCATACCCGGAGTGTGAAGCGGGTTGGAAAGGTAGCATGTGAATTGGAGTTGCCCTTGGAATTAGCTTCAGTTCATCTAGTTTTCCATGTATCGCTCTTAAAAAAGTGTTTGGGTGATCCAGCTCTAGTTGTTTAGGTGGACAGCGTAGGTGTGAAGGTCAGCCTTAGTTATGAGGAGGTTCTGGTAGAGATACTGGATCGGCAGATTCATAAGATAAGAAATAAAGAATTAGCTTCAGTCGGGGTTTTATGGAGGAATCAGCATGTTGAGGGAGCCACATTGGAAACTGAAGCAGATATAATAGATAAATACCCACATCTTTTCCCTTCCAGCTCAATTTCAGCTTCAGGTATCAGTTTCCTCTTTAGTACTCTATTCAGTTTCATATTCAGCTCATGTACCCCAATTTCTTTCATGTAAATCGATGTATGTGTGATTCAGGAATTCAGTTCACTCATGTAGTTCAATTCGGAGTCAGTCACTCCGTCAGTTTTTAGCGTGTATGTTCAGTATTTGTGTATGATGATTGCATTTTTCTACTTTTCTGTATGATTTTCAACATACGAGGATGAATGTTCCCAAGGGGGAGATATTGTTATACCCCGAAACCCCTAAGATCAGACTCGAGAGTTGAAATGGAGAAAATAGGAATTCCTACACCAGGTCACAAGACGAGTCATCCAGTGACCGGTCATGAACCCCACGAGTCGTTAAGTGACTCATGGGGAGAGGCTGGTACTTGAATTGAAATTTGGGATTTGAGGTGATCATGGGTGTGACCATGAGTCATGGTCAACACCACGAGTCACCATGTGAGTTGTGGTCAAGGGTTGGATGAAAGTTGGAAGATTTGGGCAGTGTACCTAACGGATTGGTCACCACGACTCGTCGGGTGCACCATGAGTCGTGGTGTTCACCGTGGTGACCCCCAGGTGAGTTTTGGAAGTGAAGGTGATGGGATGTGACCACGAGTCATGGTCACTGGTAATGGTTCATTGAGTACCTCGTGGTGACTATCAGTATAAAATTTCAAATGAAGGCAACGAATGCAGACCACGAGTAATGGCCAGGGACGACAACTCGTCCAGTCCCTCGATGGGATTGGCACTCTGTTTCTCCCTGCAAGTTTATTAAGGGATTTTCCATAATTTCTATGTTCCTAAGGCCTAAACTATGTCATTTTAAGTTCGGAATGAAGTGTTTTAAGAAGGGTTAACTCATTCTGAGCCTATCCTAATTCATGCATGCAAGTTTAGAAGTTTTAGAGGTGATCAAGTTTATTTCTATAAAGTTCTTCCTTGATTCTCTTTCGGCAATCAAGGAAGTGTGAAAATCAGATCCCTTCAGGTATGTAAGGCTATGAATAGGTGCAATTTTCCACACCCATGCCCATTTCCTCTCAATTCATGATGTTCTAATTGATGATTCCATGGGGTTTTACCCAATGCCTGAATTCCTAAGTTTTAATCATGGGTATGATCTAAGCATGTTTAAATGATGATTATGATTGTTGGGTAGATTTTACAATGTTTTAAATTATAAATTATATTTGTAAGTTTTCCAAAATATAATGTTCATCCATGAATGTTCATGAAAGTTGAGATCTATGAGATATATGTTCAAGTATGATGTGATGTTTCCGAAGAAAGTATGAGTTCGAAATACCCATGTTTATGTTCATATTTTCAAACTGAATCAAGTTGATTTCAAGTATGTTTAAGTATTGGGCAAGCCCATTTGAACAAGTATGTTTTATCATTTCATGAACTAGCTTACCACATGGTTTTAGAGTCAAGGCTCTCATTATTTTTAGCTTGTGGTATTGTTTGAGCCAAGGCTCCGCATGTGATGATTTCAGATTTATGCACGTAGGTTATTATTCAGCTTCTTCACTAGACTATGGTCAGCTTCATTTAAAAATATGGAGAGCATATGCATGTTTTTGGGAGTAGTTTCTAGCACCGAGTAGGCTAAGGGTCAGTCAACCCTATGCCTCAGAACTATGCACCAACGTAGGTATGATCAGATTATTTAGGACCTCCTTTCGAGCTTCCCCTTCCCCCAAGGGGCCTTGAGCTTGATATCAATATCATGGTAGCATCCTTAGCCATGGAAAGGTGTTGGATGGCTCTACCCACTTGAGTGTGATAGTCGGGACCATGTAAGTTCAATCGTGGTAACGTCGGTTATATGACGAGTCTCCCATTATTCCTCATAATTTTAGTTATGCATGTACATCAGTCATGATATTATGTTTTCATAAGGTTTTACCCAATGTTCAGTTTTACTTATGATTATCAATATTCAGCTTTGGGTTATTCGATTTAGTTATTATGTTCAGATCATGATTTCAGAAAATAGCATGCAAGCCCTACTCTCAAATCTTATCTTGATTATGTTTTATACTATGCATGTTTAATGATTTTACTTACTTAGCTATTTTACTTAACTTTCATACTCGGTACATTTCACGTACTGACCGCATACTATATGCTGTATCATTTCATGATACAGGCTTCGATATCCAGACTCAGTCTCGTCGATAACCAAATTCTCAGCTTTAGTACTGCCCACTTAGAGTTGGTGAGTCCTCACCTTTCGAGGTCCCTTTTATTCATTTATGTTCTGTATTTTCAATTTTTAGACTATAGTGAGTTAGTTGGGGTCTTGTCCCATCAACTCGTTAATTTAGAGGCTTTTTGGTCATAATGTGTATTCAGCATTGAACTCATGTATGTATTCAGATGTAAAGCTTTGTTTAGACTTATTCTATGTTATTTATGATGATCTTCTGTTTATCTATGATCGAGTTAGATGTATGTTCATTCCATGGATCGACTTGGAGCCTCTCGGGGTTTCTTGTCCCGTGTCTCGGTCCAAGCCTATGTTCGGGTCATGACAACTCCTCAAAGTAAAAAATACAACTCAGTTAATGGTCCTTCTTCCTCGTCCATGACCCATCGACCCCGTAGTCAAATTCAGACCAAAATAGGTTAAAATTTCTTTTTAATTTTCTAAGACTCAGCTGACTATCTTCCAGACTAGTTCTCTCAGCCCTAAGAGCTCTAGAGTAGGTGTTCCTTGTGTAGTGTATGAAAGAGTTTAAATCAATAACTTATGGCAAGAGTGACGATGTAAGCATGGCATACATATTTGGGATAGGGATGGATAGGTGATTGGAGTCTAATTCATTAGGTGAAATAGAGCCTTGAATGTCAGAAAGTAAGATGTGCACCATAGTAGAATGTAGTTATACTAGATTTTAGGCTTCTTGTCACACCCCACCTTGGGGGGTATGACTGGCACCTGGTGCCCTACTAGGACCTGACCTGCCGAACTTGTTAAGCCTGGGCGCATCTGGCGCCTGGCTGGCTCTAACTCACATTTATGGAAACAAAGGGCTATATAACGGCTGTAAATACAGCCCCCGGCCCATTGGCCTATAGCCTTCTGTACCTGTATTACAGCTGACCAGAAACATGTTAATTCAGGGGAACCTATGCGGGCCGACAAGGCCACCATGCTGTCTAGTTATCTGTAACTCAAACATAACATACTGAAAAGCTACGTGACCGGCAAGGCCACCACTACTGGCAAACTATGGCCCCACACGGCCATTACAAAAGAAAGAAAGGAGTAAAGGCAACTATACAACTGCACGGCCTCACACGACCGGCTCATCTGACCACAGGGAATACATACAGACTGCAAGCCTCTAAGAAGAATAATAGAAATTATCGGGACAGGGCCCCGACCTACCCATACTGTACAACAAAAGGAACTGAACTACACCTCTAGAAATTCAGTCTCCGGATGACAGGAGCTGAATATTCGACCGCTGATGGGGATCATGTGGTATCGCCTGCGCGTCTATGGGTACCTGCAGGCAAGTAATGCAGCGCCCCACTGGGCGTCAGTACCGCTGGTACTGAGTATGCAAAGCAAACTGAATACAGCTTAATACAAGTAATATAACTAAAAATTCTGAATAGCAGGAGATAACTGAATCTGTAAGAACTGAAGGGATATCTGAAATCAATAACATAACTGTCGAAACTGGAATAAGAAGAACTAGATTAACTATCTGATGGTGTAGATCGTACCTGTTCTTAATCATGCTGGAGGGAGTAGGTGTCATTTCTGGAGACATATCATTCTACTACTAATCTACTCATGTCTAATATAACATAACACAACATACATAACATAACATGGCATACACAACCTTACCCGGCCCCCATAAGCCGGGAGGTACAATCAACACAGAATCTATACCCCTACCCCGGTCATCCCATCTCCTATAGTGGCTGTAAGCATCCCGCCGGTCCCCTGGGTCTGCACTTGGGCTCGCTGAGCCCCTGACTATAACTGCATCTGAGTCCGGAGGACTCCTGAATCTGCACCCGGGCGTATCCGCTCGACTGGGGTGTGTAAGGGCCGATCAAGGCACAAGTATGGGGAAAAACTGGCATCCCATCTTCGTCCCCTGGCGGGACGGCATGCCACTCCGTAGAATGACGTATCCTCGTCCTCTGGCGGACGAGTCGATACAGCTATTAACCCTGGGCGGTCATGGATGCTAGGTAATCCAACCCCAAACAATACAACGGTCTCAACTGGTAATACTGTCTGGGTATCTCACATGCTGAGGCTAATAGGGATAAAGTATCATATATATTACATGTTGGGCTACTGATAGTAATCTGTACGTATTTAATACGTGCTGAGGCAAGTAAAGATGTATAAATATGAATATAATCTCCTGTCGGGCTGTACTGGGCAAATGCTATATAAGATAATGTTTCTGCTGAAAACTCTGCTGTTTGCTAAGTTTCTGTATACACTATATATTGGACTAGTGATAGAAATATGTACACACTTGATACATGCCGAGGCTGGAAGTACTATATATATATGTACGAATATAGTCTTTCTGCTGAACTATGTTGTATACTGATTTTCTATAGTAACCTGATTTACTATTCCTGACATACTTTCTGAACTTCATTTTAGCCTGCTATTCTATTTCTGAAGTGCTTTACGGATACTGTACTACTCCGCGGGGTTTCAGCTGAACACAACAATATCTTAACATGGCATATTACATCACACACTGAATATACTGGGCAATCTCTAACGCTTGCGTTAGAACCTATATCATACTGATAGGTTTCATACACATTACAACCCAATGTTTCTCACATCGTACCAACATTCATAATAACGCAACATTTGACTTCTGAACATTCTACTGGTCTGTAATTTGTTACACTACACTGATATTACTTAACTTGCTGAAGGAAACTAACTTTACATACCTTCTCTTTGAATTATTCGTCCGTCGAACGAGGCTCGGCCGGTACTTCAACTATTTTCTCCCAACTGCATTCATAAATACGTCAATTAATACTAACTACAGCTTTATTGTAAAGAACGACGTTACTTTCGATATAGTTTATAGCCTAAACTTAGGCTTATCGAAAGACGGTCGAAAACTCGCTATTTTTCAGCGGCCCAGAAGGGAGAAGTATTCACTTCTCAGCTAGGAACACATAGACATTAATTTAGAGCAATTCTACTTACTTTAGTTTGGTGGCTCGCCGATTCGTCGGCCGTATTTCGCTAAACTAATTCCGTAGAAATGCTCCCTGCTGCTAAATACTCGGGTATCTGGGATTAATTTGAGTTTGGGCAGCGTTTGGCAGCGTAATCGGATGAAAATATTTAATTTTCTTCGTCTTCCTCGGCTTCACTGTGTTTCTCTGGAAATTTATAAGTGTAATATGATTTTAAACCGAAGTGGGGGCTTATATACTTGGGGCTGAACCTGGGCAACGTGTCACGGAGCCATCGCGGAGGCCTCACCTCCGTGACATGCTGCCATCGCGGAGGGGCTCTGCCTTGGCTCCTCCCGCGATGGTTTCGACGGGTTTCTCGTCCGATCTTTTCCCGGACCTTTCCCTAGCACGTATGGCCTTCAAATATACTTAACCAACGTGCGAATAGGTCATCTAAGTGCCGGGAATTCTACGGGGTGTAACATTCTCCCCCCCTTAAGAACATTCGTCCTCGAATGTACACTGTTATCTAAAGGACTGCTTACTTTACTTTCTAGAAAAATTTCGGTAGAGTTTCCTCTGTTATATGGACTATCGCAAAAACCTGAAATGCAGAAAAGTCCAACACAGGCACTGCATATAATATTCTAAGATCCACTGAACAACTAAATATCACTTCTTTCTTTATCATTTACAACATACAACCATAAGGTATTGTATAAATAATGATACGGACATACCTGTCATCTCACTAGGCCTGAAATAGGTGAGGGTATCTGCTTTTCATATCTTCTTCAGCCTCCCACGTCATTTCCTCCCGATTTCTGTTACGCCACAATACTTTGACAGATGCAACATCTTTAGTTCTTAGCCTGCGAATATGTCTGTCTAAAATAGCTACGGGAACCTCTTCATATGCTAACTCTTCTGTGACCTGGACATTTTGAACTGGAACTACTGTAGAAGGGTCCCCTACGAACTTCCTTAACATAGAAACATGGAATACTGGGTGAACCGACGCTAACTCTGGAGGCAAGTTCAACTCGTATGCCACGCGGCCTATTCTTCGCCGAATCTGATACGGCCCAATGAATCTTGGGCTAAGCTTGCCCTTCTTGCCAAACCTCATTACCCCTTTCATCGGGGACACTTTTAGATATACCCAATCGTTTACCGAAAATTCTAGATCTCTGCGCCGCCTACCTGCGTATGACTTCTGGCGGCTCTGAGCGGTCAGTAAACGTTCTCGGATAAGCTTTATCTTTTCCTCGGACTGCCGAACAATGTCTGGGCCAACTAATGCTGATTCTCCTATCTCAAACCAGCCCACCGGCGATCTACATTTTCGTCCGTACAATGCCTCGAAAGGCGCCATCTGAATAACTGAATGGTAGCTATTATTATAAGCAAATTCAATTAACGAGAGATGTTCATCCCAGCTACCCCCAAAATCTAACACACACGCTCGCAGCATATCTTCGAGCGTCTGAATCGTACGTTCAGCCTGCCCGTCTGTCTGAGGATGAAATGTTGTGCTCAAATTAAGCTGCGTCCCCTGACCTTTCTGAAACGACTGCCAGAACCTAGCTGTAAACTGTGCCCCCCTGTCTGAAATGATAGATACCGGCACCCCATGCAATCTAACTATTTCTCTGATATATAATTCGGCATAATCCTCAGTTGAGAAGGTAGCCCTTACTGGCAGGAAATGAGCTGATTTTGTCAGCCTGTCAACTATTACCCAAATGGAATCATTTCTGCGTCTAGTACGGGGTAATCCCGTTACAAAATCCATGTTTATCACTTCCCATTTCCACATAGGTATCATTATCTCTTGAGTCAAACCACCCGGTTTCTGGTGCTCTGCTTTCACCTGCTGACAATTAGCACATCTAGATACAAATTCAGCTATCTCAGTTTTCATACTTGGCCACCAATAGATGTCTCTGATGTCGTGGTACATTTTCGTCGCCCCTGGGTGAAGGGAATAGCGAGCGTAGTGTACCTCATGCATGATCTGCCCACGAAGTCCTGCGACATTCGGGACACAAAGGCGGCCCTTACAATGTAGCACATCATCCTCGGTTATCTGAAAATCTGGCTCCTTACCTTTCTGAACTCTATCTCTGAGCTGGACTAAATCGGGATCCTCATACTGTCGTTCTTTTACCTCTGTAACTAACGATGACACTACAGAATTCTAAATTACTGCTTCATTATTTTCTGTTTCTATTACTCGAACGGCTAGATCAGCTAACTGATGAATTTCCTTGATTAACTTCCGTTTCTCAGGCCGTAAATACGCCAAACTCCCCATCGACTTACGGCTCAGGGCATCTGCTACAACATTAGCTTTTCCGGGGTGGTATAGAATATTCACATCATAGTCTTTCAACAACTCTAACCAGCGGCGTTGCCGCAGATTCAACTCCCTCTGGGTGAAAATGTACTGTAAGCTCTTATGATCTGTATAAATGTCAACATGGACGCCGTACAGATAATGCCTCCACATCTTCAAGGCATGAATTACTGCGGCCAATTCCAGGTCATGGGTAGGGTAATTCTTTTCGTGTTTTCTCAGCTGTCTGGAGGCATATGCAATTACTCTACCATGCTGCATCAACACACAACCTAATCCGACACCTGACGCGTCGAAATAAACTGAATAACCTTCTGTGCCTTCCGGCAATGCTAATACTGGGGCGGAGGTTAACCTGTCTTTCAATTCCTGGAAACTCTGCTCGCATGCCTCCGTCCACTGAAACTTTGCTGCTTTCTGTGTCAATTTAGTTAAAGGTGCTGCAATGGTTGAGAATCCCTCAACGAATCTCCGATAATACCCTGCTAACCCCAAGAAGCTACGAACTTCAGTCGGGGTGGTAGGCCTAGGCCATGACTTAACTGCTTCTATCTTCTGCTTATCTACCTGTATACCGGTGTCTGAGACAATATGCCCTAAAAAGGCCACTGAGTTAAGCCAGAATTCACACTTCGAAAACTTAGCATACAACTGGCGGTCCCGGAGAATCTGGAGCACTGTCCGCAAATGAGTTCGGTGATCTACTTCAGAGCGAGAATACACCAGAATGTCATCAATGAATACTATCACGAACAAGTCCAGGAAAGGTCTGAAAATACTGTTCATCAGGTCCATAAAAACTGTTGGGGCGTTCGTTAGCCCGAAGGACATAACCAGAAATTCAAAATGCCCATATCGGGTCCTGAATGCTGTCTTAGGAATATCTCTTTCACGTACTCGGACCTGGTGGTATCCGGACCGCAAGTCAATCATAGAAAAGTATCTGGCTCCCTGCAACTGATCAAATAAGTCATCAATTCTGGGGAGCAGATACTTGTTCTTTACTGTAACTTTGTTTAGCTGCCGATAATCTATGCACATTCGGAGCGAGCCATCTTTCTTTCTTACAAACAAGACTGGCGCACCCCATGGGGAAGTACTCGGCCTGATAAAACCTTTATCTAACAAGTCTTTCAACTGCTCCTTTAATTCTCTGAGTTCTGCAGGAGCCATACGATAAGGAGGTATTGATATTGGCTGAGTGCCTGGTAGCAAGTCAATAGCAAAGTCTATTTCCCTTTCTGGGGGAATACCAGGTAACTCATCAGGAAATACATCTGGGAATTCATTTACCACTGGGACAGACTGGAGTGTCGGAGATTCTGCTTGGACATCCTGAACTCTGACAAGATGGTAAATACACCCCTTAGATATCAACTTTCTCGCCTGAAGGTAGGAAATAAACCTACCTTTTGGCGTCACGGTGCTGCCCTTCCACTCCCGTACTGCTTCCCCCGGGAAGTGGAATCGGACCGTTTTGGTCCAACATTCAACATTGGCAAAGCATGGCACTAACCAGTCCATACCCATTATGGCATCAAAGTCTATCATTTCTAACTCGACCAGATCTACTATGGTCTGACGGTCAACAATCTCTACTGTACACCCGCGGTAGATTCGGCTAGCTGTGATAGAGTCACCAACAGGCGTAGATACTAGAAAGGGCTGCTGTAATGATTCTGGTACAGTACTAAACTTCCGTGCCACAAATGGAGTAATATAGGACAAAGTAGACCCTGGGTCAATTAGCACATAAGTAGGGTGTGAGCAGATAGTTAGCATACCTGTCACGACATCAGGCGATGCTTCTGAATCTTGTCTCCCTGGTAAAGCATATGTGCGGCTTGGACCCGCACCTGTACTGGAGGCCCCTGATCTGCCCCGACCCCTGCCTGCTGAAACTGAGGGCCTGCGCCCAGTCGAGGATGTTGTGGCTCGTGACCCTACTGATGTCCTATCCTGTCTATCGCGGTCCTCTCGACCTCTGGCTGGGCAATCTTTCATCAAATGGCCTTCTTGGCCATAAATATAACATGCGGTGGAGTCATATCTGCATGCTCCAGAATGGCGTCGATTGCATATAGGGCAAAGTGGTAGGGTATACCTACTCTGCTCTGCCCTCCTCTGTGATAGTGAATCTACCATCTGCGAGCCTCTACCAGTCCCTGACTGCCCCCTGCGGCTGAATCTACCCCCCTGTGACTATGATGGAGGCGGGGGCTTGGGCGGCCTGTCTGACAATCGGGGCCTGGGTCCTCCCCGGGCCCCTCCCGGTAATTCAACTGGCCTGTCCCGGCGACGCTGTTCCTGATTAACCCTTCTGACCTCTCGATGCTACTGTTTGATGCCCTCAATATTCTGAGCAAATGCCTGAATGCGAGTAATATCCATGTCCTCTCGCAGTGTGGCTGTAGTGCAAATCTCAACATATTCTGGATTCAATCCCGTAATGAAGCGATGCACTCTGGATGCCATAGTATCAACAAAGGCCGGTGCATATCGGGCTAAGGAATCAAACTGCAAAGAATATTCCCGAACACTCATGGCCCCCTGTTCTAGATGTAGGAACTGGTCTACCCGGGCCTGTCGAATCTCCCGCGGAAAATAATGATCCATAAAGGCTCCTGAAAAGCTGGACCAGGTGGGAGGGGAAACATCTCTCCCTCGGGACCTCTCCCAGCTTTCATACCATAACACCGCAATATCCTATAACCGGAATGCGGCCAACTCGACTGACTCAGTAGACGTGGCGTGCATAACCCTGAAGATTCTCTGCATCTGATCCAGAAAATCCTGGGGGTCCTCTGTTCGGTCCGTGCCTGTAAACTGTGGGGGATTCAGGGCTAAAAACTCTCGGACCCTCAAACTACCGGGCCCTCCTGATGATTCTGCAACTGTAGATGGCATTGGCTGACGCTGAGCAGCCATCATCTATGCTAACAGAACTACAGCACTCCTAACCTCCTGATCAGAAGGAGTCAATATAGGGGCTGCTGAAGGTAATGTCGCCCCAAGTGGCTCCTGACGTGGTGGGGACTGTTGAGGAGGCTGGGATGATGCCTCTGTAGTTCCCTCTGATCGGGCTGTCTCCAAATGGGGGGGGGCATCCTGCTGGTGCCTTCTCCTGCTGCAATGTCAAAGTTCCGACCTGTAATAGGATGGCGCTGGTCTGATATTATCTGTAACCAAAGAATATGGTAAGATTTTAGGGAATCAACCCTATACTGTACCGCTCTATAGCACGACTGAATCAGAATAAAAGACAACCATCCTATCATGCCTTGCAGCCTCCTACCCATAGTATGTGGTGCACAACACATCCATGGACAGGACTCTACTTACCACGGCTTGCAGACTCCCTGGGATATGACCGGCTCTGATACCAAGTTTGTCACACCCCACCTTGGGGGGTATGACTGGCACCTGGTGCCCCACTAGGACCTGACCTGCCGAACTTGTTAAGCCTGGGCGCATCTGGCGCCTGGCTGGCTCTAACTCACATTTCTAGAAACAAAGGGCTATATAACGGCTGTAAATACAGCCCCCAGCCCATTGGCCTATAGCCTTCTATACCTGTATTACAGCTGACCAGAAACATGTTAATTCAGGGGAACCTATGCGGGCCGACAAGGCCACCATGTTGTCTAGTTATCTGTAACTCAAACATAACATACTGAAAAGCTATGTGACCGGCAAGGCCACCACTACTGGCAAACTATGGCCCCCACGGCCATTACAAAAGAAAGAAAGGAGTAAAGGCAACTATACAACTGCACGGCCTCACATGACCGGCTCATCTGACCACAGGGAATACATACAGACTGCAAGCCTCTAAGAAGAATAATAGAAATGATCGGGACAGGGCCCCGACCTACCCGTACTGTACAACAAAAGGAACTGAACTACACCTCTAGAAATTCAGTCTCCGGATGACAGGAGCTGAATATTCGACCATTGATGGGGATCACGTGGTATCGCCTGCGCGTCTATGGGTACCTGCA
Source organism: Datura wrightii (assembly GCA_035772735.1). NCBI lineage: Eukaryota > Viridiplantae > Streptophyta > Magnoliopsida > Solanales > Solanaceae > Datura > Datura wrightii. The sequence goes on along the minus strand of JASDFA010000027.1, from coordinate 100,806,913 downwards.
GGCAAGTAATGCAGCGCCCCACTGGGCGTCAGTACTGCTGGTACTGAGTATGCAAAGCAAATGGAATACAGCTTAATACAAGTAATATAACTAAAAATTCTGAATAGCAGGAGATAACTGAATCTGTAAGAACTGAAGGGATATCTAAAATCAATAACATAACTGTCGAAACTGGAATAAGAAGAACTAGATTAACTATCTGATGGTGTAGATCGTACCTGTTCTTAATCATGCTGGAGGGAGTAGGTGTCATTTCTGGAGACGTATCATTCTACTACTAATCTACTCATGTCTAATATAACATAACACAACATACATAACATAACATGGCATACACAACCTTACCCGGCCCCCATAAGCCGGGAGGTACAATCAACACAGAATCTATACCCCTACCCCGGTCATCCCATCTCCTATAGTAGCTGTAAGCATCCCGCCGGTCCCCTGGGTCTGCACTTGGGCTCGCTGAGCCCCTGACTATAACTGCATCTGAGTCCGGAGGACTCCTGAATCTGCACCCGGGCGTATCCGCTCGACTGGGGTGTGTAAGGGCTGATCAAGGCACAAGTATGGGGAAAAACTGGCATCCCATCTTCGTCCCCTGGCGGGACGGCATGCCACTCCGTAGAGTGACGTATCCTCGTCCTCTGGCGGACGAGTCGAGACAGATATTAACCCTGGGCGGTCATGGATGCTAGGTAATCCAACCCCAAACAATACAACGGTCTCAACTGGTAATACTGTCTGGGTATCTCACATGCTGAGGCTAATAGGGATAAAGTATCATATATATTACATGCTGGGCTACTGATAGTAATCTGTACGTATTTAATACGTGCTGAGGCAAGTAAAGATGTATAAATATGAATATAATCTCCTGTCGGGCTGTACTGGGCAAATGCTATATAAGATAATGTTTCTACTGAAAACTCTGTTGTTTGCTAAGTTTCTGTATACACTATATGCTGGACTAGTGATAGAAATATGTACACACTTGATACATGCCAAGGCTGGAAGTACTATATATATATGTACGAATATAGTCTTTCTGCTGAACTATGCTGTATACTGATTTTCTATAGTAACCTGATTTACTATTCCTGACATGCTTTCTGAACTTCATTTTAGCCTGCTATTCTATTTCTGAAGTGCTTTACGGATACTGTACTACTCCGCGGGGTTTCAGCTGAACACAACAATATCTTAACATGGCATATTACATCACACACTGAATATACTGGGCAATCTCTAACGCTTGCATTAGAACCTATATCATACTGATAGGTTTCATACACATTACAACCCAATGTTTCTCACATCGTACCAACATTCATAATAACGCAACATTTGACTTCTGAACATTCTACTGGTCCGTAATTTGTTACACTACACTGATATTACTTAACTTGCCGAAGGAAACTAACTTTACATACCTTCTCTTTGAATTATTCGTCCGTCGAACGAGGCTCGGCCGGTACTTTAACTATTTTCTCCCAACTGCATTCATAAATACGTCAGTTAATACTAAGTACAGCTTTATTGTAAAGAACGACGTTACTTTCGATATAGTTTATAGCCTAAACTTAGGCTTATCGAAAGACAGTCGAAAACTCGCTATTTTTCAGCGGCCCAGAAGGGAGAAGTATTCACTTCTCAGCTAGGAACACATAGACATTAATTTAGAGCAATTCTACTTACTTTAGTTCGGTGGCTCGCCGATTCGTCGGCCGTATTTCGCGAAACTAATTCCGTAGAAATGCTCTCTGCTGCTAAATACTCGGGTATCTGGGATTAATTTGAGTTTGGGCAGCGTTTGGCAGCGTAATCGGACGAAAATATTTAATTTTCTTCGTCTTCCTCGGCTTCACTTCGTTTCTCTGGATATTTATAAGTGTAATATGATTTTAAACCGAAGTGGGGGCTTATATACTTGGGGTTGAACCTGGGCAACGTGTCACGGAGCCATCGCAGAGGCCTCACCTCCGTGACACGCTGCCATCGCGGAGGGGCTCTGCCTCGGCTCCTCCCACGATGGTTTCGACGGGTTTCTCGTCCGATCTTTTCCCGGACCTTTCCCTAGCACGTATGGCCTTCAAATATACTTAACCAACGTGCGAATAGGTCATCTAAGTGCCGGGAATTCTACGGGGTGTAACACTTCTAAAGTACTATATCTTCCTAGTTTAGTATTCCTGAGTTGAGAATTGTGAGGAATGATAGTTATGTACTATATGGTGTCCCAAAGAGTCGAATCTAGAGAATTTAAAATAAGGTACATGATCTTGAGCCTCTTAGTATAAGCTTTAACCCTTTTATTGGGTGGATAGACGATTGGATGTATGAAGATGATAAGACAGAAAGAGTATAATCCTACATTGATAGACTTAAAGGAAAAAGGGAAGTTAGGAGCTACCTCAAAAAGAAATCCTAGTATAAATTTTTGTACCTATAGATGTAGTCATCGAGGGAGATTTTAGCATCCATACTTATAGCGATACCCCAGCCCCACAAGAGTTGTTTGATTACAACTCAGTTTAGAGAAGAGGTCTAAAGACTATAGTCATTTGATGACTTGAGAAATTGGTTATATCACATTGAATTAGATTAAATAAAATAGTTAAATGATGAACTTTGAGCTATGCACTCATTCATAACATTCATACCAAGCTTGTTGATGAATGATATCTATTGGCATGTGGTGCCCATTGTGTTGATTTTTCTCAATTTCATATTCTTTTGAAAAGCTTTTATTGATTCTTGTGATGTCGATGGTAAATGATTTAGGAAAGTATGATGTAAATGAGAAATGGTTTTGGTAAGTGTTACATCTATGTAAAGAATTTCAACAAGTGTTACGTCGATGGAAAATTATTCCAACAAGTTATTATCATGCAAAGCCGATGGTAATTATTTTGACTAGTGTAATGCTAAGGCAAATTATTGACGAGGAGACTAATGGAGTAGTGTTTTGGTCAGGATATGGTCCTTTTGAGTCCCCCATGGGTAGCCACTCCCGAAAAATCCACTGGTGGAAGAATGTATGTATATAGGGTGATTATTGTCCATTTCATTGCAATGCATAGAATTTTATTCACTAGATTCCTTGTGAATTGTCAACCTATGCATGCTAAATTGATTGATTATTTTTCTACTAAGTCACTTGAATTTAATATACTTGCATAAGGAATAATGGATTTTTAATATATTGTAATAATAGTACTTAGCCTTGTGGGCATATGATGCCTTCTGAGTACACGGGCTATTCGTACTCACACTACTCTTGTTGCATCCTTTTGTGCAGATTTTGTTTTGAGCATTAACGGTTCGTGTTGATCCTAGAGGCGAGGCTCATGTTTCAAAGATATCTCAATGAGTTGTCTGGTTGATTTTAGCTCCATACTCTAGCTATTTTCTACTTCTATCTTTTGTACATTATTTCAAATAATATATTAGATAATTAATTATGTATTCATCGATGTTCTTGTACATTTGACACCAAGTCTTTAGATAGTACTTTGTTACCTTTCCACAATTTAGTCATACAAAGATTCTTATGGTTTGAACTTATACTTGTCTTTTTTCCGCAATTAGTTACTTTATTTTTAGATTTATTTGGTTGGTGGTTGAGCTTACCTACTGGGGGGATGTAACACTCTGTAAATTTGGGTTATGTTTGAACTCATTAAATGCATGTGATTAGACCTTACCTATGATAAATTTTATGTGTGCTAGTGTAAAATTTAATATTTTATTGTGTACTAAGTGCACAAATATTGGAGTTGGAAAGAATGAAAGAGAATCTAAGTTTAACTTAAAGTGTGAACAGAAATTCACAAAATTAGCTGGACAACTTTTAGGACCTGACTTCAAATTAGTATAATTTCATATCGCTAAGGAATATGGAAAACCCAAAACGTAAAGTTGTAGTCCATTAAAATTTCTTTCACCATATAAAAATTAGAGTAAAATGGAGGTTTGTACAACGAGTTATAACCATTTTACATAAAACATGTAAGATAGTAATCCCTATTCGCATAAGATATGGAATTAAATCCCAATCCTGTATGATAGACTATAAATAAATCCTAAAAATGTTTTTCTTGAGGGTTTTGGAATAGAGGTTGCTCCCTAATATAAAGCCTCATAAGTTCGTGGTAAGAATTAACCTATTCACCATGCGAGACTTGACTCGGCCAGGAAAAATTTCAAGTAAAACTATAATGGTTAGGGGACCTTGGTATGCTTAGGGAGGTTTAATGGATGTGTAGGGGTGATTAAAGACTAAAAGAGTTGATTTTCAAGACTTTCTCCAAAGACAGGCATGAGGTATGACCATAGAATTGACATATGGGTCGCACCTTATATCGTAAATGGGCTGAGAGATGTTCAAAGCCTTGAATGGGCGATGGTGCAAATCTCTGATTAGATGGTTTGAAGTTGGTGAAGTAAATTTATTACTCCAGACCTGATCCCCCAGGCCATGGAAAAATTTAAGCTCATCTAAGAGTGAATAACGACAACTCAAAGTTGCCAAAAGTCCTATTCCGATGTGCGACAAACAGCCTTAGAGTCTGATGTTGTTGGGTGTTCTTGAAAGTTTATCCTATGAAGGGCTTCACGCAATTTTAAAGAAGAGGAAGCTTAGTCTCCACTATGTTAGTCCTACCAGATTTTGAGAAGGGAGGGCAAGTAGCCTACAAATTGGAGTTTCCTATAAATTTGGCTATAGTACATTCGGTATTCCATGTTTCTGTGTTGATAAATTGTACAGGAGATCCATCCCTTGTTATCCTTAGTGAGAGCCAATGTAAAGGGAAATCTGATTTATGAGGAAATTCCTGTGGAAATACTTAATCTCCAAGTTGCAAGTGGAAGACCAAAGAAGTAGCATCCATTCTATGGAGGAATCATGATGCCAAAGAGGCTACGTGGAAAGCTGAAGAAAATATGAAAATGAGATATCCATATTTGTTCATTGAATGAGAATTTTAAGGTAATAATCCTAATTGTACTCTATGGTTGCTCATGATCTGTGAAACTCATGTCTTACATTATGATATGTCCTACAAACTCATGTCCTATGCTATGCTCTCATGTATAAATGAACCATTCCTATATCACATCTATTTTAAGTCTAACATGTCTCATACGATTCGTGCCCATGACTCTTCTTCTCAAAATTTTATGAAATTCCTTAAGATGATGATGCCTATGATGGCGAAAGAAGATAAAGCTAAGTTTTGGGATAATTCCTTTATCATGCTTTAGAAAGGGCAAATAGAAGCGATGTGTATACATATTTCATATTACTTTATGATATGTGCTATGTGATGCCTCGTAAGGCTTATGATAATGTTTCTAGCTAGCTGATAGAAGTATGAGAATCTGGTATGGCTCTTTTTACAAAGGAAACTGCCAAAATTATGGGGAAATCTCAGAGTTAGACTCGGTACTACTCATGACTATCATTCGAGAACGAATAATCCCAAGGGAGAAATATTGTAACACCTCTTAACCTTGTGTGGATATTTAAATGGTCCAACATATGGGTTTTATATTTTGGGAGGACCTAAGTACGCCTGGTAAAGTGTTAACATAAGTTTTAAGTTGGTTAAACATTGAAAAGATAAATTTCAAATTCTACACCAAGACTGGTCACAAGTATGGTCATAGAATCAAGGTACTGTTTGTACCTTAAGCCATGAATGGGATATAAAATGGAGGATCTACTATTTACCAGGTTCGAAGAAAGTACATACTGTACATAGATTGCACAAGTTGTAACTTGGGTGCAGGTTGAAAGTTATGAATGTACGGTGGAAATATGAAGCGTCTGTTGGGTTTGCGGGTGTTATACCCCGAAAGCCCAAAGATTAGACCCGAGAGATGAAATGGAGAAAATAGTATTTTCTGCACTAGCTCACAAAACGAGTCGTCCTGTGACCCGAGGGGTAGAGCACGAGTCGTGAAGTGACTAGTGGTGAGGTGCATGGCTTAAGTTTGAATTTTTGAGTTTGGAGTCCCCACGGACATGACCACGAGTCGCGATCAGTCCCCACGACTCGTTGAGTCAGTCGTGGTCAAGGGAAATTGGCAGGTGAAGGAGGAGTTGGCAGTGTATCTCACGATTGGACCCCATGAGTCATGGTCAGACACCACGATTTGTTAGGTTGGTCTTTGTCAACAATTGATTAAGGACTTGAGGAGTTGGGCAGTGGAGGTAACGAGTGCTGACCACGATTCATGGTCACCAATGACGATCTGTTAGGTCCCTCATGGGGACCCTTTAAGGAAAAGGGGCAGTGAACTTCACGACAGCAGATGACGACTCGTTTCCCCTGGTAACGACTCGTCTAGTCCCTCGTAGGACTGGCAGTCAATTATATTTTGCGAATTTAGTAAGGGCTTATCCATAATTGCTATGATCCTAAGGCCTAAACTACATTATTTTAATCTATGAATAATGAGTTTTATGAGGGGTAAGTTCATTCTAGGCTATTCTTATTCATGCATGCAAGAGTAAGGGTATAGAGAGGTGATCAAGCTCAATTTCCTTCAAGTTTTCTTCAATTCTTCCTTGGGAAATTAGAGAAATTATAGAATCAAGTTCTCTCAGGTATGTAAGGTTATGAATGGGTGAATTTCTTCACATCCATGCCCAATCCCTCTCTAATTCATGAGAATCTATATGTTGATCCTGTGGGGTTTTAACCCAATGTATGAATCTCCTGAGAATCTATATGTTGATCCTGTGGGGTTTTAACCCAATGTATGAATCTCCTGAGTTTCTACCATGGGTATGATCTGAGCATTTTTCTATTATTGAATTATGATTCATAGGCAAGTTTTACATTGTTTTCAATTATAATTATGTTTTCAAGCTTTATAATTTAAAGTGCCCATCCATGAGAAGTTCATGAAAGTTGCGATTTATGATGAATGTTCAAGTATGATGAGATATTATTGATGAAAAGCATGTTTTCAAGTTGCCTATGTCTATGATTATGTTTTCAAGTGAATCAAGTATTTTCAAGAATGTTTAAGTATTGGGCAAGCCCATATGTTCAAGTATGATTTATGATTTCAAGTTAATTAGCTTACTACATAGTTTTGGAGTGAAGACTCCCAATTATGTTCAACTTGTGGTATGATTGAGCCAAGGCTCCTCATGTATGATTTCAGATTTTATATGTATAAGATTATTCAGCTTCGTCAATAGACGATGGTCAACTTCATTGAGAAACAATGGAGAGCATATGAATTTTTTTGGGAGTAGTGTCTAGCACCGAGTAGGCTAAGGGACAGTCAACCCTATGCCTCAGAACTACGCGCCAACGTAGGTATGATCATATTATTTTTGGACCTCCTATGTGAGCTTTCCCCCACCCCAAGGGGAACTTGAGCTTGATATTGATATCATGGTAGCGTCCTTAGCTCTGGCAAGGCTTTAGATGGCTCTGCTCACTTGAGTGTGATAGTCGGGACCACGTAAGCTCTATCGTGGCGATCTCGGTTATAAGACGGGTCTCCCAATGTTCCTCATGATTTCAGTTATGCATGTTTATCATTCATGATATAAATATATATGTTCTAAAGTAGGTTTGACCGATGTGCAGTTTTACGTATGATTATCATATTTCATCTTTGGGTCATTCAATTCAGTTATGACATTCAGCTATGTTTAGATCATGATTTTTCTGAAAATAGCATGCAAGCCCTACTCTCAGATTCTTGTCTTGATTATGTTTTACATTATGTATGTTTTAAATGATTTACTTATTTAAGCGGTTTTACTTACCTTGCATACTCGGTACATTGCACGAACTGACTGCATACTCTATGTTGTATTGTTTCATGATACAAGCTCCAATCTTCAGACTCAGCCCCCTCACTAGCCAGCTTCCGGAGTTAGCATCCAGCCTCTATTGGTGAGTCCTCATCTCCCGAGGACCATTTATTACCAGTTATCCTCGTATATTCAGTTTCAGACTTAGAAAGTTAGTTACGATCTTGTCCCATCAACTCATCAGAATTAGAGGCTTTTCAGACAATAGATTGTATTCAGCTTTAGACTTGGGTTGTACATTCAGATTGTTATGTTATGTTCAAATTTCCGCCATGTTTATTATATTAAGTCTTTCGTTTTACTTGATTGAGTTAGATGTATGTTCATGCCATGGTTCAACTTGGAATCTCTCGGGGTCACGATCCAAGCCTAAACTTGGTATCAAAGCAATAGGTTTGAAGTCTCCTAGGGTGTATGAAAGCTGCGTTGAGTAGAGTCTTTTTCATGGGTGTGAAGTGCGCCACACTTATGACAAAGAGGCTACGAGACATTTAGGAAATATTCTCTTCTTTCATGATCTATGTCGTGCAATGAAATGTCTCTCTATCCTTCTAACTCATGCTATTCGTGATTGTACGATCATGCCTCCCCACAGAGTTAACGGCAGATGAAATGGAAATGGAAATGGCCACGAGGATGGCAATGGGGATGGGCACCAACAAGCCCCTCCAGCCCATGAGCGCTATGCACTGGATCCGGTTGCTCATGCTGAATTCAAGGTAGCCATTCAGATGCTAGCGCAGGCCTTGACCACTCAAGTCAACTAGAAAGCAGTAGCACATGTTTCGCAGAACGGGAATGCGGCAGCAGCACAAGCCAGAGATTTCCTAAGGATTAACCCACCTGAGTTTCTTGGGTCAAAGGTGGATAAGGATCCACATGAGTTTATTGATGAGATTTTGAAGATCACCCAGGTCATGGGGGTGAATGGAGAAGAGTGTGTTGATTTAGCCTCATACCAGTTGAAGGGGGCTGCACACATTTGGTTTAAACAGTAGAAGGATAGTAGAGCAGTCGGAGTAGGCCCTATCAGTTGGGATGAGTTTCACGTTGCTTTTCTAGATCAGTTCTTCTCTCGTTAGATAAGGGAGATAAACACGGCCGAGTTCGTGAATTTAAAACAGGGAAGGTGACAATATAGGAATATGCCCTATAGTTCACTCATCTATCAAAGTATGCCCTAGAGTTAGTGGTTGATCAGAGGGCGCGAGTGAGAAGGTTTGTACATGGGGTGGCAGACTATCTAGATAAGGATTGCAGAATCGCCATGCTCCATCAGGATACGGATTTCCCTCGGATAGTATTGTATGCCCAACAGATGGAGGCGGCGCATCTGAGGGAGAGAGAGGCCAAAAAGGCCAGGACTGACAGCTATAGGTTCTGTCAGCTGAGGCCACGTGGTGGACACCGACAACAGTCCCACTAGAGATCTTAATCCCTAGCATCTTCAGTAATAAGTGTGCCATCCAGATCTAGGCACGATCAGAGAGGACGAGCATTAGGGTCTAGGGTTCAAAGAAGCAGGCCCACGGGATTCCAGTATTATAGTTTGCGACAAGTGTGGTCGGAGGCACACGGGTCAGTGTTTGGTGGGTACAGGTGCTTGCTTCGTGTGTGGGGAACCCGGACACATGCTTAGAGATTGCCCAGTAGCTAGACAGGGTCATGATAGGGCTGAGACCCAGCTTTCAGTTCAGCAACTCCACCAATCCACCCATCTTAGTAGGGCACATCTATTAGCACAGGTGGCAGTCAGCGCCAGAATATATCTATGCCTTAGCATCTCAGCAGGAGCAGGAGGTCTCCCCGAATATAGTCACTAATATTTATCAGTTTTCCATCTTGACGTATATGCTTTGTCAGATCTAGGGGCTACCTTTTCTTTTGTGAACCCTTATGTGGCTAGTAGTTTTGGAGTCAGTCCCTAAATCTCTTCAAAACCCTTCTCAGTCTCTACTCCAGTGGGTGATTCAGTTGTAGCTAGATGGGTGTATAGGAGTTTCCCGATCACATTCCTTTAGAAAGTCACCTCAGCAGATCTAGTAGAGTTATCCATGACCAATTTTGATGTTATCCTCGGCATGGATTTGGTATTTTCATGTTATGCATCAGTTCATTGTACAACCCGGGTAGTAGAGTTTAGAGTTTCGGGTGAGCCAGTCATAGAATGGAAGGGTAGTTCAGCTGTGCCTATAGATCATTTCATTTCCTACCTTAAGGCCAGAAAGATGATCTCTGAAGGTTGTGTATAACATCTAGTTAGTGTTAATGATGCTACGTCCGAGACCCTGACTATCCAGTCAGTCCCAGTAGTATGTGAGTATCCAGAAGTCTTCCCAGATGATCTACCAGGAATCCCTATCGAGCGGGAGATTGATTTAGTATTAACATTCTTCTCGATACATAGCCTATATCTATTCATCCTTACAAAATGGCTCCAGCCGAGCTAAAGGAGTTGAAGGAGCAATTGAAGGACCTTTTAGATAAGGGATTCAACAAACCGAGCAAATCCCCATGGGATGCACCAGTTCTCTTCGTCCGAAAGAAAGATGGTTATCTTTGTATGTGTATTGATTATCGACAATGGAATAAGGTCACCATCAAGAACAGGTATCCTCTACCTAGGATTGATGATTTGTTTGACTAGCTTCAGGGTGCCAAGTGCTTTTCAAAGATAGATCTCAAATCCGGATACCATTAGCTTAGGGTTCGGGAGAGTGACATCCCAAAGATAGCCTTCAGGACATGGTATGGTCATTATGAGTTTGTAGTTATGTCTTTTAGACTAAGAATGCTCTTGTAGCTTTTATGGACCTGATGAACAGGGTGTTCAAGCCATACTTGGATATTTTCGTGATCGTGTTTATTGATGACATCCTGATATACGCTCGGAGCGAGGAGGAATATGCCGCTCATTTGAGGGTGGTACTACAGACTCTCAAGGACCACTAACTATATGATAAATTCAGCAAGTGCGAGTTTTGGTTGAGCTCGGTGGCACTTTTGAGTCATGTGGTGTCAAATGAGGGCATAAAGGTGGACTCTTAGAAGATATAAGCATTAAAAAATTGGCCTAGACCGGTGACTCCTTCAGACATCAGGAGTTTCTTGGGTTTAGCGAGGTACTATCGAAGATTTGTTGAGGGTTTTTCATCTATCGCGGCGCCATTCCAAATTGACCCAAAAGAAAGTGAAGTTCCAATAGCCAGATGCTTTTGAAAAGAGCTTTCAAGAGTTGAAGACTCGACTTATGTCAGCACCGGTGTTAACCCTATCGGAGGGTACTGATGGGTTTGTGGTGTATTGCGATGCTTCTAGAATCGGCCTTGGTTGTGTATTGATGCAGCATGGTAAGGTGATACCATACGCTTCCAGACAGCAGAAAGTTCATGAGAAGAATTACCCGACCCATGATCTTGAATTGGCGGCGGTGGTATTTGCATTGAAGGTATGGAGACACTATTTATACGGGGTCCATGTAGATGTGTTTATGAACCACAAGAGCCTACAATATGTGTTCACCCAGAAGGACTTAAATCTATGGTAAAGAAGGTGGTTAGAGTTATTCAAGGATTATGATATGAGTGTCCTTTACCATACAGGTAAGGCCAATGTGGTAGCAGACGCACTTAGTAGACTCTCTATAGGAAGTGTGTCCCATGTAGATGAGGGAAGGAAGGAACTGGTGAAGGATGTGCATCGACTTGTGAGGTTGGGAGTTCATTTGGTTGACTCGACCGATGGTGGTGTTATTGTTCAGAACGGATCAGAATCGTCCTTGGTGACTGATGTAAAAGCTAGGTAAGACAAGGACCCTATTTTTTAAAGTTGAAGGAAGCCGTTCAGAATCAGAAGGTAAAGGTCTTCTCCAAAGGGGGAGATGATGTGCTTCGATATCAGGGTTGCTTGTGTGTCCCGAATGTTGATGACTAGAGAAATCGGATTCATAAGGCGCACAATTCTAGATATTCGATAAATCCAGGTGCCACCAATATATACTGTGACCTACGTGATGTCTATTGGTGGAATGGCATGAAGAAGGACATCGCTGAATTTGTGGCTAAGTGTCCAAACTGACAGCAAGTGAAGGTTGAGCACTAAAGACTGGGATGTGTGCTTTAGGATATCAGTATTCCTACTTGGAAGTGGGAAGAAATCAATATGGACTTCATCACAGGGTTGTCTCGCACTCGTCGATAGTATGACTCCAGTTAGGTGATTGTGGACAGGTTGACCAAAGCTGCTCATTTTCTACCGGTCAAAACCACTGATTCCACAGAGGATTATGCCAAACTGTACATCCGGGAACTAGTTCGGTTGCATGGAGTGCCCTTGTCCATCATATCAGACTGAGGTACTCAGTTTATCTCTCAGTTGTGGAGATCATTCCAAAAAGGACTTGGTACTCAGATTAAGCTCCTGTACAGCATTCCACCCGCAAACGGATGGTCAAGCAGAGCAGATAATTCAGACTTTCGAGGACATGTTGAGAGCATGTATGATTGACTTCAAGGGTAGTTTGGGTGACCATTTGCCTCTTATTAAGTTTGAGTATAATAACAGCTACCATTCCAGCATTTAGATGGCTCCGTTTGAGCCTTTCTATGGGCGGAGGTGTAGATCGCCTTTTGGTTAGTTTGAAGTTGGTGAAGCTGCGACGATAGGACCAGATTCAGTCCATGAGGCCATGAAGAAGATTAAGCTCATACAGGATAGGTTGAAAACAGCTCAAAGTCGCCAAAAGTTCTATGGTGATGTGAGAAGGAGAGAACTTGAGTTCGAAGTGGATAATTAGGTGTTTCTGAAGGTGTCTCCCATGAAGGGAGTGATGAGGTTTGGAAAGAAAGGAAAACTCAGCCCTGGTTATGTTGTCCTGATAACGCTCAAACCAAACCTCTTACTGAAGTATGAAGCGGACGTTGTCAATAAAGAACCCAACAAAAGAGGTTGGGGTCAAACCCACAGGGAATATGGGAGAACTAGATTACAACCGGTAAGTGAACTTCTGAGGTAGTTACTTCAAAATTGGGGGGTTCTAAAGAAAATCAATAATGAAAATAAGTATTAAAAGTCTGGTGTTGAGTCAATGTCAAAAGATAACTAGGGTTTGTGTTCCCCATGGATTCATAACTGCTTTGGGTATACACTCATGATTATCACCGATACTTATAGAACAGATAACTTAGGTTCATTCAAACGACCGACCAGTCTCTATTGAATGACTATACTCAATCACTCGACCAAGTCTCATGAGCGATTTCAAACTATCCGTTATCACTAAGTTTCAGATTTAACTATTCTGCGACCACAGCTCAAGTTAATACAATGATTATCGAAATCAAGGCTCTGTTGTAATTCTCTTTTCCTAATCTCTACCTATTAGTCCTAAGAAAGTAAATAATTCGGGCACTTCCTAACATTGCGCACCATTAAGAAACGTTTAAGCATGAAGAGAATACAATATAAGTATTTTGTATTAGTTTTAAAATCACTTTGTGCAACCCTAGCTTGTTAATCCACCATGGTCCCACAACCCTAGCTATGGAGGTTTTAGCCTCTCATAGTTGTAAGGTTGTGAATTGTATTCATGATTAAGAAAATAAATTAATACTTACAAGAATGAATGAGAAAAAAAACTTCCTTTAATTAATCACCAAAATCTTGAAGAACAAGTAGCAAGAACAAGAGGAATTCAAGAAAAGGTTGATCACAAGTCGAATCAACTCAATTTTCTCTTTCTCTCCTCAAAATCTCTTCTCTCACCAATTCTAATCTATTCTCCTAAAAAATAAAACCTAAAAAGTATTTGTACAGACACAAGAATCCTTTGCCTGACAGGATAAATTTCCATATCTGGTTCCGCCTTCATCACAATCAACCTACGACCCGTAGCAACATCCTACGGCCCGTACCATCCTTTTGTGCCTTGCATGACTGGCTGGATTTTGGATAAGTGTTGGATCCTGGTACAACTCGTACCTCCCTCCTACGATCCGTACTGAGCTCCCGTAGCTTGACTCTAAAACTTTGAAATTCTTCTGAAGTTTAACACGACTGCCATGGTACGACTCGTACCTTCTTCCCACGGTTTGTACTTTCTTTCTATAGCAGGAGTTAGCCTCTTATGCAAATGTTTTGATTCTTTTCATGACTTCATCACCACGAATTGTACAAGCTTGGTACGACTCGTACTGAGACTCGTACATTGCATCTCTTCAACCTTAGCCTTCTGTAACTTTTCATGGCCATCAGTACGACTCGTAGGACCTTCCTACGGCTCGTACTGTGGGCTGCACTTTCATCCTATTTTGCATTCTTCAGGCTTTCTTTTGCATTTTTTAAGGTCCAACATCAATTTATCCTGCAAACAAAGGAAAAGTGCCTCATATCCACATAAACACACCTAAGTCCATGCTATTTTCTCAGTTTTGAGCGTCAAAAGTGTTGTAAATTCACAGCACATCATGGCCCCTATCGGATTGTGAAGCGGGTTGGCAAGGTGGCATCTGAATTGGAGTTTCCCTCAAAATTAGCTTTCGTTCATCCTGTTTTTCATGTATCGCTCTTAAAGAAGTGTTTGGGGGACCCAACTAGTTGTTCCGGTAGAGAGTGTAGGTGTGAAAGACAACCTTAGTAATGAAGACGTTCTAGTGGAAATCTAGATCATCAGGTTCGAAGGCTAAGTAAAAAGAAAGTAGCTTCAGTTAAAGTCTTACATAGGAATCAGCATGTTGAGGGAGCTACGTGGGAAGTCGAAGCAGATATGATGACTAGATACCCACATTTATTCCCTATCAGCTCAGTTCTAGCTTGAGGTATTAGTTTTTTCCCTAAAACTCTATTTAGTTTCATGGTTAGTTTATGTGCCCGAGTTTCTTTTATGTATATGATTTCACATTTTATATGTATATGATTATTCAGCTTCATCAATAGACGATGGCCAACTTCGTTGAAAACCGATGGAGAGCATATGCATGTTTTTGGGAGTAGTGTCTAATACCAAGTAGGCTAAGGGTCAGTCAATCCTATGCCTCAGAACTACGCGCCAACGTAGGTATGATCAGATTATTTTGGGACCTCCTATCTGAGCTTTCCCCCTCCCCAACGGGGCCTTCAGCTTGATATCGTTATCATGGTAGCGTCCTTAGCCCTGGCAAGGCTTTGGACGGCTCTGTCCACTTGATTGTGATAGTCTGGATCACGTATGCTCTATCGTGGTAATGTTGATTATAAGACGAGTCTCCCATTGTTTCTCATTATTTCAGTTATGCGTGTTTATCATTCATGATATATATATATATATATATATATATATATATATTCTAAAGCAGGTTTGACCCAATGTACAGTTTTACGTATGGTTATCATATTTCATCTTTGGGTTATTCGATTCAGTTATGACATTCAGTTATGTTTAGATCATGATTTCAGAAAATAGCATGCAAGCCCTACCCTCAGATTCTTATCTTGATTATGTTTTATATTATGCATGTTTTAAATGATTTTACTTATTTAAGCAGTTTTACTTACCTAGCACACTTAGTACATTCCACGTACTGACTGCATACTCTATGTTGTATCGCTTCATGATACAGGTCCCGATCTTTAGACTCAGCCCCGTCACTAGCCAGCTTCTGGAGTTAGCATTCAGTCTCTATTGGTGAGTCCTCATCTCCCGAGGACCATTTGTTACAAGTTATCCTCGTATATTCAGTTTTATACTTAGAGAGTTAGTTGGGGTCTTGTCCCATCAACTCATCAGAATTAGAGGCTTTTCAGACAATAGATTGTATTCAGCTTCAAACTTGGGTTGTATGTTCAAATTTTTATGTTATGTTCGAATTTCCTCCATGTTTATTATATTAAGTCTTCCTCTTTACTTGATTGAGTTAGATGTATGTTCATGCCATGGGTCGACTTGGAGACTCTCCGGACTCTTTGTCCCGTGTCTCAATCTGAGACCATGGTTGGGTCATGACAGCGGGAATGTTTCAAACTCGAATGAGCATATCTCTAAGCCAGGTTGAAAGCTATGAATGTACGGTGGAAAATATGAAGCGTATGTTGAGTTTGCGGGAATGTTTCAAACTCGAATGAGCATATCTCTTAATATACGACGAGTTTTAAACTGTTATACCTATCAAATTAAATCATTTTGAGTCTACTTTCCAACTTATCCAATCATTCATCAAGAGAAGTTCGAAACGAAAGTTATGGACATTTTATTAAAGCACAATCAACAGTCAGTTGGGCCACATACGGGCCGCTGTGGATGTTGCACATCACTTTGTCTCACTGCTCGCCTTTTCTTTCACTAACTCCCTTTTCTTTTCTCATGCCATTTTTTACTACTTGGCTGCTAGTTTCTACTCATAAGTTCACAAAAATAATCAACCATTAAAATCTTTCATTTATGTTCTAGCAGCAAGTAGACAACATCTTTTTATAGGCACCCCTCATCTATTTTCTCTTCTTATCATCCACACATTTTTTTCTATTCTTTCCCTTAGATTTTTCTACCATAGTGGACTCCTCATTCTTAATTCTCAAAGTGTGTCAGACTATTTTTGGATCAAAAATTTTGGAGGTCACACAACAAAAAGGTATAGGCTTCTTTTGTGGCTACGAGAATGGGTTTTTTCAAAGAAACGCCTTAATCACATCTTACTTTATTGGAAACTAGCTATCCTATACACACTTAGGCAAGTTCTAGATGTTACATTGTGTACAAAACACTAAAATTTAAGCTCACATCTCATGGCATCATGATCTGAGTCAGTTTTCTATGGCTACATATCCACATAATCAAATTGAATGACTTTTCATTATAAGCCCTAAATTTATTTTATTTGTTTTGAGCCAAGTTAAAGAAACTATGTGTCTCTCATGGAATTCTCACTTCTTATGCATTCAAGATGACCACTTCATTGCTTCTAACTTAGATTTTAAATGGAATGTCAAGAGCACACAAGTGGTGATTTTTCTTTCGACTCTAAAAAAATGTAACTACTTTTCTCTCAAGACGGTCGTCAACCATCCATCGTCGGAAAAAGCCTTTTCTTCTCCTAAAAAATTAAAACTTCTCCTAAAAATAAAAAAATTACCTAGTTCAAAGGTCTCCCACTTCGGACAAGAATAGAGGCCATAAGAAAAATCGAAGGGTAAGTGAGACATGCCACATGTCATTTTCAAAAAATTTCAGATAAAAACTTGATGGCATACTCACTCTTAACCTCAAAATTTCAGAGGATATCTCTTCACCCCACACTTAAAGTCATGCTCTATCCTCAGCGCATCTATAAAATAAAAATCATATAAGAGTGAGAAATACTCCCTGAGGCCCTCTAGGGCCTAGCTAGCAGCATGCCTCTTTGATTCATGGGTCGCGACCCCACACTTAAGCTCAAGATGTGCTCCTTAGCTTTGATTTCGAGTACTCAGACTTCCCCTTCCCTGCAAACAAAACATAAATCAAACGTGACACTATATAAAAAGATTATACAAACTGCACTATTACAAAATTGGGTTTCCTCCCACAAGCGCCTGATTTAACGTCACGACACGACTCCATCAAGTTCACCACTTTACCTTCCACTTTGAGCTTATATATTTAACCCCTAATTTCTTTTCCAATTTTCTGTTATGCTCAAGTGGCAATGGTGTAAACATGAAGGGACCAATTAATAGATCTTGCATCTAGTACTTCTTAGCCCTTAAGTGAGGGATGTCGTTATGTCTCTTTGGCATAAAAATTTATGGAATATAGGGGCATTGTTCCTCATCTACGCATCTCTCCATACGCTTCAAAGGCTCTATCTCTAGGTTTTCCACCATGCACAATGTCGAAAAGTGTTTAGAATGAGGACCAATACACCCTAACTCCAATATTGAATTATGATTGACATCCTCACTTTTATCCACCTCCTCAACATCAACATCAACCTATAAAGAATACTCTAATGGTTGGGGTTCTTCTTCCTATTCCGTGCATTGGCTAGTATCCACAACACTTTGTAGTTGGATCTCATGTGCCTCAACTTTTTCATTCCAAAGAGCCTGCAAGTCATGGATATCTCAGCCAAATTAGTCTATCTCTTGTCTGAGCTTCTTTTCTTGCACTTGAGGTTCTTCTTGCCTATTCGCTAAGACCGTGACCTACAAATCACTAAAAGTTGCAGCCTCGGCCATCATCACTGTGAGCTTGGCACTCATCCTTTTTAAGGCTTTTCCTTGTTCTGTAACCTGCTCCCTCATTACTTTCATATGCTCCAAGATCAGTTTTTCCATATCGCTTATTTGAGAAAGATGTTCCTCCTCTTCATTATTCCTGTAAGCCTTAAAAACAATAGGAGGATCATAATAGGTGCTTGAGGAAGGGAAATAAAAATTTTGACAACTAGTCCAATGGCCACCCAGACCACTACATACACCACAAGTATCACAGTGTTGTCACAAGTAGGGTCCTCCACAATTCAGACACGGATTACCAAAATATGAATACCCATCATTCGACCTATTTATATACAAAGATGTCATGTTAAGAAGAGTGGTAAGATATGAAAGAAAAGGAAAAATAAAAATCGATACAGTATAATTGCAAAAATTTATTACTAGAACAAATAACTCCTGAGATATGCAACAATCAACAACCAACGTAAAATACAAACAGTGAAATAAAAATTCCAACCAAAAATAATTAATCAATACTCAAGGGCCCGGCGACGGCACCAAAAACTTGATGTCTCCCAAGCACACGCAAGGACACATGATTTTCGAGTAATATAGGATAGTAAAGTCCCAATTATCGATCCCTCAGAGACTTGATAGATTAATTTCTCAAGATTAAAACTTTATTTCACTATTTTAATAAACACATGTGAAAATGGGGAATGGTTTGGAAATTATACTACTAAACTTGAAAAGTAAATTAACTAATAATTGAACAATTTTTCACAAATGTTGTAATTTAAATGATGATGCGAATCTAGGGTATTGGCACTTATCGCTTCAGGTTGAGTTTTAAGACTTGAATAGGCTAGACTAATTTCTCCTAAGGTTGCTAGTTGCAATTTACTATCCCATTTCTTTCCATTCTCGCGAACATCCAAGAACTATCCCATGAATCCTAACGCCTAAATCCCTATGTTCGTAGGAGAAGCATGAGACGACGGTTGTGGCTACTTGTGTTCAACTGAACAGGGTTGAAAGGTATATTCCTATCCTCGACAATGAAATCTATATTGAACCCATTGGACAAAAGTCATTGAAACCTTTTCTACACTTACTTTTAACCCTTTTGGTTCCCTCTCCTGAGTTCAACCAAAAGCCAATAGATAATATTCGTGAGGTGATCAATCTAATGAATAAGCAATGAAAATAAGCAAGTATAAACAACCTTTAACGAAGAATTAAGAACTAGCATAAACAAAAATTCAAACTCCAACCATCTGCTATGGCCGAAACCTAGAAAAAGAGTTTACCCACTCATGTTCAAGTGGAAAACTAATGAATTCATCATTCGAATCAAAAACATAAGCTAAAGAAGAAACCTAGAAAATGAACTTGTCTCATACTCCAAGAACTGTATACAAAGTGATCTATATGATGAATGATTAATAACAAAATGCCTTTGATGTTATATTTTTAAGCATGGTATTAAATGACTCTTTTGCCCTTGAGAAGTACAGCTTTAAGCCTGAAAATCCGCCCCAGAATGGCTGTGGCGCATTGCACCTCCTATCTTACCAGAATTTGGCTTGAATTTCTTCTAAAGTTCAGTCCCTAGGGCGCTGCACCAGCCAATGCACCAAGGTGTTAGTCAACTTTTCTAAAGTTGTGAACCTGGCGAGCCGCACCACTTACTACACCAACGTGTTGGAAAAATTTCCTAAGCCCAAAACCCCTTTGGCGCACTGCACCACTTATCTCGCCAAGGTTTTGAGCAAATAATCTTCTGAAGTTCAAGCTCTAGCGCGCTGCACCACCCAACGCACCAAAGTTTTAGAAAAAATTTTAGAGTTTAGGCTCTGGTTCGCTGCACCACCCAATGCACTAGGCTAAATTTTCTCGAACTCTTTTTTCTTCACACCTTGAGCCATTTTTTATTCCTTTTTCATTGGTTACCTGCTCAAAACATCTAACAACACTTATTAGCTCATTTAACACACATCATCATGACTTTTTGCATTTCATAAGGATAGTGAACTCAAAACAAGGCAAAATATCTGTCATGACCCGAACATAGATCCGGATCACAACACGAGACAAGGAGCCCCAAGAGACTCCAAGTCGACCCATGGTATGAACATATATGTATCTCAATCCAGTAAAGAGGAGTACTCAACATGGTAACATAGCGGAAGCATAATCATGACAAAACATAGGAGGAGAAATGTACTTCATACATGACAACTGAATACTAAACATAGTCTAAAAGCCTCTAACATATCTGATGGGATGATGGGACAACACCCCCAACTAACCCGACAAGTCTAGAAAACTAAACAAAAAGAGATAACTGATATCAATTGGTCCTTGGGGGATGAGGATCACCAATGAACTGGATGCTAACTCCAGGAACGAGCTAATAACGGTGCTGGGTCTGAAGATCGGAGCCTATATCATGAAACGATACAACATAGAATATGTGATCATTACGTGAAATGTACCGCGTATGCAAGGTAAGTAAAATGTACATTTTAAAAATACATAAAAGTTCATAAGAGTAGGACAACGTGATCAAAACATAAATATCATAATATAACATAAGGCTAAAGGTTTTCAAACCATTCATAAATTAACCATAATCATAATCATAAGAGAAAAGGTCATCAAACATGTCTTGAGCCAAAATAATAAAAAACATAACCATGCATAAATCATGAGGAACAATGGGGGGACTCGTCATAACCGACACCATCATGGTTGAGCCTTACATGATGCCCAAACTATCTCACTCAAGTGAGCAGATTCATCCCAGGCTTTCCAGGCAAGGGACGTGCATTATGTGATATCATGAAAGAGGGGATCCATTAACATTGTAATGTATCAATATGAACCTATGGTGGCACGTGTTTATGAGACACCGGCGTAGCCCTTTGAACATCGGGCTACACGGTGCTAGACACTGCTCTAAAAACATGCACATTAGGCTCGTACGTAAATCATAAACATCATTCATGAGATGCATGGTCAAATAAACATTAACATCGTTGATCCCCATTTACATACATGTTTATCCATGAATCAACGGCCCATAAATCAGCCAATGTCATAAATAAATCAATCATGAGATCCATATCATAAATCATACTTGACCATGTGGGCATTGCCCAATACTTTAACATGCTTGAAAATACTCAATTCACTTGAAAACATGATTATAAACATGGGGAACTTGAAAACATGCTTTTCATCATTAATACCTCATCATACATGAACATTCATCATAAATCTCAACTTTCATGAACTTCTCATAAATGGGCATTTAATTAAAAAGCTTGAAAACATAGTTTTAGTGGAAACAACGTAAAACTTGCCCATAATTCATAATTCAATAATAAAAACACCTTTGAATCATAACCATGTAGTAAATTAGAAATTTCATGCATTAGGTTAAAACCCCATAGAATCATCATAGGAAATTTCACAATTTAGAGAGAGATTGGGCATGGGTGTGAACGGATTCACCCATTCATAAACCTACATACCTGATTAAGGCTAATTCTTACACTTCCTTGATTGCCCAAGAGAAATTTGAGAAGAATTGGAAAGGTTTAAGCTTGATATCCTTTCTAACTCTCTAACTTGCATGCATGGGTTTAGAATAGGTTAGAATGACTTAAATACACCCTAAAAATGGCTTAAAACAACGTAGTATAGGACCCTAGAGCATAGGAATGATGAGAATACCCTTAATAACTTCGCAAAAAATAAGTGCTTGTCAGTCCCCAAGAGGGGCCTAACGAGTCGTTGCCACCAACCATGGTTCGTTACATCGATCATTGGGTACACTATCGAGGTTTCACCTGGAACTCATAGCGGGCCATCATACGAATCGTTACTAGTGACCACGACTCATGGTCACCATTTGTTATCTCCACTGCCTCAAACCTCAGATCATTAGTTACCTGCTGAGCACGATTCACCCAACGAATCGTGGTGTCTGACCACAACTCATGGGGTCTATCCGTAAGGTACACTACCACCTCAAACTCCTTCTTCCAATTTCCCTTGGCCATGGCTGACTCAATGGGTCGTGGGGCTTGACCACGACTCATGATCATGCCCGTGGTGACCCCATCAACAATTTTTTTCAACTCAAGTCTAGTACCTCACCATGAGTCACCTCACGGCTCGTGGTCTTCCCCATGCGTCACAGAATGACTCGTTCTATGACCTGGTGCAGAATTTTCAATTTTCTCCGTTTCACTCCCAGGTCTGATCTTAGGGCTTCTGGGGTATTAAAATATCTCCCCCTTGGGAACATTCATCCTCAAATGTTTGAAAACATACAGAAAAGCTGAGAAATGCAATCATCATATTCAAATACTGATCAATTAAGCTGAAACTGATGGAATGACTACCTCCGAACTGAACTACATGGCTGAACTGAATTCACAAACATACATACATACCTTGACATAAAATAAACTTGGGCACATGAACTGAACATCAAAACTAATTAAAGTACTGGGGCAAAACTGATGTCTCAAGATGGAACTGAGCCGGTAGAGAATAAATGTGGGTATCTAGTCATCATGTCTGCTTCGGCTTCCCATGTAGCTCCTTCAACATGTTGATTCCTCCATAATACTTTGACTAGAGCTACTTCCTTGTTCCTTAGCCTTCGAACCTGACGATCTAGTATTTCCACCAGAACTTCCTCATAACTAAGGCTGTCTTTCACACCAACATTGTCCATCGGGACAACTAGAGCTGGATCACCCAAATATTTCTTTAAGAGCGATACATGGAAAACAAGATGCATGAAAGCTAATTCTGAGGGCAACACCAATTCATATGCCACCTTACCAACTCGTTTCACAATCCAGTAGGGGCCAACATAACAAGGGCTGAGTTTTCCTTTCTTCCAAAACCGCATCACTCCCTTCATGGCAAGCACCTTCAAAAACACCCAATCATCCACTTCGAACTGGAGTTCTCTCCTTCTCACATCGGCATAGGACTTTTGGCGACTTTGAGCCCTTTCGAACCTGTCACGTATTAGCTGAATCTTCTCCATAGCCTCATGGACTGAATCTGGTCCTATCATTGCAGCTTCACCAACTTTGAACCATCCAATAGGCGATCTACGTCTCTGCCCATAGAGAGCCTAAAACGGGGCCATCTGAATACTGGAATGGTAGTTGTTATTGTATGCAAACTCGATAAGAGGCAAATGATCATCCCAACTACCTTTGAAGTCATTCAAACATGCTCTCAACATGTCCTCAAGAGTCTAAATTGTCCGCTCTGCTTGACCATCTTTTTGCGGGTGAAATGTTGTACTCAGCTTAACTTGAGTACCAAGTCTTTTTTGAAACGACCTCCAAAACTGACAGGTAAATTGGGTACCTTTGTTTGATATGATGAACAAGGGCACTCCATGCAACCGAACTAGCTCTCCGATGTATAGTTTGGCATAATCCTCCGTCGAGTCCGCGATTTTGACCAATAGAAAATGAACGGCTCTGGTCAACCTGTCTACAACAACCCAAATGGAGTCATATTGTCGATGAGTGTGAGGCAAACCTGTTATGAAGTCCATATTAATTTCTTCCCACTTCCAAGTAGGAATGTTGATATCCTAAAGAACAACCCTGTCTCTGATACTCGGCCTTCACTTGCTAACAGTTTGGACACTTAGATACAAACTCTGTAATGTCCTTCTTCATGCCATTCCATAAATAGACTTCTCGTAAGTCACGGTACATCTTAGTGGCACCTGGACGGATAGAATATTTGGATCCATGAGCCTCGTGAAACATCTGGTTCCTCAAATCATCCACCTCCAGAATACATAAACGACCATGGTATCGAAGCACACCATCTTCCCCTTTGGAGAAAACCTCTACCTTCTGATTTTTGAATGGCTTCCTTTAACTTTACCAAAATAGGGTCCTCTTCTTGTCTAGATTTTACATCAGTCACCAGGATGATTCTGATCCATTCTGAACTATCACACTGCCATCGATTGAATCAACCAAATGAACTCCCAACCTTGCAAGTCGATGCACGTCTTTCATTAGCTCCTTCTTTCCCTCAACTATATGGGATACACTGTAATACCCCGGAAGTTCCTAAGATTAGCTCTGGGATTTAAAAATAGAAGTTGGCTGAAATTGGGAAAAAAGTTCCACAGAACGGATGACCCAACGGATCACTGGTCCAACCAATGACCTGTGGGAAGCATTCATGGGAATATATGGTCTATTGATAGTGGGAAGCAACGAGCAAAGTAACGACTCATTGTTTGTTAGAATGAGTCATCGTATGGAGCCGTGGTGAGAATTGGTCTCAATTTAAAGGGAAGTAACTAGTTATCCCATGATCCATCATGAGAAGTAACGGGTCGTGGTCATCAGTCGTGAGATGGGATATCATTATTTTTCTAGTCTACATAACAAAGCTAACCACGACTCATTGGTGGAAGTAACGCATCGTGGTAAGGATCATGGGAAGGAGTATTATAGGACCTGGAAGGAGGAAGCAACAGACAATATAACGACCCATTGTCTGAAAGGACGACTCATCCTGTCAAGTTGTGGGGATGAATCTGAGATCAGGACGATTGGCAGTGGAGACGATGGATGGATACCACGAGTCGTGGTATCCTCTAACAACCCGTTAGTCCGGTCATTGGTTCACCCAATGCAGATTTTTCAGGGATTTCATTAAGGGTATATTCATCATTCCTAAGTCCTAGGGTCCTAAACTATGTCATTTAAGGCTCGAAAATCATTGTTTATTGAGGGTAAAACCCACCCTAGGCATATTATTTCTCATGCATGCAAAGTTAAAGGATTAAGGAGGTGATCAAGCTTGTCTTCAAGGTTATCTTCATTAATTTCCATTAGGCTTTCAAGGAGTGGTGAGATTTGATTTTCCCCAGGTATGTAGGGTTATGAATGGGTGAATCCTTTCACACTCATGCCCAATATCTTTTAATTCATGAAATTTCTATCTAAATTCTATGGGGTTTTTACCCAGTGCATGAAAATTCGATTTCTCTACATGGGCTTGATCCAACTAAGTTACTATATTGAATTATGAATTATGGGAAAGTTTTATGTTCATTTTCATTAAAAATCATGTTTCAAGTTTTATAAATTAAATTTCCCATTTATGAAAAGTTAATGAAAGTCAAAGTTTATGATGAATGTTCTAGTATTATGAATTATTGATGATGAAAATCATGTTTTTAAGTTACCCATGTTTATAATCATGTTTTCGGATGAATTGAGTATTTTCAAGCATGTTAAAGTATTGGGAAATGCCCATATATTCAAGAATGATTTACGATTTATGAAATGGATCTCATGACTTATTGATTTATGATGTTGGCCGGCTAAAGGGCCTTTGATTCTTGGCTAATCATGTTTTAATGGGGATGAATGATATTAAATGTTTATTTGTCCATGAATATTAATGAATGATGTTATTAATTTACATATGAGCCTAATGTGCATGTTTTTGGGAGCCGCATCTAGCACCAAGCAGCCTGGCATTCAAAGGACTACGCTGGTGTCTCATAACCATGTGTCGCCATGGGTTTGTAATGATACATTACAATGATAATTATCCACTCATTCGTGATATCACATAATACATGTCCCTTGCCTGGCAAGTCAGGGGCGACTCTGCCCACTTGAGTGAGATAGTTGGGACATCATATAAGGCTCCACCATGATGGTGTCGGTTATGACGAGTACTCCCATTATTCTGCATGTTTTATGAATTATTATTTTTATGTTATGTGGCTCAAGTGATGATTTAATGAAGTTTCTCTCATGACTATGATAATGAATGGTTTACGAATGATTTGAATATGTTGCCTTATGATATTTATGATATGAGCATATTTTCCTTATCTTATGATCATTTATGAGCTTTTATGTATTTTTAAATTTCCATTTTACTTACCTTGCATACTCGGTACATTCCACGTACTGACCGCATACTGTATGCTGTATCATTTCATGATACAGTACTAGGCTCTTAGGCTCAGCCCCGTCAGTAGTCCACTTCAGAGATTGGCACCCAGCTTCTTAGTGAGTCCTCATTCTCTAAGTACAGTATGTTTCAGATGTTGATGTTCTTTTGGTTTTTAGTTTTGCTGGATTAGTTAGGGATGTTGTCCCATCAACCCATTTGATACGATAGAGGCTTTCAGGCTTCATGTAGTACTCAATTGTTATGTATGTAGTATGTTCCACTTACTAAGTTATGTTATATTCATGCTTCCGCTATGTTGATATGTTAAGTATTCCACTTTAATGATATGGAGTTAGTTGAATGTTTATGCCATGGGTCGACTTGGAGTCTCCTGGGGCTCCTTGTCCCGTGTTACGATCCGGGTCTATGTTCGGGTCATCACAAATTTGGTATCAGAGCATTAGTTTTTAAAGTGTCCTAGGGTGTTTGAAAGTCGCATTAAGTAGAGTCTCTTTTCATGGGCGTAAAGTGCGCCACACTTATGATGAAGAGACTACAAGATGTTTAGGAAATGTTCCTTTCTTTCATGATATATGTCGTGCAATGAAAAGTCTCTCTATCCTTCTAATTCGTGCTATTCGCGATTGCAAAATCATGGATCCTCGAAGAATGAATGGTCGGACAAAATGGAAATGGAGATGGCCACAAGGATGGCAACGGTAATGGGTACCAGCAGGCCCCACCAGTTTAGGAGCACTAGGCACCGAAGCCAGTTTCCTATTCTGAGTTTCGGGTAGCTATTTAGATGCTCGCGTAGGCCTTCACCGCCCAGGTTAATCAGAAGGCCATTGTGCATGTTCCACAAAATGGAAATGCGGCGACGGCTCAAGTCAGAGACTTTTTGAGAATGAACCCGCCAGAGTTCCTCGGGTCAAAAGTAGATGAGGACCCGCATGAGTTTATTGATGAGATTGTGAAGATCACTCAGTTCATAAGGGTGAATGGGGTTGAATGTGCAAAATTGGCCTCGATCAGATGAAGGGGGTCACACATATCTGGTTCCGATAATGGAGAGACAGTAGGGCCGCCGGAGCAGGCCCTATCACTTGGGAGGAGTTCCAGGCAGCGTTTCTAGATTGGTTCTTCCCTCGGGAGATGAGGGAGTTGAAGGAAATAGAATTTGTGAATCTAAAGCAGGGGAGGATGATGGTACAGGAGTATGCTCTTGAGTTCACTCGCTTGTCAAAGTATGCCCCAGAGCTAGTGGTTGATTAGAGGGCGCCGATAAGATGATTTGTTCATGGCGTGGCGGGCTATTTGGACAAAGATTGCAGGACCTCTATGCTCCATCAAGACATGGATTTCCCTAGGCTAGTGTTGTACGCCTAGCATAACGAGGCAGCTCACCCGAGGGAGAGAGAGGCAAAAAGGGCCCGGACAGATGGCCATGGGTTTACTCATCAGAGATGTGTCGGTGGGCACCTCCCTCAATTTCAGTAGAGGTCACTAGCTCCAGCACCATCATCAGCTAATGTTCCATCCATACCCAGGGTGATCAGAGGAGCAGGGCTTCAAGATCGAGGGACCATAGGGGTACGCAAGTAGAGCGCACCCTTCCAGCCGACGGGAAATGCGGCAAGCGTTATGTCGGGGAGTGCTTGCTTGGCTCAGATATTTGCTATACGTATGGTAGATCTGGCCACATGCGCCGAGCATGTCCATTTTCTAGAAAGGATGATGATAGAGGTCATGCGCAAGCTACCAGGTCAGCAGCAACTCCAGCACATTCAGCCCCGCAGGGGTCATCTACTGGTGGGGGTGGCAGACAGCTCCAAAACAGATTCTATGTCCTCGCCTCGCGTCAAGAGCAAGAGATTTCACAGGATGTGGCTACTGGTATTTACGAGTGTTTCACCTTGATTCTTATTGCTTTGTTAGATCTAGGGGCTACCTTGAAACCTTATATTGCTAGTACCTTTGGAGTCAGTCCCGAAACTTTATCAGAACCATTTTCAGTTTCTACTCCTATTGGTGATTCCGTTGTAGCTAGGAGGTTTTATAGAGGGTGCTCAATCACTATATTGCATAAAGTCACCTCCGCAGATCTTGTGGAGTTAGCCATGAAAGACTTTGATATTATTATTGGCATGGATTGGTGTATGCATGTTATGCTTATGTTAATTGTAGAACCTATGCGGTGGAGTTCCGCTTTCCGGGTGAGTCAATCTTGGAGTGGAAGGTTAGTTCGGTCGTGCCTGTAGGTCATTTTATTTCCTATCTTAAGGCTAGGAAGACGATTGCCAAGGGTTGTATCTAGTTAGGGTTAAGGATGTTGAGTCTGAGACCATGACTATCCAGTCAGTTCTGGTTGTGTGTGAGTACCCAAAAGTACTCCTTGATGATTTACCAGGTGTTCCTCTCGATAGGGAAATTGATTTTGATATTTACCTTCTTCCCAACACTGTTATACCCCGGGAACTCAAGGATCAGACCCGGGAGTCAAACGGGGAAAAATTTGGAAAATATTGCAGCAGTGCAGGACGAGTCATTAGAGGACTCGTAAGGAGACCCCACGAGTCGTCAGGTGGCTCATGGGAAGGTTGGACTGAGCTGAGGAGTTGAGGTCCCCACGGGCATAGGAACTACTCATAGTCAACCACCACGAGTCGTCAGGTCCACCATGCGATAAGGTTGAGGATTTAAGCAAGGATAAGGCAGTGTACTTGACGGAAGGTGACCACGACTCGTGGTCACTTGTGACAAGTCATTGAGTCACCCATTATGATCTCAGTCGACTTGATATCTAGTGTACTTGACGGGAGACCTGACAAGTCGTTGCTCATCCTAACGAGTCGTCAGGTCACCCGTTAGGGTCACCTAGCAGTTATTTCCTGCGAATTAGTAAGGGCCTTCTCATAATTTCCTATGCTCCTAAGACCTAAACTACGTCGTTTAGAGGTCGGGACAGGTTCTCTTAAGGGGAAATCATCCATGGTAAACCTTATTTTGATACTTGTAAGAGTAGAGAGGAAATAGGAAAGGGATTCAAGTGTTCTCCTTTAAGTTCTTCAAGTTTCCATCTAGGGCTTTCTAAGGGAGTTAAGAATCAAGAAGTTCCAGGTATGTGGGGTTTGAATGGGTAGTTTTGTCCCTATCCATGCCCAATTTCTCCCTAATTCTATGTTTAAGTTACCAACTCTTGATGGGTCATAACCCAAATGCATGTTTCCTCAAAAAAATCGGTATGAGCATGTTGTAGTATGTCTAAAATCATGGGTTTGAATTATTGGGCTGTTTTCACTTATTTTATTCAATATTTGATGATTTAATCCCTAAAAGCACATGTGCCCAAATCATGATGTTTTTAGTGAAATTCATGGTTATGGTGGTTTCTCAAGCATGATATGAACTTTTGAATTTTAAGTATTTTTTCAATTACTCATGTTACTATGATCATGTTTCCTATAAATTTAAGCATTTCAAGTATGATGGAAATTATGGGCAATGCCCACATGCCGCTTATGATTTATGAACTATGATTTTGGTCGATCCACGGGCCCAATTCCATGGCTATTATTACGAATTTTCAAGCATGTTATGAATATCATGATTTAACTAGCCATGAAAGTCATGTATGAATTTTATGAGCACGTTTCATGTTTTGGGAGTAGTAATTAACACCGAGTAGGTTTGGGGCCTAGGTGACACCCTGAATCTCAGAACTACGTGCCACCGTAGGTTATGTTTGTGACCGCCTCAGTTCCTATCCCCTATGCCCTACGGGGTCTTCATGAGTGATATCACACCTTTCATGGTTCATACCCTTGGCAAGGTATGGATGACCTCCCGACTAGGTTTACAAGTCAGGCTCCATGTGTGATCATATGGGGTATGTCAATTATAGAAATCTCCTGTTGTTCCTTATGGTTTTAAGGTATGCATGATTATGTTCTTTTCGCTCAAGTTATGTTTTATGAAATGTCTTCTCACATGATTATGACTGTGACACGTTTACGAATATTTTGGAAGTATTGAGCCTTATAATACACTTATGTTTTCAGTCTTATGATCATGATGTCCCCACTCCTAAAACTTTTATGTTTTAAGCATTGTTTTGCATACCTTACATACTCAGTACCTTCCAAGTAGTGACCCACATATTTTCAGGATCCAGTTCGCAAGTTCAGCATCGTTCCTAGCTTGCACTCAGTTCTTCTCTTTGCTTCCAGTGGTGATTCGTCATGATTCGAGGGCTTCATGTTGGGCCTTATTTACCTTTTATTTTAATAATGTTGGGGTTAGTTGGGGTCTTGTGCCTTCAACCCGCCTATTATGATTAGAGGCTTTTAGACCTATGGGTAGTATTCAGCTGTTTATGTTTGCATCTTGTAATGTTGTTCCTTATATCTCATGTTATGATTTTCAGTTAGTTCATGAATATTAAGTTAAGCTTTCCTCTTTATGTGTATGAATTAGAGATATGCTCACGCCATGGGTTGACTTGGAGTCTTTCGGGGCTCCTTGTCCTGTCTCTACGATTCGGGTGTACTCTCGGGCCGTGACAGAAACGCAGCCTATATCTATCCCTCCTAATAGAATGTCTCCAGCTGAGCTAAAAGAGTTGAAGGACCTGTTAGATAAGGGTTTCATTAGACCGAGCAAGTCCCTATGGGGTGCCAACAATTCTCTTTATCCGAAAGAAAGATGGTTCTCTTTGCATGTGTATTGATTATCGGAAATTAATCAAAGTCACCGTCAAGAACAAGTATTTTCTTCCCAGGATTAATGATTTATTTTACCAGCTTCAGGGTGCCAAGTGTTTTTGGAAGATAGATCTCAGATACGGGTACCATCAGCTCAGAGTTCGGGAGAGCGATATCCCAAAGACATGCTTCAGGATGCGGTATGGTCATATGAGTTTGTAGTTATGTATTTTGGACTAACAAATGCTCCTGCAAATTTTATGGACTTGATGAACAGGGTGTTCAATCCATACTTGGATATGTTCGTGATTGTGTTTATTGATGACATCTTGATATACTCTCGGAGCGAGGGGGAGCATGCCTCTCATTTGAGAGTGGTGCTACGGACTCTCAAGGATCAACAATTATATGCTAAGTTCAGCAAGTGTGAGTTTGGTTGAACTCAATGGCGTTTTTAGGCCATGTGGTATCAAGTAAGGGCACATAGGTGGACTCTCAGAAAATAGAAGCGGTGAAGAATTGGCCTAGACCGGTGAATCCTTTAGATATTCAGAGCTTCTTGGGTTTAGCTGGATATTATCGAAGGTTTGATGAAGGTTTCTCATCGATTGCAGCACCTTTGACAAAAGTGACCCAGAAGAAGGTGAGATTCCAATGGTCGGAGGCTTGTGAGAAGAGCTTCGAAGAGTTGAAGGCTCAAGTTACCTCAGCACCGGTGTTGACCCTACTCGAGGGCATTGATGGGTTCGTAGTGTATTGTGATGCTTCAAGGACCGAACTTGGGTGTGTATTGATGCAACACGGGAAAGTTATAGCATACGCCTCCAGATAGCTAAAAGTTCAAGAAAAGAATTACCCGACCCATGATCTTGAATTGGCCGCGGTGGTATTCGCCTTGAAGATATGGCGACACTATTTGTATGGGGTCCATGTGGATGCGTTCACGGACCATAAGAGCTTACAATATGTGTTTACTCAGAAGGACCTCAATCTTTGGCAAAGGATGTGGTTGGAGCTACTCAAGGGCTACGATATGAGTGTGTTATATCATTCCGGCAAGGCTAATGTAGTAGCTGACGCCCTTAGTAGAATCTCTATGGAAAGTATGTCTCATGTGATAAAGGGAAGAAGGAGTTGGTGAAGGATGTACATCAACTAGCAAGGTTGGGAGTTAGGTTGGTTGACTCGACCGATGGTGGTGTTGTTGTTTAGAACGGATTAGAATCTTCCTTGGTGACTGATGTGAAAGCTAGGCAAGATGAGAACCTGATTTTGGTAAAGTTAAAGGAAGCCGTTCAGAATTAGAAGATGGAGGTCTTCTCCAAAGGGGGAGATGGTGTGCTTCGTTACTAGGGTCATCTATGTGTTTTGGATGTTGGTGATTTAAGGAGCTGGATGTTGCACGAGGCCCATGGATCCAGGTATTCTATTCATCCAGGTGCCACCAAGATGTACCGTGACTTGCGGTAAGTCTATTGGTGGAATGGCATGAAGAAGGATATCGCAGAATTCGTAGCAAAGTGTTCGAACTGTCAGCAAGTAAAGCTTGAGCATCAGAGGCCGGGAGGCGTGCTTCAGGATATTAGTATTCCCACTTGGAAGTAGGAAGAGATCAACATGGACATCATCACAGGTTTGCCTAGCACTTGTCGACAATATGACTCCATTCGGGTTGCGGTAGACAGGTTGACCAAGACTGCTCATTTTCTACCGGTCAAAACCACGTATTCAGCGGAGGATTATGCCAAACTATATATCCTAGACCTAGTTCGATTGCATGGATTTCCCTTATCCATTATTTCAGACAGAGGTACCCAATTTACCTATCAATTTTGGAGGTTGTTTCAAAAAGGGCTCGGTACACAGGTTAAGCTTAGCACAACATTTCACCCACAAATGGATGGTCAAGCGGAGCGGACAATTCAGACTTTCAAAGACATGTTGAGAGCATGCATGATTGACTTCAGAGGTAGCAAGGATGAGCACTTTCCTCTTATCGAGTTTGCATACCATAACAGCTATCATTCCAGTATTCGGATGGCACTGTTCGAGGTCCTCTATAGGCGGAGGTGTAGGTCGCCTATTGGATGATTTGAGGTTGGCGAAATGGAGATGATAGGACCAGATTCAATTCATGAGGCTATGGAGAAGGTTAAGTTGATAAGGGATAGGTTAAGAACTGCTCAGAATCGCCAAAAGTCCTATTCCGACGTGAGAAAGTGTCTCCCATAAAGAGAGTGATGAGGTTCGAGAAGAAGGGGAAACTTAGTCCCCTCTATATTGGCCCGTACCGAATAGTGAAACGTGTTGGCAAGGTGGCATATGAATTGGAGTTTCCCTCAGAATTAGCTTCTGTACATCCAGTATTCCATGTATCACTCTTGAAGAAATGTTTGGGTGATCTATCTCTAGTTGTCTCGGTGGACAGTGTTGGTGTAAAAGACAGCCTCAGTTATGAGGCAGTTCCGGTAGAAATACTGGATCGTCAGGTTCAAAATCAAAGGAACAAGGAAGTAGCTTCAGTTAAGATGTTATAGAGGAATCAGCATGTTGAAGGAGCTTCGTGGGAAGCCGAAGAGGATATGATGGCTAGATACCCACATTTATTCTCTACCGGCTCAGTTCCAGCTTGAGGTATCAGTTTCTCTCTCAAACTCTATTCAGTTTTCATGTTCAGTTTAGGTGTTCAAGTTTCTTTTATGTATATGGATGTGTATGTGAATCATGAATTCAGTTCAGCTATGTAGTTTGAATTGGAGATAATCATTCCGTCGGTTTTCAGTCTAAATGATCAGTATTTGAGTATAATGATTGCATGTCTCTATTTTTTGTATGTTTTCCCACAATCGAGGACGAATGTTCCCAAGGGGGAGATATTGTAATACCCTGAAAGTGCCTAAGATTAGATTTCGGATTTAAAATGGAAGTTCACTGAAATTGGAAAAAAAGTTCCACAGAACGGACGACCCAAGGGATTGTTGGTCCAACCAACGATCCGTGGGAAGCAGTCGTGGAAATATATTGTCTAGCGACTGTGGGAAGCCACGAGCAAAGTAATGACTCGTTGTTCGTTCTAACGAGTCATCGCATGGAGTCGTGGTGAGAACTGGTCTTCAACTTAAAGGGAAGTAACGGGTCATCCCATGACCCGTTGTGAGAAGTAACAGGTCGTGGTCACCAGTCGTGGGATGGGATATCATTATTTTTCCAGTCTACATAACGGAAGTTAACCACGACTCATTGGAGGAAGTAACAAGTCGTAATGAGGGTCTTGGGAAGGAGTAGTATAGGACCTGGAAGAAGGAAGCAACGAACGATATAACGACCTATTGTCTAAAAGGACGACTCATCCTGTCAAGTCGTGAGAACAAATCTGAGATCAAGAGGCTTGGAAACGGAGACGACGGATGGATACCACGAGTAGTGATATCCTTTAACGACCCGTTAGTCCAATCGTTGGTTCACCCAGTGCAGATTTTTCAGGAACTTCATTAAGGGCATATTCGTCATTCTAGGTCCTAGGGTCCTAAAATACATAGTTTAAGGCTCAAAAATCAATTTTTATTGAGGGTAAATCCCACCCTAGGCATATTCATTCTCATGCATGCAAAGTTAAAGGATTGAGGAGGTAATCAAGCTTGTCTTCAAGGTTTTCTTCATTAATTTCCAATGGGCTTTCAAGGAGTGGTGAGATTTGATTTTCCCCAGGTATGTAGGGTTATGAATGGGTGAATCCTTTCACACCCATGCCCAATCTCTTTTAATTCATGAAATTTCTATCTAAATTCTATGGGGTTCTTACCCGATGCATGAAAATTCGATTTCTCTACATGGGCTTGATCCAATTAAGTTACCAATATTGAATTATGAATTATGGGCAAGTTTTATGTTGGTTTTCATTAAAAATCATGTTTCAAGTTTTATAAATTAAATTTCCCAAATATGAAAAGTTAATGAAAGTCAAAGTTTATGTTAATGTTCTAGTAGTTATGAATTATTAATGATGAAAAGCATGTTTTCAAGTTACCCATGTTTATAATCATGTTTTCGGATGAATTGAGTATTGTCAAGCATGTTAAAGTATTGGGAAATGCCCACATATTCAAGAATGATTTAATATTTATGAAATGAATCTCATGACTTATCAATTTATGATGTTGGCCGACTAAAGGGCCTTTGATTCTTGGATAATCATGTTTTAATGGGGATCAATGATGATAAATGTTTATTTGGACATGAATCTTAACGAATGATGTTATTGATTTACATATGAGCCAAATGTGCATGTATCTAGGAGCCGTGTCTAGCACCGAGCAGCCCAACATTCAAAGGACTACGTCGGTGTCTCATAAAATGTGTCACCATGGGTTTATAATGATACATTACAATGATAATGATCTCCTATTTCGTGATATCACATAATGCACGTCCCTCGCCTGGCAAGCCAAGGGCGACTCTGCCCACTTGAGTGAGATAGTTGGGCATCATGTAAAGCTCTACCATGATGGTGTCGGCCATGATGAGTCATCCCATTATTCCACATGTTTTATGCATTGTTATGTTTATGTTATGTGGCTCAAGTGATGATTTAATGAAGTTTCTCTCATGACTATGATAATGAACGGTTTACGAATGATTTGAAAACCTTGAGCCTTATATTACCTTATGATATTTATGATACGATCATACTGTCCTTCTCTTATGATCATTTATGAGATTTTACGTATTTTTAAATTTCCGCTTTACTTACCTTGCATATTCGGTACATACTAACCGCATACTCTATGATGGATCTTTTCATGATACAGGACCCGGCTCTCAAGCTCAGCCTCGTCAGTAGTCCATTTTAGAGATTAGCACCCAGCTTCTTGGTGAGTCCTCATTCTCTGAGAATCGTATGTTTCAGATTTTGATGTTCTTATGGTTTTTAGTTTTGCCATGTTATTTGGGGATGTTGTCCCATCAACCCATCTGATACGATAGAGGCTTTCAAACTTCATGTAGAACTCAGCTGTTATGTATGTAGTATGTTCCGCTTACTAAGTTATGTTATGTCATGCTTTCGCTATGTTGATATGTTAAGTATTCCTCTTTAATGATATGGAGTTAGTTGAATGTTCATGCCATGGGTCAACTTGGAGTCTCCTAGGGCTCCTTGTCCCGTTTTACGATCCGGATCTACGTTCGGGTCGTGACACACACTTTCAATGGAGAGTCTACTAAGTGTGTCTGCTTCTACATTTTCCTTGCCATGATGGTAAAGAACACTCATATCGTACTTCTTAAGTAGCTCCAACCACCTCCTTTGCCGAAGATTGAGATGCTTCTGGGTAAACATATATTGTAAACTCTTATGGTCCGTAAACACATCTACATGGACCCCGTACAAATAGTGCCTCCATATCTTTAAGGCGAATACCACCGCCGCCAATTCAAGATCATGGGTCGGGTAATTCTTCTCATAAACTTTCAGCTATCTGGAGGTATATGCTATAACTTTTCCATGATGCACCAATGCACACCCAAGTACGATCCTTGAAGCATCACAATACACCACGAACCAATCGGTACCCTCGGGTAGAGTTAACACCAGTGCTGAGGTAAGTCGAGTCTTCAACTCCTGAAAGCTCCTCTAACAAGCCTCCGACCATTGGAATTTGATCTTCTTTTGGGTCAATTTGTTCAAGGGTGCTGCAATAGATGAGAAGCCTTCAACAAATCTCTGATAGTAGCCTACTAAGCCCAAAAAGCTCCAGATATATGAAGGATTCACCAGTCTACGCCAATTCTTCACCGCCTCTATTTTCTGAGAGTCCACTTGTATGCCCTCATTTGATACCATATGGCCCAAAAATGCCACTGAGTCCAACCAAAACTCGCACTTTCTAAATTTAGCATATAGCCAACGATCGTTGAGAGTCTAGAGCACCACTCTCAAATGAGCGGCATGCTCCTCCTCGCTCCGAGTGTATATCAGGATGTCATCAATAAACACAATCACGAACATATCTAGGTATGGTTTGAACACCCTTTTCATCAAGTCCAATAAAGGTTGTAGGAGCATCTTTAGTCCAAAAGACATAACTATAAACTCATAATGCCATACTGCATCCTAAAGGCTGTCTTCGAGATGTCGTTCTCCCAACCTCTAAGCTGATGGTACTCGGATCTGAGATCTATCTTCAAAAATCACTTGGCACCCTGAAGCTGGTAAAATAAATCATCAATCCTGGGTAGAGGATACCTGTTCTTGATGGTTACTTTGTTCAATTGCCGATAGTCAATCCATATCTGAAGGGAACCATCCTTCTTTTGGACAAATAGAACTGGTGCACCCCATGGAGATTTGCTGGGTCTGATGAAACCCTTGTCCAAAAGATCCTTCAACTATTCCTTCAACTCTTTTAGCTCGTCTAGAGCCATTCTATAGGGAGGAATAGATATAGGCTGTGTATCAGGAAGAAGGTCGATACCAAAATCAATCTCCCGCTCGGGAGGGATTCTCACTAAGTCATCTAGGAAGACTTCTGGATACCCACATACCACTGGAACTGACTGGATAGTCGGGGTATCGGACTCAACATCCTTAACCCTAACTATATGGTATACACAACCCTTAGAAATCATTTTCCTGGCTTCATTATAGGAAATAAAATGACCTACATGCACGGCCGAACTACCCTTCCACTCTAAGACTGACTCACCCAGAAAGTGGAACTCCACCGCACGGGTTCTAGAATTAACCGAAGCATAACACGCATACAACCAATACATGTCGAGAATAATATCAAAGTTAGTCATGGCTAACTCTACTAGGTCTGCAGAGGTGACTTTCCGCATTCCTGTGATCAGTCTAACACCCGCCTAGCTACAACTGAATCACCAACAGGAGTAGAGACTGAGAATGGTTCTCACAAAATTTCAGGACTGACTCCAAAGCTACTAGAAATATAAGGTGTCACAAAAGACAAAGTAGCCCCTAGATCTAAACAAGCATAAGCATCAAGGTGAAACACTCGTAACATACCAGTAACACATCTGGTGAAGTCTCCTGCTCCTAACGCGAGGCGAGGGAATAGAATCTATTTTGGTGCTGCCCGCCACCCCCACTAGTGGATGCCCCCTGCTAAGCTGAGCACGCTGGAGCTGCTGCTGACCTGGTAGTTTGTGCATGGACTCTATCATCATCCTGTCTAGCGAATGGACACGCTCGGTGCATGTGGCCGGATCTATCGCACGCATAACAGATATTTGAGCCGAGAAAGCACTCCCCGGTATGACTCTTTCCACACTTCCCGCAGGCTAGAAAGGTGTGCTCTGCCTGCATGCCCCTTTAGTCTCTCGAACCTGAGGCGTTGCTCCTCTGATCACCCTTGGGTCTGGATGGAACACTAGTTGATGATGCTGCTGGAGCTAGTGACCTCTGCTGAATCTGAGGGCGGTGACCACTGCCGGACCTCTGCTGAGTGAACCTATAGTTGTCTGTCCGGGTCCTTTTGGCCTGTCTCTCCCTCATATGCGCAGCCTCCATCTTTTGGGTGTATAATACTATCTGAGGGAAATCCATATCCTGGTGGAGTATAGCGGTCCTGCAATTTTTGTCCAAATAATTCGCCACCCTATGAACAAACCTACTCACTCGCGCCCTCTAATCAACCACTAACTTCGAGGCGCACTTTGATAAGACAGTGAACTCAAGGGAATACTCATGTACTATCATCTTCCCATTCTTAAGATTCACGAACTCAGATGCCTTCAATTCCCTCATCTCACGAGGGAAGAACCGATTTGGAAAAGCAACATGGAACTCCTCCATGTGACAGGGCCTGCTCCGAAGGCCCAACTATCTTTCCACTGTCGAAATTAGATATGTGCGATCCCTTTCACCCCTATGACCTGAGTGATCTTCACAATCTCATCAATAAACTCATGTGGATCCTCGTCCACCTTTAAACCAAAAAACTCTAGCGGGTTCATCCTCAAGAAATGTCTCACTTGAGTTGCTGCCGCATTTCCGTTTTGCAGAATATGCGCCACTGCCTGTTGGTTGACCTAAGCGGTCAAGGCCCATGCGAGCATCTGAATAGCACCCCGAAATTAAGCATGGGCAACCGGCTCCGGTGCATGGTGCTCCTGGACTGGTGGGGCTTGTTGGTGCCCATCTCTGTTGCCATCTTTATGGTCGTTCCCATTCCTATTCCTCCTACCATTACTCTGCGGGGAGTCATGATTCTACAATCATGAATAGCACGAGTTAGAAGGAAAGGGAGACATTTCATCACATGACATAGATCATTAAAGAAGGGAACATTTCCTAAACGTCTCATTTCCTAAACGTCTCATAACCATAATCAAAATCATAAGAGAAAAGCTCATAAAACATGCCTTGAGCTAAAATAATAAAAAAAACATAACCACACCATCATGGTTGAGCCTTACATGATGCCCCAACTATATCACTCAAGTGAGCAGATTCATCCCAGGCTTTCCAGGCAAGGGACGTGCATTATGTGATATCACGAAAGAGGGGATCCATTAACATTGTAATGTATCAATATGAACCTATGGTGGCACGTATTTATGAGACACCGGCGTAGCCCTTTGAACGTCGGGCTACACGGTGCTAGACACTGCTCCCAAAAACATGCACATTAGGCTCGTACGTAAATCATAAACATCATTCATGAGATTCATGGTCAAATAAATATTAACATCGTTGATCCCCATTTACATACATGTTTAGCCATGAATCAAGGGCCCATAAATCGGCCAACGTCATAAATCGATCAATCATGAGATCCATATCATAAATCATAAATCAACTTGAACATGTGGGCATTTCCCAATACTTTAACATGCTTGAAAATATTCAATTCACTTGAAAACATGATCATAAACATGGGTAACTTGAAAACATGCTTTTCATCATTAATACCTCACCATATATGAACATTCATCATAAATATCAACTTTCATGAACTCCTCATAAATGGGCATTTATGTTTATAAAGCATTAAAACATAGTTTTAGTGGAAACAACGTAAAACCTGCCCATAATTCATAATTCAATAATAAAAACACCTTTGTATCATACCCATATAGTAAATTAGAAATTTCATGCATTGGGTTAAAATCCCATAGAATCATCATAGGAAATTTCATGATTTAAAGATAGATTGGACATGGGTGTGAACGGATTCACCCATTCATAACCCTACATACCTGATTAAGGCTGATTCTTACACTTCCTTGATTGCCCAAGAGGAATTTGAGAAGAATTGGAAGGGTTTGAGCTTTATCTCCTCTCTAACTTGCATGCATGGGTTAAGAATAGGTTAGAATGACTTAACCTATCTTAATACACCCTTGACAATGTCTTAAAACAACGTAGAATTGGACCCTAGAGCAAAGGAATGACGAGAATACCCTTAATAACTTCATAGAAAATAAATGTTCATCAGTCCCCGCAAGGGGCCTAACGAGTCACTGCGACCAACCATGGGTCGTTACATCGATTGTTGGGTACACTGTTGAGGTTTCACCTGGAACTCATGACGGTTCATCATATGAATCGTTACCAGTGACTATGACTCGTGGTCACCGCTCCTTATCTCTACTGCCTCAAACCTCATATCATTAGTTACCTGCTGACCACGATTCACCCAACGAATCGTGGTGTCTGACCACGACTCGTGGGGTCTATCCGTAAGGTATACTGCCACCTTAAACTCCTTCTTCCAATTTCCCTTGTCCACGGGTGACTCAATAGGTCGTGGGGCCTGACGATGACTCATGGTCATGCCCGTGGTGACCCGATTGACCATTTTTTCAACTCAAGTCCAGTACCTCACCAGGAGTCACCTCACGACTCATGGTCTTCCCCACGGGTCATAGAATGACTCGTTATGTGACCTGGTGTAGAATTTTCAGTTTTCTTCGTTTCACTCCCGGGTCTGATCTTAGGGTTTTCGAGGTATTACAATATGAGTAATAGAATGGAAAATTGGCATAAGAATATGCCCAAGAGCACTATCCCACACTTAAACAATTGTTCGTCCTCAAACAATCCTTACTTATATGATCAAAAATCTTTTCTCACCACTTTTCACCTCTATAAATCCTCACTCAAGAAACCAACACAGAGCACGTGAATCAGTGGTTCATCAATTCATATAAGTCACATCAAGCACATCCAGAAGCTTTCACAATTAAAACTACATAACTTCTATAACTGACTCATCTTTTCAAAACAGCGCCAACATGATTTAGTATGAAAAATGCAATACATAGTATACCGACACTAACAATCTTATGTTGTCACTTGTTTAGTGATGTTCCTTCCCTCATGTTATTAATCAAAACTTGGAACATAATAAACAAAACACACCTACTCTCATAAATAATGTATCATACACATGCAACATACCATAACCTTGCCTCTCATGTATATTTAGACTACTTAGTTATGTCAACAAGAGTAAGATCATAAGGACTTTTCTTGGCAGTAATATCGTCTAAGGGACGAGTAGGAATGATTTTCTTTAGTAGTGGATACTAGTCCTAAGCACTTTAAGACATTTTTTATCTTACTTGTCCATAGGGGTGTTCACGGTTTGGTGAAAAACCAAACCAAACCGCAAACGAAACCAAACCCGACATTTGGTTTGGATTGGTTTGGTTTGATTTTAAATTTCAAAAACCGATAGTATTTGGTTTTGTTTTGGTTTTACTAAAAACATCCGAAGAAATAACCAAACCAAACCAATAAATTTTATGTATAAATTTTTTAATTATTTGAATATATGTTATTAGTTTTTCATAAATAATTATAAATATTTTATACCTTTTAATCATTATTTTGATTTTAGTATACTTTATTTCACATGCACTACAACACATTAAAATTTCATTACTTAAAAAATATGTCCAAATCCAATACTCTAAGTCTAATTATTTATATATGGTGTGACATATTGCCAATTTTCTTCCATTTTCTTTACTAAGACATCCATCTATTCTTCAATCGTTTGCCTCTTTGATTTTTGAAGGGTTAACTATTTTATTTAAAGTTGTATATTGTTTTTCTGTGGATATTAGACATGTGAAGTGGAAGAATCTCTACAGTTATGCAACTTAAAAATACTAACATTTGGAATAGTGTTGAAAAATAATAGAAGATTCAAATACATTCATCTCGTGGTAGTAGAGAGAAATTTGTTGATTCCTAATGTTCACTTGAAATAATTATCTCATGTCTCTGTTGTTTTATTGTTATTAATTTATCATTAGCTAGTTATAAACTGAAAAACCGAACCAAACCGATGGTTATTTATTTTATTTGGTTTGGTTTAGTTTTAGAAATTTAAAAACCAACTAAATTAGTTTGGTTTTGGTTTCATCAAAAATCGACCCAAACCGAACCATGAACACCCCTACTTGTCCACCACTTTGTCTCACTACTCACCTTTTCTCTCATTAACTCCCTTTTCTTTTCTCATGCCACTTTTAACTACTTGGTTTCTAGTTTCTGCTTGTAAGTTCATAGAAATAATAATCCATTAAAATCTTTCATTTATGCTCTAGAATCAAGTAGACAACATTTTTTATGGGCACACCTCTTCCATTTTTTCTTTTTATCATCCACAGATTTTTTTCTTTCCTTTTTCTTAACTTTTCCTACCACAGTGGACTCCTCATTCTTATTGCTCAAAGTGCATCAGACTATCTTTGGACCAAAAATTCTAAAGGTCACACAACAAAAAGGGATAGGCTTCTTTTGTGGCTAAGAAGGAAATTAAGCCTTAAATCTCAATGGGATTAACTAGGGATAGTGTTAGGGAAGGTACAATAACGATAGACAAAATGAGTTTTTTCAAAGAAATGCCTCAATCACATCTAACTTTTTGGAAACTAGCTATCCTATACGCACTTAGGCAAGTTCTAGATGTTACATTATGTACAAAACACTACATTTAAAAATCACCTCTCATGGAAACATGATCTGAGTCGGTTTCCTATGGCTACATATCCACACAATCAAATTGAATGACTTTTCATTATTAAGCCCTAATTTTTATTTTATTTTTTGACACAAGTTAAAGAACCTATGTGTCTCTCATGGAATTATCACTTCTTATACATTCAAGATGACCACTTCATTGCTTCTAGC
This sequence comes from Datura wrightii, assembly GCA_035772735.1. NCBI lineage: Eukaryota > Viridiplantae > Streptophyta > Magnoliopsida > Solanales > Solanaceae > Datura > Datura wrightii. The sequence goes on along the minus strand of JASDFA010000027.1, from coordinate 100,764,039 downwards.
TTAGCATATAAGTGGACTATCAAGAGCTGATCTTGGGCAGATTTATATGCCCAAGTGATACTCAAACGTATCATTTTTACCTTGTTTGTTGTGCAATGTGTATATAATATCATGTAATTGGTAATAAAATGCGAATTTATACTAACCAACATGATTAGCATTTGTTTTGCAGGAAAATGTGATTTTTAGGAGCTAAAATGCATGTTGGAACTATGTCGGAGTTGGACTTGGATGCGAGCGTGGAAAAGACCGGGGAATGCAGGATTTATAGGGGCTCCGCGATGGCTCCGTGCCACGCTACCATCGCGGTAGCACACTGCCTGAGCAGGAATTAAATTTGCAATTTCCAGTGTGCCTGCGCGTCAGCTCCGTGGCACGGAGATAGGCCTCCGCGATGGCCTCCGTGCCACGTTGAGGTTAAATTACTGGACCCTGGAAATTCCAGTGAGGGTCCGCGTCCACGCCATGTCACGGAGGCATTGCTCCGCGTTGGCCTCCGTGACACGTTGCTTGTTATTTCGGGAAAAATTTCCCACTAGTATAAATAGCACACTTAGGTTTATTTTAAGTAGTTTTCAGTTTTTAGACTGAGTTCAGAAGTGGAGAGCAGGAACGTGGGTTAGTAGCAGTTGAAGATTGGAAAAGCTAATGGATTTCTTCTCTTCCTTTCTTCTTTCTATCAATTGTACGTATGATTTACACTCATTTTAGGATGATCAATCCAAGAATGAGTGGCTAATTCTCTTTCTTGCTGAGGTTTTGAACATGTGTAATGAATTCTGATTTTCATTGATATGGTTTATTCTTCTTCTTTAATGTTGTTCTATTAATTCTTGTTCTTTACTGCATTAGTGATTGGCCAACATTAATGTATATCTAAAAAGTCCAATTTCACTCGAGAGAGCAAGAAATTGGAAAGTTGTGAATTAATAAGGTATTGTTCTTAACTTGATTTGGGAAAATTGGGTTTTGATGTGCTTTCCTGATAGAAATATACTTGGAAGCCGTATTAGTCAATTTAGGAACCGGAATTGTAGTGCTAGGTCATAAATTGCATTTGATCACAGAAATGTAGACGGATGGTTTATGATTCTAAAGTGAAATTAAATACGAGAGTTTTAATTTCTAGGCAAATGTTCTTGGCTAGCAACATGAAGAAGAGAATTAACCAAAATTATCATGATTATCAAGTTCATTACTTGTTCTTAACCTTGGCATGTTCATATCCATTGTCTAAATTCAAAAGTAAATAGTTTGTATTAATTGTAGTATATAGTTTAGAAACAAAAATTCAATTACTCTTGGGTACGTTGTTGTTAGCATAATTAGAAGTTAATATAGTAAATTAGGCAATTTTACATATCTTGAGCCTCCTTGGATCGATACTTGGCTACTTAGCCACTTTATTACTTGTTTGACCACGTGCACTTGCGTGTCGGTTTTTAACCCCTAACGAACCACCCGAACAAGTTTTTGGCGCCGTTGCCGGGGAGGCTAGGCGATTTGTGAAATTGTGTTTAGTGTAAATTTACTGTATTTTTATTTTTATTTTCTTAAGTGTTAACAACTTGGTCTTAGCCTGTATTTTGCAGATTTTGTTTCTGTGAACACTGGCAAGGGACAAAGAGCTGGTGGAATCTTACTTAGAGCCTGAACGTGAATTTCATAGTCAACGTAGAGAAGCTCTACGAAAGAAGCTGCAGTTGCTTAAATAGTCTATGATGGAGTAACAACATCCACCAGTTGTGCGGGCAGTGTTAGTGCCCCATGAAGCAGCAGCAAGGCCGGTTCGCGAGGTGGCAATCCCACATGCCAACAATGTATATTCTAGCATCCGCAAACCAGAGCCTGGAGGGAGGTTTGAATTAAAGCAGAATATGGTGCAACTCTTGCACACAAGCGGGCAGTTTACCGGTCTCCCTCATGAAGATCCACAACAACATCTCCAAAACTTTTTGGAGATAAGTGACACTTATATACCCGTTGGAGTGTCACCTGATTATGTTCGGCTCACCTTATTTCCATTTTCCTTACTTGGTGAAGCCAAGAGGTGGTTAAAAGCTGAACCACCCAACTCTATATCAACGTGGGATGATCTTGCACGGAAGTTTCTTATTAGATTTTTCCCTTCTGGTAAAACAGCCAGGCTTAGGAGTCAAATCCTAAGTTTTAAACAGAGGGAAGGGGAAAATCTATATCAAGCCTGGGAAAGATTCAAATCCATGTTGCGGGACTGTCCTCACCATCATCAGTCCAACGAGGTGTTGGTACACACGTTTATTGAGGGTTTGGAACCCCACACTAAAATTCTGTTAGATTCAGCAGCTGGAGGGCAAGCGCTGGAGAAGACTTATGAGGAGCTGTACACTTTGCTCAACCGAATTTCACAAGGCAATCCAGAATGGAATGCAGATTCTTCAGGAGGTGGAGCAAGGAAAGCAGCGGGAGTGCTTGAAGTGGATGGATTCACAGCTATCGCTGCACAGATAGCTGCTTTGCAAAATCAGTTAAACACTCACTTCAGCAATATCAATTTGAACCAGCCTTCAGCTTCAGTCAATGCAGTTCAACAGATGTGGTGTGAAGTGTGTGGTAATAGTGAACATTCAGCTGAATGCTGTGGTGCAAATCCTGATTCTGTTAACTTTGTGGGCAATGCACACAGAAATCAACAGCAGTTTGGTGGTGGCTACAACTCAAATTGGAGGAACCATCCGAATTTTTCGTGGGGTAGCAACAATCAACAAGGTCAGAGTTCAAGGCAGGGTATGCACAGAAACCAAGGAGGGCAACAAAATTATCAAGCTCAATTCAGAAATCACAATGCCCCTCCTCCACCACCATCACCGACTATTGAGGAGATGTTCAAAACCATGATCGCTAATCAGGCACAATTGCAGGCTGACTATGTCAAATTGGCAGCCGAAGTGAAGAAAAATCAATTGGCGACCAAGGCTCTTGAATATCAGTTTGGGCAGTTTGCTAGTGCCCAAAATACTAGACCCAGAGGAGGACTACCTAGCGACACGGATCCAAATCCGAAGCAGGTTAATGCAGTGACCACGAGGAGTGGTTTACAATTAAAGGAGGTGGAACCGGAAAGACCGCCTCAAAAGTCAGGAGCAGCAGATGTTGAGGGAGAGCAAAGTTCTGATAAGGGGAAGAGTAAAGAAGCTGAACCAGAAAGGCCTCCACCCCCGTTCCCTCAACGACTTAAGAAACACAAGGAGGAGGCGTGTTTCCAGAAATTCATGAAGGTACTTAAACAGGTACATGTTAACTTACCTCTTGTTGATGTCTTGCAGGGAGTGGCAAAATATGCGAAGTATATTAAAGACATCGTGGCTAACAAAAGTCGTTTGACTGAGTATGCCACGGTAGCTTTAACGGAGGAATGCACTTCCCGTATTCATAATAGGTTGCCCACAAAACTGAAAGACCCTGGAAGTTTCACTATCCAGCTGACTATTGGGCAAAGTATCCGAGCGCGTGGATTATGCGACTTGGGGGCAAGTATAAATATGATGCCTTCTTCGGTATTCAGAAAGTTAGGTCTAGGGAGTCCTAGACCTACAACGGTAATCTTGCAGCTAGCAGACAGGTCTTTGGCTAAGCCGGATGGCATTGTTGAGGATGTGTTGGTGCAAGTAGGCTCCCTCATTTTTCCGGTCGATTTTATTGTTCTGGACTTTGAACCAGATGCTGAAGTCCCATTTATTTTGGGACGACCCTTTTTGGCAACCGGAAAAGCATTAATCGATGTAGTTGCGGGTCAACTCACGATGCGAGCACATGACAAGGTCGAAGTGTTCGACGTGTACAAGGTACCTAAGCTCCCGACTGTTTATAAGGATCTCTCGGTGATCAACGTAATTGATCATGGGAAGGCTAACAGATTGAGTGATTCCCGAGAGTTACTAGGTAGGCCACCGGACAAGGTAGAGCACTACTGGGGGGATGATCATGATCGGGACAAATCGCCCATCTCCCTAGTAGATAAATGAGCTTAAAGGACGTCGAGCCGCGACGGTAAACCAGGCGCTGCACGGGAGGCAACCCGTGAAAAATATTTTCTTTCTTTCTTTTTAGTGTAAATAATTTTTACTTTTCTTTTCTTTTTCTTGACTAGGTTTAGATTTGCATTTTAGTTAGTATCTTTTATTTTTAGTAGGGAAATCTATTAATTTAACCAATTTTTGTTTAGTGAGGTGATTTTCAGGTATAACGTAGGAAATATACATGGAATCGAGAAAATGAGGTGAGGTATGAAAATTAAATTTATTGGTGAAACAGAGCACTGGCGCGTTGGCGCCGTGTCACGGAGGCAATGCTCCGCGTTGGCCTCCGTGACACGTTGAAGGCAAATCTGGATTTTTCAAAATTCCAGTAAGCCAACGCGTTGGCTCCGTGTCACGGAGGAGGGGCTCCGCGTTACCCTCCGTGACACGTTGCCCTTTATCCAGTGCCGAGTCACACCGGGTTTCCGGGTGACCCGCGTGTTTCCTTTAAATAATAACCCCGATTTCGCCCCAAATTCCCCCATTCCCTCTTCCCTCCGTGACCAAACACCCATTTCCCCCTCCCCAAGCAATGTGCCACGTTGATAGGCAAAGAAAAACGTCAAGTTTCTTCGATTCTTCAATTCTAAGGTATGTTTTCATCGTCTAACTCAATTTTTTTGGCGACTTTTGTCAAATTTGGGCATATAAGGTGAGAAATATCACCCTAGGTAGAAATTGAACATGATATTGAATTATTTTGTGATTGATTTTTGTTCGGATTGTTGTATTTGGCGTTTGAACTTGTCGATTATGTAAATAATTTGAAATTGATTGTCGAATTGTATTTTAGGGCTTGGGTTGTTGAATTCGACTTGGGCAACTTGATAGTTTGGTGAAATTGATGCCGGGGTGTGTTTATTATTTGAGATAAGTCGTGGTAAATCTTGTATAACTGTTAAAAGACGACTAATTCTCGAATTTTTGTGGGAAAATGCATAATGTGTGAATTGGTTAGATTGTTAGATTAGCTTGTATATAAAATATTTTTCTAGTTGTTTTTAGTTTGTGGTTGTTTGGTTGCTTGTGCGATGGTTGAATTGCTAGTGATTGTAGGATTGGGAATTCGCTGTATGAAGTCTGAGTAGTACGCTAACCGTTATGCTGTCGAAATTTTGTTACGAACGCACTAAGCAATATGTGTATAGTTGTTTGTGTTTGGGGTTGTAAATAGAGCTATCCTTGCTGAAATTTTGTAAATATTGTTAAGGACTAAGTGTGGGGTAAATTTTGTGTAACCCAACCTTAGCCGAAGCTAACAACTATTTAGCTTAACGTTGTGCTTGTTTGTGTAAATTGACAGGTACAATGGCTAGCAGGCAAGACAAAGGCAAGGGTGCTTCTACCTCAGGCACCGGAAGGAAACGGATGAGACTGGGCACTGCAGTCCCAGCTGCACCCGCTGTTCCGCGCGGCCAACACCACCGATACGGAACACGATGGGTCACCGATGAAGGGAAGAAATGGTACGCAAAGCATAAGGAGAACAAGTACTTCCCCGAGGAACATATTGCTAGGGAACCACTTGCATAGGAGTTCCCTCGCATTGTACAGAGGATTGAGGCAGCTGGGCTCAGCTTTATTTTTCAGGAGCCCAAGGAGTGCAACCTTCATTTGGTCCGGGAATTTTATGCCAACTGGAACCCGGCCATCAGAAGCCACACTATTAAAATCAGAGGGCATATTGTCACTCTGGAACCCCAGCAGCTGAATGCCATCGTTGGAGCGCGGGACACAGACGCCCACGTTCTCCGCCGGCTAAACATCACCCCACCGTACGCCGACATCAGACGTACGTTGTGTGGGGCTCGATCCACATCCCGATGGAGTAGACACAAGGAGAGGGGTTACCACCAGACTCTGCCCTATTCGCAGATGAACAGGGAGGCCAGAATCTGGCTAAAAATTGTGTGTTCGTGCTTGATCCCGGGAGTTCATATGACAGACGTGACCCGGAACCGTGTCTGCTTGGTGTATGCCATTATGAAAGGGCTTGAGATTAATGTTGGGGCGGTCATAATATCCGCCATGAAGAGAGCCAGACTGCACCAGGGTCACAGATACGGGTTTGGCGGACTCATCACCACCTTCCTCTGAGGCCTCGACATTGAGGAAGAAGCCTTGGATTACATTCCGCAGCTGGAGCGGAGGGCCCTTGATGTGACAAAGACTAAGGCCCCCGACACTACACACGGACCCGTGCTGACTTTGGGCGAGCGACATGCTCGTGACGATCAGTACATGGCTCGTATGTTCGGCATGCAGATGCTGCAGCTACGGATAGGTGGGAGACCAGCCACCGAGGAGGAGTTATGGCAGCTGGAGCTGGACTACCCCTTTGGCGAGAACGCCAGAGCCTTATGTAAGGTGGGGCCAGCCTTTGTGGAGCCGACAGACGATAATGTCCCTACTGATGAGGATACACGTCGTGAGGACTCTGATGTGGAGTCTGATGACGACGATGGAGCTGATTCAGACATGGGCGACGAGGCCGCAGCACCGGATGAAGAAGTCGAATATTTCGACTAAGCAGGGAGTTCCACCACCCAAATTTTGTGCTTTGTATTTTTGTGAACACTGGGGACAGTGTTTGATTTAAGTGTGGGGTGGGGAGTAGTTAGGTGCTAGGTCAAGGCTCTAAATTGCTGTATAATTTTTCCTTGTTGTTTATGTATGTTGTGCCTTCCCTGTTGTGAACTGATTTGTGATGTACGTATATATTTGTTTTGTGGCTAATGATGTGTGTTTTTGAAAGTTATGGTTGCAATGGTAAATATTTTGTAAATTTTGTAAATAATTTTTTTTCTCTATCGACATGATCGATATTTTTCAAAATTTTTGCGAAAATATATTGCCCTTGTAAATATTTTCTTTCTATCGAAATGATCGATGTGTTGAAAAAAAAAATTTCGATTTTTATTTTTTTGGGTTTCTCGGAGTTTGTTTTCGGTTCTTTTACCGAGAATAGTCCCATTGAACCGATGTCATAGTTAGTGACCGTTCCCTATGATGGATGGATGACGACCGTCTTAAGGGAAATGTAGTCGGTAGGAGTAGGATTTTTATTTATTTTTTTTTAGTTTTCTTTGGTGGATTGCATCAATGAACTGTAGTTGCTTATGGTTGCTAAAATTTCGTTGCGTGTTGTAATTGATGTTCAAATTGTGAAAATAATTCGTTTGAAAGCATGAAATTCTGTAAATATGTTGAGTTACCTAGGCTATAGAATTTGGTTCATTATGGTTGAGGCTTAATCTTGAATTCATGTAATTGACTAATTAAAGAGTCTGTGAATGCATCTTGATTCGAGCATGTGCATGAAGTGTGAAGTGAGGATTTTCTATTCCATGTCATTGTGAATTGTCTAGAACTTGCCTGGTGTGTACACGAAGCGAAATGAAGGAGGTGTAGTGTTGGAAAGGATGTAGGCATTTCTTTGTTTTAACCGATAGTTCCATATTTTTTTTTCTTCTTGTCAAATTCTACCTTTTTATATGTTGTATACCCTAGTCAGCCCGTTGAGCCTTTAGCCGATTTCTTTCTTTTGACCAAAATTGTATGAACTAAGCTTTATTCCTTCTTTTCATTGGCCTTAAAGTCTAAAAGAAGCTCTTAAGCGCTTACAAAGAACAGAAAATGTTTCCCAAAGTGTTAAAGAGTGAAAAGAGTGAAAAGAAAAAGAAAAGCAAAGTGAGGAAAGAAAAGATGACGTTGAAGAGGCACTTGTTGTAATTAATTGATATTGAGGGTACATGAAAACCCTCTGTTTTGTGTCAAGTGTGGTTGATGAAATGGGCTGTATGAAAGTAGACCAGCATGAATGGGAGAAAAAGAGAAAAGAGAGGAACAATGTCCATGAGTCGATGAGAATGAGTTGAAAAGGCGCTTAAGGATGCTAGCGATTATTATTGGCTAATCCAATATATGCATACTAGATCCATAGCCCCGTTACAACCCATTAAAAGTCCTATTTGATCCTACATTGCATTTCTTTATATTAGTGGAGTAATACACTAAGGGCAAGCCTATGGGTAATTACATGATGCATGTGAATTCTTTTGGGAGAGAGAGTGAAATTAATTTTTATATGCCCCAACTTGCATGTTTGTGTGTTGCATGAACATAAAGGGGAAGTTTCTCTCGAGTTGTGAGGGCACATGCTTGATGAAAGATTGATTTTCGTGTCGGATTTCTTGATTAGTTGATTTGCATGAGTTTGCCGATATCAAGAATCAATTCTTAAAAGTCTAGGAAGCCTTGATGTATTAAGGTCATTGTCTTGTACGACCAAGCATGTTTTCTTGATGATTTGCAAAAATTGAATAATCGGTATGACCGTAGCGTAAATTGTTGCACCATAGTGACGAAAGTTGGGATGTAATTTGCATGAGTTGTGTATGTGTTGTTCGAGGACGAACAAGGATTTAAGTGTGGGGTAAGTGATCTTGGGCAGATTTATATGCCCAAGTGATACTCAAACGTATCATTTTTACCTTGTTTGTTGTGCAATGTGTATATAATATCATGTAATTGGTAATAAAATGCGAATTTATACTAACCAACATGATTAGCATTTGTTTTGCAGGAAAATGTGATTTTTAGGAGCTAAAATGCATGTTGGAACTATGTCGGAGTTGGACTTGGATGCGAGCGTGGAAAAGACCCGGGAATGCAGGATTTATAGGGGCTCCGCGATGGCTCCGTGCCACGCTACAATCGCGGTAGCACACTGCCTGAGCAGGAATTAAATTTGCAATTTCCAGTGTGCCTGCGCGTCAGCTCCGTGGCACGGAGATAGGCCTCCGCGATGGCCTCCGTGCCACGTTGAGGTTAAATTACTGGACCCTGGAAATTCCAGTGAGGGTCCGCATCCACGCCGTGTCACGGAGGCATTGCTCCGTGTTGGCCTCCGTGACACGTTGCTTGTTATTCCGGGAAAAATTTCCCACTAGTATAAATAGCACACTTAGGTTTATTTTAAGTAGTTTTCAGTTTTTAGACTGAGTTCAGAAGTGGAGAGCAGGAACGTGGGTTAGTAGCAGTTGAAGATTGGAAAAGCTAAGGGATTTCTTCTCTTCCTTTCTTCTTTCTATCAATTGTACGTATGATTTACACTCATTTTAGGATGATCAATCCAAGAATGAGTGGCTAATTCTCTCTCTTGCTGAGGTTTTGAACATGTGTAATGAATTCTGATTTTCATTGATATGGTTTATTCTTCTTCTTTAATGTTGTTCTATTAATTCTTGTTCTTTACTGCATTAGTGATTGGCCAACATTAATGTATATCTAAAAAGTCCAATTTCACTCGAGAGAGCAAGAAATTGGAAAGTTGTGAATTAATAGGGTATTGTTCTTAACTTGATTTGGGAAAATTGGGTTTTGATGTGCTTTCCTGATAGAAATATACTTGGAAGCCATATTAGTCAATTTAGGAACCGGAATTGTAGTGCTAGGTCATAAATTGCATTTGATCACAAAAATGTAGACGGATGGTTTATGATTCTAAAGTGAAATTAAATACGAGAGTTTTAATTTCTAGGCAAATGTTCTTGGCTAGCAACATGAAGAAGAGAATTAACCAAAATTATCATGATTATCAAGTTCATTACTTGTTCTTAACCTTGGCATGTTCATATCCATTGTCTGAATTCAAAAGTAAATAGTTTGTATTAATTGTAGTATATAGTTTAGAAACAAAAATTCAATTACTCTTGGGTACATTGTTGTTAGCATAATTAGAAGTTAAATAGAAATATAGTAAATTAGGCAATTTTACATATCTTGAGCCTCCTTGGATCGATACTTGGCTACTTAGCCACTTTATTACTTGTTTGACCATGTGCACTTGCGGGTCGGTTTTTACCCGTACCCCAAAGCACCGAGCAAGCACAAAAGTGGTGATTTTTCTTTCGACTCTAAAAAAATGTGGCTAATTTTCTCTCAAGACGGTCGTCAACCATCCATCTTTGGAAAAACACTTTTCTTATCCTTAAAATAAGTTAAAGTTGCTCCTAAAAATAAAAATTTACCCAGTTCAAAGGTATACCACTTCGGAAAAGAACCGAGGCCATAAGAAAAACCAAAGGTAGGTGAGACATGCCACATGCCATTTTCAAAAATTTTCAAACAAAAAATTGATGGCATACTCACCCTTAACCTTAAAATTTCGTAGGATATCCCCTCACCACACACTTAAAGTCATGCTCTGTCCTCAGAGCATCTATAAAATAAAAATCATACAAGGGTGAGAAATACTCCCTGAGGCCCTCTAGGGCCTATCTAGTAGCATGCCTCTTTGATTCATGGGTCACGACCCCACACTTAAGCTCAAGACGTGCTCCTTAGCTTTGATATAGGATACTCAGACTTTTCCTTCCCTGCAGAAAAAAACAAAAAACAAACATGACAGTATATTAAAAAAATAATACAAACTACACTATCACAAAATTTGGTTGCCTCCCACAAGCACCTGATTTAATGTTGCGGCACGACTCCATCAAGTTTCACCACTTTTCTTTCCACTTTTAGCTTATAAATTTCACCCATAATTTCTTTTCTAATTTTCTGTTATGCTTAAGTGGTAGTGGTGTAAACATGAAGGGACCAAGTACTAGATGTTGCATCTAGTACTTCTTGGCCCTTAAGTGAGGGATGTCATTTTGTCTCTTTAGCATAAAAAATTTTAGAATACAAGGGCATTGTTTCTCATCTACGCATCTCTCCATAGGATTAAAAGGCTTTATTTCTAGGTTTCCCACCAAACACAATTTCAAAAAGTGTTTAGAATGAGGATCAATATGCCCGAACTCCAAGATTGAATTATGATTGGCATCTTCACTTTTATCCACCTCCTTAACATCAACATCAGCCAACAAAGAATATCTAATGGTTGGGATTCTTCTTCCTATTCCATGCATCGGTTAGTATCCACAACACTTTGTAGTTGGACCTCACATGCCTCAACTTTTTCATTCCAAAGAGCTTGCAGGTCATGGGTATCTGAGCCAGATTAGTCTCTCTTTTCTGAGTTTTTTTTCTTCCACTTAAGGTTCTTCTTGCGTATTGGCTAAGACCGTGACCTACAAATCATTCCTCAGTCATCATCATAGTGAGCTTGGCACTCATTCTTTTTAAGGCTTTTCCTTTTTTGTAAGCTACTCCCTCATTACTTCCATATATTCCAGGATTAATTAATCCATATTGCTTATTTGAGCATGATGTTCCTCCTTTCCATTATTCCTATAAGCCTAAAAAACAATAGGAGGATCATAATAGGGGCTTGGTAGGGGGAATAAAAATTTGGACAACTACTCCAATGGCCATCTAGACCACCACATACACGACAAGTATGACAGTATTGTCACAAGTGGGATCCTCTACAATTCAAACACGGATCACCGAAATATGAATACCCATCATCCTACCCATTTATATACCAAGATGTCATATTAAGAAGAGTGGTAAAATACTAAAGAAAAGGAAATTAAAAATCTATACAATATACTTACAAAAATTTAATACTTGAACAAATAACACCAAAATATGAAAAACAATCAATAATAAACGTAAAATACTGAATAGTGAAATAAATATTCCAACTAAAAACAATTAATCAATATTCAAGTCCCCAGCAACAGCGCCAAAAACTTAATGCTGCCTAAGCACACGCAAGCGCACGTGGTCATCAAGTAATATACGACAGTGAAGTCCCGATTATTGATCCCTCAGAGATTTGTCAGATTAATTGCTCAAGGTTAACACTTTATTTCACTATTCTAATAAACACAGATGAAAATGGGGAATAGTTTGGAAATTATACTACTAAACCTAAAAAGTAAATTAAATAATGAATTGAAGGCTTTTTCACAAATGTTATAATTCAAATGATGATGAGAATCTAGGGTATTGGCATTTCTGCTTCAAATTGAGTTTTATGACTTGAATAGGCTAGACTAATTCCTCCTAAGGTTGATAGTTGCAAGTTACTATCCCATTTCTTTCCATTCTCCCAAATATCCAAGAACTATCCCATGAACCCTAACGCCTATATCCCTATGGTCGCAAGAGAAGCATTAGACGATGGTTGTGGCTACATGTATTTAACTGAATAGGATTGAAGGGTATATTCCTATCCTCGACAACAAAATATATCTTGAACCCATCGGACAAGAGTCATTGAAACCTGTCATACACTTACTTTTAACCCTTTTGGTTCCCTCTCCTGAGTTCAACCAAACGCCAACAGATAATATTCGTGAGGTGATCAATCTAACAATAAGCAATGAAAATAAGCAAGTATAAATAACCTTTAATGAATAATTAAGAACTAGCATAAATAAACTTTCAAACTTCAACCATCTCATATGGACAAAACCCTACAAAAAGAGTTTAGCCACTCATATTCAAGCGAAAAACTAAAGAATTCATCATTCGAATCGAAAACATAAGTTAAAGAAGAAATCTAGAAAATGAACATGTCTCTTCCTCTAAAAACTGTGTACAAAGTGATCAATATGATGAATTATAGCTAACAAAATGCCTAGATGTTATATTTATAAGCATGGTATTAAATGAATCTTTTTCCTTTGAGAAGTACAGCTTTTAAACTTGAAAATCAGCCCTGGAATGCCTATGGCACGCCGCACCTCCTATCTCACCAGAATTTGGCTTGAATTTCTGCTGCAGTTCAGCCCCTGGCACGCTGCACTAGCCAACGCACCAAGGTTTTAGTCAAATTATCTTAACTTTTAGACCTAGCGCGCCGCACCACTCACTGCACCAAACTGTTGAAAAAATTTTCTAAGTTTGGAACCCTTCTGGCGTGCTGCACCACTCATCTCACCAAGGTGTTGAACAAAAATTATTCTGAAGTTCAAGCTTTGGCATGCCGCACCACCCAATGCACTAGAGTGTTAGAAAAAAATTCTATAGTTTGGGCTCTGGCGAGCCGCACCATACAACAGACCAAGCCAAATTTTCTCAAACTCTTTTTTCTTTACACGTTGAGCCACTTTTTAGTCCTTTTTCATTAGTTACCTACTCAAAACATCTAAAAACACTTGTTAGCTCATTCAACATACATCATCATTAATTTATGCATTTCATAAGGATAATGAACTCAAAACAAGGCAAAATATGGATAAAAGTATGGCCAATGGGCATAAGAATATGTCTAACATCAGCTATCTCTAAGTGTAGGAGCATCCTTGTTCCTCCCCACTACACTCTATCTATGTCTATATTTCTCCTCCATGAACTAACTAGGGTTTAAGAATGAAGATCTACATCTTGCTCATGATGAATCTCTATGAACTCATGAAGCTATATGATTTTCCTAAGAAGTCCATAATGTATCACCCTATGATTTTTCCATGGTTCTTCCTTTACGTGTTACTTAAATTACATTTATGCCTTTTTGAAAGATATGGACTTTATGCTATAATGACTTGATTTCTTTTCATGATCTTAGTCCATGATTTATGAAATATGGTTACTTATGATTTTTGCAATATAATACACATGAATTGAGAGCGCTTGAGCCAACCATGACTTATGAGCTTTTAAGATTAAGCACAAATTACAATTATGAGTCTTAGCTCTAATTACGAACTAAAGAAAGTAAAATGGTTAACCGAAAAGGCATAAATCTATATGATAGGTGCTTGAGACTATGTTTGCCAGCGTACGATTTGGATAGTACCATTGGGTTAGGATTATCCTCTATGTTGCCTAATGAGGCGTATTATGAATCCTTTGCTAAAAAAACTATGTTATGTATATCCCTTATCCGACAAGGTATGAGATGACTTAGCTAACCGAGATGAGATCAGACTCCATATGTTTACATTGCAGTTTATGTCATTTATACTACTAAACTCCTATAACAAATTGGTTAAATGTTGAAAGACAAACATTGAGGTCAACCTACTATTGTTTTGAAATCTTTTTTATTTTGTATAATATGATTATAGTTGCTTCTTCTACTTCAGTTATGATTCATGCTTCATTTTTCCATAATACACAATATAATTTTGTATGTACTCACATCCCTTTTGTCGAGGGCACTGCATTTTTAAATATAGAAAATTCAGGTACTCAGATAGAGGCAGAGCAGCCTACTAGGATATACTTATTCAGCTATTGGTAAGCCCCACTTGCTTTTGAAGACGTGTTATTTACTTCTTTTTTTGTATATAAATTTCGAGCTCTGGACTCCTTTATTTATTCAAATCAGGAAAGTTACATTTTATTGGCTAAGTCCAAACTATATTAGACAGCCCACTACACTAATTTTGACCTGGTCCACTACTATCGATCATATCTTCTAATCTCCTCTCCAAATAGAACCCGATATTCTAGGGTTTGTGTTCAAGAGTCTTCCACCATGCTTCCTTTCTTCAACTCTCAGTTCCTGCTTATCTTGCTCTGGGTCATCAATCTCCTGCCAAATTTCCTCCAATTTTTAGCTCGATATTGTAGCTCAGAAGGTTATTTCTCCTTTAACTCTTCCCTAGCTTGCACCATCATTCTCCAGATATGTGAAGCTCCCCTTCCATTTGCTAGTATATGATGTATTTTTTTGTAGTATTTATTCCACATAAAAGTACTCCATATAGAAGCAATAAAGGTTCTAAAGTTCCACCATTGTTTAGCTATTAGGGCTTTAGATACATCATGTAGAGATGTAATCCTAAGCTTCCTTCAATCTTAGGAAAACACAAATCATCCCAAGCCATCCAATGTTTTCTTTTGATCCTTCCTGTTTTACTCTAGAAAAACTTGGCAAATATTTTATGAATCTGGTTTATTACTCCTTTGGGAGGATTCATTACTGAGAGCAGATATATGGGCATAGATTGAAAAACATGAGTTATCAGTACATACATCCCTCCATATGACAAAAAAATGTTTTGCCAGGCCATTAATCTTCTTGAAATCTTCATGATTAGGTCCTCAAAGTGCTCTTTCTTCTTTCTTCCATAAAAGATTGGGCAGCCCAAGTAGATCAATGGGAAGAAGCCTTGATTAATCCTTGTCCATCTTCTTATCCTTTGAGTCACGACCAGTGGAGTTTTTCATGTAGATGGAAGAACTCTTACTCTTGTTAATCAACTGCCCTAAAATTCTCTCATATTCTGCCAATACTTTCACCATGCTCTTTATTGATCTCTTTTCACCTGAATAGAAGAGGATGGTGTCATCTACATATGACAGGTCATTGATCTCTGGACTCCATTTAGGCATGCCAAATCCCCTGAACTCTGCATCATTATAGAGATTATTCAATCCTCTAGTTAGGACTTCAGCAGCAATAATAAATAATGTAGGAGATAGAAGATCTTCCTGTTTTAAGCCTCTGGAGGATCTAAAAAAAACATTTTCCTATCCATTCACTAGTATTGAGTACCAGTTGTTGGACACCAATCCCCACACCATGCCAATAATCCTTTCTAAAAAACCAAACCTCCTTAGCACCTTTGTGAGATATACTCGTGATACCGTATCATATGCGTTAGCCATATCAAGTTTCACTACCACATTATTCCATGTTTTCCTAACATTAATATCCGTTATGATTACCTGTGCTAGCAACACATTCTTTGTGATACTTGTACCCTTCAGAATTCCAGATTGATTTCTTGATATAATACCCAGTAAAAACTCCACCAGGCTTTCATGTAAGATTCTTGATATGACTTTGTTCACAAAGTTACTCAGACTTATAGGTGTATAATCCCCAAAAGTCATTTCCTTCTCCTTCTTTAGGATCATAACTGTCACGAACCTAGCTGGGACCCTGGATCGAAACGCAGGACCTAGAACTACTAATGGCTCCAAGTCGACCTATGGCGACACAACTAAAGAGCATATATTAAAGTGGAAATAGATAACTTAAACATGAATAAGTGAAAGTCTAAATAACATAATGTATAACAACAATCATAAATTGAGTTAACACCCGATAAAGCTGAAAGTCTACATAATGTGTGATAAGCCTCTAAACTATCTAATGAGTTGATGGGACAACACCCCCAACTATCTCGCTAAAGTTTGAAACTAAAATAGCATAATCAAATGTTAAACTAAATGTCCTTGGAAGATGAGGACTCACCAACGATAAGAACTAAGCTAAACTGCGGAGAGATGGACTAGCGGCGGAACTGAGTCTGATCGCTCGGACCTGTACCATGAAACAATAACACATAGGGTATGCGATCAGTACTTGGAATGTACCGAGTATGTAAGGTAAGTAAAACATGCTAAGCAAACATTAACCGAAATCATGCATATAAATATAAATCAGTATATCATGAGAGTAAGGATTGCATGCTAAAATATGAATCTGAGACATATATAGTCATAAGTTGAGTATCATATATGAACAGAATGAACCAAAGCTAAAAATAGAAATCATATGAATTATCATATTGGAAATCATGAGTAAAAGCTCAGAAATTGATCATTGGGTCAAACCTGTTGTAAAACATAATATCTTAAATCATGAGAATGACTAATTGAAATCATGAGGAATAATGGGAGACTTGTCATAATCGACACCATAACGATAGAGCATACGTGATGCCCCAACTATCACACTCAAGTGGGCAAAGTCGTCAAAAACCTTGTCAGGGCTAAGGAAGATACCATGATATCGATATCAAGCTAAGACCCTTGGGGGCGGGGAAAACTCTCAAGGGAGTTCCCAATGTAAATATATAGACCTACATTGGTGCGTAGTTCTGAGACCAAGGAACTAGGAACCCCAAGCCTACTCGGTGCTAGACACTACTCCCAAAAACATGTATAGTGCTCCCATCATTTATTAATAAAGCTGAAATAGTAAATACATGCATAGTCTGAAATAAAAACATGGAAAGTCCTGGCTCTAAACATACCATAAGCTGAATTAGGAGTATTGACTCCAAACCATATGGTAAGCTAGTCTTATAAAACTATATTGAATCATGAAAACATACTTAACTTGTGTGGGCTTGCCCAAATCTTAAAATCATGCATACTTGAAACAGACTTCATAAGTCAAAATTATAGATTCATACATAGGTAATTTATAAACATTCATTTATGTTGGATATCTCATCATACTTGAAATCATGAATCATAAACTTGACTTTTCATAAAACTTGCATCATAGGGCATAATTTCTAATAACTTAAAATCATTAATTTATAATCAGTTTGTGTATAAAATCTACCCATAAATCTTAAAACATGCTTTAGAACATGAGGGAAATTGACCCATAAACATATCATAGAGAATTTCATAAAATTAGATCAAAACCCTATAAGATAATATACTTGAATTCCTGAGCTTGAAGAGAAACCTGAGCTTGAGAGTGAAAGGAAACTCTCATTCATAGCCCTACATACCTGAGTAAACTGATTCTCAACTTATCTTTTAGAGCCCAAGAGAATTGGGGAAGAATTGAGAGAATTTCTAGATTGATCTTCCAAGAGAATTGAAAACTTTGCATGCATGCGGAGCCTAATAACTTGATATAGGCTAAACCCTCTTAAAACACTTCTTTCAGGTCTTAAAACAGCGTAGTTTAGGACTTAGGATCTTAGGATATATTGAAAATACCCTTAATAATTTCGCAAGAAAAAGGGCACTGCCAGATGCCATGAGCCATACCGCATGTCGTACCTTGAAACAATAGCCAGTGGTTTCCTCCCATTGCCAAATGTGCCTTAATCCCCCATTCTCTGATCTTTAAACAGCAGCTAGATAGGATGGGTTGTTACTCATCACAATGACTCGTTGCTTCCTCTCGTTGTCACTACTAACCTTATGCATAATTTCTAAATCCTCCCAATGGACCCAAACAATGGATCATGCCCTGTGAAAATGGGTCGTTGGACCCATCCATTGCAACTGCTTCCAATTCCTTTACTCCTTCCTACGAGTACAGACCACGACTTGTTGTCACCTACAATGAGTTGTACCACGACTCGTACCATCCAACCCTGACACCCCAGAAACAAATAACTACTCCAGACCACGACCCATCACCTCAACCAATGGGTCGTACCTTGACTTGTTGGTCCTGGACCTGCCAATCAGAAATTTACCATGACTCAAACAAACAACCTGTTACTACTTCCCAGGACTCGTACAATGAGTCATTTTGAGACATTTTTCAAACTTTTTCTGCTGACCATATTTCCAATCCCGAATCAAGTCTTAGGAATATTTGGGGTGTTACATTATCTCCCCCTTGGGAACGTTCTTCCTCGAATGTAGATTAAGCATATCGAGAAGCTAGGGAAGGAACTACAAACCCAAAACTGAACAACTTAAGCTTAAAACTGACTGAGTGACTAACTCCAGACTGATACAAATGACTAAATTGAATTCATGAATCATATATACATGTCAAAACATGAAAGGAACTGAGAGACATGAACTTCACATGAAACTGAATGGAGTACTAAGGAGGAAACTGATACCTCATGCTGAAACTAAGCCTAAAGGGAAAAGATACAGGTATCTAGCCATCATATCTGCTTCGGCTTCTCACATAGATCCCTCAACAAGTTGATTCCTCCACAAAAACTTCACTGAAGCTACTTCTTTGTTTCTCAACTTCCAAACCTGACGGTCAAGATTTTCAACCGAAACCTCCTCATAAGTAAGGCTATCCTTCACGCATATGATCTCCACCGGAATAACCAAGGTCAGGTCACCGCTGCACTTGTTCAATAGAAATACATGGAAAACTGGAAGTACTGAGGCTAACTCCACTAGTAGCTCCAACTCATTTTCCACTTTGCCAACTCGCCAAGAATCCTATAAGGACAACCATATCGAGGACTTCGCTTCCCCTTCTTCTGAACTGCATAACTCCCTTCACGGGAGACACTATCAAAAACACCCAATCATAAACTTCAAACTCAAGCTTTCTCCGTCTGATATCCGCATAAGACTTCTGACGACTCTGAGCTCTTTTCAAGCTTTGTCTAATAAGATGGACTTTCTCCATGGCCTCATAAAATGAATCTGGCCTTATCAACGTAGCTTCACCTACCTCAAACCAACCAATGGGCGATCTACACTTCCGCCCATAAAGAGCCTCAAACGGAGCCATCTGAATACTAGTGTGGTAACTATTATTGTAAGCAAACTCGATAAGAGGTAAGTGATCATCCCAACTACCCATGAAATCAATCACACACGCTCTCAACATATGCTCAAGAGTCTAAATGTTCCACTCGGTCTGACCATCTATCTGTGGGTGAAAAGCTAAGCTATGCTTGACCTGAGTACCAAATCCCTTCTAAAATGATCTCCAAAACTATAAGGTAAACTGAGTACCTCTATCTGAGATGATGGACAAGGGAACTCTGTGAAACTGAACTAACTCCCCAATGTAAAACCTAGCATAATCCTCGACTGAATCAGTAGTTTTGATCGGTAGGAAATGAGCTATTTTGGTCAACCTTTCTACAACCACCCATATAGAGTCATACTGTCGGCGTGTACGAGGCAATCCGGTAATGAAGTCTATATTTATCTCTTCCCACTTCCAAGTATAGATACTAATATCCTGAAGCATACCCCCAGGTCTCTGATGCTCAATCTTCACCTGTTGGCAATTCAGACACTTCGACATAAACTTCGCTATGTCCTTCTTCATGTCATTCAACCAATAAACTTTCCATAGGTAATGTGCATCAAGGTTGTCACGACCCGAGAGTACACCCAGATCGTAGACATGGGACAAGTAGTCCTGAGAGACCCCAAGTCAACCCATGGCATGAGCATAACAGTAATTCATTCATATACAACGGAAAACTTAACTCATAAATCGTAAACTAACTGAAAATCATATCATGAGAGATAAAGGAAACAATGATACAAGATCCAAACATAAACAACTTAATACTACACATAAGTCTGAAAGCCTCTAGTAATAAAAGACGGGTTAAAGGGACAAGACCCCAACTAACCCAAACAATCTGGAAGCATAAGACAAGCAAAAACAAGTCTAAACATGAAGCCCTCGAATCATGAGGACTCACCACTGAAGACTGAACGAAGCTGAGCGCAAGCTAAGAATGATGCTGATCCCGTGAACCAAATCTTGAAAATATATGGGTCAGTACTCGGAAAGTACTGAGAATGTAAGGTATGCAAAGCAATGCTTAAAACATAAAAGTTATAGGAGTGCGGACATCATGATCATAAAACTGAAATCATAAGTATATCATAAGGCTCAATATTTCAATAAAATATCCATAAACCCATCAAGTCATAACATGCAGAGAAAACATTTCATAAATCGTAACTCGAGCCAAAATAACATAATTATGCATATTTTAAAATCATGAGGAACAATGGGAGATTTCTATAACCGACATACTCCACATGAGCACACATGAAGTCCAACTTGTATGCCTAGTCGGGAGGTCGTTCATATCTTGCCAAGGGTATGAACCATGAAGGCGTGATATCACTCATGAATGCTCCGTAGGGCATAGGAGACAGTCACTGAGGAGGTCCCAAACATGATCCTACGGTGGCACGTAGTTCTGAGATTCGGGGCATAACCTAGTCCTCGAACCTACTCGGTGTTAAGTACTACTCCCAAAACATGCAACATGCTCATAGAAATTCATACATGACATGCATGGCTAGTTAGACTATGAGAATTATATCATGCTTGCAAATTCATAATCCTAGCCATGGAATTTGGGCCCCTGAGTCGGCCAAGAATCATAGTTTATAAGCAACAAGCGACATGTGCGCATTTCCCAAAATTTCAAACATACTTGAAATACTTAAATTGATAGGAATGTGATCATAATAATAGTAATTGATAACATGCCTAAATTTAAGAGTTCATATATCATGCTTGAAAAATCACCATAGCTATGAGTTTCACAAAAAAAAACCATGATTTGGGGACTCTTTCAGAACTAAGTTGAATAGCTTCTTTCAACTTTACCAATGCTGGATCTTTATCTTGTTTAGCCTTCACGTCCGCTACTAAGGACGACTCTGACCCATTCTGAACTACTACCCCACCATCGGTCGAGACGACTAGTCTAACTCCCAGTCGTGCAAGTCGATGTACCTCATTTGCCAGCTCCTTTTTGTCTTAGCTCACATGTGACACACTTCCCATAGAAAGTCTACTAAGGGCGTCTGCTACCACGTTGGCCTTACCCGGGTGGTAAAGGATACTCATGTCATAGTCCTTAAGTAGCTCCAACCACCTCCGTTGCCTAAGATTTAGTTCCTTCTTTCTGAACACATATTGTAAACTCTTGTGATCTGTGAATACATCTACATGAACCCCATACGATTAGTGTCGCCATATCTTAAAAGAAAATACATGGGTCGGGTAGTTCTTCTCATGAGTTTTTAACTGCCTAGAAGCATATGCTACGACTTTCCCATGCTGCATCAATAGACATCCCAGTCGGACCCTCGAAGCATCACAATATACAATGAAGCCATTGGTACCCTTCGGTAAAGTCAACACCGGTGCTGAAGTGAGTCTGTCCTTCAATTCCTGGAAGTTCTTCTCACAAGCCTTCGACCATTGGAACTTCACCTTTTTCTGAGTCAATATTGTCAATGGGGCTGCAATGGACGAGAAACCTTCTATGAACCTCTGAAGTAACCTACTAAGCCCAAGAAGCTCCTGATCTCCAAAGGGTTTACTAGTCTGGGCCAGTTCTTTACTGCCTCTATTATCTGGGAGTCCACCCTTATAACTTCCTTTGACACTATATGCCCCAAGAATCAAACTGATTTCAGCCAGAATTCACATTTGCTGAACTCGGCGTATAACTAGTATCCTTGAGAGACTGGAGTGCCACCCTCAGGTGTGCAGCATGCTCCTCCTCGCTCCGGGAGTTTATCAATATGTCGTCAATGAACACGATCATGAACATATCCAAGTATTCCTTAAAAATACCCTGTTCATCAAATCCACAAAAGATGTAGGGGATTGGTTAGTCCAAAATACATAACAACGAATTCATAATGGCCATACCAGGTTCTAAAAGCGGTCTTTGGGATGTCATTCTTCCGAACCCTGAGCTAGTGATACCTGAACCTGATATATATCTTAGAGAAGTATTTGGCACCCTGAAGCTGGTCGAATAAGTCATCGATCAGGTGTAAAGGGTATCTATTCTTGATGGTGACCTTTTTCAACTGTCTATAGTCAATACACATCCATAGGAAACCATCTTTCTTCCGAACAAACAACACTGGGGCACCGCATGGGGACTTACTCGGTCTAATGAAACCCTTATCTAGCAAATCCTTCAACTGCTCCTTTAACTCTTTTAGTTCCGCTGGAGCCATACACTAAGGAGGGATTGATATGGGTTGCGTGTCAAGCAATAGATCAATTTAAAAATCAATCTCTCTCGAGAGAGGAACACCTGGTAGGTCATCTGGAAATATCTCGAGATATTCACATACCACCGGAACTGCCTGAATAGTCGGGGTCTCAGACATGACATCCTTAACCCTAACCAAGTGGTAAATACAACCCTTGGAAATCATTTTTCTGGCCTTGATATAGGAAATAAAGCGACCTACAGGTACCGCCGAACCACCCCTCCATTCTAAAACTAGTTCACCAGGAAACCGTAACTCCACTGCCCGAGTTCTATAGTTAACAGAAGCATAATATGCAAACAACCAATCCATACCTAAGATGATGTCAAAATCAGTCATAGCCAATTCTACTAAGTCTGCGGGAGGTAAACTTATGTAATACTGTAATAGGGCAACCTCTATATACCCGTCTCGCTCGATTGAATCACCAACCGGGGTAGAGACAGAAAATGGTTTGGACAAGGTTTCAGGACTGACTCCAAAGTAAATAGCAATATAAGGTGGCACAAAAGATAATGTGGCCCCCAAATCTAATAAAGCATAAGAATTAGTATGATAAACTCGCAACATACCCCTAACCACATCAAGAGAAGTCTCCTACTCCTGTCGAGAGCCTCGTGCATTAAACCGGTTCTGGCGCTGGCCGACAGCTGAGCCATTCGGAGCACCCTACTGAGTCTGACGTGCTACTGGGACGAATGAACTGGCTGCTGAAGTGCGGGCTCCACTACACCCTGACCTAGCTGCGGGGCAATCCCTAAGTCTGTGTCCGGGTTTGCCACACCTGAAATAATCGTCTGAGCCCACCAAACATTTCCCCGGGTGGTTCTTGCCACAGGTAGTACAAGATGGGAATGTGCACTCTGTGCGCATGCTATTTTGACTCCTCGACCCTGAGGCCCTGCTCCTCTGGCCGTCCAGTGGCCTGGATGGAGTACTGGCTGAAGATGGTGCTGGTGCAGTGGACCTGTGCTGGGACTGCTGGTGAAACATTCACCCCTTAGCTTAGGCTGGGAGAACCTGTGGCTATCAGTTCTGGCCCTCTTGGCCTCTCTCTACCTCATATGAGTTGCTTCCATCTGCTGATCATAGAGGACTACCATGGGTAGTCCATATCCTAATGTAGCATGGCTGTTCTACAGTCTTTATCCAAATACTCCGCTACTCCTTGCATGAACCTGCTCACCCGCGCCCTTTGGTCCATCACTAACTTCGGGGCATATTTTGACAGGCGAGTGAATTCAAGTAAATATTCCAGCACCATCATCTTCCCTTGCTTAAGGTTTACAAACTCAGTTGCTTTCAGTTCCCTCATCTCCCAAGGGAAGAACCTATCGAGAAAGGCTATGCGGAACTCATCCCGGTTGATAGGGCCCGCTCCTGCTGCCCTGCTATCCCTTCATTGCTTGAACCAAATGTAGACGACCTCCTTCAGCTGATAAGAGGCCAAATCAACACATTCTTCACTTGTCACTCCCATGAGCTGAGTGACCTTCAAAATCCCTTTGATGAACTCGTGTGGATCCTCGTCCACCTTTGCCCCTATGAACTTGGGAGGGTTCATCCTCAGAAAGTCTCTGATTTAAGCTAACGCTGCATTGCTGTTCTGAGGAATATGCGCAACAGCTTGTTGGTTGACCTGAGAAGTCAAAGCCTGCGCCAACATTTGAATAGCCGCTCGAAACTCGGCGTGGGCAGCTGGTTCAGGCCCCTAGGTCTCCTGAACAGGTGGGGCTTGCTGACGCCCATCATCATTGCCACCCCGTGGCCTTAATCATTTATCCTCCTTCTGATTATCCTTTTGGGATCCATAAGTTTCTGCAATCGCGAAACCCACGAATTAGAAAGAGGGAGAGATTTTGACCGCACGACATAGATCATGAAAGAAGGAACATTTCCTAAAACGTTCAGTAGCCTCTTTGTCATAAGTGTGGAGTGCTTCACACCCATGAAAAAGACTCTACCTAACGCGGCTTTCTGACTCCCTAGGAGACATCTAATACTATGGCTCTAATACCAAGTTTGTCACAACCCAAGAGTACACCCGGATCGTAGACACGAGACAAGGAGTCCCGAGGAACCCCAAGTCAACCCATGGTGTGAGCATAACACTAATTCATTCATATACAGTGAAAAACTTAACTCATATATCGTAAAGTAACTGAAAATCATATCATGAGAGATAAAGGAAACAAGGATACAAGATCCAAACATAAACGGTTGAATAGTACACATAAGTCTGAAAGCCTCTAGTCATAAAAGACGGGTTGAAGGGACAAGACCCCAACTAACCCAAACAATCTGGAAGCATAAGACAAGAAAAAACAAGTCTGAACATGAAGCCCTCGAATCATAAGGACTCACCATTGAAGACTGAACAAAGTTGAGCGCAAGCTAAGAATGATGCTGACCCCGCGAACCAGATCCTGAAAATATATGGGTTAGTACTCGGAAAGTAATAAGTATGTAAGCTATGAAAAGCAATGCTTAAAACATATAAAGTTATAGGAGTGGGGACATCATGATCATAAAACTGAAATCATAAGTATATCGTAAGGCTCAATATTTCAATAAAATATCCATAAACCCATCAATTCGTAATATGCAGAGAAAACATTTCATAAATTGTAATTTGAGCCAAAATAACATAATCATGCATATTTCAAAATCATGAGGAACAATGGGAGATTTCTATAACTGGCATATTCCACATGAGCGCGTATGAAGTCCGACTTGTACGCCTAGTCGGGAGGTCGTTCGTACCTTGCCAAAGGTATGAACCATAAAGGCATGATATCACTCATGAAGTCCCCGTAGGGCATAGGGGACAGTCACTGAGGAGGTCCCAAACATTATCCTACGGTGGCATGTAGTTCTGAGATTCGGGGCGTAACCTAGGCCCCAAACCTACTCGGTGTTAAGTACTACTCCAAAAACATGCAACGTGCTCATAGAAATTCATACATGACCTGCATGGCTAGTTAGACTATGAGAATTATATCATGCTTGCAAATTCATAATCCTAGCCATGGAATTTGGGCCAATGAGTCGGCCAAGAATCATAGCTTATAAAGTACAAGATACATGTGGGCATTTCCCACAATTTCAAACATACTTGAAATACTTAAATTTATAGGAAACGTGATCACAATAACATGAGTAATTGATAACATGCCTAAATTTAAGAGTTCATATATCATGCTTGAAAAATCACCATAGCTATGAGTTTCACAAAAAAAACCACGATTTGGGGACATGAGCTTTTAAGAATTAATTCATCAAATATTGAGTAGAATAGGTCGAAACAGCCCAATAATTCAACCCATGAGTTTAGACATACTACATCATGCTCATATCAATTTTTGAGGAAATATGCATTAGGAGTTATGACCCATCAAAAGTTGGTGGCTTAAACGTAGAGTTAGGGAGAAATTGGGCATGGGTAGGAACTAAACTACCCATTCAACACCCCACATACCTGGAAAATTCGAGTCTCCCAACTTCCTTGAAAACCCTAGGTAGATTCTTGAAGAATTTTTGAGAAGACACTTGAATTCCCTTTCCTCCTTCCTCTCTAATCTTATATGAATAGAAATGAAGTTTTTAGGAATGAACACCTTTAAAAGACCTGGTCCCGACCTCAAAACGATGTAGTTAGGTTTTAGGAGTGTAGGAAATTTCGAGAAGGCCCTTACTAATTCGCAGGAAATAATTGTCAGGTGACCCTAACAGGCGACCTGACGACTCATTGCCAAGAGCGACGGGTCGTCTGGTCTTTTCGTCAAGTCCACTGGAAATTTTCCTTTGGCTCTTAACGGAGGACATGACGACTCGTCCCCCGGTGATATGACTCATTACGCCCTTTCATCAAGTACACTGCCTCATTGTTCAAGAAGATTCAATTGGCTTGGTAACGGCCCTCCTAATGGGTTGTTAGGACTGACGATGACTCGTGAGGTACCATCAGTTAAGTACACTAGATAGGCCTTACTATCTCACTCTAGGACCACCCAACGACTGACATGACGACTCGTGGTGTCTGACCACGAGTCGTTACATCACCTGTGGAGACCCTGAGTCCCTCATCATCCCAGGCCTTCCCCACGAGTGACTTGACGACTCGTTTGGCCTCCTCACATGTCATTAAGTGACCCACTCTTCTAGCTGCAACATTTTCCAGTTTTTCTCCTGATTCACTTTCGGACCTGATCCTTGGATCCTCGGGGTATAACAAAGGTGGACCTTAGTGGATAGAATACTGAGAGCCATGAGCCTTGCCTAACATCATCTCTCTCAATTCATCAACATTTAGAACACATAAACAAACTTGATAACAAAGTACACCATCTCCCCCTTCGGAGAGGACCTCCACCTTCTGATTCTGGACAGCTTCCTTTAGCTTTATCAAGATAGGATCCTCATCTTGCATAGCCTTGACCTTGGTCACCAATGAAGATTCTAAACCATTCTGAACAATGAGACCACCATTTGCCAAGTCAACAAGGCAAACCCCTAAACGAACAATCCTATAGACATCCTTTGTTATCTCCTTCCTTCCATCCTCAACGTGAGACACACTCTCCATGGGCAGCTTTTAAAGAGCATCTACCACTACGTTGGCCTTGCCCAGAAGATAAAGGACACTCATATCATAATCCTTGAGAAGCTCTACCCACCTCTTTTGTCGCAAATTCAGGTCCTTCTGAGTGAACACATACTAAAGGCTCTTGTGGTCCGTGAACATATCCACATACACCTCATACAAGTAGTGTCTCTAAATCTTCAATGCAAACACTACCGCTTCCAACACTAGGCCATGCGTCAGATAATTCTTTTCATCAGTCTTAAGCTGTCAAGAGGCATACACAATGACCTTACCATGCTACATCAACACACAACCAAGAACAACTTTAAAGGGCATCATAATACACAACAAATCCATCTGTGCCCTCTGGTAGAGTCAATACTGGGGCTAAAGTGAGTCAAGTCTTTAGGTCCTGAAAACTCTTCTCAGAGGAATCCGACCATTGAAAATTGACCTTCTCCTAGGTCAACTTAGTCAAGGGTGCTGCAGTGGATGAAAATCCCTCAAGAAAACTCCTGTAATAGCCAGCTAAACCCAAGAAGCTCCTGATATCCAAAGGACTAACTGGTCTAGGTCAATTCTTCACTGCCTCTATCTTTTGAGAGTCTACCTACACACCCTTAGCATAAACCACATGACCCAAAAATGCTACTGAGTTCAACCAAAACTCACACTTACTGAATTTAGCAAACAGCTGGCGAACCTTGAGAGTCTGTGGAACAATCCTCAAATGAGCGGGATGCTCCTCCTCGCTGCAAGAGTATATGATAATATCGTCTATAAAGACAATTATGAACATATCCAAATATGGCTTGAACACCCTGTTCATCAAGTCCATAAAATACAAGAGCATTCGTTAGTCCAAAAGACATAACCATAATCTCATATTGATCATACCAAATCCTGAAGGTTGTCTTCGGGATGTCACTCTCTCTGATTCTAAGCTGATGATAACTAGATCTAAGGTCTATATTTGAGATAGCACCCTGAGTTTTTTCAAACAAGTCATCAATCCTAGGTAGAGGATAGGTGTTCTTGATTATGACCTTGTTCAACTGCTGACTATAAATATACAGTCTAAGGGAACCGTCCTTTTTTTGAACAAAGAGAACTAGTGCACCCCACGGGGATTTATTAGGCCTGATGAAATCCTTATCTAGGAGATCTTTTAATTGCTCTTTCAACTCCTTTATCTTGGCTGGAGCCATTCTGTAAGGAGGAATGGATATAGGCTGCATATTTGGGAGAAGTTTGATACCAAAGTCAATCTCCCGCTCGAGAGAGACTCCTGGTAGATCATCTGAAAACACCTTCGAATACTCACACACTATAGGAACTGACTGAAGATTCGGGGTCTCAGACATCGCATACTTAACTCGAAATATATGGCACACACAACCTTTAGAAATCATCTTCCTGACCTTGAGATAGGAAACAAAATGACCTAAAAGCACAGCTGAAATACCTTTCCATTCTAGGACTGGCTCATCCGAAAATCAAAACTTTACCATACGGGTTCTATAATTTACTGAGGCATAACATGCATGCAACCAATCCATACCAAAGATAACGTCAAAATTGGTCATGTCTAACTGTACTAGATCAGCTGTGGTGACTTTCTAAAGGACTGTGACAGGGCAATTTCTATATACCCGTCTAGATATAACTAATTCATCGACTGGAGTAGAGACTGAGAAGGGTTCTGATAGGATTTCAGGACTTACTCTAAAACTAATAACGACATAAAGAGTCACAAGAGATAAAATAACCCCTGGATCTAACAATGCATACACATCAAGATGGAATACTCGTAACATATCAGTGACCATATTTGGAGGGACCTCCTGCTCCTGACAAGATGAGAGGGCATAAAATCTGTTGTGACACTGACCACCACCTACACTAGTGGATGCACCCTGCTGAGATGAGCATGCTAGTGGAGTTGTTGAACTAGTGGATGGGTCACGGCCTCTCCTATGTCCCAGTCTAGCTGAAAGGCAATCTCTAAGAAGGTGTCCTGACTTCCCACACCCGAAACATGCACCTAAACCGCTAAGCACTCTCCGATGTGCCTCCTTCCATACCTGCCACAAACTGGAATGTTAGGTTCTACTGAAATGCTCCCCTAACCTCTGGAGCCTGATGCTCTACCACTCTGATCACACCTAGGTCTAGAAGGAACACTATTTGATGATGGCACTAGGGCTGATGACCTCTGGTGGGACTACTGATGATGTTCTGCACTGGACCTCTGCTGGAACTGTCCATAACTCTCTGCCCTGGCCCTCTTGGCCTCTCTCTCCTTCTCCTTCATCTAATCCACCTCCATCTACTGGCTGAATATGACCAGCCATGAGAAATCTAGATCATTGTTCAGCATAGGGGTCCTGCACTCCTTAAACAGTGAGTCTAATACTCCGTTCACAAACCTGCTCATATGAGCCCTCTGATTCACAACCATCTCCGGATCATACTTAGACAACCTGGTAAACTCTAAGGCATACTCTTGGATAGTCCTATGGTGCTGCTTCAAGTTGACGAATTCTGCCACTTTTGCCTCCCTCAACTCTCTAGGGAAGAACCTATCCAAGAAGGCATTCACGAACTCATCTCAACTCACAAGAACTGCTCCCACTGCTCTACCATCCTTCCACTGGCAATACCATATGTAAGCAACACTCTTTAGCTGATAGGAGGCTAAATCCACACTCTCTTCTCCAGTCACCTCCATAATCTGGGTGATCTTCCGCACCTCCTCAATAAACTCATCCGGTCCCCATCCACTTTCGACCCCAAAAACTCAGGTGGATTTATCCTGAGAGAGTCTCGAACTCTAGCCGCTACTGAGTTCCCATTCTGAGGAACATGAGTCACTGCTTGATGATTAACCTGAACGGTCATAGAATGAGCCAACATCTAAAATGCTACTCTAAACTCGGCATGAGTGACCTGCTCGAGCAAAGGATTTGCTAGTACTGGCGGGTCTTGCTAATGCCCATCTCCATTGCCATGGTCATGGCCATTTCTATTGCCATTCCTTCTCCCTTTCACTCGGCATGGACGCATATTTTTGCAAATGCATATAGCACGAGTTAGAAGGAATAGAAAGATACTTCATCGCAAAGATACTTCATCGCATGACATAGATCATGAAAGAAGGGAAATTTCCTAAAACGCCTTGTTGCCTCTTCCCCATAAGTGTGGTATGATCCACACCCATGAAAAAGACTCTACTTAATGCGGCTTTCAAACACCCTAGGACACTATAAACCATTTCTCTGATACCAAGTTTGTCACGACCCGATCTGGGACCACAGATCGAGACACGTGACCAAGAACCACGAATGTCTCCAAGTCGACCCATGGCATGAACATAACAACTAAAGAGCATACATTAAAGAGGAAACTAATAAATTAAACATGAATAAGTGGAAGTCTGAATAACATAAAGTATAACAACGATCATAAACGGAGTTAACACCCGATAAAGCTGAAAGTCTACTTAATACCTAATAAGCCTCTAAACTGTATGATGAGCTGATGGGACAACACCCCCAACTAGCTCATTAAAGTTTGAAACTAAAATAGCATAGTCAAATGCTAAACTGAATATCCTTGGAAGATGAGTACTCACTAGTGATGAGAACTAAGCTAAATTGAGGGAAGCTGAACTAGTGGTGGAATTGAGTCTGATCTATCACGACCCGAACATAGGCCCGGATCGAGACACGGGACAAGGAGCCCCGAGAGACTCCAAGTCGACCCATGGCATTAACATACATCTAAATCAATCAAATAAAAATGGAAGACTTAACATAATAAACATAGTGGAAGTCTAAGCATAACATACAATCTGAATATACAACACGAGTCTGAAGCAAAATTCAATCTATTTTCTGAAAAGCCTCTACGTCTGATGAGTTGATGGGATAATACCCCAACTAAATCTCTAAATCTGAAACTAAAAATATGTAAATATAACCGAATGGAAGAGGGGCCCTCGATAGATGAGGACTCACCAATAGAGACTGGATGCTAACTCCAGAAGCTAGCTAATGACGAAGCTAAGCCTGAAGATCGGAACCTGTATTATAAAACGATACAGCATAGAGTATGCGGTCAGTACATGAAATGTACCAAGTATGCAAGGTAAGTAAAATGGACATTTAAAATACATAAAAGTTCATAAGAGTAGGAAGACATGATCGTAATATAAACATCATAATGCAAACGTACGGCTCAAGGTTTTCAAAACATCATAAATCATTCATAATCATAATCATAAGAGAAAAACTTTACGAAACATGACTTGAGACAAAGTAGATAATAATAATCATACATAAATCATGAGGAACAGTGGGAGATTCTTATAACTGACATACCCCATATGGGCACACATGGAGCCTGACCTATAAACCCCTAGTTGAGAGAGCGTTCGTACCTTGCCAAGGGTATAACCATGAAAAAGGTGTGATATCACAATAGAGGGCCCATTTGGGCAAAAGGGACAGTAACATGGAGGTCCCATCATGGCTACATTGGTGCGTAGTTCTGAGACTCAGGGTATGCTTGGACCCCGGGTTATGCTTAAAACCAATAAATTATGCACATTCCGGGTATGTTTATATAGGTATGATGTGTTTTGTGCTTAATGTGGCTGGAAACCAGACCGGCAGTGGCCACGGGCTTGGTGACGATTCATTGGGACCTCTGACGAGTCATGCTTTGCTAAAAATAGTCGTCCTCAGTATCATACCCAGTTGTAGCAATGGGTCATCTAACGACTCATTGTGCCTGGGCACGAGTCGTTAGGCCCCTCGTGGTCTAACTCTTTCAAAACTCCAGTGCACCTTACGGATGGTTCTAGTTATCTTTCAATGAGTCATTTAATCAACAAACGACGCATTAAGTCTATCGTCAACTCCACTGGTCACTTTGTTAAGACTTTCTCTCTCAGTCTTCATGACTGACTTCACGACTCGGTCAGATGTAACGAGTTGTTCCCTCAACTCGTCAGGTACACTGTCTCTTCTTTTTCATACTTTAATAATTTCCCACGCCTTCAGCAATGAGTCGTGCCTCTTGCCAACGACTCGTGAAGTGCTTGGCAGTCACCCTTTTAGTTGTTTTCAGCCTTAATTTTCCCAGTTCACTTTCGAACCTGTTTTCCTGCCATATTAAGCACAAAACATATCATACCTATATAAACATACCCGAAATATGCATAATTTCTTGGTTTTTAGCGTCGAGAGTACCGTAAAATTACGGCACATCAACACCCTCAACTTAGAACTTTTGCATGTCCTCGGGCAAAAACAAAATAAAAGAAAATAAACTAAACTACTTCGACGCTTCAATTGAAAGAACTTTAGGAAACTTACGGTAATCACATTTATACATCAAATCAAATTTTCTAACCCCTCCTTCATCGTATCAACTCAAATCAAAATGCATATGCAAAATTTCCAACCATAACACAGAGGAATCAAAACATGGAAAAACACTGTCACTTGCAACCACACACATAAATCTATAACACTGAGCCAGACAATTGCAAATGATTTTGTTGAATAAATGCTCTCACTTCAAAGAAGTCCCATACTCACACATGTGTATATGATTATGTCGATAAATTTCTCTTGGGACTAGGTAACATTCACTCGCTCTCACAAAGAAATTTGAACTGTGTGCATACAATACCATAGGGTTGCCTTTACTTTCAATACCTCGATTTCCAGACAAGTAACCAGGATCACTATAGGACTTTCTAGGCTTGTAATGTAGGCTCAGGCATGGGTATGGTACATATAGAATTAGGCTCAACCCTCCTTGGCACTACACACGTCTTGGCTCCACTTTTCACCTTTTTTTCTATTTTCTCCCCTTTCTCCTTCATCTGTTTCTTCTTTTATTTGCATTTGAAACTACGGATGCGGTTTCTCTTTATTCAAGCTTTCATTGATGTCACATTCTTCTTTTCTTTTCTTTTCTTTTCTTACTTTTTGACAATAATTTTTATTTCTTGCTTTTCTTTTCATTATGCATACCACATCTGCTCTTTCCTTTTTCATTGCCCAATTTTCATCCCTCCCAACTCTTCTTAATCACCCTTATAATAGTCACCCTCAACTTAGACGATTTGCCTGAGTTGAGGTTCACAATGTCCAAGGAGGGACCAGGGCTAAAACAGGTTCATTCTTAATAAAAGCAGGAAGGTGAATTGGTGTAAACAAAAAGAAAGGTCGATTTAAGCTCAAACATTTGGATCAAGGGATTTTTATTCTATTTTGGTAGGTCTTTTAAGGCTAAAATGGACTCATAAATCAAAAACGGCCTATGATCCTTTCCTAGTTTCCTATCCTCTATCTCGGTACGACTGACCAGGCAAGTTCTAGATTGACACACATAACTGAATTTAGCTATTAAACCTCACTCAGACATAGCACAGGTCAACATCATCACTTCTACTAACTGTTAGTTCAGGTACAGCCATACAATGGTAAACATATTCACAGTTTCAATGCCATGCAAAGATTCACAAAGGTCATACTTGTCAACTTTCACATATACATATAAATAATTTTTACAGAGGGCTATCAAATTATCAATCAACAAAAATCACAATTTAAGCTCTTGACTACCTTCGGTTTACCTAACTTTCTTCCAACTGACAAAAACACAAAAACATGAAATAAAATCCTAAACGTGTTGGTTCTACTAGATATGGAACACCCGAGGGAAAAGATATCTGGCAAGAAAAACCCTCGGGTTATGTTCAGTAAAAGTATGCACAAGTATCCCTCCCCACCCCCATCAAGAAAATCATATGTCGTCCTCAACGCATATATATATCCGACTAAACTAGGGAAATAGGGAACAAACCTGTGCGACCTAGGTGTCAGCTACCTGGTCGGTGGAGGGTGTAGATACGCCTCCAATGTTATCTCCGACATTACTGGCTTGACCTGGTGTATTTTCAGATCCAACAGAGCTCGTTCCTTCTCCACGAGCTCTCGCTGCCTCAATCTTGGCTCTCTGTCGAGCCTCTTCTCTTGATTCATGCAGTGCCCTCTCCATCTCACTCCTTTCTTGTTTTTGCTGAAGAAGCAGAGAAGCATCATCTTCAAAACTTGCCTCCTCATGAGGCCTCTTTCCCTTATCATGATCCATCGGCTCCTCCGTGATAAAATTAAAAATCGGTGGTAACTCTTCTTCAAACTCATCATCTATCATAAGAAGTATCGGTGGAGGTACTGCAGCTACCTTTCGTTCAGCCAAGTCCCGCACCTCGGCTCTCAGCGCTCCTAGCTCTGAGTACCATTTTGACAACTCAAGCACCTATAACTTTGCAAGGCGCTTGATCGTGGGCAAAATAGCATGCCTAAGTGATACTTTATAACATAGTTTTGCCCTGTTTATCTATTTATTTATATACATTCTCATGTGTTTTTATATAAATGAGAAGAAATAATAACCAACATGATTAGTCTTTGTTTTTGAAGGAAATAATGCATTGGAGGACCCAATCTATGATTTGGTGAAGTGGAGGAATGATATCGGGAGCGAAACACCAAAGTTGGAATAAATTGGGCAATTTCCAGAGGGCTTCCGCGATACCTCCGTGTCACGGAGGCAGTGCTCCGCGATATACTCCGTGTCACAGTGGCAGTGCTCTGCAATACACTCCGTGCCACGGAGCCATTCCACGACAGGCATAATTTTGCACAATTCTCACTTATTATAAATAGGTCCCTTAGCTCCTAAAAAGAAGAAGTCACGATTTTATTCTGAAAAACCACCTAGGAGTGAAGGGAGAAGTGGGAGAACTCACCTAGGGTTCATCAATTTCATCTTCTCTTCTACCAATTCTTGTAAGTACGTTACTTTAACAATGTTTTTTTGTAATTTTATGAACTTGAGTGGCTAGAACCCTTCCTCTAGGGTTGAAGCCATGAGTTATGATTGTGTTTTTAGAAATTTATTTTGGAATTGAGTTATTGATTGTTGTTTTGTCTTGCATTCTGAATTATGGTTGTTTTTATGACTGATCACCATGAAAACAAGTGGGTTAAGCTTAGGTACATGCTTGAGAAAGATAACCTAGGTAAGAACAAGAGAATGTAGGGAGAAAGATTGTATCTCACGATATGATTTGTGTTAGGATAGAAATATACCTAATACCTTGCTTGGTTAATAAAATGGGATGAGCTAGACACCAACTTAGATTATCACATCACCACTCGAAGAAGTAGTTGTGAGGCTAAGTTGCGTTAAATGATTAGAGGTATGAAAGTCCCTAATCAAGAACATAAACCCCGTAAACCACATCCACGTAAATGAATTGCCCACGAACTAGAATGTCACATCCCCGCTCAACGATGTAGTTGTGAGTCTAGTTTGTCGTGTTTAGAGGCTCAAAAGACCATGAACATGCAATTGTAACTATGTGAGACGACAACTGATAGTTTCATACTTAAACCATTGCAAATCATAGTATCGCATGATTATTCGGCTTTAACTCTAGTTGCTCCTTGAATTAATTCAGAGTATTTCGTTGACCACATCTAGACTTAATTAAACTTTTTCGAAAAAAGTCTATAATCAACACTTGCGGCATCTAATATCACACTTGAACTTGATAGTTAGCTGAATTGGTCCAGTCCCTATGGGTTCGACATCCGGCTCTTAAAAAGGGCCACTGTATTACTTGTACGACCCGTACACTTGCGGGCACAACAGGTTTTTGGCTCATCCATTCTCTTCTTGAATGTGTCCAATCAGTCATGCACAGAATTGGACAATGTCTCCAACTCTTTCGACACCCACGGCTTTACCTGCTCCATCAGAACTTTAACCTGTAGAGCCATGCGTGCCTGCTGCTTTTCAGCCTTTGCTTTTCGCCTAGCCATATCAACTAATAACTCCTGTGAAATCATAACTAGGCCGGCTATAGTGGCTTTTGGAGGCGCAACTGGTGGTCTGGGGGCTGTTGCTGTAGATGATGACTCGGGAACATCAATAGATGTGGAGGTGTCTGTTTCATCAGTAGCCTCAGGATGGCTACCTGTCTCTCTTCCCTCCATCGGCTCAGCTGCTAACAAAGAAAATTGTGCTGCATCAGTCTACATCCCACTGCCAAATTCCTCTGCTAATATGGTCGCTCGATTGGATGCAGCTGCCTGAGTCCTTTCCCTCGATACGGGTTTGTGTCATCTCGAATCAACCTGATATTAGTTATCTTCTTGACCACTACTCTCTGGTCAATTGATGGCAACTCCGGCACCTTTGACTCCTGATAGAATCTATCAATCAGGCAGGGAAAGGGAATTGTAGTACTGTCATTGATTGCCAGCTCTCTAATCTCCTAAGCAATGTACCGCGAAAAATTAATGGCATACCCCTCCATTATACTTGCTACCAAAGTTGCTCTATTAGGTGAGAGGATGTTATCATTGCTGGTTGGTACCAGCCTGTGCCGCACCAGTGACCACCAAAATTTTGCCTAAAATTTCAGTGTGGCCTTCTTTATCTGACACTCTGTGTCGTGCAGCCATGCAACCAACGGACCTCTTGTAGTGATGGTTTGAGATAGCCAAGTATATTGCTGGATGCGCTCCTGGCTATTCAAATTTTGGTCCTAACTTTCAACTCATATAGCCTGTGATCGAACTCGATTGTTTTCATCGGAGCATGATACTCTGGCCCATACAGCATCGGGGAGATTGTCCTCTCAGAGATATCTACTGGATTCTCTTGCACCAATACCTGATTTAAGGTGGGCCTCTTTTTCTAGTCCTGGCCCCCTAATGCCAAACGCTGCAATGTGGCTGCATAGGCTACATAGAACTCTCGAACTAAGCATGGGTTATAGCTACCTAATGGTTCGGTCAACCACCTGAACCTGTACTTATCGAACATCACTTGTAGCTCAGGAAGATCTTTCAGCCCTGTAGTGACCAGCCTTGGCTCCTCGTATATGCTCCTCTTTGGATTTCCTTTCTCATCTGGAGAAATATCTCTGTTGTATATGGCCCTCATACCATGAACACACCATCTCCGCACGTTCCTGGGTTGCTTGTTTGATGTGTCCGAGGTCTAAGTCAGTTCATTATTAGAGTCCCCTCGCTGAGCGTGTGATTTTTCAACTCTCTCTGTGTTTTTCCCAACGGTGGGAGCCTCAGGAGCAGTGCAGCTGCAGCCCTGGCATTATCATCAGAGCGGCTGGGTAGATCCCTTGCCAGTGGAGTGGGAGCATCAACCAGGGCAGTCGAATTTGAGGTTTGTTGAGCCCTAGCCCCGGTGGATCTCCTCACTAACTGTTCCTCTGATATGTCATATTCTTCCTCAGAGCCACTTGACTCTTCAGAGGAGGACGGATTATCACGCAGTCTACGGTATGAAGGTTGACTATGCTTAAGTGTTTGTTTCTTTGTCGTGCCTTTCTTCGGTATACCTCTTGGAGCCATTGTACCTATGGAAACATTGTTAGTATGCAAGATGAGTGAAACAAAGACATTTTTGAGTTGGTGCCCGGTGGGCCTGACGAGTGACTAAATGATTCGCTGCCACTGGCAATGACTCGCGAGGTCCCTCGTTGTCACAAACTAGTATTCCTTCATATTGGGCCAGTGTACTTGACGACTGGTCCCAACGAGTCATTACCAAAGGCAACAAGTCGTTAGGTCGGTCTTTAGGTACACTGCCTTACTGATTAATTTTTCCACTCAGGACGAGCTACACAACGAGTCATTTGGTGATCCAACGACTCGTGATGTAGCTCGCTCTCAAGAGTTTCAGTTCACCCATACGTTCATCTTCATCTTATTCCTATTATTCAACTCCACAGACACAAAATCATCACATTCTTAGACCAACCCCAGTGTATTTAATCGCAATTTCTTTGTTTATCCTTCCTAGAGTTCATTATCATCATGAGGCACAGATTGACACAAGCACAACATTACTTGAAATAAATTCAATTTCATTCAAAACATGGGTCATCAAAATTCTTGTTTAAATGCAAAGATATTCAAATGCAATCGATACTCCAAATTAACTGGGAAAAAGGGCACTCACAAAAATGCTTGATCGAAGATGCAGTGCAATCATGTGTGCGTATGAATGTTGGGAATGCAAGGTCGAAGACTTTTTTCGATGGGTTTGAGTAGAAGGAGAAGACGAGGGAAGTTTGAAGTTGTTGGGTTTGAGTTTAGTGGTAAGAATTTTGAAAAGTAAAACAAATCAGGTGTAATATGTTTTAACTTAAAATTTACCCTAATTTGATCCTGGGTCAGGTCGGATGTCAGTTAAGTGAAATACTTGACAACTGACTAAACGAGTTGTTAAGTGATGAAACGACTCGTTTTGACCCTTCGTTCTTTGACTTGAGTTCAACAAACTTACCTGGACCTAACGAGTCAAGCAACAACTCGTGGTGTCACCCAACGAGTCATGGCCTGAGTAGTGGTCCTTCGACTGGTGTAGCTTCAAGATGGGTCACATAACGAATCGTTTGGTCTCCCTCCCAACGATTCATTGAGTGAGCCGTTATCACCCTTTTCCTTTTAATTCTGACTTTGATCCAGTGTACATGATGGAGGACCTCATGATTCGTTTCTTGAAGAAACGAATCGTTGAGTCACCCGTTGCTCCCCTGTTTTTCTGCAGTTCTCTTCACGATTTGACTGAACGAGTCATCAGGTCAAACGAAGACTCGTTTTGTGACATTTTGCACCAGGAATGAAGTTCTAGATTTTGGTTCCAACTTCAAATTTTCCATCGTAATCACCTGCACCCATCAACAAATGTAAACACCATATATTTCTTACATTTACAACTTGGGATGCCTCCCAAGAAGCTCTTGATTTAACTCGCGGCACGACGTGAGTGTTTTGGCTACTCAGAATTCACCAAAACACCTTCATGGGTTGCCTCCCATGCAGTGCCTGATTTAACATCGCGGCATGACTCAATTCCCCCAAGTTACTCAGACTTCACTCAGGGTCCACATGTCTACTAGTTTGAGTTCTTCACTTCTCCCCAAATAAGCTTTCACCCGCTGACCATTTACTTTGAACTTCTTTACTTCATGGTTTTCTAATTCGATTGCCCCATGGGAGAATACTTGGACCACTTGAAAAGGTCCCAGCCACTTAGACTTCACCTTTCCAGGAAACAAACAAAATCTAGAATCAAATAGTAACACCATATCAGCCGGACTAAATTTTCTCTTCTCAATCTTCTGGTCATGTTGAATTTTCATCCTTAATTTGTAAATTGCAGAACTCTCATAAGCTTTCAACCAAAATTCATCAAGCTCATTTAAATGATCAAGTCTCAAGTTTGCCACTTCGTTCTAATTTAAGTTCATCTTCTTGAGCGCCCATATTGCTTTGTGCTCAAGTTCGACCGGAAGATGACATGCTTTACCATAAACAAGATGATATGGAGACATACCTATAAGAGTCTTGAAGGCAGTCCGATAGGCCCATAAAGCATCATCTACCTTTATTGCCCAATCTGTCCTATTTGCATTCACAGTCTTCGCCAAAATAGTCTTTGTTTCCCGGTTGGTGACTTCAATCTACCCACTAGACTGCGGATAATCGGTTGGTGTAGCCACCCTATGTTTGACCCCATATTTTTCCAATAAAGAGCGAAATAATCAGTTACAAAAGTGCGAACCCCCATCACTAATGATGGCCCTGGGAGTCCCGAATCTAGCAAATATATTCCGCTTCAAGAACGCTGTGAGACTTTTCCCTTCATTGTTTGGTTGCGAACCCCCATCACTAATGATGGCTTTGGGAGTCCCGAATCTAGCAAATATATTCCGCTTCAACAACGTTGTGACACTCTTCCCTTCATTGTTTGGCAGAGCAACTGCTTCCACCCATTTCAAAACGTAGTCAACAGCAACAAGTATGTACTTCATCCCGTTTGAGCTTACAAATGGACCCATGAAATCAATGCCCTATACATCAAATAGCTCAATGACGAGGATGGGAGTAAGAGGAAGCTCATGCCATTGTGATATGCCTCCTTGTCTTTGACATGCATCACATGCCTTTGCAAAATCATGCGCATCCTGGTGAATAGTTGGCCAATAGTACCCACATTATAGAATTTTGTGGGTTGTGCGAATCCTGCTGTGGTGGCCTCCAACAGGGGATGATTGGCAGGCCTCCAATATACTCAGCATCTCTACCACGGGTACGCATCTTCGAATCACCCCATCAGCACATATGCGAAATAAGTAGGGCTCATCTCAGCAAATTTTCTGCACATCAGACATAAACTTCCTCCTCTAGTGAAAAGATAAGTGCTCCGGTACAAAATCACTCACCAGATAATTAGCAAAGTCTACAAACCATGGGATGAGATCTTCTGATGCCACTAGAACCTGCTCTTCTGAGAATGCGTCATCTATGTCATGCTCATTTCTAAGTGTTGCATCAGTTTCCAATCTGGTTAAGTGATCCGCAACCTGATTTTCAGTCCCTTTCCGATCTTTTACCTCAAACTCAAACTCTTGTAGCAGCAAAACTCATCGAATCAACCGTGGATTGGCATCCTTCTTTGCCATCAGATATCTCAAAACTACATGATCTATATGGACTATCACCTTAGTTTCAAGAAAGTATGCCCGAAACTTCTCAAATGCAAAAACTACAGCAAACAGCTTTTGTTCTGTCGCGGTATAATTTTTCTAAGTTGCATTAAGAGTCTTTCTAGCATAATAAATTTGATGAAAAATCTTTTCATGCCTTTGACCCAACATGGCTCCTAGGTCCACACCGCTAGCATCACACATAACCTCAAAAGGCAAAGACCAGTCAGGCGCCACTATAATGGGGGCAGTGGTTAATCTCTCTTTAAGACATTCAAACACCTTCAGACATGCCTCGTCAAAAACAAACTTCACCTCCTTCTCGAGTAGTTTACACAATGGATGTGCAATTTTGGAGAAGTCCTTGATGAATCTTCTGTAAGAACCTGCATGACCCAAAAAGCTCCGAACACCTTTCACATAAATTGGAGGTGGAAGACTAGCAATTACCTCAATCTTAGCTCGGTTTACCTCCATACCTTTACCAGAAATCTTGTGGCCTAGCACTATTCCTTCCTTGACCATGAAATGGCACTTTTCCCAGTTAAGCACCAAGTTTGTCTCTTTGCATCTCTGAAGCACCTTTCTCAAATGAGCCAAACACTCCTCGAATGAATCATCCACCACCGAAAAATCATCCATAAAGACTTCAATGATGTCTTCCACCATGTTAGAAAATATGGACATCATGCAATGCTGAAAAGTGGCGAGTGCATTACATAACCCGAATGGCATCCTCTTAAAAACAAATATACCATATGGACAAGTGAACGTGGTTTTATCTTGATCTTCAGGGGCTATAAAAATCTGATCATACACCGAATAACCATCAAAGAAACAATACCATCCTCTTCTTGCAAGTATGTCTAACATCTGGTCCATGAATAGCATCGAAAAGTGATCTTTTTGCATCCATCAGTTCAGCTTTCTGTAATCCATGCATACTCTCCAACCAGTGACTGGTCTTAGAGGAATGATCTCATTGTTAGCATTTGGTACCATCGTGATTCCTCCTTTTTTCAGTACACACTGGACTGGGCTCACCCATTTGCTGTCTGCAATTGGATAAACCTCTCATGCATCCAATCACTTTATGATTTCCTTCTTGACAAGCTCTTGCATAGGTGGATTCAACCTACGCTAATGTTCAATACTCGGAATACAATCTGGTTCTAGCTGGATCTTCTGAGTGCAAATACCAGCTGGGATTCCAATAATATCTGCAATGGTCCACCCAATGGCTTTTTTGTATCTCTTCAATACGGAGACCAAAGCCTCCACTTTTCATTCCTCCAAGTCAGCTGCAACAATGATCGGTAAAGTGTTACCGGCTCCCAAAAATACATACTATAAATGGGATGGGAGTGCTTTGAGCTCCAACACTGGAGGCTCCTCAATAGATGGCTTGACTTGTGAGGTCACGCGATTCTTCAAATCAAGATCGATCTTCTTCGGAGCATAAGTGTATGACCCCATGCCAGCAAGTGCATTTACAATCTCCTCACCCCCATGAATCTCCTCAACACCAATGTCTATTAAAATGGCTGCTAGGTCATCAAGAAACAATAACTCATCCATGGACGATACCTGTTAAATATAAAAATGCAAACAAAAAAATAAAAAGGAAACAAGAACCAACAGTAAAGCAAACACAATTAACAAAAGCCTTAGCCGTATTCCCCAGCAACGGCGCCAAAATTTGATGTCACCCACATTACACCTTGCAATTGAGATATAAAAAGGTTGATGTCAAATATAGAACCCAACTAGAGGTTGAGGTCGATCCCACAGGGAATATTGTAAGAACATAAGT
The DNA here is from genome assembly GCA_035772735.1 of Datura wrightii. Classification (NCBI taxonomy): domain Eukaryota; kingdom Viridiplantae; phylum Streptophyta; class Magnoliopsida; order Solanales; family Solanaceae; genus Datura; species Datura wrightii. Next base: position 100,721,593 of record JASDFA010000027.1, on the reverse strand, counting down.
TAATGCAAATAGTTGTTATTGTTGAGTTACTTATTTACTACAGGGGGAAAGAAATAGAATAATAAACAAAAGTAAAACTACTGAATGCTTAGATCAAATTCAGTTTGTATTCAATTAACGACTTGACTAGAATTGTGTTCCCCAAGACATCATAACCACAAGGCTTTTACACTAGTGATCTATTCCAGTATTTAACATGCAATATCGGTAAGTTAGGTTCACCTAAATGGTTGGTCCTTTATTTAGATGATTATTACCATGCAACTTGGTCTGTATACGGGTGTACTTTAATTGATCCTTACCCTTAATATCGGATTAGCTATCCCCGGACAAGTTCAAGCAATTAGATGAGGGTTGATAGCCTCAAAACTTCGTTGTTAATCCCTTTTCCCATTCATTACCTCCTTGTTCCGGTAAGAATAAGGAAAGTCCTAACATTTGCAACCATCAAGAATCAATCAAAATGAAGGGAAAAACGATACATGCATTAAACCCTGTTCAAGAATCACTAAGTATTTAACCTAAGTGTGTTAATTCATTTTGGTTCCCACAGCCCTAGTTATGGGTTTAGCTACTCATGCTTGTATGATCACAATCACAAAATATTGAATAAATCATAATTGCAACTTACAAATTATCGTAGAAGAAAACCAAGTAAATTGAATAAACTTCTAAAGTTGATGAATAAATTCCAATGTTGCTTTTGATCCTCAAATTCAAGAACAAAATTATAACCTTGTTTCTTGACTCAAGAAGAATACTACAACACCAAAATCCTACTTGAAAAATAATAATAATCGGTTTTTCTCGAAAATAAAACTAAAATGTGTATTTATAGTTCCAAGAAAACCTTTTCCTAACTAAAACTGGAAACAGGTCGGCAGTGGCCACGGGCTTGGTGACGATTCATTGGGACCTCTGACGAGTCGTTCTTTGCTAAAAATAGTCCTCCTCAGCATTGTACCCAGTTGTGGTAACAGGTCACCTAACGACTCATTGTGCCTGGGCACGAGTCGTTAGGCCCCTCGTGATCTAACTCTTTCAAAACTCCAGTTACCTTACGGATGGTTCTAGTGATCTGCCAATGAGTTGTCTAATCAACTAATGACTCGTTAAGTCTGTCGTAAACTCCATTGATCACTTTGTTAAGACTTTCTCTCTCAGTATTAACGACTGACTTCATGACTCGTTTCCAGATGTAACGAGTCGCTCCCTCAACTCGTCAGGTACACTATCTCTGCTTCTTCAAACTTCAATAATTTCCCACGCCTTCAGCAACGAGTCGTGCCTCTCGCTAACGACTCATGAAGTGCCTAGCAGTCACCCTTTCAGTTGTTTTCAGCCTTAATTTTCCCAGTTCACTTCTGAATCTGTTTTCCTACCACATTAAGCAAAAAACACATCATACCTATATAAACATACCCGGAATGTGCATAATTTCTTTGTTTTAAGCATTGAAAGTGTCGTAAAATCATGACACATCACTCGGGTCTACTCGGTGTTAAATACTACTCCCAAAATATATATAGTGCTCATAGGATAATATACATGAGATTCATAGGCTAGTTGAAATTATGATAATCATAACCATGCTTGTCGTGAGTCGGTCATGATCATAAATCATAAATCATGAGGTTCATGCATACTTGTAAAACATGTATATACCTGATACTCATAAATTCATGATGAGCATTTGGGCGAAATCATATCATAAGTCATAAAGCATAATGGGTTACAGAACATCAACATCAAAGTAGAATCATAACTTGATTTATCATGAAACATGCATAATTGGGCATAGTTTTGTAGAAAATTTAAATCTAAAAAGATATAAAATCTACCCATGATTTGTAAAACATGAAGTTATACATGAAGTGACTTAACCCATAGATGGATCATAAGGATTTAATAAGAATTGGGATAAAAACTCCATAGAATCATCAATAGAATTTCATGAATTAGAGAGATATTGGGCATGGGTGTGATCAAATTCACCCATTCATAAGCCTACATACCTGAGAGAATCAAATTCTACAGCTCCCTTAATTGCCCAATGAAGAATTGATGAAAAACTTGAAGGAATTAAGCTTGATCATCCCTCTAGCTCTTCTAAGTTACATGCATGAGTGGAATAGCCTAGAATGAACTTACCCCTCTTAAAACTCATCATTCATAGCTCAAAATGACATAGTTTAGGCCTTAGGATCATAGGAATAACGGATAAGCCCTTACGAAATTCACAGGAAATAACTGATTGTCAGTCCCCAGAGGGACTGAATGAGTTGTTACCAAGGAAACGAGTCATCATCAGCTTTTGTGAAGTCCACTGCCATTTTTCTTTAAAGGGTTCCCACGAGGGACTCAACAACTCGCTACTGGTGACCACGAGTCGTGGTCACCACTTGTTACCTCCACTGCCCAAAACCTCAAGATCCTACTCAACTGCTAACCACGACTAACCTGATGAATCGTGGTGCCTGACCATGACTCTGTGGTTTCCAATTGTGAGGTATACTGCCAACTTATCCTTCACCTTCCATTTTCTGTTGACCATGGGTGACCTGATGACTCATGGGGCTGACCATGACTCGTGATCACACCCATGGTCACCCCAACCTTGAATTTCTCAGGCAAGTCAACCTCCTCATCATGAGTCACTTAACGACTCATGGTCAACCTGACAGGTCACAAGACGACTCATTCTGTGGCCTGGTGCAGAAAATTTTATTTTCTCTATTTCAACTCTCGGGTCTAATCTCAGGGCTTCCGGGGTATAACATGATCGCTCGGATCTGTATCATGAAATGATATGGCATAAAGTATGCAGTCAGTACTTGAAATATACTGAGTATGTAAGGTAATTTAAACATGTTGAGTAAACGTTAACTGAAATCATGCATAAAATATAAATTAATATATCATGAGAGTAAGGAATGCATGCTGAAATCTGAATCTGATACATATATAGTCATAAGATAAGTATCATATCTGGAAAAAAAGACCCAAAGCTAAAAATAAAAATCATATGACTTGTCATAGCTGAAATCATAAGTAAAAGCTCATAAACTAATCATTAGGTCAAACCTTCTGTAAAACATAATATCATAAGTCATGAACATGAATAACTAAAATAATGAGAAATAATGGGAGATTCGTCATAACAGACACTATCACAATAGAGCTTACGTGATTCCCTAACTATCACACTCAAGTGGGCAGAGCCATCCAAAATCTTGCTAGGGATAAGGATGATACCATGATATCGATATAAATCTGAGGCCCCTTGCGGGTGGGGAAAACTCTCAAGGGAGGTCCCAATGTAAATATATAAACCTACGTTAGCATGTAGTTTTGAGACTGGGGAACCTATGAACCCCAAGCCTACTCAGTGATAGACACTACTACCAAAAACATGCATAGTGCTCCTATGAAGTTGAAATCATAATTACATACATAGTCTGAAATCTAAACATGGGGAGTCTTGGCTCCAAATATACCATAAGCTGAATTAGGAGTATTGACTCCAAACCATATGGTAAGTTGATCTTATAAAACTGAGTTGAATCATGAAAACATACTTGTGTGGCTTGCCCAAATCTTAAAAATCATGCATGCTTGAAGTAGACTTCATAAATTAAAATCATCGATTCATACATGGGTAATTTATAAATATTCATTCATGCTAGATATCTCATCGTACTTGAAATCATGAATTATAAACTTAACTTTTCATAAAACTTGCATAATATGAAATAATTTCTAATAACTTAAAATCATGAATGCATAATCAATGTGTATAAATCTTCCCATAAATCTTAAAACATGCTTTGGAACATGAGGGGAATTGGCCCATAAACATATCATAGAGAATTTCATAAAATTAGGTTAAAATCCTATAAGATCATATACTTGAATTAGGACTTGAACTCATGATCTTGAGGAGAAATTTTGGCATGAGAGTAAAAGGAAGCTCTCATTCATAGCCCTACATACCTGGATAAACCGATTCTCAACTTATCTTTCAAAGCCCAAGAGTGTCACACCCCGCCTTGGGAGGAGTTCCCTACTAAGACCTAAACTGCTGAACTACTGAGCCTAAGCACTTCTGGTGCTAGGTTGGCTCTAACCCTGGGTTCATGGAACCAACGGGCTATATAACGGCTGTAAATACAGCCTCCGGCTTACTAGGCCTATAGCCTCCTATAAGAAAACAACAGCTGACCAGAACCATAGGAGTAAAGGAACCTATGCGGGCCGACAAGGCCACCATGCTGACTAGTTTCACTGAAAAGCTGAACTAAATGCTAAACTGCTCTGTGACCGACAAGGTCACCAACTATCAACTATACAAGGCCCCACACGTCCATCATAAAAAAACTAAAACATACACATGGCCTCACACGACCGGTACGACTAACCACAAGGAATGTACAATCTGCAAGCCTCTAAGAATGATAATAAAATGGTTGGGACAGGGTCCCGGCCTACCCGTACTGTAAAACAAAAAGAGAAATAAACCTCTAGCTGTCAAGCTCCGGATGACAGGAGCTAATGACTCTGTGTGCTGACTGGAATTACGAGGGATCGGCTCCTTGTCTATGAGTACCTACAGGCAAGTAATGCAGCGCCCTCAAACGGGCGTCAGTACAACTGGTACCGAGTATGCAAAGCAATAACTAAACATAACTGAAAATAGACAGTAATATTGATAGTTACTGAATAACAGAAGATGGCTAAGACTGTCTGGGATGGTAGAATCTAAACTAAGCTTAACTGTACTGGAGAGAAAGTGAGAATCATATCTGTCAATGCGGCATCCTGCTATCTATCAATTTAATAAATAACACATATAGCATACAAGAACCTATACCAGCCCCCATAAGCTGGAAGGTACCAATCAACATGCAATCTATATACCCCTACCCGGGTCGCCATCAAAAAATAACAATTCACTCCACTCATCTAGTAACTATGAGCATCCCGCCGGCCCCCTGGGTATGCAACTTGGGCTCTCTGGGTCCTTGACTATAGCTGTATCTGAGTCCGGAGGACCCCTGTAAACTGTAATCTGAGATCTGTGATCTCTAATCTGTAATTTATGCCCTGGGCGCAAGCGCTCGACAGGGGTATGCTATAATGCTGATCAGCCTGCTATGGGGAATGTTGCATCCCATCTTCGTCCTCTGGCGGACGGCATGCCACTCCTTGGAGTGACGTATCCTCACCCTCTGGCGGGCGAGTCGACACAGCTATTAACCCTGGGGCGGCAAGGAAGCACTAAGGGTGCCCAACATAGAACAATCAGGTCTCTACAAACAATAATAATCACATATAACATATATATTAAATCTGATAATACTGTCCATGTTCTGATATTCTATTCTGAATCCCTTGCTGAATTATACTGAATCTGATACTGAGTTATACTAAGTCTAGAATAATATCTCCCTGTCTGATACTAATTTACTGACTTTTATTCTGAATATGAGATAATAATTATTCAAGCATGCTTACTGAATTCACACTGGGCATAATACTCGGCTTTGAAACTTTTTTCTGGAATTTATTCTATTTTACTATACTAGAATTACTATCTTGCCGAAGAAACTGGCTTTACATACCTCAGTTGCCGACTTCTTGACTAACTGGCGTACTCGGCCAATATCCAGCTATTTCTTCCAACTGCATTCATATTCATAGCAAATAAAACTAAATTCATTAATATTCTGGAAGAAAACACTACTTTGAATATATATAATGCCAAAACTTTGACTTATCAAAAAACAGCCGAAAACTCACTATTTCTCGGAAGTCCAGAAGGGAGAAATACTCACTTTAGGGCTAGGAGTATATTGACACTAATTTGGAGCAATTCCACTTACCTTATCTCGGTAGGAAGACGATTCTCCGGCCGAATTTCACGAAACTAACTCCGTAGGAATGCTCTCTGCAGCATTACACTTCGCTACTCGAAGTTAATTTGAGTTTAGACTGCGTTTGACGGCGTAATCGGACGAATATTTGTATGGAATCCTCATCTTCCTCTATTTTTTGGTCGCTTACTGGAAATTAAAAGATGGGAAATGATTTAAAACAAAGTGGGAAGGCTTTATATACTTGGGGCCTTTAAGTCGCATTTGTCGAATGCGATTTATAAGTCACATTTGTCGAATGCGATTTATAAGTCGCATTTGTCTTGCGACACTCCGACTTGGCGCTTGTCCGATCTCTCCCCAGGCCCTTTTTCTAGCACGTATAGCATTCTAAAACTCTTAACCAACATGTGAATAGGCCATCTAAATGTCAAGAATTTACGGGGTGTAACATCCTCCCCCCTTAAGAACATTCGTCCTCGGATGTAAACTCCTTCTCATAGGAATCTCAACTTACTCGACTTATTCTTTAAAAATTTTGGCAGAGTTTTCCCTATAATATGGACTACCTCAAAAATCCTAAAACTTTGCGCAGAAAAGTCCAATATAGGTATTCCACACAATACTATAGTATTCATCACGCAACAGACTAGAGTCAACTATTTCATTTATCCACATAAATATAAGGCAACTTATTAAACAACAATACTAACGTACCTCTGGCTGATTAAGTATGAAATAACTGAGGATATCTGACTTTCATATCTTCCTCTGCTTCCAAGTCATTTCCTCTCGGCTCCTGTTATGCCATAATACCTTGACAGAAGCAACATCTTTAGTTCTTAATCTACGAATCTGCCGGTCTAGTATGTCTACTAGAACCTCTTCATAAGTCAGCTCCTCCGTAAGCTGGACATCCTGAACTGGGACAACTCTTGAGGGGTCTCCTATATACTTCCTCAGCATGGACACGTGGAAAACTGGGTGAACAGACTCTAATTCTGGAGGTAAGTTCAACTCGTATGCATTCTTCGGTGAATCTGATAAGGCCCAACAAATCTCGGGCTGAGCTTGCCTTTCTTGCTGAATCTCATCACCCCTTTCATTGGAGAGACTTTCAAGAATACCCAATCATTCACATTAAATTCCAAGTTTCTGCGTCGTACATCAGCATACGGTTTCTGGCGGCTCTGAGCAGTCAGTAGGCGTTCTCTGATAAGCTTTACCTTTTTCTCTGACTGATGAATAATATCCAACCCAATCAGCGCTGACTCTCCTACTTCAAACCAGCCAACTGGCGATCTGCACTTTCGCCCATACAATGCCTCATAAGGCGTCATCTAGATAGCTGAATGGTAACTGTTATTATAAGCAAACTCAATAAGTGGTAAGTGTTCATCCCATCTACCTCCAAAGTCCAACACACACGCTCACAACATATCCTAGAGCGTCTGAGTAGTGCGTTCTGCTTGCCCATCTGTCTGAGGGTGAAAAGTTGTGCTCAGGTTAATCTGTGTTCCCAGGCCTCTCTGAAATGATTGTCAAAATTTGGTTGTAAATTGTGCCCCTCTGTCAGAGATAATGGACACTAGAACACCGTGCAGTCTGACTATTTCTCTAATATACAACTCAACATAATCTTTGGCAGAGAAAGTAGCCCTTACTGGCAGAAAATGGGTTGATTTTGTCAGTCTGTCAACAATTACCCAAATCGAGTCATTTCTATGTCTGGTACGGGATAATCCTACCACAAAATCCATATTTACTGCTTCCCACTTCCAAAGAGGCATAGCTATGTCTTGAGTCAATCCGCCTGGTTTTTGGTGCTCAGCTTTTACTTGATGGCAGTTAGGACATTGGGCTACGAATTCTGCTATTTCCCTCTTCATACCTGGCCACTAGTAGATTTCTTTGATATCGTGGTACATTTTCGTCGCGCCTGGTTGGAGAGAATAGCGGGCGTAATGTACCTCACCCATAATCTGCTGGTGAAGCCCTGCAACATCTGGAACACAAAGGCGTCCCTTACATCGCAACACTTCATCCTCAGTTACCTGAAAATCCGGTGCTTTTCCTTGCTGAACTCTGTCTTTAAGCTGAACCAGGTCAGGATCTTCATACTGCTGTTCCTTTACCTCCACAACTAATGACGACACTGCGGTGTTCTGAATTACCGCTCTGTTGTCCTCTGTTTCTGCTACACGAATAGCTAAACTAGCTAACTGGTGTATTTCTCGGGCTAATTTCCGCTGCTCGGGCTGCAAGTACGCCAAACTCCCCATAGACTTACGGCTAAGGGCATCTGCTACTACGTTGGCTCTTCCTGGGTGATACAGAATATTTACATCATAATCTTTCAACAACTCCAACCAACGATGCTACTGCAAATTCAACTCTCTTTGGGTGAAGACATACTGTAGGCTTTTATGATCAGTGAAAATATCCACATGGACGTCATACAAGTAATGTCTCCATATCTTTAAGGTGTGGATCACTGCGGCTAGTTCCAGGTCATGGGTAGGATAATTCTTTTCGTGTTTCCTCAGCTATCTGGAAGCATAAGCAATTACTTTACCATGCTACATCAACGCACATCCTAACCCAATACCCGAAGCGTCACAATAAACTGCATAACCCTTTGTACCTTCTGGCAATGCTAACACTGGGGCGGAGGTCAACCTGTCTTTCAATTCCTGGAAAGTCTACTCACATGCCTTCGTCCACTGAAACTTTACTGCTTTTGCGTCAGCTTAGTCAGAGGTGTCGCTATGGTGGAGAATTCCTCAACAAATCTTCTATAGTACCCTGCTAATCCCAGAAAACTGCGTACTTCGGTCGGAGTGGTAGGTTTGGGCCATGTTTTTACTGCTTTTATTTTCTGTATACCAGCATCCGACACGATATGCCCCAAGAAGGCTATTGAGTTCAGCCAAAATTCACATTTAGAGAACTTGGCATACAGCTGACGGTCCCTGAGAATCTAGAGCACTGTCCGCAAATGATCCTGGTGGTCTGCTTCTGAGCGAGAATACACCAAAATATCATCAATAAACACTATCATGAACAGGTCCAGGTATGGTCAGAAGATGTTGTTCATCAGGTCCATGAATACTGCGGGAGCATTCATCAGCCCAAAGGACATGACTAGGAATTCAAAATGGTTGTATCTGGTCCTGAAGGAAGTCTTCGGAATGTCCCTTTCACGAACTCGAACCTGATAATATCCGGACCGTAAGTCAATCTTGGAGAAATATCTGGCCCCCTGTAACTGATCAAACAAATCATCTATTCTTGGAAGTGGATACTTATTCTTGACTATAACCTTGTTCAACTGTCGTTAGTCGATACACATGCGGAGGGAGCCGTCCTTCTTTCTCACAAACAGAACCGGGCACCCCATGGTGAAGTACTCGGCCTAATAAATCCCTTATCTAACAGATCCTTCAGCTGCTCCTTTAGTTCTTTGAGTTCAGCAGGAGCCATACGATATGGAGGGATCGATATGGGCTGAGTTCCTGGTAGCAAATCAATTGCAAAATCTATTTCTCTTTCTGGGGGAATACCAGGTAGCTCATCTGGGAATACATCGGGGAATTCATTAACCACTGGAACAGACTGGAGAGTCGGAGGCTCTACTCGCACATCCTGGACTCTGACTATGTGGCAAATGCATCCCTTACCTATAAACTTCCTTGCCTGAAGGTAGTAAATAAACCTACCTTTTGGCGTAGCTTTACTTCCTTCCACTCTCGTACTACCTCCCCTAGAAAGTCGAATCGGACCGTCTTGGTCCAGCATTCTACATTGGCATAGCACGGCACTAACCAATCCATACCCATAATGGCATCGAAATCAATCATCTCTAATTCTACCAGATCTACTGTAGTCTGACGATCAGCAACCTCTATTGTACACCCTCGATAAACCCTTCTGGCTATGATGGAGTCACCGACGGGTGTAGATACTAAAAAGGGTTGCTGAAGCAACTCTGGTACAACACTGAACTTTCGAGCCACAAATAGGGTAATGTCGGACAAGGTAGATCCTGGATCAATCAATACATAAGCAGGGTGAGAGAAAATAGTCATCATACCTGTTACCACATCTAGAGATTCCTTTGAGTCCTGCCTCCTGGTAATGCATAGGTACGGCTTGTGCCCGTACCTAAACTCGAGGCCCCTGATCTGCCTCGGCCCCTACCTACTGGGACTGAGGGCCTACGCCCTGCCGAGGCTGCTGGAGCTCGCGGCCCTGCTGACGCCCTGTCCTATCTATCTTGGTTACACTGACCCCTGGTTGGATAGTCTCTCATCACATGACCCTCCTGCCCGCATATATAACACCCTGTGGAGCCATATCTACAAGCTCCAGTGTGGGGTCGGCTGCAAATAGGGAAAGGTGGGGGTGTATACCTGCTCTGCTCTGCCCTCCTCTGCTGGGGTGAATCTACCGTTCGATAACTCCCACCGAACTCTGTCTGTCCCCGGCGACCAAATCTACCCCTCTGCTGCCGTGATGGAGGCGGGGGTCTAGGTGGCTTATCTGACAACCGTGGCCTAAGCCCTCTCCAAATCTCCCCCTGTATCTCATCTAATCTATCCCTGTGATGTTGTTCCTGATTTATTCGTCTGCTATCCTGTTGCCGCTGTCTAAAGCCCTCAATAGTCTGGGCAAAGGCCTATACCCGCGCAATATCCATATCTTCCCGCAGCATAGCTGTCATGCATGCCTCAATATATTCTGGGTTCAGACCCATAATAAACCGGTGGACTCTAGATGGCATGGTGTCCACAAAGGCTGGAGCATAGCGGGCCAAGGAATCAAACTGCAGGGCATACTCCCGTACACTTCTCGTACTCCCGTACACTTCTCGCCCCTTGCTCCAAGTGCAAAAACTGGTCCATCCGGGCCTATCAGATTTCTCGTGGTAGATAACAGTCCAGGAAAGCCTCTGAAAAGCTGGACCAGGTCTGAGGGGAAACATCTCTCCCTTGAGACATTTCCCAACTCTCATACCACAACACAGCAATATCCCGCAGCCGGGATACTGCTAACTCAACCGACTCTGTAGATGTCACATGCATGACTCGGAAGATTCTCTACATCTGATCCAGGAAGTCCTGGGTGTCCTCTACCTGATCCGACCCTGTGAACTGTGGGGGACCTAGTGCCAAAAATTCTCGAACCCTCAAACTGCCAGGCCCACCTAATGATTCTGTTGTTACGGGTGGCACTGACTGGCGCTAAGTAGCCATCATTTGTGCCAACATAACTACTGCACTTTGAATTTCCTGGTCGGATGGTGTAGGTATAGGAACTGTCGGAGGTAATGTCATCCGGAGTGGCTCCTGGTGTGGTGGGGACTGCTGTGAAGGTCGAGATGATGTCTCTATATCGCCCTCAGATCGGGCTAATTCTAAATGAGGCTGAGGCATCCTGCTGGTGCCTTCTCCTGCTGTGGTATCCAATCTTCTACCTATGATAGGATGTCGCTGGTCTTCCATTTTATCTATAAACAAAGAGTATGATAAGCTTTAGGGACTCAACCTTATACTGTACTGCTCTATAGCACGACTGAATATGAAGAAAGAGTAACCATCATATCATGCATTGCAGCCTCCTACTTATGGTATGTGGTGTACAACACATCCATAGACAAGACTCTACTTAGCACGGCTTGCAGAATCCCTGGGATACGACCTGCTCTGATACAAAGTTTGTCACGCCCCGCCTTGGGAGGCATGACTGGCACCTGGTGCCCTACTAATACTTGGATTGCTGCACTACTAAGCCTAAGCACTTCTGGTGCCAGGTTGGCTCTAACCCTGGATTCATGGAACCAACGGGCTATATAACGGCTGTAAATACAGCCTCCGACTGACTAGGCCTATAGCCTCCTGTAAGAAAACAACAGCTGACCAGAACCACAGGAGTATAAAGGAACCTATGCGGGCCGACAAGGCCACCATGCTAACTAGTTTCACTGAAAAGCTGAACTAAATTCTAAACTACTCTGTGACCAACAAGGTCACCAACTATCAACTATACAAGGCCCCACACGGCCATCATAAACAAACTAAAACATACACACGGCCTCACACGACCGATACGACTAACCACAGGGAATATACAATCTGCAAGCCTCTAAGAATGATAATAAGATGGTCAGGACAGGGCCCCCGCCTACCCGTACTGTAAAACAAAAAGAGAAATAAACCTCTAGCTGTCAAGCTCCGGATGACAGGAACTAATGACTCTGTGTGCTGACTGGAATTACGAGGGATCGGCTCCTCGTCTATGAGTACCTGCAGGCAAGTAATGCAGCGCCCTCAAACGGGCGTCACTACAACTGGTACCGAGTATGCAAAGCAATAACTAAACATAACTGAAAATAGACAGTAATACTGATAGTTACTGAATAACAGAAGATGGCTAAGACTGTCTGGGATGGCAGAATCTAAACTAAGATTAACTGTACTAGAGAGAAAGTGAGAATCATACCTGTCAATGCGGCATCCTGCTATCTATCAATTTAATAAATAACACATATAGCATACAAGAACCTATACCAGCCCCCATAAGCTGGAAGGTACCAATCAACATGCAATTTATATACCCCTACCCGGGTCGCCATCAAAAAATAACAATTCACTCCACTCATCTAGTAACTATGAGCATCCCGCCGGCCCCCTGGGTATGCAACTTGGGCTCTATGGGTCCCTGACTATAGCTGTATCTGAGTCCGGAGGACCCCTGTAAACTGTAATCTGAGATCTGTGATCTCTAATCTGTAATTTATGCCCTGGGCGCAAGCGCTCGACAGGGGTATGCTATAATGCTGATCAGACTGCTATGGGGAATGTTGCATCCCATCTTCGTCCTCTGGCGGACGGCATGCCACTCCTTGGAGTGACGTATCCTCACCCTCTGGCGGGCGAGTCGACACAGCTATTAACCCTGGGGCGGCAAGGAAGCACTAAGGGTGCCCAACATAGAACAATCAGGTCTCTACAAACAATAATAATCACATATAACATATATATTAAATCTGATAATACTGTCCATGTTCTGATATTCTATTCTGAATCCCTTGCTGAATTATACTGAATCTGATACTGAGTTATACTAAGTCTGGAATAATATCTCGTTGTCTGATACTAATTTACTGACTTTTATTCTGAATATGAGATAATAATTATTCAAGCATGCTTACTGAATTCACACTGGGCATAATACTCAGCTTTGAAACTTTTTTCTGAAATTTATTCTATTTTACTATACTAGAATTACTATCTTACCGAAGAAACTGGCTTTACATACCTCAGTTGCCGACTTCTTGACTAACTGGCGTACTCGGCCAATATCCAGCTATTTCTTCCAACTGCATTCATATTCATAGCAAATAAAACTAAATTCATTAATATTCTGGAAGAAAACACTACTTTGAATATATATAATGCCCAAACTTTGACTTATAGAAAAACAGTCGAAAACTCGCTATTTCTCGGAAGTCCAAAAGGGAGAAATACTCACTTTAGGCCTATGAGTATATTGGCACTAATTTGGAGCAATTCCATTTACCTTAGCTCGGTAAGACGATGATTCGCCGGCCGAATTTCACGAAACTAACTCCGTAGGAATGCTCCCTGCAGCTTTATACTTCGCTACCCGAAGTTAATTTGAGTTTGGACTGCGTTTGACGGCGTAATCGGATGAATATTTGTATGGAATCCTCGTCTTCCTCTGTTTTTGGTCGCTTACTGGAAATTAAAAGATGGGAAATGATTTAAAATAAAGTGGGAAGGCTTTATATACTTGGGGCCTTTAAGTCGCATTTGTCGAATGCGATTTATAAGTCGCATTTGTCGAATGCGATTTATAAGTCGCATTTGCCTTGCGACACTTTGACTTGGTGCTTGTCCGGTCTCTCCCTGGGCCCTTTTTCTAGCACGTATGGCATTCTAAGACTCTTAACCAACATGCGAATAGGCCATCTAAATGTCAAGAATTTACGAGGTGTAACAAAGAGAATTAGGGAAGAATTGAGAGAATTTCTAGATTGATCTTCCAAGAGAATTCATAGCTTTGCATGCATGGGGAGTCTAATAACTTGATATAGGTAAACCCTCTTAAAACACTCCTTTTAAATCTTAAAATGACATAGTTTAGGATTTAAGACCTTAGGATTTACAAAAGTACCCTTAATGATTTCACAGGAAAAAGGGCACTGCCAGATGTCACGAACCATACCACAGGTCGTATCTTGAAACAACGGCCCATGGTTTCCTCCTGTTGCTAGACCTGCCTTAATCCCCTATTCTCTAATCTTCAAATGATGGCTAGATCGGACAGGTCGTTACTCGTCACAATGACTCATTGCTTCCTCTTGTTGTCACCACTGACCTTATGCATAATTTCTAAATCCTCCCAATGGACCCAAACAATAGATCATGCCTTGTGAAGATGGGTCATTGGAACCATCTGTAATACTACAAAACCATAAGATCAGACCCGAGAGTTAAAGCTAAGAAAGTAGGAAAATTTGCACAGGTCACAGAATGACTTGTCAGGTGACCAGTTAAGTCACTTGTCGGATCATCTAGTGACCCGTTAAGTGTGTTCTAAGTTGGAAGAATGAGATTTTTCTCTGGACTTTACGTGTGGGGCAACGAGTCATCGTGTCACCCCATGAGTCGTGGTGCCCCTCGTTAGGTGTGCGAGGGAGGGACTGGCAGTGTTGGCAACAAATAGAGGGACAAGTTGTCGTGCACCTAACGACTCATCAAGTGACTCGTGGGGGGAGGAAATTCAGGAAATGAAGATTTTTCTAGTGAAGGTGAAGAGTAAGGACCACGAGTCATTAGTGGTCCCAATGACTCGTTAGGTCCCTCATAGTGATTGGTTGTGTCAGTTTTCCTGTGAAATTAAATGGTGTTTTCATAAATCCAAAGCTCCTAAGCCCTAAACTACATCGTTTTAAGATTTTAAAGAGGTGTATTAAAGGGGTTAAGCCTATTCTAAACATTCCCCTCCATGCATGCAAGTCTAGACCTCTCCAAAGATCAAGCCTAGAGCCCTCCAAATACTTCTCAATTCTCTTGGGCTTTCAAAGTCAAGTTACCCAGGTATGTAGGCTATGAATGAGAGTTCCTTTCACTCTCATGCTCAAAATTCTCATCAATTCCATGAATTTAAGTTCTAGATTACGTTCATGATCTTATGGGGTTTTATCCTAATTTTATGAAATTCTCTATGATTTATTTATGGATGAATTCTCTTCATGTTTCCAAGCATGTTTTAAGATTTATGGGCAGATTTTATACCTATTTTGATTGTAAATACATGATTTCAAATTTTTAGAAAATTATGCCCAATTATGCAAGTTTCATAAAAAGGCAAGTTTATGATTCTATTATGATTCTGATTCTTCAAGCTCTAAATTATGGTTTATGATTTATGTTATGGTTTCCTACAAGTACTCTTCATGAACTTATGAATTTCAAGTATGGTGATTTTCTCAAGCATGTATGTTCTTCATGATTTATGAGTTTATGATTTTGGCCGACTCACGGGCCCTTATTTCATGCCTAGTCAAGTATTTCAAGTATGATCAAGTATGTTATGATCTAACTAGCCCATGAACTTCATATATGATTTCACAATAATTATATGAGCCCTCATGTGCAGTTTTTGGGAGTAGTGTCTAGCACTGAGCAGGCCCAGCATTCTGGTAAACTCTGAGGTCTCAGAACTGTGTGCCACCATAGGTTTATATTCTTGGTTGACCCTACGGGGTCCCCAATAGTGATATCATGCCATTTACGTCCCTTTTCTTGGCAAGCTTTGGACGGTTCTTCCCACTTGAGTGAGATAGCTGGGGCATTATGTAAGCTCTATCATGATGGTATCAGTTAAGATGAGTCCTCCCATTGTTCCCTTATGATTTATGCATTGTCATGTTTACGATACTTTGGCTAAAGTTATGATTTACAAGATTCCTCTTATGATTACGATTATGACTAGTTTATGAATAGTTTTGAAAACTTGAGCCCTCATGTTTATGCTATGATTATCACTTCATGTTTTGAATTATCCTACTCCTATGAACTCTTATGTATTTTACTATCCCATTTTGCTTACCTTGCATACTCAATACATTTCAAGTACTGACCTCATATCAGAGCTCAGACTCAGTCCCGTCATTAGCCAGTCTCCAGAGCTTAGTCCAGTTCTCTTGTTGGTGAGTCCTCATCCTTCGAGGACCTTCAGATTGTTGAGTTGTGTTATTTTAGTTTTTAGACTTCAGTGAGCTAGTGGATGATGTTGTCTCATTAGCTCTTCAAATAAGTTAGAGGCTTATCAGACAATTGTAGAATTTTCAGCTTTGTCAGTGTTGTCTCTGTTATGATTGATATGTATTCAGGCTTCCACTTCTTCATGCTTCGGTTATCAGGTTTCTCTTGATATATGTTATTTAGTTATTATGATCATTCCATGGGTTGACTTGGAGCCATTCGTGGTTCTAGGTCCCATGTCTCAATCTAGGGTCTCAGTTCGGGTCGTGACAAACTTGGTATCAGAGTATTAGGTTTTGAAGTGTCCTAGGGTGTCTGATAGCTGCATTGAGTAGAGTCTTTTCCATATGTATGAAGCACGCCACACTCATGGGGGAGAGGCTACAAGACATTTTAGGAACCTTCCCTTGATTCTATCTCGTGCTATGAAGTTCAACTCTCCTGCTCTCCTAACTCGTGCTATACAAATTTGCAGAAGTATGTCTCCCCGAAGAATCAACAGAGATCAACCAATCTCACCAACTCCAGTGCGGCCCCTATTCATTCAGGTTATGGATGCAGAGCTTAGGGATGGCTTCATAGTGTTGGTACGCGCCATGACCTCTTAGCTTAACCAGCAGGCAATCGCACCCACGGACTCCACCGGAGAGACATCAGCTACTAGGGTGCAAGGCCAAGATGGGGAACTTTGAGTTTTTTCAACAAGGAAGGGGTGGTGGAAATCACCTTCAACTTCAATAGAGATCTCTAGTTTTGACTCGAGGAAACAAGGCTAGGGTAAGGGAGGTTACATACCCGATGTGTAGAAGATGTGGGAAGAACCACCCAAGGAAGTGCTTGATGGGTTCATATGGTTGCTTTTGGTGTGGAAGCCCGGTCATAAACTCAAAGACTGCCTATCATCCAAGTAGAGTGGCTAGAGAGGCCGTGCCCTGGCCACCCCTCCAGTAGTCCAATCCAAGTGGCCAGCGTGCCTGAAGTGCTATAAGAGACACCCCAGAGAGTGTTTAGTTGGCAGAGATGGTTGTTTCAGGTGTGGTAGGCCTAGACACATGCTTAGAGATTGCCCATCGGCTCAACAGGGCAAGGATAGAGCCAGTGTTCCAGCCAATAGAACAGCAACCCCAGCAGGTTTCCCATCTCAGCAGGGTGGTTTACCTAGTTCAGGTGATAGCCAGCTCCAGATGTAGTCGCAGGTATGTTATAAGTTTTTCATGTCAATCCTTGCATGTTTCTATAAGGCATCAGGTCCCTTTTAGTATTTTTGTATAAGATTCTTTTTGTGGAGGGTAAGAGATGGTTATAAGTACAAAGTCTTCAGTGGTAGCTTTAGGGGCGAATGGGAAGTCAAGAGCTAGTGACGTCATCCTAGCTTTAGGAGAGGGTCTAAGAGCCTTAGGACGATGACTTTAAGCTAAAGGGGAAGATGATAAGATGAAAGTATAGGATCAAAAGCTATGGGAGATAGATACATGCTTATTCAAGTGTTTTCCTATACTTCATTCAATAGAATACTCTACTCATGTTGTATGTAAACATGTTATGCCCATGTCTAAGATCTAAGCACTCTCTACGTGTATGCATGTTCAGATTCATAGAATGAAAAGTAACCACTTCAGACAGTGGTCCCAGTCTTCTTTCATGATTCCATAAATCTCAACTTCATGTCATGACCCTCGTTATGTATGTAAACTCATGTCTCTTAGCATGCCCAGCTCAATCCTTAAGATTCTCCTTAGCTTCTCATAAGATTGTTCCATATCAAGTATATGACCAGCTCAGATTTCTTAAATAATTCGTGCTCTCGATTTACTTGCTCTAAATCCAATGTAAGTTTCCCTATGACAGAATTGATGGCTACAATGTTTTCATTTAGGATAACTCTTTTCCTGCCACAGGAGCCAAATATGCAGAAGTTCATGGAGCGCAGCTATTAGCAAAGCATAGAAGATAGGGGAATTCTTGAATAGCGTTAACTACTAGGAGCCATGGGGTAGCCATAAGTGATAGGCTCGAATGAGGTGGTGATATATAGGTAAACTAAATCATGGTATGATGGGTGACTCTTGGTTGGAGCTCGAACTTGTACAACTCTCATGTTTAAGGGGAAGTAATGTTCTTAGTGGATAACTCTAGGTTGCAGGGGAGCTTGAACGATTTTTTTGTGTATGGTGATGCCTCTAGGGTTGGTCTAGGTTTTGAATGGATGCAACATGGTAAGGTCATTGTGTATGCCTCTAAACATCTTAAGACTCATGAGAAGAATGACCGGACACATGACCTAGAGCTGGCAGCAGTGGTATTCACATTGAAAATTTGGAGGCACTACTTGTATGGGGTCCATGAGGATGTGTTTACGGATCACAAGAACCTACAATATGTGTTTACTCTAAAGGATTTGAATTTGTGACAAAGAAGATGGTTAGAGTTGCTGAAGGACTATGACATGAGTGTCCTTTATCATCCGGGTAAGGCCAATGTGGTGGCGGATGCCCTTAGTAGGCTATCTAGGGAGAGTGTTTCCCATGTAGAAGATGGAAGGAAAA
This sequence comes from Datura wrightii, assembly GCA_035772735.1. NCBI lineage: Eukaryota > Viridiplantae > Streptophyta > Magnoliopsida > Solanales > Solanaceae > Datura > Datura wrightii. The sequence continues at coordinate 100,702,879 of JASDFA010000027.1, read as the reverse complement.
ATTTGGTGAAGGATGTGTAACGGCTTGCACGGTTAGGGGTTCACCTTGTTGACTCGACAAATGGTGGTGTCATTGTAATTGGTGAAGTTGAAGGAAGTGGTTCAAAACCAGAAGGTGGAGGTCTTCTCACAAGGGGGAGATGGGATGCTTTGATATCATGGTCATTTATGTGTCCCGAAATCGATGATCGGAGAGAACGGATATTGCATGAAGCTCATGGTTCCTGATATTCTACACATCCAAGTGCCACTAAGATGTACCGTGACTTACGAGAGGTCTACCGGTGAAGTGGTATGGAGAAGGACATAGCGGAGTTTGTGGCTGAGTGTCTGAATTGACAACAAGTGAAAATAGAGCATCAAAGACCAAGAGGGGTGCTACAAGACATCAGTATCCCTACTTGGAAGGGGGAGGATATCAATATGGACTTCATCACAGGATTTTCTCATGCACGTCGACAGTATGATTCTATTTGGCTGGTTATAGATAGGTTGACTAAAGCATCCTATTTTCTATATGTCAAAACTACCGATTCAGCAGAGGACTTTACTAGATTGTACATCCAGGAATTAGTTCAGTTGCACGGAGTTCCCTTGTCCATCATTTCAAATAGAGGTACTCAGTTTACCTCATAGTTTTAGAGATCGTTCCAGAAGGGACTTAGTACTCAAGTTAAGCTTACACAACTTTTCACCCATAGATAGATGGTCAGGCCGAGCAGACCATTTAGACACTTGAGCATATATTGAGAGCATGTTTTATTGACTTGAACGTCAGTTGGGAAGATCATTTACCTCTCATCGAGTTTGCTTACAATAACAACTAGCACTCCAGCATTCAGATGGCTCCATTTGAGGCTCTTTATGGGCGGAGATGTAGATCCCCTATTGGATGGTTTGAGGTAGGTGAGGCTACGTTGATAGGGCCAGATTCAATTCATGAGGCTATGGAGAAGGTTCAGCTTATTAGAGAAAAGCTGAAAATAGCTCAGAGTCGATAGAAATCCTATGCAAATGTTAGAAGAAGATAGCTTGAGTTTGATGTCGATAATTGGGTGTTATTGAAGGTGTCTCCCATGAAGGGAGTGATAAGGTTTGGAAAGAAAGGGAAGCTTAGTCCATAATATGTTGGTCCTTATAGGGTTCTAAAGCGAGTTGGCAATGTGGCATATGAGTTGGAACTACTAGCGGAGTTAGCTTCAGTGCATCCAATTTTTCATGTATCATTGTTAAAGAAGTGCATTAGTGACTCGACTTTGGTTGTCCCGGTGGAGAGCATAGGTGTGAAGGATAACCTTAGATATGAAGAGGTTTCGATCGAAATCCTTGATCTCAAGTTCAGAAGTAGAGAAACAAGGAAGTAGCCTCAGTGAAAGTTGTGGAGAAATTAGCTTGTTGAGGGATCTATGTGGGAGGCCAAAGCAGATATGATGGCTGGATACCCGCATTTATTCCAATCCAGTTGCCTTCCAGCTTGATGTATCAGTTTCTTCCTTAGTACTTTATTCAATTCCATGTTTTGTTCATGTCTCTCAGTTCCTTTCATGTCAGTGCATGTATGTTTGATTCATGAATTTAGTTCAGTCATGTATATCAGTTCGGAGTCAGTCATTCTATTAGTCTTCATATCCGAATGTTCAGTATTTGGGATTGCAGTTCCTTTACCCAGTTATTCAATATTTTTACCCATATTCGAGTATGAATGTTTTCAAGCGGGAGATATTGTAATACCCCAAAAGTCCCTAAGATCAGACCCGAGGGTTGAAACTGAAAGCAGGAAAATTCGCACAGGTCACAAATGACTCATCAGGTGACCCGTTAAGTGTGTGCTAAGTTGGAACAATGATATTTTGCTCTGACATTTGATGGGTGGGGCGACGAGTCGTCATGTTACCTCACAAGTCATGGTGTCCCTTGTTAGGTGTGCGAGGGAGGGACTAGCAGTGTTGGCAACAAATAGAGGGACGAGTCGTCGTGCTCCTAACGAATCGTCAAGTGACCCATGGGGGGAGGAAGTTCAGTAAATGAAGATTTTTCTAGTGAAGGTAACACGTGAGGACCATGAGTCGGTAGTGGTCCCAATGACTCGTTAGGTCCCTTGTGGTGACTGGTCATGTTAGTTTTCCTGCGAAATTAGTAAGGGTGTTTTCGTAAATCCTAAGATCCTAAGCATTAAACTATGTCATTTTAAGCTCTGAAAGAGGTGTATTAAGGGGGTTAAGCCTATTCTAACCATTCCCTCCCATGCATGCAAGTCTAGACCTCTCCATTGAAGATCAAGCCTAGAACCCTCCAAATTCTTCTCGAATATCATGGGCTTTCAAAGTCAAGTATAGACTCAAGTTACCCAGGTATGTAAGGATATGAATGAGAGTTCCTTTCACTCTCATGCTCAAAATTCTCCTAAATTTCATGAATTTAAGTTCTAGATCAAGTTTATAATCTTATGGGGTTTTATCCTAATTTTATGAGATTCTCTATGATATATTTATGGGTCAATTTCCTTCATGTTTTCAAGCATGTTTTAAGATTTATGGGCAGATTTTATACCTATTTTTTATTATAAATACATGGTTTTAAGTTTTTAGAAAATTATGCCCAATTATGCACGTTTCATGAAAAGGCAAGTTTATGATTCTATTATGATTTCTGATTCTTCAAGCTCTAAATTATGGTTTATGATTTATGTTATGGTTTCCTACAAGTACTCTTCAAGAATTTATAAATTTCAAGTATGGTGATTTTCTCAAGCATGTATATTCTTCATGATTTTTAATAGTTTATGATTTTGGCCGACTCATGGGCCCTTATTTCATGGCTAGTAAAGTATTTCGAGTATGATCAAGTATGTTATGATTTAACTAGCCCATGAACTTCATGTATGATTTCACAATAACTATATGAGCCCTCATATGCATGGCTTTTGGAGTAGTGTCTAGCACCGAGCAGGCCTGGCGTTCAAGTAAACTTTGAGGTCTCAGAACTACGTGCCACCATAGGTTTATATTCTTGGTTGACCCTACGGGGTCCCCAATAGTGATATCATGCCATTTACGTCCCTTTCCTTGGCAAGCTTGGGATGGCTCTGCCCACTTGAGTGAGATAGCTGGGGCATCATGTAAGCTCTATCATGATGGTGTCGGTTAAGACGAGTCCTCCCATTGTTCCCTTATGATTTATGCATTGTCATGTTTATGATACTTTGGCTCAAGTTATGACTTACAAGATTCCTCTTATGATTACATTTATGACCAGTTTATGAATAGTTTTGAAAACCTTGAGCTCTCATGTTTATGCTATGATTATCACTTCATGTTTTGAATTATCCTACTCCTATGAACTCTTATGTATTTTATTAGTTTGTTTTGCTTACGTTACATACTCAGTACATTCCAACTATTGACCATATACTCTATGTTGTATCGTTTCATGATAAAGGTTCAAACGCTCAGATTCAGTCCCGTCGTTAGCTAGACTCCAAAGATTAGTCCAGTTCTCTTATTTGTGAGTCCTCATCCTTCGAGGACCTTCAGATTGTTGAGTTGTGTTATTTTAGTTTTTATACTTTAGTGATCTAGTTAGGGATGTTGTCCTATCAGCTCTTCAAATATGTTAGAGGCTTATCAAACAATTGTAGAATTTTCAACTTTGTCAGTGTTGTCTCTATTGTGATTGATATGTATTCAGACTGCCGCTTATTCATGCTTTAGTTATCAGGTTTCTCTTGATATATTTTCTTTAGTTATTATGTTTATGTTATGGGTCGACTTAGAGCCATTTGTGGTTCTAGATCCTGTGTCTCAATTCGTGTCGTGACACCATCCATTGCAACTGCTTCTAATTCCTCTACTCCTTCCCACGAATACAAGCCACGACTCATTGTTACCTATAACGAGTCATACCACGACTCGTACTATCCAACCCTGACACCCCAGAAACAAACAACGGCTCCAGAACACGACCCGTCACCTCAAACAATGGGTCGTATCTTGACTCGTTGGTCTTGGAACTGCCAATTAGAAATTTACCATGACTCAAACTAATGACCTATTACTGCTTTCCATGACTCATACAACGAATCGTTCTGAGACATTTTTCAAACTTTTTCTATTGATCATATTTCCAAATTAGAATTTAGTCTTAGGAACTTTTAGGGTGTTATAATAACTAGGTTGGTATGTGTTATGTATCTGGGAATCTCCTGTCCACTGAAGAATGCTCTCACCATGTTTGTGATGTCAATGCTAATAATGTCCAAGCACTCCTAATAAAATCTTCCTGAGAATCCATCTGGTCCATTGGCACCATCCCCATTCAGCTCAAATACCACCTTCTTCACCTCATCTTAGCTTGGTATCCTATCCATCTTTGTATTTTGCTTATATGAAATCTCTTTAGGGATGATTCTTATCATAGCAAAGTCTGTTAAATCATTCTCTTTTCTGAACTGCTCCTTAAAAAAAGCAGTCGATGCCCCTCCTATTGTTTCTTGTGAATTCATCAATTTTCCTTGAGAGTCTTTGAATTCCCCTATGTATAGTCTTCTCCTCCTTCCTTTAACATATGAGTGAAAAAACTTAGTATTATTATCACCTTCTATGAACCATCTCATTTCAGATTTCTGTTTTAGTACTCATGTTCTATATTCCTGTATCTCTTCAATTCAGCTTCTGCTTCGTTCAGTTGCATTCTATTGTCTGTTGTAGGTGCCATTTCCACCTGGGCTTCCTTCACTTTGATAGTATCCTCCAAAGTGGCAATTTGCTAGAAAATGTTTCCATAAGTCTATTTACCCCTGCTTACCAATGCCTACTTCACTCTCTTCTCCTTATCCTTATACACTAGAATGGATTGCCAACAAAGTCTGTATGTCAATTTTCTTCCACTACTTCCTGAATTGATTGTGTTTAATCTAGAAGTTTAGAAACTTGGAGGCTTCCTTATCTAATTCCCTTCTGTGTTACATATAACATGTAATGGAGCATGATCAGATCCTTTTCTTATCAAGTGATGAACTTAACTAGATGCCAAAAGGTCTAAAAATTCCTAATTCCCCAGAACTCTGTCCAGTCTTTTAAATATGCATTCCTCCTCTATTCTGCCATTCCATCATGTAAATTTGCTACTTGTGGTTTTCAATTCCATTAATGCACAGTTACTTATACACTGAGCGAAGTCTATTGCTTCTCCTTTGGTGAATGGTAGTCCTCCTTATTTTTTCTCTTCATTCAAAATAACATTGAAGCCCCCTCCTATAATCCATGGGCTTTGAATACTTTCTGACAATTCTTCAATGTTCTCCTGTAGCTCCATTCTTTCTACAACTAGACATCTTGCATACACAGTAGTCATCAAGAGTTACCATTCCCTATCTTGAAGCTCACAGTTATCTGCTACATTGTGTCTGATATAACTTGTCCCTCCTAGTCCTCTCTCCAAAATACCCAAATCTTTGAAGAACAGTTTGCCACACCATATTGTACTCCTAGTTTTCTTCTGTAATGATCTAACTCTTCAGGACTTTGAAATGGTTATATTAGAGCTATGACTGAGCATTGATGTATTCTACTCAAGTCTATTATATCAAATGAATTTTGAGAGTTAACAAATCTGATCTTCCAATGGTATTCTTATCCTTACTTCTCCTTGTTTGAACCTGTAAAGGGAGAGTACTCTGCCCCTTGTTCTTTTTTCCTCTTGTCTTCATCATTGTCCCCTATCTTGGGGATAAATCCCCTGTCTATATAGCATTATTGATGTTAGAATCCATATGACCATATTTCTCATGGTCTTGCATCTGTTGTTTCTATCTGTCACTATCTCTTGTATGTCTGTCATTTCCCTTCCCCTTTCTACATGAAATATGATGCTGAGAGGATTTGGTGAGTTATCCTTCTGCCCTACTCTCCCTCTTATCTTCTTTCCCTGGAATCCATATCACCAATGCAGTGTTCTTCACCTTTTTCCTTTTACTTGGAGTGACTTGTTGTTGTGCCCCTGATTGATGCTTCCCTTCTACTTCTCCTCTTTCATTGTGCGTGACATTGTTTCCCTTTTCTACTTGTTGTTCCTCTCTATTATGTCCTTCATTTTATGTTATTGTGGTTTCCCCCTATAGTTTTTCGTGTGACTTTTCCTGATCCTTCAATGCATCAAATTTATTTGATGTATTAATAGTGTTGTCCTGTTGTGGTTGCTTTTGGCTCCATGACTGCTCCTTCTCTCTTTCCATATTCCCTTGCTTTCTGCCTTGCCCAATACCATATTTCTACCTTACTTTTGGTTTTTGAAAGTCCTCCTTTTTTGAGTTCACTCTTACATTGTCATCTCTATTTATATCCCCGTTTACTGTTGCTAGTATTTCAGCAACACCCTTTTCTTGTTTTGCTCCACTCTGCTCCTGTTCCTCCTTCTTAGGGTACAGATCAAGGAGTATAATGAAACATTCTTGTTCATTGTGTCCTTATGTTCTATAGCTATTGCAGTATTTTAGTATATAATCATACTTTATTCTTATCGAGTTTTCCACAATATCCCCATTTTGTTTCCTCATGCCAATATTGATTCTCTTTGGAAATTCCCCTAACGGATCTACCTCCACCTTCACTCGTGCACAGCTAGGTCGTGTTTGATTCCTTGTCGCCATATCAACCTGTAATGGTTTTCCTACTGCAGCCGCAAGTGAGAATACTGTTTCCTTCATGAAAAATTTTAGAGGTAGTGATGGAAATAAAATCCACGCTATAACCACCGATGTCTCTTCCTCCAGATCAAGTATTAGATCCCATTTCAGCATCCTTATTGAGTAAGTCCAATTTCTTTGTGTTAAGTAAAATACTAGTATTGATAATAGGATCATACAGTCTTCCATATTCGACGCCCTGATCAGTATATGCCTATTACTCAGTAGTCCAATTATGCATTTCCCCTTCAACTCACATTGCTTTGGTATCTTCCTCCTTAACTCTTGAATCTTTAGCCACCCATAGGAGAACTTTTCAACTATCGTGAATTGCAGATCTCTTTTTAGATCATTTGGTTAACTTCCCCCTCCTCCAGATTACACTGGGTTCTCCATGAAGATATGTGACTGGTTTGATTGGTAAGGGTTTATGATTCATGATTGCAGGTCGAAGTTCAGCAGCATAGTTCAATTGTGGTGTATTGACAGCTCCATCCTTTGGTGGAGGTTTTCCCGATGAAGTGGTGTCCATGGCCACCCAAAAAAGCTAGGCGAACTAGATATCCAGCAGGTAGGCAAACTAGGTTTTCCAATGGCGTGCTTGGTCGACTAGCATTTTATTTACTTTAACTTTGTTTTCCAATTTTATTTATATGTAATATCGGGAGCCTTGTCTCTGTAAGATATTTATTCTCATGTTAGAGGATTCATAGATTAGTCAAGTCTAGTACGTTCATTCATGATATGAACTTAGCAACTCTTTATTTTATGAAATATTACTTCTTGAGTTATAATGAAAGCTTGCATGCAATTCTTCTCTTTTAAAGAATTATATGTACGATATGAGCATTTTTCATTCTCTTCCACACATTTTATAAGTTATTTCATGTAGCTGATTTGCTCGAACAAATTAAAGTTTCGTTTGTCGATCTCACAAGAGTTTAGGCTCAGGCCGTGACAAGTGATGGGTAAGAGAAAAGATGCAAAACCTCATGGCATGAAAGACAAAAACTAAAGTGCATGCCAAGGTGCCGTCCATACCCCCATAATGTATAACTGTATGTATGTGGACCTGCTTCTACTCAATAACGCCAGCTACCCAGTGTTGTATATAGTATAGAAAATCTAATAAAAGCAGCTTCCCTTCCTTCATGTCGGCTAGTTTGGTAACCTTCCAAGATCAAATGACATCCGCTTCTTGCTTCTCAAAACTCCTCCTCTGTACTGTTGCTTTTGCTAAACGTTTGTGCCATCTCATTCAGACGTTCAGTTTACCTATTTTTCCTCGCACCAGTGGGTAGTAACAGAAACTGTTTTGCCAACACGCCAAATAAAGCACTCTAAGAGGATCTTATCACGAAACATAAAACAAAGTGAACCCCAAAAGAAATATGTCATCAAACATCTCGGTCATCCATGCCTACAGATTTAACCTGCTAGGTAATCAATTGCAACCTTTAGTCTTCCCCATCGACCCTCGAAATACACAAGTTACTATGATTTTTATAGCCGTGTACTTTAAGTTGGAAACAGTAATTAATGTTAAAAGGTTAATACAATAGACAAAAATGTGGATATTAACGATACATTAGTGCAGTAATGACAGTATCTAAATCCCGAAACTTGGAGCTAAGCGTATCATTAGCCAAATCCTCCCCTCCTAAATACAGTTCACTTAGAATTTACACATGGTCATCTCAAGATACTCATGTTTGTACTAAATAAAAATCCGTCTTTCACTGGACATATTTTTAACTTTAACTGGACACCCTTCCTTCCTGTTGGACCTCGTATTACATGAATGTTGAGAAGAATACTACTGTGAGTGGAAAAACAAAGAAAGAGACTCTTGAATGCAGTCAGTAAATAGATCGTAAGCAATAATATTAGACTGCGTGGAAGACTTGTCATCAGTAACGGAAGTATCTCAACCAATGCCCAATTTATCTCCGAGATGATTCCCATAGTTTTTGTTCAATGGCCAATTTCCTTAGCTCCATCAAACCTTGCTCAACTAAAATATCAACCGCAAGAACGATTAGAAAATGAATTCAGTCTTCATATAAGATTTTAAAAGCACAAGGGATAGTAACTAATAGTATCACGACAAATGTACCAAAAATTAAAAAATACTATATAGTAAGACAATTCAAAAAACTAATCTTGAATAGTGTGTGTATGATATTCAAGATATTATTGTGCAATAAATAGCTTATTTTATGTTGATAATGATAAATATTGCAATGTTTATGGAAAAAATTATATTACAAAAATATGATTTGATATTCAAACTCCAATACTGTCTATTTACCGCTACTTATTTTGCAAGTTATATTCTGTGTGGTGTGCGTACGCATGCATTGCACATAGGCAAACTTATTTTTGGGAGGGATATATGCACCAACTTAACAGAGAAATCTTATTTTGTTTTGTCTTTATTACAAGACTATTATACACCAAATTGCTTATTCACCAACTTAAGTTTTCAGAACTCAATCAAATTATTCTTGTGTGCAATACAATACAGAATACATGGTAGTCTGACCAAATAAGTACTTTTAAACGTGGCTTATGAAAAATAATAAATTGGGTAATAGGTTAAAGGTATGGAATGTACCATCAACAGCGTCATGAGAAGTTGGTGAGTGCCCACGGCGACTACTCCAAAATTGAAGCCTTTTATTGGCTTTTTCCTCCTGTATTCCATGGGCTTTGGCTCTCCTCCAAAAGTAAGTTAGCCATGCCTAAGAAAGTAACATTTTGAAGGTAAGCTTGATGTAGAGAAAAGGAGGAGACAAGTTTGCGCTTACTTGAAAGAGGTCATTCATCTACATGCTGTCCTGATAAGAGCTATCATAGGGTGATAAGATACAGACTCATATGTAAGAGAAAGAAATTGTTATTCTTGTAGTTTATCTTTGAAAATTGATAATTTTAATTAAGAATTACATTTACCAACGTTTGGGGAGAAGCAAGCAGACTTCTGAAAAAATCATTGAGAACTGGTAAAGGATTACAGTTCACTGGATATGTGGTATAGCAGGAATCATAAAGGTAAATGTAATTGCAGGATGATTTCAATACCTCCTTGAAAAGGACGTCCTCAGACTCTTCGGGGCTGAGTTCTGAAAAAATTGAAAAATTCAAATAACTCTCTCTAAATAGGATCCAGGAAGACATTACAAGATCAAGGCATTAGAAAACATTTAAATTAGACAGGACGCCTCGATTTGCCCAAACAAGCTCAAGATAGGCACACCCTTCTTTTGCCATGTCGAAGGTCTCATTTGTTCTCATTTAAGATTAAGACGTCTGAATCTAAATAAATATTTAAATATTAAAATGTGCATTAAGATTAAGATGTCTTAATTTGAATACACCTCTGAAATTAAGATGTATCTAGACTTGAATAGTAATTAATTAAGACGGTTTGTTTTTTTAACACTTAAATGTATAAAATTTGTCTTTATTTAAAAATTAATAAAGATAAATTTCAATAAAATACTAAGTTAAACACGGGTTTTTAGCTACATTTCGCCTACTATTTACTACACTTAAATTGAATTTGCGCCATAACATTGTTAATTTATACTCACTACGTGTCTTTTATTGTGTAGGACACGTTTTCAAGCTAATGAATATTTGTGGAGCTAAAACGGATGTTTTGAGACTTTGAAGTGTGGGTAAAGTCCTAGAAATTTAATCAGGATCAAGTTTGGGTTCGAGGATCGAGTGTACACACGAAAATGAAAGAAAATTGATGAATATTGTATCCTCGAAGTTGAACTTAATCCATGTGCTTTAAAGATGACTACAACCAACCCATGAAAATAATTGAAGAATTTAGGAATGAAAATTTTCATAGGGTGATTAATTGTACTCACCCTATGGTGGAAATTGGTTTGACTGTCTAGCAGATAACTATTTCTCTGGTTCATCTTATGGAAAATCTCATTCTATTTCAAGGCATAATGTTTCTGATAGATATATTTGTATAACTAGAAAGATAATTTAGTCTTTTGTATCATATTTACATACTATAAATACCTCTTGTAATTGTTCAATGTCATCTATCAAAGATAGTTACTGTTTCATGGTATAAAATACCCATGTGCTCTCCATCTCCTTTTTTCCTCGTATCATCCTGGTTTCATCTACGATTCTCGGTTCTCAAACATCCTCTTCCTCTTCCATGGCTACTCTTCCTGTTACATCTCCAATTACAAATTCCGTTGTTTCTGTTAGCAACATCAAGAACTTGATTCCTACCCCTCTTGATTATACAAACCACATGCTTTGGAGAGAGTTATTTCTTCCCGTGTTTAAAGGACACGGTGTCTATGACTTCATCAATGGAAGTCATTTATGTCCGGAACCTACTCTTACCATGGAAAACGGAACTTCGACTGCTAACCCAGCTTTTTAACAATGGGTCCAACTTGACTCCATTGTTTTTTCATGGATACAAGCCACAAATTCTCAAGAGATACTTCAAGCTATTATTCGTCCTAACAAGACTCTTATTGCTCGCGAGGCCTGGCTAACAATTGAACGTTTTTTTTATGATCATGTTAGTTCCCGAACTCTCCAACTTAAGGTTCAATTTCATAACCCTAAGAAAGGTTCTCTATCTATTTCTGATTATGTGCACATCCATTACGAATGCGTTGACATCAATTGATAATCCTATCTCTGATTTGGATCTTGTTCTCCAAATTCTTTTTGGCCTACCTCTTGAAATTCTTCTAATTGTTGGTAACTCTCCAAGTCTTTAAAGACTTTACCCAATTTAAGAAGCCCTTTACAACTCAATATAAAATCAAAATACAAATTACTAGGAATGTAAAAGCATATAGTTTTGGAACCACAAAAATCTAACTATTGCAACAAAGAACATTAATGATAAAACTTGATAGGAACAGGTTCTTCATTATAGAAGTTGACTCTTCTCTTCAAGACTCTCGCATAGACTTTGCTCTAACTTTGTAATCTCTTTCTGGGTGGTCAATCTATAAGGCATTAAAACAATGCTTTATATAGGAGTAGAATAGTTGTTTAGTTTTCTCTAAATCCAACCAAGAATTGGTTCAAAACTTTCCAAGAATTCAATCCTTGTTTGACTTAGTTTGGAGTCTGCCAAACTTTTCCTAATTCCAAACTAATTCTTTTTGTTCAATTATGGTAACTTTCCATGACTTGGACTCCAATTCCTTGTAGAATTGAATTAAGGCTAATTAAAATTCTCCAAGGTTTTCTTTTGTGCGCATGAAATAGCTTTTTCTAGCGTAGACCATACAGTCTCCCGTTCTTGTCTGAAGGAACAAGTACTCCAGCAATTCATATGTAGTGTTGCTAGTATTACTAATTCCTTTTGGAAATTTGCTAAGAACCTAATTCTTGTACTTCTTTGTCCATCTTCCTTGAACATAGATTATCACTTGTACGATGTTTTTCAATCATCGAAACACCATATAATATAATCTTGAATGAAGGTTCAAACCAAAGCAGCTCAACACCTTAATGATACTAAGACTTTGTTACAGATCGTAATCATTCAGATTCATTCAGATCCATTGAAACAAAAAAAAAGCACTTAATGATTAAGATTCAGACATAGAAAAACAAACGAACTTAATGAGTGAGATCTGAATGATTAGGATTAAAACCTTCATTAAGTGCAAATAAATGAGATTATAGACATGTTTAGTTTGGGCACCTCATTATTTCTATGTTTAAGCCAACAAGAAAAATATAAAAAATAAAAGGGATAAATATCCAAAAGCAAGAAACTAATTGAGGAAGTTTAACACAATAAGTTGCTTGTTTATTTCCAGCTAGTTAAATAGGATTCTGAATGGAACAATATTTGATGGCGATAAAGGAAATATAACAATCTAAATGCAAAAAGTTGTACCTTCACTAGAATGAAAGATCAGATGGACTTACCAAATGCCTCCATATACTTTGGATCACTTGGTGATTTGATGTCTGCAATGATTAAATCAGATAATAAAACACAATTAATTTAGAAGGATCATATTCCTACTGTTAAAAGAGAAGATGACTTCGAGTTGTAGAACAGATGGACCAATTAGTAAAAGAAATAAATAAACGCAGAATGCCATCTGCATCTAAGATAGCTGACAGGTTTGCATATGCCACACATAGAAGATACTTGTAGAGAAGGCAAACTTAGATGTGTTATGGATTTATAAATGATGTAATCAAGATTAAACTCATGTTTACTCCTCAGTTGACTTATATGATAATGGTCTTCTCCAACTGACAAGCACCTCCAGCATTGAAAAAGTTTATTATTCAATCTATGTAAAGTCAATAGTTGCATGTGCAGTACATTTTACATGGTTATTAACAGTGTCTCAAAAGGACAGAAGACCAAGTGGTGCTACTGTTGAGGCAAAGTATGTGATGAGTTTTATTTTTATAGTTTTAAAAATAAAGAAAAGATATATACCTTATTTAAAAAAGCACATTAAAGTTGTATAAAAAATCAAAAACAAAAAAATTGTAGAAGTTAATTCAAATATCTAGGTGTAATAACATGTGTACACTATAACCACAGTGACCAAATAATAAATTATGGAGAGAAAGAAAGTCAAATACTTAAAAACCAAGTTGCGTGGACTCTTCACTTTCGATGTCGCACCCATGTCGGACTCTCCAAAAATACACTACTTTTGGAGAATACGACACGCACCCGTCGACATTTTTGAAGAGTTCGAGCAACATAGCTTAAAGAAAATTTATGATGCTATGTTCTATGCTGTATAGTGCTAACAACCTAAAATGTGAAAGATGCAACCCTCAATCTGTAAGGGTATTAACCCCATGAGATTTTTTACTTGTGATAGTCCCAAGGCATTTGGAGTCTGCCTCACATAGGGCAAGCCATAGGTGAGTCCCATTGATTCCCAACTTTGCCTTTCAAAATGTTGGTTATTAAGACAAGACCTCAATTTCTTGTTCAATGTTACCACAAGAACATGGAGGCTGCCAATTACCATTTTATTTGTTCACATCAAAAAAGGGAAAAAATTGCATGTGAAACTGTCATGTAAGTTTCTGCATTTCATAAGATGCTGTAACATTAGCTTCCTACAATATAGACGTCTATATTTTGGAAGGACATAACAGTACAGGTAGGTAACTATATTAGGATACAGGTGTAAGCAGCCTTGAATTTTATTTTCAGATTTAGGAGGCAGAACATCTGTTTTTTTAAAAAGGTGGTATTTAGACTAACTTGCGTGCAACTTTACTAACCAAGTATTTGCTACCTCCCACCAGCACAGATGTAAAGTAATCTTCCCACCAAGACTTAGACAAAATAGATGGAAAGAAATCACCTAGTGTTTTTTTGTCTCTATTGGGATTTGAACGGTCTCCAAGGTCTACACCCACTGCACTGACCACTAGACTACATCCTTGGATTATGAGGCAGAATATCTTCAAGCATCAAACCACAATCTTAGACCTTAGCTTAGAATCTCTACTGAGTATCATTTCATTGACAGATATTATAATAGTGCAAACAATGGCAGCTGATACATGTAACATATACATTTATTTGCAAGTAGGGGTTTAAGGCAGGAGTCAAAAGACAAACCTATGAACATATCAATAGTTAACGTAGCAATGTTTAAACAACAAACAAGAGGCAAACCTGAAATTGATGTTCGAGCAGAGTGTAGACGTCGTTGTTGAGCCAATGCAAGCACTATGGCATCCTCAACCTGGATCAGGTATATGATTAAATGATAAAGCAGTGTCGTATTCTTTCAACTAAAAAGGAGAACAAAAAGAAAACTCGGGTGGGAACTATTTCTACTTGCAAGAGATTATTTACACCCCAAACTATAGAGGAAAATAGGAAAGAACGGATTGAAGGAGTAGATTTCATCCCTCTCTGGGATCAATAATTCAAGAAAATGGAAATATTGACGAGGATGTCACACATAGTATTGGCAGAGGCGGATCCAGGATTTTATCTTTATGGGTTCAATTTCTAAGATTCTCAAGGTTGAACCTACTATATTTTAAACGTTATGGGTTCATATCTACTATTTATTGCATTTTATGAAATTTTACATATAAATTTATGCTCCGCATTGAAAATACTGGGTTCAAATGAACTCGGTACTTTCACTTTACATCCGCTTCTGAGTATTGGAGCGGGATGTATGAAATGGAGGCTCGCATCTGGTGCTTGTGTGATAAAAATGTCTCACCAAGCTTTAAAGGTAAATTCTATAAAATGGTGATATGGTAAGTTCTATAAAATGGTGATCAGGCCAACTATGTTATATGGGTAAAGTGCTAACCGGTCAAGAACTCGTCTATCTAGAAGATGAAAGTAGCAGAACTAATGATATCTGTGACAAGGTGGGAGTGGCCTCCGTGGTGGACAAGATGAAGGAGGTGAGGCTGAGATGGTTTGGGCACGTGAAGAGGAGATGCGCAGATGCTCCAGCGAGGAAGTGTTGGCTATAGTGGATATAAGGAGAGGTAGAGGTAGGCTGGGGAAGTATTGGAGAGAGTTAGACAAGACATGGCACACCTGCAGCTTACCGAGGACATAACCCTAGATAGGAAGATATGAAGGTCGAGAATTAAGGTAAAAAGTTAGTAAGTGTTCCAGTATTGTTTAGTTTCCTTATCAATATTGTTTTTATTACTCCCTACTATTTTATTCTGATTTTATTGTCTCCTTGGCTTCGGTTATCATATTATTGTTGTTTACTATTCTTTTCTCCATTATTTTCAGAATGGCTTCTTCACTACTGTATTGGCTTTACATACTTGATTTTTAATATGTTTTATTTGAGCCGAGAGTATATTTGAAACAGCCTCTCTACCTTCTCAAGGTAGGGGTAAGGCTGCATACATACCGCCCTCCCCAGACCTCACTTGTGGGATGAAGCTGCGTAGGTTGCTGCTTTATCCCTCAGCTAAACATCGTAATATCATAATTCCATCTTTACAAAACCAATGATTTTCACTTTCTGTAATCACCATTATGAATTAAGTAGGTCCTTTCTTATTTTACCAAAAATTTATCTAAGATCAAGCTAAAGCATAGCAATTCATAATATCAATCTAACCTGATCATTTTCGTTCTTAAACTGCAATATGGAAATTTTAAAGCTTAAAGAAATAATTGACTTGGTGAAGAAATGAATGAGTATTGGAATCTGTAATTTGAACAAAAAAATTAATTTGTGATGTTAGTGATGACAGAATTTATAATCTTTGGAAAAAACAACACAAGAACTTAGAAGCTAAAGTTTAGAAACGGGGCAAGCAATGCATGTTGTACCTAGTTCAAGGAACTAAAGAAAAATAAAGGAGCAAGAACAACATAATGACTCTAGTTATTAGAGTAACCTTCAAGGAAACAAGTTCATTCAAGCCCATTTCAACAGAAAGCATGCTTTCTATATTTCCTTCTCCGGTTAGATCATTCAAATCCTGAACAAGCTTTCCCCTCTCTGGATTGTCATCAGCTGCAAAAGAGCACTGATTATGCCCATTGAAAATATTTACCATGTAGACAAACCCGTAGCTAGGTTTAATCCCCAAAAGCAAAATAGAGAACCCATAAATAAATCATGCTTGCCTTTTTCCAAACATTCTTCCTTTGCCTTTTGGCCAGCAGAGATAACCAATTCAAAAGGAAGAGGTGCGAAGGATGACCAGTACTCATGTTTTGAAGCAGCAATATCTGCACAAATACCTGAAAGGAAAAGTAGAGCAACATTAACTTTAGACTCAAGAGTCTAAACCGGTAACATTTCTTACATATATCAAGCAATGAAACAAGAGTATAGGGGCAATCAGATAAGAATGGATAAGAATGCAATTAGATAAGTAATGCATTGGATGGATAAGAATGTAATTAGATAAGTACAAATAGTAGACAGCGTAGATGCACAAAAAATAGCGGAAAAAGTATTCCCTCCGCCCAATTTATGTGATGGTATTTGACTAGGCATGGAGTTTAAGAATGAAGAAAGACTTCTGAAACTTTTGTTCTTAAATTAGTTATAGATAATTGTGTGGCTATAAATTATCTCATTAAGAGTAAATGAGAAGTTTAACATTAAATTGTTACTAAATATAGAAAGGTGTCATTCTCTTTGGGACTTTGGGTCTGACTAAAAAGGAAAGAGTGTCATATAAATTGGGACAAAGGAAATATTTAATTTTTGTTTTGTTTTGATTATTGTGGTGTTTGCGCCAGCTTACCCCCACCTCGACTAACTCCACAGGATACTTGCTAACTCCAACCAGCATAAACACCGAGTAATTTTATCCACCAAGACTTGGTCAGATGGGCAAATATAACCTAGTGTATTTTATCTCTGTGAAGATTTGCACTTGAAACCTCATAGTTTCCGATACACTTCATTGATCACTAGGCTACACCCTTGGGTGCATTTAATTTATGTAATCCATTACGAAAAGTCAATCTCCTTCTGTATAGTTGTAAAACAATGTAATCTTGGTTAATTTGCAATAAGTTTTCAGGGTGAAGTTAGTGCCAGTACAATAAGTTCCCTCTTTCATACAATGTAGGAGCAAAGGTGCTCCCTTTCAATATAGCAATTTTTTGAATGTGTACTTGCAATGTTTCATTCTTCTTTCTTGATTCACCATCTCTTATGTGATCTTTTGTCTTTTCTTTTTTCCTTATGGTTGCGGGTGATGGCAGGGTTTCAGGTACTTTATATGATAAAACAATTGGAAAATCAAATATATTAGTTAAATTTGCGTAACTTGGGTGACTCCATAAAACCATTTCAAGTCTATGATGAAAAGGTCAGTCTGAGCAGCATACAGGAAAACAAAAATTAATAATGAAATGTTAAAGGAAAAAGAAAAGGATAGAAGTCAAGGAAAAAATTTATCTAATTCAGAAAGAATAGAGATCATGTTCCTTCTCAAAAACAAAGAATAGAGAGCATGTGTGTGACTAGTTTAAAAGACAACTCTGATTCGTTACTTACCAAATTGAGCTGCTAAACCCCAATAACGTGCAAGCCAGCATCGTTTGAGAACAACATCTTCCTGCAATATAATATGCCAGGAAATTAATTCTTGTGATGAAAAGATTTGAAAATGATGAAAGCAGCATCAGAAAGTGCAGCTAGATACCATCTCATTCTGGGTTAAAATCATCCTTTGTGTCATAGAGTGTAGAGCTTTAACCTCAGATTCAGTTCGCCGAAGTTGACGTACAGCAGCAGCAGCGTCATCTTTTGCTTTCTATGTTAAATGTAGTAACAAAAAATTAGATAGAATAAACCAAACATTGCAGTAGCAAACGGTGGTGATGTTTACCTGAACATTAGAATGGAGGCTTGCAAGTTCCACACCTATCCCATTCTTTGCTTGTTTTGCATCTTTAAGCGCAGCCTGCACCAATTAATCTTCCGCAATTGCTTTTGAGGTGTAAATAATTATTTGAAACTGTAGCACGCTTGAAAGCAGACAGGACAATGCTGTTGTAACATGTAGGCATGGTATTTTGTAGAAGACTTAGACAGTCTAACATATAATGAATAACATAAACTCGAACTTGTATATGAAAGTTTAGTGAGAATAAGCAGGGAAATTACTATACTCGACCAACTATCATGTAGCATACTAGAAATAATAGAATGGTCCATGCTACTCTACCATGTTTGTGTTTGTGTTTTCCTCAATATGTGGAGTCATATGTAGCCACACAGGCCAAGATGAACTTTTTCTTTTACATTCTGCTATTTGTTGGATGAAGAATGAGCTCTAATTTATGCCTTTTAAGTAAATTTCCTCTCATGCAAAAGACCAAAGGAAGAAGCAGTGTGGCCAAATTAATCTGCAATTAACTCAAATATCCAAACTGACCTCCCTTTGGCGCAAAGAGGCTTCCTTCCTGCAATTGATAAGATGTCATGATATTATTATATATGCATATCCACCAAAAAGGTGTGCATAAATACAAATTCAGTGGTAAGAGGAATATGTGAACGACTTTTACCTGCTTAACAACTTTGCTTCTAAAGATACTCCTTCTCCAAGTGCTGCAACCTGATGCATAAGAAATGTCTTTCAACTGTCAGATGAACTTGAAGTTTAAATTTAAGACACCCGTGGTGCATGAATCATAAAATGAGAATCAGTAACATTTATCCAGCAAAATTTCTAAAATAAGGTGTTCATTACCATTTTCATCTTCTTTTATTATGTGATAAACGAGGTGTTCATCATAGAATGACACGCTGACTATATTTAAGTTTTTCCTCTCTTATTTTATCAAAATATAAAGACAAAACATAAGTTTATTCCCTTCATCCTCTTTTGGGTAAACCAGTAAATTTCAGTAATGAAGCATTGAGGCTCTTATACATGACTGGAAAAAGCAAATGAAGGTTGCAAGTATTTAAGAGCAACAAAGAGGAAGGATTTTCACCAAGTACAGTACAGCGTGGAGGTCAAGGATTAAGGTAGATGATTGGTAGGTAGTTGAGCATTCTCTCTTCCCAGTGGTAGAGCAGGGTAGTGGTAGAGCAAGGCTCTAGTTTGGATAACCTATTTGTTCCTTCATCAATACTATTATCATAATGCTACTATCTTATTCTTCGATTTTGTTTCTTTTACTTCGGTTAGCTTTAATATTTGTATTGTCAATACTTCTCTTTCTTCAATATTTTCTTCATAGCTTCCTACTCTTGCATTTTCTTTAAACAACTTTTTTGAGTCAAGGATCTATTGGAATCAACCTCTCGACCCCACAAAAGTAGGGGTAAGGTCTACGTACACCTCACCCTCCCCAGACCCCACTTGTGGGATAATACTAGGTATGTTGTTCTTGTTGTTGAAAGAGGAAGGATTTGTGCACAGTTGAGAATAATAATAGCAACCTGTTTCTCAAGCTCCTTCACTCTAGCTTCTGCTTCCTCATAACTCGTTTCGGCAACTCTAAGCTGCACAGAATTTCTCAAATTCAGTATAAACACATTCAGAGATGCATGGCTTAATGCAAGTAAAGCAGAGAAAAAGAACTGCTGAAACGTGCACCTTCCCAAGCAGATTTTCATTTTCTTCTTGTAGCATATCAAGCTGCCAAAAAACAATGTAAAGATCAGAGCAGAAAGGGCACACTGAAATCAAGTGAATGTATCCAAGTAATTACATGTATATAGAGACACAACAGACAATTTACGTGTCTAATGACTGAATGCTATGCATGTAAGAATAGAGAATGTCAATTTAATAGCACAATGAACATACTTCGTCATGAAGCGCAGAAGCAGCACGGTGATCTCCTGTATCTTTCAAGCTAACCTGTCTTAACTCTGGCGAGAATCTGCATTGCAGAATAGATGATGAATGCAGAGAAAGGAACTGAATCACGCTAAAGCATCATGTGCATATATATATATATATGAAGGAAGCTCGTGTGCCTTAAGACACACTTGAGCTGCTTCATTGTTGCACAATAACAGAACTACACAGATGTCCAGGTGACTAAGCTAGTCTAACATCTTTTTGAAATGTCATAGCAATAGTATACAATCAAATATTACTATTTTTTACGCTCTAAAAGTTGATCAAATGACACAATTACAAGAACTTGGCAATTCTGAAATACATGACAAGTAACAGATACAACCTACCAATGAAAAGCAAAAACACATCTTTTAGAACCTTTGCTCCAGCTGCTTGTTTGTCGGAGTGTCACATTAAAAAGGAAAAAAGGAAGATAGGGAAAGAGGTTTTGACTATTAGTACCTCTTCTCTCTCAGCTTGTTGGTTGAAGGATCCATTGGTGGTATAGGTGAAGGAGTGTTCCCAGGCTGTCGGGCACTTGGTATTGATGGCGGAGGACGAGATGGCACAGTTGGTCTTCCTGCTGATGTTGAACGAAGAGACGGTGATTCCTCGACAAGATTCCTATCTAGCTACTCAAAGAAGCAGGAAATGGAAAGAATTATCATACCGAGGTAATCACAGACAAAAAATAACATGGTGCTGCTTATGTTCATTTAGATTAAATTTGTCTAACTATATCCCCTCTGTACTTTATATTACAACTTTTACAGCAAATCCAGGAACTAAATCCTAAGAAATTTAACTACTATCCAGTTTCCTGAGCTATAGTCAATTTCTGAACAGACCAACACAAAGATTCGCAGAGATATTTGGGAATTGACGACAGACTTATATAACTGAAATTACCTACGTATGCAGTTCAATTTGAACACATTCATACTGGATTATACTTCATTATCTAGGTAGAAGCCGAACGCGGTCAATATTTCAGAACTCTCCATCAACAGAACAATAATGCTGAAACTGAATCTCACAAAAAGTAACACAAGAAAAAACTATGAAATCAAGATTGGATAGATCGAGGCCATGAAATTACCGCAGGGGAAGATGATCTGTTATTGACCTTAGCGGACTGAATAGCATGCTTGATAGCATTGCTGTTATTGCTAGCACCATTGGTAGCAGTGCTGACGTTCGACCTGGAAAAAGAGGGAGGTGGAGGAACAGCAAAACGGAATCCAAGATCATCCTTATCATCGTCATCGTCATCATTGCTAGTGGCTGCTTGAGAGGCCATGACTTGAGCGAGGCGCTGGGCAGCAGCTTTGGCAGCAACATTCTGAGTGCGCTTAATGTTGGACATGCCGGAGACAGAGGAAGAGCGGCCATGATGAGGACGTCCTGGAGATGATGAGCCGG
Organism: Datura wrightii; assembly: GCA_035772735.1. NCBI lineage: Eukaryota > Viridiplantae > Streptophyta > Magnoliopsida > Solanales > Solanaceae > Datura > Datura wrightii. The sequence continues at coordinate 100,681,441 of JASDFA010000027.1, read as the reverse complement.
CAGTAAGAGCGGGAGCTCCAGATTCGCCGCTCCACGCCCTTAACTGCCTCGGACTTGCAGTTCGCGCTCGATCCATTAATAGTTGTTTTCAGAGTTGAGTTCAGTACAAAATCATCACTTTAGAAAAGCAAAGCAAAGATAAGCGAGAATGTAGGTCAAGAATGGCTAGATTTGGGGGTTCATTTTCGAAGTTTAACCGTAGCTTCTCTGCCGGAGAGATTGACGGAGACTGATATTTGCCTTGTAGTTTGAGCCCAGAAAATTGATTGGGCGTCTATTCTTTTCCCTTTCTACTTTACCTTCTAGCTAATAATTGTCCTTGTGTGGCATCGGTGGCAAAGGTTCCATTGGATAGCTTTTTACTTTAGCTTATAAGTTAAAAGTCGCAATAATTTATGATTTTTAGTTTTTTTTTAATTTTTTATTTTAAAATTAAGTGCTTAAAAATATTTTTAAAATTTATTTAAACACTATAAGCTGCTTAAAAGTTATTTTGGCTTAAAAGCACTTAAAATAAGTCAATCCAAACGGGCTCTAAATACCTACATAGCCTCTTAAACTTGACATGTTTTGTAAGATGGACATATAAACTTTTGAAGCGACTAAATAGACACTTAAACTTGCCTAAAGTGTACGTTTTAAACACAAATATCCATCCTGGCTATTCACGTGATCACAAATAAGTAATAGGCGCGTGAGCCTTTATAAAATTGTTGACTCAGCGTGTAGTAATGGTTAAAAAAATTGTAGATAGCCAACTCCCCCTGTTTATATGCCCCAACGTTAAATTTAAAAAAAACCTAGAGCCTTCTTTCTTATTTCTTCAATTCCTCTCTCTCACATATTAGAGTTAAGAACTCTAATTTACCTCTTTTTAAATCTCCAAATATATTGAAGATAAGACTAGGTAATAGGGATATTTTCTATCATTGTGGAAAAAAAAATAGTGTTGCGGACTTCTTGGTCTCAAAACAATCCTGGTAGAAGATTTTATGGTTGTGAATATGGACGAGTAAGTACTGCCTTTATGTTTCTTTGCTTTTCTTTAATTTAATTTTAGATTTTTCTTTTGCTTTATTAATGGACACAATTTTTTTATGACTTTGTGAGTAGGCTGGATGCAAGTATTTTATGTGGTATGATGAGCAAATGTCTGATCAAGCTAAGAGGGTTATTTGGGGCTTACTAAATCGAGTCAAAGAGTATGAAGCGAAAGAACGCAAAATAAGAAATCTAAAGAAGTGTCTATTTATTTTAGGTGTTCTTATCTTAATATGGTGGTTTATCTTGTAGTTTAAATTTATGCAATTTAAATTTAGTTTATCATGTAACTGCTATTATTAGGTCATCCGAATGTAATCTAATGTTATTAGACCATTTTGATGTAATTCTGCAGTTTGAATGAACATTATGTATTTTGTATGCAATTTCTATTTAGTACATTCATATTGTAATCAATGTATCAATCTAATATATGTGAAAAAATTTGAAATTACTCATGCTCAAGTAGATATTGATCATAATAAAAGCTCGAACAAGAGCTACAAAAATATATAATGAAGATTCAACTTCTGCGGTACTTGCTACAATTAAGCAAAAGAGTTGGTTCCAGTAAACCAAACAACTATAGCATAAGCAAAACATATTATGCTAAAGAACTTGATTACATAAGTCATCATAGAATGATTCTTCAATATGGCAAAACAATTGCATCTTCACCAGGTCAGTCAATCAGCTGTTGAAGCACTATTTTCTAATTTTCTTTTGGCACCTACAATCATGTTTCAATGATGCTGAAACTGGGAAGTGGTGATAGCTTTCTTGCCTTTCCATTTGAGACCATGAGGTTGAAATCCCAGATCAACATTAATATCAGCTACATTTTTTAAAAGCCCGCGTGTTAAAACTCTTTCACTAGGCATTCCTTGTTGCAATGTTTAAGCAAATTAAAATTAGAATAATCATCTCAAAAACTAATGTATATATAGTAGTATTCAAGAAAATCAAAATTTACATATATTGAAGATCGATCCTCCAGTACGTATGTCATTGTAAACATCATATCCTTGCACCTTTGACCTTGTAGCACCAACACCGTATTATGATACAGTTGCAGTAACAATAGAAGCTGTTGTGGCACTAGAATTAGCACCCATACTTCTTACTTTACCTCTCCCAACTTCAAGTCCTAAAGAACTAGTAGGAATCCCACCACCTCTCCCTCTCCCTCTCCCAGGCATAGATACAACTGATTTGGCTTGACTTTTTCCAACTCTTGATGTATCTTCACAAATGGAAGATGGATTACTAGTCATAGAAATAATAGGAGTAGTTGCACTTGCTTGTGTATCATTATGTTGTGCATAACTAGTGTAGGATTGTCCCATATCTCTTGAAACACCACTTTGATTCTTTACATACATTAAAAATGGAAAAAATATTAAAGTGTAAACAAATAATGTTAAGAAAATAAAGAATAGGCAGTTGAGCAGTACCTTTGTTGTGCATCCCCTCTTATTGTGACCTATTTGTTTGCAAGTTGAGCATGTCATCTTCACTCCGAGCTTGGTAGCTTTACCATATTTTTTTCTTAGTGCAGTCTTTTCTTTTCTCCGGCATCTCTTTGGTCTGCCTGGCATCGGTTTCACTTCTGGTGGATCAATTATAGGATTATTCCTCTCAGGCCACATTTTCATATTGGGCATTAGTTGAATGCAATAGTTATAAGCTTCCAAGAAGGTGTCTTTTCTATACCAATGTTCCACAAAGTCTTCTGGTTCTTGTCCATTGTGATACAATTCACAAATAGCATGTGCACATGGAATTCCCTTTAACATCCAAAGTCTACAAGAACAATACCTATTTGACAAATTAACAACATGCCTATACTCACCATCACGAATTTCATATCCAACATCCCCATTAAATATGACTTCACATCTCCTAGCTAATTCCTTGTGTTCCTCCAAAATTACCCTAGCCATTGGTGTTATGTCTAAAATCCAAGTATCAGGAAACTTTTTCATATCAACATTTCTACTCATTATCTTGTACCTAATCTCTTCAAGCATACTTATAATATATTTATATCTTGGACCTACAATCCAAGAATTGAATGTCTCACATATTATTTTCTACTACATCATACTTAGAGTCAAACTTGAAATAAGTTTTACACCAGTACTCCTTATTATATGAGAGTAAGGACTCACATATTTTCTTTCCCATTTTTCCTAATGCTACAAATTCTTCTCCAAGCTTTACAGGAAAGCTCGCCTTAGAACACCTCCAAAATTGTTCTCTTCTTCCCTCCCCTCTCCGATCTTTTAACCAATTATACCATATGTGTCTTGCACACACTCTTTGTTCACAATTATGTAACAACTCTTTAATAACTAGGACAAGCCCCTGTTAGACAGAAACAAAAAAAATAAGCAGTCATTTTAGCTAATTCCTGTGCATAGACTATGAAAACCAAAAAAAGGAAGGAATGAAAACTTTTTTATGAATCTTAAGATTATAAAGAAGAGATTAAGCAGAAAAAGCAGAAAACTTTGTATTGCATCACTTACATTTGGCAGTAACAGGCCCTTTATATAAGACTAACTAACTTATCAACTAATCTACCCTTCTTTTAGTCTAAATAATATTTTCCTCAACATTTTTAAACTAGTCAATAGGTAAAGATGAGAAAACACACTAACTTTTTGCATATCAGACATCACAGCCAGGCCATCTCATCGTCCCAATTCTAAATCTAAGATTAGTTAGTTGATGAACCAACTCCATGAATGCTTTGTTTCCCTGTCGACCACAACCCAAGCAATTGGAAACATTTGTTAGTTTCCATTTTTGCTGATTGCTACTAAAAGTTCTCCCTTACAACATCCTTTTAAGAAACACCCATCCAAGCCAATGATTCTTCTACATCTATGTAACCACCCTTTCTTTATTGTATCAAAACAAACATAGAACTACTTGAATAAATTTTTACCGAGCACAGTTTCACTATCTGTCCTGATCTAACAAGAAGAGCCAGGATTTGTTTGCCTAATCATGTCTGCATAGTCAGGCATTCTTGAGAACTCAAGTTTCTAATCACCTAGAAAATCTCTAATTACACTCAACTTAGCCCTATAACTGTTACACCCCGTAAAATTTTCAACACATAGATGGCCTATTCGCGTGTTGGTTAAGAGTATTTGAAAGCCATACATGCTAGAAAAAGGCCCGAGAAAAGACCGGACGAGAAACCTGTTGAACCATCGCAGAAGGAGCCGGGACAGAGCCCCTCCGCGATGGCAACGTGTCACGGAGGTGGAGCCTCCGCGTTGGCTCCGTGACACGTTGGCCCTATCCAGACCCAAGTATATAAACCCCTCACTTCGGTTTTTAATGATATAACTCATATAATTTCCAGAGAAACCGAGGGAAAACAGGGAGGATCGAGAATCTTTTATAATATTCGTCCGATTACACCATCAAACACGGTCCAAACTCAAATTAACTCCAGATACCGAGGTATTAAGTAGTAAGGAGCATTCCTACGGATTTAGTTTCGTGAAATTTGGTCGGCGAATCGTCGTGCTACCGAACTAAGGTAAGTGGAATTGCTCCAAACTAGTGTCAATATACTCCTATCCCTAAAGTGAGTATTTCTCCCTTCTGGACTTTCGAGAAATAACAAGTTTTTGGCCGTCTTTCGATAAGCCAAAGTTTAGGCTATAAATATATCGAAAGTGACGTTTTCTTTCAGAATATTGGTGTATTCAGTTCTAATTGACATATATGTCAATGCAGTTGGGAGAGATAGCTGGAGTACTGACCAAGCTTCGTCCGTTAGTCGGATAAACCGAGGTTAAGGTATGTAAAGCCAGTTTCTTTGGCAAGTTAGTAGTTTTAGTCTTGTATAGCACAGTAAACTCCGTAGTAGAATTTTCGGAGTTGAATATTAGTATTGTACAAGTTCAGTAAATCTGGTTTCGTTGTTATATCGTACTCAGTCCGAAAGTTAGTAAAGCATGCACCAAAATGGCAAGTTAGCATTCCAGACTCAGTATAGCCCAGTATGTGATTAGCAAGCATGTTTCTAGAATAATATGACAGATATTCAGAATAAGAGTTAGTAAAGTGAAATCAGACAGTCAGATAGTATCTTGGCTACAGATTAGCCATACGGACAGATGATATCTTGGCTACAGTATAGCCATACAGTCAGATTGTATTCTAGCTACAGATTAGCCATGCAGTTAGATAAAGATCACAGATTCAGTATAAAGCAGTATAAGAATCAGTATAATACAGAAAGAGAGCAGAATAAGAAATCAGAATTCAGATAGTATTTTTCAGTTTAAACATGCTTGCTATATATATGCTTATTGTTTGTTGAGACTTGGTTGTATCGTGAGGGCACCCTTTTGAGCGTCCTCCCTGCCCCTGGGTTGGTAACTGTGTCGCCCACTGAGCGGGTGGGTTTACATCACTCCAAGGAGTGGCATGCCGTCCCCCGTTTGGACGAAGATGGGATGAAGCTTTCCCCATATCAGGCTGATCAGCATTACAGTACAAATAGCCCTGTTGTGCACAAGCGCCGAGGGAACAGATTCAGATACAGTTACAGATACAGTATAGGAGTCCTCTGGACTCAGATACAGTTATTTATATCGGAGGCTATGGTCCGAGCCGGAGACCCAGGGGGCCGACAGAGGTGCTCGTAGTTAGCAGATGAGTGGAGTGACTTATTTTTGGCTGGTTTTGACCCGGGTAGGGGTTATATAGATTGTTTTCTTGCTTGGCGCCATCAGGCTTATGGGGGTTGGTATTGGCTCTTGTTTGCTATATATATATATATATATATGTATTTATGTGTTATATATTAGTTAATAGACAGCAGGCCACCGCATCTACAGGTACGCTCCTGCCCTATCACAGCACAGAAAGTCTGATTCAGTTCATATCAATTCTTACAGATTTAGTTATCTCCTGCTATTCAGAATTGCTAGCTATGTTGTTTGTATTCAGTTGTATCCAGTTGCTTTGCATACTCAGTACCAGTGGTACTGACGCCCGTTTGGGGCGCTACATTACTTGCCTACAGGTACTCATAGACGAGGAGGCGATCCCTCGTGATTCCAGCCAGCTTATAGAGTCATCAGCTCCTGTCATCCGGAGCTTGATATTCAGAGGTGTAGTTCATTTTCTTTTATTGTACAGTATGGGTAGGCCGGGGCCCTGTCCCGACCATTTCATCAGTACTCATAGAGGCTTGTAATTGTGTATATTCATCTCCCTGTGGTTAGTTGTGCCGGTCGTGTGAGGCCGTGCGTTTTGTTTAGCTATTTAGCATTGTTGATTATGTTGGTCGTGTGGGGCCATAGTCTGATAGTAGTGGTGACCTCGCCGGTCACATAGTTATTCAGTATTCTGTTGTTGAGTTACAGATAACTAGATAGCATTGTGGCCTTGTCGGCCCGCATAGGTCTCCCTATATGAGATGATTCTGGTTAGCTGATGATACAGTACAGGTGGCTATAGGCCCAGTCGGCCGGAGGCTGTATTTACAACCGTTATATAACCCGTTGATTCCTTGAATCTGAGTTAGAGCCAGCCAGGCACCATATGTGCTTAGGCTCACCAGTTAGCAGTCTAGGTCCTACTAGGGCACCAGGTACCAGTCATACCCCCCAAGGCGGGGCGTGACAATAACATAATGATTTTCCCACATATAGTCCCCATTTTTTCTTTATGTGTTCTTGAATCTTGTAGACTCTAATGTCAGGCTGAGATAGGATTCTCTCAATTAATTTTCTAGCAATAAATGCTATTGTTCAAAGCTTGTTCTTTGTCTTCTCTAAGCACTTATGAGCTGGGTAATACTTCTTCACCCCAAAATCTTTTGTTTCCTTGTCCTCAGTTGAATACAACTCCCACTTACAATTAGTATTTCTACACCTTACCCTGACTCTTTGCTTTTCATTTGGTCTTAACTTTAATTGTGCCTTATTTTGAATGGCATAATCTGCTACAGCTTTCCAGAATACAACAACACTTTAAAAGATCATACCAAGCTCAAAAATAGCAACTTTACAATCAAAATCATATCTAACCTTTTTGCTTTGTCTTCTAGATGGTAGATCAACTCCTATTTCAGCTTGAGAATCTAGTTCATCCTTACTATCATCACTGTCAACATCTGAGCTGTCTAAATATTCCTCATCTCCAACAATTTGCCTATATACCTGTCTGTTTTTCTCTGTTGAAAATCTTCAAAACCTTTATCTATACCAACCTCCCCAAGTTTAATCTCTTGTGTCACTGACTTTTCTTTCTTTTTCTGTTCTTATCTCTTTTCATGCCTTTGCTTTTCTCTGAACCCCCTTAACTCTTCATCCACATCACTGTCATCTTCATCAGGTATGCCCTCTAAATCTTCATCAGTGTTACTATCCTTTAGATCACTCCCTCCAATATCAACACCCAAGGAATTTGCATTTAGGTCTGTTTCTATAGATTCAACAGGGACCCCATTTTTCATCAAAGTAGAATCATCAACCACATGTTTGATGAAAATATCCAAAACGTCCTCATTCTTCAAGCTCACGAGAAGACCCAAAAGTTGAGAGTCATTTTTGAGCAGCTTAAACTATTTTGTTTTTGTTTCTTGGAAATAAAACCTCTCAACTATAGAGTAACCCAGTTCACATGCATAAAAATTAAATTCCATCAAGGAAAAGTGATCTACGTCGATACCCCACTGTCGAACCTCTGACTCCCCCTCGTATTGGGGAAATCCTGTCTCAATAACTTCACCCCCGTGGTGAAATCTAACATTTATAATGCTATCCAAATTTGACATAGGTACTCCCCAAAATCTTTGATAAAAGCCCCAACTTCAAACCCATTACAAAAAAGCCCAAACTAATAAAAACCATGAATTCATACAAAATAAAAGTACATTTTACTAATTTCTACCATTGAAGAGATGGAATTGACAGAAATCGACATAAACCTGAGAGAAATCGACATAAAACTTAACTATAAATGCAACAACCAAACCTTCAATTCCCTATCGCTAGACAAATTTACACCTTTTCATGATTTTCTCTTGATCTTTGATGAAGTTTGAATTAGAGAAAACTCATCCAAACCCAATGAATTTAGCTCTAGATTTGGAGGATATGGAGGTATAAAGCAGTGAAGATGTGATAGAGAAGTGAGTATGAACAAATGTGGTTTTTTATATTACTTGAAAAATTAATTTCTTACATGGAAAGTGATTTACATGTGTTTAGACCTCATTATCCTACATGGAATTTACTTGCCACGTAAATAACGTTTGAATCTCACGCACTTGTTCTTATGGATATTTGTGTTTAAAACATACACTTTAGGCAAGTTTAGGTGTCTATCTGGTTACATTGAAAGTTTATATGTCCATTTTACAAAACATGCCAAGTTTAAGGGGCTATCTAGTATTTAGCCGGTGGCGAAATCACAAGTTTGCTAGGTATACATGTATATAAAAGAGGGACCTAGGCACGGTGAGTGAACTCTGTGAAGTGAGAACTCCTTTTTATCTTTTTTAAAATTATTTGACATTTTAAGTTTTAAAATATAATTATGCAATTAATTCTAAAACTCAAAAAGTGCTTAAAACTCAAGAATTGCTACTGGTAAAGCCGCTTCAGCAAAACAAAACACAACAAACACTTTCTTTATCATCTCTTACTTGGAATAATATTTTCTTTGTTTTAGACCTCTTTTGAATCAAGTTCATTTGGCCCCCTAGATGCTAAAGCAAAAAAAATCCTAATCCAGAATCTCTAATAATTTTTTGTGTCTAAGATAAACCATAAAACTAAAGAGTTTATTCGATAGAGAAAGAGGCGGAGGACAAAGAAGTTGCAATAAAAGATAGGAAAGTACAAAAGACACAGCGGATCTAATCATCCTTGCGGATAAGGTAAATCATTCTATAACATAATAAAGATTATGTGTTTCATGCACGTTCTTAAAGTATTGTGCATACATTTTTGGATAGGCTTTCAAAACAAAGAAGAATCTCATATTTCTCTTGCAAAAAGTGTTGAAGCAATTTTGGGACTCTAGAAAAATTATGTTATCACAGGTATTTTTTGTTACATCATTATTCACTGTGATAAATTGTCATTTGGTAATTAAACAATACGATTAAGTGGATTCTGAAAAGGAAAATTAGGCTGAACACATATGGAGCCCCTTAAACTTGTCTGATTTTTTCATTTAGACACCTAAACTAAGGACTGTATCTATTGAACACCTGAATTCAAGTTAAAGTGAGTCTATTAGACACATTGTATACAATCTTTCATAAAATCAAAGAGCGTGATTTTCAGACTCTATAACATGGAAAGAAAGATGAGTCAAGAGCTGACACATGAAGATTTAAAAAAACACCATCCTTCACCATCTTCTTCATCTGTCTTTTTTGTTGTCTTCTTTTTCCTAGAAAAAGTCTTCTGTTTGGTTTCTTTCTTCTAATATGTGCAAGTCTAAATGTCACGATCCAAGCTGAGACCCCGAACCGAGACATGGGACCTAGAACCACGAATAGCTCCAAGCTAACCAATGGTACATACATAGCATGACTTAAGGGCGTAATCAAGCGAAAATTAACATAAGCATAGATAAGCGGAAGTCTAAATATCATGTAGCATAAGAAAAAGCGATAATATCATAACGCTGTGTCACAAAGTTGAACATGCTAAGTCTATATTTGAAAGCCTCTACTATCTGATGAGATGCTGGGACAAGCCCCTAGCTAACTCCAAGTCTAAAACTAAAACAAAAGGTAACAAACATAACTAATAGATGTCCTTGAATGATGAGGACTCACCCAAAGCGGGATGGAGCTGATCTAAGTGAGGTGTGAGCTAGCGACGAGACTGGGAGGGATCGCTCGAACCTATATCATGAGATGATATAGCATAGAGTATGCGGTCAGTACTTTGAATGTATTGAGTATGTAAGGTAAGCAAAACGTTCTAGTAAAATGTTAGTTAAAATCATGCATATAAATCAAAAGGATCATGAGAGTAAGGACAACATGCTTTAAACCATAAATCTGAAGTATACATAAGCATAAGCTATTCATCGTAATTTGAACATAATGACCCAAGTTTTAGAATTAGAAATTATATAACTTGTCATGCTTGAAATCGTAAGTGAAAACTCATAAACTGATCAATGTGTCAAGTATATTATAGAAACATAATATCATAAGTCATGAACATGAGTAACTGAAAACATCAGGAACAGTGGGAGATTCTTATAACTGGCATACCCCATGTGAGCATACATGGAGCCCGACCTGTAAATCCCTAGTCGTGAGGGTGTTCGTACCTTGCCAAGGGTAGAACCATGAAAAAGGCGTGATATCACTCATGGGTGGTCCATTCGGGCATGGGAGACACTCTCGTAGAGGATTCCATCATGGCTACGTTGGCATGTAGTTCTGAGAACTGGCTGCGCTAGAACCCAGCCTATTCGGTGTTAACTACTACTCCCAAAATATACATAGTGCTCATATCATAATCATGAAACATACTTGAAGTATATGGGTTAGTTGAAATCATGAGATTCATAACATGCTTGAGATACATGAACTAGCCATAAAATAGGCCCGTGAGTCGGCCATAATCATAAACTTTATATTCATGAAAGCCATGCATACTTAAGAAAATCATCATACTCTAAAATCCATAAGTTCATGAAGAATTCTTATGGAAATCATGCATTTTAATCATAAAACATAATTTATTTCATCATACTTGAAATTGTAGACTCATAAGCTTTAATTTCATAAATCATGCATAATAGGGTATAATTCTCATAAACTATAAATCAAGGTTTAATAATTAAATTATGAGTAAAATCTACCCCAATAGTCTTAAATCATCAATCAAACATGAAGGGATTGGACCCATAGACATAGCATTAGTATTTACATAGAATTGGGATAAAATCCTATAATTTCAATACACTTGATTGAAGACTTGGATTCATGAATTAGAGAAGAAATTGGGCATGAAGGTGGAAGAAATCCCCCATTCATGACCTTAGATACCTGGGTAGATTGGTTTCTAAGCTGGTCTTGAAAGCCCAAGAGAATTGAGGAAAAATTAAGGAGGAACTCTAGCTTAATCTTGGAAGAGGATTTCAATTCAATGCATGCATGAGAGCATAATGACTTAGGCTAGGTTAAACCCTTTTAAAACACTCTTAGGAAGATTAAAATGACGTCATTAAGGAGTTAGAAGCTTAGGAATTTGAAAATACCTTTAATGATTCGACAGGAAATTGCACATTGCCAAACCCAACGAGCGACCTAACGACTCGTTAGGCCTCATGAAGGCTCGTCAAATCCTCTTGTCGCCACTGGTCAAAATTCCAAATTTCTGATATTGATTTGACTCCTTCTCTCAATGATTCGTCATTACACTTAACGGATCACTTCATCACTCGTCCTGACCCTCTGAAACTCAAGTTTTCTAGTATTCATCCTACCCAACAAGATACACAATGATTCGTTAGGTGTAAAGACGACTCGTCGCCGCCCCTCATCGTCACTATTGGAATTTTCCATCCTTCTACCCTTCCTAGACAACGACTCCCTTGACAAGTCGTGAAGTGGTACCACGACTTGTCCCTCAACTCGTTATGTATCCTGAATATCCAACATGTTACCAACTCATGCACAAACAATGGGTCACTTAACGATCTGTCGAGTCACATAAAAAGTCACTCGATAACTCGCTCTGTGACCTGATGTAATTTTTATATTTTATTTATTTCAGTCCCGGGTCTGATTTTAGGGACTTTTAGGGTATTATACTAAATGAAAAAAAGGAAAACAAAATTGTGGTCTATATTTCAATTACTTTATCTACAAAAAGATAATGAAGGATGAATAGTCATTTCAAAGGCCATGAATGGAAAAGAACCTCTTATTGTGATTGTGTTTGACAGTGTACTCTTTGTTATTACAAAGAAATAGTGAACGGGTCTATAAAATCCATTAAAATGGATCCAATGAAAAAGGACCTATTTTTTCAATTGATATTGTTGTGGTTGTCCAATGAGTTATAATACAAATTTTAATTCGTGATTTAGATGTAATTTCTTCAATTAGGGATGAATTTTTTTTGCAAATATTCATTATTTTAGACAAAAGTTTGGTGGTAATTCAAAATGGTGGAGGAGGAGTTTGTAATAGTTTTTATGGCTGGTGGGTGTGGGAGTTTCATTGGTGGTTCATAAATAACTATGTAGTACAAAAATGGTGATGACGGTTTAAAAACGCTCATGGCAGAATGGTTGGCGGACAGTGGTAATTTTGATGGTAGGGGTGGCGTGGAATGGCTGTGGTAAATAGAAGATGAAGAAGATTGAAAAAGAAAAGTGAAAAATAAAAAATTAGTTCTTTCACACTCTAAAAATGGGTGTGTTACACACACCATGTCATGTCAACAATATGTGTCCAATAGGCATAGTTTTGCATATGTTCAGATATTTAATAGATACAATCTTTAATTTAAGTGCTTAAATAAAAAAGGGACAAGTTTAAGAGGCCCCATATGTGTTCAGCCGGAAAATTATAAGCAGAAATTCATCTCTCATAACTTGAATCAACATATGGTATTTCAATTGCCGTAGAGAACATTGAAACTTATTGTGTATGGTACATGAACTCAAAATAATCATCCATGGTCAAGTTATTTCTTCATTTCATTGTTTGACTCAATTGTTTTCTTTTTGTTTTATAGCCATCTTGCTTTTATGATTATTTGTGCCCTTTTTTTTCCTATTATATTCGACTAAATAACAAAAGTAGGATGTACCTGCTTAAGAACACAAGTGTGGGTACAATTGATCCTGCAACTCTTGTGTTATTTTGTATAATTCATTTAAATATACCCAGTAAGTAATTTTGAATTGGATCCTTTTTCTAATACTTTAAGACGATTTTGCTCGATCTAAAAGATTTACTAGAATTGAAAACATTTCCATCTCAACTCAAGTATGCATTTTTGGGTGAGGGTGATATACTACTATTGATACTTTCTGCAGGATTATTTGATGTTCAAGTTAAAGAGGCATTCAAGAAGATTATTTCATTTTATATTGGCAGATATAAAGGACTTAATCCATAATTCTGAGAATAACTAAGCAAGAATTTAAGTTTAATTATAATTTAAACATGTGTGCATGCATATGTTCTTATATAGTATTGTAATTGCAAGCTGTGACTTCATTCCATGGGGAAACAATAGAGTCCAGTCAATTAGCTCCTAAAAAAAGCAATAAAGGTGTGGTAATTGCAATTTTTTCTTTCTATATGCATGTCTGTTAATATTGATGATTTCAATTTCATATATAGGAAGCTATTTCAATGCAATACATTGTACCATCTACAGGGCGGCCGTCACGCCCCAAGTCTATATCCTAGATAAGACACTGTACTTGGAGTCATATGTAACCCCAAGTAAACCCATGGTCTATCATAACACTGGTATTCAGAGTAAAATACATAGTGGAAGCTTTGAAATAATAAAATAAAACATTTTATGAAAAAGAACCAGACATAAGTTTTATCCAACTGGAAGCAAAACTGAAAATATGAAAATTCTGTCTATGTCTGAAAGCCATCTATCTGATGAGTTGCTGGGACAGATCCCCAGCTAACTCTAAATCTAACTAAAGAAAATATAACTGAAAAGCAATAAGCCTCGTCCTTAAAAGATGAGGACTCACCAATGATATAGTTGGAACTTCTGAAAGTGATCTGCTAATGGGGTTGAGACTGAGATCTTGCAGTTGTATCATGAAACGATACAACATAAAAAGTATGCATCAGTATTTTGAATGTACTGAATAAGTGAGAGAAACCTTACACAAGGAATAAAATGCTGAACTGGAAAGACATGCAATGACCAACTAAAAATACTGAAACTGAATAGCTTTGATATACTGAGGTGGTCAAAATGATCCTGTCTGATGGTCAAAGACAGGCCCTAAATCTTAGATACTAATCTAAAATACTGTACTGAACTGATCTGAACTGACTAATCTGAGACTGAATTGAGTTGACTAGTGGGAGAATTTATAACCAACATATAACCACGTGAGCTAGACGTGGAGTCCGATGTATATACCCCATCGATAGGACCCAATATACCTTGCCAGGGTATAAATACATGAAGTGAGTGATCACGAGTCTGGGGCCGTGAGGCTAATAAAATATAACCTATGGTGGCATAGGGAGTCACGAACGAAAGGGTGGCTCCTGGATCTAGTAGGGCATACACGTCTAGATGAAAAAGGCGTAACATACCCGTGACCACGTCAGGTGAGCTCTCCTGATCCTGACGAGAGGACAAAGCATAAAAAAAGTTTTGGCGCTGGCCTCCATCCATACCTGAAGTGTTGGCCTGCTGAGATGGTCGGCCTATTGGAGCTACTAAAGTAGTGGATTGTGATCTCCCTGATCTTGGGCATAATTGCATGCCCAAGTGATGCTTTATAACTTAGTTTTGTATCGTTTATCGACCTTATTATATGCATTATCATGTGATTTTATATAAATGTGAATATATGTACTAACCAACATGATTAGTTCTTGTTTTTGTAGGTTCAAAATGAATTTGAGGGACTAATCCATGAGTTGGCGAAGTGGAGGCATGGAATCGAAATTAAAACGCGAACGTCGGCAAGGAGGATGCGTGAAACAGCCCACCTGCGCATTGGAAACGTGCCATGGCAGGCAGGCTGCGCAACCAAGGCCATGGCACGCCACTTAGCGCTCTACACAAGCAGCATGACACGCTACCAACGCGGCAAGGGGCTGCCTGCCGACGATTTTCTGAGTTTCCAGTGTGCATTCGCGTTACCGCCGTGTCACGGAGGCAGTGCTCCGCGATAAACTCCATGACACGGGGCCATTCCATAACAGGCATAATTTTGTACAATTCCCATTTACTATAAATAGGTCCCTTAGCTCCTAAAATCATTTAGCCACGATTTTATTCTGAAAAACCACCTAGGAGTGAAGGGAGAAGTGGGAGCACTCACCTAGGGTTCATCGATTTCATCTTCTCATCTACCAATTCTTGTGAGTATGTTACTTCAACAATGTTTTCTTGTAATTTTACGAACTTGAATGGCTAGAACCCTTCCTTTAGGGTTGAAGCCATGAGTTATGAGTGTGTTTTTACGAATTTGCTTTGGAATTAAGTTATTGATTGTTGTTTTGTCTTGCATTCTTAATTATGGTTGTTTTTATGATTGATCACCATGAAAACACACACGTTAAACTTAGGCAAATGCTTGAGAAAGCAAACCTAGGGAAGAACATAAGAATGTAGG
This sequence comes from Datura wrightii, assembly GCA_035772735.1. Classification (NCBI taxonomy): domain Eukaryota; kingdom Viridiplantae; phylum Streptophyta; class Magnoliopsida; order Solanales; family Solanaceae; genus Datura; species Datura wrightii. The sequence goes on along the minus strand of JASDFA010000027.1, from coordinate 100,666,039 downwards.
AAGCAAGTTCTTGTCTTTTGATAAGATTTTGTGGTTAGGATAGAAATATACCTAATACCTTGCTTGGTTGATACAATAGGAAGAGAGAAAGACACCGGCTTAGATTTGTCACTCCAGCACTCACAGAAGTAGTTGTGAAGCTAAGTTTGGTTAAATGGTTGGAGGTACAAAAGTACCCTAATCAATGGCATAACCCCATAAACCACATCCACGTAGTTAATCGCCCACGAACTAGAATTAGCATCCTCGCTCACAATGTAGTAGTGAGGCTAGTTTGTCGTGTTTAGAGGTTTGGAAGACCATGAACATGCAATTCTAACTATGTGAGATGACAATTGATAGTTTCATACTTGAACCAATTCAAATGGTAGTATCGCATAATTATCCGGCTTTGACTCTATGTTGCTCCTTGAATGAATTCAGAGTATTTCGTTGACCACAATTAGACTTAATTAAACTCTATCGAAAACTTCTATAATCAACCCTTGTGGTATTTAATATCACACTTGAACTCGATAGTTAGCTGAATTGGTCCAGTCCCTGTGGGTTCGACATACGACTCTTAAAAAGGGCCACTATATTACTTGTACGACCCGTACACTTGCGGGCTCATCAAGTTTTTGGCGCCGTTGACGGGGACTCGGTGAAGTTCAGTGAATTTGTCTGTTTTTGTGTGATTTTTAAATTTCTTGAAGTGTTGAGAAATTTTTTTTTTAGTTGTAGATTTATTTTAAATTTTTATTTTTAATCTGATACCCTTCTTAACATGACATCATGGAATATAAATGGGTTAAATGGTGGATACTCTTATTTTGATGAGTCTTGTCTGAATTGCGGAGGACCCCACTTATGGCAACGTTGTAATACTTGTAATATATGTGGAGGTCAAAATGGCCATTGGGATGGTTGCCCAAATGCATACTCTTGTAATATATGCGGTGGTCAAAATGGCCATTGGAATGGTTGCCCAAATGCATACACTTGCAATATATGTGGAGGTCAAGATGGCCGTTGGGATGGCTGTCCGAATGCATACTCCCCTCCCCCAAGCCCCTACTATGATCCTTCTGTTGTTTTTGCTGAATATAGGCATGATGAAAATGAGGACTTGGAACGCCAAGCTCGAATAGAAGACATGCTAAAATAGGTCCTTGAGCGCATAGAAGCAATGAAGGAGGAGATGGAAGCATTGATAATTCAACAAGAGGAAAATGGAGAGGCCTTGGAAATGATAAGCAACAAGTTCATGGAGATGAGGGCTGAAGCTGAAGCTTGCTCTGAAGTGCAAGTGACGGTTTTATGCAATACTCAGGAGGGACCACAAGGAGAAGATGAGAGTGAGTTCTTGAAACAAGCTCAACTGTTGGAAGCTCCCGAGAGTCTCCATGATTGTCTCACACGTATAGCCGATCCATTCTTGAAAGAAGAGATAGAGTACCTACTATTTGACATTCATGAGGAGTTAGATGTTAATGTGGAGAAGGTATATACAAGTAAGAAAGTCAAGCAAAATGCAGTTTCAGAGTTGAGGTGTATTGTACCCCACTCAAATCATTTTTCGACATTGAGTTTGGTTGACAACCTAGAACTAGAGTCTTCCAAGATTGTGGAGAAAGATATAGAGGGGGAACAAGCCCCATATATTCTGAGATTTGCTGATTCTGAAAGAAAGAATGACTTCACTTACTTAAGGGCCAATAAATGCCAAAGGCGACATCTACTGCTTGGTCCTTTCATTTTTTCACCACCACCCCGGGAGCATAAGAGAAAATTAGAGAAGAAATTAAGGGTGAGATTCATATCCTCAAGGTGGAGGAAAAAGTGGTGAAACTTGATACGTCGTGCCGCGACGTAAAATTAGGCGCATCTTGGGAGGCAGCCCAAGGGTACCATGGGTACCGTTTTAATTTCTTGCATTTGTGTTTATTTTATTTATTTTTCATCTTGTGTTGTTTTGGTGGAAAGTTAAGCACAAATGGAGGGGAAGTCTGAGTACCCATAGAGGAGGAAGCTAACAAGCATGGAAGAGAAAAAGTGTAGGGTCGAACACCCACTTTTGCAAAGTTGAAGAAAAGCATGCTATTAGCTAGGGCTAGAGGCCTCAGGGAGTATTTCTCACCCTCTTTAAATTTTAATTTGATGCTATGAGGACATAGCATGACTCAAGTGTGGGGTGAGGGAAATTTCAAATTTTTTGTGCTTAATGATTTTTGGTGAATGTAATGCTTGTGAGAAATATTTGAAAAATTTTTGTGAGTCAAGCATGACTTCATCACCTGTTGGTTTTTCTTTTCGGTTCTTTTCCGACGGGGGGTCTTTGAACCAAAGAATAAAAATTTTCTTTGTCTGTATATAATGTTTTTAGTCATAGATAGAGACTATTTCCGACGATGGATGGATGACGACCGTCTTGAGGAAAATTAGTCAATAGGTTTTGGTTTTTGAACCCGTAGCTAATTGATGGCTTGATGTTCTTGTTATGTGCTATACATGATTGTAAGATACAAGTGTGGTTAGTGTTGAAGCATGTGATAAGTGTATAACTTTGTTTGAGACACTTAGGCTCTTGAAATTCACTCGATATGGTTGAAGCTTAATTTTGAATTTTTGTGATTACCTGAGTAAGAGTCTGCTGAATGTGTCTTGAATTGAGCATGTGCTGTGAGTGTAAGTTTTTCGAATATTCCATGCTATTGTGAAATGTCTAGAACTTGCCTGGTGTGTATATAAAACAAAATGAAGGATGTGAATTGTAGGAGATGATTTAGGCATTTCTTTGAATGAACCTAAATGTTATCCCTCACTTTACCTACCTTGAATATTTAATCCTAGTTAGCCCCATTGAGCATTGAGCCTATTCTTTGATAGCTACAACATAAGCTTAATCCTTTTTTTCATTAGCCTTGAATTTGATCCAAAACTTCTAAGCGCGTAAGAAAAAAATCCGGAAGAGTGAAGGAGTGAGAAACGGGAAAAAGGAGGAAAAGTAGCAAGTTGTAAAAGTTGAGAAAAGGACAAAGGTGCACTTGTGTGAAAATGGTTGATTATTAGTAAGGAGTAAGAAAATAAATGAATGAAAAAAATTGCTTAAGTACTCCTTACTACTAAGCTGAGTGTGCTTAAAGAAAGGGGAACAAGAAGAAAAAAAATTCAGGATTGAAAAGAATGAGGGTGAAGTTAGAGAAGAGATATTCTTAATGAAGGTTGAAGTTATTAAAAGCGCTTGGGGAAGATAGTCACTATTACTGGCCAGAATAGTACCTACCCGTCCCTTAGCTTTCATTACAACCTATTAAGTCCTACTTGATCTTACGTTCATACATCCTTAAATTAGTGGAGTAAAACACTAAGGGCAAGCTTATGGGTCACTACATGATGCATGTGAATTCTTTGTGAGAGCGAGCGTAATTTTTATACATATATCCATACATGGTGTGATTTGAAAATTCATGAGTTAAAATGGGTAACTCTCTTGTGGTGAGGACACATGTTTAATGAAGGATAACATTCATGTTGGATTTCTTGATCAGTTGATTTGCATGAGTTTGCTTAGATTGAGAGTCAATTCTTGAGGTTTGGAAGTCTTAACGTAGTTTTACTTAATTTTAAGGTATAAAACTTGCATGCTCTATTTTTAACTTGCTATCTTAAATAATTATTATAGCCGTAGCTTGAATTATCTTGCTAAATTAGCTATGTGTGAGTCTTCATGTGCATGAGATGTAAAAGGTTTGTTCGAGGACGAACAAGATTTTAAGTGTGGGTTGTGATCTTGGGCATAATTGTATGCCCAAGTGATGCTTTATAACTTAGTTTTGTATCGTTTATCGACCTAATTACATGCATTCTCATGTGATTTTATATAAATGTGAATATATGTACTAACCAACATGATTAGTTCTTGTTTTTGTAGGTTCAAAATGAATTTGAGGGACTAATCCATGAGTTGGTGAAGTGGAGGCATGGAATCGGAATTAAAATGCGAACGTCGGCAAGGAGGATGCGCGAAACAGCCCACCTGTGTGTTGGCAACGTGCCACGGCAGGCAGGCTGCACAACCAAGGCCGTGACACGCCACTTAGCATACGCTGCCACCGCAGCAAGGGGATGCCCGGCGACGATTTTGTGAGTTTCCAGTGTGCATTCGCGTTACCGCCGTGTCACGGAGGCAGTGCTCCGCGATACACTCCGTGACACGGAGCCATTCCACGACAGGCATAATTTTGTACAATTCTTATTTACTATAAATAGGTCCCTTAGTTCCTAAAATTATTTAGTCACGATTTTATTCTGAAAAACCACCTAGGAGTGAAGGGAGAAGTGGGAGAACTCACCTAGGGTTCATCAATTTCATCTTCTCATCTACCAATTCTTGTGAGTATGTTACTTTAACAATGTTTTCTTGTAATTTTACGAACTTGAATGGCTAGAACTGTTACACCCCGTAAAATTCCCAACACATAGATGGCCTATTCGCATGTTGGTTAGGAGTATTTGAAAGCCATACATGCTAGAAAAAGGCCCGGGAAAAGACCAGATGAGAAACTTGTCGAACCATCGCGGAAGGAGCCGGGGCAGAGCCCCTCCGTGATGGCAACGTGTCATGGAGGTGGAGCCTCCGCGATGGCTCCGTGACACGTTGGCCCTGTCCAGGCCCAAGTATATAAAGCCTCCACTTCGGTTCATTTCAGTACTTCATCATTTAATTTCCAGAACTCGTGAGAAAACAGAGAGGGCGCGAAAGTACTATTAAATTATCACTCAATTACGCTGTCAAACGTGGTCCAAACTCAAATTAACTCTAGATACCGATGTATTAAGCAGTAAGGAGCCTACGGATTTAGTTTCTCGAAATTCGGCCGGCGAATCGTCGTGCTACCGAACTAAGGTAAGTGGAATTGCTCTAAATTAGTGTCAATATACTCCTAGCCTTAAAGTGAATATTTCTCCCTTCTGGACTCTCGAGGAATAGCGAGTTTTTGACTGTCTTTCGATAAGCCAAAGTTTAGGCTATAAATATATCGAAAGTGACGTTTTCCTTCAGAATATTGGTGTATTTAGTTCTAATTGGCATATATGTAAATGCAGTTGGGAGAAATAGCAGAAGTACTGACCGAGCTTCGTCCGTTAGTCGTATAAATCGAGGTTAAGGTATGTAAAGCTATTCTTTCGGCAAGCCAGGAAGTACAATCTAGAAAATAAATAGAATAAAGGCTATTAACAGATACCCAGCGTACAAGAGCGATTTCAGTACAATTTCCAGCAAGCATGCTAGTATATCATTACGTATCATGCGATAATCAGAATAACGGATAGTTAGATGATTTCAGATAGTAATGTGGTATCCGCTAGTAGCTCAGCATGTTCTTATGTAATACCCAGAATGGAAGTTGTAAAAGCAGTATAATAAATTAGCAAGATTACAGATAGTATGTATTACATTTGTTGAGACTGTATCCGGTAAGAGATGGCACATTTTATGTTATTGAGCTATATCCAATTATAGATGGTATGTTCTATATTATTGAGTTATATCCAGATATTATCAGATCAGTAATCAGATATAGAAATAGCTTCAGACACCGATATAACTCTAGCTACAGATATAGCTCCAAAAACAGATATGGCTCTAGAAACTGATATAGCTTCACATCACGAATAACGATAATCAGATAAACAAATAAAGGCCAAGTAGCAGTTAGCCCAGCAATTAGAAACAGTGCAAAACAGAATATAGCATCAGTTGTTTAATACGGACTGGCCTTGAAATAAAAGAAGAGAATATGATTAGTATTTTTTTTCATTTGAACATGCTTGTTGTGTATGTGTTTTGCATGTTGAGACTTGTTATGGCATGTGGGTGTCCTTTAGCATCCCCGCCTCCCCTGGGTTATAGCTGTGTCGATACCAGATTCAGATACGGCCCCCAGCCGGGCGATGTCGTCCGCCTAGAGGACGATGATGGCTGACCACCATAATAATATGGTCCAAATTACCCTGCTTGCAGGGGCAGTTCAATTCACTCTGCGTAGAGCCAGATTACCCTGTTTACAGGGGCAGACTACTCTGTGTACGCTTGTGGCCGGGGGCAGTTTCAGATACAGATTTTTATAAAATTACCCTGTTGCGTGTTACCCCCAGGGGTAGTTTCAGTCACAGATACAACAGCAGATTACCCTGTTGAGCGCTTGCGCCCAGAGGCAGGAGTCTTCGGACTCAGACACAGTTCATTGTCAGAGGCCAAGGCCTGAGCTACGTACCTAAGGGGGCCGGTAGGAGGAGCTCACAGTTATCAGATGAGTGGAGTGACTTATTTTTGGTTGGTTTAGACCTGGGTAGGGGTAAATAGATTGTTCTGTTGGTTGGCACCTTCCGGCTTATGGGGGTCGGTCAGGTATTGTGTGTATTTATATGTATATCTATATGTGCTATTAGATATTGATAGACAGTAGGACGACACGTCGTCAGGTACGCCCAGTTTAGTTACAGAATAGGTAAACTCTCCCCAGTTATCCTCAGCCAGATAGACTCAGCTAATTCCTGCTTATACTTCATGTTATTGTTGTTACCCATTTCAGTTGTATATTTCAGTTTGCTTTACATGCTCGGTACCTGTGGTACTGACGCCCCTAAGGGCGCTGCATTGCTTGCCTGCAGGTACTCACAGATGAGGAGCCGATCCCTCGTGATCCTAGCTAGCACAAAGTCATCAGCTCCTGTCATCCGGAGCTTGATATTCAGAGGTGTATCTGGTTAGCTGAAGTTTTATACAGGTGGCTATAGGCCCAGTCGGCCGGAGGCTGTGTTTACAGCCGTTATATAGCCAGTTGATTCCTTGAATTTAAGTTAGAGCCAGCCAGGCATTAGATGTGCTTAGGCTCAGTAGTCTAGCAGTTTAGGTCCTAAAAGGGCACTAGGTGCCAGTCATACCCCCCAAGGCGGGGCGTGACAAGATCCCTTCCTTTAGGGTTGAAGCCATGAGTTATGAGTGTGTTTTTAGGAATTTGCTTTGGAATTAAGTTATTGATTGTTGTTTTGTCTTGCATTCTTAATTATGGTTGTTTTTATGATTGATCACCATGAAAACACACACGTTAAACTTAGGCAAATGCTTGAGAAAACAAACCTAGGGAAGAACATAAGAATGTAGGAAGCAAGTTTTTGTCTTTTGATAAGATTTTGTGGTTAGGATAGAAATATACCTAATACATTGCTTGGTTGATACAATGGGAAGAGAGAAAGAAACCGGCTATGATTTGTCACTCCAGCACTCGCAGAAGTAGTTGTGAAGCTAAGTTTGGTTAAATGGTTGGAGGTACGAAAGTACCCTAATCAATGGCATAACCCCATAAACCACATCCACGTAGTTAATTGCTCACGAACTAGAATTAGCATCCTCGCTCACAATGTAGTAGTGAGGCTAGTTTGTCGTGTTTAGAGGTTCGGAAGACCATGAACATGCAATTCTAACTATGTGAGACGACGATTGATAGTTTCATACTTGAACCATTGCAAATCGTAGTATCGCATAATTATCCGGCTTTGACTCTATGTTGCTCCTTGAATGAATTCAGAGTATTTCGTTGACCACAATTAGACTTAATTAAACTCTATCGAAAACTTCTATAATCAACACTTGTGGTATTTAATATCACACTTGAACTCGATAGTTAGTTGAATTGGTCCAGTCCCTGTGGGTTCGACATCTGGCTCTTAAAAAGGGCCACTATATTACTTGTATGACCCGTACACTTGCGGGCTCATCACTCCCCCGTCCTGCTGACGGGCATTCTTTGAGCTGATGACCAAGCTGTCCACATCCAAAACAACCCTCTCAACCCTGAAGGCATTCTCCTGGATTGTTCTTGCCACACTTATGGCAAGCTGTGTAGCTGTAGCGGTTGCTGGCGCTATGACTCTGGGATTGTGATCTAGATGCTCCACCTCTCCAATCCTTGCGGGACCGAAAAGTAGGGGCACTGGCTTAAGTGGGGCCCAGAGCCCTCTGCTACTGCTACTGCTGTGGGCGGCTACTACCGCCAGATCTCTGATGGCCATAATCTGACTAGCCAGTTCTTGCCCGTTTGTTCTGCCGCTCTAAGTCCTTTAATTTTTTCTGTCTTAATTTGCTGAGCATGAATTATGAGGCTGGAGAGATCAATGTCCTTAATAAGAATTGCAGTCCTGCTCCTTGAGGATTAAGTTCGACACCTCATTAACAAATTTCAGCATACGAGTCCTTGGCTCGGCTACCATCTGTGGAGCATATTTAGACAACCTGGTGAATTCTAGTGCATACTCTTTCATCGTCCGATTTCCTTGTTGCAGATTCATGAATTCAGTCACTTGAGCCTCCCTGAGCTCCGGGGAAAAGATTCTGTCTAGGAAGACTGTAGTGAACTCCTCTCGTTCCACCGATCCTGCTCCCGCTGGTCTCCCCTTCTTCCACTATTCGTACTAGATCTGGGCTACCCCATTCTGTTGATAGGCAGCCAAGTCGGCACTCGTCGAGGAACTGACACCCATAATTTGGGTGATCTTTCTAATCTCATCTACTAACTCATGTGGCTCCTCTCCCACCTTAAATCCGTGGAAAACTGAAGGGTTCATCCGAGTGAAGTCCCAAATTCGGACAGCTGCTGCGGACCCATTGTTGTTGATCGAAACCACCTACTGGTTCACCTGATTGGTAATTGTCTGTGCGAGCAGCTGGATAGTCGCCCTAAACTCTACAGAGGACACTGGATCGTCCTGAGGGGCTGCTGGAGCTACTGGGGTAGGTCGGTGAGCGTTATTGGCTCTTCTTCCGTTACCACGTGGTGGAGGCATGATTTCACTGAGATGAAACAGAGAACGAGTTAGGAGAACATTTTTGGAATTGAATTTCAACGCATGATAAAAAGTATGAGAAAAAGGGAGTTTTCCTAATAATATCTCGTAGTCTCCCCATCATATGTGTGGCGCACTTCACACCCATGAAAAGGACTCTACTTGACGTGGCTTTCTGACATCCTAGGATACTCTAAACCTAGTGCTCTGATACCAAGTTTGTCAACTATAGTTACCAGTTGACTGGCAGTACAACTATAGTTACCAGTTGACCCATTATGACCTTGATAGGGTATATAGATTGATGTGTACTCACCATGGCTTATGGGAGCCCCAGGTGGGTTGTTCTGTGCTAGTTGTACCTTCCAGCTTATAGGGGCCAGGTAAGGTTCTTGTTTGCTTTAGTTATTGATAGACTAGATAATAGAGAATCCAGACACTAAGGTACGATTCCTATCCCTTTTCCTTCAGTTATTTTCAGTTCTATCTTCTATATTCAATCATTTACAGTTATCGTTTTTTATATTCAGTACATATTGTACTGACGCCCTTTTTGGGCGCTGCATTACTTGCCTGCAGGTATGAATAGACGAGGAGCAGATCCCTCTTAGCTTCCAGCCAGGATTAGCATAAGAGTCGGCTCCTTTCCTCTGAAGCTTAAAAATAGAAGGTTTACTTTTTTTGATTGTATAGTTCATGGGTAGATCGGGGCCCTGTACCATCATATTACTCCTAGAGTGTTGCAAATTATTTTTATTTCCCTGTGGTTAGCTGTTGTTGGCCGTGTAGGGCCCGTATGTGTTTTATCTCGTATGTTGGCTTGCATGGGGCCCTATTTAGATGATAGTTAGTAGCCTTGTTGGCTATAGATTAGTTTAGCATCAGATTTAAGTTTCAGTCATAACTAGACATCATGGTGGCCTTGTCGGCTCGCATAGGACTCCCTGTTGCTATGTGTTTCTGGTTAGCTATTTTCCTGTGACAGGTGGCTATAAGGCCTCGTCGGCCGAGGGATGTGTTTACAGCCGAGATATAACCCTTTTTTTTCTTGATTTCAGAGTTAGCATTAGCCCTGCACCAGGAGTGCTTAGGCTTAGTCAGCTTAGTCAGATCCCAGTAGGGCACCAGGTGCCAGTCATGGCTCCCAAGGTGGGGCGTGACATATTCCTTGTTTAATTCCCACATACCTGGTGATGGAAATCCCTGAGAGAATCTCTTGAAAATCTAAGGAGAATTCGATTGCCCTAACTTCTGCTCTAAGTCTTTCTAAGAGAGACTCTACGTTCTAAATTTTTGAGGGGATGCGTGAAATGAAATAAACCGTCGGTTACCCCCTCTAAAACCTCTGACTAAAATCCAAAACGACGTAGTTTAGGGTCTAAGAGGTTAGGAAATTACATAAAACTCCCTGGGAAATTCGCAGGAAAAAGATTTCTACCAGTCCCCACGAGGCACCCCACGAGTCGTGAGGCTGGGGACGACTCGTGGTGACCAGTCGTGATATGAACTGGAAAATTTCTACAGATTCCCCAACCTGGCATCGACTGACTTCATGAGTCGTCAAGAGAGTTAACGACTCGTGAAGTCTCCCATTGCCAATGAACCAAAATTCCCCTTCAGGATCTCTCTTATCCAGCATCCTCAGTAGCTCTTTTCTTTCCCTTATCTCCAGCAGCTACCGTCTGCTTACAATAAGTCGCCAATTCAATCTCATCATCAAGCTCTGCATCTAAGTCTGGAAGACTGGGAGCTGCTATAACTGCCAGTTGTCGTGATGACAACTCAGCTACTTGACTCCAAAGAGCCCCCAACTCCTCACGGAGACTACTGGTGTCCATCTGCTCTGCCATCTGCACATTAAAACGTCTCTCAAATCCATCCAAGTGAGCATGTAGAGCTTGTGTTGCTGCATCTATCTCCGCCTTGACCCATGAATTTACATTTTCCATCATAGCCCGAATCTTTTGCTCCGCCGTGGTCAACCGTTTGGCCAACTTCTGGAAAAAGTCATGAGGCACCAGAATATGCCCTGCTAGTGTCTGAGTCTGCGAGCTAGGCTGTGGTGCAACTGAGGTGCTGGGAGTTGACTCTGAATGACCGGCATCTAGAACCGATTTCTCGCTCTGCTCTCATAAAGTAGGGGCATTCACCTATGCGTCCCCTACTGGATGGACTAGTGGAATTGCAGTGGAAATCCTAGCCGGCTTACCGGGTTCATCTCGTCCCAAATAAGGCCTAAGTCTGCAATCCTCTGGCCTCCAATCATCCGCTTCTCGCCCCATCCTATTGGCACCCCTGCCTCAGTGCATAATCTGAATACAAGACTCGAGAATGGGATAGTAGTTCTCACCCCCACCGCGGTCTCATATCTCCTCTGCGATGATCCTCGGAATGTTAATGGGGTGACGGGACATGAGGCGTGCCACCAAAGCTGCTCTATCAGCACTCAATGTATTTCGTTGATTGCGGGTTCTAACCGGTGATGTACTAGTGTCCAGCAGGCTTTTTCGATGAAATTGAGTGAGTTCTTTGTCACCTGCTTTCCACTAGTAACCCATTCCACTTCTTCCTTATTCTCAGCAATCACCCCTGCCAATCATTGCAACTACCTCTTGCCTTTCCTACAAGCCCAAATTCCTGATCTACTTCATTGGCTCTACCCTATAGTCATACTCAGGCATCATCTGTGTAGGCACGAACTATGGTACATAGAGAACCCGAGAGATGGTCTACTCTGATATGTCTACCTCTCGTCCTCGGACCATCACACTCTCCAGTCGAGGCTGGTCTTTTATTTTCTGCCCCTCCTTTACCTTTGCTCCATGGTGGCCAAATAGTTGGCGTAGAACTCTCGGACCAATTTTGCTGTATATTGAGCTGGAGTCTTGGCCATCCACTCGAAACCATAGAAACTAAATATGTGCTTCATCTTCTCAACTTCATTCAATGAGTTTGTGAGGATCCGCGGCTCTTCCTGGATGCTCCGCCTTGGCTTATTCTTGGCGGTGAGAGAAATTCCCTGCTTATTTTATCTCTCTAGCTCCCCGGACTATGTGGTTCTCTCTGGGTGGGGTCTGTTCTTGTGTAGCATTTGGGGCCTCCTCTGATTCATTGCTGCCACTTGCTTCACCTGATTAGGTCTCCTCAGACCCGTCTTCTGCATTTGAGTCATTTCCTGACTCCTGATTACCTCCTCTAGCTCCCTCCTCAGACTGGGGAGCTTGGGCAGATGTGGCAGTGGCTGCTTCGGCTTGAGCTCTTACTTTCGCCCTAGTGGTTCTGGTTTTTTCAGTGTCTGAAGTGTCTACTTGGTAATCCTCAACTGAACCACTAGGGGAGTTGCCTACTTGCCCAACCTCGAACTCAGATGTTTCATCAATTAATGCTCTCCGGGCTGTTGCTTTAGATGCTTTTCGTTTCATTGTCATTTTTCCTATAGATAAGAAAGTCAGAATTCCATATTTGAGAAGAAAGAACAAGAAAAAAATATAGTTTTAGATTTTTATCATGGGTCGATAGTACGGGTTGTACCCTGAAGGTATGACTCGTATAAAGATCCAGTAATTCTATGTATATGTTATGGCTCACAGGTACGATTTGTACCATGAAGGTATGACCCGTACCTTGAGTTGTCTGATGAAGTCTCACACTATGATTTCCTCTGTATTTTTCCACGACTCGTGGTATAACCCGTAAGTCGATTCCACAAGTCATAGGAAGGATTCTTCTGGTTAGCCCTGTTCAGTTCTTTGGTATGAATGCTCAATACGAGTCGTAATGACAAACTACGACTCATACTGTATCTCATACCATTTTCATGACTTAATCAATTTTGTTCAGTTTGCAGGGGTTCTTTTCACAATTTGGGTACTCAGATTTCCCCAGGTCTAGGCATATCATTCAATCAATTAAACACTACTCATCCCTCCCCTTTTTAATCACTACCCATAACTCAAATTTTGAAAACATAAATTCACAAGTTTAACCCAGCAAAAATATGATGTTTTCCATCCATTCATGGTTTGTTATCATCCCTGATCATTGTATTTTTGAAATTTCTTCGATCAAAAGCAATACTCACAGGGGTTTTAATAATGAAAGCTTCAAACAAGTTAAAAATTTTGTGATTTTCAATGTGTTACTTACTTGTTGCTTCTTCGACTAGTAATCAACGTTTAGGGTTTAGGGGAACTTGGTTTGAGCAAGAACTTGCTCGATTCTTCTGTTGTTTGAGTTACAGATGTGTGGGGAGAGTGAGTGTAGGTCGTGAGTAGTGGGTTGTTTGCATGGGAGAAGGGTCGGTTGAGGTATGAGTTTTTTAAAATAGGTAAGAGGGGCAGATTTAAAAATCTAGGCCAAATCGGGTAATATTGAAGTTTTTGACCCGTCAAGACTCATACCACGAGTCGTAGGAAGTCCCCACGACTCATCCCCTAGACCCGTGCTTCAGAAAATTAAGAAACTTACCTGGGGACCTACAAGTACCTCCTACGACTCGTACAATGTAGGTACGGTTCGTATGATGACTCGTAGATCATTGCTTTGAATTACTTTTCTGAACCTCACCATGCCTCCTACTACAACTTGTACAAGGCTATCACGAGTCGTACTGAGAGTCGTAGCAACTTCTTTTTTAGTAGTTTTTCTACCTCCATTTTTTGTTTTCCTTGCACACTGAGCACACATTAGTTCAATAATTTGGGTTGCCTCCCAAGAAGCACTTGATTTAACATCGCGACACGACGCAAGTGGCCCGGTTACTCAGACTTCACCAAGCCACCACTTGGGTTGCCTCCCAGGAAGTGCTTGATTTAACGTCACGGCACGACGCAAGTCTCTTGGCTACTCAGAATTCGTCAAGTGACTCATACTCATCCTTTAGTGCTAAGATTACACTGTATTCCTTGGGTTGCTGCATTGTTCGGAAGACGTTGAAAGTGACCTCCTCTTTGTTTAATTTGAACTTCAATTGGCTAGCCTCCACATCAACTAAGGCCCTCCCAGTCGCGAGGAATGGTTGCCCCAAAATGAGGGGGACCTCATAATCAACCTCACAATCCAAAATCATGAAGTCGGCTGGGAATATAAATTTGTCTACCTTGACAAGCACATCAATAGGATCCCCACTGGCTTTTTAATAGTTCTGTCAACCATCAGTAGCCTCATAGTGGTCGGTGTGGGGGCTCCCAAGCCCAATTTCTTGAACACTGCCAAGGACATCAAATTGATGCTTGCTCCCATGTCACAAAGTGCCCTTGCGAACTCGACATTGCCAATATTGCACGGTATAGTGAAAGCACCTTGGTCTTCCTTCTTTTGAGCCAAGACCTGTGTAGCTATGGCACTACAATGATGTACATTGTCTACCGGCTCATAGCTCATGGATCTCTTCTTAGTCACCAAGTCCTTCATAAACTTCGCATATCCCGGCATTTGTTCCAATGCCTCTACCAATGGTATGTTCACAGATAGTTGTTTAAGCGTCGAAAGGAATTTTCGGAACTTACCATTTTTTGCCTTTTTCTTTATTCTTTGAGGGAACAGTGGTGGTGGTTGAGTTGCTCCTTGATCAATGTCAGGTTCCTTCTCTTCTATTGAGGCCTCTGGCAACTCAACACTTTCCATCTCAGCACCCTTATCACTTTCCTCAATAATGCTCTCTTTCTTTCGTACAACTACAACCGGAAAAGGGGGGTCAACTGTGGTCTTACCACTCCTAGTCATCACTACCATGCAGTGGCCATCATTCTTTGGGTTCTAAACGGTGTTGCTAGGCAGTGTACCTTTTTGTCTAGGGTTCATTGATGCTGACAGTTGCCCAAGTTGATGTTCGATCTGCTTGACGGCTGTAGCATGAGATTCCACTTTCTGACCCATACTTGATATGTCACTTCGGATCTCCTTCAATTGATCATCAGTGGACCTCACCTTTTTTAGCATTTCGCCCGTCATGCTCTCCAACGCTTGCTGGGTTAGCTGTTTTCTTTTACAGGTTTTCTATGTGGCCTTGTCGGCCTGAGGCTGTGTTTATAGCCAAGATATAGCTGTTTGTTTTCTTGATTCTGAGTTGTTGGCAGGAACTAGAGGTTCATATGCCCAGCTAGGTCAGCCCATGTCCCATGTGGCATTAGGTGCCAATCATGCCTCCACAGGTGGGGCGTGACACAGTGGTCATCCTTAGCTCACTTTGTTCCGGAGATTGAGAGGACTTTTCCCAGGTTAGCAATGGCAAACAATAATCAACAGGCACAGGGAAACAACTAGGAGAGGATTCCAGTGCTTAACATTGCTTTGCCAAACTTGGATAACGCTTCTAAAGCGATCATCAAGCCAGCCACCACTAAAAATTTTGAGTTAAAGGAGGGAATTGTGCAGTTGGTTTATAAGATTTTGTCAATTTTAGGGTAAGCCGGACGAGGACCCTACAGACATCTAATGATGTTCGTGGAGCTTAGTGAGAACTTTCACTATCAAAACGTGTCAGATGAGTATGTTAAGCTCATGTTGTTCCCTTTCTCATTGATTGGTGAAGCTAAGGAGTGGATTCAGATTGAGCCAGCAAGTTACATCACCACTTGGAAGGTTCTTTCCAACAAGTTCATCAATAGATTTTTCTCATCAAGGAGAACAAAGGAGATGAGAGGAAATATCTTAAGATTTGTGTAGAAAGATGGTGAGATCTTGGCTCAGGCTTGGGAAAGATACAAGGGATACTTAACAGATTGCCCATACCATATGCAGTCAAAGGAGATCATTGGGCACAATTTCAAGAAGGGATGAAGCTAGAGAAAAAAATTTTGCTTGACGCTACAGCATAGGGACAAATCATGTCCAAGAGCTATGATGTGATAGAGGCTCTGTTGAATTTCATGTCAGCTGGGAGCCAAGACTATCAGGATTTAGGTAGAGGATTTATTGCATCCAAGGTCCCAGGAAAGCTTAAGGTTGATGATGTAGCAGCAATTAGGGCAGACATTAGTCAGTTGGTGAATGTGATCAACAAGCTAGTGACCACACCACTTGCAAGCAAAGTTCATCAGGTTCAGCAAGTTCAGACTCCACTACCATCATGTGAGGTGTGTGGAGCCCATGCATATTCAGGTTGTCTACTAATCCTAGAGTCTATTTATTTTCTGGGTCAACAAGGTCGTGGTGGAGGTTTTGCAGGAAATGGTTACAATCAGTGGTACAGGAATGCAGTAAATCCCTCATGGGAAGGGAACCAGAATTTCCAGAGACCCCAAAACAACTTCCAGAGACCTTAGGGTAGTTCTTTAGAGGAGACCATGAAGCAGTGGATAGATCAGTAGACTCAGGTGGTTAATGAGATGTTGAAGTCCATCCATGAGTTGGAAAGGTAGATGGGGCAATTGGCCCTTCAGTAGAAAAAAAGACCGCGAGGGGCACTTTCACGTAACACTGAGAAGAACCCCAAGGAGAATGTGATCTCAATCTCTTTGCGCAGTGGAAAAGAGTTGGGTGAAGTGATACAAAAAAATGGCAAAGCTGAAGTAGACAAGTTGTGAATTCCAATCAGGAGGTTGGTGAGTCAAGCCACTCAAAATTGAAAGTGGTAGAAGTCAGTCACCTCCTCCATTCCCACAAATATTCAAGAAGCAGAAGGAGGACACATCTTATAAGAAATTTGTTGATGATTTGAAATAGGTACGTGTGAATCTACTTTTGGTAGAATTATTGCAGGAGGTTCCGGAATACACCAAATATCTAAAGGATATTGTGGAAAATAAGAGAAGGCTCACTTAATTTGAGACTGTAGCTCTGACGAAAGACTGCAGTTCCTGAGTGCAGAAAAAGATTCTAAATAAGCTGAAAGATCCCCGGAGCTTTACTATTCCTGTGGTCATTAGGAGCAAAGAAGTTGGTTCAACACTGTGTGATTTGGGTGTAAGCATTAATCTAATGCTTGCATATTTGTTCAGAACTTTGGTATTAGGAGAACCATGCCCCACCATAGTGACATTGCAGTTAGCCCATAGGTCCCTTACGTATCCTGATGGTGTTATTGAGGATGTATTGATTAAAGTGGGACCATTCATCTTGCCGCCGGGCTTTATAATTTTTGACTATGAAGCTGACAAAGTATGTCCCATCATTTTGGGAAGAGGATTCTTAGCTACCTCAGATGCAATGATAAAGGTGAAGTCGGGCAAAATGTTGATAACGGTGGATGGCCAATAGGTAGCCTTCGATGTGTTCAGGGTGGCAAGGTTGCCACCTCACTATGAGGAGCTGATGGCCATCATGGCAGTAGAGCCTGAAATGTCCACTAAGGCTTTAGAGCGGTATTTATCACAGGAAGATCCACTTGGGAGACTGTTGGTATATGGGAGGGAATAGCTGAAGAGTTTAGAGGTGATTGAATGTTTAGCTGTCTTGGATGCCACTAGCTTCTACCTCAGGAGAGATGCTCCTTAGGAGACGCTTGACAAATCATTGACTTGGGAGAAGCTGAAGCCTTCCATTGAAAAGGCACATGTTCTTGAATTAAAAGCTTTACGTACACACTTGAAATATGCTTATTTAGGCAGTGATAATTCACTGCCTATGATAATATCTGCTTTGTTGTGTGATGAATAAGTTGATAGGTTGCTGAAAGTGTTACGACATTATGTGACAGCAATTGGTTGGACCATAGTTGACATAAAAGGGACGAACAATTCCTTTTGCATGCATAAAATACTATTAGAAGAGAGTGCCAGACCTAGCATTGAAGACCAGAGGAGACTGAACCCGATCATGAAGCAGGTGGTAAAGAAGGAAATAATAAAGTGGCTGGATGCAGATGTCATCTACCATATTTCGGATAGTCATTGGGTTAAGCCAGTTCAATGTGTCCCAAAAAAGGGTGGGATGATGGTGGTGCAAAATGAGAGAGAGTTGATACCCCAAAGAATAGTCACAGGGTGGAGGATCCGCATTGACTACCGGAAGCTCAATACAGCCACCAAGAAATATCACTTTCCATTACCCTTCTTGGACCAGATGTTAGACAACTTAGTTGGGCATGGCTATTATTATTTTCTGGATGGGTATTCAGGATATAATCAGATCATGATCGCACAGGAGGACCAAGAGAAGACTACATTCACTTGTCCTTTTGGCACCTTTGCATTTCGAAGGATGCCATTTGGACTATGTAATGCTCCAGGAACGTTCCAGAGGTGCATGCTAGCTACTTTCACAAACATGGTGGAAAGATTCATTGAAGTGTTCATAGATGACTTCTCAGTATGTAAAAGTGATTTTGGTGACCGTTTGAATCATCTTGATGAGGTGTTCGCCAGATGTGAGAAACCAATCTCGTACTAAATTAGGAAAAGTGCTATTTCATGGTACGTGAAGGGATAGTCCTAGGTCGCAAAATTTCAAAAGCTTTTATTGAGTTCAATAGGGCTAAGATTGAAGCTATTACAAAGCTACCACTCCTTGTCTCTGTAAAAGGGTGCACAATTTTTTGGGACATGTTAGGTTTTATAGGAGGTTCATTCAAGACTTCTCCAAAATAGCTAGCCTAATGTGCAAACTTTTGGAAAAATATGTGAAGTTTGAGTTCAATGGAGATTGTATGCAAGCTCTTAATACTCTAAAGGACAAGTTGATAATAGCTCCAATTATCATTGCTCCAGACTGGTCATTACCATTCATTGTGATGTGTGATGCCAGTGATTATGCTATAGGAGCTGTTTTTGGGAAGAACAGAGGGAAGAGATTTCAACCCATCTATTATGCAAGCAAATCATTAGCTCAAAAAAAACTACACCATGACTGAAAAGGAGTTATTGGTTGTAGTGTATGCCTTTTATAAATTTTGGGCTTACTTAGTGGGGACAAAGGTGGTAGTGTACACTGACCATGCTGCAATCAGATACTTGTTTGCAAAAAAGGACGCTAAACCTAGGCTCATTTGCTGGATATTGCTACTCCATGAATTTGATATTGAAATCAAAGATCGAAAAGGCATAGAGAATCAGGTTGCAGATCATCTCTCTTAGTTACAGGACAGAAAGCATGTTGATTGTAGAGCCGAAATCGCTGAGACCTTCCCTGATGAACAACTATTTGCTGTAACCACACCTGAGTTGTCGTGATTGCTAACATAGTGAATCTTTTCATTAGTGGTGTATATCCACCGAACGAGACTCCGAACAGGAAAAAGAGACTTCTCTATGACAATGATTTTACATATGGGATGAGCAATTTTTGTACAAAATAGGGCCAGATTAACTAGTTCGAAGATGTGTTCCTGAGAGAGAAGTGCACCAGATTTTGGAAAGCTTCCATTCTTCACCTTACGATGGACATCATAGGGGAGATAGAATTGCTTCAAAGGTCATGCAGGCTGGATTTTATTGGCCTACCTTGTTTACAAACACATATTTATTTGCAAAATCTTATGACAGCTATTAGAGAATAGGGAATATATCAAAGAGGAAGGAAATGCCCAAAGAGGCATTATGGAGGTGGAAATAGTTGACTGTTAGGGAATTGATCTCATGGGTCCATTTATCCCATCAAATAGTAACAGGTACATCTTGGTAGCTGTGGATTACGTGTCAAAATGGGTGGAGGCTGCAACACTGCCTACAAATGATGTAAAGGCAGTAACTAGGTTTCTAAAGAAAAATATCTTCACTTTTTTTGGCACGCCTAGGGCCATCATCAGTGATGAAGGTATGCACTTTTGCAACCAGCCTTTTAATAATTTGTTGACAAAGTAGAATGTGAAGAACAAAGTAGCAATAACCTATCACCCTCAGACTAGTGGATAGGTGGAAGTGTCAAATTGAGAAATAATAAAATTCCTGATAAGACCATAAGCACAAACAACAAAGACTGGTCTTGCAAGTTGGACGATGCGCTGTGGGCTTACAAGACTGCTTTCAAAACCCCTATTGGCACTTCACCATATAGGTTAGTTTTTAGGAAAGCATGTCATCTGCCGGTTGAGCTAGAACATCGAGCTTATTGGGCCATATAAAGGTTAAATATGGATATGGAAGCTACTAGGGAGAAAAGATTGTTGCAGCTCCTGAGCTTGAGGAGTTCCATTTTAGTGCATATGAAAATGCCAAAATGTACAAGGAGCGGACCAAGAGATTGCATGATAAATGCATTTTACCTCATGAATTTCAGGCAGAGCAGTTAGAGTTATTGTATAATTTGAAGTTGAGATCAAAGTGGTCAGACCACTTTGAAATTGTAAATGTGACTGCGCATGATGCAATAGAGTTGAAATCTTTGGGGTCTGATAGAACCTTCTTAGTTAATGGCTCGAGAGTGAAACACTATTATGAAGATGATCTTGACAGAAGGAAGACATTAATTTCCTTGCAAGAGGATTGAGTAGTCCTGTGTCGTGCCTAGGCACTTGGTTGGAGGCAACTTACCTTTCTAATGTATTTCTATGTATAGAGGCAACTAATATGGATGATTATGAGGAGGATGATGCCACCACAAGATCTATCCATGTTGATGAAGCAAATGATAATGATGATGATCAGGTGTATAATCCTGATGGTAAAGACTGTGCTTAGAGGCCCATGAAGTTCTTTTTCTCTCCCTACTTGATATGTTTGTTTGTGCATCAAGGACAGTGCACTGTTTAAGTGTGGGGTGGAGGAGAATAGACTTTTTGTCTATTCTTTATTTGTTAAATTTGTGGGGGCTATAGCAATAATTGTCATTTTTTGTGTTAGTGGCTGGCATATGATTGATTAAACTCTGGTATGTAATAGTTTGTATTGTGGATGGTTGTGAACACGGATGCTCTGTATGTGATGTTATGTGATTTTTTGTCTCCAGTTTGTTTTGTTTTGTCAATTGAGAGTCAATTTTTTCGTTTTAGTGTCATCGTAGAGGTAGTGATCCTTCTTGATGATAGATGGATGACGACCGTCTTAAGGTAAATTAGTCATAATTTTTTTACTTTTTAGGATGGAGTCGAAACCCACACTTGTGTTCTCTTGATATTCCACTTAGGAGCTAAGCTAGAAGCAATGAAGTGGTCATCGTGAATGCATAAGAAGTGAAAATCCATGAGAGACACATAGTTCTTTAACTTGACTTAAGAAAAAAATTTTGGGGCTTAATAATAGAAGTTCATTCAATATAATTGTGTGGCTATGTGGCTATAAGAAACCAACTAAGATCATGATGCCATGAGTGATGAGATTGATTTATTGTGTGTTGTACATAGTGTAACATCTAGAACTTGCCTAAGAGTGTATAGGATAGCTAGTTGCCAAAGATGTAAGATGTGATTAAGGTGTTTCTTTGAAAAATCCTTTTGTCCAATGTTGTTGTACCTTCCTTAATGTTATATGATGACATTCAAATTCACTCCTCAAAAGGAAGATGAAACACCTCGTGAATGGGCGCCGATGGGCCTAGAGAGAAAATATATTTTATGGGTTGATTTTTCATATTTATATTGCTCGAAAGTGAAATAATAAGAAAATAAAGTTTCCTAAGGAAAATCAGCCACATGTGTCGATCAGAAGCATGTTGGCTGGAGAGCTCTGTGCACAGGCACACGACGGCAGGGAGCTGCATGCGTGGTGGCGTATAGAGGTGGGCGATGCAGGCGTAGTGATCTTGGGCAAATTTATATGCCCAAGTGATACTCAAATGTGTCATTTTGCCTTGTTTATAAATCGATGTTTATACATTCTCATGTGATTTGTAATAAAATGTGAATTTATACTAATCAACATGATTAGTGTTGTTTTGCAGGAGAAATATAATTTTGGGAAGCTAAAATGCATGTTGGGAGAAATCAGGAGTGGACTCGGAAGCAAGCAAGGAAAAGGCCAAGGACAGCATGAATTAAAGAGGCTCCACGATGGAGCCGTGTCACGCTGCCATCATGGATACCTTCTACCTGGATATGGAATTTTTGCCAAATTCCAGTGAAGGTGCGCGTTGGGGCCGTGGCACGTTGGCCTAGCCCCGCGTTGCACGCCGTGCCACGTTGGGCCTAAATACCTGGACATTTGAATTCCAGTAAGGGTCCGCGTCGGTGGCGTGTCACGGAGGCAGGGCTCCGCGATGCACTCCGTGACTCGTTGCTTATTGTCCCGGGAAAAATTCCCACTAGTATAAATAGAACACTTAGGTTCATTTTTAATAATTCTGACTTGGTGGAGCAAGAACGTGGGTTACAGGCAGTTGAGGGGACGAAAATCTCAGGGTTTTTCTCTATCTCCTTCTTCTTTATTTCAATTGCTTGTATGATTTACACTCATTTAACGATGTTTAATCCACAAATGAGTGGCTAAATCCTCTTCTTGCTGAGGTTAAGAACAATTGTATTGAAATGTAATTATTGATAAATTGGTTTTTCATCTTTTCTTCCATGGTTGTTCTATTGATTCTTGTTCTTACTGCATTAATGTGTGGGCAATGTTAATGTACATCTAAAAAGTCCGGTTTCACTCGAGAGAGCAAGAAATTGGAAAGTTGTGAATTAATAGGATATGATCTTTTCTTAGTTTGGGAAAATTGAGAATTGATTTACCTTCAGGATAGAGATATACCTGAAAGTCATATTAGTCAATTATGGAATCAGGTTTGTATGGCTAGAACATGAATTTCGTCTTATCACAGAAATGTAGGTGGAAGGTTCATGCTTCTTAAGTTGGGTTAAATACGAGAGTTTTAATCCATAGGCAATAATTCTTGACTAGCAACCGGAGGAAAGATAAATCAAATTGTATCGATAATTTATTTCTCTACATGTTCATTCAACCTCAGCATGCTCATACTTATAGTTCAGACTCAAATTGTATATTCGTTTTAGAATTAGTATAAAATTAGAAACCAAAATATCAAACTATTCTTAACACTGTTGTTTGCATTTTTTGAGTTAAAGTTTATTGACACTTGAGTAAATTGTTACCCTAGCCCAGTCCCTGTGGGATCGATACTTGGCTTACTTGAGCCACTTTATTACTTGTTCGACCACGTGCACTTGCGTGTAGTTGTGAAATAACACCGAACAAGTTTTTGGCGCCGTTGCCGGGGACTGGCAATCGGTAAATTTTTCTTAAGTGTTAGTTTACTATTTCTTCTTAGTGTTGACAACTTGGTCTTAGCCTGTATTTTGCAGATAACTTATTTCTGTGCACACTGGCAAGAGACAAGGAGCTGGTGGACTCATATTTAGAGCTGGAAAGACAATTTCATCGTCAAAGGAGAGAAGCTCTAGAGAAAAAGCTGCAGTTGCTCAGACAAACAACTATGGAGCAACAACATAATCCACCAGTTGTACGGGCAATGTTAGTGCCCGATGACATGGCAGCCAGACCGGTTCACGAGGTGGCAATCCCACATGCTAATAATGTCACATCTAGCATCCGCAAACCTGAGCCAGGAGGGAGGTTCGAGCTTAAGCAGAACATGGTGCAATTGCTGCACACCAGCGGGCAGTTCACAGGTCTCCCTCATGAGGATCCACAGCAGCATCTCCAAAATTTCTTGGAGATAAGTGACACTTACATCCCCGCTGGAGTGTCATCAGATTATGTCAGGCTTACATTGTTCCCATTTTCACTTTTGGGAGAAGCCAAGAGGTGGTTGAAAGCTGAGCCACCTAATTCTATCACTACGTGGGATGATCTTGCAAGGAAATTCTTGATACGGTTTTTTCCATCCGGTAAAACAGCAAGACTTAGAAGTAAAATTCTAAGTTTTAAACAAAGAGAGGTAGAGAATCTGTATCAAGCCTGGGAGAGATTCAAATCTATGTTGCGAGATTGTCCTCATCATCACCAATCCAATGAAGTGCTGGTGCATACTTTCATAGAGGGTTTGGAACCCCACACAAAAATCTTGCTAGACTCAGCAGCTGGGGGGCAAGCATTGGAGAAAACTTATGAGGAGCTGTATACCTTGTTGAATAGTATTTCGCAGGGAAATCCGGAGTGGAATGCGGACTCGTCAAGAGGAGGAACGAGGAGAGCAGCGGGAGTATTAGAAGTGGATGGTTTCACAGCTATTGCTGCACAGATAGCTGCTTTACAGAATCAACTCAACACCCACTTCAGTAACATGAGCATGAACCAATCTCAAGCCCCAGTGAATGTAGTGCAGCAGATTTGGTGTGAAGTATGCGGGAGTAGTGAACACTCAGCTGAGTGTTGTGGAGCAAATCCTGATTCGGTGAACTTTGTTGGAAATGTACAGAGAAACAACCATCTACAGTATGGCAACAACTACAATTCCAACTGGAGGAATCACCCAAATTTCTCTTGGGGTAGCAATAACCATCAAGGGCAAGGTTCGAATCAGGGGGGGCAGAGAAATCAAGGAGGGCATCAGAACTATCAGGCACAATATAGAAGCAACAATGCACCTCCTCCACCACCATCACCTAGCATTGAGGAAATGTTCAAGACAATGATAGCTAACCAAGCTCAATTGCAGGCTAACTACGTGAAATTGGCAGCCGAGGTAAAGAACAATCAGTTAGCTACAAAGGCGCTGGAGTACCAGTTTGGGCAATTTGCTGGAGCCCAAAACACCAGGCCTAGAGGAGGACTTTCGAGCGACATGGATCCCAACCCCAAGCAAGTGAATGCAGTGACCACAAGGAGTGGTTTGCAGCTTAAAGACGTGGAACCGGAAAGACCACCTCAACAATCGGGAGCAGCAGCAACTGAGAGGGAGCAAAGTGATGAGAGGGGGAAGAAAAAGGAGGCTGAACCAGAAAGACCACCACCCCGGTTCCCTCAAAGATAAAAGAAACACAAGGAGGAGGCGTGTTTCAAAAAGTTCATGGAGGTGCTTAAACAGGTACATATTAACTTACCTCTTGTTGATGTTTTGCAGGGAGTGCCGAAGTACGCAAAGTATATTAAGGACATCGTGGCGAACAAAAGCAGGTTAACTGAGTACGCTACGGTGGCTCTTACGGAGGAGTGCACTTCCCGGATACAAAACAGGTTGCCCACAAAGCTCAAGGACCCTGGGAGCTTTACAATACAAATTACAATTTGGCAGAGTATCCGAGCTCGCAGATTATGTGATTTGGGAGCGAGCATTAACTTGATGCCGACATCGGTATTCAAGAAGTTGGGTCTAGGGAGTCCTAGACCAACAACAGTGATATTGCAACAAACGGATCGTTCCTTAGCCAGACCTAATGGCATTGTGGAGGACGTGCTGGTGCAAGTGGGATCCCTCATCTTCCCAGTAGATTTTGTCATGCTGGATTTTGAGCCAGACGCGAAAGTCCCATTTATTTTGGGACGTCCTTTCTTGGCTACCGGGAAAGCACTAATTGATGTAGCTGCAGGGCAGCTAACCATGCGAGCACATGACAAGGTGGAGGTGTTTGAGGTATACAAGGCCACCAAGCTCCCGGCTGTGTATGAGGAACTCTCGGTGATCAATGTGACTAATCGAGCTAATGTTTCAGAGAATTGAGTCACAGAGTTATTGGGGAAACCACTGGAAAGATGTAAGCATTACTGGGAGAGGACGGTGGTCGAGAGAAAACATCCGTCACCCTAGAGGAGGACTGAGTTGAATGACGTCGAGCCGTGATGGTAAACCAGGCGCTGCACGAGAGGCAACCCGTGAATTTTTTGTAAATTGTGAATAAATTTCGTAGAAAAAAAGAAAAAAAAAAGAAAAAAGAAAAAAGAAAAAAAGAAGAAGAGAAAAGTAAAAATAAAAACAAAATTTGTATTTTAATTGAAACCTATAATTCTAACCAATTTCTTGTTGTGAGATGAATTTCAGGTTGAACGGAAGAAAAATGTGCAAAGGATTGCAAAGGAAAAATTGAGGTAAGAAAATTAATAAAAAGTGGCAAAACAGTGAGCCTACGCGATGGCTCCGTGTCATGGAGGAGGGCCTCCGTGTTACCCTCCGTGACACGTTGAAGGTAATTCTGGAATTTTTTCAAATTTCAGAACACCTGTGCGATGGCTCCGTGTCACGGAGGGCATGCTCCGCGTTACCCTCTGTGACACGTTGAAGTGTATTTTGCGACGGGTTACACCGGGTCGCCGGGTGACCCGCGCGAAAAACTTTCTTTTTAACCCCGTTTTTCCCTAATTTTCCCCATTTTTTCATCTCCTCCGCGACAAACACCCTAAAATCCCCCCTTCCCCAATGTGACACGAACATAGAAGCTAAATTTCTTCAACTTTTCTTCGATATCATCAAATTTAAGGTATGTTTGTTAACTTCATCTCATTTCTTACCTTATTTTTCTGATTTTTAGCATAGTAAGTGAGAAAAACTTACCCTAAGTGTAAATTGAGCATGAATTCATGTAAATTATTGTTGATTGATGTTCATAGTATCTATGTAATGGTATGAACTCGATAAATACATGTTTGATTGAAATTCTTGCGAAATGGTAGCTAGGGTTAGAATTCGAATATGAAGATGTTAAAATCGAGTTGAAAAGTGAAATTCCTCTTGGTTTGTGCATGTTGGGTGAGGAACATGATGTTGTGCTTAACGTTAAGACGATTAAGGCGCGTCGGATTGTCGGGTAACGAAATTGTGAAATGCAAGAAATGGGTGAATTGTATAGGTTCATGTAGATAAATTTTTTTTCTTTGTTTCTCCTAGATAAGTGCTATGTGATGAAATGCTATCGATGGTAATGTTGTGACTAGTTGTACGAAGTCTGAGTAGTACATAGGATGTATACCGTCGAATTCTCTGAATGCACTAAGCATATTTGTATGTTTTGTTGTTTGTTTTTGGGATTAAATATGATCTTGCCGTAATGTTATGATTGTGGCTAATGACTAAGTGTGGGGTAGCCTAGCTTAACCGAACCTTAGTCGAAGCTAAT
The DNA here is from genome assembly GCA_035772735.1 of Datura wrightii. Classification (NCBI taxonomy): domain Eukaryota; kingdom Viridiplantae; phylum Streptophyta; class Magnoliopsida; order Solanales; family Solanaceae; genus Datura; species Datura wrightii. Next base: position 100,639,374 of record JASDFA010000027.1, on the reverse strand, counting down.
TTTAATTGGAATAACATTGGCACTGTCGGTTTGGTTTGACAGGAACAATGGCAAGCAGGCAAGATAAAGGGAAGGGCGCATCAACATCAGGTGCCAGAAGGAAAAGAATTAGACTGGGAATAGCAGTCCCAGCAGCACCAGCGGTTCCACGCGGCCAATGCCGTCAATACGGAACTAGATGGGTGACAGAGGAGGGGAAGAAATGGTACGCCAAGCATAAGGAAAGCAAATACTTCCCCAAAGAACACATTGCTAGGGAACCGTTGGCACAGGAGTTCCCCAGGATTGTCCACAGAATTGAGGCAGCCGGGCTGAACTTCATCTTTGAAGAGCCCAAGGAGTGCAACCTGCACCTGATTCGGGAATTTTACGCCAACTGGAACCCGAAACTCAGAAGTCACACCATCAAGATACGGGGGCAAATAGTTACTTTTGAGCCTCATCACCTTAATGCCATCTTGGGGGCGGGACACAGACGCCCATATGCTTCGGCAGCTGAATATCACTCCACCATACGCGGATATCAGATGCACTTTGTGTGGAACTCGATTTACAGCACGTTGGAGCAGGCATAAGGAGAGGGGCTACCATCAGACCTTGCCCTACTCACAGATGAATAAGGAAGCCAGGATATGGCTGAAGATTGTTTGTTCCTGCCTGATCCCAGGGGTGCATATGACAGATGTCACCCGGGATCGTGTATGCTTGGTCTACGCCTTGATGAAAGGGCTTGAGATCAATGTGGGGGCGGTGATTATCTCCGCCATGAAGAGAGCCTGTTTGCATCAAGGGCACATGTACGGGTTCGGTGGATTACTGACCACATTCCTGAGGGGCCTGGATATCGAGGAGGAGGCCCTTGACTACATCCCACAGATGGAGAGGCGGGCCTTAGATGTCACCAAAACTAAGGCACTCGGCACCACCCACGGGCCAGTTCTTACACCAGCTGAGCGACATGCTCAGGATGATCAGTACATGGCTCGCATGTTTGGGATGTAGATGCTCCAGCTGCGCATAGGTGGGAGGCTGGCAACAGAAGAGGAGCTGTGGCAGCTCGAGCTATACTACCCTTTTGGTGAAAATGCCAAGGCTCTATGCCGAGTGGGGCCATCTTTTGTGGAGCCCACCGATGATGATGTCCCCACAGATGAGGAGACACGTCGTGATGACTCCGATATGGAGTCAGATGATGATGATGGGGGCGATTCAGACATGGGAGACGAGGCAGCAACACCTGACGAAGAAGTGGAATATTTTGATTGATTAGGGAGTTTGACCACCCATTTTTGTGCTATGCTGAATTTTATGAACACTAGGGACAGTGTTCGATTTAAGTGTGGGGTGGGAGTAGTTAGGTGTTTGTTGCTGTTGTTATTAATGTATGTCTCTGTTCTGTTGTTGTGCTTGGATAAACTTGTGGCCCTGTGATTTTTTTTGTGTATATCTGTATTATAATTAAGGTGAAGCTGTTGTGTGCTGTTGAATGTTGTTAGCTGGTTTCGAACATATTTTTGTTTTATCAAAATGATCGATATTTTTAAAATTTTTTTCATGAATTTTTAAATTTTTGGGTTTCTCGGCGTTTGTTTTCGGTTCTTTTACCGAGAATAGTCCCATTGAACCGAAGTCGTAATTAGTGACTGTTCTATATGATGGATGGATGACGACCGTCTTAAGAGAAATGTAGTCGTTAGGAGTAGATTTCTTTGTTCATTTTGTCCTTTTTAGTTTTTTTTCTTTTGTTGGTTTGCATCCCAAAACCTGTAGTTACTTTATGGTTGCGAAATTCTGTTTGCGTGTTGTACATGATGTTTGAAATGCAAAGGTGATTTGTATGAAAGCATGCAACTTTGTAAATATGTTGAGATACCTAGGCCATAGAGTCGATTCAGTGTGATTGAGGCTTAATGTTTGAATTATTGTAATTAGCTGATTGAAGAGTCCGTGAATATGTCTTGAGTTGAGCATGTGAAATGAGCGTATAGTGAGGTTTCGTTTCTTCCATGCTATTGTGAAATGTCTAAAACTTGCCTGATGTGTGTACAAAATGAAATGAAGGATGTGTATTGTAGGAAAGGATGTAGGCATTTCTTTGCTTTAACCGAAGGTTTTTTTTCTTTCATTATCATAACCACCTTGAATGTACACCCTAGTTAGCCCATTGAGCCTTTAGCCTATTATTTTTCTTTTGTCAAAAAGGTGTAAACCGAGCTTAACCCCTTCTTTTCATTATCCGTGAATTTGATCCAAAACTCTTAAGCGCTCAAGAAAAGAAAATAATTTTCCCAAAGTGTCAAGGAGTGAGAATGGTGAAAAGAAAAGAAAAAGAAGAGTGATGAAAGGAAAGAAAAGGTCGAAGGTGCACTTGTTATAAATTAAATATAATGAAGATGTATAAATAATCTTTGTTATTGAGTTAAGTGTGCTTAAAGAGATGGGGTCAAAAATAAAGACAGACTTCAAGAATGGGAAGATGAAGGAAGAAACAATGACCATAAGGTTGATGGGATGTATTGGAAAAGCGCTTAAGGATGCTAGTTGTTATTATTGATTAGCCCAGTATTTACTAGTTCCGTAGCTTACATTACAACCCGTTAAGTCCTACGTGATCTTACATCACACTTCCTTATATTAGTGGAGTAATACACTAAAGGCAAGCCTATGGTTCATGACATGATGCATGTGAATTCTTTTGGGAGAGAGAGTGAAATTGTGTTTATATGCCCCTGCATGTAATGTCTTTGAGTTCATGTAATTAAAAAGGGGGAGAAATTCTCTTGTGTTGTGAGGACACATGCTCGACGAGAGATTAAAATTCGTGTCGGATATCTTGATCAGCTGATTTGCATGAGTTTGCCGATATCGAGAGTCGATTCTTGAGTCTAGGAGGTCTTAATGTGTTGAAGGTCATTGTATTGATAAGACTATGCATGTTTTCTTGAGGATTTGCTGTGTTAAATAATCAGTATAACAATAGCTTGAATTGTCGAGCCAAAGTAGCCAGGTTGGGGTGTCAATTGCATGATGTGTAAGTTTATTGTTCGGGGACGAACAAGGATTTAACTGTGGGGTAAGTGATCTTGGGCAAATTTATATGCCCAAGTGATACTCAAATGTGTCATTTTGCCTTGTTTATCTATCGATGTTTATACATTCTCATGTAATTTGTAATAAAATGTGAATTTATACTAACCAACATGATTAGCATTGTTTTGCAGGAGAAATATAATTTTGGGAAGCTAAAATGCATGTTGGGAGAAATCAGGAGTGGACTCGGAAGCAAGCAAGGAAAAGGCCAAGGACAACATGAATTAAAGGGGCTCCACGATGGAGCCGTGTCACGCTGCCATCGCGGATGCCTTCTTCCTGGATATGGAATTTTTGCCAAATTCCAGTGAAGGTGCGTTGGCGCCGTGGCACGTTGGCCTAGCCCCGCGTTGCACGCCATGCCACGTTGGGCCTAAATACCTGGACATTTGAATTCCAGTAAGGGTCCGCGTCGGTGGCGTGTCACGGAGGTAGTGCTCCGCGATGCACTCCGTGACTCGTTCCTTGTTATCCCGGGAAAAATTCCCACTAGTATAAATAGAACACTTAGGTTCATTTTTAATAATCCTGACTTGGTGGAGCAAGAACGTGGGTTACAGGCAGTTGAGGGGACAAAAATCTCAGGGTTTTTCTCTATCTCCTTCTTCTTTATTTCAATTGCTTGTATGATTTACACTCATTTAACGATGTTTAATCCACAAATGAGTGGCTAAATCCTCTTCTTGCTGAGGTTAAGAACAATTGTATTGAAATATAATTATTGATAAATTGGTTTTTCATCTTTTCTTCCATGGTTGTTCTATTGATTCTTGTTCTTACTGCATTAATGTGTGGGCAATGTTAATGTACATCTAAAAAGTCCGGTTTCACTCGAGAGAGCAAGAAATTGGGAAGTTGTGAATTAATAGGATATGATCTTTTCTTAGTTTGGGAAAATTGAGAATTGATTTACCTTCAGGATAGAGATATACCTGAAAGTCATATTAGTCAATTATGGAATCAGGTTTGTATGGCTAGAACATGAATTTTGTCTTATCACAGAAACGTAGGTGGAAGGTTCATGCTTCTTAAGTTGGGTTAAATACGAGAGTTTTAATCCATAGGCAATAATTCTTGACTAGCAACCGGAGGAAAGATAAATCAAATTGTATCGATAATTTATTTCTCTACATGTTCATTCAACCTCAGCATGCTCATACTTATAGTTCAGACTCAAATTGTATATTCGTTTTAGAATTAGTATAAAATTAGAAACCAAAATATCAAACTGTTCTTAACACTGTTGTCTGCATTTTTTGAGTTAAAGTTTATTGACACTTGAGTAGATTGTTACCCTAGCCCAATCCCTGTGGGATCGATACTTGGCTTACTTGATACACTTTATTACTTGTTCGACCACGTGCACTTGCGCGTAGTTGTGAAAAACACCGAACACGTAGGAGGTCGCAATGGGCTGCGACACGCGCACCCAACATGGCCGATGGGCATTGCCAAATGCCTATTTACTTGGAACTTTTATTTAACTCATTTTTTAAAAAAACTCAAGAGCTCTTCGAGGATATCTATTGGAGATCTTATTTCTAGATTATAAGGTAAATATACAAGCCTCCAACACCAATTAAAGTTGCGATCTTGTAGTAATTATTGTGAAGAACATCAAGCTCAAGTTGGTTTCATTGATGTGGTTTTGTCGTGATTTTTCCAAGGGAATAACGTGTGGTTTTTACCTATACATAGCGTTGCCTTCATCTAGGAGAAGGTAAGGAATTCTGCACCCATTTTTACCATTAAAGTTGGAAGTTTTATTGTATTTATTGAAACGATTGTCGACATAAGGAATCTTTTTGATTTCTTGATAAATTGACTGTTTTAGGTGCCTTGGAAGTTATAAGATGTGGGGGCTGTGTGTTGTAGCTGATTGTGGGAGAGTTTGACCAAGGAAAGTTGAACTATTGAATCGCCGATGAGGTATGTTAAGGCTAAACCTCCTTCGTAAGTTTCTTAGTCATATAGTTGGTACGACTCATTATATTTAGTGATATATTTGTGGCTATGTTTGATGGATGGTTAGCTGCTGAAAGTTGAACCTATTGATTAGTATAAGTATCCCTTGTCGAGGCTTTCCATATTTAGCTTTTTCTTTCATTAGAAGCGACATGAGAGCAGTTTGTTGGATTATTGTTGCTTAGATTGGTTATTGATATCTTGCTGCCTTATTGATGCCATAGAGTCTTTGTTGTTAGTTGTTGATCATGTCTTGCTAATTTGGGCAGCATAATGAGTAACTTGGCGATAGAACTTCATCTTCATGATTCCTATATGTGATAAATCTTGCCTTCGGGCCTTTGGCGTATCTTCACGCCTATAGAGCTAGAATCTTAATATTGTAATTTTACCTTTGGGTTAATAGTCGTTGTGTCTTCCTGTAAGTCTATTGTGGTTGGCTGCTCAGAGTCATATCTTGTTATTAGTAGCAGTGTAGTCATTTTAGGCAAAGGAACCATATAGTTGGTCGCCTACGACTTATTGTCCGCTTACAAGCCATTATTGTACCGCTATGCATTTAAAATGATTATGCTTAGCATCCTAATAGATTAACTTCAAAGTAATATTTGTTGTGGCTTCCATGGGGGCTACACAGTTTAGATGTAGGGATCTACACCTAATGTTAGCGATCTTATAGCTTGTTATGACATTCAGATTGTAGTTCAGGCAGGACCTCGCCCTTTTCTTTATAGGCTAGCTGGTTCTACAATTGTCTTCATGACTGTCTGGCTAGCTGTGGAAACATGGGATATGCCTGTTTGATGCTACACAGGTTGCTACAAGGGCAAGTAACAGTTGTATTATGCGTAAGGGGCTATGCTACGCTCACTGAGCGATGTGTGGAAATATATGTTATGCCTGTTAGATGCTATACAGGCTGCTCAAGGAGAAAAATATAATTATGATGTGCCTATAGGGATATGTTATGCTCATAGAGAAATATGATGTCTAGAATGACTATATTAAGGCCCGCAGAGCCACTTGAAATCTGGTGCTCTTACGGACTTCCCTTATGCCTAAGTTAGCATTATTGACCTTCAGAGCAGCCTTGTGTGCTTGGGGTGCAGTTATAAGAGCCTAGAAGGCTAAAGATACAGATACAGGAGCCTCACGTGCTCACCTACAGTTGCCTAAGGGGCTACTTACAAAGACACATTAATCGCCTAAGGGGCTACTTATAGGTACACGTTGATTGCCTATGAAGGGCTAGTTATAGTTGAGCTATAGAACAACACATGGATGCATGTTGATTGCCTATGAAGGGCTAGTTTTAGATAAACTAAAGAACACCTTCCCGGCTACAGTGGTACTAATAGGGTATACAGATTGGATTGTACTTGCCGGGGCTTATGGGGGCCAGGTAGGTTATTATTTGATTGTTTGTACATGCTAGGTTTATGGGGGCCATGTTAGGTTCTTGGTTGACTAATGTTTGTTAGTATACAATTGTACATATGAGATTGTTCAAGTTATCCTATGACTCTTTTAGTTGTTTACGTTCAGTTCTTATTATCAGTTTTAGTTCTAGCTTATTATTGCCTTGCATACTCGGTACATGTTATACTAACGTCCACACATGGGGCATTGCATACTTGCCTGCCGGTTCTAACAGACAGGTTTCAAGACCTTCCTAGTAGTCGTTCTGACTCAGTAGAGTGGTCAACTCCCTTCTTCAGAAATTTCCATACATTTGAGGTTTTTTGTCTTTTGCTGTATAGATTTTGGGTAAATCGAAGCCCTGTCCCCACTAGTGCTTACTCTCTAGAGGCTTGTAGACTATGGATTTTTTAGATAGGGTTGTTGGCCATGTTGGCCTAGTTTTTTTGTCAGTTGGAAGCCCTGATGGTTTGTACATATGTGTATATGCTTATCTTTCAACTTTATTTGATTTAGATGGCATGGTGGTCATGTTGGCCCGCATAGGATAGTTATTACTATCGTGAACTATTGGGTCAGTTGAATATCTGTGCAGGTGTTTATATTGCAGCCTTGTCGGCCTGGGGCTACTTTTAAGCTGAGATATACTTAATTGTCTTCTTGATTATGTGTTATTGGTATGCACCAAAACTGTATATATTCAACTAGGTCAGCTCAAGGTCTAGTGTGGCATTAGGTGTCAGTTATGCCTCCCAAGGTGGGGCGTGATAGAGGAAGTGCAAACGATCGTCGCAATATAAATACTTAACTAAGAATCGGGTTTGAATCCATAAGGAATAGAAATTGGATGACATAAAAGTTTTCTATTGAATTAAACTAAATTGCATCATTGCAAAAAAATAAATGTTGGAGCAAAATAAGATCACAATTTGAATTTAAATCAACTATCAATCAAAAAAGAGGCAACCAAATTGAATGAACAAATATGATCAAGGGCCAAGGGTGTAACACCCCAAAAGCTTCCTAGACCAAACTCAGACCCAGCAGAAAGAAGAAATTTTTTTTGTCTTAGAACGACCGAGACAATGAGTTGTTGTCAGCAATAACGACCCATTGTCTGAGTCATTGTCAGTCCTGCCGGTTACCTTTAGAGAACCCACGAGACATGGGATGACCCATTAGAGGAAGTAAAGAGTCATCCTATCACTCATTGTATTCCCAGCTCAAAAACTTGATTAGACCCTTCCTAGGAATCAACGATCCAGATGATGAGTCATTGTCTAGTAACAACTCATAGTGTGAGTCATTCGTTGGAATTCTAAAGTGTTGTCAAAAATCACTTCCAGTGACAACGAATGGCAACAACGGCCCGTTGTATCACATAATGAGTCATTGTTTCCATACATGATGACAAGTCCAGAAATCCTTCAAAAATTTATGTGGCAAGGATGAGAGGTGACAACGACCCATTGGTTCAACCAACGAGTCGTGGTGTCATCCGTTAATGAGGGTCCAATGTTTTGTTTCAAACCCTTCCAGTGACCACGAGAGGAACCAGTGACCCCTTGGTTCATCCAATGAGTCGTGGTTCCCTTTTGTGTTCCAATTCCAGTGAGCATCCCTTTTTGGCCCAGGACCAATGACTGGTACCGACGGGTCATGGTGTCAACCAACGACACATTGGGTGACTCGTTGGATCTTGACAGATAAATTTTCAGACTTTCTCTCAGGGTCATTTTTGTAACTTCCCACCTTTTTAATCCCTAAACTATGTCATTTTGGGTACATTTAGGAGAGAATTAAAGGGGTTGATCGACTTATTCCTCTCATCTTCTCTCAGTTCTCAATTTCAATATGTAAGAAGTTCCAAGTAGAAATCTCAGAGCTAAGCTTGGGCTTTCAGTCTTCTCGCATATTTTTCTAGATTTTTCTCAGGAATTCTACTCCAGGTATATGGGAATTCAACAAGAGCATTGTCCTTCCCTTGCGCCCCAAAATCCTTCTAATAATCTATAACAATGCTAGCCCTAAAGATCAAAACTAGGGTTATCTTTCAGTCAGATTATGAATATCCTTTTAAATTGAAGTTCTGATGAATTCTTGCAAGTTTTCACTACATATTAAGCATGTTGTTATTATTTCATGAAATATTGTTTTAGCCCTAGTTTATATGGATAAAATAAATTTGGGTCTTCCATAATTATGTAAATACAAATGTTGCTTGACTCTGTTAGTTCTTTAAATTTCCATGTTATTACTATCATGTGAGTTAACAGTTAGTTTGAGTGCTAGTTCAGTCTTAGTCAATAATTTGCCTTTTCAGTATCTTTCAGTAAGTCAGCTGATAGTTTGACTCTAATTAGTTCTTTAGGAGCTCAGTAGAACTCTTTAGTTTAGTTCTGAGGTTGTTCTTTAGATGGTTATAACACTTTCAGATAAAGCAGCTCTGGGTAGTCTTTAAACACTAGTTTCCAATTATCAGGTCCTTTAGACTCTCAGGGTACTTCCAAATAGGCATTCCTGACTTAAGTCTTGGGACATCAGTTTTGAGCTATCAGCCTAGCAGTCTCAGTTAGGACTTTCAGTGGGAGTGGGGCTTAGGACCGTGCAGTCTGGGGTTCAGCGTATCCAGGTTCCTAGAACTACATTGCCACCATTGGTTTTTAGCCTGAACAGGCCTCAGACAGAGTTGACACTAGCCATATCTTTATACTCTGGCAAGATATATTGGGTCCTATCGATGGGGCGTATATATCGTAATCCACATTTAGCTCACGTAGTTATGTCAGTTATAGTTTCTCCCATAGTAGCAGCACAATATCTCTTGTTAGTATAGCTTAGTCTCAGTTCCAGCTCAGTTTAGTTATTCAGATTAGATACGTGTATGACCATCAGTCTGTGCCTGTGTTTATATTATGGTATCACAGTTATATCACATAAAGTTTATAGTCGGCCATTTCATGTCATTTGAGCTCAATTATGCATTCTTATTCTTTTTCCTACATCTTTCATATTCAATAAATTCAAAGTATTGATACATATTTTCCATGCTGTATTGTATTGTGATACAAGTGCAGGTTCTCAGTTGTAGCAGCGTCAGTAGTTCCTCGTGGACGATTTCAGCAGCTCTATATTGGTGAGTCGTCATTATTCGAGGATGAGGTTTTAGTTTCTTTCAGTTCCTATTTTTCGAGTTTAGAGCTAGCCTGGGGCTTGTCCCAACAACTCGCTAGTTAGTAGTTGGCTTTCAAATATAATATTGTTCAGTTGGTTTTGCTCTATTTGTACAAGTTTTCAATATTTTATCAGACATTCAGTATTTCAGAAATTAGATATTTTAGTTATGTTTTCATCTTCCGCTATGTTTATTTAGTTTACCAGTGTGATGTTAAACCATGGGTTAGCTTGGGGTCACTCGTGGCACCAAGTATCGTGTCGCGTCCCGGGTGCAAACTCGAGTCATCACAAACTTGGTATCAGAGCACTAGGTTTAGGGTATCCTAGGATGTTTGAAAGCTGCATCAAGTAAAGATGTTTTCATGGGTATGAAGCGCGCCACACTTATGAGGGGGAGGTTACAAGGTGTTTTTAGGAAATTTCCCTTTTGTTCATACTCCTTATTGTGCATTGAGCTTAATCCCAAAATATCCTCCGAACTCGTACCCTATCCATTTCAGTGATAACATGCCACTAAGAAGAGGAAGTGGGAGGAGGTACAGGAATGCAAATCAACCTGCGCCACTAGCTCCAGCAACCCCTCAGGACGATCATGGGTCCTCTGCATATTTTAGAGCGGCAAACCAGCTGTTGGCTCAGGCTGTGACCAACCAAGTGAACTAGCAGGTGGTCCCAGTAAATGTGAACGGGTCTGCATTAGCTGTCAGGGTTCAGGATTTCACCTGAATGAACCCTCCAGCTTTTATGGAAAGTGGGAGAGGACCCGCAGGAGTTCGTGGATGAGGTGCAAAAGATCACCTAGATCATGGGTGTTAATTCCATAGAGAGTGCTGATTTGGCTGCTACTAGATGAAAGGGGTGGCTCAGATTTGGTACAACCAATGGAAGGAGGGGAGGCTGACTAAAGCAGGATCAGTAGAGTGGGACGAGTTTGCTACGATGTTTCTCAAAAGATTCTTTCCTTGGGAGTTGAGGGAGGCCAAAGTTGCTGAATTTATGAATTTGAGACGGAATAATAGAATAGTGGAAGAGTATGCACTGGAGTTCACTCACCTATTGAGGTATGCTCCAGAGATGGTTGCTAACTGAGGGCTCGTATGCTCAAGTTTGTTAATGGAGTTTCAGACTTGGTGCTTAAAGAATGCAGAACCGCGATACTAATCAAAGACATTGACCTCTCCAGCCTTATCATTCATGCCCAACAGATAGAGGCAGAAAAGCTGAAGGATATAGAGAGGGAAAACAAGCGATCCAAAATTAGATGGTTTGAATATGGCCAACAGAGGTCAGATGGTAGTAGTCACCCACACCAGCAGCAGCAGAGACCTCCAGCACCCACATCAGCTAGTGCCCCTTCTTTTTGGTCCTGCAAGGATCGAAAGGGTGGAGCATCAGGCTCCCAGTCCCAGAGTTACGTCTCCAGCAGCAGCTCATTTATAGCCTACCCAAAGTATGACAAGAATCACCCATGGGAGTGCTGTTTGGGTGATGAGTTGGAAATTTACCAACTCATTAGGCTCCTAATCTTGAGTTTTTGCTTAGTTTTTGAGTCATTTATGTGGATTTTATGCCCTTTCTCTAAGATTCTTTGTAGGTACCGCACATGAGTAAAGAAATCATGAAATCGAGCAAAACACATGGAATCTGAGAAGAAATTTGATGAGTTAGCATATGAGGGAGAGTAACCAAAGATAAGGGAAGATTTGAGCTCAAAAAGAGGTGCAAGGACGTGCTTTCAATCAGCTAAACGCGGATCTGAAAGGGCAAAACGAGGGCGAAACGCCGAAGCTACTGCTCGGGCCAGCTAAACAACTGGCCCTTTGCAGAACGGACCGAATAAATGCCCCTGAACCGCCGGTTCACCCCTACTAGGGCACTATCTTTAACCGGCCACAATTTGGCTCTCCACGAATTACCACCGGCGAAACGTCGGTTCCTCGCTGGAGAGGCCATCTAATAAAGGGAAAAAGGGCCCAAAAAGGTCTCCAAAGCATCTAGAATCTTCAAGGGAATTTGGAGAAAGTTGTACACAAGAAATTACAAATATATAACCTCCATTGTACAGCAACCAAGGGGAAAATCAATTTTACTTTTCTAATGTTGAACAATTATCGCTCTAGTTTGAATTAGTTCATATCTCTTGAATTATCGACTGAATTCTCTATGGGTTTCGACCCCGACATCCTTCGGGAATATTTGTTTTGATACAATGACCATTTACACTCTTTCATAAAAGAGGAGTGTATTTTGGAGGTTATCAAAAATGACGCCGTTGCCGGGGAATTGAGTTGTGATAAGCCATTAATTATTTATTGATTCGAACTAGTTTTGCATTTTTGTTTTGCATTTTTTTTACATTTTGTTTTGCTTTTTTTTTTTGTTTTTTTTTGTTTGTTTATAGTTGTAAGATGGCATCATCGAATGGAAGGATGTTTGTTGGCAGAAACCTTATTATGATGACCCATGTCCCTATTGTGGATGACCACACTATTGGCAAGATTGCACATATGCCCCTAGAAGGGAGATGAGTGCACCTTCTCCTCTTTATGATGGGTATAGATGCACATTATGTGGTAGTCACGGGAGACATTGGTATGGATGCCCAAATGGGTTCACTTCCCGCTATAATGGTTATGATAGGTGTTGTGCTCCCAAGCTTGAAGGGAATGAAGCCGTGGTAAGTGAGGGAAGGAAGGGAACATGTGGACGCATAAAAGCCATGCTCCAAGCCTTTGTGGAGCGGGAGTCTAATGTGGAAAAGAATACCAACCCCTCTATGCCCATGGAGTCATCAAATCCTCTAGAAGAAAGATGTAAAACTCTAAAAGAAAAAGCGAAGGAGACATTGAGGAGCATAACAAGGAGTGAACAATGGGGCATAGTTCAACTTGACTCATGGGAGGAAGATCAAAATTATGATGAAGAAGGAGTCAAGGTGAGTGTTGAAGAAGTCATAGAGGTGTCCCAACCAACCAACATTGTAAAAATACAAGATGCCAAGGTTGAAAAAGTGACACTAGAGTCTCCGAATGAAATCCAACAACTCATGCTCAAGGACTCTAGTGCACTTGGACAGGAGGATGGAAAGAAAGAGGCATGCTTGAAAGGGGAGCGACTTAAACCCCCCTTTTATCATTTTTCAACATTGATCTTGGTCGAGAAAATGGAGACTGAGGAGACCAAGTCAATGGAGGAAGTTGAGGAGGAAGATCAAGGTGGATTCATCTTAGAGTATGCCATGCCAACAAGGCCAAAGAACGTCCCTCCTTTAAGGGCCAAGAAAACAAGATGCAATATCCATTACATGGTCCCTTGATGCTTACACTACCACCCCTCAAATAGAGTGGAAGAATGGACAAGAAACTAGGGGTGCGATTCAAATGCTTAAAATGGAGAGAAAAGTGGTGAAAGTTGAAGTCGTCGAGCCACGATGTTAACTAAAGCACTTCTTGGGAGGCACCCAAGTGCTTTTACATTTTATTTTTGTTTTTATTTTTATTTTGTTTTACTTTACTTTTGTGCTGTCTTTGATTTTACAAGGATGGAACAGGTGTGGGACATGGAAAAAAGTGAGAGAAGAAAAAGTAAAAAGAGATCATGGGAAATGCATATAAAACGGATGCCTCCATCCTATCAGGGAGTTCTCTCACCCATTCAATTCCTCATTTTGTTCTACCTTAGGAATCGAGGTCAATGCATTGTTTATTAGAGGTGAAGTCTGAGTAGCCCACTTGTTAAATGATGTACGATATATCCCTATGATAGATTAGGTGACATCATTCTTAAGGGAAAATCATCATTACTTGCGAGTTTGTATCGCCTTTTTAGATAGTAGTCTTTGAATAAAATCCAAGGGTTTTCTTTATACTACGGTTCTTTCTTAAGGAGAGATTTCTTTATCTTTTCTTTTTATTGTTGAACTGGGTTGGCATTCCCCAATGATAGATTGAGAGGCGACTTTCTAAAGGGAAAATGTCAAGTCTAGAGTATTGAAGAGTCTTTTGTGAACTTGTTTGATGAGGTACCTCCAATATTTCTTGCTTGGCATTGTGATGAGTTTTAAAAAGAAAAAAGGGGTATCTAAATATGGAAATTAGCGCGCTCTTATCATGAATTATATATTCCTTGCTTGGCTTGTTGATTCATAACTAGCTCATTTAAAGTCATCGTCTTAACGTGACAAAGGAAGTGTGTGAACTCCTTGGATTGTGATGCCTTGTGTGGTGAGGTTTTTGGCTTAATTCTTGTGTATGCATGATTGTCTAGAACTTGACCTAAGTGTGATTTAAGGAGAAATGATAGATGTGGCTGTACTTAGAACATGATCTTAGGCCCTCTTTTGTTAGTCACATCACCCAAATGAACTCCTTGAATATTAATCTTTGATAGCCAATGTTTGAGCCTTGGACCCTTTATCTTTGGAAACCACATTACAAGCCTAATAACCATTTTTTTAATCCTTCTCTTTGGCATCCATCCTCCCTAATTGCTAGTGGTAGAATAACGAAAAATGGGGCTTGAAGCCCATAAAATGGGGAGCGATAAGGAAATGAATGTGAAATGAGGCAAAAGCCTAAGTTTGGGGGTTTGCAAGAGAAAGGGGGACAATGAAAGTGTCAATGTGAGGTAGAACTAAAATCATGATTAAATGAATAAATCGATGGGTTGAAAGACCTCGGATCATCAAAAGAGAAAGAATAGTTAAAAGGTACTATCTCTTGCATATATAAGGCTAAATGTGAAATTCACTGGTGTTATAAGGGTAGTTTGTGATACACAAATGATGAAGATTATGAACAAGGAGAAATAAGGTAGAGTGATCTCAATAAGATGATGGGATGTTACAAGTGTGTGTAAAGGCATTAGGGAGACTTTAGTCACCAAAATCCAAACAGTTATCCTACCCTCACCCCTAGCCTTCATTATGACCCGCAAGTCCTAATTGACTTTGAGTATTAGCAATACTACATTAGTGGCGACACACATGAAGGGCAAGCCTATGGGTCAGTTTGTATGCACTTGAATTTCTTTGTGAGAGTGAGCGCATTTGTCTTATCTTATAATCCCATTATGCGAAATGCTAAAAGAAAAATGTGTGTGGGATTCTCTTTTCTTTTGAGGGGCATCATTTCCTTGGAGTACATGCTTAAAATTGTTTCCGAAGAGAGGTATGATTGAGGCAAGTGGATAACGAACTTTAAGGCAAGCTTTGAATGTGAATTATCAATGACTTGAGATGCTCTTTGAACTTGCTTTGAGGAACTATGCCCCTTGTTTGAATGAAATGAATGCATGAAAGATATGCTTAATAATGGTGGTTACCTATTGAAACTTGTGCAACATGGTTTGAGTCTTGAGTTGGTGTATAATGTTTGGTGTTGTCTTGCAGATTGATGATTTAGTGTACAACTACCATAGTGCTCTAAGCTTTAGCACTGTCCTCTTGTGCAAGAATATCTTGATTGGCCCTTGATGCAAAAACTCATGTATAGCATGTTGTTCATTTTCTCAACTATAAAAACTTGCATTACTTGAGGACAAGCAATGGTTCAAGTTTGGGGGTTTGATGAATTGAAAATTTACCAACTCATTAGGCTCCTAATCATGAGTTTTTGCTTAGTTTTTGAGTCATTTATGTTGATTTTATGCCCTTTCTGTTGAATTCTTTGTAGGTACCGCACATGAGTAAAGAAAGCTTGAAATCGAACAAAACACATAGAATTTGAGAAGAAATTTGATGAGTTAGCA
The DNA here is from genome assembly GCA_035772735.1 of Datura wrightii. Classification (NCBI taxonomy): domain Eukaryota; kingdom Viridiplantae; phylum Streptophyta; class Magnoliopsida; order Solanales; family Solanaceae; genus Datura; species Datura wrightii. The sequence goes on along the minus strand of JASDFA010000027.1, from coordinate 100,623,975 downwards.
TATGAGGGAGAAGAACCAAAGATAAGGGAAGATTTGAGATAAAAAATAGGTGGAAGGACGTTCTTTGAATTGGCTAAACGCGGATATGAAACAGCATGACACGGGCAAAATGTGGGTGAAACACCGAAGCTACTGCCCAGACAGGCTAAACAACTGGCCCTTCGCGGAATGGACCGGCTAAATGCCCCTGAACCACCGGTTTACCCCTGCTAGGCCACTATTTTTAACCGGCCACAGTTTGGCTCTCCACGAATTGCCACAAGGCGAAACTCCAGTTCCTCACCAGAGAGGCCGTCTAATGAAGGGTAAAAGGATCCAAAAAGGTCTCCAAAGCATCTAGAATCTTCAAGGGCATTTGGGGAAAGTTATACACAAGAAAGTACAGATATATAGCCTCCATTGTACACCAATCAAGGGGAAAATCAATTCATTCATCAATTCAATCATCTAGAATTCATCTTCTTCATAGAAGTTTTAGTAGAATCTTTTCTCCATAGATTTGTAGAGTTAGGTAGTACTTTTTTCTTCCTTTTCTTTAACCTATTTTGGGGGAATTCCACCACTGTTGTAAGAGCTTGTGAAGCTAATGCAATGAATGTGAGGGAAATCCTCTTCGTATCTTCTCTCTATCTTTAAATATGCTTTACTAATTTGCTAGTTAGAAATATATTCATGGGTGGTTTGTTAATTTGATCAGGATTTTGATAAATTGCTTTAGGATTCTTATTGAATTATAGATGGGTATTGCTAGATTCATCTTCATATTGTTGAATTAAGTGTAAATCTATTAGATTTCTCTTCAATCTATTAATCAATATCCATTGATTATGATATGAGTCTGTTTATTTCATCTTGATTATTGCTTGAGAAAGAATAATTAAGTATTAGAAGAGAATATAGTAGTGGGCATGGATAAGAGATTGTGAAATTAGGCTAGAAATAGCTGAAATTGCTTTCTCATTCCTTATTGGCAATTAATAGCTAGGAATAGTGCAGTTGCTAATCCAAATCAAATCAGGTTGAGCTAAGTTGTGGCTAGAGTTTTGATAAAACTCTAGCAAGAGGTAGTCAAAGGCCGAGAAGCTGAGATTACCCACTTCTCAAGATTATTTACACTTGTTGAACTTGTGAGAGAATCTTCGGCTAGTCAATTACAGATTTAATTGTGATCCCATCTATAGAATGCGCTTAGCCTTTCACTTGTGATTGCTTCAATTGGAGTTTCCCCCGATTAGTTTTAGTTTAGAATTAGATAATTATTCCCTTTAATTTCCCCCCAATTTTACTTTTCTAATGTTGAACAATTATCGCTCTAGTTTGAATTAGTTCATAACTCTTGAATTATCGACTGAATTTTCTGCGGGTTTCGACCCCGACATCCGTTGAAAATATTTATTTTGATACAACAACCATTTACTCTCTTTTGCAAAAGAGGAGTATATTTTGGTTGTTATAATTAGGTAAGGAGGGTTGTTCAATTGTGGCCAGTTGGGCCACAGATTAAGAGATTGTCTGTCAGCAGGATGTGGAAAGGCTCAGTCCACTACCTCAGCTACTCCAGCAGGTCCCCCAACTCAGCAGGGTACTAGTTCAAGTATGGATAGCAGTCAGTGCCAAAACTGTTTTTATGCCTTGTCTTCTCATCAGGATCAGGAGAGCTCACCTGACGTAGTAATGGGTATGTTGCATCTTTTCTATCTAGATGTATATTTCCTACTAGATCTAGGAGCCACACTTTCATTCATGACTCCTTACATAGATTTTCAGTTCGATATGAGTCCAGAAGTCCTCTCATAACCGTTCTCAGTCTCTACTCCTATTGGTGAGTCAGTTAGAGCCAGCTGGGTATATAGAAACTACCCAGTCTCAGTGTTGAGTAAAGTCATCTCAATTTATCTAGTAGAGCTAGACATGGTCAATTTCGACCTCATTCTTGGCATGCATTGGTTACATTCCGGTTATACCTCAGTCAACTGTAGAACTAGAGTCGTTAGGTTTCAATTTCCCAATGAGTCAGTCTTAGAATGGATGGGTAGTGTATCATCACCTAAGGGTCATTTTATTTCCTACCTTAAGGAAAATAAGATGATTTCAAAAGGGTGCATCTATCACCTAGTTTAGGCCAGAGATTCTAGATCTGAGACTCCAACTATTAAGTCAGTTCTAGTTGTCAGCGAATTCCCTGACGTGTTTTCTCGAAAAGCTTCCTGGAGTCCCTCCCGAGCGAGAAATAGATTTCGGCATAGACCTTCTTCCAGACACTTAGCCCATCTCTACTCCTCCTTACAAAATGGTTCCAACTGAGCTCAAGGAGTTGAAGGAATAGGTAAAAGACCTTTTAGATAAGGGCTTCATCAGGCCCAACATCTCTCCATGGGGTACTCCAGTATTGTTTGTGCGAAAGAAAGACGGTACCCTCAGAATATGCAGTGACTACTGTCAACTAAACAAAGTTACAATAAAGAATAGATATCCCCTACCCAGGATTGACGACTTGTCCGATCAGCTTCAGGGAGCTAGTTATTTCTCCAAAGTAGATCTCACATCGGGATATCATCAGCTTAGGGTCAGGGAATGTGACATACCGAAAACAACCTTCAGAACTCGGTATGGTCACTATGAATTTGTGGTTATGTCTTTTGGACTAACCAATGCTCCTGTAGATTTTATGGACCTAATGAATAGGGTATTCACGTCGTATCTGGACATGTTCGTTATTGTGTTCGTAGACGACATCTTGGTATACTCTAGAAATGAAGAGGACCATGGTAATCACCTGAGGATAGTGTTGTAGACTCTTAGAGACCGCTAGTTATGTGCTAAATTTAGTAAATGTGAGTTCTGGTTGAAGTTTTTAGCCTTCCTCGGTCATGTGGTCTTAGGTGAGGGTATTCAGGTAGATCCTCAAAAGATAGCAGTGGTAAAAGACTGGCCAAGACCCATTTTCCCAACAGATATCAGGAGTTTCCTGGGTTTAGCTGGTTAGTATCGATGGTTTGTAGAGGGACTTTATTCTATTGCATCTCCTCTGATTAAACTGACTCAGAAAAAGGTGATGTTTCAGTGGTTAGATGCATGTGAGAAGAGTTTCCAAGAGTTGAAGAATCTACTTAGTACAACTCCGGTTTTAACCTTTCCAGAAGGAACAGATGGGTTTGTAGTCTATTGTGATGCTTCTCGAGTTGGCCTCGATTGCGTTTTGATGCAGCAAGCTAAGGTGATAGCTTATGCCTCCAGACAGCTCAAGGTTCATGAGAGGAACTACCTGACTCATGATCTTGAATTGGCGGTAGTGATGTTTGCTTTGAAAATATGGAGGCAATACCTTTATGGGGTTCACATGGATGTTTTCACCGACCATAAGAGCCTTTAGTACGTGTTCAGTTAGAAAGATTTGAACCTTTGTCAGAGAAGGTGGTTAGAGTAATTGAAAGACTATCACATGAGTGTGCTATACCACCCGGGCAAGTCCAATGTGGTGGCGGATGCATTAAGCAGGACGTCCATGGAGAGCGTTGCTTATGTTGAAGAGGTCAGAAAAGAGCTGGCGAAAGATATTCACAAGTTAGCTAAGTTGGTGTTGAGTTACTTGATTCAGCTGAGGCGGAGTTGTAATCCAGAGTGGGTTAGAATCCTCACTGTTACTAGAGGTTAAGTCAAAGCAGGATGAAGACCTCATACTCCTTAAACTGAAAGAAGTAGTTCTAAGGAAAGAAGTGTAGACTTTCTCCAAAGGGGAGATGGCATGCTTCATTAGCAGGGCAGACTTTGTGTTCCAAAAATAGATACTTGATACATCGAATACTGGCAGAAGCTTACAGCTCCAGTATTCTATCCACCCAGGTGCCACTAAGATGTACCGTGACCTATGGGAAATCTACCGGTGGAATGACATGAAGAGGGACATTGCAGAATTTGTGGCTAAGTGTCTAAACTGCCAGTAGGTTAAAGTTGAACACTAAAGACCTGGGGTTATGACTCAGGATATCAGCATAAACACATCGAAGTGGGAGGAGGTGAATATGGACTTCATTACAAGTCTACCTCGTACTCGTCGGCAACATGATTCCATTTGGGTGGTAGTAGATAGGATGACTAAGTCAGCACATTTCCTCCCAGTTAAGACCATCGACTCAGCTGAGGATTATGCTAGACTGTACATCTAGGAGTTAGTTAGACTTCATGGGGTCCCCTTGTCTATCAGTTTAGATAAAGGTACCTAGTTTACTTCGCATTTCTAGATGTTGTTTCAGAAAGGACTTGGTACTCAGGTCAAGCTCAGCACAACTTTTCACCCATAGGCAGATGGACTAGCTAAGCAAACTATTCAGACCTTAGAAGACATGTTGAGAGCTTGTGTGATTGACTTCAAGGGCAGTTGGGATGATCACCTACCTCTCATCGAATTTGCATACACTAGTAGCTACCACTCCAGTATTCAAATGCCCCGTTTGAGGCATTATACGGTAGGAGGTGTAGATTCCCTATAGGATGGTTTAAAGTTGGTGAAACTACTTTTATAGGGCCAGATTTAGTTCATGAGGCTATGCAAAAAGTGTAGCTTATTAGAGAAAGGTTGAAAACAGCTCAGAGCTGACAGAAATCATATGCAGATATGAACAGAAGAGAGCTAGAGTTTGATGTAGATAATTGGGTTTATCTAAATATTTCACCTAAGAAAGGGGTGATGAGGTTTGGAAAGAAAGGAAAACTCAGTCCAAGGCATGTAGGACCCTACAGGGTTTTGAGGTGAATTGGCAATGTGGCCTATTAGTTAGAATTACCTTTAGAGTTAGCATCAGTGCACCCAGTCTTCCACGTGTCACTGTTGAAGAAGTGCATCGGTGATCCAACCTCAGTAGTACCCCTAGAGAGTGTTGGTGTAAAAGATAGTCTCTCCTACGAAGAAGTCCCAGTTCAGATCTTAAACCATCAGGTACGTAAACTGAGAAACAAGGAGGTCACAGTAAAGGTTTTTTGGAGGAACTAGCTAGTTGAGGGAGCCATATGGGAGGCAGAAGCAGACATGATGGCTAAATACCCTCATTTATTCCCTTCTAGTTCAGTTTCAGCTTCACGTATTAAATTCCTCCTCAGTACTCTATTCAATTCCGTACTCATTAGCTCTATTCATTTTTTCAATGTGTACTCCAGTGGTGTCAACTCAGTTAGTATGCCTGTTTAAGTTCGGAGTCAGTCACTCCTTCAGAAATCAATTTATAGTTTTTAGTTTGGGGACTGCAGTTCTTTTCCCAGTCTTTCGGCAGTTTTAGCCTTCATTCAAGGACAAATGATTCCAAGGGGGAGATATTGAAACAACCCAAAACTTTCCTAGACCAAACTCAGACTCAGCAAGAAGAAGCAAAAATTTTTTTGTCTTAGAACGATCGAGACAATGAGTTGTTGTCAACAGTAATGACCCATTGTCTAAGTCATTGTCAGTCCTGCCGGTTACCTTTCAGGAACCCACGAGACAAGGGACGACCCGTTAGAGGAAGTAACGAGTCGTCCAATTACTTGTTGTATTCCCATCTCAGAAACCTGATTAGACCCTTCCTAGGAATCAATGAGCCAGATGACAAGTCGTTATCCAGTGTAACAACTCGTAGTGTGAGTCATTAGTTGGAACACCAAAGTGTTGTAAAAAATCTCTTCCAGTGACAATGAGTGGGAACAACGACCTGTTGTATCACACAACAAGCTGTTGTTTCCATTCGTGATGACAAGTCAAGAAATCCTTCAGAAATTTCAGTGGCAAGGACGAGAGGTGACAACGACTCATTGGTTCCACCAATGAGTCTTGGTGTCATTCATTAGTGAGGGTCCAATGTTTTGTTCGAAACCCTGCCAGTGACTAGAGAGGAACCAATGACCTGTTGGTTCCTCCAACGAGTCTTGGTTCCCTTCCATGGTCCAATTCCAGTGAGCACCCATTTTTGGCCCAGGACCAACGACTAGTCCAGATGGGTCATGCTGTCAACCAACGACTCGTTAGGTGACCCGTCGGATCCTGATGGGCAATTTTTTAGACTCTCTTAGGGTCATTTTTGTAACTTCCCACCTTTTTAATCCCTAAACTACATCATTTTTGGTATGTTTAGGAGAGAATTAAGGGGTTGATCGACTCATTCCTCTCATCTTCTCTTGATTCTCGATTTCAGAATGTAAGAAGTTTTAGGTAGACATCTCAGAGTTAAGCTAGGGCTTTCAGTCTTCTTGCAGATTTCTCTAGATTTTTCTCAGGAATTCTACTCCAGCTATGTGGGAATTCAATAAGAGAATTGTCCTTCCCCTGTACCCCAAAATCCTTCTAATAATCTATAACAGTTCTAGCCCTAAAGATCAAAACTAGGGTTATCTTTCAGTCAGATTATGAATCCTTTTAAATTGAAGTTCCAATGAATTCTTGCAAGTTTTCACTAGTATTAAGCATGTTGTTATTCTCTTCATGAAATATTGTTTTAGCCCTAGTTTCTATGGATACAGTAAATTTGGTTTTTTCATAATTTTCTAGATACAAATGTTACTCGACTCTGTTAATTCTTGAAATTTCCATGTTATTACTATCATGTGAGTTAACAGTCAGTTTGAGTGCTAGTTCAGTCTTAGTCAGTAATTTTCCTTTTCAGTATCTTTTAGTAAGTCAGCTGATTAATTTGAGTATAGTCAGTTCTTGAGGAGCTCAGTAGCATTCCTTAGTATCAGTTATCAAGTTGTTCTTTAGACGGTTATGGAACTTCCAAACAAAGTAGCTATGGCCCGTCTTAGAATACTAGTTTCCAGTTATCAGGTCCTTTAGATTCTCAGGGTACTTCCAGATAAGCATTATTGACTTAAGTCTTGTGACATCAGTTTCGAGCTATCAGCCTAGCAGTCTCAGTTAGGACTTTCACCGGGAGTGGGGCTTAGCACCAAGCAAAATGGGGTTCAGCGCTCCCAGATTCCCAGAACTACGTTGCCACCATATGTTTTTAGCCCGAACGGGCCTCAGTCAAAGTTGACACTAACCCTGCCTTTATACCCTGGCAAGGGATATTGGGTCCTACTGATGGGGCGTATACATCGAACTCCATATTTAGCTCACGTGGTTACATATCAGTTATAGTTCCTCCCATAGTAGCATCACAGTATCTCTTGTCAGCACAACTTAGTCTCAGTTTCACCTTAGTTCAGTTATTTAGATTTCAGGATATGTTTATGACCATTAGTCAGTGCATGCATTTATATTATGGTATGATAGTTATAACACAAAACTCATCTGTTGATAGTTGGTCATTTCATGTCATCTTAGCTGAGTTATGTATTCTTATTTTTTTCCCATATCTCGCATACTCAGTACATTAGAAGTACTAATGCATATTTCCATGTTGTATCGTATTATAATATAGGTGCAGGTTCTCAGTCGCAGCAGCGTCAGTAGTTCCCCATGGATGATTTCAGCAGCTCTATATTGGTGAATCCTCATTATCCGAGGACGAGGTCTTATTTTCTTTTAGTTCCTATTTTCAGACTTTAGAGTTAGCTAGGGGCTTGTCCCAATAACTCTCTAGTTAGTAGTTGGCTTTCAAACATAGTAGTGTTTAACTAGTTTTGCTCTATTTGTACATGTTCTCAATATTTTATCAGGCGTTCATTATTTCAGAAATCAGATATTTTAGTAATGTTTTCATCTTCCGCTAAGTTTATTTAGTTTACCAGTGTGATGTTAAACCATGGGTTAGCTTGGGGTCACTCCTGGCACCAAGTACCATGTCGTGTCTAAGGTGCTAACTCGGGTTGTGACAATGGGTGTTCTATTGATGGAGCATCGATTGGATTGGAATCAACTAGGAAATCAATTATTACACAAATTCATAAATGACCATAGACAAGGTGGCACCCGATGTTTTTCAACCACTTGGGTGGCTTTTTCCTCGGGTTTTCTCAAACCCCAAGGTCTTAATTAATTCATCCACTTTGGCTTGGGTAATTATTGAACTTTCTCTAGCTTCAACTCTTTAGTGGGTGTATGAAAATGGATTTTGGCTATCTCTAGCCTAACCCAACATAATCATGACCCAAATACCCACCATGGTTTTCTCACCTGTATTCTATTCCCCCTTTTCAAGCAAAAATAGAATAAGTAAACATAACCCACATTTGCAAATATGGATAATTCAATTATAATTTGGAGAAAACAATAGATTTATACTAAATGAGTAATTACAAGATCTATTTAGAAATACCCAATCCAATTTAGCCTCAATCATGCACACACCTCTTGAAAAATATTTAGCCACTCATAGATGAATAATACAAAATCATATTGATAAATAAACTCATAGAATTCATCATTAAGAGTAAATTGCAGCTCAAATATGTCTTCAATGGAGGTTTTTTCCTTGAGGAAGAAGAAGAAAAAGATGAAGAAAAGCTAACTATATTCTTTCTTACTCTAGAAAATTTAAAAGCTATTCAATACAACACAATTCAATATTCTGAGAGAAGGAATGAAATGTTCAGTACTTTTCAAGGAATGTACAAAAGTAGGTTAAAAACGATCCTCAAATCCCGTGCTGGATGATTTTTCCCTTCTGATGATGGCCTCACTTGCGAGACACCGGCATTTCAATGGTGCCCACCTGCGAGGTGCTGATTCAAAGAAACAGAGGTCTATTGACTCATGTTATTGTTCGACGTTGGCACCAGTGGTTTACAGGTTCTGATTTGCATTCCACTAGTGTGGCTTCCATTTCCTCATAGTGTCCTCCTACATTTTACCGGTGTTTCATCGGTGTCAATCCTGTGAAACGTCGGTCTTCCTCTTTCAGCCCAAATCATGTTTTTTTTGTTCCAATTATTTGCTTTGTCTATTTACATCGAAAACCTACAAATATTCAACAACAAATAGCATAAAATCTTCCAAATTAGCTTGAAAACCAAGCAAAAGCTCATGTTTAAAAGCCTAATGAGTTGGTAAATTACCAACTCATCAAACCCCCAAACTTGAACCATTGCTTGTCCTCCAGCAAGGCATTCCTTTACAACTGAATAATGGAAGTAAGCATGTCACACTACATGACGTTTTGCACAAGGGACCTTTAGGACTCAGACAACCCCAAAATCGCTCACCGACTCAAAGGAAAAGATGAGACTCAACACTATATGCAAATTCTTCAAGAGATAACTACAATCAATTGACATGATTCACAATTGACTCCTTCATTCAAAATAAGGGGCATGGTTGATCAAAACAAGCTTATATAGCATCTTAAGTCATTAAAAATTCACATTCAAAGTTCGCCTTAAAGCTCATTGCATTCTTATCCTAATCACATCTTTTGGTACGTGCAAGCATGTTCCCCAATGAAGTGATGCCACTCACATCAAGAGAGAATCCAATTTAATTTTCAAGCAATTCACACTCAAAGGGATTATAAAATGAAAAAAATACGCTCACTCTCACAAAGAAATTTTCATACACACAACTTGACCGATAGGCTTGCCATTCATGTAACTCGCCACTAACCTAGAGTTGCTACACTTAAAATAAATTATGATTTGGAGGTCATAATGAGGGCTAGTGGTAAAGGTAGGATGAATTTTTAGTTCTAGTGACTAGAGCCTCCTTAATTCCCTTTTGTGAACATTATTACATACTCCATTTTTCTCTTGAGATCACCCCCACCTTGTCTCTCCTTGATCAACATTTTTATTTTTGGAATAAGAGCTACCCTTATATCTCCTTGTTACCATTTTTAATCCCATTTAAGCAAGAGGTAGCACCTTTCCACAATTTAGTTCTTTTCACCCGGTTAGTTTATTCATCTCCTCATAATGTGGAGCTACCTCACATTGGAGCTCACATCATTTTTCCCATTTTCCTGTTTGCAACCCCCAAACTTAGGCTTTTGCTTCATCTTTCCTTTTTCTATTCCCACACATTTGGGACTCAAGCATCATTTTTTTTGCGTTTCTTCTCACAACTAGCAATAGGGAGGATGGCTGCCAAAGAGGGATTACAAAAGGGGTAATAGGCTTGTAATGTACTTCTCAAGGAAAAGGTTTAAAGGCTCAACATTGGGTAGCAAGGATTCATGTTCAAGGAGGTCATATAGGTGAAGTAGTTATCAAAAGAAAGCCTAAAGTCATATTCTAAGTGCAGCTACATCCAGGATTTCACATTTAGTCACACTTGGGGCAAGTTCGAAACAATCATTTATCATGAAAATTAAGCTAAAACTTCACCTCACAAAGAATCATCCTTCAAGGGGTTCGCACAATTTTCATAACCACGAGAAGAGTATGACTTAAAATACAATAGCATGTGAATCAAAAGCCAAACAAGGAATGTGCAACTTATGACCAAAGAGTACTCAAGTTTTAAATTCCAATGCCCCTTTTTACTCAAAATTTATTTTTCTTTTCAATGCCATTTCAAAATTTTTTGGTGGTACCTCTCAAAAGCCATCGCAATAACCGACTAAAAAAGGACTCTAATCTCAGCATTTTGCCTTAAGAAAGTTGCCTATCCATCCATCACAGGGAAATGCCACTTGGTTTGACAATAAAAGAAAAGAAAAGACAAGAAAATCGCTCTTTGGGAAAGAACCGTGACATAAAGAAAACCATTGGAGTTTATTTACTAACTACTATGAACAAAGGCACTAATCAAAACCTAGATCAACAACATTTTGCAATTTATAATAACCTATCATTGACACTAACAATTCAACAAACGATAATTCTTTTAACAAAAAATCCAGCAAGTGCATTCAGCCAACTTCATCACAAAATAAAAGCTAATAATAATCCAAAGAATAATAAATTTATCCTGACAAGGGCAACAAATAAACCAACACAAGACCAACAAAAGGAATACATAACCCACCCTCAACTATGAATGTACATTGTCAAACATGAAGAATAAAGGATAGTGGGAACTCCCTGAAGTGGCTACTCATCCTCATCATTGTTAGTCTCTTCATCCTCATCAAGGCTGGCTGCACCCAGGTGTGGCTCATCATCCCCACCTTAGCCCTCGAATAGATCATCGATGGGGCCTCGGGTTGTAGATGGGGCAGCCATGGCTGCATCCAGGATACTCATGTCCGGGTTTGCCATTGGTGCCCTTTCCCTCAATTCTCGCACCTCTGATCGAAGAGAAGAGACGATTCCCTCAACCACATCTACCCAGGAGTAGAGCTTGGTCAAGTTGTCGAACACGTTCTTCATCTCCCACTTCACTATTCTGGCGATAAGAGCTAGGAGATTTTGGGATAGCTTTTGAAGTTAGTTTTCATAAGATTGTGTCATCTCAGCTAGCCTCTGTATTCCCATTGGGTGAGAGGATGTGGGAGGAGGTGAAGACCCCCTAAATGGTGCTTCTCTAGATGCATGCTTCGATGCCTCGGGGTGTGGCATATTGAGGTCGAGAGCAATGGGGGTCTTGTCTATGTCATGGGAGGTGGAGCCCTTAGGAGTCTCAAAAGCTTGCAACCTCTTTCTTTTCACCTTGGGTGCCTCAGCATCCCTCTTTCATTCCACATTGATGACACTAGTGGCGGACTGCGGGACTCATTAGGGAATAATGGCACCCTACATTGAGGCACAACTGAGAAATGAGCACATCATATGGCATGGACATTCCCTAATGCCTGACCTTACGTTTCATTTGGATGACCACTATTTCCCCAAAGTTGATGGGCATCCCTGTCATGATGCAGGAAATGAGTATGGCTGCCTCCAAGTTCACCCTTTGGTCATTTTTCGAGGGCATAATTCCCTAATGAGTATGTTGCAAATGAACTCCATCCACAGCTTGGCCTCAAACGTGAGACCATGACTCGAGATTTCACCCCTTATAGAGGCCCATAAGTGCTTCCCATTGGTGATGATGGGAGCTATACACAGAAACTAACTTTCTTTGGTGGCCACTCTCTCTGCATACTTCATCCCAGGATCGATCTCATCCACCCAAAATAGTGCATTGATGGTGAATGGAGTAATATCAAACTCCACACCCCAGACTGTGACTGATGGAAGGCAAGAGAATTCATCCACCTTCCCTTTATGCTTTATTGCCTCCTGGCGTGCCTGGTAAGAAGCATAAAATGCTGGAGAAAGGTTGGTGTAGTACTCCGCAAGAGGCTCAGCAAACATGTTCCATTGGTGGTGGTTAAATTGGGCAGTGATATTTGGGAAATCATTCCCTAGCCCTACCAGATCAAATTGTTTCCCCGTGGTGATTGGCCTTCCTTCACAAATAACATAATGTGCCTTCATGTCAGGCATGCAGAAATGATGGCCTCTCTAGTGTCGGTGGGGCTGGGGTTGCCTTGGCCTTCCCCTTGCCTTCACTTTTGGATGTGGAGGGTGCCTTTCCCTTGTCTCCTTGCCTGGATGAAGTCATTATGCTGCAAGAGAAATGTTAGTGCCACACACTACAATTTTTGTGTTTTGGGATAATATGAAAGTAAAAGAACTAGCTACTGTAAGCTAGAAATAAAAATCTAAGAATTGGATGACAATAAGGTGGAATATCAAAATCATGTGCCAGCAGTACTGGCGACATAACTACAAAATATTGGTGGAGATCCCAAAGACGCCTATGAACCACAGGCTTGGGAAGACAACTGGGCAGAGTTGTGACATACCAGTGCTACACCAGTATTTTGCCAGTCATGATTTGCAATGCGCAGGAGAAACGTGGTTTCTGGGAAGTGGCCTAAAGCCTCAAACCCGAACCTGCGCTTCAGCCTACGTTTCACAGGGCCTGACTGGCGACTCACAGGTGAAGCACCATATAGTATATCTCACCCCACATCAGTTACACCATAATTCTATCAAATACAAGCCTTACTCAACACATCCTCACATTATAAGCTACTTACTCAAACATCACAATAAAAGAAAAATGAGGATTCACCCTTAAGAACGACGTCACCTAATCTATCATCAAGTAAATAGTTCATTTTAAGCACACGGGATTACTCAGACTTCACCCTCAACCATTATATAAAGAATATAATTTTATGTAGCATTTATACAAAAATGGGTAGCCACACCAAAATTATGCCATCATCACAACCCCCAATGTACCCAACATTATGCAATTAAATATCCACACGATGAATATCATTCAGTCCATGGCAAAGCACACTCTGGGAAATGGGGAACATGGGTATGAAAAATTTCAAATGTAGCATGCTTAACTTTTTTACTCATATTCTAAAAAAACAATCAAGGTAAAAGCAAGGACACACATATCGATTGAGCAGTGAGAAAAAAGCAACTAAATTGGAGCTTTGTGTCTTGACCAACAATGACTTCTTCCAAAGAGTAAGAGATTCTTTTGCTAACAGGGAATTGTGTGAGATAAGGTGAAATGAAGAGAATAGGAATGAGGGGTTTTATAGGCCAAAGAGAGAGAGAGTGATTGAGTAGTGAGAAGGCGGTTTTTAATGGTGGGGATTTGGGAAGGTGGAATAATGGGGAAATGGGGTATTGGAAAAGTGGAAAGTGTTGTGGGGGAGATGAAATGGTGGAGAGAAGGGATTTTTGGCATTTAAAAAGGGTTTGATTGGATTTTTAAAGAGCCATGGGTTAGGTTGGTCAAGATTTTAAAATGAAACACGTACCTCTACATGCACTAAAACTGCGACCGCTGGTGAGTACTAGTGTTTCACCAATTCAAGTGCAGGTGGCCTCCACTTTTACTCAGTTCACTATTTTACAAGCTGCATTTGATCGGCTGTTCGTAGGTTTCCACCTTGTTCCACTGGTGGGTCATAGTTTACACTTCAACTCCCAAGTTCACTGGGTTAAGTTGGTGTCAAACCGGTGGGTCGCGGATTGTCACCGACATTTTTTTGGTAAAGCATCGGTTCCCCCTCATTACTCTTAGCTTTCTACATCTCTCTTGTATTGGTCTGGCAGCTAGTGTTTGAGCACCTGCATTTCACATATCTCACGCCACAAGTGCCCTAGTTTTATTCCACCTAGTTCTTCATCCAATCCATCCTACAAAACAAAATCAACAAAAATATCAAAGCATCAACATAAAGCAAACACTTGGGTTGCCTCCCAAGAAGCACCTTATTTAACGTCGTGGAACGAAATACCTCCTTAATTATCAATACTCTGGGGGGTCATCCTATGAATCAGCCTCAAGATCCCAAACTTCATCTTGATGTACCTCATCATTGAAGACCCATATCACCTTGCACTCATTCGGGGGCTTAGTGGTTGCATACATCAAAGGTGACTTCATCACCAACTACTCAAACATTAACTCCCCTAACTCCACGCCGCCAGTGCTTTTCCCGTGGCTAGTAGTGGGTGCCCTAAGATGACGATCCCCTCAAGATCCATTTCATAATCCAATACCACAAAGTCGGCTGGAAGTATAAATTTGTCCACTCGGACCAAAACATCTTCTAGCTCTTCCACGGGTTTCTTAATAGACATGTCTTCCATCAATAGCCTCATAGTAGTAGGCTTAGTATTTCTCACACCTAACTTCTTAAAAATGACAAGAGGCATCAAGTTTATGCTAGCGCCAAGGTAACACAAGGCCTATACAACCCAATTGTGCAGGGGATAGTGAAAGCTCTAGGATCCTCTCTTTTGGGAGAAAGATTGCTCATCATCATTGCGCTACAATGGTGTGTTACTTCCCCTACACCAGCATCAACAACCTTCTTTTTCTTCAGCAATTCCTTTATGAATTTTGCATAGCCCTACATTTGGAGCAATGCATCCACCAAAGGTATATTATGACAATTTGTTGAACATCTCAATGGATTTTTGAAACTGATTGTCCTCCTCCTTCTTTGCTAACCTTTAAGGATAAGGAAGTGGAATCCTAGGCTCTTGGCCCATTTTGGTTAAAGCCTCCTTGCTTGTTTCCTCCTTAATAGCCTTCTCGAGGTCAACATCAATTCCCCTTTCGTCAAGTTCTTCTGTTTCATGAACACCCTCTGGTGCTTTTGTCACCTTATCATTCACTTCACTTATTGTTTTGGGGTCAGCAACTTTCTTGGTCTTAACACCCCCATCAGCCAACACCTTACTGCTCCTCACGACAATAGCCATACAAGAATTGTCCTTCTTGCGATTAGGCATTGTGTCACTAAGGAGAGTCCCTTTTATTCTAGGGTTCATTTGAGTAGACAATTGATTCCTTTAAGCTTTCAAGTGTTTGATAGAAGCTGAATGTGAGCTCACTTTTTGGGTGAGTTTAGATACCTCCTCTTTGAGCTCCTTGACCCTGCTATTCGTAGATTCCACCCTTTTTAGCACTCTAGCAAGCATCACTTCAATCTTGAAGCTGTCCCCATCACTCACACTAAGTTTCAATTGGGGGTTTTCATCCTTTGGAGGGGGGACATATGGGTTCGAGTATCGGTGATAACGTTCCCCATCACGGTTTTGCTCACGATTACCCCATCTTTCATTTCTATCAACCCAACCTTGGTTGCCATGGTCTCCAACCTTGATTCTCTTCTCGTGGGCACCAAGGGCCTTAGTTGGCACCTTGATACCCCCGGCGAGAACCTCCCATTTGATTCGCCATGAATTGGCACTCTTCCTCAGTGAAATTTTACCCTCATATTGCATAGGAACTTGAGTCCCCACAACATTGACATACTTGGACCTGGTTCCCATAACATGCTTTGCCATTAATTCGAGATAGGTCATTATCTTTGCTAGGGTCTCATCTCTTTCTTCATTTCTTTTCCGCATCTCAACAATCACAATGCTTGGACTAGCACCACTTGAGGGCACTTCAGTATCCCTCGTATGCCAAGCTCGATTTGTTTTGGTCATTCTATCAAAAAGGCTCTGGCTATACCATAAGGTTGGTCCATGAGGGATCCTCCAGCTAAGTTATTGGCCACTGACTTATTAATGGAATCCAAGCATCGATAACTGAAGTAGCACTCCATCCGATAGCCCATGGTTTGGACATAGGGCCACTTTCTTCTTGAATCGAAGTCATGCTTCATGTAAGAGTTCACCCGGGATTTGCTTGATGTTGGTAATATCATCTCTCGGCTACAACATCCTCGATGGAGAGAATAACCTATCTAAGAAGGCTTCAGTCAATTCTTTCCATGAGGTGATGCACCTCGGAGGAAGCTCTTTTAGCCACATGGTAGGTTCTCTAGTCAAGGAAAATGGAAAGATCCTCAATCTAATTGACTCTTGACTTATATTGGTAATGTTGAAAGGTTGGCATATCTCAAGAAAATTCCAAAGATGTCGATAAGCATCCTCACTGATTGTCCTCCAAAGAGTCCTTTCATTTGTAGCAGGTGTAACATTCTTCTGATCACGTGAAACACCGCATTCTCACCATGGCTATGTCGGGCATCATTGGATCATCATCCTTGTGGTCCATGTGGCCATCCACAAACCCTTCTTGAGAGTGTTGGTTTATATCAGTCATCCTAAATAGATAGCCAAAAACAACAACAATTGTAAAAACAAAACTCAAGATGCTAAATTAATTCAAATCAACAATTAATTAGGAGTTATCTATCCTATTCCCCGGCAACAACGCCAAAATTGATGACATTCAAATCCACTCCTCACAAGGAGGAAGTGTAAATGCTCGTTGCAATATGAATACCCAACTAAGAGTCGAGGTCGAATCCACAGGGAATAGTGATTGAATTACATAAAAGTTGTCTATTGGATTGAACTAAATTGCATCATTGCATTAAAATGAAAAAATAAATGTTGGGGGAAAGTAAGATCACAATTTGAATTTAAATCCACTACCAATCAAAACAAGGCAACCAAATTGAGTGAATAAATATGAGTAAGGGACAGGAGTGTGCTATTAATGGGGCATCGATTGGATTGGAATCAACTAAGAAATCAAATTATTACTCATAAGCATAAATAACCATGGACAAGATGGCACCGGATGTTTTCCAACCACTTGGGTGCCTTTTTCCTAGGGTTTTCTCAAACCCCAAGGTCTTAATTAATTCATCCAACTATGGCTTGGGTAAGAATTGAACTGTCACGACCCAAACATAGGCCCGGATTAAGAAACGGGACAAAGAACCCCGAGAGGCTCCAAGTCGACCCATGGCATGAACATGACACCTAACTCATTCAAATAAAATGGAAGATAAACATAACATAGCGGAAGTCTAAATATAACATAACATTAGAATACATACATAAGTCTAGAGCTGAATACATACATTTTCTAAAAAGCCTCTAATCTTCACGAGTTGATGGGACAAGACCCCAACTAACTCACTATAGTCTAAAAACTTAAAATACAAAATATAACTGATAAGAAGGGCCCTCGAAAAATGAGGACTCACCAACTGAGACTGGGAAATGCTAACTCTGAAAATCTGACTAGCGGCGGGATTGAGTTTGGATATCGGAGCCTGTATCATGAAATGATACAACATAGAGTATGCGGTCAGTACGTGAAATGTACTGAGTATGCCAGGTAAGTAAAATCGCTAAGTAACTAAAATCATTAAACATGAATTATATAAAACATAATCAAGATAAGTTTATGAGAGTAGGGCTTGCATGCTATTTTCTTAAATCATGATGTGAACATAACTGAACATCATAACTGAATTGAATGACCCAAAGTTGAAAACTGATAATCATAAGTAAAAATAAACATTGGGTCAAACCTGCTGAAAACATAATATCATGACTAATGAACATGTATAACTGAAATCATGAGGAACAATAGGAGACTCGTCATATAACCAAAATCACCACGATAGAGCTTACGTGATCCCGACTATCACACTCAAGTGGGCAGAGTCGTCCGAAGCTTTGTCAGGGCTAAAGATGCTACCATGATATCGATATCAAGCTGAAGGCCCCTTGGGGGAAGGGGAAGCTCACAAGGGAGGTCTCAAATAATCTGAACATACCTACGTTGGTGCATAGTTCTAAGACATAGAGTTGACTGACCCTTAGCCTACTCGGTGCTAGACACTACTCCCAAAAACATGCATATGCTCTCCATCGTTTTTCAACGAAGCTAAACCATCGTCTAGTGATGAAGCAGACTCATAACATACATACATAAATATGAAATTATAATAATGAGGAGCCTTGGCTCAACCCATACCACAAGCTGCACGTAATTGGGAGTCTAGACTCTAAAACCATGTGTAGGCTAATTAACATGAAATCATAAAACATACTTCATCATATCGGCTTGCCCAATACTTAAACATGCTTGACATAGACTTGATCTTCTGAAAACATGAACATAAACATGGTTATTCGAAATTATACTTTCTTCATAAACATCTCGTCATGCTTGTACACATACTTCATAGATCTCAACTTTTATGTACTTTCATGGATGGGCATTATAATTTTGAAAACTTGAAAGCATAATTTATAATTTAAAACATTGTAAAATCTGCCCATTAATCATAATTCAACATTGGAACCATTCTTAGATCATACGCATGATAGAACCTTAGAGAATTTACATATTTGGATTAAAACCCCATAGATTCATCAACAAGGATTTCATGAAATAGGGAGGGATTGGGCATGGGTGTGGACAATTACACCCATTCATTACCCTACATACCTGAAGAGATCTGATTTCACAACTTCCTTGATTGCCCAAAGGGATTGAGGATGAACTTTGAAGAACTAGGCTTGATCACCTCTCAAACCTCTAAGCTTGCATGCATGAATCAGGATAGGCATAGAATGACTTAAACCTTCTTAAAACATACTAATCTGAGATTTAAATGACGTATTTTAGGCCTTAGGAACTTAGGAATTACGGAAAAGCCCTTAATAAATTCACGAAGAAAACACACTGCCAGTCCCAACGAGGGATTGGATGGATCGTGCCCTAGACCATGACTCGTGGTTTGCCAGTCATTGCCTGTACTACCAAAAACTTTCTGAGGGTCACCACGAAGGACACCACGACTCATGGTGTACCCAACGATTTGTGGTGATGACCCGTTAGGTACACTGCCATCTTCCTTCATCCTTCAAACCACCTTTGACCACAGTTGACCTAACGAATCATGGGGCTGACCACGACTCGTGGTCACACTCGTGATCACCCCAAATATAAAATTTTTGGTCATGGTCAAACCCTCCCCATGAGTCACTTAATGACTAGTGGTGTTCGTAACGGGTCACTGGATGACTCGTCCTGTGACTTAGTGTAGAAAATTCTGTTTTCTCTGTTTCAACTCCCGGCTCTTATCTTAGGGTTTTCGGGGCATTAAATGAACTATCTCTAGCTTCAACTCTTTAATGGGTATATGAAAATGGGGTTTGGCTGTATCTAGCCCAACCCCACATAATTAAGACCTAAATGCCCACCTTTGTTTTCTCACCCATATTCTATTCCCCTTTTCCAAGTAAAAATAGAATAAGTAATCATAACCCACATCTGCAACTATGGATAATTCCATTAGAATTTTGAGAAAAAAATAGATTTATACTAAATGTGAAATTATAATATCAATCTAGCAATACCCAATCCAATTTAGGCTCAATCATGCACATACCCCTAGAAAAATATTTAGCCACTCATAGATGAATAATACAATCATATTGATAAATAAATTCATAGAATTCATCATTAAGGGTAAATTGCAAGCTCAAATCTGTCTTCAATGGAGATTTTTACCTTGAGGAAGAAGAAGAAGAAGATGATGAAGAAAAGTTAACTTTGTTCTTTCTCTCGCTAAAAAAATTAAAAGCTATTCAATATAATACAATTCAATATTTTGATGAGAAGAAATGGAATGTTCATTACTTTACAAGGAATGCATCAAAGTATGTTAAAATTGCTCGTCAAATCCCGTGATAGACGATTTTGCCTTTTTGATGATTACCTTACTGCGAGACACCGTGTAATGACCCAAACGGAGCCTCGGATCGAGACACAGGACAAGGAGCCCCGAGAGACTCCAAGTCGACCCATGGAATGAACATACATCTAACTCAATTAGTAAAACTGAAGAATCCACATATTCATCTTAGCGGAAGTCTAAAATAAACATAACATTAGAATGACAATTAGAAGCTGAATACATTCTTTTTTCTGAAAAGCCTCTAACCATGATGAGTTGATGGGAAAAGACCCCAACTAACTCGATAAAGCTAGAAACTGAAATACACGAAGAAATCTAAATAAGCATGGTCCTCGGGAGATGAGGACTCACCAATAAATGTAAGGTGCTATCTCTGAAGACTGGCTATGAATAGGGCTGAGTCTAAGTATCGGGTCCTGTATCATAAAATGATACAACATAGAGTGTGTAGTCAGTACATGGAATGTACCGAGTATGCAAGGTAAGTAAAACTTCTTAAATAGGTAAAATCATTTGAAGACATACATAACATAAAACATAAACAATAAGAATCTGAGAGTAGGGCTTGCATGCATTCTTTCTGAAATCATGATCTCATCATAACAATCATAACATCATAATTGAATCGATTGACTCAAAGCTGAAATCTGATAATCATGAGTAAAACTAAACATTGAGTCAAACATCGCTTAGAATATATTTAGATGTATAAATCTTATGAATGATGAACATGCATAACTGAAATCGTGAGGAACAATGGGAGACTTGTATTTTAACCAAATACCACGATAGAGCTTACGTGGTCCCAACTATCACACTCAAGTGGGAAGATCCGTCCAAAGCCTTGCTAGGCTAAAGACGATACCATGATATTGATATCAAGCTCGTGGTCCAATAGGGCAGTGGATAGCTCACAGGGGAGGTCTCGAAGTAATATATATATATATATATAAGAATAAATCTATGTTGGCGCGTAGTTCTGAGGCATAGGGTGATCAACCCTTAGCCTACTCGGTGCTAGACACTACTCCCAAAAATATGCATATGCTCTCCGTCATTTTTCAATGAAGCTCAACATCGTCTATTGACGAAGCTCAATAGTCAAATACATCTCAAATTGGAAATCATGCAAATGAAAAGATTTAACTCAAAACATACCACAAGCTGAAAGATAATTTGGAATATTCGCTCCAATACCATGTGATAAGCTTAATTTGGGAAATCATAAATCATACTTGAACATGGGGCAATTGCCCAATACTTTAACATGCTTGAAAAATACTCAATTCACATCGAAAACATGATTATAAACATGGGTAGCTTGAAAACATGCTTTTCATCATAATATCTCATCATAATCATACATTCATCACAAATCTCATCTTTCATGAACTTCTCATCAATGGGCTTTTTAATTCATAAAACTTGAAACATGATTTTAATTGAAAACAATATAAAACTCGCCCATGAATCATAATTCAATAGTAGAAACATATTTAGATCATACCCTTGTAGAGAATTAGGAATTTCATGCATTGGGATAAAACCCCATAGAATTGACATAGGAAATTCATGATTTAGAGAGGGATTGGGCATGGGTGTGAAAGGATTCACCCATTCATAACCCTATATACCTAATTGTAGTTGATTCTTACACTTCTTTGATTGCCCAAGAGGAATTGAAGAGAATTTGAAGAAGAACAAGCTTGATCACCCCCTCTAACCTTGTATCTTTGCCTGAATGAATGAAAATGGCCTAAAATGAACTTAACCCTCTTAAAAGTCTTCATTCATAACTTAAAACGACATAGTTTAGGCCTTAGGATATTAGAAATTATGGAAAATACCTTACTAAATTAGCAAAAAATAAATGTTAGACAGTCCCCACGAGGGACATGACGACTCGTCACCTCTGGCCACGACTCGTGGCATTGTCCGTCAAGTACATTGCTTATCAAGTCATCTGGGCTCGTCACAGGTGACTTCATGATTTGTTACTGGTGACCACGAGTCGTGGTCACCACTCGTCACATATATTGCCTAGGATATTTATTTTGCTTCATTATGCTGCTCACGACCCTCCCCATGAATCATGGTGATGGACCACGACTCGTGGGGTCCTTTCATTAGGTACACTGCCTTCTTCCTTTTCCTTCTCAATCATTACTTCCCATGACTAACCTAACGAGTCGTGGGGCCTGACAAGACTCATGGTCTCATCCGTAGGGATCCAAATTCCCAAATTTCAACTCATCTCCTGGGCCTCACCACGAGTCACATCACGACTCGTGGGCTGCTCCCACGGGTCATCTCATGACCCGTTCTGTAAAAATTTTCTCAGATTTTGCCAACTTCCAGTTTAAACTCCGGATCTAATCTTAGGCACATCCGGGGTATTACAATATCTCCCCCTTGGGAACATTCATCCTCGAATGTGGGTAAACATATAGAAAGCAGAGAAATGCAATCACTACACTCAAATACTGACCATTTAAGCCGAAAACTGATGGAATGACTATCTTGGATTCAAACTACATGGCTGAGCTGAATTCATGAATCACACATACATCCATATACATAAAAAAAGCTTGGGACATGAACTGAACATGAAAACTAAAAAGATTCTTAGGGCAAAAACTTATACCTCAAGTTGGAACTGAGCCGATAGAGAATAAATATGGGTATCTAGTCATCATGTCTGCTTCGGCTTCCCATGTAGCTCCTTCAACGTGCTGATTCCTCCATAAAACTTTAATTGAAGCTACTTCCTTGTTCCTTAGCCTTCAAACCTGACGATCCAGTATTTCCACTGGAATCTCCTCATAACTAAGGTTGTCTTCACACCACAATGTCCACCGGGACAACTAGAGATGGATCACCAAACACTTCTTTAAGAGTGATACATGGAATACAGGATGCACATAAGCTAATTCTGAGGGCAACTACAATTCATATTCCACCTTGCCAACCCGTTTTACAATCCAGTAAGGGCCAATATAATGAGGGCTGAGTTTTCCTTTCTTTCCCAACCACATCACTCCCTTAATGGGAGATACCTTTAGAAACACCCAATCATCCACCTCGAGTTCTAATTCCCTCCTTCTCACATAGTCATAGGACTTTTGGAGACTTTGAACTATTTTCAACCTGTCCCGTATGAGCTGAAACTTCTCCATAGCCTCATGGACCGAATCTGGTCCTATCAGCGCTGCTTCACCAACTTCAAACCAACCAATAGGCGATCTACATCTCCGTCCATAGAGAGCCTCAAACGGAGCCATTTGAATACTGGAATGGTAGATGTTATTGTATTCAAACTTAATAAGAGGAAAATGATCATCCCAACTACCTTTAAAGTCAATTACGCATGCTCTCAACATGTCCTCGAGATTCTAGATTGTCCGATCCGCTTGACCATCCGTTTGCAGGTGAAATGCTGTGCTGAGCTTAATCTGAGTACCAAGTCCTTTTTGAAACAACTTCCAAAATAGAGAGGTAAATTGAGTACCGCTGTCTGATATAATGGACAAGGGAATTCCATGCAATCAAACTAGCTCTCAGGTATAAAGTTTGGCATAGTCCTCCACCGAATCCGTGGGTTTGACCAGTAGAAAATGAGCGGCCTTAGTCAACCTGTCTACCACAACCCAAATGGAGTCATTTTGTCGACGAGTGCGAGGTAAACCTGTGATGAAGTCCATATTGATTTCTTCCCACATCCAAGTAGGAATGCTGATATCGTGAAGCACACCTCCCGGTCTCTAGTTCTCGACCTTCACTTGCTGACGGTTTGGACACTTAGCTACAAACTCCTCGATGTCCTTCTTCATTCCATTCCACCAATAGACTTCCCGTAAGTCACGGTAGATCTTGTTGGCACCTGGATGGATAGAATACTTGGATCCATGAGCATCATGCAACATCCGGCTCCTCAATTCATCAACATCTAGAATTCATTAGCGACCCGGTACCGAAGCACCCCATCTCCCCCTTTGGAGAAGACCTCCACCTTTTGATTTTGAATGGCTTCCTTCAACTTTACCAAAATTGGATCCTTATCTTGTCTAGCTTTTACATCAGTCACCAAAGACGATTTTGATCCATTTTGAATGATAAAACCGCCATCAATTGAGTCAACCAATCGAACTCGCAAACTTGCGAGTCGGTGCACATCCTTCACCAACTCCTTCTTTCCCTTATCCCCATGAGACACACTCTCCATAGAGAGTCTACTAAGTGCGTCCGCTACTACATTGGCCTTATCCGGATGGTAAAGCACAGTCATATCATAATCCTTGAGTAGCTCCAACCACCTTCTTTGTCGAAGATTGAGATCCTTTTGGGTAGACACATATTGTAAGCTCTTATTGTCCATAAACACCTCCACATGAACCCCATACAAATAATGCCGTCATATCTTCAAGGAGAATCTACCGCGGCCAGCTCAAGATCATGGGTTGGGTAGTTCTTCTTATGAACCTTTAGCTGTCTGGAGGCATATGCTATAACTTTTCCGTACTACATCAGTACACACCCAAGTCTGATCCTTGAAGAATCACAATACACCACAACCCATCGGTACACTCGGGTAGGGTCAACATCGGTGCTGAAGTAAGTCGAGTCTTCAACTCTTGGAAGCTCTTCTCACAGCCCTCCGACCATTGGAATTTCACCTTCTTCTGGGTCAATTTGGTCAAAGGTGCTGCAATCGATGAGAAACCTTCCACGAATCTTCAATAGTAGCCAGCTAAACCCAAGAAGCTCCGAATATCTGAAGGATTCACCAGTCTAGGCCAATTTTTAACCGCTTCTATTTTTTGGGAATCCACCTTTATGCCCTCACTTGATACCACATGGCCCAAAAACGCCACTGAGTTCAACAAAAACTCGCACTTGGTGAATTTGGCATACAATTGGCGATCCTTGAGAGTCTGTAGCACCACCCTCAAATGAGCGACATGCTCCTCCTCGCCCCAGGAGTATATCAAGATGTCATCAATAAACACAATCACGAACATATCCAGGTATGTCTTGAACACCATGTTCATCAAGTCCATAAAAGTTGCAGGAGCATTCGTTAGTCCTAAAGACATAACTACAAACTCATAATGACCATACCGAGTCCTGAAGGCTGTATTCAGGATATTGCTCTCCTGAACTCTAAGCTGATGGTACCCAGATTTGAGATCTATATTGGAAAAGCACTTGGCACCCTGAAGCTAATAAAATAAACCATCAATCCTAGGTAGAGGATACCTGTTCTTGATGGTGACCATGTTCAATTGCCGATAATCAATACAGATACGAACATAACCGTCCTTCTTTCGGACCAAGAGACTTGGTGCACCCATGGGGACTTGCTCGATCTAATGAAACCCTTATCTAATAGGTCTTTCAACTATTCTTTCAACTCCTTTAGCTCGACTGAAGCCATTCTGTAGGGAGGAATAGATATAGGCTACGTGCCTGGAAGAAGGTCAATACCAAAATCAATCTCCCGCTCAGGAGGGATTCCCGGTAGATCATTAGGAAAGACCTCTGCATACTCACATACTATTGGGATAGATTGGATAGTCGGGGTATCGGATTCGCATCCTTAACCCTAACTAGATGGTACACACAACCTTTGGAGATCATCTTCCTGACCTTAAGATAGGAAATGAAATGACCTATAGGCACAACGGAACTACCCTTCCACTCTAAGACTGGCTCTCTCGAAAATCTGAACTCTACTACCCGGGTGTTCGATGTTTTTCACAACTACACCTAAGTGCACGTGGTCGAACAAGTAGTAAAATGGCTAAAGTAAGCCAAGTATCGATCCCACAGGGACTGGACCAAGGTAATAATCGAATTAAGCATTAATAAACTCTAACTCTAATAATGCAGACAATAGTTTCAAGAAGATTTTGGGAGTTTGTTTCCTAATTTATACTAATCTAAAACAAATGTACAATTTGAGTCTGAACTATAGTAATGAGCATGCTGAGGCTAAAACAAACATGCAGGGAAGCAATTTATTGATACAAATTGGTTAATCTTTTCTTCGGTTACTAGTCAAGAATTATTGCGTATGGATTAAAACTCTCGTATTTAACCCAACTTAAGAATCATGAACCTTCCACCTACATTTCTGTGATAAGAAGAAATTCATATTCTAGCCATACGAATCCGATTCCTTAATTGACTAATACAACTTTCAGATATATTTCTATTCTGAAGGTAAATCAATTCTCAATTTTCCCAAACCAAGAAGAGATCATATCCTATTAATTCACAACTTTCCAATTTCTTTCTCTTTCAAGCGCAAACCGGATTTTTAGATATACATTAATATTGGCCAAACATTAATGCAGTAAGAACAAGAATTAATAAAACAACCATGGAAGAAAAGATTGAAAACCAAGATGATCAATAATTACATTCCACTACAAATGTTCTTAACCTCAGCAAGAAGTGAATTTAGCCACTCATTTGTGGATTAAACATCGTTAAGTGAGTGTTAATCATACAAACAATCGAAATAAAGAAGAAAGAGATAGAGAAGAACCCTAAGAATTTCGTCCCCTCAACTGCCTGTAACCCACGTTCTTGCTCAACCAAGTCAGAATAATTAAAAATAAACCTAACTGTGCTATTTATACTAGTGGGAATTTTTTTCGGAATAACAAACAATGTGTCACGGAGTACATCGCGGAGCACTGCCTTCGTGACACGCCGCAAATGCGGACCCTCACTGGAATCCGGTCCTCCAGGTAATTATGCCCAACGTGCCACGGCGTGCAACGCGGGGCTTGGCCAACGTGCCACGGCCCCAACGCGGACCTTCACTGGAACTTGGCCTATTTTTATCATCCGGGGCAGAATGCATCCGCGATGGCAGCGTGACACGGCTCCATCGCGGAGCCCCTTAATTTGCTACATAACTTGGGCCTTTTCCACTGCTCGCTTCTGAGTCTATTCCCGATTTCTCCCAACATGCATCTTAGCTTCCTAAAATTCCATTTTTCCTGCAAAACAACACTAATCATGTTGGTTAGTATAAATTCACATTTTAACTACAAATCACATGAGAATGTACAATTATCAATGTTTAAACAAGACGAAATGAAGCATTTGAGTATCACTTGGGCATATAATTCTGCCCAAGATCACTTACCCCACACTTAACACTTTGTTCGTCCTCGAACAATAATCTCACATCTCATGCAATTGACACCCAATAATAGCTACTTTGGCTCGACAATTCAAGCTACGATTATACCGATTATTTACATAGCAAATCATCAAGAAAACATGCATAGTCTTATCAATACAATGACCTTCAACACATTAAGACCTCCTAGCCTCACAGGTCGACTCTCGATCTTGGCAAACTCATGCAAATCAGCTGATCAAGACATTCGACACGAAATTAAATCTCTCGTCAAGCATGTGCCCTCACAACACAAGAGAGTTTCCCCCTTTTCAATCATATGATCTCAAAAACATTATATGCAGGGCATATGAACACAATTTCGCTCTCTCTCCCAAAGAATTCACATGCATCTCATGACCCATAAGCTTGCCTCTAGTGTACTACTCCACTAATATAAGGACGAGTGATGTAAGATCACGTAGGACTTAACAGGTTGTAATATAAGCTAAGGAACTAGTACATACTGGGCTAACCAATAATAACAACTAGCACCCTTAAGCGCTTTTCCATAAATCCCACCACATTATGGGCATTGTTTCTTCCTTCATCCTCCCATTCTTGAAGTCTTTCTTTATTTTTATTCCCATATCTTTAAGCACACTCGACTTAATAACAAAGATTAGTTATACATCTTCATTTTATTAAATTCGGCAAGTGCACCCTCGACCTTTTCTTTACTTTCACCACTTCTACTTTTCCTTTCTTTTCACAATTACCACTCCTTGACACTGTGGGAAAATTACTTTTCTTGAGTGCTTATGAGTTTTGGGTCAAATTCACGGATAATGAAAAGAAGGGGTTAAGCTCGGTTTGTACCTTTTCGACAAAAGAAAAAAATAGGCTAAAGGCTCAATGGGCTAACTAGGATGTACATTCAAGGTAGGTACGATAATGAAAAAAACTTTCGGTTAAATCAAAGAAATGCCTACATCCTTTCCTACAATACACATCCTTCATTTCGTTTCGTACACACACCAGACAAGTTCTAGACACTTCACAATAACATGGAAGAATCGAAACCTCACAACACACTCATTGCACATGCTCAACTCAAGACATATTCACAGACTCTTCAATTATCTAATTACAAGAATTCAAACATTAAGCCTCAATCACACCGAATCGAACTCTATGGTCTAGGTATCTCAACATGTTCACAAAGTTGCATGCTTTCATACGAATCACCTTTGCATTCTAAATATCATGTACAACATGCAACCTGAATTCCGAACCATAAAGTAACGACACGTTTGGGATACAAACAAACAAAAGAAAAAAAAATTAAAAAGAACAAAAGAAATCTACTCCTATCGACTACATTTCCCTTAAGACGGTCGTCATCCATCCATCATAGGGAACGGTCACTATTTATGACTTCGGTTCAATGGGACTATTCTCGGTAAAAGCACCGAAAACAAATGTCGAGAAACCCCCAAAAAAAAAGATTTCACGAAAAATTTTAAAAATATCGATAATTTCGATAAAACAAAAATATTTACATAGCCAGCTAACAACAACTCCATACAGCACACAACAACTTCACATTAATTACAATACAAAACATAAACATCAAAATCACAGGGTCACAATTTTTCACAGGCACAACAACAAAACAGAAACATAAACAACAAAAAAACAACCAGCACCTAACTACTCCCACCCCACACTTAAATCAAACATTGTCCTTAGTGTTCACAAAATTCAGCATAACACAATAGTAGGTGGTGAAACTCCCTGATCAATCGAAGTATTCCACTTCTTCGTCAGGTGCGATTGCCTCATCCCCCATATTTGAATCACCCCCGATATCCTCATCTGACTGAACATTTGAGTCATCGCGGCGTGTATCCTCGTCTGTGGGGACATCATCATCAACGGGCTCCACAAAAGCTGGCTCCACTCGGCATAGAGCCCTGGCATTTTCGCCGAAGGGGTAGTCCAACTCTAGCTGCCACAGCTCATCTTCTGTTGCTGGCCTCCCACCTATGCGCAACTGTAGCATCTGCATCCCGAACATAGCGGTCCATATACTGATCATCCCGAGCATGTCGTTCGGCTAATGTGAGAACTGGCCCGTGAGTGGTGTCGGGTGCCTTAGTTTTAGTGACGTCCAAGGCACGCCTCTCCATCTGCGGGATGTAGTCAAGGGCCTCCTCCTCAACATCTAGGCCCCTCAGGAAAGTGGTCAGCAAGCCACCAAACCCATACCTGTGCGCTTGATGCAAATGGGCTCTCTTCATGGCGGAGATGATCACCGCCCCAACATTAATCTCCAGCCCTTTCGTCAAGGCGTATACCAAGCACACACGATCCCAGGTGACATCTATCATGTGCACCCCCGGGATCAGGCAGGAACACCCGATCTTAAGCCAAATTCTAGCTTCCCTGTTCATTTGAGAATAGGGCAGTGTCTGATGGTAGCCCCTCTCCTTATGCTTGCTCTACCGTGCTGTAGAACGGGCTCCACACAGAGTGCGTCTAATGTCCGCATATGGTGGAGTGATGTTCAACTGCCGGAGTACATGGGCGTCTGTGTCCCGCGTACCCAAGATGGCATTAAGGTGATGGGGCTCAAAAGTGACTACCTGCCCCCTTATTTTGACAGTGTGACTTCGGAGTGTCGGGTTCCAGTTGGCGTAGAATTCCCGAATCAGGTGGAGATTGCACTCCTTGGGCTCTTCAAAAATGAAGTTCAGCCCGACAACGTCAATCCGGTGTACAATTCTGGGGAACTCCTATGCCAACGGCTCCCTTGCAATATGCTCCTCGGGGAAGTATTTGCTTT
This sequence comes from Datura wrightii, assembly GCA_035772735.1. NCBI lineage: Eukaryota > Viridiplantae > Streptophyta > Magnoliopsida > Solanales > Solanaceae > Datura > Datura wrightii. The sequence goes on along the minus strand of JASDFA010000027.1, from coordinate 100,594,154 downwards.
CCTTATGCTTTGTGTACCATTTCTTCCCTTCCTCTGTCACCCATCGGGTTCCGTATTGACGGCATTAGCCGCGCGGAACCGCTGGTGCTGCTGGGACTGCTGTTCCCTGTCTAATTCTTTTCCTTCCGGCGCCCGATGTAGATGCGCCTTTTCCTTTGTCTTGCCTGCTTGCCATTATTGCTGTCAAATCAAACAGACAGTCCCAATGTTTTTTAAATTAAAATTAGCTTCGACTAAGGTTGGGTTAAGCTAGGCCACCCCACACTTAGTCTTTAGCCACAATTACGATATTACGGCAAGACAACTCTCACTTTCCAATTTAGAAGAAAAAACAACAACATGCCTCGTGCATTCAGAGAATTCTATGGAATAAATTCTACGTACTACTCAGACTTCGTACATCTAATCCAAATATCACCATCTATACCATTTCATCACATAGCACTTAGCAAAAACTAAAAAACTTCTCTTAACACAACCTATGAAATTCACCAAGTTCTATGCAATTCAACAATTTCATTTTCCTGAAAATCCATTGTTTACTTAGCATATTCACAACAAGCACAACACAATTCACCTTACCCAACATGCCCAACCCATAATTTCCACATTTTCAATCACATTTCGTTTCTTCGCAATCAAATTCTAACCCTAGCTACATATTTCACCAAAATTCGATCAAGCATGTATTTATTGAGTTCATACAATCAAAATGATACTACGAACTTCAATCAACACTAACTTAAAGGAATTCAAGATCAATTTACAATTAGGGCAAGTTTTACTCACTTTACATGCTCAAACTCGACAAATTTGACAAGAATTGAGAAGAAAATAGAGAACATACCTTTAGTTCGATGAAATCGAAGAAAAGTCGAAGAAAATTTGTGCCTAAGTCTGTGTCACGTTGGGGAAGGGGGAGTTTTTGGTTTTTGTCGTGGAGGGGGTGAGAAATGAGGGAAAATAGAGGGAGTACAGGGTTAAAAAGGGTTAATTTCGCGCGGGTCACCCGACGACCCGGTGTGACCCGTCGCGATTAAAGCCTCAATGTGTCACGGAGGGTAATGCGGAGCACCCCCTCCATGACACAGAGCCAATGCGGAGGTATTCTAGAATTTTAAAAATTCCAGAATTAAACCTCAATGTGTCACAGAGGGTAACGCGGAGGCCCTCCTCCGTGACACGGAGCCATCGCGCAGGCTCACTGTTTTGCCACTTTTTATTATTTTTCTCACCTCGATTTTTCCTTTGCGATCCTTTGCATTTTTTCCCTCCGTTCAACCTAAAATTCATCTCACGACAAGATATTGGTTAGAATTCATAGGTTTCACATAGAATACAATTTTTGTTTTTATTTTTTATATTTTTCTAATTTTGTTTCTTCTACGAAATCTACTCAAATATTACAAAAATTCAACGGGTTGCCTCCCATGCAGCGCCTGGTTTACCGTCGCGGCTCGACGTCATTGAAGCTTAGTCATCCTCTAGGGTGATGGATGTCTTCTCTCGACTACCGTCCTCACCCCAGTAATTCTTACATCGCTGCCCATTGACTAAGAACGTGGCACTTCGATCTTTTTGCCACGATTCCACTTTTGGGGGGTCCTTCACCGGTGGTTTTCCCACTGGCTCTCGCGAATCAACACTCTGAGCAAAATTCGCTCGATTAAGCACATTGATCACTGAGAGTTCCTCATACACGGACGGAAGCTTCGTGGCCTTGTACACATCAAATACCTCCACCTTGTCATTTGCCCACATGGTTAGCTGCCCTGCAGCTACATCAATCAGTGCTTTCCCGGTCGCCAAGAAAGGATGTCCAAAATAAATGGGACTTCCGCATCCGGCTCAAAATCCAGCATAATGAAGACAACCGGGAAGATAAGGGAGCCCACTTGCACCAACACGTCCTCCACAATGCCATCTGGTCTGGCCAAAGAACGATCCGCTAGTTGCAAGATCACTGTTGTCGGGCTAGGACTGCCTAGCCCCAATTTCTTGAATACCGATGTCGGCATCAAGTTAATGCTCGCTCCCAAATCACATAATCCACGAGCTCAGATACTCTGCCCGATTGTAAGTTGAATTGTAAAGCTCCCAGGGTCTGAGCTTTGTGGGCAATCGATTTTGTATCCGGGAAGTGCACTCCTCCGTAAGTGCCACCGTAGCGTACTCCGTCAACCTGCTTTTGTTCGCCACGATGTCCTTGATATATTTTGTGTACTTCGACACTCCCTGCAAAACATCAACAAGAGGTAAATTAATGTGTACCTATTTAAGTACCTCCATGAACTTTTTGAAACACGCTTCCTCCTTGTGTTTCCTTAGTCTTTGAGGGAACGGGGGTGGTGGTCTTTCTGGTTCAGCTTCCTTCTCCTTCCCCCTATCATCATTGTGTTCCCTCTCCTTCTCCAATGCTCCCGACTGCTGTGGTGGTCTTTCTAGTTCCACCTCCTTGAGTTGCAAACCACTCCTTGTGGACACTGCATTCATTTGCTTAGGGTTGGCGTCAGTGTCACTTGGAAGTCCTCCTCTCGGCCTGGTGTTCTGAGCTCCAGCTAGTTGCCCAAACTGGTACTCCAATGCCTTTGTAGCTAACTGATTGTTCTTTACATCGACTGCCAATTTCACATAGTCAGCCTGCAATTGAGCTTGGTTAGCTATCATCATTTTGAAAATTTCCTCAATACTGGGTGATGGTGGTGGAGGAGGTGCATTGTTGCTTCTGTATTGCGACTGATAGTGCTGCTGCCCTCCTAGATTTCTCTGTGCTCCCTGATTCGAACTCTGCCCTTGATAGCTGTTACTACCCCAAGAGAAATTCGGGTGACTTCTCCAATTAGAGTTATAGTTGTTGCCATACTGTTGGTGATTATTTCTCTGTACATTACCAACAAAGTTTACTGAATCAGGATTCGCACCACAACACTCAGATGAGTGTTCATTACTGCCGCACACTTCACACCAAATTTGCTGCACTACATTCACTGAGGATTGAGAATGATTCATGCTCATATTGCTGAAGTGGGTATTGAGTTGATTCTGTAACGCAGCTATCTGTGCAGCGATAGCTGTAAAACGATCCACTTCCAAGACTCCTGCCGCTTTCCTTGTTCCTCCTCTAGAAGAGTCCGCATTCCACTCTGGATTTCCCTGTGAAATACGGTTCAACAAATTATACAGCTCCTCATAAGTTTTTTCTAATGCTTGTCCCCCAGCTGCTGAGTCTAGCAAGATTTTTGTGTGGGGTTCCAAACCCTCTATGAACGTATGCACCAGCACATCATTGGATTGGTGATGATGAGGACAATCCCGCAACATAGATTTGAATCTTTCCCAGGCTTGAACAGATTCTCTCCCCCTCTCTGTTTAAAACTTAGAATTTGACTTCTAAGTCTTGCTGTTTTACCGGATGGAAAGAACCGTATCAAGAATTTCTTTGCAAGATCATCCCAAGTAGTGATGGAATTAGGTGGCTCAGCTTTCCGCCATCTCTTTGCTTCTCCCAAAAGTGAAAATGGGAAAAATGTAAGCCTAACATAATCGGGTGACACTCCAGTGGGGATGTAAGTGTCACTTATCTCCAGAAAGGTTTTGAGATGTTGTTGTGGATCCTCGTGAGGGAGACCTGTGAATTGCCCGCTGGTGTGCAGCACTTGCACCATATTCTGTTTAAGCTCGAACCTCCCTCCTGGCTCAGGTTTGCAAATGCTAGATGTAACGTTGTTAGCATGTGGGATTGCCACTTCGCGAACCAGCCTAGCTGCCATTTCTTCGGGCACTAACACTGCCCTTACAATGGGTGGATTCTGTTGTTGCTCCAGGATTGTCTGTCTGAGCAACTGCAGCATTCTCTCTAGAGCTTCTCTCCTTTGACGATGGAATTGCCTTTCCGGCTCTAAGTGTGAATCCACCAGCTCCTTGCCAGTGTTCAACAAAATTCAATATCTGCAAAAGACAAGCTAAGACCAAGTTGTCACCACTAATAAGAAATCGTAAACTAACACTTAAGACAACAATTTTACCAATTGCCAGTCCCCGGCAATGGCGCCAAAAACTTGTTCGGTGTTTTTCACAACTACACGCAAGTGCACCTGGTCGAACAAGTAGTAAAATGGCTAAAGTAAGCCAAGTATCAATCCCACAGGGACTGGACCAAGGTAATAATCGAATTAAGCGTTAATAAACTCTAACTCTAATAATGCAGACAACAGTTTCAAGAAGATTTTGGGAGTTTGTTTCCTAATTTATACTAATCTAAAACAAATGTACAATTTGAGTCTGAACTATAGTAATGAGCATGCTGAGGCTAAAACAAACATGCAGGGAAGCAATTTATTGATACAAATTGGTTAATCTTTCCTTCGGTTGCTAGTCAAGAATTATTGCGTATGGATTAAAACTCTCGTATTTAACGCAACTTAAGAATCATGAACCTTTCACCTACATTTCTGTGATAAGAAGAAATTCATATTCTAGCCATATGAACCCGATTCCTTAATTGACTAATATGACTTTCAGATATATTTCTATTCTGAAGGTAAATCAATTCTCAATTTTCCCAAACCAAGAAGAGATCATATCGAATTAATTCACAACTTTCCAATTTCTTTCTCTTTCGAGCGCAAACCAGATTTTTTTAGATATACATTAATATTGGCCAAACATTAATGCAGTAAGAACAAGAATTAATAGAACAACCATGGAAGAAAAGATGAAAAACCAAGATGATCAGTAATCACATTCCACTACAAATGTTCTTAACCTCAGCAAGAAGTGAATTTAGCCACTCATTTGTGGTTTAAACATCGTTAAATGAGTGTTAACCATACAAACAACTGAAATAAAGAAGAAAGAGATAGAGAAGAACCCTAAGAATTTCGTCCCCTCAACTGCCTGTAACCCACGTTCTTGCTCAACCAAGTCAGAATAATTAAAAATAAACCTAAGTGTGTTATTTATACTAGTGGGAATTTTTCCCGGAATAACAAGCAACGTGTCACGGAGTGCATCGTGGAGCACTGCCTCCGTGACACGCCACAAATGCGGACCCTCACTGGAATCCGGTCCTCCAGGTAATTATGCCCAACGTGCCACGGCGTGCAACGCGGGGCTTGGCCAACGTGCCACGGCCCCAACGCGGACCTTCACTGGAACTTGGCCTATTTTTATCATCCGGGACAGAATGCATCTGTGATGGCAGCGTGACACGGCTCCATTGCGGAGCCCCTTAATTTGCTGCATAACCTGGGCCTTTTCCACTGCTCGCTTCCGAGTCTATTCCCGATTTCTCCCAACATGCATCTTAGCTTCCTAAAATTCCATTTTTCCTGCAAAACAACACTAATCATGTTGGTTAGTATAAATTCACATTTTAACTACAAATTACATGAGAATGTACAATTATCAATGTATAAACAAGACGAAATGAAGAATTTGAGTATCACTTGGGCATATAATTCTGCCCAAGATCACCGAGTCCTACAATTAACTGAGGAATAACATGAAAATAGCCTATCCATGTTGAGGATAACATCAAAATCGTTCATGTCTAACTCTATCAAATCTGTTTAGGTGATTTTCTGAAGGACTGAGACCAGGCAACCTCTATACAACCATCTAGCTACAATTGAATCACCTACTGGTGTAGGGATTGAGAAGGGTTCTAACAAGACTTTGGGACTGATTCCGAAGCTACTCGCCATATAAGGTGTTACAAAAGAAAAGGTTGCCCACGGATCTAACAAAGCATATACATCAAGATGGAAAACTCGTAACATACCAGTGACCAGTGACTACGTCCGGGGAGACCTCCTGCTCCTAGTGGGATGCTAAGGCATAGAATCTATTTTGGCGCTGACCGCCACCTGTGCTGATAGATGCCCCTGATGTGCTGAGCGTGCAGGTGGGGCTGCTGAACTAGAAGCTGGGACTCAGCCCCCATCATGGTCCTGTCTCACTATCGGGCAATCTCTGAGCATGTGTCCGGGCTTCCCACACCCGAAGCAAGCACCCGAGCCTGCCAAGCACAGGCCCGTGTGCCCCCGACCACATCTGTGGAAAGCTAGGATACTAGAATCTATGGGTCTGCTGCCCTGACCCCTCGAGCCTGATGCTCGCCCTCTTTGATCATGCCTAGGCCTGGACGGCACGCTCAACGCTAAAGATGCTGGGGATAAAGATCTCTGGTGGGTCTGCTATTGGTTCCAACCACCTGACCTCGACTGTGAGAATCTATGACTATCATTCTTGGCCCTCTTGGCCTCCGTCTCTCTCATATGCGCTGCCTCTATCTGCTGGGCGTATAAGACTATCTGAGGGAAATCCATATCCTGGTGGAGCATAGCAGTCCTAAAATCCTTATCCAATTAGCCCACCACGCCATGAATGAACCTGCTCACCCGCGCCCTCTGGTCAGCCACTAACTCTAGCGCGTACTTTGGTAGGCGAGTGAACTCGAGGGCATACTCCTGTACCGTCATTATCCCTAGCTTAAGATTCACAAACTCGGATGCCTTTAGCTCCCTCATCTCACGAGGGAAGAACCGATCTAAAATGCAACATGGAACTCCTCCCAAGTGACAGGACCTGCTCCTGTGGCCCTACTATCTTTCCATTGCCGAAACCATATATGTGCGACCCCTTTCAGCTAGTATGAGGCGAACTACGCACACTCAACTCCATTCAGCCCCATGACTTGGGTGATCTTCACAATCTCATCCATGAACTCATGCAGGTCCTCCTCTACTTTTGACCCACGGACTCTGGCGGGTTCATTCTCAAGAAATCCCTGACTTGAGCCGCCGCTGCATTGCCATTTTTCGGAACATGCGCAACTGCCTGCTGATTGACCTGAGCGGTCAAGGCCTGCGTGAGCATCTGAATAGCTTCCCGAAACTCAGCATGGGCAACCGGCTCCGGTGCATGGTGCTCCTGAACTAGTAGGGCCTTCTAGTGCCCGTTTCCATTGCCATCCTCATGGCCTTCTCCATTCCCATTCCTCCTACCATTTACTCTGCAGGGTGCCATGATTCTGCAATCGCGAATATCACGAATTAGAAGGATAGGGAGACATTTCATAGCATGACATAGATCATTAAAGAAGGGAACATTTCCTAAATGTTTCATAGCCTCTTCGTCATAAGTGTGGCTCGCTTCACACCCATGAAAAAGACTTTACTCAACGTGGATTTCAGACACCCTAGGACACTTCAAACCTATTACTCTGATACCAAGTTTGTCACGATCCGAACGGAGGCCCAGATCGAGACACGAGATAAGAAGCCCCGAGAGACTCAAGTCGACCCATGTCATGAACATACTTCTAACTCAATTAGTAAAACTGAAGAATCCACATAATGATCTTAGTGTAAGTCTAAACTAAACATAACATTAGAATGCACAAATCAGAAGCTGAATACATCTTTTTTTCTGAAAAGCCTCTAAACATGATGAGTTGATGGGATAAGACCCCAACTAACTCGATAAAGATGGAAACTAAAATACATGGAGAAATCTGAATAAGCATGGTCCTCGGGAGATGAGGACTCACCAACAAACGTAAGATGCTATCTCTGAAGACAGGCTATGAATGGGGCTGAGTCTGAGTGTCGGGTCTTGTATCATGAAATGATACAACATAGAGTACGCTGTTAGTACGTGGAATATACCAAGTATGCAAGGTAAGTAAAATTTCTTAATTAGGTAAAATAATTTGAAGACATACATAATGTAAAACATAAACAATAAGAACCTGAGAGTAGGGCTTGCATGCATTCTTTCTGAAATCATGATCTCATCATAACAATCATAACATCATAATTGAATCAATTGACTCAAAGCTGAAATCTAATAATCATGAGTAGAACTAAACATTGAGTCAAACCTTCCTTAGAATATATATATAGATGTATAAATGTCATGAATGATGAACATGCATAACTGAAATCATGAGGAACAATGGGAGACTCATCTTTTAACCAACATACCACGATAAAGCTTACATGGTCCTAACTATCACACTAAAATGGGAAGAGCCTTCCAAAGCCTTGCTAGGGATAAAGACGATACCATGATATCGATATCAAGCTCGTGTCCCAATAGGTCATGGGATAGCTCACAAGGGAGGTCCCAAAGAAATATATATACACATATAAGAATAAACCTACGTTGACGCATAGTTCTGAGGCATAGGGTGATCGAATCTTAGCCTACTCGGTGCTAAACACTACTCTCAAAAACATGCATATGCTCTCCATCATTTTTCATCAAAGCTCAACATCATCTACTGATGAAGCTCAATAATCAAATACATCTTAAATATGAAATCATGCATATGAGAAGCTTTAACTCAAAATATACTAAAGCCTTGATCGTCCTCAAACAACTCTATTAGATCTCATGCACATGAAGACTCTCATATTGCTAATTGAAGCAAGAAAATTCAAGATACAGCTACAATGATTGTTTTTGATAGCAAGTTTAAAATATAACATGCATGTTATCACCATTAAAATCAAATATAACTATGTTAAGACTTTCTAACCTCAAGAATCGACACTCAATCTCAACAAACTCATGTACTTCAATCGATCAAAAAATCCTACATGAATTTTATCCTTTATTAAACATGTTCCCTCACAACAAGATAGTTACCCATTTTCACTCATATGTTTTCAAATTATAATATGCATGGGTATATTTATAAGAAATAAGCTCACTCTCACAAAGAATTCACATGCTACGTGTATTGACCCATAAGCTTTCCCTTAGTGTTTTACTTCACTAATTTAAGAATGTTAGAAAGTAAGATCAAGTAGGACTTATCGGGTTGTAATGTAAGCTAAGGGTGGGTAGGTACTATTATGGCTAATAATAGTGACTATCTTCCCTAAGCGCTTTTAATATACCACACTCTCCTTAAGAACTTCCATCCTCTTACTTCACCTTTATACTTTTGTACTCTCATTTTCCTCTTTAGTTTCCCCATTTCTTTATGCACACTTAGCTTATTAGTAAGGAGTATGTAAGCAACTTTTCTCTTTGATTTTCTTTTTCTCTATTTTCTTCTTTTATTCCTTACTAACTCTTATTCATTTAAACAGGTGCACCTCTAGTCTTCTCTTCCACTCCCACAACTTCTATTTTCCTTCTTATTTCACTTCTCACTCCTTAACTTCTTTTGCAATTTCACATAAGCACTTAGGAGGTTTTGGATCAAATTCAAGGCTAATGAAAAGAAAGGATTAATCTCATGATTAATCTCATTTTGTGTCTAGCAAAGAATAAGCTAAAGTCTCAATGGGGCTAACTAGGATCAGACGTTCAAGGTAGGTAAAGCGAGGGATAAAAATTAGGCTCTTTCAAATAAATGCCTAAATCATCTCCTACAATCTACATCCCTCATTTCACTTTGTATACACACTAGGAAAGTTATATACACTACATAATAACATGGAATATTCAAGAACCTTACATTCACAGAACATGCTCAATTCAAGACAAATTCAGCAGACTCTTAACTCAGCTAATCACAAGAATGCAAAATTCAGCTTTAAGCACATCGAGTCACATTCAAGAGCTTAGGTGTCTCAAGCAAATTTATACAACTACTCACATGCTTCAAAATTTACAACGCTTGCATCTCACAATAATACATAGCACATAACAAGAACATCAAGCCATCAATCAACTACGGTTCACAAGTAAAAATCTATTGACTAATTTTCCCTCAAGAAGGTCGTCATCCATCCATAGTAGGGAACAGTCCCTAACTATGACTAAACCAGTTAGGTGCATACAAAGAAAAATTTTATTCATCGGTTCAAAGTGCCCCCGTCAAAAAAGAACCGAAAAGAAAAACCAACGGGTGAGTGAATCATGCTCAACTCAAAATATGTTCATCTAACAATTCATTACAAAGCACTAATTCCACCCAAAATCAGTAAGCACAAAATTTTGAAATTTCCCTCACCCCACACTTCAAATATGCTATGTCCCTAAAGCATCAAATTAAAATTCAAAAGGGTGAGAAATACTCCCTGAGGCCTCTAGGCTTAGCTAACAGCATGTTTTCCTTCATTTTTGTACAAGTGGGTTATCAACCCCACACTCTTCCTCCTTCATGCTTCTTAGCTTCCTCTTCCAAGGGATCTCAAACTTCCCCTCCATCTGTGCATAATTCACCACCAAAAACAACCACAAGATGAAAATAAATAAAATCAACATAAAGGAAAAATTAAATTGTACCTGTGGTACCCTTGGGTTGCCTCCCAAGAAGCGCCTGATTTTACGTCGTGGCACGACGTGGACTATCCTTTTCAGGACATCCTCAAACCAGTGTTCCCTTTTGAGAACCATCTTCTTCTTTTTTTATTTTTTGAGGGAATAGCCTCCACTCTGTTCCTCTCTTGTTCCAACTCCTTCTCTAACTGAAGCCCTCCATCAAATTTGAGCTAAAAAGTAATCGTCTCCTATAGCCGTGGACCTATGGAATTTGCCACCCCACACTTAGCCTTTGACAACACGCTAACGTTACAAAGGTCTCTGTAGTGTGTGGGTGGTTTAATCTCTTGGTAGATCCGTAAGAGTTCTTCTTCATCATCGACCCTCATTTTTAGGGTCCCTACTCTTACATTAATAATTGCTCCTCCAGTGGCCAAGAATGGCCGTCCCAAGATCAGGGGTACCTTGTCATCAACTTTAAAATCAAGTATGATGAAATCAGCGGGTATAATGAACTTACCCACTTTGATGAGAAGGTCCTTGATTATTCCATCTGGTGCCACTTGAGACTTTCCTGCCAACTGTAGCATTATTCATGTTGGTCTCGATTGACCCAACCCCAAGGTGTTAAACAAAGATAGGGGCATTAAATTAACTGCTGGCCCTAAATCACATAGAGCTCTTATCACCTCATCTTTACCAATCTGTATGGGGAGGGTAAAACTCCCTGGGTCTTTGAGATTTTTCGGTATCTTGCTCATTACCCTGTGGATGCACTCCTTAGTCAGTGCTACTGTCTGAACATCCACCAATCTGACTTTTATTGGCCACCATGTCCTTCAAGTACTTAGCGTACTTGGGCATTCCCTGCAAAACATCAAGCAAAGGAAAATTTATGTGAAGTTCTTTGAAAATATCAAAGAACTTTTTAAAGAATTCCTCCTCCTTGCTCTTTTTGAGTCTTTGTGGGAATGGTGGTGGTGGTCTCTGTGCTGGCTGTAATGATGATTGTGCATTTTGTTGCACAACACTCTGATTATCTCCCTTTTCAGTCGGTGGTCCCTTTTTGACCAGCTCAGGCTGCACCTCATTTTTCTTTTCCTTCGGCGGTGTATCAGCCAATTGATTTCCACTCCTCGGACTAATGGCATTAATCTATTGGGGGTTTGTATCTGTGTCACTAGGTAATTCTCCCTGAGGTCTGGAGTGCTGAGCAGCTGCTATTTGACCCATCTTCTTCTCTAGATTGCAGGTGGCCAACTGCTGATTCTTCAAATCTGATGCCACCCTCGCCTGATTCTCTGCTGATTGGGTCTGTGTTCCCATAATCTTCTACAACGTCTCCTCAATGTTGCTGCTCATGTAACAACCATTCTGCTTGTTCTGCTGCTGCCGAGGTTGTTGGTATCTTTGACTTTGATTTCCACCCCAAGAAAAATTCGGGTAGCTCTACCAATTCTTGTTGTAATTGTTCCCAAAATTCTGATTGTTTCTCTGAACATTCCCAACAAAATTGAACGATTCAGGATTGGCCGCGCAAGATTCTACATGTGCCCATTATTGCCGCAGATTTCACACCAACTAGGAGCTTGCTGAACTGCATTCACTTGTCCCTGCTGTCGATTCATACTCAGTTTATTGAACTGAGTCATAATCTGATGATGAAATGATGTTAGCTGTGCCGCCAAAGCAATGACACCATCCACCTCTATTAGCCTTGCTGTTCTCTTACCTGCCCCTCTTGATGACTCGCTGTGCCACTCTGGATGCAATCCTATTCAACAAAGTATATAACTCATCATACATCTTCTCCAATGCTTGCCCACCCGATGCAGAGTCTAGTAAATTTTTGGTGTGTGGGTATAGACTTTCCACAAAGGTATGGGCTAACACTTCATTATATAGTTGGTCATGGGGGCAGTCTCACAATAGTGACTTGAATCTCTCCCAAGACAAATACAAGTTCTCCTCCGGCCTATGCTTGAAGCTTAATATTTCACTCCTGAGTTTGGTAGTCTTGCCTGAAGGAAAGAATCTGATGAGGAACTTCTTTGCTAAGTCGTCCCAAGCAGTAATGGAATTAGGTGGCTCAGCCTTCAACCACCTCTTTGCCTCTCCCAATAATGAAAACAGAAAGAGTGTGAGTCGGACATAATCAATTGACACTCCGGTGGGGGACGAAGGTGTCACTGATTTCCAAGAAGTTCTGTAAGTGTTGTTGTGGGTCCTCATGAGTCATCCCAGTGAACTGGCCACTCGAATGTAGCAGCTGCACCATATTCTGTTTCAATTCAAAGTTCCCTCGGGGCTCCAGTTTGCGAATACTAGAGGTCACATTTGTCGCTAGTGGGATTGCCACTTCGCGAACTGGTCGAGCTGCAATAGTTTCAGGTAACAACTCTGCTTGCCTTGTTGGTGGGTGTTGTTGTAACCGCTCTTGAAGTCTCTTTAGCTTTCGCTCTAGAGCTTCCCTCCTGAGTAAATGAAGTTGACATTCAGGTTCAAGCAACGATTCCACCAGCTCTCTATTCCTTGCCAAATCTGCAAGGACAGCCTGTCACCTGCAATATAGCAAACTAAGACCAAGTTTCTCAACACTTAAGGAAATTAAAAATCACACAAAAATAGAAAACTTCACTAAACTTCACCAGTCCCCGGCAACGGTGCCAAACATTTGTTCGCGCCCAGTGCACACACAAGCGTACGCAGTCGTACAAGTAATATAGTGACCCTTTTTCAGAGCCGGATGTCGAACCCACATGGACCGGACTTATTTCAGTAAATATTCAAGTTCAAGTGTTAAATTAACCTTCACAAGTGTTGTTTATAAGAGTTTTCTAGAATTTATAATTAAATTTAGGGGTGGTCACAAAACAATCTGGAAACGATGTAAGAAACAACTAGAGCTAAGGCCGGATAATCATGCAATGCTACCCTTCGTAATGGTTCACAAATGAAATTAGCAATTATTGTCTCACATAGTTGTAAATGCGATGTTCATGGTCTCTCGATCCTCTAAACACGACAAACTAGCCTCACAACTACATCGTTGAGCGGGGATGTGACATCCTAGTTCGTGGGCAATTCAACTACATAGATGTGGTTTACGGGGTTTGTGCTCTTGATTAGGGAATTTTGTACCTCTAATCATTTAACCTAACTTAGCTTCACAACTATTTCTATGAGTGGTGGAGTGACAAGTCTAAGCCAGTGTCTTGCTATCATCCCTTTTTATCAACCAAGCAAAGCAATTTAGGTATATTATTTATCCTAATTGCTAATAATATCGAAAGATAAGAACTTTCTCCCTCCATTACTATGTTCTTGCCTAGGGTTACTCTTTCAAGCTTTTACGTAGCTTAACATGTATGTTTTCATGGTGATCAAGAATTAAAAACAACCAGAATAAAGAATGTAAGACAAAACAACAATTAACAACTCAAACCAAAATGAATTCATGCATTACAATCATATTTTGTGGCCTCAACCCTAGGGGAAGGGTTTTAGCCACTCATGTTCGTACAATAACTTAAAAGCATTGTTAAAGTAGAGTACTTACAAGAATAGGTAAAAGAGAATGTAAAATTGGTGAAACCCTAGGTGAGTTCTTCACTTCTCCCTTCGCTTCTTTGCGGTTTCCAGAAAATATTTCATGACAAATGATTTTAGGAGCTAAGGGTCTAATTTATAGTAATGGGAAAATTACATATTTTGGCCTGTCATGGAATGCTCCGTGGCACGAAGGTGAACGCGCTAATTTGCCTCCGTGCCACAGAAGTAAAGCAGAAGCCCACTAGAAATTGCATCCTCGACAGGTCTTGCGCGAAATGCCTGCGCGACAACTGGCGTGGCACGGCCCCAATCCTGCTTGATGGCCTGGGTGACACGACGTGCAGCGCACGCATAGCCTAGGCATGGCACTAAAGCTGGGTGCGGCGCATGCAAAGCGTGGCACGCTGCCTGGCGCGGCCAACCTTGCCATGGCTTGTACACTTGCCAATTTTTGCATTCACTCCCAACTTCATTCCTTCACTTGACCCGTCATTATTTAGTCACTCTTGTGCATTTTACACCTACAAAACAAGGACTAATTATGTTGGTTAATGATACCCAAATTTACACAAAATTGCATAAGAATGTAAATGCATAATTTGACAAGCATGACTAAATTAAGCTATAAAATAGCACTTGGGCATGTAATTATGCCCAAGATCACATACCACAATCTAAAAGATAATTGGGAGTCTTTGCTCCAACACACTGTAGTAGGTTTAATTCCGGAAATTATAAATCATACTTGAACATGGGGGCATTGCCCAATACTTTAACATGCTTGAAAATACTCAATTCACATCGAAAACATGATTATAAACATGGGTATCTTGAAAACATGCTTTTCATCGTAATATCTCATTTATAATCATACATTCATCACAAATCTCATTTTTCATGAACTTCTCATCAATGGGCTTTTTAATTCATAAAACATGAAACATGATTTTCATTGAAAACAATATAAAACTTGCCCATGAATCATAATTCAATAGTAGAAATGTATCTAGATCATACCCATGTAGAGAATAAGGAATTTCATGCATTGGGTTAAAACCCCATAGAATTGACATAGGAAATTCATGATTTAGAGAGGGATTGGGCATGGGTGTGAAAATATTCACCCATTCATAACCCTACATACCTGATTGTAGCTGATTCTTATACTTCTTTGATTGCCCAAGAGGAATTGAAGAGAATTTGAAGAAGAACAAGCTTGATCACCCCCTCTAACCTTTTATCTTAGCATGCATGAATGAAAATGGCATAAAATGAACTTAACCCTCTTAAAAGTCCTCATTCATAACTTAAAATGATGCAATTTAGGACATAGGATCTTAGGAATTGTGGAAAATCCCTTACTAAATTCACAGAAAATAATTGCCAATCAGTCCCCACGAGGGACATGATGACTCGTCACCTCTGGCCATGACTCGTGGCATCGTCCTTCAAGAAAACTGCTTATCAAGTCATCTGAGCTCATCACGGGTGACTTCACGATTCGTTACTGGTGATCACGAGTCGTGGTCACCACTCGTCACATACACTTCCTGGGGTTTTTATTTTGCTTCATCATATTGCGAACGCCTTCCCCATGAATCATGTGGTGGACCACGACTCGTGGGGTCCTTCCGTTAGGTACACTGCCTTCTTCCTTTTACTTCTTAATCATCACTTCCCACAACTGACCTAACGAGTCATGGGGCTTGACCACGACTCATGGTCTCATCTGTGGGGATCCAAATTCCACCAACTCATCTCCTGGGCCTCACCACGAGTCACATCAAGACTCGTGGGCTACCCCCATGGGTCACTTCATGACCCATTATGTGAAATTTTTACCAGATTCTACCATATTCCATTTTAAACCTCGAGTCTAATCTTAGGCATATCTGGGGTATTACACACCGACGTTTCATTGCTGCCCACCCGCGGGGTGCCAATTCAATGCAACTGAGGCCAATAATTCCCTATTGGCACAGGTGGTTCCCAGGTGCTAATTCGTGTTCTACCGGTATGCCTTCCATTTCCTCACAGTGTCCTCCTGAGTTTGGCTGGCGTTTGGCTGGCATTTTGCTAGTGTCAATCCCGCGAAACGTTGGTCCTCCTCTTTCAGCCCAAGTCATACTTTTTTTGTTCCAACTCTTTGCTTTGTCTATTTAAATAAAAAAACCTATAAACATTCAATATTAAAGGGCATAACATTTTCCTAATTGGCTCTAAAACCAAGCAAAAGCTCATGTTTAAAAGCCTCATGAGTTGGTAAATTACCTACTTATCTCTATCCCTAGTTAACCCCTTTGAGCCGTAAGCCTTAATTTTCTTCTTAGCCACAAAAAGAAGCCTATTCCCTTTGTTGTGTGACCTCTAGAATTTCCGATCCATAGATAGTCTGATCTAGGAAAAGGTTCCACCGAAGTAGAAAAAGTTGAGGAAAAGGAAAGGAAAGAAAGAAAAAATGGTTATGGCAAGATGAGATAATAGAAAGAGGGCTGCCCAAACGAAATAACATGCTTACTTGCTTCTAGAGCATAAATGAAAGATTTGTATTGGTTGATTGTTTTTGTTGAACTTATAAGCAGAAACTAGCAGTCAAGTAGTATAAAGAGGGGCATGAGAAAAGAAAAGAGAACTAATAAAGAAAGGGTGAGTAGTGAGAAGAAGAAAAGGCTGTGGACAAGAAAGATGAAAGAATGTATTAAAGTGCTTAGGTCTAGTAGCTACTCCAAAAGAAAACCATTCCTACCCATCCGTTAGCTGACATTGCCACCAGAAAAGTCCTTATGATCTTAATCTAGTTGAAGTGATTAAGTAGTCTGATCGTACATGAGAGGCAAGCCTATGGTATGTTGCATGTATATGATACATCATTTATGAGAGACTGTGTCTTGCTTATTATGTTCCAAGTTTTGAATTGATAATATGAGGGAATGAACATCACTAAATAAGTGAGGGCATAAGACGGTCAGAGGCAGTGTACTATGTGTTGTATTTTCATACTCAATCATATTGTCTCTATTTTGAAAAGATGAGTCAGTTATAGAAGTTATGTAGTTTCGAATGTGAAAACTTCTATGTATGCTTAATGTGGATTGTATGAATTGAGGAACCACTTAGTCATATGCTCTATGCTAGCTGCTTGATCGAGAATTGATGGGGTTGACAAGTGGTGAGAAAAGATGTTTGTGCATATAAGTATGGGTTGTTCAAGAATGAAAAATGGTTTAAGTGTGGGGCGGTGATGTTGGACATATTCTTGTACCCATTTTCTATACTTTTACTCGTATTTTACCTTGTTTTGAGATTGTTATCCTTATGAAATGCATGGATTCATGTTTATGTATGTTATATGAGGTAAAAAGTGTTTTTAGATGTTTTGAGAAGGTAATCGATGAAAAAGGACTCAAAAATGCCAAGATGTAAGGAAAGAAGAGTTTGAGAAAATTGACCTGGTGAGAAAGTTGGTGTGCCGCGCCAGACCCCTAATTTTAGAGAAAATTGTGTTTAGTTTGGGGTGTTGGGTGGTGTGGTGCACCAAGTCTTCAACTTTATAGGAATTTTTGCTCAACACCTTGGCAAAATGAGTGGTGCGGTGTGCCAGAAGGTTTCCAAGCTTAGAAAAGTTTTTCCAACACTTTGGTGCAGTGAGTGGTGCGGCACGCCAGGTCCAAAACATTAGAAAATTTGGTTAACAGCTTGGTGTGTTGGCTGGTGCGGTGTGCCAGAGGCCAAACTTCCGAAGAAATTTGAGCTAAAGTCTGGTGAGATGGTTGGTACAGTGCACCAGGAGCTGTCCGGGATAGATTTTCAAGTCTAAAAGCTATACTTCTCACGGGCAAAGATGTCAGTTGATAGCTTGCTTATAAATATGACATCTAGGGCATTTTGTTAAGGGTCTTAGTAAGAAAGATCGATTTTGTACGCAACTCTTGGGGAAGAGACCAAAGTTTATTTTCTTCTAGGTTTTCTTCTTTACTTTATGTTTTTGATAATTCGAATGATGTTTGCTTTAGTTTTTCACTTGAACATAGGTGGCTAGACTCTTGTTCTAGACTTTTGGCCATAGCTAATGGTTGACGTTTGAACACTCTTTTATGCTAGAATTTACTTCTTCCTTTAAAATTGTTAATACTTACTTATTTTCATTGTTTATTCATTAGACTGATCACCTTACGAATATTATCTATTGACTCTGGGTTGAACTCGGGAGAGGGAACCAAGAGGGTTAAAAGTAAGTATAGAATAGGTTTTGATCATCTTTGTCAATGAGTTCAAAGTTATACTTTGTTGTCGAGGATAAGAATATATCCTTCAACACTATTTTTAGTTGAATACTAGTATCTTCAACTGTCGTTTCATGTTTCTCCTGCAACCATAGGGATATAAGTGTTAGGGATCATGAGATAGTGTCACGACCCGAGCGTAGACCCGGATCGTAGACACGGGACAAGGGACCCCTAACTCATTCAATAAACATGAAGAAAACATAATTATAAACTCAGCGGAAGTCTAACTTAGCATAACAACAGAATGAACATCTGAAGCTGAATACATGTCTAAGTCTGATAAGCCTCTAATCTGGACGAGCTGATGGGACAACGCCCCCAACTAGCTCAACAATACTGAAACTGAAAGTACAACCAAGATAACTGAAAGTCTAGTCCTCGAAAGATGAGGACTCACCAACCAGCAGATACTGACTCTGATAAGCGACTACGAACGGGGCTGGACCTGAGAACTGGATCCTGCATCATGAATGATGTAGCATAAAAAGTATACGTTCAGTACGTGGAATGTACTGAGTATGTAAGGTAAGTAAAACCGCTTAAGTAAATAAATCATTTAAAATATTTCATGACATATCATTAGCTTTTAAGTGAAAACAGAAGGCTACAAGCAATCATTCTGAAATCGTACTCTTATCATAACATGACCATGCATAGCTTTAGAACATCATGATTGACTCGAATGACTCAAAGCTGAAACATAACACTTATATTAAAAGATGAACAATGTGTCAAACCTTACTTCTTGAACGTGCATACATACGATAATTATCATGAGTAATGGTTATGTAAATTCGAATGATATAGACAGTGGGAGACTAGTCACTTAACCGACATACCACGATAGATCTTATATGGTCCCGACTATTACATTCAAGTGGGAAGAGCCGTCCAAAACCTTGCCAGGGCTAGGGATGCTACCATGATATTGCTATCAAGCTAAAAGGGATAATCGACCGGGGATAGCTCACAAGGGAGGTCCCAATAATATAATAGAATCAACCTACATTGGCGCGTAGTTCTGGGACGTAGGGTTATCGACCCTTAGCCCGCTCGGTGCTAGACTCTTCTCCCAAACATGCAATTCTCTACATCGTATAAATACGAAGCTCACCATCGTCTAGTGACGAAGCTCAACATGAAATCATGCATAAAATCAACATCGTATGAAACGAAGCTCAACATTGTCTATTGACAAAGATCATTATAAAATGATAGTTAGACTCAACATCATGTGTAATGAAGCTTAACATTGTCCTTGACAAAGCTCGACAATAATATACATATCAATTAAGGATTTACGCATAGAGAAGACTTTACTTTGAAACATACCACAAGCTAGAATTCATAATAAGGGTTATCGGAAAATTTCATCTCAATCATGTGGTAAGCTCATGTCGGGGAAAATCACTATTTGAAAACATCATATGGGTATCACCCAAAGCTCTATCATACTTGGGTCTATTTAACCTTCTTTGAAAACATCATCAAAATCATGGGTAAGGTTGGAAGCATGCTTTTCATCATCTATTCTATCATTATCAGATTCTACTATGAACTATCCACACATGGGCGTTTTAGATTCAATTTTTAGAAAAATAATTTTTTGTAAAATAAATTAAGTTAGAATCCGCCCAAGCTTGGTAACATCATCAATACCAACTCAATTTAATCATACCCATGAATAGAGATGTAAGAATCATGCAATTGAATGAAACCCCATATTTGATCATTACTAACCAATCACAAATTGATAGGGAATGCGCATGGGTGTGAAAGGAATCACCCACTCATAGCCTTACATACCTGAGATTGAAGAATCCTAACTCTTCCTAATTTCCCAGCTGAGATTTCCCTTGAAAACCTTGAGAATTCACCTTGATTCTTCTCCTCAAACTCCCAACCTTGCATGCATGAACTAATTTCCTAAGATGGGTTTCTCCCTGATAAAACCCCTCTATTACGATCTTAAAATGACATAGTATAGGCCCTTAGAACTTAGGAATTATGGAAAAACCCTTACTGAAATCGCTGAAAATGACTGTCAAGGGTCCTAACGGACGACTCAACGACTCATCACCAGGGCTCACGATCCATTGATTTGCTCATTTGGTTCACTAGATAAATGGTCTGCCGGGGTTCCTAACGAGTGACATGATGACTCGTCCCCAGTAGCAACGACTCGTTGCCACCTCTCGTTAAGTGCACTGGATCAATTTTCCAATCTTCCTCTAGAACCACCCCACGACTGACATGACGACTCATGGTCTCTAACTACGAGTCGTTACATCGCCCGTGGGGACCTCGAGTCCCTCATCCTTCTATGACTTCCCACGAGTCACTTAACGACTCGTGGTGCCTTCTCACGAGTCACTTAGTGACTCGTTCTACAACTACTGCAACATTTTCCAATTTTTTTCTGATTCACTTCTGAGTCCGATTCTTGAATTCTCGGGGTAAACAGATAGTTCTTGGATATTTAGGAATATAGAAAAAAAATAGGATCATAATATGCAACTAGAAATCTTGAGAAGAGTTAGTCTAGCGTAATCGAGTCCTAAAACTCATCCTGAAAGCGAAGGTTCCAAGATCCTAGATTCTCTCATCACTTGAATTACAAACACTTGTAAAAACGATTGTTGTTCATTAGTTTGATTTACCTTTGAAGTTAGTAGAATAATTTCCAAAATCATTTCCCCATTTTTCCTGTGTTTATGATAATAGTGAAATAAAATATTAACCTTGAGCAATTAATCTGACAAGTCTCCGAGGGATCGATATCGGGACTTCACTCCTATATTACTTGATGATCACGTGCACTTGGCAACATCAAAGAAGAACCTTAGCAGCTTGAGAGACTTGAGAGGATGAATCTCCAACTTTAGGTGTTTGGAAGAGAATGAGGGTTAGGGCTAAGTAAAACCCTCTAATACACCACTTAGGGCATCTCCAACCCAAAACTCCATTTTTGACTCTAAACTCTAAATTTTTAAAGTAAAAAATGAGTTGAAGAAAATCAACTTCAACCCACTACTCTATCTTTTACTCTAAAAAAGAATATTCTTCTATCTTTTTAATATTGTATTATTATTTTTATTTCATTTATTAGATATTCTTAACTCATAAAATAGATTGTTGCTCCTTTTCTCTATATAATCGCCCTATATAATTCATATCTTTTTCTTATGTAATCATTTAATATAAAATTATTAATATCCTATATTTTTAAATAATATAAATTGCAAGAAAATAATATATATTATACATATTAATGAAAAATTCAAATAAAAGTGAAATCATTGATGAAATACAATTAAATAAATATTACATCATGGTAATATTTATTTTAGTTTCGGCATAGACATTCAACTTTTAAGATTACTATGTTACTCTCATAAATGCTCTATTAATGCATTATGAAGTTCAAAAGGAGCATATTTATCCGTTTATATCGAGCTAAAAGTTGTTCAAATCGATAATTTTCATTTACTATCATTTCTACTGTTGGAGTTGGAACTTCCGAATTATCTTGAATTGGTGCATTAAGATCACACTCATCCTCAATTATCATGTTGTGCAGTATAATACATGTAGTTATTATATCATGTAGCACTTCTTTTCTCCAAAAACGTGACGGCCCTACGATAATTGCAAAACGAGATTGCAAAACTCCGAATGCACGTTCAACATCTTTTCGGCATGACTCTTGTTTCATCGCAAAATATTTCTTGTTCTGGGAATGTGGCTCACGAATAGTTTGCACAATGATAGACTATTTTGGATATATATTATCGGCTAAATAATAACCCACATCATATTCTTTTTATTGAATAATATAATGGGCGGGAGGAGCAATATCTCTAGCAAGATTGGAAAACAAATGTGATGACTCTAAAACATTAATATCATTATTGGTGCCAGATTACTAAATTTTTTATAATTTTCTAAATTATTATGTTATGTATTGTATTTTTTAATATTGATGTATATCCATCACAACTTTATTGAATATTTATTGTCCTGTTATTTAAAGTAGATCCTATTATTTATTAACAATATATTATATTTGCACATTTTATTTTTGTGGTGGTTATATTTCTTTTATACAGTTATAAATTATAATAAAATTAACTTACATTTTGAATAAAAATATTCTATACAGGAACTAATTTATAAAAATTATACTTTAGTTTAAATTAAAATTAATATAATAAAAATATTACATAAAAAATAAATACGAATGTTAGAGACTTAATTGATAATCTTACAATTTATATTATGTTAAATTAAAGACTTAATTATCAGAAATAATGATATTACATTCAACTCAAAAAATAGAATTGATGAATAGTGCTACTCCAAATTTAGAGTTACACTATTCACACTCTATTGTAACTCTAAATTTAGAGCTTAGAGTTGAAAATAAAGGTGGGTTGGAGCATAAACCTCTAACTCCAAACTCTAAATTTAGAGTGAAAAATAGAGGTGGATTGGAGATGGTCTTACGAACCCAAAAATGACTTACTTCAGAAGTTAAAAGCATAGGAAGTACAAAATTACTCTTAAAAACTCATCTAAGAAAATCTCCCCGGCAATCTGAATGACTAACTAATGATCCATTAGTCATCCTAGCAGGTTGTTCCTTCCATCCGTCATCCCTAAGGCAAAAAACCAACTTTTTGATCTTCACTTGACGCCTCCTCTTAATGACTTCTCATCAAACTTAACGATCCTTACTACAGTCTTTAAGACTGGCAGATTCTAGAAAAATTCCAAAACTTCCCTCTGACAGCCGATCACTTAATGATCTCTTAAGTTTCCAAATGGGTCACTTAACGGTTCATTTTGTGTTTTGGTGCAAATTCTGTTGGTTTTCTGCTTCATGTATAGGATCTAATTTTAGAGACTTTTGGGGTATTACATTATCTCCCCCTTGAGAATATTCATCCTCAAATGGAGACTACACAACTAGAAAGATAGGAAAAGAATTGTAATCCCCAAACTAAAAGTTATAAGTTGTGTACAGATGGAGTGACTGACTCCGAACTGAGAAACATGACTGAACTGAATTCATGAAACATGCATGCACATTAATACATGAATGGAATTGAGAGACATGAACTTGACATGAAACTGAATAGAGTAATAAGAAGGAAAGTAGTACCTCATGATGAAACTGAGCTGGAAGGGAAGAGGTGAGGGTTCTTGGCCATCATATCATCTTCGGCTTCCCAAGTAGCTTCCTCTAGAAGTCGATTCCTCCAAAGGACCTTCAATAAAGAAACCTCTTTATTTATCAACTTTCAAATCTGACAGTCAATACTCTCAACTGGAACCTCTTCATAAGTCATACTATCCTTCTCACGCATGTTCTCTAGCCGGAACTACTAGAGGTGGATTACCAATGCACTTTTCTACAAGGACATATAAAAAACTGGATGCACTGATGCTAATTCTGTGGGCAACTCTAACTCATAAGACACATTTCCAACTAGCCTCACAATCCCGTAAGGGCCAACATATAGGGGACTAAGCTTCCCCTTTTTGCCAAACCTCATAACACCTTTCATGCATGGCACCTTCAGAAACACCCAATCATCAATGGGGAACTCAATCTCTCTCATCCTAATATCCGTATAGGATTTCTAATGGATTTGAACTATTTTCAACCTTTCTCTAATAAGATGAACCTTCTCCATATTCATATGAAGTGAATCTAGCCCTATCAATTCAGCCTCTCCTGTCTCAAACCATTCAATAGGTGACCTATACCTCCACTTATAAAGAGCCTCAAATGGAGCTATATGAATGCTGGAGTGGTAGCTGCTGTTGTAGGAAAACTCAATGAGAGGTAAGTGATCATCTCAACTACTTTTGAAATCAATCACACAACCTCTCAATATTTCCTCTAAGGTTTGAATGATACGCTTGGCCTAACCATCTATCTGTGGGTGAAAAGCTATGCTAAGATTCATTTGAGTATCAATTCCTTTCTGAAATGACCTCCAAAACTATAAAGTGATCTGGGTACCCCTTTCAAAATTGATGGATAATGTGACCCATGCAACCTGACCAACTCCTAAATGTAATGTATAGCATAATCTTTGTTGAATCAGTAGTCTTAATTGGTAGAAAATATGCTGACTTAGTCACTGATCTACAATCACCCATGTAGAGTAATGTTGTCAATATGTATGAGGTAACCTTGCAATGAAGTCCATATTTATCTCTTCCCACTTCCAAGTAGGGATACTGATGTCCTGTAGCATACTAACTGTCTCTAATGCTCAACCTTCACCTGTTGGCAAGAATAGATACCCTTTACCCAGGATTGATGACCTATTCGATCAGCTTCAGGGTGCCAAATATTTCTCCAAGATAGATCTCAGGTCCGGGTATCACCAGCTCAGGGTTCGGGAGAGCGATATCCCAAAGACTGCTTTCAAAACCCGGTATGGCCATTATGAATTCGTTGTTATGTCTTTTGGACTAACTAATGCCCGTGCAGCTTTTATGGATCTAATGAACAGGGTATTCAAGGCATATCTGGACATGTTCGTGATCGTGTTCATTGACGACATATTAATATACTCCCGGACCAAGGAGGAGCATGTCGCATACCTAAGGGTAGCACTTCAGACCCTTAGGGATAACCAGCTATACGCCAAGTTTAGCAAATGTGAGTTTTGGCTGAAATCAGTTGCATTCTTGGGACATGTAGTGTCAAGCGAAGGTATAAGGGTGGACTCCTAGAAAATAGAGGCGGTAAAGAACTGGCCTAGACCGGTAAACCCTTCGGAGATCAGGAGCTTTTTGGGCTTAACAGGTTACTATCGGAGGTTGGTAGAAGGTTTCTCATCGATTTCAGCCCCCTTGACTAGATTGACTCAGAAAAAGGTGAAGTTCCAATGGTCGGAGGCTTGTGAGAAGAGCTTCTGGGAATTAAAGGCCAGACTCACTTCAGCATTGGTGTTGACATTACCGAGGGTACGATGGCTTTGTGGTGTATTGTGATGCTTCAATAGTTGGACTGGGATGTGTATTGATGCAACATGGGCAAGTCATAGCATATGCTTCTAGACAACTAAAGATCCATGAGAAAAATTACCCAACCCATGATCTTGAGTTGGCCGCGGTGGTATTTGCTTTGAAGATATGGAGACACTACTTGTATGGGGTTCATGTAGATGTATTCACGGACCAAAAGAGATTACAATATGTTTTCACACAGAAGGAACTGAATCTTCAGCAACAGAGGTGGTTAGAGCTACTTAAGGACTATGACATGAGTGTCCTTTACCACCCGGGTAAGGCCAATGTGGTAGAGGATTCCCTTAGTAGATTTTCTATGGAAAGTGTGTCACATGTGAGTGAAGACAAGAAGGAACTGGTAAAGGAGGTACATCGACTTGCACGGTTGGGAGTTAGATTAGTTGGTTTGATCGATGGTGGGGTAGTAGTCCAGAACAGGTCAGAGTCGTCCTTGGTAATGGAGGTGAAGGCTAAACAAGATGAAGATCCAATATTGGTCAAGTTGAAAGAAGTTGTTCAAAGTCAGAAGGTAGAAGTCTTCTCCAAAGGGGGAGATGGTGTGCTTCGGTACCAAGGTCGCTTATATGTTCCGAACGTAGGGGATTTGAGGAGTCGGATGTTGCATGAGGCTCACGGAACCAGATATTCTATCCATCCAGGTGCCACCAAACTGTATCATTCCATGTGGGAAATCTAGTGGTGGAGTGGAATGAAGAGGGATATTGCAGAATTCATAGCCAAGTGCCCGAATTGCCACCAAGTGAAAGTCGAGCATCAGAGACCGGGGGGTGTACTACAAGGTATCAAATTTCCTACTTGGAAGTAGGAAGAGATCAATATGAAATTTTTAACAAGTTTACCCCGCACTCATAGACAGTATGACTCCATTTGGGTTGTGGTTGATAGGTTGACCAAGGCTGCTCATTTCTTACCGGTCAAAACCACCGATTCAGCAGAAGATTATGCTAAGTTATACACCTGAGAGTTGGTTAGATCTCATGGAGTGCCCTTGTCCATTATATCAGATAGAGGCACTCAGTTTACCTCTTAGTTCTGGAGATCTTTTCAAAAGGGACTTGGCACCCAGGTCAAGATTAGCACGACATTTCATCCGCAAACAAATGGTCAGGCGGAGTGGACTATCCAGACTTTGAAGACATGTTGAGAGCTTGTGTTATTAAGTTAAAGGGTAGTTGGGATGAGCATTTGCCTCTTATTGAGTTTGCCTACAACAACAGCTATCACTCCAGCATTCAAATGGCACTGTTCGAAGCTCTTTAGGGCGAAGGTGTAGATCGCCCATTGGGTGGTTTGAAGTCGGTGAGGCTTCATTAGTGGGTCCAAATTAAGTCCATGAGGCTATGGAGAAATTTCAGTTCATAAGAGGAAGGCTGAAAATGGCTCAAAGTCACCAAAAGTCTTATACGGATGTGAGGAGAAGGGAGCTTGAGTCGAGATCGATGATTGGGTATTTCTGAAGGTATCTCCCATGAATGGAGTGATGAGATTTTGAAAGAAAGGGAAACTCAGCCCCCACTATATTGGCCCCTACCGGATTGTGAGATGAGTGGGTAAGGTAGATTATGAGTTAGAGTTACCTTCAGAGTTGGCTTTAGTACATCCCGTATTTCACGTATCGCTCTTGAAAAAGTGCATGGGAGATCTAGCCTTGGTGGTTCTGGTGGAAAGTGTTGGCGTGAAGGATAGTCTCAGTTATGAAGAAATTCTTGTTGTAATCTTGGATTGTTAGGTTCTAAGGCTGAGGAACAAGGAAGTAGCTTCAGTAAAGGTTTTATGGAGAAATCAACATGGTGAGGGAGCTATGTGGGGAAGCTGAAGCGGATATGATGGCTACATACCCCACCTGTTCCCTACCGGCGCAGTTTTAGTTTGAGGTATCAGTTTTTGCCCTAAACCTCTAATCAGTTTTTCATGTTCCATTCATGCATGCAAGTTTGTTTTATATATGATATATGTATGTGATGTCTGAATTTAGTCCAGCTATATAGTTCTTTTCGGGGATAGTCATTCCGTCAGTTTTCAGCTTAAATGATCAAAATTTGCATATGGTAATTGCATGTTTCTGTTTGCTTCTTGTTTCCTACATTTGAGGATGAATGTTTCCAAGGGGGAGATATTGTAATACCCCAGAAGGGACTAAGAACATACATGGGAGTTGAAGTTGAAAACTACAGAAAACCTGGAATTTTGCACCAGTACGACTCGAGGTACGAATCGTGGTGAGGACCTATGACACGAGACTTGAGTCCTGATGAGTTTGGGAGCCCGAGGTCATACCACGAGTAGTTCTACAAGTCGTGGTGTGTGGGTACGACTCATGGTTAGGAGTCGTGGTGAATTTCTCAGTGGTGCCAAAGTGAGTCGTCATGGGTCATGGTATGACTTGTAGGATGTAGCAATGAGTCGTGATGAGGAGTTGTGGTTAAGTCGTCTTTGGTATGGGTGGATGGTACCACGACTGACAGTACGACCAATAGGATGGTACTATGAGTCATGGTATGTGAGTCGTGTCTAGATTCAGAAGATTGAAAAGTGGTGAGGTGACTACAAGAGGTGACCATGAGTCGTGACTTCATGGTACGACTCGCGGTACGAGTCATGGTCAGGGCCTGATCTATTTTTAGGGATATTTTATTAAGGGAAATGTTGATTTTTATACACGTTTGGACCCTAAACCACGCCATTTTGAGGTCGGGACGGGTCTTTTAGGGAGGAAAAACTCATACTAAGTCTCATTTGGCATTTGCAAGAACTAGAGAAGGGAGTAGGAGGAGATCCAAGTGTCCTTCAATTCTTCAAGTTTTCACCTAGGGTTTTTCAAGGGAGTTAAGAATCACGTAATTCCAGGTATGTGGGGTTTTGAATGGGTAGTATAGTCCCTACCCATGCCCAATATTTTTCTAATTCTATGTTTAAGTTACCAACTTTTGATGGGTCATAACCCAAATGCATGTTTCCTCAAAACTTGATATGAGCATGTTGTAGTATGTCTAAAATCATGGGTTTGAATTATTGGGCTGTTGTCACTTATTTTATTCATTATTTGATGATTTAATCCCTAAAATCACATGTGGTCAAATCATGGGGTTTTTAGTGAAATTCATGGTTATGGTGATTTCTCAAGCATGATATGAACTCTTGAATTTAAGCATTGTTTCAACTACTCATGTTATTATGATCATGTTTCCTATAAATTTAAGCATTTCAAGTATGATTGAAATTATGGTCAATGCCCACATGTCGCTTGTGATTTATGAACTATGATTTTTGGCCGATTCACGGCCTAATTCCATGGCTAGTATTGCAAATTCTCAAGCATGATATGATTCTCATGATTTAACTATCCATGCATGTCATTTATGAATTTCTATGAGCACGTTGAATGTTTTGGGAGAAGTACTTATAACCGAGCAGGTTCGGGGCCTAGGTTATGCCCCGAATCTTAGAACTACGTGCCACCGTAGGTTATGTTGGGACCACCTCAGTGACTGTCGCCTCTTCCCTACGGGTCCTTCATGAGTGATATCACGCCTTTCATGGTTCATACCCTAGGCAAGGTATGGACGACCTCCCGACTAGGTTTATAGGTTGGGCGCCATGTGTGCTCATATGGGGTATGTCGATTATAGAAATCTCCCATTGTTCCTTATGGTTTTAATGTATGCATGATTATGTTCATTTGGCTCAAGTTATGTTTTATGAAATGTTTTCCTCACATGTTATGATGATGAAAGGTTTACGAATAATTTGGAAGTATTGAGCATTACGATATACTTATGATTTCAATCTTATGATCATGATGTCCCAACCCTTATAACTTTTATGTTTTTAAGTATTGTTTTGCATACCTTACATACTTAGTACCTTCCAAGTACTAACCCACATATTTTCAGGATCTGATTCGCAGGTTCAACATCGTCCCTAGCTTGCTCTCAGTTCTGCTCTCAGCTTCAGTGGTGAGTCCTCATGATTCGAGGGCTTCATGTTCAGACCATGTTTGTCTTTTGTTTTCAGAATATTGGGGTTAGTTGGGGTCTTGTGCCTTCAACCCATCTATTATGGTTAGAGTCTTTCAAACCTATGTGTAGTATTTAGCCGTTTATGTTTGGATCTTGTATTGTTGTTTCTTATATCTCATGTTATGATTTTCAGTTAGTTCATGATTATTAAGTTAAACTTTCCACCTTATGTGAGTGAATTAGATATACACTCATGCCATGGGTTGACTTGGAGTCTTCAGGGCTCCTTGTCCCGTGTCTACGATCCGGGTGTACTCTCGGGTCGTGACATCCACACTCTCCTCTTCAAAAATTCCCATGATCTAGATGATTTTCTGGATCTCCTTAACAAACTCTTGTGGATCCTCGTCTAACCATGAAACTTTGGCGGGTTCATTCTAGTAAAGTCTTGTAGTGTCACTGCCGCAGCACCCCATTGGGGTTCACAGGTGTAATTACCTGCCAGTTGACCTGTGCTATCAAAGCTTGGGCCAACATCTGAAAATGCATCCCTAAACTCAACATGGGTTACCTTCTCATTCAAATGATCCGCTGGAGTTGGTGGGGTAGGTTGATTCACATTTCCATCACCATTTCCATTGCCATTTCTCATTCTGTTGACTCTTAGGCGATTTTTTACAAATGTTCATAGAACAAGTTAGAGAAGTAAGAGAGTTGAATTCCATCGCATGACATAAAATCATGAAGGGACGAAAATTTCCTAAGATATCTTGTAACCTCTTCCTCATAAGTGTGGCGTGCTTCAAACCCATGAAAAAGACTCTACTTCACGTGACTTTTAGACTCCCTAGGACACACAGAAACTTGGATCTAATAATAAGTTTGTCATGACTAAGCATAGACCTCTGGTGTAACATGGGATCTAAAACCATTAATGGCTTCAAGCTAACCCATCTAACATGCATAACATAAGCATAAGCATACACTAAGAGGAACAAACATAAGATAAGGCATAAGCGAATGTCTGAGATATCATAAGGTGTCAAAATTGAGATGACAAGTCAATCTGCTAAATATCTATACATGATAGTCTAAAAAGCCTCTAATCATAAGATGAGCTGAAGGGACAAAAGCGCCAACTAGCTCGACCAAGTCTCGAACTAAAAAGATATGAATCAAAAGTGACGTCCTCGGATGATGAGGACTCACCAAAATTTAGCTGAGTTTAGGGAAAAATTGAATCTAGTGGCGAGGATGAGACTAATCACCTGAACATATGTCATAAGACAATATAACACAAAAGTATGCTATTAGTACATTGAATATACTGAGCACATAGGATAGTAAAACATGAGAGTACGAAAAGCATGCTAAAAAGGTCATGATCATGTTAGTCATAAAACATAAGTTGTTCAACATAATCTGGACTATAATGATCCAAGGTTTTGAAAGCAAAATCATAAAGCTTATCGTAATTGAAAACATAAGTAAAACGCATAATCTGATTAATGGGTCAAAATACACTATTAAACATGATATCATATGTCCTTAACATGAATAACATAAAACATGAGGAACAATGGGGGATTCTCATAACCGACATATTCCAAGTAAGCATCATGGAGCCCAGGTTGTAACTCTAGCTGGGAGCTGTGTCCATACCTTTCCAAAAGTATGAACCATGAAGGCATGATATCACTTATGAGCCCAGTAGCATAAGGAAGACACTCTCAACTGGTGAAGACTCCTTAGGCTAGGGGTGAGGGAGACACTCTTAATTGGTGAAGACCCTTTATCCTACGATGGCATGTAGTTATGGGACTTGGGTTGTCTAGAACCCTTATCCACTTAGTGCTAAATACTACTCAAAAAACATACACTGTGCTCATATCATAATCATGAAAATACTTGGTTTTGCATGGGCTAGTTTAAATCATGAAATTCATAAAATTTCTTGACATATGTGAATAGTCATGAAAACAACGCCTCTAATATGACCATGATGCATAAGCTTTGGATTCTTGAAATTCATGCATAATTGGATAATTCATCATATCTTGAAAGTAGAGATTCATAAGACTTTTTAATGGAAATCATGCACTTTTAATCATAAAACATAGATTAGATCATGTGCGAATCAAAATCATAGAAGATCATGGAGTTTTTCATCAAGTTGGGTCTAATTAGAAATTCATCAAAATCATAGTTGGAGACCTGAATTCATGAAATTGAGTTTGAATTGGGCATGAGGATTGAAGGAATCCCCATTCATGACCCTACATACCTGGGCTTTGATGAATTCTTGCTAAGACTTGAGTTCCAAGAGTATTGAGATGAAGAAGAACCTTAGGAGCTTGAGAGACTTGAGAGGATGAATGTTCAACTTTAGGTGTTTGGAAGATAATGAGGGTTAGGGCAAAGTAAAACCCTCTAATACACCCCTTAGGAACACAAAAACGACATAGTTTAGGAATTAAAAGCATAAGAATTACTGATCTTGGGCATATCTACATTCCTAAGTGCTATTTTATATATTAGTTTTAGTCATGTTCATCAATTAAATTAAATATATTCTCATATGTTTTGTATATATTTGTGTGCAGAACTAACCAACATGATTAGCCTATATTTATAGGTGAAATATGCTAAGGATGGGCTTATTATGAAGTTACACAAGCAAGGAAGAAGCTCAAAATGAGTGCCAAAGTAGATGCATGAAGTTGCCAAGAAATAGAGGCTTCCTCACCAGCAGTGTGCCATGCCGGGTAGTGCGTGCGACCAGCGTCGTGCCACACCTGTGCATGTGCGTGTGAGGAGCAGGTGAGATAGTGTGCCTGTGCGTTATATCCATGCCATGCCAGGCACTGCTGCGCGATGATGTTCGTGCTATGCCAGGCGCAAGGCTTGATAGGCACCTTGCCACGCCTGTGCAACCTTGCTAATGCAATGCTGCCAACTTCTAGTAGCCTTCCTTGATGAGGCCGTGTCATGGAGGCTAGTTAGGGAGTTCAGGTATATGGTACAGAGGCTCATTTTGATGGGCAAAAATTCCTACATTACAAACAGAACACTAAGTAATTATTTTCATTATCACACATTATTTTCTGGAGAAGGCATAGAAGCAAAGGAGAGAAAATAAGACTCTACCCAGGGTCGAATTTCTTTCATTTTTCACTCTTATTATTACATGAATTACAATTGTATTATGAATTCACGTGTTAGCATGAGTGGCTAATACCCTTTTTCTAGGGTTGTGGCCACAAAACATGAACGTGTTTATTTAATTCTATCTTGGTTCAAGTTCTTCATAATTGTTTGTCTTGCATTCTTGGTTTTAATATTTTTGAGGCTTGATCACCATTAAAATGAATGTGTTATTCTTAGGCAAACTCTAAAGAGCAAAACTTAGGTTAGAACAAAAAAATGCAAGAAGTGAGTTCAAATCTTCAAGACTTGCTTTGCGGTTAGGATAGAAATATACCTAATTTGCCTCGCTTGGCTATAAAACGAGAAGATAGCTAGATACCTAAGTTTGAGTTATCATATCACTGCCCTTTGATGTTTTTGTGAAGTCACTGTTTAGGTTAAATGGTTAGAGGCTCTAAAGTCCATAACCAAGGCATTAACCCCGTAAACCACTTAACATTGATAATTGCACATGAATTAGATTTTCATATCCCTGCTCAACGATGTAGTTGTGAGGCTAATTTGGCTATGTTTAGAGGCTAGAAAGACCATGAACATTGAATTTATCTTTTGAGACAACAAATGAAGACGCATCCTTGAACCATTGCGAATTTTAACTTTACGTGATTGTTTGGCGTCAACTCTAGATGCTTCTCATTATTGTTTTTCCAATTACTTTGTTATCGCACTTAGATTTAGTCTCAAACAAAATCTTTAAAACTAGTACTCTTGAACTTTGATTTAATACTTGAACTTGATAATTCACTTAAAATTTAGTCCCTGTGGGTTTGACATCCGGGTCTTAAGAGTCACTGTATTACTTGCATGACCTCGTGAGCTTGTGTGTGCATTAGAGCACAGTTAAGTTTTTGGCGCCGTTGTTGAGGACTTGCAACATTCAGTGAATTTCTTGTTTTTGTTTTGTTTTAGATTGTCTTAAGTGTTAAAAACTTAGTCTTGGTCATTTATTTTATAGGTAATAGGTTTGTTCTTGCATCAAGCTGGCAAGGGATAGAGAGTTGGTTAAATCCTACCCTGAACCTGAAAGAAGGTTAAGATAGTTACGAAGAGAGGGGGCCGCTCTATATCCTATTTAGTAGGTTCAACAGGACGAGGTTGCATCCACGAAGATGGTAGCAAGACCCGTTCATGAAGTGGCAATCCCACTTGCAAAAAATGTTACCTCTAGCATCCGCGGACTAGAGCCTGGAGGTAATTTTGAGCTAAAGTAGAATATGGTGTTGTTGTTGCACTCAAGTGGGCAATTCATAGGGATGATACATGAGGACCCACAACAACATCTGTAGAAATTTTTAGAAATCAGTGATACATTCATCCCCACTAGAGTGTCTACTAATTATGTGAGATTGGCACTTTCTCCATTTTCACTTTTAGGAGAGGCAAAAAGGTGGTTGAAGGTAGAACCACCAAATTCCATCACTACATGGGATGACTTTGCCCGAAAGTTCCTCATCCGATTCTTCCCATCAGGTAAAATAGCGAAGTTGAGAAGTGAAATACTCAGTTTCAAGTAAAGGCCAGAGGAGAATCTTTATTTTCCTTGGGAGAGGTTCAAGTTATTGTTGAGAGAATTCCCTCATCATCATCAGTCAATGAAGTGCTAGACCATACTTTTATGGAGAGTGGATCCACATACAAAAATATTATTAGACTCTACATCAGGTGGGCAAGCACTGGAGAAGACATATGATGAGCTATACACTCTATTGAATAGGATTGCACAAGGAAATCTAGAGTGGCATAGTGATTCATCCAGAGGGGTAGGCAAGAGAGTAGCTAGGTTGATTGAAGTACATAGTGTGAATTCCTCGGTGGTCTAGCTAGCATCGTTTCAGCACCAGATGATGACTCAGTTCAGTATGCTGAGTATGGCACAGCCACAGGCGCAGGTAAATGTAGTTCAACCAACCCCAAGATGGTGTGAAATATGTAGCAACAACGAGCATGGTGCAGACTCATGCGGAGAAAATCCAGAGTTAGTGAATTTTGTAGGGAATGTGCCAAGAAACAATCAGAATTTTGGGAACACCTGCAATCGGAACTGGTAGAATCACCCAAACTTTTCTTGAGATAGAAATCAGGGGCAGAGTCAGAGTTACAAGCAAGCGCAACAGCCTCAACAGTAGTACCAGTAGCAGGGCAGACAGACTAATGGTCAATCTAGCAACATTTAGGAGATGTTGTGGAAAATCATGGCCAATCAGACTCAAATTGCAGTTGATCAGGCGTACAGATCCAAACCCAAGGCCAGTCATGGCTATTAGTCTAAGGAGTGGCAAATAGTTGCCTAATGCGCCAATAAAAGAGAAGAAGAATGAGGTGCATCCAAAGCTAAATAAACATGGTCCATCAGCAAACAAGAGCATAGAGAGGATAAGCTGCATCAAACAATTCACAATCAACAGTGCAACCAATACAGAGACCACCCTCGCCATTCCCGTAAATGCTCATGAAAAGCAAGAAGGGTTCCTGTTTCCATAAGTTCTTTGATGTTTTCAAAGACCTTCACATAAATTTTCCTCTTATTAACATTTTACAAGGAACGCCCAAGTACACTAAGTACTTGAAGGATGTGGTGGCCAATAAGATAAGGCTGGTGATGTCCAGAGTATAAGACTCATTGAGTAGTGCAGTTTCAGGGTGATGAGAAAGATACCCAAAAAGCTCTAAGACCCAGGGAGCTTTACCCTCCCATACAAACATGTGGAAAATATGTGATGAGGGCTTTGTGTGATCTAGGGGCGGGCAGTGAACTTGATGCCCTAATCCCTGTTCAATACAATTAGTTTGGGAAAATCAAGACCCACTAGTGTGATTCTGCAACTGGCTGACAAGTCGAGAGTGGTCGGCCCTAGAGGGGATTATCAAGGATTTTCTCATCAAAGAAGGTAAGTTTATCATACCTACTGATTTCATAATTCTAGATTTTGAGGTTGATTACAAGGTTCCCCTCATTCTGGGACATCCATTCCTGGCCACTAGAGAAGCTGTGATTGATGTGAGAGTTGTTTAGAGTGTACCAGGAAATCCACCCCCCAACACACTACAAAGATCTTTGCAAGGTCAATGTACTAACAGAGGATGAGTGTGGGTGGGGAAGTCCAAAGGTCCACTTTTGAAGAATCTCTCAACAAACGAGCTCGAGTCTACTGTTGGTAATGTGCCGAAGAATTTGATGATGAAGAAAGTGATAGACGGGTAGAGGGAAAGTGTGGAGGATTTTCCTTCTAAAGTTAAGAAGAAGAGGAGATGGTTCCCAAATGGGAATAAGTGTTTAAGATCATCTTTAAAAGGATGGTTCACGTCGTGCCGCCGTGACGTAAAATTAGGTGCTACTTGGGAGGCAACCCAAGTGTACCATAGGTACGATTTTTCTTTCCTTTATTTTTATTTATTTTGTTTATATTCACTTTTGTTGTTGTTTTTGGTGAGTTAAGAACAGAAAAAGGGGAAGCTGAGTACCCTTTTAAGTAGAAGCTAAGGAGCATGGAAAAACACAAGTATGGGGTTGATGACCCTTGTGATGAAAAATGGATGAAAACATGATGCTAGATTTGGACGTTGATTTAGGGTGAATCATGTTCTTGGTTTGAAAATTGTTTGATTGGAAAGGCTGAGTTGAGCATATTTCAGTCACCCTTTGATTTTTCTTTTCGGTTCTTTTCTGAAGGGCGACACTTTGAACCAAGAATATTGTTTTGAGTTATCTGTACATAGTGTTTTAGTAATAGTTAAGGACTTTTCCCAATGATGGATGGATGACGACTGTCTTGAGGGAAAATTAGTCAATAGGATTTTTTATAGAACTCTTAACTAATTGATGGCTTGATACTCTTGTTGAGTATTGTACATGATTGTAAGAGGCAAGTAGATTGTAATTGAGAAGCATGTTGAGTAAATGGTATGACTTGGTTGAGACACTTAGGCTTAGGAATATGACTCTGTATGCTTTGTGCTTAATTTTTGAATTCAAGTGATTAGATGTATTGAGAGTCTATATGGGTCTGTCTAGACTTGAACATGTGCAGTGAGTGTAAGGTTCTTCATATAATCCATGCTAGTTTGTAATGTCTAGAACTTGCCTTGTGTGTTTGCAAAGTGAAATGAGGAATGTTAATTGTAGGAAATGATGTAGGAATTTGTTTGAATAATCCTATTTTGATCCTTTACTTTACCTACCCTTAATGCATAATCCTAGTTAGCCCCATTAAGCCTTTAGCCTGTTCTTTGTTAGACACATTGAAAGCTTAACCCTTTTTTTTCAATTGACCTGAATTTTATCCAAAACTCATTAGTGCTTAAGTGAAAAATGCAGAAGAAAAAAAAGAGTAATGTTCAAAATGTTGGTACTAAGTAGGGGTGCAATGTTCAAAATGCATAAATGTTGGTACTAAGTAGAGAAGAACAAAAGAATGAAGAAGTGTCTAATGTGTGATTACTCCCTACTAATAACTTAAGTGTGCTTAAAGAATTGCGGAAACAAAAAGGAAACTGAGAGTTGAAAAGAACAAGAGGTGAAGTAAATGAGGGAAAGACGGTGCTTAATGAGAAAAAGTGACGTGTTAAAAGCACTTAGGGAAGATAGTCACTATTATTGGACAGAATAGTAACTACCCTTCCCTTAGCCTACATTACAACCCACGAAGTCCTACTTGATCTTACTTTTAGATATTCTTGGATTAGCAAAGTAATATACTAAGGGTAAGCATATGGCTCGTTACATGTTGTATGTGAATTCTTTGTGATAGTGAGTGTAATTGTATTCATATACCCATACATGTTATAACTCATAATTTTATGAGTGAAAAATGGGCATCTCTCTTGTTGTTGAGGCGCATGCTTGAGGAAAGATAAAATTCATATCGGACTTCTTGATTGGTTAAATTGCATGAGTTTGCCGTGTTTGTAGAGTCGATTCTTGAGGCTAGGAGGTCTTAACTTATTTATCATGATTTTAATTGTGTAATGTATAACATGCCCTATTTCAAACTTTCCATCTGAGTTAATCATTGTAGCCTTAACTTGAGTCGTCTTGCTTTAATTAGTGATTTGTGAGTCTTCCTTGTGGATGAATGTAATTCCCGAAAGTTCTTAAGATCAGACCTGAGTGTTCAAGTGGTGAAACTAGAAAAATATTTCCCAGTTCATAGGATGAGTCGTATAGTGACTCTGAGGAGACTTCACGAATCATGAAGTGGCTGATGAAGTGGAGGTTGATTGGTGGGAACTCATGGCCACGGGGTGACCACGAGTGGCAGTCACAAGTTGTGGAGTGCCTAACGACTCGTGAAGTTGGCCATGATCAATAGGTATGAGTGGAAGTGGAATTCTGGCAGAAGACTTAAAGGATTAAGCCCACGAGTCGTCCAGTACCTCATGAATCGTGAGGTCACTCATGAGGACTGGTAGTGTCCAAATTTCCTCCATTTTAGTAAGGGTGTTACCGTAATTCCTAAGCGCCTAAGTCCTAAACTATGTCACTTTAAGCTCTGTTAGGAGTATTTTAAGAGTGCTTAACCTATCCTAAGCCATTCTATTCCATGCATGCAGGATTAGAGTGTTCCATTGGAGATCAATCTTGAGAATTCCCTTAGCTCTTCCCCAAATCTCTTGGGCATTCAAGGAAGGGTGTGAAATTAGATTTAC
The DNA here is from genome assembly GCA_035772735.1 of Datura wrightii. Lineage (NCBI taxonomy): Eukaryota > Viridiplantae > Streptophyta > Magnoliopsida > Solanales > Solanaceae > Datura > Datura wrightii. Next base: position 100,556,227 of record JASDFA010000027.1, on the reverse strand, counting down.
CCAGGTATGTAGGGTTATGAATTACAGTTTCTCTTCACTCTCATGCCCAAACCCCTTCTCAATTCATGAATTCAAAGTGTATGGTTCCATGGGGTTTTAACCCATTCTATGAAATTCTCTATGATTCAATCGTGAGTCAATTCTTCATGTTTCTAATGATGTTTTAAGATTCATGGGCATGTTTTATAATTATTTTGATTATAATTCATGATTTCTAGTTTTAAAAATATGATGCCCAAATATGCAAGTTTCATGAAAAGTTGAGATTATGATCTATGTTTTCAAGCATGAGGAGATATCTAGTATGAAATTATGATTATGATTTACCCATGCATATATCCATGATTTTGACTATCAAGTATATTTCAAGCATGTTAATGTTTGGGCAAGCCCACATGATCTAAGTATGTTCTCATGATTTACTTCAATTTCATGATATTAGCTTACCATATGATTTTGGAGTCTACACTCCCACTTTTCAGCTTATGGTATGGTCTGAGCCAAAGCTCATTATATTCAGATTTCAGACTATGTATGTAATGTTATGATCAGCTTCATCAAAAGACGGTGGTTCAGCTTCGTTGAAAAATGATGGAGAGCGTATGCATATTTTTGGGAATAGTGTCTAGCAACGAGTAGTCTTGGGGTTCAGATAACCCCATGCCTCAGAACTACGTGCCAATGTAGGTTTATTCAAATTCTTTGGGACCTCCCTTTTGAGCTTGCTCTTCCCCCAAGGGGCCTTCAACTTGATATCAATATCATGGTAGAGCCCTTAGCCCTGACAAGGCTTTGGATGGCTCTGCCCACTTAAGTGTAATAGTCGGAACCACGTAAACTCTATCGTTGTAATGTCGATTATATGACGAGTCTCACATTGTTCCTCATGATTTAAGTTATGTTTGTTCATCAGTTATGATATTATGATTTCAGCAGGTTTGACCCAATGTTCATTTTCACTTATGATTATCAATTTCAGCATTGGGTTATTCGATTCAGTTATGTCTAACATGTTTTCAGATACTAGCATGTAAGCCTTACTCTTAGAATCTCATGGTGAAATGTTTTATGATATGCATGTTGTCAGTTTTACTTATTAAGTTGTTTTACTTACCTTGCTTACTCGGTACATTTCAAGTACTAACTGCATACTTTATGCTGTATTGTTCCATGATACATGCTCAGATGTTTAGACTCAATCCTGCCGCTAGCCAATATTCCGAGCTTATCCAGATTTCTAGTTGGTGAGTCCTTATCCTTCGAGGACCTTAAGTTAGCTTTGTTATTATCATCTTTCAGTTTCAGACTTGTAATGAGCTAGTTGGGGTGTTGTCCCATCAGCTCGTCAGTATGTTAGACACTTTCTAGACATTGTGTTGTATTCAGCTTCGGATTTAGTGTTTTGACACCCCATTTTTTAGATGCTTTAATGTTCAAACTTCCACTAATTTAGAACTCAGTTATTCATTTTAATTATATTGAGCCTTAGTTATCATGTCCATGCCAAGGGTCGACTTGGAGACATTTATGATCTGAGCCTATGTTCGAGTCGTGACAATGAGATGTAAAGGATTTATTCAAGGAAGAACAAGGATTTAAGTGTGGGGTAGTGATCTTGGGCATATTTACATGCCTAAGTGCTATTTATATCTTATTTTTAGTCATGTTTTTTTCGATTAAATTAAATATATTCTCATGTGTTTTGTATAAATTTGTGTGCATGAAGTAACCAACATGATTAGCCCATATTTGTAGGTGAAATATGCTAAGGATGGGATATTATGAAGTTACACAAACAAGGAGGAATCACGGAATGAATGACAAAGAAGATGCATGAAGTTGCCAAGAAATAGAGGTTACCACACTAGCAGCATGCCACGCCGGGCAGAGCGCGCGACCAATGTCGTGCCATGCTTGTGCATGTGTGTGCAAGGAGCAAGTGAGGTAGTGTGCCTACGCATTACATCCACACCACACCAGGTGCCGTGCCATGCCCGTGCGACCTCGCTAATGCCATGCCATTCTGCCAATTTTCTAGTAGCCTTCTGCGATGAGGCCATGTCACAGAGGCCTGTTAGGGCGTTTAGGTCCATGGCTTGGAGGCATATTTTGACGAACAAAAATTCCTATGTTATAAATAGAACACTTGGGAATTATTTTCATTATCACACATTATTTTCTGGAAAAGGCAGAGAAGCGAAGGAGAGAAAAGAAGACTCTACCTAGGGTTCGAATTTCTTTCATTTTCACTCTTTTTTTTACATGAAATATAATTGTACTATGAATTCGTGTGTTAGCATAAGTGTCTAAGACCATTCTTATAGGGTTGAGGCCACAAAGCAAATGTATTTGTTTAATTCCATCACAGTTCAAGTTCTTCATTATTATTTGTCTTGCATTTTTTATTTTAATCATTTTGATGCTTGATCATCATAAAAATGCATGTGTTATTCTTAGGCATACTCGAAAGAGAAAAAATGTAGGTTAAAACTAAGAATACAGGAAGTGAGTTCAAATCTTCAAGACTTGATTCATGGTTAGGATAGAAATATACCTAATTTGCCTCGCTTGATTATAAAATGGGAAGATAGCTAGACACATAAGTTTGAGTTGTCACATCACCGCCTTATGATGTAGTTGTGAAGTCAATGTTTAAAAAATTACCTGAGAATGCATATAATTAAGTCGATAAATAATACAAAACTAAGTTATAAAGCATCACTTGGGCATGCAATTATGCCCAAGATCACAACCCCACACTTAAAGTCTTGTTCGTCCTCGAACAAACTTTTTACATCTCATGCACATGAAGACTCACACATAGCTAATTTAGCAAGATAATTCAATCTACGACTATAATAATTATTTAAGATAGCAAGTTAAAAATAGAGCATGCAAGTTTTATTCATTAAAATTAAGTAAAACTATGCTAAGACTTCCTAACCTCAAGAATTGACTCTCAATCTAAGCAAACTCATGCAAATCAACTGATCAAGAAATCCAACATGAATGCTATCCTTCATTAAACATGTGCCCTCACCACAAGAGAGTTACCCATTTTAACTCATGAATTTTAAAATAACACCATGTATGGATATATGAATAAAAATTATGCTCACTCTCACAAAGAATTCACATGCAACATGTAGTGACCCATAAGCTTGTCCTTAATGTTTTACTCCACTAATTTAAGGATGTATGAATGTAAGATCAAGTAGGACTTAATGGGTTGTAATGTAAGCAACGGGTAGGTACTATTCTGGCCAGTAATAGTGACTATCTTCCCCAAGCGCTTTTAATAACTTCAACCTTCATTAAGGATATCTCTTTTCTTACTTCACCCTCATTCTTTTCAATCCTAATTTTTTTTTCTTCTTGTTCCCCTTTCTTTAAGCACACTCAGCTTAGTAGTAAGGAGTACTTAAGCAATTTTTTTCATTCATTTATTTTTTTACTCCCTACTAGTAATCAACCATTTTCACACAAGTGCACCTTTGTCCTTTTCTCAACTTTTACAACTTGCTACTTTTCCTCCTTTTTCCCGTTTCTCACTCCTTTTCTCTTTCGGATTTTTTTTCCTTACGCGCTTAGGAGTTTTGGATCAAATTCAAGGCTAATGAAAGAAAAAGGATTAAGCTTATGTTGTAGCTATCAAAGAATAGACTCAAGGCTCAATGGGGCTAACTAGGATTAAATATTCAAGGTAGGTAAAGTGAGGGATAACATGTAGGTTCATTCAAAGAAATGCCTAAATCATCTCCTACAATTCACATCCTTCATTTCATTTTATATACACACCAGACAAGTTCTAGACATTCCACAACAACATGGAATATTCAAAAACCTTACACTCACAGCACATGCTCAATTCAAGACACATCCAGTAGACTCTTAACTCAGCTAATCACAAGAATTCAAAATTAAGCTTTCAACACATAGAGTCAAATTCAAGAGCCTAGGTGTCTCAAACAAGGTTATACACTTCTTGCATGCTTCAACACTAACCATACTTGTATCTTACAATCATGTATTGCACATAACAAGAACATCAAGCAATCAATTAGCTACGGGTTCAGAAACCAAAACCTATTGACTAATTTTCCTCAAGACGGTCGTCATCCATCCGTCGTCGGAAACAATCCCTAACTATGACTAAAAACACTATATACAGACAAAGAAATTTTTTATTCTTCGGTTCAAAGACCCCCATCGGAAAAGAACCGAAAAGAAAAACCAACGGGTGATGAAGTCATGCTTGACTCACAAAAAATTTTCAAATATTTCTCACAAGCATTACATTCACCAAAAATCGTTAAGCACAAAAATTTTTAATTTTTTTTTTAAAATTTCCCTCACCCCATACTTGAATCATGCTATGTCCTCATAACATCAATTTAAAATTTAAATAGGGTGAGAAATACTCCATGAGGACTTTAGGCCTAGCTAACAACATGTTTATCTTTTACATCTGCACAAGTGTGTGTTTGACCCCACTTTTTATCATCCATGCTTCTTAGCTTCCTCCTCCAAGGGTACTCAGACTTCCCCTCTGCCTGTGCTTAACTTTCCACCAAAAACACACAAGTTGAAAATAAACAAAAATCAAATCAAATACAAGAAATTAAAATGGTACCTGTGGTACCCTTGGGTTGCCTCCCAAGCAGCACCTAATTTTACGTCGCGACACGATGTGAACTATCCTTTTCAGGACATCCTCATACTTGGGTTCCCATTCGAGAACCACCTCCTTTTCTTTTGATTTTTAGAGGAAACAGTCTCCACTCTCTTCCTCTCTTCCTTCAACGTCTTCCTACTCTGAAGCCATTTATCAGACTCGGGCTAAACACTTGTCATTACCTTTGGCCATGGACCTGATGAATCCCCCACCCCACACTCATCCTCTTACCACACACTAACCATACAAAGGTTTCTGTAGTGTGTGGATGGGTTCATTTCTTGGTATACTCGGAAGAGTTCTTCTTCATCTTCGACCCTCATTTTCAAGGTCCCTGCTCTCAAGTCAATTACCGCTCCTCCGGTGGCCAAGAGTGGCCGTCCCAAGATTAAGGGTACCTGGTCATCAACATGAAAATCTAAGATAATAAAATCAGCAGGTATAATAAACTTACCCACTTTGATGAGAAGGTCCTCTATTATTCCATCAGGTGCCACTCGCGACTTATTCGCCAGCTGCAGCATCAACCTTGTTAGCCTCGATTTTCCCAACCCCAAGGTGTTAAATAAAGATAGGTGCATTAGATTAACTGCTGCCCCCAGATCACATAAAGCTCGTAGCACCTCAGCTTTACCAATTTGTATGGGGAGGGTAAAACTCCCTGGGTCTTTGAGCTTTTTTGGAATTTTGCTCAATACCCTATAACTGTATTCCTCAGTCAGTGCTACCGTCTGGACATCCACCAATCTGACGTTTTTGGCCATCACGTCTTTCAAGTATTTAGCATACTTTGGTATTCCCTGCAAAACATCAATAAGAGGCAAATTTATGTGAAGTTCTTTGAAAATCTCAAAGAACTTTTTGAAGCATTCCTCCTCCTTGCTCTTTTTGAATCTCTGAGGAAATGGTGGTGGTGGTCTTTGTAATGGCTGCAATGAAGATTGTACATTTTGTTGCACAACACTTTGATTTTCTCCCTTGTCATTGGATGGTCCTGGTTTAACCAATTCCGGCTGCACCTCATTTCTCTTCTCTTTAGGCACTGCATCAGCTAATTGCTTGCCGCTTCTCAGACTGATGGCATTGACCTGCTGGGGTTAGGATCTGTGTCACTTGGTAGTCCTCCCTGCAGTCTCATGTTTTGAGCAGCTGCTATCTGACCCATCTGCTTTTCTAGATTGCGGGTGGCCACTTGCTGATTCTTCAAGTCTGATGCCATCCTCGCCTAATTTTCTGCTAACTGAGTCTGGGTCTCCATGATTTTCTGTAACTTTTCCTCAATGTTGCTGCTCAACTGGCCATCATTCTGCCTATTATGCTTATACTTCTGCTGTTGAGGTTGCTGATAACTTTGCTTTTGATTTCCACCCAAAGAAAAATTCGGTTGGCTCTATCAATTCTTGTTGTAGTTGTGTCCAAAATTCTGATTGTTCCTCTGCACATTCCCAACAAAATTGACTGATTTCGGATTGGCTCCACAAGATTCTGCATTGTACCCATTGTTTCCACAAATTTCACACCAACTTGGAGCTTCCTAAACTGCATTAACTTGACCCTGTTGTTGGTTTATACTCAGTTTATTGAACTGAGTCATCATCTGATGCTGGAACGAAGCTAACTGTGCTGCCAAGGCATTCATACTATCTACCTCTATCAACCCTTCTCTTTTTCCTGCCCCACTTGATGATTCGCTGTGCTACTCTGGATTTCCCTGTGCAATTCTGTTCAACAGTGTGTACAACTCATCATAAGTCTTCTCTAATGCTTGCCCACCCGATGTAGAGTCTAGTAAAATTTTAGTGTGTGGGTCTAGACTTTCAACAAAGGTATGATCCAGCACTTCATTCGATTGCTGGTGATAGGGACAAACTCTCAATAATGACTTGAATCTTTCCCAAGCCAAATATAAGTTCTCATCAGGCTTTTTCTTGAAACTCAGTATTTCACTTCTCAACTTTGCAGTCTTGCTTGAACGAAAAAATCTGATAAGGAACTTCTTTGCCAAATCATTCCACGAAGTTATGGAGTTCAGTGGCTCAGCTTTCAACCACTTCTTTGCCTCTCCCAACAATGAAAATGGGAAGAGGGTGAGTCGGACATAATCTGTGGACACGCCGGTGGGGACAAACATGTCACTAATCTCAAGAAAGTTCTGTAAGTGCTACTGTCGGTCCTCATGTGCCATCCCAGTGAATTGACCACTAGAATGTAACAGCTGCACCATGTTCTGCTTCAATTCAAAGTTCCCTCCAGGTTCCGGTTTACGAATACTAGAGTTCACATTAGTCGCTTGTGGGATTGCCACTACGCGAACTGGTCTGGCTGCCATTGCTTCTAGTGAAAATTGTGCTTGTCCTCCGGGTGGTTGTTGTTTGGGTGGTTTGCTATATGGGTTAAAACCGACACGCAAGTGCACATGGTCAAACAAGTAATAAAGTGGCTAAGTAAGCCAAGTATCGATCCAAGGAGACTCTGGATAAGTAAAATTGCCTAAGTACACTATATTCTTATCTTACTTCTAATTATGCTAACAACAGCGTAACCAACAGTTAAATAAGTTTGTGTTTAGAAATTATATATACTAAAACTATTAACAATTATTTACTGTGAATTGAAACTATGGATATGAGCATGCCAAGGTTAAGAACAAGTAATGAATTTGACGATAATCACTATTCGGTTATTCTTCTCTTCATGTTGCCAGCCAAGAACATTAGCCTAGAAATTAAAACTCTCGTATTTAATTTCACTTTAGAATCATAAACCATTCGTCTACATTTCTGTGATCAAATGCAATTTATGACCTAGCACTACAATTCCGATTCCTAAATTGACTAATACGACTTTCAAGTATATTTCTATCAGGAAAGCACATCAAAACCCAATTTTCCCAAATCAAGTTAAGAACAATACCCTATTAATTCACAACTTTCCAATTTCTTGCTCTCTCGAGTGAAATTGGACTTTTTAGATGTACATTAATGTCGGCCACACACTAATGCAGTAGAAACAAGAATTAACAGAACAACATGGAAGAAGAAGAAGAAAACCATATAATTAACAATCAAAATTCATCACCATTATTCAAAACCTTAGCAAGGAAGAGAATTAGCCACTCATTTGTGGATTAATCATCCTAAAACAAGTGTAAATCATACATACAATTGATTGAAAGAAGAAAGGAAGAGAAGAAATCCCTTAGCTTTTTCGTCCCTCAACTGCTTCTAACCCACGTCCTTGCTCCACCAAGTCTGAATTAATTAAAATAGACCTAAGTGTTCTATTTATACTATTGGGAATTTTTCCCGGAATAACAAGCAACGTGTCACGGAGGTCAACGCGGCCTCTCTGGAATTCCAGGGTCCGGGATTATAGCCTCAACGTGGCACGGAGGCCAACGCGGAGGCCTATCTCCGTGCCACGGAGCTGTCGCGAGGCCTCACTGGAATTTGCCAATTAATTTCCCCTCCAGACAGTGTGCCTCCGTGATGGTAGCGTGGCACGACTCCATCACAGAGCCCCTATACTTTGCGCATTCCAATGTCTTTTCCATGCTCGCATCCAAGTCCAACTCCGATATACTTCCAAAATGCATTTTAGCTCCTAAAAATTATATTTTCCTGCAAAACAAATGCTAATCATGTTGGTTAGTATAAAGTCACATTTTATTACCAATTACATGAGAATATATACATATTGCACACAAACAAGGCAAAAATAATACGTTTGAGTATCACTTGGGCATATAAATCTGCCCAAGATCACTTACCCCACACTTAAATCCTTCTTCGTCCTCGAACAACACATACACAACTCATGCAAATTACATCCCAACCTTTGCCACTATGGTGCAACAATTTATACTACGGTCATACCGATTATTCAATTTTTTGCAAATCATCAAGAAAACATGCATGGTCTTACAATGCAATGACCTTTCATACATCAAGACTTCCTAGACTTTAAGAATCAACTCTCGATATCGGCAAACTCATGCAAATTAGCTAATCAAGATATCCGACACGAAAATCAATCTTTCATCAAGCATGTGCCCTCACAACTCAAGAGAAGCTTCCCCTTTATGTTCATGCAGCACACAAACATTCAAGTAGGGGCATGTAGAAATTAATTTCACTCTCTCTCCCAAAAGAATTCACATGCATCATGTCATGACCCATAGGCTTGCCCTTAGTGTATTACTCCACTAATATAAGGAAATGCGATGTAAGATCACGTGGGACTTTAATGGGTTGTAACGGGGCTATGGAACTAGTATATATATTGGATTAGCCAATAATAGTCGCTAGCATCCTTAAGCGCCTTTTCAACACATTCCCATCGACTCATGGATATTGTTCTTCTTTTTCTCTTTTTCATCATCCCATTCATGCTTGTTTACTTTTGTATGGCCCATTTCCTCAAACACACTTGACACAACAACAAAGGGTTTTCATGCACCTTTATTATCATTTCATTATACCAAGTGCCTCTTCAACCTCTTCTTTTCTTTCTTCACTCTGCTTTTCTTTTCTTTCCACTCTTCTCACTCTTTGACACTTCGGGAAAATTTTTCTTTTCTTCTTAAGCGCTTAAGAGTTTTGTATAGACTTTACGGCTAATGAAAAGAAGGAATAAAGCTTAGTTTATACAATTTTGGACAAAAGAAAGAAAGAAACGGCTAAAGGCTCAACGGGCTGACTAGGGTATACAGTCACATAAAAAGGTAGAGTATGACAAGAAAAAAATAGAAACTCTCGGTTAAACAAAGAAATGCCTACATCCTTTCCAACACTACACCTCCTTCATTTCGTTTTGCACACACACCAGGCAAGTTCTAGACACTTCACAATAGCATGGAATAACAATACCTCACTTCACATACTTCATGCACATGCACGATTCAAGATGCATTCACAGACTCTTTAATTAGCCAATTGCATGAATTCAAAAATTAAGCCTCAATCATACCGAATCAAATTCTACAACCTAGGTAACTCAACATATTTACAAAATTGCATGCTTTCAAATGAATCACTTTTACATTTTGTACATCAGTTACAACAGGCAACGAAATTTTGCAACCATAAAGCAACTACAGGTTCATTGATGCAATCCACCAAAGAAAAACTGAAAAAAAATTAAAATCCTACTCCTACCGACTACATTTCCCTTAAGACGGTCGTCATCCATCCATCATAGGGAACGGTCACTAACTATGACATCGGCTCAATGGGACTATTCTCGGTAAAAGAACCGAAAACAAACTCCGAGAAACCCAAAAATAAAAATCGAATTTTTTTTGCAAAACATCGATCATGTCGATGGAAAACAATTTACAAAATATTTTGATAAGTGCAAAATAGTTTCGCAAAAATTTTGAAAAATATCGATCATTTCGATAAGAAAGAAATATTTACAAAATATTTACAAAATATTTACACTGGCAACCACAACTTTTCATAACACACATCATTAACCACAAAAATATATACAGATACAACACAAATCAGGTCACAACAGGGAAACATAAACATACATACAAACCAAGGAAAAAGCATACAGCAAATTAGCCCAGCCCCAGCACCTAACTACTTCCCACCCCACACTTAAATCGAACACTGTCCCCAGTGTTCACAAAAATACAAAGCACAAAATTTTGGGTGGTGGAACTCCCTGCTTAGTCGAAATATTCGACTTCTTCATCCGGTGCTGCTGCCTCATCGCCCATGTCTGAGTCAGCTCCATCGTCGTCATCGGACTCCACATCGGAGTCCTCCCGACGTGTCTCCTCGTCAGTGGGGATATCATCGTCAGTAGGCTTAACGAAGGCTGGTACCACTCGGCATAAGGCTTTGGCGTTCTCACCAAATGGGTAATCCAGCTCCAACTGCCATAACTCTTCCTCGGTGGCTGGTCTCCCACCGATCCGTAGCTGAAGCATCTGCATGCCAAACATACGTGCCATGTACTGATCGTCACGAGCATGTCGCTCACCCAAAGTCAGCACTGGCCCGTGTGTGGCGTCGGGGGCCTTAGTTTTTGTCACATCGAGGGCCCTCTGCTCCAACTGCGGGATGTAATCCAAAGCCTCTTCCTCGACATCGAGGCCTCGGAGGAAGGTGGTGATGAGTCCGCCGAACCCGTATTTGTGGCCCTGGTGTAGTCTGGCTCTCTTCATGGCGGATATAATGACCGCCCCAACATTAATCTCTAGCCCTTTCATAAGGGCATACACCAAGCAGACACGGTCCCGGGTCACATCCGTCATGTGAATTCCCGGGATCAAGCACGAACACACTATCTTCAGCCATATTCTGGCCTCCCTGTTCATCTGCGAATAAGGCAGAGTCTGGTGGTAATCCCTCTCCTTATGTCTGCTCCATCGGGTTGTGGATCGAGCCCCACACAACATACGTCTGATGTCGGCGTATGGTGGGGTGATGTTTAGCTGGCGGAGAACGTGAGCGTCTGTGTCCCGCGCTCCAACGATGGCATTAAATTGCTGGGGTTCCAGAGTGACAATCTGCCCTCTGATTTTTATTGTGTGGCTTCTGATGGCCGGGTTCCAATTTACGTAGAACTCCCGAACCAAATGTAGGTTGCACTCCTTGGGCTCCTGAAATATAAAGCTGAGCCCAGCTGCCTCAATCCTTTGCACAATACGGGGGAACTCCTGTGCTAGTGGTTCCCGTGCAATATGTTCCTCCGGGAAGTACTTGCTTTCCTTATGCTTAGCATACCACTTCTTCCCTTCCTCGGTTACCCACCTTGTTCCGTATTGGCGGCGTTGGCCGCGCGGAATAGCTGGTGTAGCTGGGACTGCGGTGCCCATTCTCATTCTTTTCCTCCCGGTGCCAGAAGTAGAAGCACCTTTGCCCTTATCCTGCCTACTCGCCATTGTACCTGTCAATATACATAAACAAGCACAACGTTAAGCTAAATACATGTTAACTTCGGCTAAGGTCGGGTTACACAACGTTTACCCCACACTTAGTCCTTAGCTACTTTTACAAACTATGGCAAGGATAACTCAATTTACACCAAAATAATCAACTATACAATTTATGCTTAGTGCGTTCACAAAAATTTCGACAGCATAACGCTTAGCGTACTACTCAGACTTCATACAGCTAATCCCAATCCTACTATCGATAGCAATTCAACCATCGCACTTAGCAACAAAAACAATAAATAAAAACAACGACAAAAGTTCTATATATACATACAAATCCAAATAATCTAACCAATTTGCACAATTTCCACATTTTCCCCAAAATTTCGAGAATTCGTCGTCTTTTACATTCAAGCAATATTTACACCGACTAATCTCAATTCCCAAACACACCCCGGCATCTAATTCACCGAATTATCAAATTACCCAAGTCAATTTCAACAACCTAAGCCCTAGAATTCAATTTTACAATCAATTTCGAATTATTCACGTAGTCGACAAGTTCAAATGCTAACAACAACATTCCGAACATTCATCAATCACAAATAATTCAATTTCATGCTCAATTGCTACTTAGGATGATATATCTCACCTCACCTGCCCAAATTCAACTAAAATCGCCAAAACTTAGAGAGAAACGAGGAAAACATACCTTTACGTTGAAGAACCGAAGAAATTTGATGATTTCTTTGCTTAGTGGCATGGCACGTTGATTGGGGAGGGGGGTTTGGGTGTTTGGTCGCGGAGAGGAAAAGAAATGGGGAGAAAGGGCAAGAAAATCGGGGTTAATTTAAAGAAAAACTCGCGGGTCACCCGGCAACCCGGTGTGACCCGGCACCAAATATAAGGCAACGTGTCACGAAGGGTAACGCGGAGCCCCTCCTCCGTGACACGGAGCCAACGCGTTGGCTTACTGGAAATTTTAAAAATCCGGATTTTACCTTCAACGTGTCACGGAGGGTAACGCGGAGCCCTTCCTCCGTGACATGGAGCCAACGCCCCAGTGCACTGCCTCTTCATTTTAATTATTTTTTCATACCTTGCCTTATTCTTCCCGATTCCATGCATATTTGTCTCCGTTTGACCTGAAAAATCACCTCACTAAACAAAATTGGTTAGATTAATAGATTTCCCTAACTAAAATGAAAAATATTAACTAAAACAAAAAAAAATATACCAAATCAAGAAAAGAAAAATAAAAATAAAAATTATTTACACTAAAAAAGAAAGAAAGAAAATATTTCTCACGGGTTGCCTCCCGTGCAGCGCGTGGTTTACCGTCGCGGCTCGACGTCCTTTATGCTCAATTATCTACTAGGGTGATGGACGATTTTTCATGATCGTTGTCCTCTCCCCGTAGTTCTCAACCTTATCAGGTGGCCTTCCTATTAACTCTCGGGAATCATTTATTCGATTAGCGTTCCCATGATCAATCACATTGATCACCGAGAGTTCTTCATTCACCGTCGGGAGCTTAGGTGCTCTGTTCACATCGAACACTTCGACCTTGTCATGTGCTCGCATTGTAAGTTGACCCGCAGCTACGTCAATTAATGCTTTTCCGGTTGCCAAAAAGGGTCGTCCCAAAATAAATGGGACTTCAGCATCTGGTTCAAAATCCAGAACAATAAAATCGACCGGAAAAATAAGGGAGCCCACTTGCACTAGAACATCCTCAACAATGCCATCCGGCTTAGCTAAGGATCTGTCTACTAATTGCAAGATTACAGTTGTAGGTCTAGGACTCCCTAGACCTAACTTTCTGAATACTGAAGATGGCATCAGATTGATACTTGCCCCCAAGTCACATAATCCATGATCTCGGATACTCTGCCCAATAGTAAGCTGGATAGTAAAACTTCCAGGGTCTTTTAGCTTCGTGGGCAGTCTGTTTTGAATTCGGGAAGTGCATTCCTCCGTCAACGCTACCGTGGCATACTCAGTCAAGCGACTTTTGTTAGACACAATGTCTTTAATATATTTTGCATATTTGGGCACTCCCTGCAAGACATCAACAAGAGGTAAATTAACATGTACCTATTTAAGCACCTCCATAAATTTCTTGAAACACGCCTCCTCCTTGTGTTTCTTGAGTCGTTGAGGGAACGGGGGTGGAGGTCTTTCTAGTTCAGCTTCTTTGGTCTTCTCCCTATTAGAACTTTGTTCCTCCTCAACTTCTGCTGCTCCTAACTTTTGAGGCGGTCTTTCCGGTTCCACCTCCTTCAACTGCAAACCACTCCTCGTGGTCACTGCATTCACCTGCTTCGGATTAGGATCCGTGTCGCTAGGCAGTCCTCCTCTGGGTCTTGTATTTTGGGCACTAGCAAATTGCCCAAACTGATATTCGAGAGCCTTGGTCTCTAACTGATTATTCTTCACTTCGGCTGCCAATTTAACATAGTCAGCCTGCAATTGTGCCTGATTAGCGATCATGGTTTTGAACATCTCCTCAATGGTAGGTGATGGTGGTGGAGGAGGGGCATTGTGATTTATGAATTGGGATTGATAGTTCGGTTGCCCTCCTTGATTTCCCTGCATACCCTGACCAGAACCTTGGCTTTGTTGGTTGTTGCTACCCCACGAAAAATTTGGATGGTTCCTCCAATTTGAGTTGTAGCCACTACCAAACTGCTGCTGATTTCTCTGTGCATTGCCCATAAAGTTAACAGAATCAGGATTTGCTCCACAGCACTCAGCTGAGTGCTCACTGCTACCACACACTTCACACCACATTTGCTGGACCGCATTGACTGAAGCTGAAGGCTGGTTCAAGTTCATATTGCTGAAGTGATTATTCAACTGATTCTGCAAGGCAGCTATCTGTGCAGCGATAGCTGTGAATCCATCCACTTCAAGCACTCCTGCTGCTTTCCTTGCTCCACCTCTTGATGAATCTGCATTCCATTCTGGATTGCCCTGTGAAATTCGGTTGAGCAAAGTGTACAGCTCCTCATAAGTCTTTTCCAGTGCTTGCCCTCCAGCTGCTGAGTCTAACAAAATTTTAGTATGGGGTTCCAAACCCTCAATAAATGTGTGTACCAACACCTCATTGGACTGATGATGATGAGGACAGTCTCGCAACATGGATTTAAATCTTTCCCAGGCTTGATATAGATTTTCTCCCTCCCTCTGCTTAAAACTTAGAATTTGACTTCTAAGTCTGGCTGTTTTACCAAAAGGGAAAAATCTGATCAAAAACTTCCGTGCTAGATCATCCCACGTTGATATAGAATTTGGTGGTTCAGCTTTTAACCACCTCTTGGCTTCACCAAGTAAGGAAAACGGAAATAAGGTGAGCCGAACATAATCAGGTGACACTCCAGCGGGTATATAAGTGTCACTTATCTCCAAAAAATTCTGGAGATGTTGTTGTGGGTCTTCATGAGGGAGACCGGTAAATTGCCCGCTTGTGTGCAAAAGTTGCACCATGTTCTGCTTTAATTCAAACCTCCCTCCAGGCTCTAGTTTGTGGATACTAGAATGTACATTGTTGTCATGTGGGATTGCCACCTCGCGAACCGGCCTTGCTGCTGCTTCATCGGGCACCAACACTGCCCTAACAACCGGTGGATGTTGTTGCTCCATAATAGACGGTCTAGGCAACCGCAGCTTCTTTTGTAGAGCTTCTCTACGTTGACTATGAAATTCACGTTCAGGCTCTAAGTAAGATTCCACCAGCTCTTTGTCCCTTGCCAGTGTTCACAGAAATCAAGTCTGCAAAATACAGGCTAAGACCAAGTTGTTAACACTTAAGAAAATAAAACAACAATACAATAAATTTACACTTATCACAATTTCACCAATTGCCTAGTCTCCCCGGAAACGGCGCCAAAAACTTGTTCGGGTGGTTTGCTATATGGGTTAAAACCGACACGCAAGTGCACGTGGTCAAACAAGTAATAAAGTGGCTAAGTAAGCCAAGTATCGATCCAAGGAGACTCTGGATAAGTAAAATTGCCTAAGTACACTATATTCTTATCTTACTTCTAATTATGCTAACAACAGCGTAACCAACAGTTAAATAAGTTTTTGTTTAGAAATTATATATACTAAAACTATTAACAATTATTTACTGTGAATTGAAACTATGGATATGAGCATGCCAAGGTTAAGAACAAGTAATGAATTTGACGATAATCACAATTCGGTTATTCTTCTCTTCATCTTGCTAGCCAAGAACATTAGCCTAGAAATTAAAACTCTCGTATTTAATTTCACTTTAGAATCATAAACCATTCGTCTACATTTCTGTGATCAAATGCAATTTATGACCTAGCACTACAATTCCGGTTCCTAAATTGACTAATCGACTTTCAAGTATATTTCTATCAGGAAAGCACATCAAAACCCAATTTTCCCAAATCAAGTTAAGAACAATACCCTATTAATTCACAACTTTTCAATTTCTTGCTCTCTCGAGTGAAATTGGACTTTTTAGATGTACATTAATGTCGGCCACACACTAATGCAGTAGAAACAAGAATTAACAGAACAACATGGAAGAAGAAGAAGAAAACCATATAATTAACAATCAAAATTCATCACCATTATTCAAAACCTCAGCAAGGAAGAGAATTAGCCACTCATTTGTGGATTAATCATCCTAAAACAAGTGTAAATCATACATACAATTGATTGAAAGAAGAAAGGAAGAGAAGAAATCCCTTAGCTTTTTCGTCCCTCAACTGCTTCTAACCCACGTCCTTGCTCCACCAAGTCTGAATTAATTAAAATAAACCTAAGTGTTCTATTTATACTAGTGGGAATTTTTCCCGGAATAACAAGCAACGTGTCACGGAGGTCAACGCGAAGCACTGCCTCCGTGACACGGCGTGGACGCGGACCCTCTCTGGAATTCCAGGGTCCGGGATTATAGCCTCAACGTGGCACGGAGGCCAACGCGGAGGCCTATCTCCGTGCCACGGAGCTGTCGCGAGGCCTCACAGGAATTTGCCAATTAATTTCCCCTCCAGACAGTGTGCCTCCGCGATGGTAGCGTGGCACGGCTCCATCGTGGAGCCCCTATACTTTGCGCATTCCAATGTCTTTTCCATGCTCGCATCCAAGTCCAACTCCGATATACTTCCAACATGCATTTTAGCTCCTAAAAATCATATTTTCCTGCAAAACAAATGCTAATCATGTTGGTTAGTATAAATTCACATTTTATTACCAATTACATGAGAATATATACATATTGCACACAAACAAGGTGAAAATAATACGTTTGAGTATCACTTGGGCATATAAATCTGCCCAAGATCAGTTGTTGTTGTACCTTTTCTTGAAGTCATTTCAGATTTTGCTCAAGAGCTATTCTCCTTCGCAAATGAATTTGACGTTCTGGTTCAAGCAACGGTTCCACAAGCTCTCTATTTTTAGCTAGCTCGGCAAGACAACCTGTCACCTGCAATAAGTCAGACTAAGACCAAGTTTCTCAACACTTAAGGAAATTTTAAAAAAAAATCACACAAAAACAGATAAATTATCTAAACTTCACCGAGTCCCCGGCAACGACGCCAAAAACTTGTTGTTGCCCGCAAGTGTACTGGTCGTACAAGTAATATAATGGCCCTTTTTAAGAGCAGGATGTCGAACCCACAGGGACTGGACCAATTCAGCTAACTATCAAGTTCAAATGTGATATTAAATGCCGCAAGTGTTGATTATAGAAGTTTTCGATAGAGTTTAATTAAGTCTAATTGTGGTCAACGAAATACTCTGAATTCATTCAAGGAGCAACATAGAGATAAAGCCGGATAATCATGCGATACTATGATTTGCAATGGTTTAAGTATGAAACTATCAATTGTCGTCTCACATAATTAGAATTGCACGTTCATGGTCTTCCGAACCTCTAAACACGACAAACTAGCCTCACTACTACATTGTGAGCAAGGATGCTAATTCTAGTTTGTGGGCAATTAACTATGTGGATGTGGTTTATGGGGTTATGCCATTGATTAGGGTACTTTCGTACCTCCAACCATTTAACTAGACTTAGCTTCACAACTACTTCTGCGAGTGGTGGAGTGAAAAATCTAAGCCGATGTCTTCCTCCCTTCCCATTTTATCAACCAAGCAAGGTATTAGGTATATTTCTATCCTAACCACAAAATCTTATCAAAAGACAAGAACTTTCTTCCTACATTCTTATGTTCTTCCCTAGGTTTTCTTTCTCAAACATTTGCCTAAGTTTAACGTGTGTGTTTTCATGGTGATCAATCATAAAAAAATCATAATTAAGAATGCAAGACAAAAAAACAATCAATAACTTAATTCCAAAGCAAATTTGTAAAAACACACTCATAACTCATGGCTTCAATCCTAGAGGAAGGGTTCTAGCCATTCAAGTTCATAAAATTACAAGAAAACATTGTTAAAGTAACATACTTACAAGAATTGGTAGATGAGAAGATGAAATTGATAAACCCTAGGTGAGTTCTCCCACTTCTCCCTTCACTCCTAGGTGGTTTTTCAGAATAAAATCGTGACAAAATGATTTTAGGAGCTAAGGGACCTATTTATAATAAATGAGAATTGTACAAAATTATGCCTGTCGTGGAATGGATCCGTGTCAGGGAGTGTATCGTGGAGCACTGCCTCCGTGACACGGAGGTAACGCGAATGCACACTGGAAACTCCCAAAACCGTCGCCAGGCAGCCCCTTGCCGCGTTGGCAGCGTGTCACGCTGCTTGTGCAGCGCGCTAGGTGGCGTGTCACGGCCTTTGTCATGCAGCCTACCTGCCGTGGCACGTTGCCAATGCACAGGTGGGCTGTTTCGCATGTCCTCCTCACCGACGTTTGCGTTTTAAATCCGATTCCATGCCTCCACTTCACCAACTCATGGATTAGTCCCTCAAATTCATTTTAAACCTACAAAAACAAGAACTAATCATGTTGGTTAGTGTATATATTCACATTTACATAAAATTACATGAGAATGCATATAATTAAGTTGATAAACAATACAAATCTAAGTTATAAAGCATCACTTGGGCATGCAATTATGCCCAAGATCAGCTTAAAACGACGTAGTTTAGGACATAGGAGCTTAGAATTTACGAAAATACCCTAAACAAAAATTTTAGAAAATAGGCATGGCTAATTGTCATGACTCTTAACACGAGTCATACCATGAAGTGACGACTAGTGGTCACCACCCATGGTCACCACTAGTCATAAGATTGGTTCCTGAAGATCGTATCACGGACGTCTACTACGAGTCATTACATGTCATCAGGGGTTGTAACACATTCTGTTGTCACTGAGCCTCAATTCTCATCTTCTCTGGATTTTTCCACGAGTTACAAACCACGACTCGTGGTAACTTTTGAGTTGTTTTTTGGATGATTCATCATCTAATTCTTGTTCTTGATTTAAACAATTTTCAATATCACGTGTAAGTAAATTATGGTTTATGAAATCTCTTGTTATTTTCAATCTAGCATGAGCGATTAATTTTCTTACTAAGGTTGTGAATCTAATAAGGTTGCAAAACCACGAAATCTCACTTTTGATAACTAATAGTGAAGTTAAATATATTTAATTAGACATTGTTTTTCATTACCAGTTGATGGTTGCAAACATCAGTCTATGCCATAGAACTCTAATAATATAGGGAAAAGTTAATTAAGTCTTGGAAGGTTTAATTAACAAGAACTCAAGATGTTAATGCTCATTTGATAAACTTGCTTAGAAATAAGTTGAATTTACTTGGCATAAAATAATCATTTTAATTAAACTCTAGTTACTTCGAAAGAATCAACTACGAGAAATATCGCTCATATGTTGGAAAACAGTGACTAATTACTTGGATATTATCTACATATGAATAAAAATCCTCTATCAATATCTTAATTGAGAAACTTAGGTGGAGTAGACCATGATGGAAATGCAACCTTGGTTCTTCAATGTATTGACTAACACCAATTCAATTTTAGATATTATTTCACTTATAAATTTCAAATTTCTTAACCTTTATGGAAAAACATCTTAAGATGATAAATCAAGTATGTATTAACATAAGTAACCTTTTCACACGTATTCTCTATGAGATTTGACCCCAACCTAATAGGGTTACTATGTTTGCATATGACTGTTTACATCATATTTTAGGTATAAATTTAAGTGCAATTTTGGCACCGTTGTTGGGGAATAGGTTTTAAAATTACCTATTATGAAAAATTTTAATTCTAATCTTGATCTATCCCATTAGACCTTATTTGATTTGTTGTGAACCAGGAAATCATGGCAGCACTCCCTAATATTGAAGGAGAGAAAGTATTTGTTAAAGTGGGAGATGTTATTGCCTATGCTAGTGCCATTGTGCCTCCATGCATAAATGCTGCCACCTTTAAAATGAATGGGAGCATATATATCTTCTGAGGGTCTTCAAATACTCTCTTGTTGGGGAAGATTGAAATGGCTCCATTGTCTTCCACCAAACTCTATTCACACCTGATTAGAGTTGGTGAATGTATTACTAAAAATGTGGTTTCCCCTTAGCAAAAAAGTTGAGCAATGCGAGAAGATCTTTCACTTTAGGCATATACCCGAGCAACTATTTGAATCTTGGAAGAGGTTCATGCAATATATTTTCAGAGATCCTACTCATGGATTTCCTAATAATATCTTCTAGAGAAATTTTAAACTAAGATGAACCCTCTGACTCAATCAGTGGCCATCAATGCAGCACAAGGCTATTTAGACAAAACATTTGCCTACATTACCATCATTCTCAACAAAATAACTAAGCACAATTAAGTTTGACATGGGGGTGCCACCGTAGGTGATTCATCTACGAGTCATATTATAAAAGAAATTCAGGAGAGAGACTATATGATGGACAACTTGGTAATTAATATTGCCTAGCTCACGAAGAGACTTACTGAGAATAAACTGAGAAAGGTGAATGTTGTTGATGATCCTCCTCCAGTGAAGAATCAACAATATCCAAAACAACCTCCAATGCAATTTGAAGATGATAACTATATAATAATGCTAGGAGGCTATCAGAGGTAGAACTTCCAGGTTTATAATAAGAACTATTAATGTGTCGAGAATTTGCGACAAATGTTTGTTTCATTTCATAGAATTTTGCATGTCTTTAGGAGATAAATTTAGGAAACTAACCTCATTATGCCATGTTATCAAAGTAAAATGAAGAAGAGAGGAGTTAAAGAAAGAAATCTGTCCAAGAGACGAACCAAACAATGGACCGTCCGTGTCACGGCCCAAGTCTACACCCTAGACGAAACACGGTACTTGGGGTCACAAGTAACCTCAAGTCAAATCCCGGTCTATCATACACTGGTATTCTGAGTAAGACATGTATAGCGGAAGCATTGACATAATAACATAACGCATTTATGATAGCTAAAACTGAGCGTAAAGTTTAAAACATCTGAATAATCCGAAAGACTTAAATCGAGTCTATGTCTGAAAGCCATCTAGCTAATGAGTTGCTGGGACAAGCCCCAGCTAACTTTGAGTCTAACGGAAAGTAATGAAATGACTAAAAGGAATGAAATAACGCCCTTGAAAGATGAGGACTCACACTTCTGCTGCTAAGGAGGATTTGAACTGCGATGACTAACGCTGCTGAGTCTAAGCACCTACGACTGTATGATTAAATGATACAGCATAAAAGTATGCATCAGTACTTTGAATGTACTGAGTAAGTAGGAGAACATATAACTGAATATAAAAGACTGAACTGAAAAATTACAAGCAATGACCAACTTATATACTGAGCTGAATAACTGTAATAAACTGAGATGGTCAAGATGACCCCATCTAATGGTCAAAGACATGCCCTAAGTCTGAAAGTTCCGAGTCTGAAATACTGTACTGAACTGATCTAAACTGATAGAGTTGAAACTGAACTGAATTGCTTATTCTTAGACTGGACTGAGTTGACTAGTGGGAGATTCTATAATCGACATCTAACCACGTGAGCTAGATGTGGAGTCCAATGTATACGCCCCACCGGTAGGACCCAATATACCTTACCAAGGTATAGAGGCTTGAACTGGGTGATCACAAAAGTCTGGGGCCAATCAGGACAATAAATACTGTAAACTACGCTAGGGACGTAGTTCTAGGAACCTGGGTGCGCTGGAACCCCGGCCCGCTCGGTGCTAAGTCCTACTCCCATTGGAATACCTTAACTGAAATACTAAGCTGAAGCTCAAAACTAGGGTCCAAGACTGATCTTGGGAATAATTGTGTGCCCAAGTGATATTTTATAACTCAGTTTAGTCTTGTTTGTCTATTTATGCACTTACATTATCATGTGATTTTATGTAAATTTGGATACGTACTAACCAACATGATTAGTCCGTGTTTTTGTATGTTAAAAATGTAGTTGAGGAATTAATTTATGATGGGTGAAGTGGAGAAATGGAATGGGAAGCAAATTGCAAAAGTTGGCAAAGAACCATGCCTTGACAAGGCTGGCCACACCAGGCAGTGTGCCACGCTGTGCGTGTGCTGCGCCCAGCACCATGCCACGCCAATGCCAGGGGCGAGAACAATGCAGCAAACAGGCCGTCTACGTGCCAGCGCCGTGTCACGCGGGCCATCACGCCGCACAGGCAGCATGCCACGCCAGCCATCGCGGCAAGCTTCAGCCGAATGTCATTTTAGGTGCTTTCCAGTGTGCTTTTGCGATACCTCCGTGTCATAGAGGCAAATTAGCACGACCACCTCCGTGCCACGGAGCCATTCCATGACAGGAAAAAATTGTACATTCCCTATTTACTATAAATAGGACCCTTAGCCTCTAAAAATATTTTGTCACGAAATATTTTCTGAAAACCATAAAGGAGCGAAGGGAGAAGTGAAGAACTCATCTAGGGTTCACCAAATTTGCCTTCTCTTTTATCTATTATTGTAAGTACATCATTTTAATTATGTTTTTGAGTATTTGTATGAACATGAGTGGCTAAAACCCTTCCTCTAGGGTGGAGGCTACGTGATATGATTGTAATTGCATGAATTTGTTTTGGTTTGACTTGTTAATTGTTGTTTTGTATTACATTCTACATTATGGTTGTTTTCACGCTTGATCACCATGATAACAAAGGCGTTAAGCTTAGGCAAAAGCTTCAAAGAGCAACCCTAGGCAAGAACAAGAGAATGTAGGGAGAAAATTCTTATCTTTTGATATGATTCGCAGTTAGGATAAAAATTATACCTAATTTTCCTTGCTTGGTTGATCAAACGGGATGATAGCGAGACACCAACTTAGAATTGTCACTCCACCACTCGTAGAAGTATTTGTGAAGCTAAGCTGAGTTAAATGATTAGAGGTACGAAAATCCATAATCAAGAGCATAAACCCCGTAAACCACATCCATGTAGTTGAATTGCCCACGAACTAGAATGTCACATCCCCGCTCAATGATGTAGTTGTGAGGCTAGTTTGTCGTTTTTAGAGGCTCGAAAGACCATGAACATCGCATTTTCAACTATGTGAGACAACAATTGATAATTTCATACTTGAGCCATTACAAAGGGTAGCATTGCATGATTATCCGGCCTTGGCTCTAGTTGCTTCTTATATTGTTTTAGAGTATTTCTGTGACCACCCCTAGATTTAAATAGAATTTATCAAAAACTTTCATAATCAACACTTGTGAAAGTTAATATAACACTTGAACTTGATAATTGGCTGAATTGGTCCAGTCCCTGTGGGTTCGACATCCGGCTCTTAAAAAGGGCCACTGTATTACTTGTAAGACCACGTACGCTTGCGTGTGTGCTTGGGCGCAGTCACAACAAGTTTTTGAAGACTGGTCAGGGATGTATAACTGATAGTACCTTGAGAGTCTTATTGGACCAGATCCTGAAACTGGGTTTTAGACTGGTCAAAGCTGCTTATCTAGAAGCGTCATAACCATCTAAGAAAAAACTGTAATCTGTCTGGAGTCCTAAGGCTAGTTAGAGCTGTTTATCTAAAGTGTCATGACCACCTAGTGGACCTATGAAAATGAGTTCTGACTCTGATTCTGATAATTGGGAGGTATCACAAACACTTCAAGGATTTCTTTAGTCAAACTGATCAACCGAAAAATTCTGAATAGCATTGAGGAGATTCTACGTTCTAACTGAACGGAACTACTAAGTAGATAACAGAGAATTCAACTTATTACAACAACACGGGAATCCACAATATGGCAAAGATTTCAAGAATTAAGGTAATCTCATCCGACAAGCAGTATTATAGTTTTCTTATTCATGCCAGTGCTAAAATCATTCTTATAAAGGGAGTAATTACTGAACATCTAGACAATAAGGAATACTAGAAAATCAGCCTAAATTACATTTCACAAACCAGGTGGAATTTAATACCTAAATACTTTTCATTCGAAAATTCAGGGCTGAAATTCACTTTTGCCGGGACATCAACAACTTGGTCAAGAACTGATAGAGATCATATCAACAATAAGCATGAATATCATTCTATGTGAAATCAATGAAAATTGACCTGTAATCTCTTCGTACTCGAAAGCTCAGGGCTAAGACTGATAGGGAAACTATAAGAGGGTTTTGGGGAACACAAGGGAAGAACTATTCCCTTGTTGAATTCCCACATACCTGTCTAAGAATTCCCTTGAGGAGGAAACTTGAATTTTTGAGTGGATGAACCCTGGACCTTAATCTAAAAGTTCTTGAGAGAACTCTTCGATGATTTTCTAAGAATGTACATGGGGAATGAGGGGAGACGCTGTTCATTCCCACTAATAGGTCTAAAATTACGTCTTAAACTACGCAGTTTAAAGTTTAGGAGAGTAGGAAATTACTAAACACCCTTAGAAAATCGCAGCGAAAAACTGATCGTCAGTCCTTACGGGTGACCTAACGGGTCGTGGTTAGTGACTCGTGGTCACACTCGTTGAGTACACTGTCCAGAAATTACTGATGGTCACCTCGAGGGACCTAATGAGTCATGAACGACCACGACTCATGGTCACCTGTCATGGACCACACTGTCCAAAACCCTAAAGTTCCCCATGGGTGATACCACGACCCGTGGTCACACATAATGAGTCGTGATGAGCACTCGTGGGGTACACTGCCTAACTCCTTAACTTTTGACTGAGGCCTGACCACGAGTCACCTAACGAGTCATGGTGGAGGACCATGACTCATGGAGACACTCATTAGGCACACTGCACCACTTTTCCATTTCTTAATCCCCCTTCCCACGACTGACCTAACGAGTCCTTAGGTCTCACAACGACTCGTTACGGAGTAGTTTTGAGGCATTTCTACAGATTTCTAGTTTTTCTTGATTTTAAGTCCCGGATCTAGTCTTTGAGTTTCCGGGGCATAACAATATCTCCTCCTTGGAAACATTCATCCTCGAATATTGGAAAACACCTAGAAAAACAGAGAATTTCAATCAGTGTGCTCAAATACTGACTGAAAAGGCATAAAACTAACGGAGTGACTAACTCCGAACTGAACTGGAAGTATGAACTGAATTTGCTAATCATACTTATGATCCATAATATCAAAGAAACTAGAAAACTTGAATTGAATAGAGTTTTAGGGATGATATTTGTACCCTAAACTGAAACTGAGCCGAAAAGGAACAAGTGTGGGTATTGAGCCATCATGTCTGCTTTGGCCTCCCACGTAGCTCCCTCAACCTGCCGATTCCTCCACAATACTTTGACTTAAGCTACTTCTTTGTTCCTCAACATACGAATTTGACGGTCAAGAATTTAGACCAGGACTTACTCATGAGAGAGACTATATTTCAACCCCACACTTTCTAACAGAACAACTGAACTTGGATCACCAATGCGCTTCTTTAATAAGGACACATGGAATACTGGGTGCACAGTTGCTAATTCTGAAGGTAATTCTAGCTCATAGGCTACATTGCCAATACGTCTCAAAATTCTATAGAGTCCCACATACCTGGGACTTAATTTACCTTTCTTCCCAGACCTCATCACCCCTTCCATGGGAGAAATTTTCAGATAGACCCAGTTATCGACTGCAAACTCCAACTCTCTTCTCCTCACATCGGCATAAGATTTATGATGGTTTTAAGCAGTTTTCAATCTTTTTTGGATGAGCTGCACCTTCTGCATAGCTTTATAAATCGAGTCTGGCCCGATTATAGCAACTTCACCCACTTCAAACCACCCGTAGGAGATCTGCACCTCCTATCATACAATGCCTCAAACGGGGCCATTTGGATACTGAAGTGGTAGTTATTGTTGTACACAAATTTGATAATAGGCAAGTTGTCATCCCAATTGCCCTTAAAATCGATTGCGCACACTCTCAACATATCCTCTAGGGTCTGAATGGTCCGCTCAGCTTGCCCATATGTCTGCGGGTGAAAAGTTGTGCTGAGCTTGACCTGGGTACCCAGTCCCTTCTGAAAGAACTTCCAGAAATGAGAGGTGAATTAGGTACCTCTGTCTGAAATGATGGATAAGGGCACCCCATGAAGTCTTACTAACTCTCGGATATAAATTCTAGCATAGTCCTCAATTGAATCTATGGTTTTGACTGGGAGGAAGTGTGCTGACTTAGTCATCCGGTCTACTATCATCCAGATTGAATCATGTTGCCGACAAGTCCGAGGTAGAGCCATAATGAAGTCCATGTTCACTTCTTCCCACTTCCATGTTGGTATGTTGATATCCTGAGTCATGCCTCCTGATCTCTGGTGCTCTAATTTAACTTGCTGGTAGTTCGGGCACTTGGATACAAATTCAGCAATATCTCTTTTCATGTCATTCCACTAGTAAATATCTCGTAAATCATGGTACACTTTAGTAACACCAGGGTGAATGAAGTATCTCGAGCTATGAGCTTTAGCCAGTATCTTCTGTCTTAACTCACCAACATCTGGTACACACAATCTGCTCTAGTAATGGAGCACACCATCTCCCCCTTTGGAGAAAGCTTCTATTTCTTTTATGAGAACTGCTTCCTTAAGCTTGAGTAAGATGGGATCTTTATCCTGTCTGGACTTCACTTCAACCACCAAGGAGGAATCTAACCCACTTTGCATTACCACTCAACCCTCGGCTGAATCCACCAACTGTACTCCCAACTGAGCTAGCCTGTGAATATCTTTTACCATATCCTTCTTGCCCTCTTCAACATGAGCTACGATTCCCATAGAGAACCTACTTAGTGCATCAACCAGAAAATTGGCTTTGCTCGGGTGATACTGCACACTCATGTCGTAGTCTTACAGCAGCTCCAACCACCTTCTTTAACGAAGATTTAGGTCATTCTGAATGAACACATACTGAACGCTATTGTGATTTATGAACACATCCACGTGAGCCCCATATAGGTAATGTCTCCATATTTTCAGCACGAACACCACCACTACCAACTCCAAGTCATGAGTTGGATAGTTCTTCTCATAAACCTTGAGCTATCTGAAGGCGTAGGCTATCACCTTGCCCCTCTGCATAAGAACACAATCGAGTCCAACTCTGGAAGAGTCACAATAGACAACCAACCCATGTGTTCCTTCTGGCAAGGTCAATACTAGAGCGGTAGTGAGTCATGTCATCAACTCCTGGAAACTCTTCTCACACGCATTCGACCACTAGAAGTTAGATTTCTTCTGAGTTAACTTAGTTAGAGGAGATGCTATAGAGGAGAAAGCCCTCCACAAACCATCAGTAATAACCAGTAAGCCCAGGAAGTTCCCGATTTCCTTCAGAGAGGCAGGTTTGGGCCAATCTTTCACTACTGCTATCTTGTGAGGATCTACCTGTATTCCCTCACCCGAGACTACATGACCCGAGAAAGTCACAGACTTCAACTAGGATTCACACTTGCTAAAATTGGCGAATAGCTGGAGATATCTGAGCGTCTGAAGCACTATCCTCAGGTGATTAGCACGCTCTTCCTTATTTATGGAGTATACTAGAATGTTGTCGATAAATACAATGACGAACATATCCAGATACTTCTTGAAGACTCTATTCATCAAGTCCATGAAGGTTGAGGGGGTGTTTGTTAGCTCGAAGGACATAACCACAAACTCATGGTGACCATATTGAGTTCTGAATGCTATTTTTGGTATGTCAGACTCTCTGACCCTTAACTGATGATACCCCAACTTGAGATCGTTTTTTTAGAAACAACTGGCTCCCTAAAGTTGGTCAAATAGGTCGTCAATTTTGGGTAGGGGATATCTGTTCTTAATTGTGACTTTGTTCAGCTGACGGTAATCTATGCACATTCTGAGGGTACCATCTTTCTTATGCACGAATAGTACTGGAGCACCCCAGGGAGAGATGCTGGGTCTGATAAAACGCTTGTCAAAAAGATCTTTTAGTTGCTCCTTCAACTCCTTAAGCTCATCTAGAGCCATTTTGTAAAGAGGGATGGAGATGGGCTGAGTATTTGGGAGAAGGTCTATTCTGAAGTCTATTTCCTATTCAGGGGGAACTTGGGAAAATCCTTGGGAAAAACATCTGGGAACTCGCTAACTACTGGAACTGACTGGATAGTTGGGGTCTCAGAGTTGGAATCCTTGACACAAACTAGATGATAAATACATCCCTTGGAAATGAGTTTCTAGGCCTTAAGGTAGGAAAAACTGACCCTTAAGTGCTGAACTACTGCCCGTCCATTCTAACACTGGTTCATTTGGAAACTAAAACTTGACAACTCTAGTTCTGTAGTCAACTGGGCTATAACCAGGGTGTAACCAATCCATGCTGAGGATAAGGTCAAAATCGACCATGTCTAACTCTATGAGATCAGCTAGGATGACTTTATTCAGGACTGAGACTGGGCAGTTTCTATACACCCGGTTGGCTCTAACTTACTCGCCCACAGGAGTGGAGACTAAGACTGGTTCTGAGAGGACTTCTGGACTGATACTGAGAATGGTTCTGAGAGGACTTCTGGACTGATACTGAACTAGACTTCTACATAGGGAGTCACGAATGAAAGGGTGGCTCCTAGATCTAGTAGGGCATACATGTCCAGATGAAAGAGGCATAACATACCCGTGACTATGTTGGATGAGCTCTCCTGATCATGACGGGAAGAAAATGCATAAAAAGGGTTTTGGCGCTGACCGCCATTCATACCTGAGGTGCTGGCCTGCTGGAGCTGATGATGTGGTGGATTGTGCTCCCCCGTCCTACTGATGGGCAATCTTTAAGCCGATGACCAAGCTTTCCACAACCAAAGCAGCCCTCTCAACCCTGAAGACACTCTTCTGGAGGTTCTTGCCATATATGAGGCAAGTTGGATATCTGTTCCCAGCACTGTAGCTCTGAGACTGAGAGCCACATGCTCCAACCCTATAATCCTGGCAGAACCGAAAGGTTGGGAAACTGGCTGAGCTGGGTGCTGGGGCTTTGTTGCCGTTGCTGCTACTGCTGAGGCGGCTACTATCACTAGACCTCTGATGGTCGTAATCTGACTGGCCAGTTCTTGCCTGTTTATTCTTTCTCTCCATATCCTTCTATTTTTCAGCCTTAATCTGCTGGGAGATAGATAATCGGGCTAGAGAGGTCCATATCACCAATCAGCATCACTGTCCTGCACTCCTTGAGGACCAGGTTCGACACTCCGTTCACAAACTTCAACACGCGAGCCCTTTCCTCGGCTACCATCTCTAGAGCGTACTTAGACAGCCTGGTAAACTCAAATGCGTATTCTTCTACGGTCCTATTGCCCTATCTCAAGGTCATAAACTCAACCACTTTAGCCTCCCTCAGCTCCCCAGGGAAAAATCTATCCAGGAAGGCTGTATGGAACTCTTCCCACTTCACCGATCCTGCTCCCGCTAGTCGCCCTTCTGTACACTATTCGTACCAAACCTGGGCTACTCCTATTAGATGGTAGGCAGCTAGATCAGCACTCTTAGAGGAGCTGACACCCATAACATGGGTAATCTTCTGAATCTCATCTATGAACTCATGGGGGTCTTCCGCCGCGTTGGATCCCTGAAAAGATGGAGGGTTCATACGGGTGAAGTCCCACACCCTAATAGCAGTTTCAGATCCATTGTTGTTACCTGGTACTACTTGTTGGTTCACCTAGTTAGTGATGGTTTGGGCGAGAAACTAGATGGCCGCCCTGAATTCAGCTGTTGACACCAAATCATCCTGTGGGGCAGCCGAGGTTGGTGGAGTAGTCCATTGGGCATTTCTGGCCCTCATTCCATTTCTGCTTCATGGAGGCATATTTCACTGAAACGAAATAGAGCACGAGTTAGGAGGACATTTCTAGAATTGAACTTTAACGCACGATAAGGAGTATAAACAAAAGAGAGTTTTCCTAATAACATCTCATAGCCTCCTCGTCATAAGGGTGGGGTGCTCCACACCTATGAAAAGGACTCTACTCGATGCGGCTTTCAGACATTTCGAGGATACTCTAAACCTAGTGCTCAGATTCCAAGTTTGTCACATCCCGACTCTATACCCTGGACGGATAACGGTACTTAGGGTCACAAGTAACCCCAAGTCAACCCCTGGTCTATCATACACTGATATTCTGAGTCAGACATGTATAGCGGAAGCTTTGAAATAATAACATAACACATTTATGACAGCTAAAACTGAACATAAAGTTTAAAACATCTGAACAATCCGAAAGACTAAAATCGAGTCTGTGTCTAAAAGCCATGTAGCTGATGAGTTGTTGGGACAAGCCCCCAGCTAACTTTGAGTCTAACTGAAAGTAATGGAATGACTGAAAGGAATGAAATAACGCCCTCGAAAGATGAGGACTCACACTTCTGCTGCTGAGAAGGATCTGAACTACGGCGACTAATGACGCTGAGTCTGAGCACCTGCGGCTGTATCATAAATTAATACAGCATAAAAGTATGTGTTAGCACTTTAATATACTGAGTAAGTAGGAGAAAACATAACTGAATATTTACTAAACTGAAAAATGACAAGCAATGACCAACTGTTATACTAGGCTGAATAACTGTAATAAACTGAGATGGCCGAGATGACCCTGTCTAATGGTCAAAGACATGCCCTAAGTCTGAAAGTTCTAAGTATGAAAATACTGTCTGAACTAATCTAATCTGATAGAGCTGAAAATGAAATGAACTGCTTATTCTAAGACTGGACTGAGCTGACTAGTGGGAGATTCTATAACCGACATGTAACCACGTGAGCTAGACGTGGAGTCCGATGTATATGCCCCACTGGTAGGACCCAATATATCTTGCTAGGCTATAGAGGCATGAACTGGGTGATCAAAAAAGTCTGGGGCCAATCAGGCCAATAAATACTATAACCTACACTGGCTACGTAGTTCTAGGAACCTCGGTGCACTGGAACCCTGGCCCCCTCGGTGCTAAGTCCTGCTCCCACTGGAATACCTGAACTGAATACGAAGTTCATAGCTCGAAGTCAGGGATATATAACTGATAGTACCCTGAGAGTCTTATCGGACTAGATTTTCAAACTAGGTTCTAGACTGGTCAGAGCTGCTTATCTAGAAGCGTCGTAACCGTATAAGAACAAACTGTAATCTATCTGGGGTCCTAAGGCTAGTCATAATTTTTTATCTAAAGTGTCATGACCGCCTAGTGGACCAATGAAACTGAGTTCTGAGTCTGATTCTGATAATTGGAAGGTATCATAAACACCTCAAGGATTTCTGTAGTCAAATGATTAGTTGACAAATTCTGAATAGCACTGAGGAGATTCTACGTTCTAACTGAACTGAACTACTAAGCAACTAACAGAGAATTTGACTTATTCCAACAACATGGGAATCCATAATATGGAAAAGATTTCAAGAATTAAGGAAATCTCATCCGACAAGAAGTATTATAGTTTTCTTATTCGTTCCAGGGCTAAAATCATTCTTATCAAGGGAGTAATTACTCAACATCTAGAAAATAAGGAATACTATAAAATTATCCCAAATCACACTTGACAAACCAGGCGTAATTTAATACATAAATATGTTTCATTTGAAAATTCAGGGCTTAAATTCACTTTTTTCGGGACATCAACAACTTGGTCAAGAACTGATGGAGATCATATCAATAATAAGAATGAATATCATTCTAGGTGAAATAAACAAAAATTGAAATGTAGTCTCTTCGTACTCAAAAGCTCAGGGCTAAGACTGACAGGGAAACTATAAGAGGGTTTTGGGGAACACAAGGGAAGAACTATCCCCTTGTTGAATTTACACATACCTGTCTAAGAATTCCCTTGAGGAGGAAACTTCAATTTCTAAGATGGATGAAGAATCCTAGGCCTTACTTTGAAAGTTCTTGAGTGAAATCTTCGATGATTTTCTGAGAATGTACATGGAGAATGAGGGGAGAGGCCATTCATTCCCATTAATAGGTCTGAAATTATGTCTAAAACTACGCAGTTTAAAGTTTAGGAGAGTAGGAAATTACTAAACAACCCTTAGAAAATTGCAGGGAAAAATTGATTGTCAGTCCTCACGTGTGACCTAAGGGGTTGTGGTCAGTAACCAAGACTCGTGGTCACACTCGTTGAGTACACTGTCCAGAAATTACTGATGGTCACCTCGAGGGACCTAAAAAGTCATGGTGAGCGACCACGTCTCATGGTCACCTCTTGTGGACCACACTATCCAAAACCCTAAAGTTCCCCACGGGTGACACCACGACCCGTGGTCACACATAACGAGTTGTGATGAGGACTCGTGGGGTACGCTTCCTAACTCCTTAACTTCTGACCCAGGCTTGACCATGAGTCACCTAACGGGTCGTGGTGGAGGACTACAACTCGTGGTGGCACTCGTTAGGCACACTACCACCACCTTTCCATTTCTCAATCCCCCTTCCCACGACTGACCTAATGAATCGTTAGGTCTTACAACGACTCATTAGGTGAGTCGTTCTGAGGCATTTTTGTAGATTTCCAGTTTTTCTTTGTTTTAAGTCCCAGATCTAGTCTTTGATTTTTTGGGGCATAACAGTCTGTCTGAAAGACGGCGCATGTCTAGCCATCCATCCCAATCTAGTGTTTCCAGAAACCATCTTAAAGAGGTCCTTTATTGATAGATTGAAGGATGGACCATCTTTCCAGAAGACGATTTGTCAATTGAAAGACAGGCCCATGAGGAGGCAGAAAGCTGCTTTAATCATCAAAGCCAAAGACGGACCATCTTTCCAGAAGACAGTCCACTAACTAAAGGACGAAAAGCTAATTGACAGAGGATGATTTTAATTGACAGGACAAAGGATGGTCCATCTCTGCACACGTGGAACCTCCGAATTGAAATTATTTTGGGCTTTTTGAGACAGTATAAATAGATTTTTCTTCTTTTTTTTCAAGAGATTTTAGCCATTATTTTTAGTAAAGAGTAGAGATAGATAGAATACTATAATTTTCATAGTAGATCTTAGATTTAGTTTGTAATTAAGAAGATTCAAGTTTATCAATTCAAGTTCTCTTCTACAATTTACAATTTCATTACTTACTTTCTCTTCTTCTTCTTGCTATGGGTAACTAAACCCTGATTTAGGGTTGTGAACCCTAATGATTCCAACTTGGTAAAATTGATTATGAGTTTAAGAACATTTGATTGATTATTACTTTGTAGTGTGTGAATGGTGATAAAAGTTACCCAATCTTGCCCAATTACCTTTATGAGGCTTGAAAGAGCAACTTTAGGTTCGGTTAGCATCAATCAACAATAACTCAAGGTATAACCCTTGTTTAACGGATTCTCCTAGACACAGGTTGAATTTCAATTGGCAACAAGTAATTGGGTAGAAGGGAGTTCTTTCAATTTGACAAAAATGGAGTAGATTGACACCTATGGTGCTATTGAAAGATACCCATGGGTTGTCTAAGTCTTTGCTTGCATGTTCAACCATAGCCCTTTCTTAATTTACTCATATTGGGTAATTTTGGGGGATCAACCCCTAATTGGGGTCACTTCCCTAGAATTTCTATAAATTGATTTCAACTCTAGCATTTTGCACTCAATAGTTGTAATTAAAATTTATCCAATCTTAACTCGAATAGTCTCCACACTTGCAAAACTATATTAACTGGTACTAGATAGAGTGGGCTTAACATAATCTCTGTGGGATTCGACCCTAACTCCAAGTTGGGTTTCTATGCTTCGACCATTTACACTATTAAAAATAGGAGTGGATTTGAGTGGGGATCAACTTTTAACCATCTAACTACCAAAATCAGTGGACTGCAACTGCAAGGCCAAGGGAATCAATATAGTATAAATGAGAAGGGTGGTTTGAATTATAATAATTAGAAGAATAATAACTTCGAGAATAGGAGCTCAAATCTACTTGTCCCTCCAAGGGGCCAATCATCTAACCAGCAATAATAGATGGAAAGGATGAATCATGACCAATGACACTCTAAACTAAAGGGAACGATGGAGCATTTACAGAATCAGAAGAAGTCAAACTCAACTTTGAAGAGATGGACAGAAATAATGAGCTCCCACACAACATCAATTCAGATTTTAGAGCAATAAGTGAGAGATTTGTCTAGGGAGAAAAATTTGAAGCAGAAAGGGCATCTATCAAGTGACATAGTTGCAAATCCTAAAGGCAATAGAGGGGGTTAAAATGCACATTGTATGAAAATCACGACTTAGAGTAGTAAGGAGCTGTACCTTGGGGAAAACATCTTTGAGAAAGAAGAGGAAGCTCATGCAGACATTCTTGCCGTTAGTAAGACAGAGATGAGCCCAACATAAAGCAATAAGGACAAGGTAGAGGAAGAAGTAGTGGAGGTCTCTAAGCCACTGGCACAAATTCCAAAGCCTGTCCCACCATTCCCACAGAGACTAATGAAGAAAGCAAGGGATGCTACATTTGAGAAGTATCTAAGCATTATGAATAAGTTGTCATTGAGCATTCCATTTATTGATGCATTTCAGGAGATGCCTGATTACACTAAATATCTCAAGGACCTGGTTATGAAGAAGAGACTAATCAAGGATGAAGTGGTCATTGTCACTTACAGAGTAAGTGTTATTTTTTAGGTAATTTTGTAGAGGAAAAGGGTGATCCTAGGGCATTCATGATTCCATGCACTATTGGCCTTTATGAATATACTAGAGATCTATTGGATAATGGAGCAAGTATCAACCTAATGTCACTTGATATTTTCAAATGATCTGGACTTGGAATGCTATGACCCAGCATTAGGCGGTTACAGATGGTGGACAGATTATCAAGAAGCCCATGGGTATCATGATGATGTATTAGTGCAGGTTGGAAAATTCATGCTTCCAACAAATTTTGTCATCCTCAATTGTGTGGTGGAATTGAGATTCCCATTAATTTAGGTTGCCCATTTCTTGTAACAGAAAGAGCACTCATGGACTGAGAGAACAACGAAATCAAGTTTCTAGTAAATGATGAAGAAATTACTTTTATGGTAGGTAAAGGGATAAAGCTAACAAGAAGTTATGAGATAATTTCAGTGATTGGTGACTTTGATGTAGTTGAAGATACGGTGGAGATGAAAGTGGAATAAGAAACCTTAGGTGAAGTAGTATCAGCAATCTTGATGAATTATGATGTAGTTGACAACTTGGATGATTATGTTGAGATAGTCAATTCTCTAGAAGGGCTTGGACTCTATTCTCACAAGACAAAGAAGCTATCCTTAGATATTGAGAATAGAATAACTTCTCAATGAAACCATCTATTGTGGAGCCATCCAAGCTTGAGCTCAGGCCACTGCTAGGTCATCTGATATACAAATTCTTGGGTTCTGATGACACTTCGCCAGTGATTGTCTCTGCCTATCTGAGTGAGGAATAGATATAGAAACTGCTCATAAAGTTGAGAACATATAGAAGGTCCGTTGATTGGACAATTGTTGACATCTGGGCATTCCGTCATTCATTTGAAAGCACAAAATTTCACTAAAAGAGGGAAACTCCATTATTATAGAGCATCAAGATGTTTAAATACAACATACAAGAAGTTGTAAAGATAGAGATAATAGAATGGTTGGATGAGTGTAACACTCCAAAAGTCCTTAAGATCAGACCCTAGATGTAGTGTGGGAACCAACAGGAAAACTTGCATTTTTACCTCAGGACGGCTCATTAATCCAGCCGTTGTCAGAACCAACAACTCGTTAGGTCAGCCATTGCCATCCCCTACATTTTTCTTCCTCCAGAATTAACAAGCCATAAAATGACATGTTAGAGAAAGTAATTAGTCGTTAAGTTCCCCATCCTAACCAAGATCAGGAAGTGTTTAGAATTGTTCTAGTGACAATGACTGGATGTGATGACCAGTCATGTCACCTAATGAACTGTCCTGTCTGCCTTTTGGAAGAAGTTTAGAAATTAGAAAGTTTTGCCCAACACCAACAACTGGTCCCAATGAGTCGTGGTGACCACCAACAACTCAATGTATGACCCGTTAGGACTGGACAAATAGTTTTCTCAGATGGGTTTCTAAGGGTATTTTGGTAATTTTTAATATTTTTACTCCTAAACTATGTCATTTTTGATAATTATCAGGGGATCTAGAGAAAATAAATGTTCTCCCTCATTACTCACTTAGGCTCTCAAGAACATTTTACGCAAAAGGTTTGGCTCTATCTTAAGTCAAGAACTAGGGTTCTACTTCTTCTTAGAACTTCAAGCTTCTCAAGGATTTCTTCTACAGGTATATAGGGATTAACCAAGAGTATTCTTTCATCCTTGTGTCCCAAATATCTCTCAAGAAAACTTAAAAAAGATTTTAGTTCTTAGAAGTCATGTTTAGGGCTTTCCAACTATGTTATGTATTCTCTGATTTCTCTTGCTATTTTAAGTCTCCCATGATTAGTAATGTGTAAAATTCATGTTTTAACTTGCGATTATATAGTGGGTTTTCATAACCATGATTTAAGGATGATTTTTGGTAAAGTCTTATAATTCAGAATTCAGTCAAAAATGTGGTCTTAATATGAATATATCACTTTAACATGATTTTAGTATGAATGTTTCTCAACAAAATCAGTATCTCCAGATTATCAGTAATATTAGTTTACCAACATTATCAGTTTATTAGTTTATCAGGTCCTTTAGGCTCTCAGGACACTTCTAAATAAGTAGTTTTGACTTATCCTTATGAAATCATATTTCCAGCTATTAATACCGTTAGATACAATTAGGTCTTCAGTTCGGAGTAGTATTTAGCATCAAGTGGGGCGGGCTTCAGCACACCGAGGTTCCTAGAACTACATGCCAACATAGGTCTTTATCCCGAATGCGCATCAATTTAGTGATCACATAGCCATGCCATTATACCCTGGTAAAGTATACTGGGTCATATTGATGGGGCATATATATCAAACTCACATCTAGCTCAAGAGGTTATATATATGTCGGTTAATAGGCACTCCCACAGTACAGTTACAACCCTCAGTCTAGACTCAGTCTCAGATTTCAAGATATGTATA
Source organism: Datura wrightii (assembly GCA_035772735.1). Lineage (NCBI taxonomy): Eukaryota > Viridiplantae > Streptophyta > Magnoliopsida > Solanales > Solanaceae > Datura > Datura wrightii. The sequence continues at coordinate 100,519,178 of JASDFA010000027.1, read as the reverse complement.
TGACCCTAAAACTAGTGTTACTAGCATTTACAGTATTTTCTTTCATATTTTCAAGCTATTTACAATATTCATAATTTCAGATAGGGTCATTACAGGCCATCTCAGTGCTCTTTATAGATTTTATTAGCATGACTATATTTTAATTTCATATCTCTCATACTTAGTACATTCAAAGTACTCAAGTACCTAGACGTAGCATCGCAGCTAGATCTTCTTTCAGCGACATCTGGCAGACTATCCGTAGTGAGTCCTCATTTCCCAAGGACTAGAGTGATTTCCTTTATTTTAGTCATCTTGTTTTAGTTACACACTTTGGATTTAGCTAGGGACTTGTCCTAGTAGCTCATCAGTAGTAGAGGCTTTTAGTAATAGTATTAGCATTTCAGTTTACGACTCAACGTTTATCTAGCTTTATCAGTAATCAGTCCATTTCAGTATTTACTTGTGTAATGTTTTTTAAGCTTAATTAGCTTCCACTTAGTTTTCTATTTATTTCAGATTATGTTTGTATTATGCTATGTCATGGGTTAGCTTGGGGTCGCTTGTGACTCTAGGCACTATGTCGCGTCAAGGGTGTAGACTCAAGTCGTGACAAATTTTGTTATCAGAGCATCAGTTTAGAATGTCCTAGGGTGTCTGAAAGTCTCGTTAAGTACAGTCTTTTTCTTGAGTGTGAATCATGCCATATTTATGAGGAAGAGGCTGTGAAATATTTTAGGAGAATTCCCTTCTTTCATGATTCTTATCATGTGATAGAATGTGAAACTTTAAGAATATCCTTCTAAATCCTACTCTATGCATTTACAGATAATGCCTCCTAGAAGAGCTAATGGTAGAAGGAACGAAAATGCAAACCAGGAAGCGCCACCAGCACCAGCAACCCCTCTAAACGAGCAGGTGACACACATTGAGTTCCATGCTGCATTTCAAATGCTTTCCTAGGCTATGACCAACCAGGTTAACCAACAGGCCATTGCACCAGTTAACCCAAGTGGGAATGCAGCTGCTGCTAGATTTTGAGATTTCACTCAGATGAATCCCCTAGACTTTCATGGGTCTAAAGTAGATGAGGACCCACAGGACTTTATTGACGAGATTCAGAAGATCACCCAAATCATAGGTGTCACCGCTGTTGAGAGTACAAACTTGGCCACTTATTAGCTGAAGGGAGTGGCCCAAATATGGTGCCGGTAGTGGAAAGAAGGAAGATGGGTTGGTGCAGGTCCGGTGGAGTGGGAAAAGTTTGTGACAATGTTTTTTGACACATTCTTTCTCCATGAGTTGAGGAAAGCTAAGGTGGAGGAGTTCATCAATCTAAAGTATAACTCCATGACTGCTCAGGAGTATGCCCTGAAATTCATTCAGGTATCTAGGTGTGCTCCAAAAGATAGTGGTAGAATCCAGGGCTCGGATGAGCAAGTTTGTATCAGGAGTTTGAAACCTGGTGGTGAAGGTGTGCAGGACCACTATGCTCATCAATGATGTGGACATTTCCAGGCTTATGATCCATGTTCAGTAAATTGAGGAGGAAAAGTTGAAAGAAAAGAGAGGGAGAGCAAACGGGATAGAATAGGAATGTTTGACTATTCATAGCAGAGATTGGGTGGTGGTAATCGCACATAGCAACCAAAACAGAGATTTCCAGCACCCTCTTTAGTTAGTGCTCCTCCTTGTAGACCTCGCAATGATAGGAAGGGTAGAGCATCAGGCTCTCAGTCTCAGAGTCATGTCTCCAGCAGTAGAACTTTCCCAACATGTCCAAAATGTGGTAAGAACCATCCTGGTGAGTGTTGCTTAGGAAAGTAGGGCATTTTTTATCGTGGCCAACTAGGTGATAGGTTGAGGGATTTCCCACCAAATGGGGGAAGGCCCAATCCACTACATCAGCAGCTCCAACAGGTTCCCAGCTCAGCAGGGTAATACTTCAGGTACAGGTGGTGGTCAGCGCCATAATCGCTTTTATACCCTATCTTCACATTAGGACCAGGAGAGCTCACTTTACATAGTTACTGGTATGTTACGTCTCTTCTATATTAATGTTTATGCTTTACTAGATCAGGAGACATACTATCCTTCATGACTCCGTACATTGTAGTTTAGTTTGAGATTTTCCTGGAAATCCTCTCAAAACCCTTTCTAGTCTTTACTCCTATTGGTGAGAAAGTTATAACTAATCGGGTATATAGAAACTACCCGGTCACAATTTTACAAAAATTCACCACAGTTAAACTAGTAGAGTTAGATATGGTGGATTTTGACCTCATTCTTGGCAAGGCCTAGTTGCTATATTGATATGCCTCAGTCGACTGCAGAACTAAGGTCGTTAAGTTTTAGTTTCCTAATGAACCAGTACTAGAGTAGAAGGGTAGTACTTCAGTGCCTAAAGGTTGGTTTATCTCTTACCCTAAGTCTAGGAAAATGATTTCTAAGAGATACATCTATCATCTAGTTCATGTCAGAGATTCTAGTTCCAATACCCCAACTCTTCAGTCAGTTCCAATCATAAATGAGTTCCTAGATATATTTCCCAAAGATCTCGGGGAGTCTGTTAACGCTCAATACATCTTTCCCGATTAAGAGAGGTGGCAGCTGTCGTTTTCAAAAATAAAATACCCAATGAGTGTCGGGGTCGAATCCCACAGGGAATCGAGATTGATAAGACAAAAGTTGTAAACTAATTCAAATTCAAATGCATCATTTTAAACATGAATAAAATAAACATTTAGGGAAAAAAGGGAAAATAGTATTGAATCTAAATTTATAAAGCTAAATTGAACAACAGGTTATTGCAAACAATAAAAACGGACTAGGAATGTGCAATAGATGAAGTGTTAATTAATCTAGGATTGATCAATTGCCTTAACTTTAGTTTCTTGTATAGATAGCATGGATCAAAGCACATCCTCTTGTTTTTCAATAACAATGATGTTTATGCCTTGGGTTTTCTCAAACCCCGACGTCCCAATAAAAAATTAGCCACACCAAGCTTGAGGATGGGTCAAGCTATCTCTAGCCTTAACCCTTTAATGGAGTGGGGATGTGGATTTGACTATATTTAGATCAACCCCACACATCCAAACTCCAAATCCTCGCTAGTGTTTCCTTACCCATATCTCACTCTTCTTTCTCAAGCTCAAGCAAGATAAGTAAACTAAATTAGTGTTTTCAACAACTAATTTTCAATTAAAATTCAGAGGAAACAATAGATCCATGCATTTAGATTAAAGTTAAGAATAATTGATCAATACCCAATTAAATTAAACACCCATCAAGTACACACTTCTAGATAGGAAATTAGCTACTCATAAATAAAGATAAATCAATGATACTCGTAGATAAATCATCAATAGTCATCATTATGAATAGTAAATTCAATTTTTAAACCTGCAAAATGGTGTACTTAGCTCAAAATAGTAAGAAGAAGAAGAAGAACAATGTCTTCTACACTTTCTCTGACTACTTCTCTCTACAATACAATGCTAGAATATGATATGTTATGACATGGGTATGTCCAATTGGGGTAAATTCTGCACATTCCTTTTGGCACAACTTTTCACTTTTTCCCTTGGAAGCTTCTATGGTGCACTTGTGCCTCAGCCGGACAATTGTTCCCTTGTCAGCATTTTGATCAATTGCGAGGCACTTGCATTGCACAGGTGCCCATCCGCAAGCCGCAATTCCTTCGCAGGTTTGGATAGCTCAATTATAGTGTTGGCTGCGTTTGCACCTGCATTTCAGAGGTTCCAACCTATGCTTTGCAGGGTCACTTCACTCTTTTTCTAGTGTATCCTATTTTCCAACATAGCGCTTTTTGTTCAATTCCTTTGTTTTCCTTGTATAAGCTCAATATCTGCAAAATTAAAGAAAAAAGGCATAAAACTTCCTAATTAATGTGAAACGAAAGCAAAAGCTCATGCTTAAAAGCCTAATGAGTTGGTGAATTACTAACTCATCAAACCCCCAAACTTGAACCATTGCTTTTCCTCAAGCAAAGCATTCTCTCACAACTACTAACTGAAATAATCATCCACATCATAAGAGCTGCATAAGGGACTACTCAATTAAGACAATCCAAAAATCTCACACCGATTCAGGAAAAATAAAAAGACTCGAAACATGTTGCACAAACTTCAATTAGTAATCACAAACATTTGGCATATTACTTAAATTCAAAACAAGGGGCATATTTAATCAAATAAAGCTCAATAAGAATCTCAAGTCATTGACAATTAACATTTAAGGTTTGCCTTAAAGTTCACTGCATAACTTGTCTCACTAATACCTCTCAATTGAAAACACAATTTTAGAATGTACCCCAAGGAAGTGATACCACTTACACAAAGAGAGAATCCCACTCATATTCATGTAATTCACATATAGGGATTATAGCGTAATGCAGAGACACTCACCCTCTCAAAGATATTTAAGTGCACACACATTGACCCATAGACTTTTCGTTCATGTAACTCACCAGTAATGTAGAGTTGCTACATTTGGAATCATAAAGGACTTGCAGGTCATTATGAAGGCTAGGGGTAAGGGTAGGACAACTTTTAGCTCTAGTGACTTGTCACGACCTGAACGTAGACCCGGATGTAACACTGGACAAGGAGCCCCGAGAGACTCCAAGATGATTCATGGCATGAACATACATCTAACTCAATATCAAATAAGACGAATACTTAGCATAATGACATAGAGGAAATATAAACATAACATAACATGGCAAGCGGAACATACTACATACATAATAATTGAATACTACATGTGGTCTGAAAGCCTCTAACATATCCGATGGGTTGATGGGACAATATCCCCAACTAACCCAGCAAGTCTAGAAAAGAAAACTGAACATGAAAAGATAACTGATAGCAAACTGTTCCTCGGAGAATGAGGACTCACCAAAGAGCCAGATGCTAAACTACGAGATGAACTATTGAAGGTGGTGGGTCTGAAGATCAGAGCCTGTATCATGAAACGATATATCATAGAGTATGCGGTTAGTACGTGGAATGTATCGAGTATGAAAGGTAAGTAAAATGGACATTTAAAATATATAACAGCTCGTAAGGAATCATAAGAGTGGGACTACATGCTCATAACATAAATATCATAAGATAACATAAGGCTCAAGGTTTTCAAATCATTCATAATGCATTCATTACCATTGAGATAAGAGAAACTTTATAAATCATCACTTGAGACAAAATAACATGAACATAATAATGCATAAAATATGCAGAACAATGGGAGATTCTTATAACCGACATACCCCATATGAATACACATGTAGTCCGATTAGTAAATCCCTAGTCAGGAGGATGTTCGTACCTTACCAAGGGTAGAACCATGAAGGGCGCGATAACACACATGAAAGACCCATTTGGGAAAAGGGAGCAGTCTCAAGGGAGGTCCCATCATGTCCTACGGTGGCACGTAGTTCTGAGATTTGGGGAAAAACCTGGACCCCGGACCTACTCTGTGTTAAATAATACTCCCAAAACATATATAGTGCTCATAGTATAATATGCATGAAATACATGGGCTAGTTAACATGATAATCATAAGCATGCTTGTAAATACATGAACTAGCCATGAGAGTAAGGCCCCTGAGCCTGCCAAAATTGTAAATCGTAAATCATGAGGTTCATGAATACTTATAACTCATGTATATGCTTTTTAGATCATACTGGGCATTTGAATAAATCCATACCATGACTCATTAATCATGATGGGTTTATGAACATCAACAATAGAGGTAAAGATCATAACTCGATTCATCATAGAACATCCATAATTAAGCATAATTTAATAGAAATTGAAATAAATAAATTTATAACTTAATTAGTGGTAAAATCTAATCATAATTCATAAAATATGATGTAAAACATGAGAAGTAATGACCCATGTATAGATCATTAGAATTTCACCAGATTTAAGATAAAACCTGATAAGATTTTAAAACAAAAAACTTCATGAATTAGGAGAGATTGGCCATGGGTGTGAACGAAAACACCCACTCATAACCCTACATACCTAATTATGACTGATTCTTACACTTCTTTGAATGTCTAAGAAGAAATTGAAGAGAATCTTGAGGGATTTTCCTTGATCACCTCTCTAACTATCACTCTTGCATACATGGATATGAATGAGCCTAGGATAGGTTTTACCCTCATAAAAACTGCATTTCGAGCCTTAAATGACGTAGGTTAGGACCATGGAACCTAGGAATGATGAAAATACCCATAATAAAATTCCTGAAATTTTTGCATTGGTTGAAACCATGGACGGTCCAACGAGTTGTGCCTTGATACAACGACTCATGGTATCCGTCCGTTGGATCCACAGCCCAACCCCACTTCCTTAGGTTCGATCCCACGACTCGACAGGACGATTCGTCCCTTCATAAAATGATCCATTATGTCATCCGTTGTTTTCTCCTTCATGACCTGTAGCAAGCCTTCCCACAAGCCACACCACGACTCGTTCCTCCTTCTAACGAGTCATGGTTTCCTTCCGTTACCTCAACTGATGGTTTTTAATACTCCTTCCCACGACTGATGACCATGACCCATTGTAGCCTGCAATGGGTCGTTCCATGACTCGTTACCTTCCCTTAGGCCAAGGACCAGTCTCCCCAGAACTTCAAACAATGACTTATTGCATCAAACAACAGGTCATTACTTGACCCTTTACCTCCAACTGCCACCTGGCCAGACCTCACCATGGATGCTTCCTATGGGTCGTTGGTTGAACCAATGATCCATTAGTTGGCCCATTATGTGAAATTTTTCGCAGATTCTGCCAACCTTCATTTTTAAATCCCGAATCTATCTTAGGAGCTTTCGAGTATTACAATATCTCCCCCATGGGAACATTCATCCTCGAATGTGGGAGAACATCTAGAGAACAGAAAAATGCAATGATTACACTCAAATACTGATCATTCGAACTGAAAACTGATGGAATGACTATCTCCGATTCAAACTACATAGCTGAATTGAATTCATGAACCATATACACATCCACATACATGATAGAAACTTGGGCACATGAACTGTACAACAAAATTAAATAGAGTTTTAGGTTAAAACTGATATCTCAAGCTGGAACTGAGCCGGTAGAGAATAAATGTGGATATCTAGGCATCATGTCCGTTTTGGCGTCCCATGTAGCTCCCTCAACATGCTAATTCCTCCATAAAACTTTGACTGAAGCTACTTCCTTATTTCTTAGCCTTCGAACCTAACGATCTAGTATTTCCATTGGAACCTCCTCAAAACTAAGGCTATCTTTCACACCAACACTGTCCACCGGGACAATTAGATATGGATCACCCAAACACTTCTTTAAGAGCGACACATGGAAAATGGGATGCATGAAAGCTAATTCTGAGGGCAACTCCAATTCATTTGCCATTTGCCAACCCGTTTTACAGTCCGGTAAGGGCCAACATAATGGAGGCTAAGTTTTCCTATCTTTCCCAACTGCATCACTCCCTTCATGGGAGATACCTCCAGAAACACCCAATCATTCACCTCGAATCCTAATTCCCTCCTTCTCATATCGACATAGGACTTTTGGCTACTTTGAGCTGTTTTCAACCTGTCCCGTATAAGATGAAACTTCTTCATAGCCTCATGGACCGAATCTAGTCCTATCATCACCGCTTCACCAACTTCAAACCAGCCAATAGGCAATTACATCTCTGCCCATAGACAGCCTCAAACGGAGCCATCTGAACATTAGAATGGTAGCTATTATTATATGCAAACTCAATAAGAGGCAAATGATCATCCCAACTACCCTTGAAGTCAATCACGCATGCTCTCTACATCTCTTCGAGAGTCTGAATTGTCCGCTCCACTTGACCATCCATTTGTGGGTGAAATTCTGTGCTAAGCTTAACCTGAGTACCAAGTCCTCTTTGAAATGACCTCCGAAACTGAGAGGTAAATTGGTTACCTCTGTCTGAAATGATAGATAAGGGCACTCCATGCAATCAAACTAGCTCTCGGATATATAGTTTGGCATAATCCTCTGCCAAATTCGTGGTTTTGACTGGTAGAAAATGAGCAGCCTTGGTAAACCGTCTACCACAACCCAAATGGAGTCATATTGTCGATGAGTACGAGGTAAACCTGTGATGAAGTCCATATTAAATTCTTCCCACTTCCAAGTGGGAATACTAATATCTTGAAGCACACCTCTCGGTCTATGATGCTCAACCTTTACTTGTTGACAGTTTGGACACTTAGCTACAAACTCCGCAATGTCCTTTGTCATGCCATTCCACCAATAGACTTCCCTCAAGTCACGATACATCTTGGTGGCACCTGGATGGATAGAATGCCTAGATCCATGAGACTCGTGTAACATCCGGCTCCTCAAATCATCAATATCCAAAACACATAAGTGACCCTGGTATCGAAGCACACCATCTCCCTCTTTAGAAAAGACGTCTACCTTCTGATTTTTAATGGTTTCCTTCATCTTTACCAAATTTGGGTCCTCATATTGTCAAGCTTTTACATCAATCACCAAGGACGATTCCAATCCGTTCTGAACAACAACACCGCCATTGGTCGATTCAACCAACCTAACTCCTAATGCGAGTAGATGCACATCCTTCACTAGCTCCTTCTTCCCCTTATCCACATGAGATACACTCTCCATAGAGAGTCTACTAAGTGCGACTTCCACTACATTGGCCTTACCCGGATGGTACAGGACACTCATATCATAATCCTTAAGTAGCTCCAAATACCTCCTTTGTTGAAGATTGAGATCCTTATGGATAAACACATATGTAAACTCTTACGAATAGTAAAAACATCCACGTGGACCCCGTACAAATAATGTTGCCATATCTTCAAGGTGAATACTGCCGTGACCAATTCAAGGTCATGGGTCAGGTAATTCTTCTCGTGAACTTTTAGCTGTCTAGAGGCATATGGTATAACCTTCTCGTACTGTATCAATACACACTCAAGTCCGATCCTTGAAGCATCACAATACACCATGAATCCATTGGTACCCTCCGGAGTAGTTAACACCGGTGCTGAAGTAAGTCGAGTCTTCATCTCTTGAAAGCTCCTCTCACAAGCCTCCGACCACAGAAATTTCACCTTCTTTTGGGTCAATTTGGTGAAGGGTGCTGTAATAGATGAGAAACCTTCCCCAAATCTTCGATAGTAGCTAGCTAAACCCAAAAAGCTCCGAATATCTGAAGGATTCACTGGTGTAGGTCAATTCTTCACCACTTCTATTTTTTGAGGGTCCACATGTATTCCCTCACTTGGTACCACATGGCCCAAAAACGCCACTGAGTTCAACCAAAACTCGCACTTGCTGAATTTAGCATATAATTATTGATCTTTGAGAGTATGTAGCACCACCCTCAAATGAGCGGCATGTTCCTTCTCGCTCCGAGAGTATATCAGGATATCATCAATAAACACAATTACGAACATATACAGGTATGGCTTGAACACCCTGTTCATTAAGTCCATAAAAGTTGCAGGAGAATTCGTTATTCCAAAAGATATAACTACAAACTCATAATGACCATACTAGTCCTGAAGGCTGTCTTCGGGATATCGCTCTCCCAAAATCTGAGCTGATGGTACCCAGATCTGAGATCTATCTTCAAAAAGCACTTGCCACCCTGAAGCTGGTCAAATAAATCATCAATTTTGGGTAGAGTATACTGGTTCTTGATGATGGATTTATTCAATTTCAGATAATCAACGCACATCCAAAGGGAACCATCCTTCTTTCAGACAATTAAAATTGGTGCACCCCATGGAGACTTGCTTGGTCTGATGAAACCCTTATCCTGGAGAACCTTCAACTACTCTTTCAACTGTTTTAGCTCAGTTGGAGCCATTCTATAGGGAGGAATAGGTACAGGCTATGTGTTAGGAAGAAAGTCAATACCAAAATCTATTTCCCTCTTGGGAGGAACACCCGATAAATCATCAGGGAATACTTCGGGGTACTCACACGCTACCGAAACTGACTGGATATTCGGGGTCTCGAACTCAACATCCTTATCCCTAGCTAGATAGTAGACACAACCCTTGGAAATCATCTCCCTGGCCTTAATATAGGAGATAAAACGACCTACAGGCACGACCAAACTACCCTTCCACTCCAAGACTAACTTACCTAGAAAGAGAAACTCCACTGCACGGGTTCTACAATTAATAGAAGCATAACAGACGTACAACCAATCCATGTTGAGAATAATATCAAAGTCAGTCATGGCTAACTCTACAAGGTCTACGGAGGTGACTTTATGCAATACTGTGATCGGGCAACTTCTATACACCTACCTAGCTACAACAGAATCACAAACAGGAGTAGAGACTGAGAATGGATTTGACAAAATTTCGGGAATGACTCCAAAGCTACTAGCAATATAAGGTGTCACAAAAGACAAGGTAGCCCCTGGATCTAACAAAGCATAAGCATCAAAGTGAAACACTCATAACGTACTAGTAACCACATTCGGTGAAGTCTCCTGCTCCCGACGGGTCGCAAGGGCATAGAACCTATTCAGGCGCTGAAGGCCAACTGAACTAGTCGAAGCGCCCTACTAGGAGGGACGTGCTACTGGAGCGGCTAAACTAGCAGCTGGTATACGGGCTCCCCCGCCCCCTAATCTAGCCGAAGGTCAATCCCTGAGTCTGTGTACGGGTTTGTCACACCCGAAACAAGCGTTTGAGCCAACTAGGCACCTCCCTGGGTGATTCTTGTCACACCTTGCATAGGCTTGGAAGGTGCGCTCTATCCGTATGCTACCCTAACCCCTCGAATCTGAAGTCTTGCTCCTCCGATCCCCTCGTGATCCAGAGGTGCACTAGATGATGATGGTGTTGGAGCAAAATACCTGTGATGAGACTGTTGGCGCTGTTTGCCCCCCAATCTAGGCTGAGCAATCCCATAATTATCTGTCCTAGCCTTCCTAGCCTCCCCCTGCCTCCGAAACACCATATTCATATGTTGGGCATGTAACACTATGCGGGAAAAATCTATGTCTCGATGTAGCATGGAAATCCTACAGTCCTTGTCCAGGTAGTTCGCCACTCCATGCACAAATCGGCTCACCTGAGCCCTTTGGTCTGCCACTAACTATGGTGCATACTTGGATAAATGGGTGAACTCCAAAGCATACTCCTGAACTGACATGTCACCCCGCTTTAAATTTATAAACTCCGCGGCCTTCAGTTCCCTCATTTCACGAGGGAAGAACCGATCCAAAAAGGTTGCATGAAACTCTTCCCAACTGATAGGGCCTGCTCCCACCGCTGTACTATCTTTCCACAGTTTAAACCAAATATGCACAAACCCTTTCAACTGATAAGAGGCCAAATCAATGAACTCCCCATTTTCACCTGACCTGGATGATCTTTAGAATCTCATCGATGAATTCATACGGGTCCTCAACTACTTTTGACCCGAGGAAATATGGCGGGTTCATTATCAAGAAATCCCTGACTCGAGCCATTGCTGCATTGCTATTTTGCAAAACATGCGCAACTACCTATTGATTGACCTGAGTGGTCAAGGCCTGCACGAGCATATGAATAGCTTCCCTAAATTCAGTATGGGAAACCGACACCGGTGCATGGTTGTAACACCCCGTACAGATTAACCAATAAATTTGTACTTTGAGATAGGATTAGGAGTACTTAATAGTCTATGAATAATATTTTATGAGGTATTTGAGTCACTCTATGATCGTATTTAAGATTGGACGTCGATGAAGTTGTAAAACGAAATTCGAAAAAAGTTATCGCCAAATTTCCTTCTTGAGATTTCTTGCAATTTAAGTGAAATGTCTAGAGTGTTTTCTCCCAACCTATTAGGAGTTATGGGGTGTACTATATAGAAAATTAAATGTATATGAGTCTAGTTTCCAACACATTAAACCATTCATCAATTAGACTTTGGAGTAGAGAGATATTCGCATTTTAGTGAGACTGCGTAAGCAAACACGTAAAAAATAACTAAGGCAATGGAGGATTATTTAACCCCCTTTGATTGGTTTTTGGTCATCAAAATTCATTTTCCAGCAACATATTTCGTATGAAACCTCTATCAAGTCCTCTCCATGGTTGAAACCTCTATCAAGTCCTCTCCATGGTTTTCTTTGTATTTTGGAGCTAGAAGTCATAAGTCCAAGTGATTTTGGTGTCAGGAGGTTGGATTCTTTGAGTGGATCGCGTCGTTGAATTGTGTTTCCGACAGTTTGGTGTCTGCTTCGTGTTTCTGGTTCGGTAAACTTTCTTTTGTGTTGTTTATCTTGTTGGATATTCTAGCAGTGTGTTGGTGGTTTGTTTTATGATTTTAGGCAGAATCTTGGTGTACTTTGGGAGTGGAGGTTCGGATATCATGGGTTCATCGACGTCCGAGGTATGTGTAGGCCGTTTGTTCCCTTTTTCGGCATGGTTGCCGTAGACTTGTGTTAGTGTTATTGTCATGCGTGTGGGATGTCTTATGTAGCTTTGAATTCGTGATAGGGGTACTCTTGGTTGAGCTACTGGTTGTGTGTGTTGTGGTTTAATGTTGTCACAAGGTTGGGTTAGACTCGTGTGCCAGTGGGCATGTCGTCGAGTCGAGCAACCCTTAGAACTAGTTTGTGTTGCTTCATGCCATTGTGAGTTGATTAGGGGCTGTTTAGGGTCCTTACTTGTGAAAATTAATTGTGATTGTTTGTGATTATGGTTGTATGTTCTAATTGAGGCCTTGGGGCTTGTGGATACCCAACGCACGAGAGTGTTTTCCGCTGAGGGGTTAAGCCCAATGGTTGATCGACCTACGGGGTTGAGGAGGATGTCCTCGATAGTGTCAAATCAACAGATGATTCGAGAGTGGTCCGACATGTCTGAGCCTTCCTGGAATTGCATTGGTTCTCCTAGATGGATTGAGCTTACTAACTGAACAATCGAGAGATGGTTCAACAGTGCCTGATTGATGATATATTTCAGTTGTGTTATCTTTGTATTGATTTGTGGTGTTATATTGCTGATTGGAGCTTCCTATATGTCCCAGGTACATGGATTTCTAGTTTATATTTTTTGAGGTTGTCGCTCTATGTTTTGTCAGTTGTCTATTATCTCTAAACTCTTGTCTTATAGTCGCCTCACATATTCGGTACATTATGTGCTGATGCCCTAGTCTGGCGCTGCATTCATGTCTGCAGGTCCTAACCATCAGGTTGATTGAGGTCCCCGAGGTAGAGTTGAGTTCCAAAAAGGTGTGGTAAGCTCCAGCTTGTTCGGAGATTCCTTTTTGTGATTTTGTGTACACATTAGGTAGGTTGGGGCCCTGTCCCGATAGTATAAACTTGTTAAACTCTTTAGAGGCTCATAGACAATACCTGTTTTGTTGTAAATGTTGTAGTAGGTCATGTGAGTCCTTCTGTATGCCTTTTGCTTGTATGTGGTCTTGACGACCCTAGTAGCATAATACCTACTTGCCACGTTTTCTTTATTACTAATGTTAGTATGTTATTTTATGCTAAACCTCATTACTGCTGGCCTTTGTTTTATATTTGGGCGTCGCGTATGCTACTATTAAGAGTGGCACTAGGTTCCAGTCACGCTTCCTCGGGTTGGGGTGTGACAGACTTAGTATAAGAGCAGTTCATATCCTAGAAAGTCTATGAGCCATGTCTAGTAAAGTCTCGTTTATGTGTGTGTTGCGTATCATACTTATAGACAAGAGGCTACAGGGAATTTAGGATGGTTACTCTTCCTTCTTAATCAAATCGTGTGCTAAGTCTGAAGTTGTAGGAGTCGGGTCTTGTCTTACGTTTGTTAAATTGTGCAGGGATGCCTGTAAATCAGAGAATAGCGGATGGACAACGGCTAGATATTGCAGTAGGTGAGGGTACACCCTATAAAGATAGACCCATCTGAGGCCCAAGATGAGGCCGTCACTCTACCACCAAAACCAGTACCCCCAGCTAGAGATGTTCTGAGGGCTGAGCAGGTCCCAAGAGCTGCAACACCTCCCCCAATTACGACAGATCAGGAGCTGAGGGCTATAGTACAGTTGCTGGCTAGAGTAGTAGTAGGACAGCCAGAGGTTGGGGCACAACCAGGTGAAGGGTTTAAAGAACGTGCTGGGAGTTCCATGACTCGAGAGTTCATAGCTTTGAATCCTCCAGCGTTCTCTGGGACACAGGTAAATGAGGACCCACAGGACTTCGTGGATCAGTTGTATCACATCTTATGAGTTATGCATGCCATTCCTATTGAGGCTGCAGAGTTGGCGGCGTTTAGATTGCATGTGGTAGCGGTGTTGCGGTATGAAGGTTGGGAGCACTCGAGGGGTCGAGATGCACCTCCAGTCATGTGGGATGATTTTGTTGACTCATTTCTAGATCAGTATCTGCCTTTAGAGGTTCGAGATGATAGGGAGGATCGATTTTTATGCTTGGAGTAGGGAAATATGAGCATGTGGGAATATGGACTTCAGTTTGATTCATTGGCACGATATGCTCCTTCTTTTGTTAGCACCATGCGTGCCAGGAATTATCGGTGTGTAAATGGGTTGCTTCCAGAGTATGTGTAGCATTGTATGGTTGCTGCTATGCAGGCGGGTGCAAGCATAGCATGTATACAGGCGTTGGCACAGAGTTTTGAGGATGACGATTTAAAGCGGCTAAAACGGGAGCGAGCTGAGAGGCAGCAACAAAAGAGAATGAGGCCTGCAAACTTCCAAAGTGGATCATGGGGTGGTTCTAAGCCATGATATCAAGGGGAGCCATCTGTATATTCGATACTAGTAGTATTAGGTACAGAACCTAGTCATGGTACCCCAGTGGAGGCAGGACAGCGACAGTCAAAGGGTCGGCAATACTTTTTTGCAGAGTATGTGGTAGGAGGCACGCAGGTAGGTGTAGAAGGGAGCCGATTATATGTTTTACTTCTGGTGGTGAGGGTCATAAGTTCATGGATTGTCTTGTTTGAGGACAGAGTGGCACAACATAACTGACTAGGTCTGTGGTAGGGCGATCTGCACTCACAGGGCTGAGTGGACCAGGGGCAAAATTAGGTCGAGGGCAAGGTAGAGGTGAAGCTGCCACACCGAATTATGCTTATCCACATCCATGTATCTTCACATTGGATAGCCAGCGGGTGACAAAGCCTCTAGCAGGCAACTCGTCAGGTATATATATGGTATTATTGGTATTGTTTGTGTCAGACCCTTTGTTCTATAAGTTCATAGGTTAGTTGTGTCGTATCAAATTCCCAGGCATGAATCTTGTGCGTTGTCCAACATTCGAGGCCGAATGTTTCTAAGGAGGGAAGAATTTAACACCCCGTATAGATTAAGCAATAAATTTATACTTTGAGATAGGACTAAGAGTACTTAATAAGCTATGAAGAAAGTTTTATGAGGTATTTGAGTCACTATATGATCGTATTTAATATTGGACGTTGATCATGTTGTAAAATGAAATTCATCAAAAGTTATCGCAAATTTTCCTTCTTGAGATTTCTTGAAATTTAGGTTACATGTCTAGAGACTTTTCTCCAAGTCTATAAGGATTTAGGGGGTGTACGACCTATCAAATTAAATTTCTATGAGTCTAGTTTCCAAATCATTAAACCATTCATCAATCCAACTCTAGAGTAGAGAGATATTCACATTTTAGTGAGACTTAGCAACCAGACATGTCAAAAATAATTAAGGTGGTGGAGGATTATTTAATCCCCTTTGGTCGGTTGTTGGTCATCAAAATTCATTTTCTAGAACAATATTTCATATGAAACCTCTCTCAAGTCCTCTCCATGGTTTTCTTTGGGTTTTGGAGCTAGAAGTCATAAGTCCAAGTGATTTTGGTGTCGGGGGGTTGGATTCTTCGAGTAGATCGCGTCGAGTTGTGTTTCTGGCAGTTTGGTGGCTCCTTCGTATTTCTGGTTAGTAAGTTCTTGTTCTTTTTTGGTTCTTAGTATTCTTAAGATGCTTAAGGAGTTGTTGATCTTGGTAGAATGTTATTTTAGATTTCCCACCGCCGAATTTATGAAGAACTAGTCGGTAAATTTTCTTTTGTGTTGTTTCTATTGTTGGATATTCTAGAAGTTTGTTGCTGGTTTGTTTGCTACTTTAAGGCAGCATCTTGGTGTACCTGGGGAGTGGAGGTTCATCTAGCTTGGGTTCATCGACATCCGAGGTATGTGTATGCCGTTTGTTCCGTTTTTCGAAATGATTTTCTTAGACTTGTGTTAGTGTTATTGTCGTGCGTGTGGGCTGTCTCATGAAGCCTTGAATTCATGATAGGTGTACCCTTGGTTGAGCTACTGGTTGTGTGTTGTTGTGGGTTAGTGTTGTCACAAGGTTGGTTTAGACTCGTGTGGCAGCGGGCACGTCATCGAATCAAGCAACCCTTAGAATTAGTTTGTGTGGCTTGACGCCATCGTGAGTCGATTAGGGGCTGTTTAGGGTCCTTACTTGTGAAAATTGATTGTGAATGTTTGTGATTATGGTTGTAAGTTCTAATTTTGAGGCCTTGGGGATTGTGGATACCCAACGCACGAGAGTGTTTCCAGCTGAGGGGTTGAGCCCAATAGTTGATCGACCTACGGGGTTAAGGATGATGTCCTCCATAGTGTCAAATCAAGAGATGATTCGAGAGTGGTCTGACATGTCTGAGCCTTCCTGGGATTGTGTTGGTTCTCCCATATGGATTGAACTTGCTAACTGCACAGTCGAGAGATGGTCCGACAATGCCTGATTGATGATATATTTTAGTTGTGTTATCTTTGTATTGACTGGGGGTGTAATATTGTTGTTTTGATCTTCCTATACTTCCCAGGTACGTGGATTGCTAGGTTATATTTTTTTGAGGTGGTCTCTCTATGTTCTATCAGTTGTCTATTATCTCTAAACTCTTGCCTTATAGTCTCCTCTCATATTCGGTACATTATGTACTAACGCCCTAGTCGGGCACTGCATTCATGCCTACAGGTCTTAACTATCAGGTTAATCGAGGTCCCAGAGGTTGAGTTGAGTTCCATAAAGGTGTGGTAAGCTCCAGCTTGTTTGGAGATATCTTTTTGTGATTTTGTGTACATATTGGGTAGGTCGGGGCCCTGTCCCGATCAGTATAAACTTGTTAAAATCTTTAGAGGCTCATAGATGGTACCTATTGGTTTGTAGATGTTGTAGTAGGTCATGTTAGTCCTTGTGTATGCCTTTTCGTTGTATGTGGTCTTGACGACCCTAGTAGCATAATACCTACTTGCCATGTTTTCTTGATTACCACTGTCTGTATGTTATTTTATGCTAAACCTCATTAGTTCTGGCCTTTGTTTTATATTTGGGAGTCGCGTATGCTCCTATCAGGGGTGGAACTAGGTGCAAGTCACGCTTCCTCGGGTTGGGGTGAAACAATGGTGCTCCTAGAATGGTGGGGCCTGCTAGTGCCCGTTTCCATTTCAATCCTCGTGGATGTCTCCATTTCCATTCCTACTACCATTTACTATGCGTGGAACCATGATTGTGCAATCGTGAATAACACAAATTAGAAGGATAGGGAGACATTTCATTGCACAACATAGATCATGAAAGAAGGGAACGTTACCTGAACGTCTCGTAGCCTCTTCGTCATAAGTGTGGCGCGCTTCACACCCATAAAAAAGACTCTTCCAAATGCAGATTTCAGACACCCTAGGACACTTCAAAACATAATGCTCTGATGCCAAGTTTGATCTGAACGTAGACCCGGATTGTAACACGGGACAAGGAGCCCAGAGAGAATCCAAGTCGACCCATGGCATGAACATACATCTAACTCAATATCAAATAAGCAAAATACTTAGTATAAAGACATAGACGAAACGTAAACATAACATAACATGGCATGTGGAACATACTACATACATAACAACTGAATACTACATGTGGTCTGAAAGCCTCTAACATATCCGATGGGTTGATGGGACAACATCCCCAAATAACCCAGAGGGTCTAGAAAAGAAAACTGAACATGAAAAGATAACTGATAGCAAATGGTTCTCAGAGAATGAGGACTCACCAAAGAGCTGGATTCTAAACTCCGAGATGAACTACTGACGGTGTTGGGTCTGAAGATCAGAGCCTGTATCATGAAATGATGCAGCATAGAATATGCGTTTAGTACGTGGAATGTACCAAGTATGCAAGGTAAGTAAAATGGACATTTAAAATACATAACAATTCATAAGGAATCATAAGAGTGGGACAACATGCTCATATCATAAATATCATAAGATAACATAAGGCTCAAGGTTTTCAAATCATTCGTAATGCATTCATTATCATAGAAATAAGAGAAACTTTATAAATTATCACTTGAGCCAAAATAACATGAACATAATAATGCATAAAACATGTGGAACAATGAGAGATTATTATAACCGACATACCCCATCTGAGCAAACATGGAGCCCGACTTGTAAATCCCTAGAAGGGAGGGTGTTCGTAACTTGCCAAGGGTTGTACCATGAAGGGCGTGATATCACACATGAAAGGCCCATTTGGTCAAAGGGAACAGTCTCAAGGGAGGTCCCATCATGTCCAACGGTGGCACGTAGTTCTGAGATTCAGAAAAAAACCTGGGCCTCGAACCTACTCGGTGTTAAATACTACTCACAAAACATATATAGTGCTCATATTATAATATGCATGAAATACATGGGCTAGTTAAATCATGATAATCATAAGCATGCTTGTAAATACGTGAACTAGCCATGAGAATAAGACCTGTGAGTCAGCCAAAATTGTAGATCGTAAATCATGAGGTTCATGCATACTTATAACTCATGTATATGCTTTTTAGATCATACTGGGCATTTGAATAAATCCATACCATGACTCATAAATCATGATGGGTTTATGAACTTCAATAATAGAGGTAAAGATCATAACTCAATTCATCATAAAACATGCATAATTAAGCATACTTTAATAGAAATTGAAATAAATAAATTTATAATTGAATTAGTGGTAAAATCTAATCATAATTCGTAAAATATGATGTAAAACATGAGATGTAATGACCCATTTATAGATCACTAGAATTTCACAAGATTTAAGATAAAACCCCATAAGATTTTTAAATAAAACTTCATGAATTAGGAGAGATTGGGTATGGGTGTGAACGAAAACACACATTCATAACCCTACATACCTGATTATAGCTAATTCTTACACTTCCTTGAATTTCCAAGAAGAAATTGAAGAGAACCGTTATACCTCGAAAGCCCAAAGATCAAACTTGGGAGTTGAAAAGGAGAGAAAGTTAAAATTTTTGCAGCAGACTCAGAATGAGTTGTGAGGAGACTCGTGAGGACTATGCACGAGTCGTGATGTGACTCGTGGGGAAGGCCCTGGTATTTAGTGAGAAGGCTAGAAGAAATGAGACCCCACGAGCAAGACCACGACTCATGGTTAGGCCCCACGAGTCGTTGGGTTAGCCGTGGGTGAGGGAAATTAGGAAAAAGCAAGAATGAGGGTAGTAGACTTGACGGGAGGTCCTCACAAGTCATGGTCAGTCCCCACGATTCGTGGGGTGAGTCGTTTGCAAGCCTGGAGTAAAATTTGACGAGGCAAGGTAGTGTACATCACGAATGGTTCGTGAATTTAGTTCAGTTTTTAGTTTGAATTGGAGGTAGTTATTCCGTCAGTATTCGGTTTAAATGATCTGTATTTGAATATGATAATTGCATATCTCTACTTTTCTGTGTGTTTTCTAGCATTCGGGGATGGATTTTCTCAAGGGGGTGATATTGTTATACCCCAGAAGCCCAAAGATCAGACCGAGGAGTTGAAGCGGAGAAAAAGTTGAAATTTTTGCAGTAGACTTAGAACGAGTTGTGAGGAGACTCGTGAGGACTACACACAAGTCGTGATGTGACTCATGGGGAAGGCCCAGGTATTTAGTGAGAAGGCTGGAAGAAATGAGACCCCACGAGCATGACTACGACTCGTGGTCAGGCCCCACGAGTCATTGGGTCAGCCGTGAGGGAGGGAATCAGGAAAAGGAAAGAATGAAGGCAGTCGACTTGTCGGGAGGTCCCCATGAGTTGTGGTCAGTCCCCATGATTCTTGAGGTGAGTCGTTAGCAAGCCTGGAGTAAAATTTGAAGAGGCAAGGTAGTGTACATCATGGATGGTGACCACGAGTCGAGCTCACCCATAACGAGTCGTCAGGCCACCCGTTATGGCCAGCTGACAGTTATTTCCTACGAATTTGGTAAGGGCTTTTCCGTAATTCCTAAGTTCCTAAGGCCTAAACTACATTGTTTTGAGTTATAAATAGTGACTTTTAAAGGGATTAAGTTCATTTTAGGCCTTATTCAGTCATGCATGCAAGGTAGACAAGTTTGAGAAGGTGATCAAGCTATTGTTCCTCTATTTCCTTCAATTCTCTGTTGTGCATGATCTGCTTCAGAATAGATCTCTTTGTACAGATATCCTCTAGAGCCATGAAAATTGCTTGCCTTATATAGCCAACTTGAGGTATTGTGATTGGTTGGAACTTTTCCTCGATAATTGTCATAGTTCATCCTGCTAACATCTTTCGCAAGGATGAAACAAAGGGCTGCTTCAAACTGGCGTATCCACCAAGTTCAAAGTATATTTTTGCCATTTTCTGGAAATGAATATCAATTACATCTCTGTCGAATGATACGCATTTCATTTCGAAGAATTGTGTTTGTAGCTTTTCTTGCCTCTGGCCTATATCTCCACAAAAGACATCATGCAGGATTTTGATGTTGAAAGCAAGGTCTTGGGATGTGAGGAAAGTATTCTTGTCATACATCCTCTGTGCGATCCACCAATCTCTAAGGATGCTGGAGAACCTTGATATGAAATTTGACAGGATTAGATATTTCTCTCGTTCTACCAAGTGTTTCGTTACCATCCAAGTAATGAAATCTTGGATCCTTTGGGGCCATTTTGAAACCTTGATATCATTGAGAGTTAAACTATAGAACCCAGTTCCAACCAATTTTGGCATTGGTTGTTCTGGTCTTCTTTCCGAAATTGGGTCTTCTGTCATCCCGTCTTGATCATCATCGACTTTAGAAACTTTTGGTTCTCTTGGTCGGTTCATGTATATTGGTGGATTGTCTTCCTCGGAGGTGTCTAGTGAGAGATCCTCACTTGACTTAGTCTCCGTTTCTTCAGTTTCAACAGTAGTATCACTGTCTGTTGCCTCTTCAGTACTGGATCTTGTGCTACCATTTTCGTCTAAGCCATAGAGTTCCGAAACAACTTGATTTGAGATCATCAAGTTTTCTAGATTTGGCTCTTTTGAACTTTCTCCAACCTCTTTCCTTCTTTTGGCCTGCTTTTCTGCTGCAAGGGAATCTTTCCTTTCCCAAACCCATTTTACAAAGTCAAACTCTGTTTCCTCTTTGAGCTTTTGAGGATAAGGAGTGGGTTCATATGGAATGAAAGGAGAGGTACTACCTGGATAGGCCAATTTAGGTAGTGAGTATGTCTGTGAAAACATAGGGAAAAAGGAGGATTTTTGAGAGTGGCTTTGAGTTCTTTGTGGCTCGAAAGGTCCATGTCGTAGTTGTTTGATTTTCTAGTTGATGTCAGCCATTTCTTTTTGTTGCTATGAAAAGAAGTGGAAAAGTGACATGCCAGGTGGATAGATCTCATACTGCATATTCTGTAGTCATACTTCCAGGGATCGGATAAGACCCTAATGTTGATTGGATGTCTGTTCCACTTTCTTCTCAATGCTCTCCACCTGGCTCAACATCTTGGTCTGTGTGTGACCAACGTTCTCGAGGGAAGTTCCGATGTTGGTCAGCACCTTGTTCTGGAAGATTGCATTTTCTGATTGCCAGTTGATGGTAGCCTCAATATCACTGGTAGGTGGCTTTTCTCCAGTGGGCAACACAATATTTTTCTTTGGTATTTTTGGTGCATGGCTTACACCATCCTTTTCAAAGGGTTTTTTTGATGGGAATTCTAGAGTGTGACCAGAGCTTGATGGGCTCATCATGAAGATTTGAGGGTTGTGAGGTTTTTCAGCTAGAGTAGGTAGAATTGGCCAATCTTGGGGTTTGTAGGAGACAAGGAATTCATATTTTCTTGGACGGCTGAGGGAACCAATAGATGGGTCCCAATCTTCATATCATTTACAAATTCCTTTTCAGAGCATTTCCCCTTCTTCTTTTTGGATTTGGCCTTCTTCTCTACATATTCAACTTCATCCTCCAGAAATTCTTGGCAGTCACATTCGATATCCCAAGAGCAGTGCTTGGTGAAGGGACATTTGAACCACCTTACGTCACGACCTTCATGATTTAACTGTTTGATCCAATCATGTTTACTCATGATAGTTGGAAGGCTCCAATCAAATAGATCCTCTTCTTCTTCAGGCAAAGGTTCGGATGTATGGTGGTACATCTGAAGAGAAAAGGTTGTGCTATTTGGTTTTTCGAGATGAGAGTGGTCAAAATCGATGGCTATAGTTTTATCCTATTTTTTGACAAAGATTGGTTCTATGGATCGAAGAGGTTCAACAGGAGGTTCTCTCATTCGCTCATAGTTGGTAACCCATAAGTCAGGAAGAATTTTGACAAGTTCTTCCTCTGGTATTTTTCTGGGTATTTGGGTGTATTTGGTAGTTTCATTGGTGGCGTCTATATGTAGCAGTAAAGCATCATCTCCACCCGGAAATGAAAGATCCATGGCATGGTTCTGAACTCGCCAAGCTATTTGATAGTGAAGAGTTGCCTGAATAGCATCTCTAGCTTGTGGAGCTCCCTGTATTTGGACATTGATCTTTAAGGCTTCTGTAAGATATGGGTCGCTTAGGGACATGCTGAAATTTGGATATAAAGTAACAAATACTGTCCCAACGTTCAAGATGACCTCAATAGTACCCAAATTTGCATGTTGTTACTCTTGGTATCAAGTATCAAGGAGTGAAAGACGCGCAACAACAGGTTGGCCTTTCCTTCCATGATATGACAAGGCGATTCAGACAACACCAAAATGAATATGGTGAATCCTTGGTTTTTCCATTGCTTTGGAAAATCATCGGGAATCTGCAGGGTGACAAACTGTTCTTTTTGAGTAGCAAGAACAGGATGTTGATCGAGTTTTGAAGCAGCAACATATTCCTTTACCCTTTTTGGATTATGTTGGACTAAAGAATATATTTGTAACCATGGATTGGTTGTCTTTTTGGCAAAGGCAGAATAAGGATTTAGGAGAGCTAAGTAGGTACTAGACACTTTATTTTCATCGGGTAGTATATCTACTTCCTAAAGATAGTCATATTTATGAGACAAAGTTTTACTAAGTGTAGGAGATAGGTACTTTGGTGATAGATTTACAGAGAATCAACAAAGAAGAATATATACAAGGACTGGACATAGACTCACTCATAGGTATTCAAACTGCTCCTCCCTCCAAAAGGACATGGTTCTGGCTCTGATACTAGTGGGGTAAGGGAAGGGCGAGGATGCGGCGGGCAAGGCGGTGAGATTGCAGGCACAATAGTTTTTCTATGAAGGGGGACTGGGCTTCAACATCCTGAAGGTCAGCTTGCCAAGAAACCCGGATTCAACATCCCGAAGGATGGCTTTCCAAGTCAGTTGAACAGTAAATTTCATCATAGACATAAAAAAATTTCCCTACAAAAAGGGGCTGGCTTCTACATCCACCCGGACAGTTTGCCAAGCTACACAACTCGGGAAATCTTTTACTCTACTTATAAATTTATCTGTTTATAAACTTTGGAAAACTATTGCACTTGGAACAATCTTGCTTACCCGACGTGTCGAGGCCCTATACTACTTCAAAAGGATTAGCCATACCATGCCTTTGGAAAGGAAGAACAAGAGAGAATTTAGCAAAAACTCACATTATTGAACATAGGAAATTTTTACAGACACTGACTCTACTTCTATTCGACGATGATTTACAATGGATAGGCTAGCCTCCTTTATATAGTGGTTAGGAGACTACAAGATATGACTCATACAAGATAGAATCGGCACACCTTTCTAGAAAGCCTAACAAAATGAAAACGGCACGCCTATTTATATGACCTGCAAAAGACAAATCTGGCACGCGTATTTAAACAATCTCATCTACAAAGCCTAATAACAATAGACCCCTATTAAAACAAATGACCGAATAAAATGGCTAGCCTAATATGTAAAAGGAAGCCCATGTGATGGTCATGTGAAGTGGGGCCCGCTTTCATCCTCATATGGGTAGTAAATTTCGGTGGGTGATCTGAGGCGGTTAGCTTCCGGATTCTTGCACACGTCTTGAACACGTCATCATCCATTATCCGGTGGGACAATGTTTGGAGGTGCCACTGGTGGGTTTGGGAATTCTCCACCTAGATTACATTGGAAGCCATGTTTGCCGTCTAAGAAGCTCGTATAATGAAAACTCCGTTTTAATAATCTCGTAAAGTAGCATTTTCTGCTTGACGTTTCTGCCATGGCTTGCTCCATATTTTAACAACTTTCTGATGGGGTATTTGACGGGACGTTCAGCCTTATTCGTGTAATGGCCTAAATGATTTCTTCCCTAGTGATCTCTTAGGGTGCCTGATATTCCTTTTTTGCATTTCGGACTTCTTCCCAGTGTGGATGTCTATCTGTTTGGTTCAATAGTGCCTTTCTTTCGGCCAAACCTCTTATGCAATGCACTTATTTTGCTGGAAGATAAACATTTGTGCTTCATAGTATTCTTCTTCCAAGGACAAAATAGAGACTGGAAATTTGCCAACGGAAAGAGAGTTCTGGCTCACCATGGATTTTCCCGTTGATTAAATTTATTGGTCGACTCAGCATGAATACCTTTGCATTGTGCATCGTATCAATTCTTGAAGCATTGAACCCAGTATTTTCTGCTACCTGAACCACTGAAGAAATATTTTCAAAGCTGGTTTAATCTTGTCAAAGTCCCTGAATACGTTGCATTTGAATTCCATCAAGATGTAATACTGGTGACATAAGTACTAGAAGAACCATAAGAGTTCCTGTGGAAAATTATTAGAAAGTGGTATGAACACGTGACATAATAGGTATTCCGGGTCGACTCAATAAGGCTTTATAATGGATCCTCCATATTTTCTGAAAACCTGTACCTCATAGAAAGTTCGTCTTTAGATTAAGATGGATCGATCAAATGGGTCCACATATTGACTGAACAAGTCTGGTGGATGGCTTGGTAACCTCAATTACCTAGGACCTGGTGGGTTGGTAATCATGAATACATGGCCGGCTGGTTCTTTCATCTTCTTGGGTTTTTCTGCAGAAAACCATTTTGCGAATTCATCTGGTTGGGACAGTAAGTCCGCTAGGAAATTGAACTTCTTGATTCCATTCTTCACCGCAAGAATCTCCTTGAAGATGGAATGGTAGTGTTGTTCTGAATCCTTGAATTTTCCACTAGCGTATCCGCATATCTTTCTATGGCAATCTTTTTCTTCAAGAAGTACTGTACTCTAGTATTTATTGCTGGCATTAGTTTGCTGTATTTTCTTTCCATCTGAAGGAATATGGAGAGTCTTCACCTGTTGGGACACCTACTTGATTCTTTAGACAACTTTATCTTGCGCCTCACCCCATGCTTGGGCATTCTTTTTAAGCATCTTTGTAAGTGGAGAAATATATGTAGAGACTTCAGGAATAAAATATTTAACATAATTTATAATCCCTAAAAGTTCTTGAAGCTGCTTTGTGGTGAAGCTGGTGTCTGGAAATATGAGTAATTATTGACAGATGTGCGGACCTGAACTATATGCTCCATTGCAAAAATACATCCCTAAGAAATCTTTTTTTGAACAAGGACCATTTTCTTCGCAGAGAGCATGATTCCATTTGCTCTTACTATATCATGAAAATGACGAAGTAAGGCAAAGTGTTCCTCCAGAGTGTCATTGAACAATTGGATATCATCAATGTATACTAGTGAGGTGTGGAGGATAGGCTGAAAGATCTTTATAATTGATTTTTGGAATAAAGAGGGTGCAGGTTTCAACCCAAATGGCATAACCTTCCATTGGAAGTGTTGGTCAGGAATGCAAAATCTTGTTTTTGGTCTTTCTTCAAGATGTATCCCCAATTGCCAAAATCCAAATTTGAGATCAAATTGGAGAAATATCTAGCTTTGGCTAAGTGTGAAAATAGGGTAAGCCTATTTGGTATAGGGAATTTATCATCTTGGAGGAAATGGTTGAGGGGCTGGTAGTTAATGACTAATCTGAGTTTACCTCTTGTCTGATCAGCTCTCTTTTTGACATAGAAAGCTTCACATGCCAATTGAGATTCAGATGGCTCGATCAGTCCAAACTTCATGAGTTCAACACACTCCATCTTTGCAAGCTGAAGATGATCTTGATTCATGCCAGAGTGGCTTTCCTTGGTTATCTTAATGTTTTCATTCTTCTTGAATGGGAGTTTGGTGAAGAATTCTTCATTCATCTAGAGTGGGTTGTGACATTTCTACATGAACTCCTTATGAGATTCAGCACAAGAATGTTCCATCAACTACTGCTCGATTTCTCTGATCTGCTCGTCCTGAGTGATCTGGAATAAGCGTGAGACTTCTGAGTATGGCTTGAATTTCTTTTTGAATGCTATTCCATAGGCTCCAATGTGGAGTCGATCCTTGATTTTTCTAAAGATATCGAATCCGACTATGAGATCCTTTCCTAGGACATCTGATTGGGACAGCTTTGTTCTGAATTTTAGTCCTGGGAAGAACTCGATTGTTATTAGATGTTTTGTGATGACCGTGGTTGTCAGGATTCCATTTGATGCAATAATCCGTTGATCATTAGGAAGGACTGTTGGATTCATCAGTGATGAGGCTGCACCAATATTCATGAATGCAATGACCTAAATTGGCTTATCCCATTTGGATTGATAAACGTTCAGATGGACTTGAAGAATATTGATAATGCTGTTGATTTCTTCCTTTGCCTCTGAAATCTGGTAATGGTCATGCCCATGCTCATCATATACGTCCATGGAGAAAAGAGTGTCCTCTTAGGGCTTATCTTTTGCTGAAAGGACTGATTCAAGGGGCTGGCTTCTACATCTACCCGTACGGTTTGCCAAGCTACACAACTCGGGAAATCATTTACTTTACTTTTAAATTTAGCTGTTTATTAACATTGGAAAACTATTGTACTTGGGACAAGCTTGCTTACCCGACGTGTTGAGGCCCCATACTATTTGGAAAGGATCAGCCATACCATGCCTTTGGAGAGGAAGAGCAAGAGAGAATTTAGCAAATACTCATATTATTAAACATAAGAAATTTTTACAGACTCAGACTCTACTTCTATTCAACTCTGATTTACAATTGATAGCGTAGCCTCCTTTATTTAGAGGTTAGGAGACTAAGATAAGACTCCATACAAGATAGAGTCAGCACACCTTTCTAGAAAGCCTAACAAAACGAAAATGCAACACCTTTTTACATGGCCTAATAATGAAAAATATGGAACATGTATTTAAACAATCTCATCTACAAAGCCTAATAACAATAGACCCCTAATAAAACAAATGGCTTGATAAAACGGCTAGCCTAATATGTACAAGGAAGCCTATGTGATTGTCATGTGGAGTGAGGCCCGATTTCGTCCTCATATTGGTAGTCAATTTTGGTGGGTGGTCTGAGGCAGTGAGCTTCCGGATACTTGCACACGTCTTGCACACGTCTTGCACACGTCATCATCCATTATCCGTGGGACAATGTTCAGAGGTTCCACTGGTGGGTTTGAATATTCTTCACCTGGATTCCATCGGAAGCCACATTTGCCGTCTATGAAGCTCGTATCATGCAAACTCCATTTTAATGATCTCGTAAAGCAGAATTTTCTACTTGACTTTTCTGCCATGGCTTGCTCCATATTTTGATAGATCTGTGATGGGGTATTCGATGGGATGTTCAGCCTTATTCGTGTAATGGCCAGAGTGATTTCATCCCTGCTAATTTCATAGGGTGCTTGATATTTCGTTTTTGCATTTCGGACTTCTTCCCTGTGAGGATGTTTATCAGTTTGGTTCCATGGTGCCCATTCTTTCAACCAAACCTCTTTTGGAATGCACTTATTTTGCTGGAAGATAAACCTTTGTGCTTCACAGTATTCTTCTTCCAAGGACAAATTAGAGACTGGAAATTTTCCAACAGAAAGAGAGTTCTGGCTCGCCATGGAATTTCCCGTTGATTAACTTTATTGGTCGATGCAGCATGAATACCTTTGCATCGTATCAATTCTTGAAGCATTGAACCCAGTATTTTCTGCTGCCTGAACCACTGCAGAAATATTTTCAAAGCTGGTTCAATCTTGTCAAAATCCCTGAATATGTTGCATTTGAATTCCATCAGGATGTAATACTAGTGACATAATTACAAAAAGAATACCAAAAGAACCATAAGAGTTCCTGTGGAAAATCATTAGCATGTGGTATGAACACGTGACACAATGGGTATTCCCGGTTGACTCCATAAGTCTTTAGGATGGATCCTCCGTACTTTCTGAAAACCTGTAGCTCACAGAAAATCCGTCTTTCGATCAGGATGGATGGATCGAATGAGTCCACACACTGACTGAAAAAGTCTAGTGGATGTCTTGGTAGCCTCGATGACCTAGGACCTGGTGGGTTGGTAATCATGAATACATGGTCGGCTGGTTCTTTCATCTTATTTGGTTTTTCTGGAGAAAACCTTTTTGCGAATTCATCTGGTTGGGACAGTAATTCTGCCAGGAAATTGAACTTCTTGATTCCATTCTTCACCGCAAGAATCTCCGTGAAGGTGGAATGGTAGTGTTGTTCTGAATCCTTGAATTTTCCACTAGCGTATCCGCATATCTTTCTATGGCCATCTTTTTCATCAAGAAGTACTGAACTCTAGTATTTATTGCTGGCATTAGTCTTCTGTATTTTCTTTCCATATGAAGGAATATGGAGAGTCTTCACCTGTTGGGACACCTACTTGATTCTTTAGACAACTTTATCTTGTGCCTTACCCCATGCTTGGGCATTCTTTTTAAGCATCTTTTTAAGTGGCGAAATATATGTAGAGACTTCCGGAATAAAATCACTAACATAATTTATAATCCCTAAAAATTGTTGAAGTTGCTTTGTAGTGAAGCTGGTGTCTGGAAATATGAGTAATTATTGACAGATGTGCGGACCTGGACTATATGCTCCATTGCTAAAAAGCATCCCTAAGAAATCAATCTCTTTTTGAACAAGGACCATTTTCCTCGCAGAGAGCATGATTCCATTTGCTCTTACTATATCATGAAAATGACGAAGTAAGGCAAAGTGTTCCTCCAGAGTATCATTGAACAATTGGATATCATCAATGTATACTAGTGAAGTGTGGAGGATAGGCTGAAAGATCTTTATCATGGATTTTTGGAATAAAGAGGGTGCAGGTTTCAACCCAAATGGCATAACCTTCCATTGGAAGTGTTGGTCAGGAATGCAAAATCTTGTTTTTGGTCTTTCTTCAAGATGTATCCCCAATTGCCAAAATCCAGATTTGAGATCAAATTGGAGAAATATCTAGCTTTGACTAAGTGTAAAAATAGGGTAAGCCGATTTGGTATAGGGAATTTATCATCTTGGAGGAAATGGTTGAGTGGCTGGTAGTTCATGACTAATCTGAGTTTACCTCTTGTCTGATCAGCTCTCTTTTTGACATAGAAAGCTTCACATGCCCATTGAGAGTTAGATGGCTCGATCAGTCCAAGCTTCATGAGTTCAGCACACTCCTTCTTTGCAAGCTGAAGGTGATTTGGATTCATGCCAGAGTGGCTTGCCTTGGTTGTCTTGATATTTTCATTCTTCTTGAGCAGGAGTTTGATGAAGAATTCTTCATTCAGCCAGAGTGGGTTGCGACATTTCCTCATGAACTCCTTATGAGATTCAACACATGAATGTTCCATTAACTAATGCTCGATTTCTTTGATCTACTCGTCCTCAGTGATCTGGAATAAGCGTTAGAATTCTGAGTATTGCTTGAATTTATTTTTGAATGCTATTCCATAGGCTCCAATGTGGAGTCGATCCTTGATTTGTCTGAAGATATCGAATCCGATTATGAGATCCTTTCCTGGGACATCTGATTGGGACATCTTTGTTCTGAATTTTAGTCTTGGGAAGAACTCGATCGTTATCAGATGTTTTGTGATGACCGTGTTTGTTAGGATTCCATTTGACGCAGTGTTGAATTTCCTGAAATGGGAAATCCATTGGTCATTAGGAAGGACTGCTGGATTCATCAGTGATGAGGTTGCACCAGTATCCATGAATGCAATGACCTGAATTGGCTTATCCCATTTGGATTGATAAACGTTCAGCTGGACTTAAGGAATATTGATAATGCTTTTGATTTCTTCCTCAGCCTCTTAAATCTGGTAATGGTCCTGCCCATTCTCTTCATATATGTCCATGGAGAAAAGAGTGTCCTCAGAGGTCTTATCTTCTTCTACAAGGACTAATTCAAGGGGCTGGCTTCTACATCCACCCGTACAGTTTGCCAAGCTATACAACTCGGAAAATCGTTTACTCTACTTATAAATTTAGGTGTTATAAACTTCGAAAAACTATTGTACTTGGAACAAGCTTGCTTACCAGATGTGTCGAGGCCCTATACTACTTCAAACGGATCAGCCATACCATGCCTTTGGAAAGGAAGAGCAAGAGATTATTTAGCAAACACTCATATTAGTCAACATAGGAAATTTTTAGAGACTCTGACTCTACTTCTATTCAACTCTGATTTACAATTGACAACCTAGCCTCCTTTATATGGAGGTTAGGAGACTACAAGATAAGACTCCATACAAGATAGACTCGGCACACCTTTCTAGAAAGCCTAACAAAATGAAAACGGCACACCTTTTTACATGGCCTAATAAAGAAAAATATGGCACACGTATTTAAACAATCTCATCTGCAAAGCCTAATAATTACAGACCCCTAATAAAACAAATGGCCTGATAAAACGGCTAGCGTAATGTGTACAAGCAAGACCATGTGAAGTGGGGCCCGCTTTCATCTTCATATGGGTAGTAAATTTCGGTGGGTGGTCTGAGGCGATGAGCTTCCGAATTCTTGCACACGTCTTGCACATGTCATCATACATTATCCGGTGGGACAATTTTCGGAGGTTCCACTAGTGTATTTGAGCATTCTCCACCTGGATTCCATTGGAAGCCATGTTTGCCGTTTATGAAGCTCGTATCATGAAAACTCCATTTTAATGATCTTGTAAAGTAGCATTTTCTTCTTGACGTTCCTGCCATGGCTTGCTACATATTTTGATAGCTCTGTGATGGGGTATTTGATGGGACCTTCAGCCTTATTCGTGTAATATCTTGAGTGATTTCATCCTTGGTGATTTGGTGGGGTGCCTGATATTCCATTTTTTCTTTTCAGACTTCTTCCCAGTGAGGGTCTTTATCAGTTTGGTGGTATGGTGCCCATTCTTTTGGCCAAACCTCTTTTGGAATGCACTTATTTTGCTGGAAGATAAACATTTGTGCTTCATAGTGTTGTTCTTCCACGGACAAAATAGGGACTGGATATCGCTACCCGAAAGACAGTTCTGGCTTGGCAAGGACTTTCCAATTGATTAACTTTATTGGTTGACACAACATGAATACCTTTGCATCGTATGAATTCTTGATGAATTGAACCCAGTATTTCCGCGGCCTGAACCACTACAGAAATATTTTCAAAGCTGGTTCAATCTTGTCAAAGTCCCTGAATACATTGCATTTGAATTCCATCAGGATGTAATATTGGTGACATATGTACCAAAAGAACCATAAGAGTTACTATGGAAAATCATTAGCAAGTGGTATGAACACGTGACATAATGGGTATTTCGAGTTGACTCCATAAGGCTTTAGGATGGATCCTTCATATTTTCTGAAAACCTGTAGCACATAGAAAGTCCATCTTTCAATCAGGATGGATCGATCGAATTGTTCCACATATTGATTGAAAAAGTCTGGTGGATGGCTTTGTAGCCTTGATGACCCGAAACTTGGTAGGTTGGTAGTAATGAATACATGGCCGGCTGGTACTTTCATCTTCTTGGATTTTTCTGGCAAAAACCTTTTTGTGAATTCATCTGGTCGGGACATGAAGTATGCCAGAAAATTATCTTTCCCTTTCAAATGCTTCACTTGGAATTTGTAGGGCGAGAATCATTGTGCCCATCTGAGTATTTGTGAGTGTGAAAGCATCTTCGGATTTAATTGGATCATCTTTGGGAACGCCTTCATATCCATCTCGATCAGGAATTCAGTGTGAATCAGGAATATGTTGAACTTCTTGATTCCATTCTTTACTACAAGAATCTTCTTGAAGGTGGAATGGTAGTGTTGTTCTGAATCCTTAAATTTTCCACTAGCGTATCTGCATATCTTTCTATGGCAATATTTTTCTTCAAGAAGTACTGCACTCCAGTATTCATTGTTAGCATCAGTCTGCAATATCTTCTTTCTGTCTGAAGGAATATGGAGAGTCTTCACCTATTGGGACACCTATTTGATCCTTTGGACAACTTCATCCTGCTACTTACACTATGCTTGGGCATTCTTTTTAAGCATCTTTGTAAGTGGCGAAATATATGTAGTGACTTCAGGAATAAAATCTCTAACATAATTTATAATCCCTAAAAATTATTGAAGCTGCTCTTTGGTGAAATTGGTGTCTGGAAATCTGAGTAATTCTTGACGTATGTGTGGAGCTGGACTATATGCTCCATTTCTAAAATGCATCCCTAAGAAATCAATCTCGTTTTGAAGAAGGACCATTTTCTTCACAGAGAGCTTGATTCCATTTGCTCTTACTATATCATGAAAATGATGGAGTAAGGCAAAGTGTTCCTCCAGAGTTTCACTGAACAATAGGATATCATCAATGTATACTAGTGAAGTGAAGAGGATAGGCTGAAAGATCTTGATCATGACTTTTTGGAATAAAGAGGGTGCAGGTTTCAACCCAAATGGCATAATCTTCCATTGGAAGTGTTGGTCAGGAATGCAAAATCCTATTTTTGGTCTTTCCTCAGGATGTACCAAATTGCAAAAATCCAGATTTGAGATCAAATTTAGAGAAATATCTAGCTTTTGCTATGTGTTAAAATAAGGTAAGCCTATTTGGTGTAGTGAATTTATCATCTTGGAGGAAATGGTTGAATGGCTAGTAGTTTATGACTAATTTGAGTTTACCTCTTGTCTGCTCAGCTCTCTTGTTTACATAGAAAGCTTCACATGCCCATTGAGAGTCAGATGGCTCGATCAGTCCAAACTCTATGAGTTTAGCACAGTCCTTCTTTGCAAGCTGAAGGTGCTCTGGATTCACGCCAGAGTGGCTTGAATTGATTGGGTTGATGTTATCATTCTTCTTAACTTGGAGTTTGATGAAGAATTCTTCATTCTGCCAAAGTGGGCTGCGACATTTCTTCATGAACTCCTTATGAGATTCATCACATGAATGTTCCATCAACTGCTGCTCTATTTCTCTGATCTGCTCGTACTCAATGATCTAGAATAAGCATGAGACTTCTGAGTATGGCTTGATGAACGCTATTCTATAGGATCAAATGTGGAGTCGATCCTTGAGTTGTCTGAAGATATTGAATCTGATTAAGAGATCCTTTCCTGGGATATCTAATCGGAACAACTTTGTTCTAAATTTTAGTCTTGTGAATAACTCAATTGTTATCAGATGTTTTATGATTACCATGGTTGTCAGTATTCCATTTGATGCGGTGTTGAAGTTCTTGAAATGGAAAATCCATTGATCATCAGGAAGGACTGTTGTAATACCCCGGAAAGGACTAAGAATAGGCCTGGGAGTTGAATTTGAGAAGTGTAGAAAACTTGCAAAAACATCACAATACAAGAGACTGAACAACTCGTGGGTGGATACTATGATTCGTCGAAAGTAGTCATGGAATGGGGGGTTCAGGGAAGCAGTGGTGACAAGAGATAGTGTAGCAACTTGTGGTCAGGAACAATGAGTTGTTTTTACAGTCGTTGGAAGGATTTGACTTAGGCTGAATGGAAACAATAGGGCGTCCTGCGATTTGTCATAAGAGGCAACGGTCCATTGTTTCTAGTCGTTGTTTGAGGGTTGAGAATTTCAGTGCATACAACAGGATGGGGACCACGACTCGTTGGATGCCACCACAAGTCGTGGTGAGGCTCATGGAAAGGAAAGTCAGGTTTGGTCAAGGAATTAACGATGGTCAATCCAACGACTCATCGTTTGAAGTAACGACTCGTCAGGATGAGTCGTTTGAAGGATCTGAGATATGATATGATGCAGTGGACCCAACGACTTGATACCACGAGTCATGGTATGTTGCAACTACCCGTTGGGTCGGTCGTTGATCCGTCCGGAGCAGTTTTCAGGAAATAATTTTAAAGACATTTTTGACTTTTCCACATTTTAAGACCCTAAAACTATGTTGTTTTGGATATTTTCTGAGTGAAATAAGATGAGTTAAGTCCTGTATGCATTCCCATTCTCATGCACAAGCTTAGAGAGATTTTTTGGAGATTCAAGGTCTTCTTCCCCAAGTTTCCATCTATTTCTTTGTGGGTATTCAAGGAACTTCGCATCAATCCATTTCCAGGTATGTAGGGTTTTAGAATGGGTGAAATTCTTCCTCATCCATGCACAAATTTCGATTTAAATCATGAATCCTCCTATTCAAGTTCTATGGGGTTTTACCCAAATGCATGAAAAAAGTGATTTCTCTTTATAGGTATGATTTAATTGAGTTTTAGCTATGGAACTATAAATGGTGGACAACCATTATATTATCTTTCCTAAAAATCATGTTTCAATCTTTTAAATCTACATTTCCCATCGATGAAACTTCATGAAAGTTATGATTTATGATGAATATTCAATATTTTGAATTTATTGATGATGAAAAAGCATGAATTCAAGTTACCCATATTTATGTGCATATTTTGAAAAATTAAATATGATGAAGTATTGGGCAATGGCCACATGTTGTAAAATGATTGATGATTTATGAAGCGAACTATATGATTTATCGATTTATGATGTTGTCATATGAAATGGGCCTATGATTCTTGGCTATGCATGTTTTAAAGGGGATCAATGATGATAAATGTTATATTTTAGCCAATTAATCTTATGCATGATGTTATTGATTTACATATGAGCCTATATGCATGTTTTTGGGAGTCGTGTCTAGCACCGAGCAACCCGACGTTCAAAGGATTATGCTGGTGTCTCATAACCACGTGCAACCGTGGGTTTCTAATGATATATTGTATTGATAATGATCCCCTCAAATTTGATATCATGCCTAATGCACGACCGTTGCCTGGAAATCCAGAGTCGACTCTGCCCACTTGAGTGAGATAGTTGGGGCATCATGAAATGCTATACCATAATGGTGTCGGTGCAGACGAGTCCTCCCATTGTTCTTCATGTTTTATGTATTGTTATATTTATATTATTGTCTCAAGTTATGTTTTAATAAAGTTTACTTATGATTATGAAAATGAATGATTATGAATGATTTGAAAGTCTTGAGCCTTATGTTTTATTACAAAGATTTTGATGTAAGCATGATGTCCTTCTCTTATATTTATCTAAGAGTTTTTTTTACTCTAAAATGTCTTTTTTACTTACCCTGCATACTCGATACATTCCACGTACTGACCGCATACTTTCTATGTTGTATCATTTTATAATATAAGGTTCGGATCTCAAGCTCATCCTCATTCTTAGTCCATCTCAGCTTACGCTCTCCGATTACTGGTGAGTCCTCATGTTCCAACGACCGCTTGACAGACTTTCACATTATTTATGTTTCAGTATTAGTCTGGTTAGTTGGGGATGTTTTCCCATCAACCCATCTTATGTATTAGAGGCTTTCGACAATGTGTAGTATTCAACTCATGTGTACGCTTAGTATTTTCTGGTGTAATGCTACGTTTACGTTTTTGCTTGTATGTGCTAAGTATTCCACGTTATTAAATGAGATTTGATGTATGCATGTGCCATGGGTCGACTTGGGGTCTCTCAGGGTCCCTTATCCCGTGTCTACGATCTGGGTGTACGTTCGGGTCATGACAAACTTGGTATCAGAGCAATAGGTTTGAAGTGTCCTAGGATGTTTGAAAGCCACGTTAAGTAGAGTCTTTTTTCATGGGTGTGAAGCGCGCCACACCTATGAAGAAGAGGCTACTAGACGTTTAGGAAATGTTCCCTTCTTTCATATTCTATGTCATGCAATGAAAAGTCTCTCCATCCTTCTAATTCGTGCGATTTGCGATTGCAGAATTATGGCTCCTAGAAGAATGAACGGAAGGAGTAATGGAAATGATGAAGGCCACGGAGGTGGAAATAACCATGGGCATCAGTAAGCCCCACCTATTCAGGAGACCCAGGCACCAGAGCCAGCTACCCACGCTGAGTTTCGAGCGGCTATTCAGATGTTGGCGCAGGACCCAACCGCTCAAGTCAACTAGTAGGCTGTTGCATAGGTCCCACAGAATGGCAATGCAGCGATGGCTCGGATTAGGGACTTCTTGAGGATGAACCCTTTTGAGTTAACGGGATCAAAGGTGGATGAGGATCCACACGAGTTCATTGAAGGGATCTTGAAGGTCACTCAGGTTATGGGGGCGACAAATGGGGAGTGTGTTGACTAGGCCTCTTATAAGCTAAATGAGGTCGCTCATATTTGGTACAAGCAATGGAAGGATAGCAGGGCAACGGAAGCGGGCCCTATCAGCTGGGATAAGTTCCACATGGCTTTTCTTGACAAGTTCTTCCCTCGGGAGATGAGGGAATTGAAGGCAGCAGAGTTTGTGAACCTCAAGTAGGGAAAGATGACAGTGCTGGAGTATTGGCTGGAATTCACTCATTTTTCAAAGAGCGCCCCAGAGTTAGTGATGGATCAGCCGATGTGGGTGAGCCGATTCGTTCATGGTGTGGCTGGTTATTTAAACAAGGATTGTAGGACTGCCATGCTTTACCGGGATATGTACTTTCCTTGCATAGTGTTGTACGCCCAGCAGATGGAGGCGGCTTATACGAGGGAGAACGAGGCAAAGAGGGCTCAGATGGATAGCTGTGGGTTTTCGCATCAGAGGTCCGGCGATGGTTATCGTCCACATTTTTAGCAAAAATCACTAGCTCTAGCACCCTCATCAACTAGTGTTCCATCTAGACCCAAGGGTGATTAGAGGAGTAGGGCGTTAGGGTCGAGGGATCAGAGGGGCACCCAGTTAGGGTGTACCTCTCCAGCCCGCGGGAAATGCGGCAAGAATCATGTCTGAGAGTGCTTGGTCGGTTTAGATGTTTGCTATAGGTGTGGTAGATCAGGGCACATGCACCGAGCGTGCCCATATGCTAGACAGGGTGATGATAGTGGTCGTGCACAGGCCGCCAGGACAACAACAGCTCCATACCGTTCTGCTCCGTAGGGAGCACGGACTAGTGAAGGCAACGGATAATGCCAAAACCGATTCTATGCCCTTGCCTGATGCTAGGAGAAGGAGACTTCACCAGACGTGGTCGCTGGTATGTCATGTGTTTTTCATATGGATGTTTATTCCTTGCTAGACTCGGGAGCTACCTTGTCTTTCGTGACTCCTTACGTTGCTAGTAGCCTTGGAGTTAGTCCCGAGACTTTGTCAGAATTGTTTTCAGTTTTGACCCCTATTAGTGATTCAGTCGTAGCTAGACGGATATA
The DNA here is from genome assembly GCA_035772735.1 of Datura wrightii. NCBI lineage: Eukaryota > Viridiplantae > Streptophyta > Magnoliopsida > Solanales > Solanaceae > Datura > Datura wrightii. The sequence continues at coordinate 100,481,394 of JASDFA010000027.1, read as the reverse complement.
TAGAGAATGCCCGGTCACTGGGTTGCATAAGGATACCTCTGTAGACCTTGTAGAGTTAGCCATGACTGATTTTGACATTATTCTTGGCATGGATTGGTTGTTTGCATGTTATGCTTCGATTAATTGTAGGACCCATAGGGTGGAATTTCATTTTTTAGGTGAGTTAGTGTTGGAGTGGAAGGGTAGTTCGGTGGTACCAGAAGGTCGATTTATTTCCTATCTTAAGGCTAGGAGGATGATCTCTCAAGGTTGCATGTACTACCTAGTTAAGGTTAAGGATGTGGAGTCCGAGACCCTGACCTTTCAGTCAGTTCCAATGGTGTGCGAATATCTGGAGGTGTTTCATGATGATTTTCCCGATGTTCCGCCGGAGAGGGAAATTGATTTCGGTATTGATCTATTACCCGATACACATCCTATCTCTATTCCTCCCTACAGGATGGCTCCAACCGAGCTAAAGGAATTGAAGGATCAGTTAAAGGATCTGTTGGCTAAGGGCTTTATTAGACCGAGCCAGTCTCCATGGGGTGCACCAGTCCTATTTGTTCGAAAGAATGATGGTTCCCTTCGCATGTGTATTGACTATTGGCAGTTGAACAAGGTTACTGTAAAAACAGGTACCCCTTACCCAAGATCGATGATTTGTTTGACTAGCTTCAGGATGCCAAATGCTTCTCCAAGATTTATCTCAGGTTCGGGTATCACCAACTTAGGGTTCGGGAGAGTGACATCCCAAAGACTGCTTTCAGGACATGGTATGGTCACTACGAATTTGTTGTTATGTCTTTCAGACTAACCAATGTCCCTATAACTTTTATGGATATAATGAACAGGTTGTTCAAGGCATATTTGGACATGTTCGTGATTATCTTCATTGACGACATCTTGATATACTCACGGAGTGAGGAGGAGCGTGCCGCTCACCTGAGGGTAGTACTTTAGACCCTCAAGGATCTTCAGCTATATAAAAAGTTCAGTAAGTGCGAATTTTGGCTAGACTCGATGGCATTTCTGGGTCATTTGGTATCAAGCGAAGGCATAAGGGTAGATTCCCAAAATATTGAGGCGGTGAAGAATTGGCCTAGACTGGTGAATCCTTTAATAATTCAGAATTTCTTGGGTCTAGTTAGCTATTACTGGAGGTTTGTTGAGGGTTTCTCATCTATTGCGACACCTTTGACTAAGTTGACTCAGAAGAAGGTTAAGTTCCAATGGTTGGAAGCTTGTGAGTAAAGCTTCCAAGAGTTGAAGACCCGACTCACATCAGCATCGGTGTTGATTTTGCCCGAAGGTACTGAAGGCTTTGTATATTGTGATGCTTCGAGAGTCGGACTGGGATGTGTGTTGATGTAGCATGGGAAGGTAATAGCATATGCCTCGAGATAGCTTAAAGTTCATGAAAAGAATTACCCGACCCATGATCTCGAGGTTGTTGTGATGGTGTTTGCATTGAAGATATGGCGGCATTACTTGTATGGGGTCCACGTGGATGTATTTGCGGATCACAAAAGCTTGCAATATGTGTTCACACAGAAGGATCTAAATCTTCGGCAAAGGAGGTGGTTGGAGTTACTAAAGAACTACGACATGAGTGTCCTCTACCATCCGGGCAAGGCTAATGTGGTTGCGGATGCGCTTAGTAGGCTCTAATGGAGAGTGTGTCCCACACGGAGGAGGGAAGGAAGGAGTGGGTGAAGGATGTCCACCGACTTGCAAGACTGGGAGTTAGATTGATCGACTCGACTGATGGCGGCGTTATTATGCAGAATAGGTCAGAATCGTCCTTAATGGTCTTTGTCAAATCAAGGGAAGATAAGGATCTGACTTTGAGAATGCTGAAGGAAGCAGCGCAGAGTCAAAAGGTGGAGGTTTTCTACCAAGGGGGAGATGGGATGCTAGGATACTAGGGTCAACTATGTGTTTCAGACGTTGATAATTTGAGAGTTCAGATATTGCATGAGGCACATGGTACTAGATATTCTATCCATCTGGGATCCACGAAGATGTATCGGGACTTGCTAGAAATCTATTAGTGGGATGGTATGAAGAAGGATATTGTCGAGTTCGTAGCTAAACGTCCAAACTGTCAGAAAGTGATAGTCGAGCATCAAAGTTCGGGAGGTGTACTTCAGGATATTAGCATTCCCACTTGGAAGTGGGAGGAAATAAATATGGATTTCATTACAGGCCTACCTTGTACTCGCCGACACTATGACTCCATTTGGGTGGTGGTAGATAGGTTAATTAAGGCTGCACACTTCCTACCAGTCAAGACCACAGATTTAGCGAATGATTATGCCAAGTTTTATATTCGGGAGTTGGTTCGACTTCATGGAGTGCCCTTGTCTATTATTTCAGACGAGGTACTCAGTTTACCTCTCAGTTTTGGAGGTCTTTTCAGAAGGGACTGGGGACTCAAGTCAAGCTCAACACGACCTTTCATCCGCAAACAGATGGCCAAGCTGAGCAAACAATCCAGACTCTGGAGGAAATGTTGAGGGCATGTGTCATGGATTTCAAGGGTAGTTGGGATGATCATTTGCCCTTAATTGAGTTTGCTTATAATAACAACTATTACTCCAGTATCCAAATGGCACCGTTCGAGGTTCTTTACGGGTGAAGGTGTAGATCTCCCATCAGATGGTTTGAGGTTGGTGAGGCAACTATGATAGGACCAGATTCAGTTCATGAGGCGATGATGAAGGTTCAGTTGATAAGGGACCGGTCGAAAACCGCTCATGAGGCGATCTTGATCATGGCTTTTTGGAATAAAGAGGGTGCAGGTTTTAGCCCAAATGGCATAACCCTCCATTGGAAGTGTTGGTCAGGAATGTAAAAACCTATTTTTGGTCTTTCCTCAGGATGTATTCCCAATTGCCAAAATCGAGATTTGAGATCAAATTTGGAGAAATATCTAGCTTTGGCTAAGTGTAAAAATAGGGTAAGCCTATTTGGTATAGGGAATTTATCATCTTGGAGGAAATGGTTGAGTGGCTGGTAGTTTATGACTAATCTAAGTTTACCTCTTGTTTGCTCAGCTCTCTTTTTGACATAGAAAGCTTCGCATGCCCATTGAGAGTCAGATGGCTTGATCAATCACAACTCCATGAGTTTAGCGCACTCCTTCTTTGCAAGCTGAAAGTGCTCTGGATTCATGCAAGAGTGGCTTGCCTTGGTTGGGTTGATGTTTTCATTCTTCTTGAATGAGAGTTTGATGAAGAATTCTTCATTCAACTAGTGTGGGTTGCGACATTTCTTCATGAACTCTTTATGAGATTCAACATATGAATGTTCAATTCATCAACTGCTGCTAAATTTCTCTGATCTGTCCGTCCTCAGTGATCTGGAATATGCGTGATACTTATGAGTATGGCTTGATTTGCTTTTTGAACGCTATTCCATAGGATCCAATATGGAGTGGATCCTTGAATTGTTTGAAGATATCGAATCCGATTATGAGATCCTTTCTTAGGACATCTAATCCAAACAACTTTGTTATGAATTTTAGTCCTGGGAAGCACTCGATTGTTATCGGATGTTTTGTGATGATCGTAGTTGTCAGGATTCCATTTGATGCAGTGTTGAAGTACTTGAAATGGGAAATCCATTGATCATCAGGAAGTACTGCTGGATTAATCAGCAATGAGGCTGCACCAGTATCCCTGAATGCAATGACTTGAATTGGCTTATCACATTTGGATGGATAAATGTTCAGCTAGACTTGAGGAATATTGATAATGTTGTTGGTGTCTTCCTTAGCCTCTGAAATCTGGTAGGTCAGGCCCATGCTCTTCATATACGTCCATGAAGAAAAGAGTGTCCTGTGAGGGCTCATCTTCTTCCGAAAGGACTAATTCAAGGTCATTGTCCTTGACATCAGCATATTCTTCTATCTTGGTAAGAAGCCGGATAGATCTTTTAGCTTGAGGATAGTTCTTTGCGAAATGTCTGATCTTGTGGCAGATGAAGCATTTCTCATTCTTCTGGAATCTACATGGACGCTTTCTCCTAAAGTTTTTTTTTGGCCTGGTGTATTTGTATCTTCCTCCAGTAGGCTTTGGCCATTTGAGCCTCTTGTATTTCTTGTATTTTCTTTGCCTTTTAGCATGGAAAGAGAAACTTTATCTAGTGATTAGATCAGTTTTGCTGCAAGCTTTATCCAGGGATGGATTGTTGTGCATGATCTTCTTCAGAATAGATCTCTTTGTACAGATATCTTCTAGCGCCATGAGAATTGTGATCTTGGGCAGATTTATATGCCTAAGTGATACTCAAACGTATCATTTTCGCCTTGTTTATTGTGCAATGTGTATACATTTTCATGTAAATTGGTAATAAAATGTGAATTTATACTAACCAACATGATTAGCATTGTTTTGTAGGTAGAATATGATTTTGAGGAGCTAAAATGCATGTTGGAACAATATCGGAGTTGGACTTGGATTCGAGCACGAAAAAGGCATTGGACTGCACCAATTAAAGGGGCTCCGCGATGAAGCCGTGTCACGCTACCATCGCGGATGCACACTGCCTGGAGGGTGAATAATTTGCCAATTTCCAGTGGAGCCTCGCGACAGCTCCGTGGCACGGAGGCAAGCCTCCGCGTTGCCTGTCGTGCCACGTTGAAGCTTTATTCCTGGACCCTAAATTTCCAGAAAGGGTCCGCGTCCACGCCGTGTCACGGAGGCAGTGCTCCGCGTTACCCTCCGTGACACGTTGCTTGTTATTCCGGGAAAAATTCCCACTAGTATAAATGGAACACTTAGGCTTATTTTTAATAAATTCAGACTTGGTGGAGCAAGGACGTGGGTTACAGGCAGTTGAGGGACGAAAAAGCTCAGGGTTTTTCTCTCTTTCTTTCTTCTTTCAATCAATTGTTTGTATGATTAACACTTGTTTTAGGATGATTAATCCACAAATGAGTGGCTAATTCTCTTCCTTGCTGAGGTTATGAACAATGATGGTGAATTTTGATTATTGAATTTTATGGTTTTTCATCTTCTTCTTCCATGTTGTTCTATTAATTCTTGTTTCTACTGCATTGGTGTGTGGCCGACATTAATGTACATCTAAAAAGTCCGATTTCACTCGAGAGAGCACGAAATTGGAAAGTTGTGAATTAATAGGGTATTGTTCTTAACTTGATTTGGGAAAATTGAGTTTTGATGTGCTTTCCTGATAGAAATATACTTGAAAGCCGTATTAGGCAATTTAGGAACCGGAATTGTATTGCTCGGTCATAAATTGCATTTGATCATAGAAATGTAGACGGATGGTTTATGATTCTTAAGTGAGATTAAATACGAGAGTTTTAATCTCTTGGCTAATGTTCTTGGCTAGCAACAGGAAGAGAAGATTAACCAAATTATGATTATAATCAAGTTCATTACTTGTTCTTAACCTTGGCATGCTCATATCCATAGTTTCAATTCAAAGTAGATAATTGTTAATAGTTTTAGTATATAATTTATAAACAAAAATTACTTAACTTTTGGTTACGTTGTTGTCAGCATATATAGAAGTAAGATAGAATATAGTATACTTGAGCAATTTTTACTTATCCAGAGTCTCCTTGGTTCGATACTTGGCTTACTTAGCCACTTTATTACTTGTTTGACCACGTGCACTTGCGTGTCGGTTTTTAACCCCTAACCAAAGCACCAGACAAGTTTTTGGCGCCGTTGCCGGGGAGACTAGGCAATTGGTGAAATTGTGTTAAGTGTAAATTTACTGTATTTTTATTTTATTTTCTTAAGTGTTGACAACTTGGTCTTAGCCTGTATTTTGCAGACTTGATTTCTGTGAACACTGGCAAAGGACAAGGAGCTGGTGGAATCTTATATAGAGCCTGAACGTGAATTTCACAGTAAACGCAGAGAAGCTCTACAAAAGAAACTGCAGTTGCTCAGACAGACTATTATGGAGCAACAAAATCCACCGGTTGTGAGGGCAATGTTAGTGCCCGATGAAGCAGCAGCAAGGCCGGTTCGCGAGGTGGCAATCCCACATGCGAACAATGTACATTCAAGTATCCGCAAACCCGAGCCTGGAGGGAGATTTGAACTTAAGCAGAACATGGTGCAACTATTGCACACAAGCGGGCAATTTACCGGTCTCCCTCATGAAGACCTACAACAACATCTCCAGAACTTTTTGGAGATAAGTGACACTTATATACCCACTGTAGTGTCACCTGATTATGTTTGGCTCACACTATTTCCGTTCTCATTACTTGGTGAAGCCAAGAGGTGGTTAAAAGCTGAGCCACCAAATTCTATCTCAACGTGGGATGATCTAGCACGAAAGTTCTTGATAAGATTTTTTCCCTCTGGTAAAACAGCCAGACTTAGAAGTCAAATTCTAAGTTTCAAACAGAGGGAGGGAGAATATTTATATCAAGCCTGGGAAAGATTCAAATCCATGTTGCGGGACTGTCCTCATCATCATCAGTCCAATGAGGTGTTGGTACACACATTTATTGAGGGTTTGGAACCCCATACTAAAACTTTGCTAGACTCAGCAGCTGGAGGGCAAGCGCTGGAAAAGACTTATGAGGAGCTGTACACTTTGCTAAACCGGATTTCACAGGGCAATCCAGAATGGAATGCTGATTCATCTCGAGGTGGAGCAAGGAAAGCAGCAGGAGTGCTTGAAGTGGATGGATTTACAGCTATCGCTGCACAGATAGCTGCCTTGAAGAATCAATTGAACAACCACTTCAGCAATATGAAGTTGAACCAGCCTTCAGCTTCAGTCAATGCGGTCCAGCAAATGTGGTGTGAAGTGTGTGGCAGCAGTGAGCACTCAGCTGAGTGCTGTGGAGCAAACCCAGATTCTGTTAACTTTGTGGGCAATGCATAGAGAAATCAGCAGCAGTTTGGTAGTGGCTACAACTCAAATTGGAGGAGCCATCCAAATTTTTCGTGGGGTAGCAACAACCAACAAGGCCAAAGTTCGGGTCAGGGGATGCCAAGAAATCAAGGAGGGCAACAGAACTACCAATCTCAATTCAGAAATCACAATGCCCCTCCTCCACCACCATCACCTAGCATTGAGGAGATGTTCAAGACCATGATCGCTAATCAGGCGCAATTGCAGGCTGACTATGTTAAATTGGCAGCCGAAGTGAAAAATAATCAGTTAGCGACCAAGGCTCTTGAGTATCAATTTGGGCAATTTGCGAGTGCCCAAAACACAAGGCCCAGAGGAGGACTGCCTAGCGACACGGATCCTAATCCGAAGTAGGTAAATGCAGTGACCACAAGGAGTGGTCTGCAGTTGAAGGAGGTGGAACCAGAAAGACCACCTCAAAAGTCAGGAGCAGCAGATGTTGAGGGAGAGCAAACTTCGGATAGGGGGAAGACCAAAGAAGCAGAATCAGAAAGACCTCCACCCCCGTTCCCTCAACGACTCAAGAAACACAAGGAGGAGGCGTGTTTCAAGAAATTTATGGAGGTGCTTAAACAGGTACATGTTAATTTACCTCTTGTTGATGTGTTGCAGGGAGTGCCAAAATATGCCAAATATATTAAAGACATCGTGGCCAACAAAAGTCGTTTGACTGAGTATGCCACGGTAGCTTTGACGGAGGAATGCACTTCCCGAATCCAAAATAGACTGCCCACGAAGCTAAAAGACCTTGGAAGTTTTACTATCCAGCTTACTATTGGGCAGAGTATCCGAGCTCGTGGATTGTGTGACTTGGGGGCGAGCATAAATCTGATGCCATCTTCGGTATTCAGAAAGTTAGGTCTGGGGAGTCCTAGACCTACAACCATAATCTTGCAGTTAGCAGACAGATCCTTAGCTAGGCCAGATGGCATTGTTGAGGATGTGCTTGTGCAAGTGGGAACCCTCATTTTCCGGTAGATTTTATTGTTCTGGATTTTGAACCAGATACTGAAGTCCCATTTATTTTGGGACGACCTTTCTTGGCAACCGGGAAAGCATTAATCGACGTGGCTGTGGGTCAACTTACAATGCTAGCACATGACAAGATAGAGGTGTTCGATGTGTACAAAGAACCCAAGCTCCCGATGGTGAATGAAGAACTCTCGGTGATCAATGTAATTGATCATGGGAATGCTAAACAAATGAATGATTCCCGAGAGTTGATGGGAAGACCACCAGATAAAGGTGAGCACTACTGGGGGGAGGAAAATGATCGTGAGAAATCGTCCATCACCCTAGTGGACAATTGAGCATAAAGGACGTCGAGCCGCGACGGTAAACCAGGCGCTGCACGGGAGGCAACCCGTGAAAAATATATATTTTTTCTTTTATTTTGTAAAGTGTAATTAGATTTTATTTTAATTTTTTTTCTTGATTTAGTACAAATTTTTCGTTTAGTTAGTATTTTTCATTTTAGTAGTGAAATCTATTAATCTAACCAATTTTGTTTAGTGAGGTGATTGGCAGGTCAAACGGAGAAAAATGTGCACGGAATCGTGAAGGAAAAGGCAAGGTATGAAAAAATGAATAAAATGAAGAGACAGTGAGCTGGGGCGATGGCTCCGTGTCACGGAGGAGGACCTCCGCGTTACCCTCCGTGACACGTTGAGGTTTAATCTGGAATTTTTAAAAATTCCAGTGAGCCATCGCAATGGCTCCGTGTCACGGAGGAAGTGCACCGCGATGCACTCCGTGACACGTTGCCCTATATTTTGTGACGGGTCACACCGGGTTGCCGGGTGACCCGCGTGTTTTTCTTCATTTTAAAACCCGATTTTATTCCCTTTTCCCTCATTTTCTCACTTCTCCGCGACCAAACACCCAAATTTCCCTCTCCCATCAACGTGCCACGGTATTAAGCAAAGAAATTATCGAGTTTTCTTCGGTTTTTCTACTACGAGGTATGTTTTCCTATTCTCTCTCAAGTTTTTGTCGATTTTAGTCGAATTTGAGCATGGGAGGTGAGATAAATCACCCTAAGTAGAAATTTAGCATGAAATTGAGTTATTCTTTGATTGATAAATGTTCAGAATGTTGTAATGAGCGTTTGAACTTGTCGATTGCGTGAATGATTCGAATTTAATTGTGAAATTCAATTCTAGGGCTTGGGTTGTTGAAATCGAAATGGGTAACTTGGTAAATTGGTGAATTATATGCCGGGGTGTGCTTGTGAATTGAGATAAGTCGTTGTAGAATATTGTTTGGATGTAATAGACGACGAATTCTCGGGTTTTGGGAAAATGTGCAAATTGTTCGATTTGGTTGGTTATATAGGTTCATATGTATATAAAATTTTTGTTGTTGTTTTTGTTTTGTTGTTCTCTTTGCTAAGTGCAATGGTTGAATTGCTAGCGATGGTAGGATTGGGATTAGCTGTATGAAGTCTGAGTAGTATGCTAAAAGTTATACCATCGAAATTTTCTTTGTGAACGCACTAAGCATAAATGGTATAGTTGTTTGTTTTTGGGTGCAAATAAAGTGATCCTTGCCGTAGTATCGTAACCGTAGCTAAGGACTAAGTGTGGGGTAAACTTAGCTTAACCCGACCTTAGCCGAAGTTAACATGCATTTAGCTTGACATTTTGCTTGTTCATTTGTGTTGACAGGTACAATGGCAAGTAGGCAGGATAAGGGTAAGGGTGCATCTACTTCAGGCATCGGGAGAAAATGACTTAGACTGGGCACAGCAGTCCCAACTGCACCAGCAGTTCCGCGCGGCCAACGCCGCCAATATGGAACGAGGTGGGTAACCGATGAAGGGAAGAAGTGGTACGCTAAACACAATGAAAATAAATACTTCCCCGAGGAGCATATTGCACGGGAACCACTAGCACAGGAGTTCCCCCGCATAGTGCAAAGGATCGAGGCAGCTGGGCTCAGCTTCATATTTCAGGAGACCAAGGAATGCAACCTACATCTAGTCCGAGAGTTCTATGCAAATTGGAACCCGGCAATCAGAAGCCACACAATAAAAATCAGAGGGCAGATTGTCACTCTGGAACCCCAGCAATTGAATGCCATCATTGGAGCGCAGGACACAGACGCCCACGTTCTCCGCCAGCTGAACATCACCCCACCATATGCCGATATCAGACGCACATTGTGTGGGGCTCGATCCACAGCCAGATGGAGCAGACATAAGGAAAGGGGTTACCACCAGACTCTGCCGTATTCTCAAATGAACAGGGAGGCCAGAATCTGGCTGAAGATAGTCTGTTCGTGCCTAATTCCAGGGGTGCACATGACTGATGTGACCCGAGACCGTGTCTGCCTGGTGTATGCCCTGATGAAAGGGCTAGAGATTAATGTTGGGGCGGTCATCATATCCGCCATGAAGAGAGCCCGACTACACCAGGGCCACAGGTATGGGTTCGGCGGACTTATCACCACCTTTCTCCGGGGCCTCGACGTCTAGGAAGAGGCTTTGGACTACATCCCGCAGTTGGAGCGGAGGGCCCTTGATGTGACCAAAACTAAGGCCCCCGACACCACACACGGGCCAGTGCTGACACTTGGCGAGCGACATGCTCGTGACGACCAGTACATGGCACGGATGTTTGGTATGCAAATGCTTCAGCTTCGGATTGGTGGGAGACCAGCCACGGAGGAGGAATTATGGCAACTCGAGCTGGATTACCCATTTGGTGAAAACGCCAGGGCTCTATGCCGAGTGGGGCCAGCCTTTGTAGAGCCCACTGACGATGATGTCCCCACGGACGAGGAGACACGTCGGGAGGACTCCGATGTGGAGTCCGATACCGACGATGGAGGTGACTCGGACATGGGCGATGAGGCAGCAGCACCGGATGAAGAAGTCGAATATTTCGACTGATCAGGGAGTTCCACCACCCAAATTTTCTGTGATTGTAAATTTTTGTGAACACTGGGGACAGTGTTCGATTTAAGTGTGGGGTGGGGAGTAGTTAGGTGCTGGGGCTGGGCTGGTTTGCTGTATGTTTTTCCTCTGTTTTGTTTTGTTTTGTATGTTTATGTTTCCCTTTGTTTGTGAAGTGCAAACTGGTTTGTATCTATATATATTTGTGGTAATTGATGATGCGTGTTGTGAAATGTTGTGGTTTGCCAGCTAAGTCTGTAAAAAATTTTGTAAATATTTTCTTATGTTTTTTTTCTCTATCGAAATGATCGATATTTTTAAAATTTTGCGAAAATATTTTGTTCATATTTAAAATATTTTGTAAATATTTTTTCCATCGAAATGATCGATGTTTGAAAAATTTTTCAATTTTTATTGTTGGATTTCTCGGAGTTTATTTTCGGTTCTTTTACCGAGAATAGTCCCATTGAACCGAAGTCATAGTTAGTGACCGTTCCCTATGATGGATGGATGACGACCGTCTTAAGGGAAATGTAGTCGGTAGGAGTAGTGATTTTAATTTGTTTTCAGTTTTTTTCTTTGGTGGTTTGCATCACGGAACCTGTAGTTACTATATGGTTGTGAAATGTTGGTTGCGTGTTGTAACTGATATTCAAAATGTAAAAGTGATTTGGATGAAAGCATGCAACTTTGTAAATATGTGGAGTTACCTAGGCTGTAGAATTCGATTCGATGTGATTGAGCTTAATCTTTGAATTCATGTAATTGGCTAATTAAAGAGTCTGTGAATGCATCTTGAATCGAGCATGTGCATGAAGTGTGAAGTGAGGTGTTGTTATTCCATGCTATTGTGAAGTGTCTAGAAATTGCCTGGTGTGTGTACAAAACGAAATGAAGGAGGTGTAGTGTTGGAAAAGATGTAGGCATTTCTTTGTTTTAACCGAGAGTTTCTATTTTTTTCTTGTCATACACTACCTTTTTATGTGATTGTATACCCTAGTCAGCCCGTTGAGCCTTTAGCCGATTCTTTCTTTCTTTTGTCCAAAATTGTATAAACTGAGCTTAATTGTTTCTTTTCATTAGCCGTAAAGTCTATACAAAACTCTTAAGCGCTTAAGAAGAACAAAAAATTTTCCCAAAGTGTCAAAGAGTGAGAATGGTGAAAAGAAAAAGAAAAGCAGAGTGAGGAAAGAAAAGAAAAAGGTGGAAGGTGCACTTGCTATAATTAAATGATAATGAAGGTGCATGAAAAACCTTTGTTGTCGTGTCAAGTGTGTTTGGTGAAATGGGCCATACGAAAGTAAACCAGCATGAAATGGATGATGAAAAAAAAAGAAAAGAGAGAAACAATGTCCATGAGTTGATGGGAATGTGTTGAAAAGGCGCTTAAGGATGCTAGTGACTATTATTGGCTAATCCAATATATACTAGTTCCATAGCTTCCATTACAACCCATTAAAGTCCTACGTGATCTTACATTGCATTTCTTTATATTAGTGGAGTAATACACTAAGGGCAAGCCTATGGGTCATGACATGATGCATGTGAATTCTTTTGGGAGAGAGAGTGAAATTAATTTTTACATGCCCCTACTTGAATGTTTGAGTGTCACATGAACAAAAAGGGGAAGATTCTCTTGAGTTGTGAGGGCACATGCTTGATGAAAGATAGATGTTCATGTCGGATATCTTGATTAGCTGATTTGCATGAGTTTGCAGATATCGAGGGTCGATTCTTAAAGTCTAGGAAGTCTTGATGTATTAAAGGTCATTGCATTGTAAGACCATGCATGTTTTCTTGATGATTTACAATATTGAATGATCAGTATGACCGTAGCGTAAATTGTCGCACCATAGTGGCGAAGGTTGGGATGTAATTTGCATGAATTGTGTATTTGTTGTTCGAGGACGAACAAGGATTTAAGTGTGGGGTAAGTGATCTTGGGCAGATTTATATGCCCAAGTGATACTCAAACGTATTATTTTCGCCTTGTTTATTGTGCAATGTGTATACATTTTCATGTAAATTGGTAATAAAATGTGAATTTATACTAACCAACATGATTAGCATTGTTTTGTATGTAGAATATGATTTTGAGGAGCTAAAATGCATGTTGGAACAATATCGGAGTTGGACTTGGATTCGAGCAGGAAAAAGGCATTGGACTGCACCAATTAAAGGGGCTCCGCGATGGAGCCGTGTCACACTACCATCGCGGATGCACACTGCCTGGAGGGTGAATAATTTGCCAATTTCCAGTGGAGCCTCGCGACAGCTCCGTGGCACGAAGGCAAGCCTCCGCGTTGCCTGTCGTGCCACGTTGAAGCTTTATTCCTGGACCCTAAATTTCCAGAAAGGGTCCGCGTCCACGCCGTGTCACGGAGGCAGTGCTCCGCGTTACCCTCCGTGACACGTTGCTTGTTATTCCGGGAAAAATTCCCACTAGTATAAATAGAACACTTAGGCTTGTTTTTAATAAATTCAGACTTGGTGGAGCAAGGACGTGGGTTACAGGCAGTTGAGGGACGAAAAAGCTCAGGGTTTTTCTCTCTTTCTTTCTTCTTTCAATCAATTGTTTGTATGATTAACACTTGTTTTAGGATGTTTAATCCACAAATGAGTGGCTAATTCTCTTCCTTGCTGAGGTTATGAACAATGATGGTGAATTTTGATTATTGAATTTTATGGTTTTTCATCTTCTTCTTCCATGTTGTTCTATTAATTCTTGTTTCTACTGCATTGGTGTGTGGCCGACATTAATGTACATCTAAAAAGTCCGGTTTCACTCGAGAGAGCACGAAATTGGAAAGTTGTGAATTAATAGGGTATTGTTCTTAACTTGATTTGGAAAAATTGAGTTTTGATGTGCTTTCCTGATAGAAATATACTTGAAAGCCGTATTAGGCAATTTAGGAACCAGAATTGTATTGCTAGGTCATAAATTGCATTTGATCACAGAAATGTAGACGGATGGTTTATGATTCTTAAGTGAGATTAAATACGAGAGTTTTAATCTCTTGGCTAATGTTCTTGGCTAGCAACAGGAAGAGAAGATTAACCAAATTATGATTATAATCAAGTTCATTACTTGTTCTTAACCTTGGCATGCTCATATCCATAGTTTCAATTCAAAGTAGATAATTGTTAATAGTTTTAGTATATAATTTATAAACAAAAATTACTTAACTTTTGGTTACGTTGTTGTCAGCATATATAGAAGTAAGATAGAATATAGTATACTTGAGCAATTTTTACTTATCGAGAGTCTCCTTGGTTCGATACTTGGCTTACTTAGCCACTTTATTACTTGTTTGACCACGTGCACTTGCGTGTCGGTTTTTAGCCCCTAACCAAAGCACCGGACAAATTGCTTATCTTATATAACCAACTTGAGGGATTGTGATTGACTAGAACTTTTCCTCAATAATCATCATAGTTCGTCCTGCTAATATCTTTGGAAGGGATGAAACAGGCCTGCTTCAAACTGGTGTCTCCACCAAGTTCAAAGTATAGTTTTGCCATTTTCTGGAAATGAATATCAATGACATCTCTGTCGAATGGTACACACTTCATTTCGAAGAATCATCTTCGTAGCTTTTCTTGCCTCTGGCCTATATCTCCGGAAAACACTTCATGCAGGACTCTGATGTTGAAAGAAAAGTCTTGGGATGTGAGGAAAGTATTTATTTCATACATCCCTAGTGCGATCCACCAATCTCTAAAGATGCTGGAGAACCTTGATGTGAACTCTGACAGGATTAGATATTTCTCTCGTTCTACCAAGTGTTTCGTTGCCATTCAAGTAACGAAATCTTGGATCCTTTGGGGACATTACGAAACCTTGATAACATCGAGAGTGAAAGTATGAAACCCAATTTCAACCAATTTTTGCGTTGGTTGTTCTGGTCTTCTTTCTGGAATTGGGTCTTCTGTCATCCCGTGTTGATCATCATCAACTTTAGAAAATTCTTGTTCTCTTAGTTGGTTCATGTATATTGGTGGATTTTCTTCCTCGAAGGTGCCCAGTGAGATATCCTCACTTGACTTAGTCTCCGTTTCTTCAGTTTCGTTAGTTGGATCGATGGTTGTTGTCTCTTCAGTACTGGATCCTGTGCTATCATTTTCGTCTAAGCCATAGAGTTTCGGAAAAACTTGATCTGAGATCATCAAGTTTTCTAGATTCTGCTCTTTTGAACTTTCTCCAACCTCTTTCCTTCTTTTTGCTGCAAGGGCATCTTTCCTTTCCCAAACCCATTTTGAAATGTCAAACTCAGTTTCCTCTTTGAGATTTTAAGGATAAGGTGTGGGTTCATATGGAGTGAAAGGAGAGGTAGTACCTGGATGGGCCAATTTAGGTAGTGAGTATGTCTGTGACAACATAGGGAAAAAGGAGGATTTTGGAGAGTGGCTTTGGGTTCTTTGTGGCTCAAAAGGTACATGTTTTAGTTGTTTGATTTGCTCTTTGTTGTTGGTGTGAAAATAAGCGGAAAAGTGAAGTGCCTTGTGGATAGATCTCCTACTACATATTCTGCAGTAGTAGTTCTAGGGCTCGGATAAGATCGGTATGTTGATTGGATATCTTTTCCACTTTCTTCTCAATGCTCTCCACCTTGCTCATCATCTTGGTCTATGTGTGAGCAACATTCTTGAGGGAAGTGCCGATGTTGGTCATCACCTTGTTCTGGCAGATTGCATTTTCTGATTTCCAGTTGATGGTAGCCTCAATATCACTGGTAGGTGGCTTTTCTCCAGTGGGCAATACATCATTTTTGTTCGGTATTTTTTGTGCATGGCTTACACCATCCTTTTAAAAGGGTTGTTGTGACGGGAATTCTGGAGTGTGACTAGAGCTGGAAGGACTCATCGTGAATATTTTAGGGTTGTGAGTTTTTTTAGCTGGAGTACGTAGAGTTGGCCAATTGTGGGGTTTGAAGGAGACAAGGAATTAATATTTTCTTGGACGGCTAAGGGAACCAATAGATGGATCCCCATCTTCATATCATTTACGGAATTCCCTTTTAGAGAATCTCCCCTTCTTCTTTTTGGGATCGACCTTCTTCTATACATATTCAACTTCATCCTGCAGACATTCTTGACAGTCACATTTGATATCCCAAGAGCAGTTCCTGGTGAAGGGACATTTGAACCACCTTACATCATGACCTTCATGATTGAACTGTTTAATCCAATCATCTTCACTTATGACAGTTGGAAGGCTCCAATCGAAGAGATCCTCTTCTTCTTCAGGAAAAGGTTCGGATATAGGCTTGTACATCTGAACAGAAAAGGTTCTGCAGTTTGGTTTTTTGAGATAAAAGTGGTCAAAGCTTATGGCTACAGTTTTATCCTGTTTTTTCATAAAGATTGGTTCTGTGGATCAAAGAGGTTCAACAGGAGGTTCTCTCATCCGCTCATAGTTGGTAACCCATGAGACAGGAAGAATTTTTATGGGTATTTAGGTGCATGTGGTAGGTGCATCCGCTCATCCAGGAAATTATCTTTCCCTTACAGGTTCTTCACGTTGAATTTGTAGGGTGAGAGCCATTGTGCCCATCTGAGAATTTGCGGGTGTGGAAGCATCTTTGGATTTAACTGGATCATCTTTGGAAATGCCTCCATATACATATCGATCAGGAATTCAGTGTGTATCAGGAAGAAGTTGAACTTCTTAATTCCATTCTTCACCACAAGAATCTCCTTGAAGGTGGAATGGTAGTGTTGTTCTGAATCCTTGAATTTTCCACTAGCGTATCCATATATCTTTCTATGGCCATCTTTTTCTTCCAGAAGTAACGCACTCCAATATTCATTGATGGCAACAGTTTGTAGTATCTTCTTTCCATCTGAAGGAATATGGAGAGTCTTCACCTGTTGGGACACCTTCTTGATTCTTTGGACAGTTTCATCCTTCTCCTTACCCAATGCTTGGGCATTCTTTTTAAGCATCTTTTTAAGTGGCGAAATATATGTTGAGACTTCAGGAATAAAATCTCTAACATAATTTATAATCCCTGAAAATTGTTGAAGCTGCTTTCAGGTGAAGTTGGTGTTTGAAAATCTGAGTAATTCTTGACGTATGTGCGGACCTAGACTATATGCTCCATTGCTAAAATGCATCCCTAAGAAATCAATCTCTTTTTGAACAAGGACCATTTTCTTCTCAGAAAGCATGATTCCATTTGCTCTTACTATATCATGAAAATGACGGAGTAAGGCAAAGTATTCCTCCAAGTATCACTGAACAATAGGATATCATCACTGAATACTAGTTAAGTGAGGAGGCTAGGCTAAAAGATCTTGATCATGGCTTTTTGGAATAAAGAGGGTGCAGGTTTCAGCCCAACTGGCATGACCTTCTATTGGAAGTGTTGGTCAGGAATGCAAAATCATGTTTTCGGTCTTTCCTCAGGATGTATCCCCAATTTCCAAAATCCAGATTTGAGATCAAATTTGGAGAAATATCAATCTTTGGATAAGTGTGAAAAGAGGGTAAGCCTATTTGGTATAGGAAATTTATCATCTTGGAGGAAATGGTTGAGTGGCTGGTAGTTTATGACTAATCTGAATTTACCTCTTGTCTACTCAGCTCTCTTGTTGACCTAGAAAGCTTCACATGCCCATTGAGAGTCAGATGGCTCGATCAGTCCAAAATCCATGAGTTCAGCGCATTCCTTCTTTGCAAGCTGAAGGTGCTTTGGATTCATGCCAGATTGGCTTTCCTTGGTTGGGTTGATGTTTTCATTTTTCTTGAATGGGAGTTTGATGAAGAATTCTTCATTCAGCCAGAGTGGGTTGTGACATTTCTTCATGAACTCCTTATGAGATTCAACACATGAACGTTCCATCAACTGCTGCTCAATTACTCCGATCTGATCGTCCTCAGTGATATGGAATTGGCGTGAGACTTCTGAGTATTGATTGAATTGCTTTCTGAACGCTATTCCATAGGCTCCAATATGGGGTCGATCCTTGAGTTGTATGAAGATATCGAATCCGATTATGAGATCCTTTCCTGGGACATCTGATCCGAACAACTTTATTCCGAATTTTAGTCCTGGGAAGAACTCGATTGTTGTCGAATGTTTTGTGATGACCCTGGTTGTCAGGATTCCATTTGTTGAGGTGTTGATGTTCTTGAAATGGGACATCCATTGATCATCAGGAAGTACTGTTGGATTCATAAGCGATGAGGCTGCACCAGTATCCATGAATGCATTGACCTTAATTGGCTTATCCCATTTGGATGGATAAACGTTCAGCTGGACTTGAGGAATATTGATAATGCTATTGGTTTCTTCCTCAACCTCTGAAATATGGTAATGGTCATGCCCATGATCTTCATATATGTCCATGGAGAAAAGAGTGTCTTCTAAAGGATCATCTTCTGCTGAAAGGACTGATTCAAGGTCATTGTCCTTGACATCAGCGTATTCTTCTCTCTCGGTTAGAAGCCGGATAGATCTTTTAGCTTGAGGACAGTTCTTTGCGAACTTTCCGATTTTGTGGCAAATGAAGCATTTGTCATTCTTCTGGAATCTACCTGGACACTTTCTCCTGAAGTATTTTATTCACCTGGTGTATTTGGATCTTCCCCTAGTAGGATTTGGCCATTTGAACTTCTTGTATCTGCTTTGTTTTGGCACGGCAAGAGTAACTTGATCCGGTGATTAGATCAGTTTTGCTGCAAGCTTTATCAAGGGCTGGATTGTTGTGCATGATCGTCTTGAGAATAGATCTCTTTGTACAGATATCTTCTAGCTCCATGAAAATTTCTTGCCTTATATAGCCAACTTGAGGGATCGTGATTGACTGGAACTTTTCCTTGATAATCGTCGTAGTTCGCCCTGGATAAAACTTTGTCACAAAACAGGATAAAATTGTAGCCATATGCTTTGACCACTCTCATCTCAAAAAATGAAACAACACAACCTTTTCTCTTTAGATGTACCAGCCTACATATGAACCTTTGCCTGAAGATGAAGAGGATCTATTTGATTGGAGCCTTCCAGCTGTCATGAGTGAACATGATTGGATTAAACAGTTCAATCATGAAGGTCATGACGTAAGGTGGTTCAAATGTCTCTTCATCGGGCACTACCCTTGGGATATCGAATGTGACTGCCAAGAATGTCTGGAGGATGAAGTTGTATATGTAGAGAAGAAGGCCAATCCCAAAAAGAAAAAGGAGAGATGCTCTGGAAAGGAATTCCGTAAACGATATGAAGATGGGGATCCATGTATTAGTTCCCTTAGCCGTCCAGGAAAATATGAAATCCTTGTTTCCTACAAACCCCAAGATTGGCCAACTCTACCAACTCCAGCTAAGAAACCTCACAACCCTCAAATCTTCATGATGAGTCAATCCCGCTCTAGTCACACTCCCGAATTCCCATCACAACAACCCTTTGAAAAGGATGGTGTAAGTCATGCACCAAAAATACCAAATAAAAATGTTGTGTTGCCTACTGGAGAAAAACCACCTACCAGTTATATTGACGCTTCCATCAACTAGAAATTAGAAAATGCAATCTTCCAGAACAAGGTGCTGACCAAGATCGACACTGTTCGCGCTCTGCTGCTCGGTATATATTATACACCGACACGCAAGTGTACGTGGTCAAACAAGTAATAAAGTGGCTAAGTAGACAAGTATCGAACCAAGGAGGCTGCTCTAGATATGCAAAACTGCCTAGTTTACTATATCTCTATTCTATTTCTAACTATGTTAACAACAATCCAACCAAGAATTGAGTAAGTTTTGTTTCTAAACTAATTATCTACTAAAATTAATAACTACTATTTACGTTGAGTTTAGACAATGGATATGCACATGCCAAGGTTAAGAACGAGTAATGAACTTGATAATCATGATAATTTGGTCATCTTCTTCTTCATATTGCTAGCCAAGAACGTTTGCCTAGAAATTAAAACTTCCGTATTTAATTTCACTTTAGCTTCATAAACCATTCGTCTACATTTCTGTGATCAAATGCAATTTATGACCTAACACTACAATTCCGGTTCCTAAATTGACTAATACGGCTTTCAAGTATATTTCTATCAAGAAAGCACATCAAAACCCAATTTTCCCAAATCAAGTTAAGAACAATACCCTATTAATTCACAACTTTACAATTTCATGCTCTCTCGAGTGAAATTGGACTTTTTAGATATACATTAATGGTGGCCAATCAAGAATGTAATAAGCACAAGAATTAATAAAACAACATGCAAGAAGAAGAAGAAACCATATCAATTATTACCAACATTCATTTCACAAGTTCAAAACCTCAGCAAGAGAGGAATTAGCCCCTCATTCTTGGATTAATCATCCTAGAATGAGTGTGAATCATGCATACAATTGAAGGAAAGAAGAAGGGAAGAGAAGAAAACTCTTATCTTTTCTATTCTTCAACTGCCACAAAACCACGTTCCTGCTCCCACTTCTGAACTCAGGCTAAAAAACTAAAACTAAAAAAAAACTCCCTTTAAAAATAACCTAAGTGTGCTATTTATACTAGTGGGAGGTTTTTCCCGGAATAACAAGCAACGTGTCACGGAGGCCAACGCGGAGCACTGCCTCCGTGACACGGCGTGGACGTGGACCCTCTCTGGAAATTGCATGGTCCGGATAATTAGCCTCAACGTGGCACGGAGGCCATCGCGGAGGCCTGTCTCCGTGCCACGGAGCTGACGCGCAGGCACACTGGAAATTGCCACTTTTATTTCTGCCCAGGCAGTGTGCTACCGCGATGGCAGCGTGGCACGGCACCATCGCGGAGCCACTGGAAAATATGCCATCCGAGGTCTTTTCCACGCTCGCATCCAAGTCCAACTCTGACATAGTTCCAACACGCATTTTAGCTCTTAAAAATCACATTATCCTGCAAAACAAATGCTAATCATGTTGGTTAGTATAAATTCGCATTTTATTACCAAATACATGATATTATATACACATTGCACAACAAACAAGGTAAAAATGATACGTTTGAGTATCACTTGGGCATATAAATCTGCCCAAGATCACTTACCCCATACTTAAATCCTTGTTCGTCCTCGAACAACACATACACAAATCATGCACATCACATCTCAACCTTTGTCACTATGGTGCAACCATTTACGTTACGGTCATACTGATTATTCGATTTTTGCAAATCATCAAGAAAACATGCTTGGTCGTACAAGACAATGACCTTAATACATCGAGGCTTCCTAGACTTTTAAGAATTTATTCTTGATATCGGCAAACTCATGCAAATCAACTAATCAAGAAATCCGACACGAAAATCAATCTTTCATCAAGCATGTACCCTCACAACTCGAGAGAAACTTCCCCTTTTATGCTCGTGCAACACACAAACATGCACGTAGGGGCATATAGAAATTAATTTCACTCTCTCTCCCAAAAGAATTCACATGCATCATGTCATGACCCATAGGCTTGCCCTTAGTGTATTACTCCACTAATATAAAGAAATGCAGTGTAGGATCAAATAGGACTTTTAATGGGTTGTAACTGGGCTATGGATCTAGTATATATATATATTGGATTAGCCAATAATAGTTGCTAGCATCCTTAAGCGCCTTTTCAACTCATTCCCATCGACTCATGGACATTGTTCCTCTCTTTTCTCTTTTTCTCCCATTCATGCTGGTTTACTTTCATACAGCCCATTTCATCAGGCACACTTGACCCCAAACAGAAGGTTTTCATGTACCCTCAATTTCATTTAATTACAACTAGTGCCTCTTCAAGATCATCTTTTCTTTCCTCACTTTGCTTTTCTTTTCTTTTCACTCTTTTCACTCTTTAACACTTTGGGAAACAATTTTTTTGTTCTTTGTAAGCGCTTAAGAGCTTCTTATAGACTTTAAGGCTAATGAAAAGAAGGAATCAAGCTTAGTTCATACAATTCTGGACAAAAGAAAGAAATCGGCTAAAGGCTCAACGGGCTGACTAGGGTATACAACATATAAAAAGGTAGAACTTGACAAGAAAAAAATGGAAACTAACGGTTAAAACAAAGAAATGCCTACATCCTTTCCGACACTACACCTCCTTCATTTCGCTTTGTATACACGCCAGGCAAGTTCTAGACAATTCACAATGACATGGAATAGAAAAACCTCACTCACACTTCATGCACATGCTCGAATCAAGATGCATTCACAGACTCTTTAATTAGTCAAGTACATGAATTCAAGATTAAGCCTCAATCATAATGAACCAAATTCTATAGCCTAGGTAACTCAACATACTTACACAATTACATGCTTTCAAACGAATCACTTTCGCATTTCGAACATCAATTACACACGCAACAAAATTTTAGCAACCATAAGCAACTACAGTTTATTGATGCAATCCACCAAAGAAACTAAAAACAAATCATCTACTCCTATCGACTACATTTCCCTTAAGACGGTCGTCATCCATCCATCATAGGGAATGTTCACTAACTATGACATCGGTTCAATGGGACTATTCTCGGTAAAAGAACCGAAAACAAACTCCGAGAAATCCAAAAATAAAACTTCAAAATTTTTGCAACACATCGATCATTTCGATGAAAAAAAATATTTACAAAATATGTTGATCAGTGCAACATCCTTTCGCAAAAATTTTGAAAAATATCGATCATATCGATAGAGAAAAAAAATATTTACAAAATTTACAAAATATTTACAAAGGCAACCATAACTTTTTAAAGACACACATCATTAGCCACAAACAAATATATACACATCATTCACAAATCAGTTCACAACAACAGGGAAAGCACAGACATACACAAACGTCAAGGAAGAATATACAACAGATTTAGAGCCTATGACCCAGCACCTAACTACTCCCCACCCCACACTTAAATCGAAAACTGTCCCCAGTGTTCACAAAAATACAAAGCACAAAATTTTGGGTGGTGACACTCCCTGCTCAGTCGAAATATTCGACTTCCTCATCCGGTGCTGCGGCCTCGTCGCCCATATCTGAATCAGCTCCCTCGCCGTCATCGGACTCCACATCAGAGTCCTCACGACGTGTCTCCTCATCAGTAGGGACGTCGTCGTCAGTCGGCTCCACAAAGGCTGGCCCCACCTTGCATAAAGCTCTGGCGTTCTCGCCAAAAGGGTAGTCCAGCTCCAGCTGCCATAATTCATCCTCGGTGGCTGGTCTCCCACCTATCCGTAGCTGCAGCATCTGCATACCGAACATACAGGCCATATACTAGTTGTCACGAGCATGTCGCTCGCCCAGAGTCAACACAGGTCCGTGTGTAGTGTCGGGGGCCTTGGTCTTTGTCACATCAAGGGCCCGCCGCTCCAACTGCGGAATGTAATCCAAGGCTTCTTCCTCAACGTCGAGGCCTCGGAGGAAGGTGGTGATGAGTCCGCCAGACCCGTATCTGTGGCCCTGGTGTAGTCTGGCTCTCTTCATGGCGGATATTATAACCGCCCCCACATTAATCTCAAGCCCTTTCATAAAGGCATACACCAGGCAGACATGGTCTCGGGTCACGTCTGTCATATGTACTCTCGGGATCAAACACGAACATACAATTTTTAGCCAGATTCTGGCCTCCCTGTTCATCTGCGAATAAGGCAGAGTCTGGTGGTAACCCCTCTCTTTGTGTCTACTCCATCGGGCTGTGGATCGAGCCCCACACAACGTACGTCTGATGTCGGTGTACGGTGGGGTGATGTTGAGCTGGCGGAGAACGTGGGCGTCTGTGTCCCGCGCTCCAACGATGGCATTCAACTGCTGGGGTTCCAGAGTGACAATCTGCCCTATGATTTTAATAGTGTGGCTTCTGATGGCCGGGTTCCAGTTGGCATAAAATTCCCAGACCAAGTGAAGGTTTCACTCCTTGGGCTCCTGAAAAATAAAGCTGAGCCCAGCTGCTTCAATCCTCTGTACGATGCGAGGGAACTCCTGTGCAAGTGGTTCCCTTGCAATATGTTCCTCCGGGAAGTACTTGTTCTCCTTATGCTTTGCGTACCACTTCTTCCCTTCATCGGTAACCCATCGTGTTCCGTATCGGCGGTGTTGACCGCGTGGAACAGCAGGTGCAGCTGGGACAACAGTGCCCAGTCTCATTCTCTTTCTGCCGGTGCCTGAGGTTGAAGGACCCTTGCCTTTATCTTGTCGGCTGGCCATTGTACCTGTCCATTTACACAGACAAGCACAACGTTAAGCTAAAAACTTGTTAGTTTTGTCTAAGGTCGGGTTAAACAAAATTTACCCCACACTTAGTCTTTAACAATATTTACAACATGTTAGCAAGGATAGATCTATTTACACCCCAAACACAATCACTATAAACATATTGCTTAGTGCGTTCACAAAAATTCGACAGCATAACGACTAGCGAACTACTCAGACTTCATACAGCTAACCCAATCCTACTATCGACAACTATTCACCCATAGCACTTAGCAACAATAACAACAACAAAATAGAAACAACAATACAAACATTTTATATACACTAATCTAAGCAATTCAACCAATTCACATATTACGCAATGTCCCACTAAAAATCGAGAATTAGTCGTCTTTCACCAATTATACAATATTTACCACGACTTATCTCAAATAATAAACACACCCCGGCATCAATTTCGTCAAACTATCAAGTTACCCAAGTTAAAATTCAACAACCCCAAGCCCTAGAACTCAATTCGACAATCAACAATGAATTATTCAATCAATCGATAAGTTCACCCGTCAACTACAACAATCCGAACACAATCAATCGCAAAATAATTCATGTCATGATTAATTTCTACCTAGGGTGATATATCTCACCTCACATGCTCAAAATCGACAAAAATCGCCAAAAATTTGAGATAGACGATGAAAACATACCTTGGAATTGAAGAATCGACGAAGACTTGACGTTTTCCTTGCCTCTTAATGTGGCACGGAGCTTGGGGGTAGGGGAATGGGTGTTTGGTCGTGGAGGGAAGAGGGAATGGGGAAAATAGGGGCGAAATCGGGGGTTTTTATTAAGAAAACACGCAGGTCACCCGGAAACCCGGTGTGACCCGGCACTGGGATAGAGGCAACGTGTCACGGAGGGTAACGCGGAGGCCCTCCTCCGTGACACGGAGCCAACGCGTTGGCTTACTGGAATTTTAAAAAATTCCAGATTTGCCTTCAACGTGTCACGGAGGCCAACGCGGAGCATTGCCTCCGTGACACGGCGCCAACGCGCCAGTGCTCTGTTTCACTATCAAATTTTATTTTTCATACCTCGCCTCATTTTCTCGATTCCACGTATTTTTCCTCCGGTATACCTGAAAATCACCTCACTAAACAAAAATTGGTTAAATGACTAGATTCCCTACTCAAAGAATAAAAATTACTAATTAAAATGCACATCTAAACCTAGTCAAGAAAAAGAAAAGAAAATAAAATAAAAGAAAAACTTTACACTAAGGAAAAAGAAAGAAAAATATTTTTCACGGGTTGCCTCCCGTGCAGCGCCTGGTTTAACGTCGCGGCTCGACAGCCTTTACGCTCAATTTTCTACTAGGGAGATGGACGATTTGACCCGCTCATGGTCATCTCCCCAGTAGTTCTCAACCTTGTCTGGTGGCCTACCTAGTAACTCTCGGGAATCACTCAATCCATTTGCATTCCCATGATCAATCACGTTGATCACCGAGAGTTCCTTATAGACAGTCGGGAGCTTAGGTGCCTTGTACACGTCGAACACCTCAACCTTGTCGTGTGCTCGCATCGTGAGTTGACCCGCAGCTACATCGATCAATGCCTTTCCGGTTGCCAAAAATGGTCGTCCCAAAATAAATGGGACTTCTGCATCTGGCTCAAAATCCAGAACAATGAAATCTACCGGAAAAATGAGGGAGCCTACCTGCACTAGCACATCCTCCACAATGCCATCCGGCTTAGCTAAAGACCTGTCTGCTAGCTGCAAGATCACTGTTGTAGGTCTAGGACTCCCTAGCCCTAACTTTCTGAATACCGAAGATGGCATCAGATTTATACTTGCCCCCAAGTCGCACAACCCACGAGCTCGGATACTTTGCCCAATCGTCAGCTGGATAGTAAAACTTCCAGGATCCTTCAGTTTAGTGGGAAACCTGTTCTGAATACGGGATGTGCATTCCTCCGTTAAAGCCACTGTGGCATACTCGGTCAAGCGACTTTTGTTGGCCACGATGTCTTTGATATACTTTGCATATTTTGGCACACCCTGCAAGACATCAACAAGAGGTAAGTTAACATGTACCTGTTTAAGTACCTCCATGAATTTCTGGAAACACGCCTCCTCCTTGTGTTTCTTAAGTCGTTGAGGGAACGGGGGTGGAGGCCTTGTTGGTTCAGCTTCTTTGGTCTTCCCCGTATCTGAGGTTTGTTCTCCCTCAACATCTGCTGCTCCTGACTTCTGAGGCGGTCTTTCCGGTTCCACCTCCTTTAATTGTAAACCACTCCTCGTGGTCACTGCATTTACCTGCTTAGGATTGGGATCCGTGTCGCTAGGTAGTCCTCCCCTTGGTCTAGTATTTTGGGCACTGGCAAATTGCCCAAACTGATATTCAAGAGCCTTGGTTGCCAATTGATTGTTCTTTACTTCGGCCGCCAGTTTGATATAGTCAGCCTGCAATTGTGCCTGGTTGGCAATCATAGTCTTGAACATTTCCTCAATAGTCGGTGATGGTGGTGGAGGAGGGGCATTGTGATTTCTAAACTGATTCTGATTGCCTTGTTGCCCTCCTTGGTTTCTGTGCATACCCTGCCCTGAACCCTGGCCTTGTTGATTGTTGCTACCCCACGAAAAATTTGGATGATTCCTCCAATTCGAGTTGTAGCCACCACCAAACTGCTGTTGATTCCTCTGTGCATTGCCCACAAAGTTGACAGAATCAGGATTTGCACCACAGCATTCAGCTGAATGCTCACTACTACCACACACTTCACACCACATCTGTTGGACTGCATTAACTGAGGCTGACGGCTGGTTCAAATTCATATTGCTGAAGTGAGTGTTTAACTGATTTTGCAAAACAGCTATCTGTGCAGCGATAGCTGTGAATCCATCCACTTCAAGCACTCCCGCTGCTTTCCTTGCTCCACCTCTTGAAGAATCTGCATTCCATTCCGGATTGCCTTGTGAAATTCGGTTGAGCAAAGTGTACAGCTCCTCATAAGTCTTCTCCAGCGCTTGCCCTCCAGCTGCTGAGTCTAACAAAATTTTAGTGTGGGGTTCCAAACCCTCATTAAAAGTGTGGACCAACACCTCATTTGACTGATGATAATGAGGACAGTCCCGCAACATGGACTTGAATCTTTCCCAGGCTTGATAAAGATTTTCTCCTTCCCTCTGTTTAAAACTTAGAATCTGACTTCTAAGTTTAGCTGTCTTACCTGAAGGGAAAAATCTGATCAAGAACTTCTTTGCAAGATCATCCCACGTTGATATAGAGTTGGGTGGTTCAGCTTTTAACCACCTCTTGGCTTCACCAAGTAAGGAAAATGGAAATAAGGTGAGCCGAACATAATCAGGTGACACTCCAGCGGGGATGTAAGTGTCACTTATCTCCAAAAAGTTCTGGAGATGTTGTTGCGGATCTTCGTGAGGGAGACCGGTAAACTGCCCGCTAGTGTGCAAAAGTTGCACCATATTTTGCTTTAACTCAAATCTCCCCCCAGGCTCTGGTTTGCGGATGCTGGAATGTACATTATTAGCGTGTGGGATTGCCACCTCGCGAACCGGCCTGGCTGCTACTTCCTCGGGCACTAACACTGCCCGCACAACTGGTGGATTGGGTTGCTCCATCATAGACTGTTTGAGCAACTGCAACTTCTTCCGAAGAGCTTCTCTACGTTGACTATGCAATTCACGTTCTGGCTCTAAGTAAGATTCCACCAGCTCCTTGTCCCTTGCCAGTGTTCACAGAAAAAAAAATCTGCAAAATACAGGCTAAGACCAAGTTGTTAACACTTAAGAAAATAAAAATACAAATACAGTAAATTTACACTAAACAAAATTTTACAAATCGCCTAGCCTCCCCGGCAATGGCGCCAAAAACTTGTTCGCGCTCTGCTGCTCGGTATATATTATACACCGACACGCAAGTGTACGTGGTCAAACAAGTAATAAAGTTGCTAAGTAGCCAAGTATCGATCCAAGGAGGCTGCTCTAGATATGCAAAACTGCCTAGTTTACTATATCTCTATTCTATTTCTAACTATGTTAACAACAATCCAACCAAGAATTGAGTAAGTTTTGTTTCTAAACTAATTATCTACTAAAATTAATAACTACTATTTACGTTGAGTTTAGACAATGGATATGCACATGCCAAGGTTAAGAACGAGTAATGAACTTGATAATCATGATAATTTGGTCATCTTCTTCTTCATATTGCTAGCCAAGAACGTTTGCCTAGAAATTAAAACTTCCGTATTTAATTTCACTTTAGCTTCATAAACCATTCGTCTACATTTCTGTGATCAAATGCAATTTATGACCTAACACTACAATTCCGGTTCCTAAATTGACTAATACGGCTTTCAAGTATATTTCTATCAAGAAAGCACATCAAAACCCAATTTTCCCAAATCAAGTTAAGAACAATACCCTATTAATTCACAACTTTCCAATTTCATGCTCTCTCGAGTGAAATTGAACTTTTTAGATATACATTAATGGTGGCCAATCAAGAATGTAATAAGCACAAGAATTAATAGAACAACATGCAAGAAGAAGAAGAAACCATATCAATTATTACCAACATTCATTTCACAAGTTCAAAACCTCAGCAAGAGAGGAATTAGCCCCTCATTCTTGGATTAATCATCCTAGAATGAGTGTGAATCATGCATACAATTGAAGGAAAGAAGAAGGGAAGAGAAGAAAACTCTTATCTTTTCTATTCTTCAACTGCCACAAAACCACGTTCCTGCTCCCACTTCTGAACTCAGGCTAAAAAACTAAAACTAAAAAAAAACTCCCTTTAAAAATAACCTAAGTGTGCTATTTATACTAGTGGGAAATTTTTCCCAGAATAACAAGCAACGTGTCATGGAGGCCAACGCGGAGCACTGCCTCCGTGACACGGCGTGGACGCGAACCCTCTCTGGAAATTGCATGGTCTGGATAATTAGCCTCAACGTGGCACGGAGGCCATCGCGGAGGCCTGTCTCCGTGCCACGGAGCTGACGCGCAGGCACACTGGAAATTGCCACTTTTATTTCTGCCCAGGCAGTGTGCTACCGCGATGGCAGCGTGGCACGGCACTATCGCGGAGCCACTGCAAAATATGCCATCCGAGGTCTTTTCCACGCTCGCATCCAAGTCCAACTCCGACATAGTTCCAACACGTATTTTAGCTCTTAAAAATCACATTATCCTGCAAAACAAATGCTAATCATGTTGGTTAGTATAAATTCGCATTTTATTACCAAATACATGATATTATATACACACTGCACAACAAACAAAGTAAAAATGATATGTTTGAGTATCACTTGGGCATATAAATCTGCCCAAGATCAGACACTTCCCTCAAAAAGGTTGCTCACATACAAACCAAGATGATGAGCAAGGTGGAGAGCATTGAGAATAAAGTGGAATACACATCTAATCAAAATGTCGGTCTTATCCGAGCCCTAGAACTAAGACTACAGAATATGCAACATGAGATATGTCCACCAGGCACTTCACTTTTCCACTTCTTTTCACTACAACAAAAAGAAATGGCTGACATCAAAGAGTAAATAACAAAACTAAGACAGACCTTTTGAGCGACAAAGAACACAAAGCAACTCTCCAAAATCCTCCTTTTTCCCTATGTCGTCACAAACATACTCACCACCTAAATTGGCCCGTCTAGGTACTACCTCTCCTTTCACTCCATATGAACCCACACCTTATCCTCAAAAACTCAAAGAGGAAACCGAGTTTGACATTGCAAAATGAGTTTGGGAAAGAAAAGATGCCTTTGCAACAGAAAAGTAGGCCAAAAGGAGGAAAGAGGTTAGAGAAAGTTCAAAAGAGCCAGATCTAGAAAACTTGATGATCTCAAATCAAGTTGTTTCGAAACTCTATGACTTAGACAAAAATGATTGCACAGGATCCAGTACTGAAGAGGCAACAAACAACGATCTTACTGATGAAACTGAAGAAACAGAGACAGAGTCAAGTGAGGATCTCTCACTAGACACCTTCAAGGAAGACAATCCACCAATATACATGAACAGACCAAGAGAACCAGAAGTTTATGAAGTCGATGATGATCAAGAAGGGATGACAGAAGACCCAATTTCGGAAAGAAGACCAGAACAACCAATGACAAAATTGGTTGGAACTGGGTTCAATACTTTAACTCTCGATGATATCAAGTTTTCCAAATGGCCCCAAAGGATCCAAGATTTCCTTACTGGGATGGTAACAAAACACTTGGTTGAACAAGAGAAATATCTAATCTTGTTAGAGTTCACATCAAGGTTCTCCGGCATCCTTAGAGATTGGTGGATCGCACTGGGGATGTATGACAAGAATACTTTCCTCACGTCCCAAGACTTTTCTTTCAACATCAGAATCCTACATGAAGTGTTTTGTGGAGATATAGGCCAGAGGCAAGAAAAGCTACAAAGGCAATTCTTTGAAATGAAATGCGTATCATTCGACAGAGATATCATTGATATTCATTTCAAGAAAATGGAAAAAATATACTTTGAACTTGGCGGAGACGCCAGTTTGAAGCAGGCCTTTGTTTCATCCTGTCCAAAGATATGAGCAGGACGAACGATGACGATTATCGAGGAAAAGTTTCAGTCAATCACAATCCCTCAAGTTGTCTATATAAGGCTAGCAATTTTCATGGCGCTAGAAGATATCTATACAAAGAGATCTGTTCTGAAGCAGATCATGCACAACAATCCAGCCCTTGATAAAGCTTGCAGAAAAACTGATCTAATCACTAGATCAAGTTGCTCTTTCCATGCCAAAAGGCAAAGCAGATACAAAAAAAACAAGAAGTTCAAATGGCCAAAGCTAACTGGAGGAAGATCCAAATACACCAAATGAACGAAATACTTCAGGAGAAAGCGTCCAGGTATATTCTAGAAGAATGACAGATGCTTCATCTGCCACTAGATCGGACATTTCAAAAAGAACTATCCTCAAGCGAAAAGATCTATCCAGCTTCTTACCGAGATAGAAGAATATGCTGATGTTAAGTACAATGACCTTGAATCAGTCATTTTAGCAGAAGATGAGCCCTCAAAGGACATTCTTTTCTCTATGGACTTATATGAAGAGCATGGGCATGACCGTTACCAGATTTTAGAGGCTGAGGAAGAAATCAATAGCATTATCAATATTTCTAAAGTCCAACAGAATGTTTATCCATCCAAATGGGATAATCCAATTCAGGTCATTGCATTCATGGATACTGGTGCAGCCTCATCGCTGATGAATCCAATAGTGCTTCCTAATGATCAATGGGTTTCCCACTTCAAGAACATCAACACAGCATCTAATGGAATCCTGACAACCACGGTTATCACAAAACATCCATTAACAATTGAGTTCTTCCTAGGACTAAAATTCAGAACAAAGTTGTTCGGATCAGATGTCCCAGGAAAGGATCTCATAATTGGATTCGATATCTTCAGACAACTTAAGGATCGACTCCACATTGGAGCCTATGGAATAGCACTAAAAAGCAATTCAAGCCATACTCAGAAGTCTCATGCTTATTCAAGATAATTGAGGAAGAGCAGATCAGAGAAATCGAGCAGCAGTTGATGGAACATTCATGTGCTGAATCTCATAAGGAGTTCATGAAGAAATGTTGCAACCCACTATGGCTTAATGAAGAATTCTTCATCAATCTCCCATTCAAGAAGAATGAAAACATCAACCCACCAAAGGCAAGCCACTCTGGCATGAATCCAGAGAACCTTCATCTTGCAAAGAAGGAGTGCGTTGAACTCATGGATTTTGGTCTGATCGATCCAGCGGACTCTCAATGGGCATGTGAAGCTTTCTACGTCAACAAGAGAGCCGAGCAGACAAGAGGTAAACTCATATTAGTCATTAACTACCAGCCACTCAACCATTTCCTCAAAGATGATAAATTCCTTATACCAAATAGGCTTACCCTATTTTCACACTTAACCAAAGCAAGATATTTCGCCAAATTTGATCTCAAATCTGGATTTTGGCAATTGGGGATACATCCTGAGGAAAGACCGAAAACAGGATTTTGCTTTCCTGACCAACACTTCCAATCGAAGGTTATGCCATTTGATCTTAAACTTGCACCCTCTTTATTCCAAAAGGCCTATCCTCCACATCTCACTAGTATACATTAACGATATCCTATTGTTCAGTGATACTCTAGAGGAACACTTTGCCTTACTCTGTCATTTTCATGATATAGTAAGAGCAAATGGAATCATGCTCTCTGCGAAGAAAATGATCCTTGTTCAAGAAGAGATTGATTTCTTAGGGATGCATTTTAGCAGTGGAGCATATAGTCCAGGTCCGCACATACGTCAAGAATTACTCAGATTTCCAGACACCAACTTCACCATAATGCAGCTTCACTAATTTTTAGGGATTATAAATTATGTTAGAGATTTTATTCCTGAAGTCTCTACATATATTTCACCACTTACAAAGATGTGTAAAAAGAATGCCCAAGCATGGGGTAAGGAGAAGGATGATGCTGTTCAAAGAATCAAGCAGGTGTTCCAACAGGTGAAGACTCTCCATATTCCTTCAGATGGAAAGAAGATACTGCAGACTGATGCCAGCAATGAATACTTGAGTGCAGTACTTTTGGAAGAAAAAGATGTCCATAGAAAGATATGCGGATACGCTAGTGGAAAATTCAAGGTTTCAGAACAACACTACCATTCCACTTTCAAGGAGATTCTTGCGGTGAAGAATGGAATCAAGAAGTTCAATTTCTTCCTAATTCACACTGAATTCCTGATCGAGATGGTTATGAAGGTGTTCCCAAAGATGATCCAGTTAAATCCAAATATGCTTCCACACCAGATAATTTCCTTACAGACTTCCTGTCTTGACCAGATGAATTCGAAAAAAGGTTTTTGTCGGAAAAACCCAAGAAGATGAAAGAACCAGCCGCACATGTATTCATGATTACCAACCACGAGGTCCTAGGTCATCGAGGCTACAAAGCCATCCACCAGACTTGTTCAGTCAATATGTGGACCCATTCCATCTATCCATCCTGATCGAAAGACAGACTTTCTATGAGCTGCAGGTTTTCAGAAAATAAGGAGGATCCATCCTAAAGCCTTATGGAGTCATTCCAGAATACCCATTCTATCACGTGTTCATACCACTAGCTAATGATTTTCCAGAAGAATTCTTATGGTTCTTCTTGTACTTATATCACAAGTATTACATCCTAGTGGAATTCAAATGCAACATATTATGGGGCTTTGACAAGATTGAACTAGCTTCGAAAATATTTTTGTAGTGGTTCAGGCCACAAAAATACTGGGTCCAATGCTTCAAGAATTCATACAATGCAAGGATATTCATGCTGCGTCGACCAATAAAGTTAATCGACGGGAAAGTCCATGCCGAGCTAGAACTCTCTTTCTGTTGGTGACTTCCAGTCTCTATTTTGTCCTTGGAAGAAGAATATTATGAAGCACAAAGGTTTATCTTCCAGCAAAATAAGTGCATTCCAAAAGAGGTTTGGCTAAAAGAATGGGCACCATGGAACCAAACTGATAAACATAATAGCTGGGAAGAAGTTCAAAAAGCAAAAAAGAAATATCAGGCACCCCACGAAATCAGCAGGGATGAAATCACTCAGGCCACAACACGAATAAGGCTGAATGTCCCATCAAATACCCCATCACAGAGTTGTCAAAATATGGAGCAAGCCATGGCAGAAACGTCAAGAAGAAAATGTTACTTTATGAGATCATTAAAATGGAGTTTGCATGATACGAGCTTTTTAGACGGAAAACATGGCTTCCGATGGAATCCAGTTGGATAGTGCTCAAACCCACCAGTGGCACCTCTGAACATTGTCCCACTGGATAATGGATCCAGTACTGAAGAGGCAACAGACAGCGATCCTACTGATGAAACTGAAGAAACGGAGACTATGTCAAGTGAAGATCTATCACTAGACACCTCCGAGGAAGACAATCCACCGATATACATGAACCGACAAAGAGAACCAGAAGTTTCTGAAGGCGATGATGATCAAGACGGGATGACAGAAGACCCAATTCCTGAAAGAAGACCATAATAACCAACGAAAAAATTGGTTGGAACTGGGTTCCATACTTTCACTCTCGATGATATCAAGGTTTTGAAATTTCCCCAAAGGATCCAAGATTTCCTTACTAGGATGGTAACGAAATACTTGGTAGAACAAGAGAAGTATCTATTCCTGTCAGAGTTCACATCAAGGTTCTCTGGCATCCTTAGAGATTGGTGGATCGCACTGGGGATGTATGACACGAGTACTTTCCTCACATTCCAAGACTTTGCTTTCAACATCAGAATCCTGCATGAAGTCTTTTGTGGAGATATAGGCTAGAGGCAAGAAAAGCTACAGAGACTTTTCTTCGAAATGAAATGTGTATCATTGGACAGAGATGTCATTGATATTCATTTCAAGAAAATGGCAAAAATATACTTTGAACTTGGCAGAGACACCAGTTTGAAGCAGGCCTTTATTTAATCCTTGCCAAAGATGTTAGCATGACGAACTATGAT
The DNA here is from genome assembly GCA_035772735.1 of Datura wrightii. NCBI lineage: Eukaryota > Viridiplantae > Streptophyta > Magnoliopsida > Solanales > Solanaceae > Datura > Datura wrightii. The sequence continues at coordinate 100,446,850 of JASDFA010000027.1, read as the reverse complement.
GATTATCGAGGAAAAGTTCTAGTTAATCACAATCCTTCAAGTTGGCTATATAAGGCAAGAAATTTTCATGGCACTAGAAGATATCTGTACAAAGAGATCTGTTTTGAAGCAGATCATGCACAACAATCCAGCACTTGATAAAGCTTGCAGAAAAACTTATTTAATCACAAGATCAAGTTCCTCTTACAATGCCAAAAGGAAAAGTAGATACAAGAAATACAAGAAGTTCAAATAGCGAAAGCCTACTGGAGGAAGATCCAAATACACCAGGCAAAAAAAATACTTCAGGAGAAAGCGTCCAGGTAGATTCCAGAAGAATGACAGATGCTTCATCTTCCATAAGATCGGACATTTCGCAAAGAACTGTCAGAAAGCTAAAAGATCTATCCGACTTCTTACCGAGATAGAAGAATACGTTGATGTCAAGGACAATAACCTTGAATCAGTCCTTTCAGTAGAAGATGAGCCCTCAGAGGACACTCTTTTCTCCATGGACGTATATGAAGAGCATGGGCATGACCATTACTAAATTTCAGAAGAAAAGGAAGAAATCAACAACATTATTAATATTCCTAAAGTCCAGCTGAACATTTATCCATCCAAATGGGATAAGCCAATGTAGGTCATTGTATTCATGGATATTGGTGCAGCCTCATCACTAATGAATCTAGCAGTACTTATTGATGATCAATGGATTTCCCATTTCAAGAACTTCAACGTTGCATCAAACGGAATCCTGACAACTAGGGTCATCATAAAACATCCGATAACAATCGAGTTCTTCCTAGGACTAAAATTCAGAACAAAGCTGTGCGAATCAGATGTCCCAAGAAAGGATCTGATAATCGAATTCGATATCTTCAAACAACTCAAGGATCAACTCCACATTGGATCCTATGGAATAGCATTCAAAAAGAAATTCAATCCATACTCAGAAGTCTCACGCTTATTCCGGATCACTGAGGACGAGTATATTAGAGAAATCGAGCAGTAGTTGACGGAACATTCATGTGCTGAATCTCATAAGGTGTTCATGAAGAAAAGTCGCAACCCACTCTGGCTGAATAAAGAATTCTTCATCAAACTCCTATTCAAGAAGAATGAAGACATCAACCCAACCAAGGCAAGCCACTCTGGCATGAATCCAGAGCACCTTCAGCTTGCAAAGAAGTAGTGCGCTGAACTCATGGATTTTGGACTGATCGAGCCAGCTGACTCACAATGGGCATGTGAAGCTTTCTATGTCAACAAGAGAGCTGAGAAGACATGAGGTAAACTCATATTAGTCAAAAACTACTAGCCATTCAACCATTTCCTCCTAGATGATAAATTCCCTATACAAAATAGGCTTACCCTATTTTCACACTTAGCCAAAGCTAGATATTTCTCCAAATTTGATCTCCAATCTGGATTTTGGCAATTGGGGATACAACCGCAGTGAAGACCAAAAACAGGATTTTACATTCCTAACCAACATTTCCAATGGAAGGTTATGCCATTTAGGATAAAACTAGCACCCTCTTTATTCCAAAAAGCCATGATCAAGATCTTTCAGCCTATCCTCCACACCTCACTAGTATACATTGACGATATCCTATTGTTTAGTGATACTCTATAGGAACACTTTGCCTTACTCCGTCATTTTGACGATATAGTAAGAGCAAATGGAATCATGCTCTCTGCGAAAAAAAATGGTCCTTTTTCAAAAAGATATTGATTTCTTAGGGAAGCATTTTAGCAATGGAGCATATAGTCCAGGTCCTCGCATACATCAAGAATTACTCAGATTTCCAGACACCAACTTCACCACAAAGCAACTTCAATGATTTTTAGGGATTATAAATTATGTTAGATATTTTATTCTGAAGTCTCCAAAGATTCTTAAAAAGATTCTTAAAAAGAATGCCCAAGCATGGGGTAAGGAGCGGGATGAAGTTGTCCAAAGAATCAAGTAGGTGTCCCAATAGGTGAAGACTCTCCATATTCCTTCAGATGGAAAGAAGATACTGCAGACTGATGCTAGCAATGAATACTGAAGTGCAGTACTTTTGGAAGAAAACAATGGCCATAGAAAGATATGAGGATGCGCTAGTGGAACATTCCACCATCAAGGAGATTCTTGCAGTGAAGAATGGAATCAAAAAGTTCAACTTCTTCCTGATTAACACTTAATTCCTGATCGAGATGGTTATGAAGGCATTCCTAAAGATGATCCAGTTAAATCCAAATATGCTTCCACACCCGTAAATTCTCAGATGGGTACAATGGTTCTTATCCTACAAATTCCAGGTGAAGCACCTGAAAGAGAAAGATAATTTCTTGGTAGACTTCCTATCCCGACCAGATGAATTCGCAAAAAGGTTTTTGCTTGAAAAACCCAAAAAGATGTAAGAACCAACCAGCCATGTATTTATGATTATCAACCCACCAGGTCCCAGATCATCGAGGCTACCAAGCCATCCATCATACTTGTTCAGTCAATATTTGGACCCATTTAATATATCCATCCTGATCGAAAGACAAACTTTCTATGATCTATACGTTTTCAGAAAATACGGAGGATCCATCCTAAAGCCTTATGGAGTCAACCTGGAATACCCATTCTGTCACGTGTTCCCACTTTCTAATAATTTTCCACAAGAACTCTTATGATTCTTCTAGTACTTATGTCACCAGTATTACATCCTGATGGAATTCAAATGCAACGTATTTAGGGACTTTGACAAGATTGAATCATCTTTGAAAATATTTCTGTAGTGGTTCAGGCCACATAAATATTGGATTCAATGCTTCAAGAATTCATACGATGCAAAGGTATTCATGTTGCGCCGACCAATAAAGTTAATAGATGGGAAAGTCCATGCCGAGCCAGAACTCTCTTTCTGTTGGCGATTTCCGTTCTCTATTTTGTCCTTGGAAGAAGAATACTATAAAGCACAAAGGTTTAACTTCCATCCAAAAAAGTGCATTCCAAAAGAGGATTGGCTGAAAGAATGGGCACCATGGAACCACACCGATACACATCCTCATTGGGAAGAAGTCCGAAAAGAAAAAAACAAATATCAGGCGCCCTACGAAATCAGCAGGGATGAAATCACTCAGGCCATTACACGAATAAGGATGAACTTCCCATCAAATACCCCATCACAAACCTGTCAAAATATGGAGCAATCCATGGCATAAACGTCAAGAAGAAAATGCTACATTATGAGATCATTGAAACGGAGTTTGCATGATACGAGCTTCTTAGATGGCAAACATGGCTTCCGATGGAATCCAGGTTGAGAATGCTCAAACCCACCAGTGGCACCTCCGAACATTGTCCCACAAGATAATGGATGATGACGTGTGCAAGATGTGTGCAAGAATCCAGAAGCTCACCGCCTCAGATCACCAGCCGAAATTTACTACCCATATGCGAATGAAAGCGGGCCCCACTTCACATGACCATCACATGGCTTCCTTGTACATATTAGGCTAGCTATTTTATTAGGCCGTTTGTTTTATTAGGGGTCTATTGTTATTAGGCTTTGTAGATGAGATTGTTTAAATACGCGTTCCAGATTTGTCTTTATCAGGCCATGTAAATAGGTGTGCCATTTTCATTTTGTTAGGCTTTCTAGAAAGGTGTGCCGAGTCTATCTTGTATGGAGTCTTATCTTTTAGTCTCCTAACCTATATATATAAAGGAGTCTAGGCTGTCCATTGTAAATCAGAGTCGAATAAAAGTAGAGTCAGAGTCTGTAAAAATTTCCTATGTTCAATAATATGAGTGTTTGCTAAATTCTCTCTTGTTCTTTCTTTCCAAAGGCATGGTATGGATGATCCTTTTCAAGTAGTATAGGTCCTCGACATGTAGGGTAAGCAAGCTTGTTCCAAGTACAATAGTTTTTGAAGTTTATAATCAGCTAAATTTATAAATAGAGTAATAGATTTCCCGAGTTGTGTAGCTTGGCAAGCCGTCGGGGTGGATGTAGAAGCCAGCCCCTTTTTGTAGAGAAATTCTTTTATGTTTATGATGAAATTTACTATTTGACTGACTTGGCAAGCCATCCTCTGGGATGTTGAAGCTGGGTTTGTAGCAAGCCGTCCTTCAGGATATTGAAGCCAAATCCCCCTTCATAGGAAAACTATTGTACCTGCAATCTCCCCGCCTTGCCCGCCATATCCTCGCCCTGTCCTTACCCCACTTTGTCTCAGAGCCAGGTTATGAATGAGTGATTTCTTTCACACCCATGCCCAATCCCTCTCTAAAGTATGAAATTCTATGTCTATTCTATGGGGTTTTAACCCAAGTGCATGAATCTTCGATTTCTATACATGGGTATGATTTGATCATGATTCTATTATTTAATTATGAAGCATGGGAAATTTTTATAATGTTTTCAATTAAAAATCATGTTTCTAGCTTATTGAATTAAAAGCCCCTTATTGAGATGTTTATGAAAGATGAGATTGGTGATGAATATATGATGGTAATGAGATATAATGATGAAAAGCATGTTTTAAGGCTACCCATGTTTACAATTATGTTTTTGATGAGAATTGAGTATTTCTAAGTATGATAAAGATTTGGGCAATTCCCACATGTTAAGTATGAATGATGATTTTCCCGAATTAAGCTTACCACATTGTTTTGGAGCAAAGACTCCCAATTATATTCTCAGCTTTTGGTATATTTTGAGTTAAAGTTTTCCTATGTATAGCTTACCACATGGTGTTGAAGTGAAGGCTCCCAATTATGTTTTCAGCTTGTGGTATGTTTTGAGCTAAAGCTTCTCATATGCATGATTTCATATTTGAGATGTATTTGATTATTGAGCTTCGTCAATAGATGATGTTGAGCTTTGTTATAAAATGATGTAGAGATATGCAGGTTTTGGGAGCAATGTCTAGCACTGAGTAGGCTAAGGTCGATCACCCTATGCCTCAGAACTACATGCCAAAGTAGGTTTACACATTATGAGTTTGGGACCTCCCTTGTAAGTTTCCCCTGACCAGATGGGCCCTAGCTTGATATTGATATCATGGTATCATCCCTAGCCCTGGCAAGGCTTTGGAAACCTCTACCCACTTGAGTAAGACAGTTGGGACCATGTAAGCTCTATCATGGTATGTCAGTTAAAAGATAAGTCTTCCATTTTTCCTCATGATTTCAAATATGCATGTTTCATTACTCATGAGATTTATGTAAATGCATGTTCTAAGGCTGGTTTGAATCATTGTTCAGCTTTACTTAAAAATGTCAAAGTTCAGCTTTGGGTCAATCGATTCCGTTATGATTCTACGAGGTTATGTTATGTTATGATATGAAGAGATCATGATTTCAGAAAAAATGCATGCAAGCCCTACTTTCAGATTCTTATGTTTACGCTTACATTATGCATTGTTTGAAAATTATTTTATTTACTTTAGCGGTTTTACTTACCTTGCCTACTCGGTACATTTCATGTACTGACTGTATATTCTATGAACTATTATTTCATGATATAGGACCCAGCTCTCAAATTCAGCCAAGCTCGTAGTCAGCTTATAAGAGTTAGCACTCTATTTGTGGGTGAGTCCTCATTTCCCAAGGATTAGACTATCCATCTTTCCTTTATGTATTTCAGTTTTATCTTTGTTGAGTTAGTTTGAGGCGTGTCCCATCAACTCATCATGTTTAGAGGCTTTTCAGACATATGTATTTATTCAGCTTCGGATTTCTGATGTTATGTTCAAGTTAGACTTCTGCTATTATTATATTGTGACTATTCAATTTCTTGATTTTGATTCGATGTATGCTTATGTCATGGTTCAACTTGAGGTCTCTCGGGGCTCCTTGTCCCAGTATTACGATTCGAGCCTCTATTCGGGTCGTGACAAGAACCTTGAAGGATTTGTCTTGATCACCTATCTAGACTATCACTCTTGCATGCATGGATATGAATGAGCCTAGGATAGGTTTTACCCTCATAAAACACTGCATCTCGAGCCTTAAATGACGTAGTTTAGGACCATAGGACTTAGGAATAAAGAAATTCCCTTAATGAAATTTCTGAAATTTCTGCACTGGCTGAAACCACGGACGGTCCAATGACTCGTGGTATCCATCCGTTGGATCCACTACCCAACCCCACTTTATCAAGTTCAATCCCACGACTCGACAAGATGAGTCGTCCCTTCATACAACAATCCGTTCTGTCATCCGTTGTTTCCCCCTTCATAACAAGCCTTCCCACGAGCCACACCACGACTCGTTCCTCCTTCCAACAAGTCGTGGTTTCCTTCTGTTACCTCGATTAGAGGTTTTTAATACTCCTTCCCATGGTTGATGACCACAACCCGTTGTAGCCTGCTATGGATCGTTCCACGACTCGTTACCTTCCCTTAGGCCAAGGACCAGTCTCCCCACGAATTCAAACGACGAGTCATTGCATCAAATAATGGGTCGTTACTTGACCTGTTACCTCCAACCTCCACCTGGCCAGACCTCACCACGGATGCTTCCCATGGGTCGTTGGTTGAACTAAAGATCCGTTAGGTGGCCCGTTTTGTGAAATTTTTCCCAGATTCTTCCAACCTCCATTTTTAAATCCCGAATCTATTCTTAGGCACTTTCAAGGTATTACATGACTAGAACCTCCCTAATACCTTTTGTGAAAACATTCAAACATCCCACTACACTAGTGAGTCTACTCCACTTTATCTGTCCTTATTCACCATTCACATTTTTCATCAAGAACCACCCTTTTACCACCTTGGATTCTACATTAATCCTCCTTTAAAAAAGAGATAGCACCATTCAAATTATCCATTTTTATAAGAGGTTTTTCAACCAACCATTTCATTTTTCCTAATTAAGAAAATTGGTGCTACCTCACATTGAAGCTCACCTCATTTCCCTTTTTTCACACCCCTAAACTTAGGCTTTTGCCTATATTTCATTTCCTTTTCTTGTCCTTCCCCAAATCTTGTGCTTCAAGCATGTAAGACCCAAAAGTCCCTAAGACTAGACCCGAGGATTGGAAGATGATCATGCAGAGAAACTAGAAAACTGCCAAACTACGAGCCTCAGTATGAGTCGTAGGTGTTTTGTGCGACCCTTACCAAGACTCATGGTAGGGGGTTCAGCAAGCTAACATGTTTTGGTGGAGTAGGTATGACTAGTGGTCACGAGTCATACTATGGTTGTATGATTTATACCTAAGGGTCATAGGGTGAAAGTTCAGAGAATGGTCCAGGGTAGGACTCCTAGTTACAGGCGTCAACATGTGGCGTGGACTCTAGGTACGACTCGTGGTATGAGTCATACCACTAGATGAGGCAGTTTTAAATGTGAAGTCTTAAGGGTATTTTGTAACATCAAGGGCCCGCCGCTCCAACTGCGGAATGTAATCCAAGGCTTCTTCCTCAACGTCGAGGCCTCGGAGGAAGGTGGTGATGAGTCCGCCAAACCCGTATCTGTGGCCCTGGTGTAGTCTGGCTCTCTTCATGGCGGATATTATAACCGCCCCCACATTAATCGCAAGCCCTTTCATAAGGGCATACACCAGGCAGACACGGTCCCGGGTCACGTCTATCATATGTACTCCCGGGATCAAACACGAACATACAAGTTTTAGCTAGATTCTGGCCTCCCTGTTCATCTGCGAATAAGGCAGAGTCTGGTGGTAACCCCTCTCTTTGTGTCTACTCCATCGGGTTGTAGATCGAGCACCGCACAACGTACGTCTGATGTCGGCGTACGGTGGGGTGATGTTGAGCTGGCGGAGAACGTGGGCGTCTGTGTCCCGTGCTCCAACGATGGCATTCAGCTGCTGGGGTTCCAGAGTGACAATCTGCCCTCTGATTTTAATAGTGTGGCTTCTGATGGCCGGGTTCCAGTTGACATAAAATTCCCGGACCAAGTGAAGGTTGCACTCCGTGGGCTCCTGAAAAATAAAGCTGAGCCCAGCTGCTTCAATTCTCTGTACGATGCGAGGGAACTCCTGTGCAAGTGGTTCCCTTGCAATATGTTCCTCCGGGAAGTACTTGTTCTCCTTATGCTTTGCGTACCACTTCTTCCCTTCATCGGTCACCCATCGTGTTCCGTATCGGCGGTGTTGACCGCGTGGAACAGCAGGTGCAGCTGGGACAGCAGTGCCCAGTCTCATTCTCTTTCTGCCGGTGCCTGAGGTTGAAGCACCCTTGCCTTTATCTTGTCGGCTAGCCATTGTACCTGTCAATTTACACAGACAAGCACAACGTTAAGCTAAAAACTTGTTAGTTTTGGCTAAGGTCGGGTTAAACAAAATTTACCCCACACTTAGTCTTTAACAATATTTACAACATGTTAGCAAGGATAGATCTATTTACACCCCAAACACAATCACTATAAACATATTGCTTAGTGCGTTCACAAAAATTCGACAGCATACCGGCTAGCGAACTACTCAGACTTCATACAGCTAACCCAATCCTACCATCGATAGCTATTCACCCATGGCACTTAGCAACAATAACAACAACCAAATAGAAACAACAATACAAACATTTTATATACACTAATCTAATCAATTCAATCAATTCACATATTACGCAATGTCCCACTAAAAAAACGAGAATTAGTCGTCTTTCACCAATTATACAATATTTACCAGGACTTATCTCAACTAATAAACACACCCCGGCATCAATTTCGTCAAACTATCAAGTTACCCAAGTTAAAATTCGACAACCCCAAGCCCTAGAACTCAATTCGACAATCAACAATGAATTATTCAATCAATCGATAAGTTCACCCGTCAACTACAACAATCCGAACACAATCAATCGCAAAATAATTCACTTCATGTTTAATTTCTACCTAGGGTGATATATCTCACCTCACATGCTCAAAATCGACAAAAATCGCCAAAAATTCGTGATAGACGATGAAAACATACCTTGGAATTGAAGAATCGATAAAGACTTGACGTTTTCCTTGCCTCTTAACGTGGCACGGAGCTTGGGGGTAGGGGAATGGGTGTTTGGTCGCGGAGGGAAGAGGGAATGGGGAAAATAGGGGCGAAATCGGGGGTTTTTATTAAGAAAACACGCGGGTCACCCGGAAACCCAGTGTGACCCGGCACTGGGATAAGGGAAACGTGTCACGGAGGTTAACGCGGAGGCCCTCCTCCGTGACACGGAGCCAACGCGTTGGCTTACTGGAATTTTAAAAAATTCCAGATTTGCCTTCAACGTGTCACGGAGGCGAACGCGGAGCATTGCCTCCGTGACACGGCGCCAATGCGCCAGTGCTCTGTTTCACTATCAAATTTTATTTTTCATACCTCGCCTCGTTTTCTCGATTCCACGTATTTTTCCTCCGGTATACCTGAAAATCACCTCACTAAACAAAAATTGGTTAAATTCATAGATTTCCCTACTAAAAATTAAAAATTACTAATTAAAATGCAAATCTAAACCTAGTCAAGAAAAAAGAAAAGATAATAAAATAGAAGAAAAACTTTACACTAAGAAAAAAAAAAGAAAGAGAGAAAAAAAAATATTTTTCACGGGTTGCCTCCCGTGCAGCGCCTAGTTTAACGTCGCGGCTCGACAGCCTTTACGCTCAATTTTCTACTAGGGAGATGGATGATTTGACCCGATCATGGTCATCTCCCCAGTAGTTCTCAACCTTGTCTGGTGGCCTACCTAGTAACTCTCGGGAATCACTCAATCCATTTGCATTCCCATGATCAATCACGTTGATCACCAAGAGTTCCTTATAGACAGTCGGAAGCTTAGGTGCGTTGTACACGTCGAACACCTCAACCTTGTCGTGTGCTCGCATCGTGAGTTGACCCGCAGCTACATCGATCAATGCCTTTCCGGTTGCCAAAAATGGTCGTCCCAAAATAAATGGGACTTATGCATCTGGCTCAAAATCCAGAACAATGAAATCTACCAGAAAAATGAGGGAGCCTACCTGCACTAGCACATCCTCCACAATGCCATCCGGCTTAGCTAAAGACCTGTCTGCTAGCTGCAAGATCACTGTTGTAGGTCTAGGACTCCCTAGCCCTAACTTTCTGAATACCGAAGATGGCATCAGATTTATACTTGCCCCCAAGTCGCATAACCCACGAGCTCGGATACTTTGCCCAATCGTCAGCTGGATAGTAAAACTTCCAGGATCCTTCAGTTTAGTGGGCAACCTGTTCTGAATACGGGATGTGCATTCCTCCGTTGAAGCCACCGTGGCATACTCGGTCAAGCGACTTTTGTTGGCCACAATGTCTTTGATATACTTTGCATATTTTGGCACACCCTGCAAGACATCAACAAGAGGTAAGTTAACATGTACCTGTTTAAGTACCTCCATGAATTTCTGGAAACACGCCTCCTCCTTGTGTTTCTTAAGTCGTTGAGGGAACGGGGGTGGAGGCCTTGTTGGTTCAGCTTCTTTGGTCTTCCCCGTATCTGAGGTTTGTTCTCCCTCAACATCTGCTGCTCCTGACTTCTGAGGCGGTCTTTCCGATTCCACCTCCTTTAATTGTAAACCACTCCTCGTGGTCACTGCATTTACCTGCTTAGGATTGGGATCCGTGTCGCTAGGTAGTCCTCCCCTTGGTCTAGTATTTTGGGCACTAGCAAATTGCCCAAACTGATATTCAAGAGCCTTGGTTGCCAATTGATTGTTCTTTACTTCAGCTGCCAATTTGACATAGTCAGCCTGCAATTGTGCCTGTTTGGCAATCATGGTCTTGAACATTTCCTCAATAGTCGGTGATGGTGGTGGAGGAGGGGCATTGTGGTTTCTGAACTGATTCTGATAGCCTTGTTGCCCTCCTTGGTTTCTATGCATACCCTGCCCTGAACCTTGGCCTTGTTGATTGTTGCTACCCCACGAAAAATTTGGATGATTCCTCCAATTCGAGTTGTAGCCACCACCAAACTGCTGTTGATTCCTCTATGCATTGCCCACAAAGTTGACAGAATCAGGATTTGCACCACAGCATTCAGCTGAATGCTCACTACTACCACACACTTCACACCACATCTGTTGGACCGCATTAACTGAGGCTGAAGGCTGGTTCAAATTCATAGTGCTGAAGTGAGTGTTTAAGTGATTTTGCAAAGCAGCTATCTGTGCAGCGATAGCTGTGAATCCATCCACTTCGAACACTCCCGCTGCATTCCTTGCTCCACCCCTTGAAGAATCTGCATTCCATTCCGGATTGCCTTGTGAGATTCGGTTGAGCAAAGTGTACAGCTCCTCATAAGTCTTCTCCAGCGCTTGCCCTCCAGCTGCTGAGTCTAACAAAATTTTAGTGTGGGGTTCCAAACCCTCAATAAAAGTGTGGACCAACACCTCGTTTGACTGATGATGATGGGGAAAGTCCCGCAACATGGACTTGAATCTTTCCCAGGCTTGATAAAGATTTTCTCCTTCCCTCTGTTTAAAACTTAGAATCTGACTTCTAAGTTTAGCTGTTTTACCTGAAGGGAAAAATCTGATCAAAAACTTCCTTGCAAGATCATCCCACATTGCTATAGAGTTGGGTGGTTCAGCTTTTAACCACCTCTTGGCTTCACCAAGTAAGGAAAATGGAAATAAGGTGAGCCGAACATAATCAGGTGACACTCCAGCGGGTATGTACGTGTCACTTATCTCCAAAAAGTTCTGGAGATGTTGTTGCGGATCTTCGTGAGGGAGACCGGTAAACTGCCCGCTCGTGTGCAAAAGTTGCACCATATTTTGCTTTAACTCAAATCTCCCCCAGGCTCTGGTTTGCGGATGCTGGAATGTACATTATTAGCGTGTGGGATTGCCACCTAGCGAACCGGCCTGGCTGCTACTTCCTCAGGCACTAACACTGCCCGCACAACTGGTGGATTGGGTTGCTCCATCATAGACTGTTTGAGCAACTGCAGCTTCTTCCGAAGAGCTTCTCTACGTTGACTATGCAATTCACGTTCTGGCTCTAAGTGAGATTCCACCAGCTCCTTGTCCCTTGCCAGTGTTCACAGAAATAAAAATCTGCAAAATACAGGCTAAGACCAAGTTGTTAACACTTAAGAAGATAAAAATACAAATACAATAAATTTACACTAAACAAAATTTTACAAATCGCCTAGCCTCCCCGGCAATGGCGCCAAAAACTTGTTCGCGCTCTGCTGCTCGGTATATATTATACACCGACACGCAAGTGTACGTGGTCAAACAAGTAATAAAGTGGCTAAGTAGCCAAGTATCGATCCAAGGAGGCTGCTCTAGATATGCAAAACTGCCTAGTTTACTATATCTCTATTCTATTTCTAACTATGTTAACAACAATCCAATCAAGATTTGAGTAAGTTTTGTTTCTAAACTAATTATCTACTAAAATCAATAACTACTATTTACGTTGAGTTTAGACAATGGATATGCACATGCCAAGGTTAAGAACGAGTAATGAACTTGATAATCATGATAATTTGGTCATCTTCTTCTTTATATTGCTAGCCAAGAACGTTTGCCTAGAAATTAAAACTTCCGTATTTAATTTCACTTTAGCTTCATAAACCATTCGTCTACATTTCTGTGATCAAATGCAATTTATTACCTAACACTACAATTCCGGTTCCTAAATTGACTAATACGGCTTTCAAGTATATTTCTATCAAGAAAGCACATCAAAACCCAATTTTCCCAAATCAAGTTAAGAACAATACCCTATTAATTCACAACTTTCCAATTTCATGCTCTCTCGAGTGAAATTGGACTTTTTAGATATACATTAATGGTGGCCAATCAAGAATGTAATAAGCACAAGAATTAATAGAACAACATGCAAGAAGAAGAAGAAACCATATCAATTATTACCAAGAATCATTACACAAGTTCAAAACCTCAGCAAGAAAGGAATTAGCCACTCATTCTTGGATTAATCATCCTAGAATGAGTGTAAATCATGCATACAATTGAAGGAAAAGAAGAAGGGAAGAGAAGAAAACTCTTATCTTTTTTATTCTTCAACTGCCACAAAACCACGTTCCTCTCTCCACTTCTGAACTCCACTAAAAAAACTAAAACTAAAAGAAGACTCTTTTAAAAATAACCTAAGTGTGCTATTTATACTAGTGGGAAATTTTTCCCGGAATAACAAGCAACGTGTCACGGAGGCCAACGCGGAGCACTGCCTCCGTGACACGGTGTGGACGCGGACCCTCTCTGGAAATTTCAGGGTCCGAATAATTGGCTTCAACGTGGCACGGAGGCCATCGCGGAGCCCTGTCTCCGTGCCACGGAGCTGTCGCGATGCCTCACTGGAATCTGCCAATTAATTTCCTCTCCAGGCAGTGTGCTACCGCGATGGTAGCGTGGCACGGCGCCATCGCGGAGTCAGTGTAAAATGTGCCATCCGAGGTCTTTTCCACGCTCGCATCCAAGTCCAACTCCGACATAAGTCCAACACGCATTTTTGCTCCTAAAAATCACATTATCCTGCAAAACAAATGCTAATCATGTTGGTTAGTATAAATTCGCATTTTATTGCCAAATACATGATATTATATACACATTGCACAACAAACAAGGTAAAAATGGTACGTTTGAGTATCACTTGGGCATATAAATCTGCCCAAGATCAAGAACCATATATAGCGGAACCTCAATCAGGAACATATTATTTCTGGTGGGATGATTGGTTAGGCATTGGGCCTCTTGCTTATCATAGAGATATCTTGCCAAGGCTCAACACTATGTTTGTATCTCAATTTTTGATTAATGGACATTGGGATGAGGAAATGGTGGTCCAAAATGCACCAACACAGTTTGTTCAGTTAATTCTTAACACTCAATTTCAATTTTTGGAAGGTGTTCCTGATCAGCCAGTTTGGAAGCTCAATACTCATGGAAATTTTACTATTGCTTCAGGTTGGGATCTTTTCAGGAAAAAAAAAGATTAAGACTATGACTGATACTCTTACTTGGCACAAGAATATCCCCTTCAAAGTGTCTTTTCTTCTTTGGAGAGCTTTGAGAGCCAAACTTCCTACTAATGAGAAGATTATCACCTTTGGAAGTGAACCTACTGAATGTTCTTGTTGCTACGGGCTTGGCTTGGACACTATTGAGCACATCATCTCATCCGGTCACTTTGTTGCATACATTTGGACGTTTATTTTAGATCCTTTTGGCATTCAACAGGGAGCTAGTTTTTTAAGGAGCCTTCTTATGACTTGGTGGAATGCTAAACCCAACAATGAGGTTTACAAACTCATTTTACATGAGAAACTTATTATTGTGTGTCGGAACCTTTGGAAAAATAGATGTGCTAGAAAATATGGGGGAAAGTAGTAAAACTCTTCAAGAGTCAAGTACTCTATCTTCAAAGACATCTCCAACTTATTTGCTTCCAGTTGTCCTTATACCTCTTGGCCTTCTAATTAGACAGAAATGAGTACATTGCTGGAGAATTTTCAACATGAAACTAAGCTTATAAAGGTCTGTTGGGTCAAACCTACTCACCATATAGTCAAACTCAACACAGATGGGAGTGCACTTGAAAATTGGAGAAACATAGGGGCTAGTGGCATTCTTCGAGATTGCAAAGGGAATTTAATTTTTTCTTTTGCTACCCCCTAGGTATTGGTACTGAAAAACTAGCAGAGATTTAAGCAGCTATTTGTGGACTTCATTGGTGCATTCAAAATGTCTATAGTAGGGTCATTTTAGAGGTTGATTCTGAACTACTCATGAAGTGGCACAATAACAAAACTAAATCTATATGGAATATCCAGAGATACATCATAGAACTTCAAGATCTCATCAGCATGTTGGATTACTTTCAAGGCAAACATACATATAGGGAAGCTAACTTTACAGCTGGCTCGCTTTCGAAATATAGTCATGAGCTAGACACACCATAACATTTCTACAATCTGCAGCAGCTACCAGAAGATTCAAGAGGTTATTATAAGATTGATAAAATGGGCATGGCAAACTTTAGAAGGAGAAAATTAAAGAGAATAAAGAAACCCCCTTGAGCTTATATTGTCTTCTTGGTGCTTTACCAAGTCTTGGTATAGATCCCTTTGTACCACCTTTTGTCTGCTCTATCCTTTTCATCTAAGTTATCTCTGTTTAAGTTTTAGCTCCTTTGAATTGGTCTTAGCTCTTTTGGGATTTTCCTTTCTTACTATGTATGAGGAGAGTCTTCCTTATTTATCCTTTCCTAGTTTATTTATGTTTGAGAGGAGTTCTCTCTTCCTAGGTGCTTAGTTTCTAGGTTTTCTTTCTAGTATTAGGTATAATTTGGCTATTCTTAGTAGGAATGTGACTTATGAACCGCTATAGGATCATAGGTAAGGTTTATGTCCCCCTCTTTGTACATATTTTTTGTTTATTTATGTTAAGGCCTGGGGTGTTGCTCAGCCCCTGGCCACCACGAGGGGTGAAAGCCTTGGGTTAGGTCTATTTACCAAAAAAAATAATTCTCTCAAGCCAAGAATAGGGTTCTTCATCAAATTCCTTCAATTCTCTCTTGGATCTTCAAGTCAAGCTAGGGATTCATGATGATTTGGTAATTTACCAACTCATTAGGCACGTAAACATGAGTTTTTTCTTAGTTTTCAAGTTAATTAGGTGGGTTTTATGCCTTTTCTCCTTGATCTTAATAGGTGCTTTTTACTTGAATGGAGAAAATCATGAAATTGAGCAAAAAGCAAAAAAATCAAGTTGAGGACCGGCGCTCCACCGGAGGACACAGGTGAAATGCCGGTTAGTCGCAATTGTCTACTGTGTTGAGGAAAGAAGGATATTGGTAGACCACAGATTAGCAACGCAGAACTGTCGGTTCTAGTGCCGAAGTAATCAAGAACTTTCTGGCCATCAGTTTTGACCGATGGACGATCTGCGGATAAGCACTGGCGAATTGTCGGTGCCAACGCTGAAGTAATCTAGAGCTCACTGTCGTTCAGCTATAACTAACCAACGGCCCATGAACAAGAACTAGAACCGCTAGTGAGTTGCAAGTGACGCCCGTCAGCAAGGGGTAAAAATGTCAAGCTTGAGAAATGAAGAGCAGATCTGTACCCTATTTTTGTTCATTTAAAAAAGGAACTGAACACTCCATTCTAGGGATTATTATTTATTATTCTATTGAATTCGCTTGTGAAAAAGTAGGGAGAAGTAGAGAGAGAAAGACTCATCTTCTTCATTAAGAAGGTAGAAAACACCATTAGAGTTTAGACCTTGCTTGAATTTTTCTTACTCAATATGTGAATGGATATTGAATTATTGTTGAATGTAATATTTTACTTAACTTACATGAGTAGCAAAATTCTTTGCTAGGGGTATGTGAATGATTAGGGCTGATTTGGATTGGGCATTGTATATTTGATCTTAGATTTACTAAATTGGTATAATTTTAGTGTGTCCTCTGAGTTTTAAGTTGAACACTCATAGTTGCAAATGTGAGTTGCATTTTCTTACTTTAATTTTGCTTGAAAAAAGAATTTAAAGTATCGGTGAGGAAATAGTAATGGGTAATTGGGTGGTAATTATGGGGGGGGTTGGGCTAGACATAGCCAAAACACATTATTACACACCCCATTAAGAATCGAAGCTATAAATAGTGATTCATACCCAAGTTGATATGGTTTTTGTGAAAAGCAACCTGAGGTTGGAGAAAAACTCGAGGTATAAGGCATCTAATTGGTTGAGAAATGTAAGATTACACGTAATCTGAAGCTAATTATACTATTGAGTAAAGCTAGGAGCAATTACCGAACCCAATCCAATGACGCCCCTATCAATATCACACCCCTAGTAGTCTCTCCTTTGGTCTTTTCTATACTTTGCCCATGTTTTTAGTGTGCAAATCCATATTTTATTTTATAAATAGTGATTCCCCCAATTTTTCCTTATTTTTTTCCACCGTTGATGCAAATTAGTTCAATTTAATAGACGACTATTGTGTGATCAACTAACATTCCTTGTGGGATTCGACCCTGACACCTGTTGGGTTTATTTGTTTTGGAAATTATTGTGTACATTCTTTCATAAAGAAGAGTGTATTTTGGATGTTATCAAAAATGGTGTCGTTGATGGGGAATGTAGTTTGATAGCCTCTAGTTGTTGTTATTTTGAATTGATCTTGCATCTTAATTGGTTTGACTTTACAATTATGGTTGGTGCCTCCTAGGTTGAACTTGATACGAGCCATAATTCACTAGAAGGAGAAGGTTTAGTGTACGGGCATATGGATCATGAGGATGATGACCCCATGATGCCCAATGTAGCAGGTGCAATTCGCCGATCTCCTCTGGTAGGGAATGCGATTTTTCATGTGACGAGTACAATGTTGCATTTACTTCAAATGAAGGGGCTCTTCGAAGGAATGCCCTTGAGGATGCAAATAGGCATCTCCGCATCATCTTGGAGATTTTTCAATCCTTCAACATTACAAATATCACTCAAGAGTCAATCAGATTGAGACTTTTCTCATTTCGACTCACAGGGGAAGCAACTGCTTTTTTGGAGTTGCCTCCTGGGTCTATTACCTCTTGGAATGAACTCATGGAAGCATTTTTGGATAGTTTCTTTCCTTCCTCAAGGATGTTGCAGCTGAGGGATGACATTACTAACTTCCGGCAACTTGGGGGAGGGGGGACAACTCTACTAAGCATTGTTGAGGTTTAAGAAAAGGTATCCATTTTTCCAAACCATGGCTTACCCGATGGGGTTCTACTTCAAAGCTTCTTCTGATCATTAGATTCTATCAATAAGCCTGTGGAAAATAGTTTAGTGGCGGGATCCATCATGGATCATCCCTATAGAGTAGCAAAGGAATTACTTGATAGAATGACGAAGACCAATCGAGCATGGCATACTAGAAGCGGAGGTATCTTCTAGTGGTAATGCCCTAAATCATTTGAGTGCAGAGTTGAGGAAGAGAGGCGAGGCTAGAGATGGAACTCTTTCCAAAATGATGACCCAGCTAGAGTTGATGATGAAGCATGTGATGGGAACTGGTAAAAAGATTGTGAATAATTTAAGTTCTCAAAGCCAAGCTCAATTTGATGATGAAATTCCACCCCTGGGATACGAGGAAGAGTGTCAATACATGTTAGGACAATCAGAGGGGTTCTCGCCCTAGGTATCAAGGTGCCAATCAAGGCCCTTAGAACCCTAGGGAGGAGAATCAAGGTTGGAGAAATCATAATAATCCAATATAGGGAGAGAGGAATGATCGATGGGGGAATAAAGAGCAAAATTGTGAAGGAGGTGATATCACTGAAGTTCTAACCCATATGTACCTCCACCAAAAGCAGAAGCATCTCAAGGATAGCTCAGAGTGAGTGATGTAGGAAGCTCGATGATTGAGGACATGTTGTTACGGGTGTTGAAGAAAGTTGAATCCGATAACAATGGGGTTGGAGAGTTGAAAGGGGAGGTTTCTAACCTCACCGAAACCGTATGCTCCCACTCAGCTTCAATCAAACACCTCGAAGTGAAAATGAACCATTTGTCATCACAAATGAATCCCACTATAAAGGGGGAACTTCCTAGTGATACAATCCGAACCCAAAAAAAGATGGCCATTGCATGGCAATCATGACTAGGAGTTGTAAGATATTGAAAGACGCGAGCGTGAAGCCGAAATGTTGATGCCCCAAAGGCAAAGGATCACAATGTGTTGGAAGAGGTACCAAAAGCACCAAGTATGTGTGATGATGAAGAAGGAAAGGATGAGGGAGATGTTGAGTTGACTCCCCGGATAATGTTCATGTGAATGTGGGAAATAAGGCTCCTAATGAAAAAGATTATGAAGTAAGAGTTCCCTCGCCATAACTATAGCAGTTGGCCAAAAAGAAGGAGGATAATCAATTATGAAATTATTCATTAATATACTGCTTGTGGATGCTTTGGTGCAAATGCCAGGATATGCAAAATTTACGAGGGAACTCTAGAAGAAAAAGAAGGTGGTGGATAAGGGAACCAAAGAGGTAACCCATCATTGTAGTACTATGATGACAAGCAACCTTGCTCCAAAATATGAAGATCCTGGAGCATTCACCATTACTTGCACAATTGGACTGTGCATGTTTAATAAGGCTCTTTGCGACCTTGATGCTAGTATCAATCTGATGCCTTCAATGATCTTCAAGAAAATCGGGTTAGGGAGCCCTAAACCTACCTCTATAAGGCTGTTAATGGAGAATAGGTCGATTAAATAACCCATTGGAGTGCTAGTTGATTTCCTTATGAAGGTGGCTAAATTCATACTCCTAGCTGATTTCGTTGTTTGGATTGTGAGATGGACATCGAGGTGCCAATTATCTTGGAGCGACCTCTAATTGCAATAGGAAGGGTTCCAATTGATGTGGAGCTTGGGGAGATTATGTTCCAAGTAGGTGGTGATGAAGTCACCTTTAATGTATGTCAGCTTATCAAGCCCTCGGATGAGTGTAAGGTTGTGGCAGTGCTCCATGGTGAAGAAAAGCATTATGAATCTGTTGATATTGAGAGTGAAATAAAGGATGACCCTGTGGAATGCTAGAAATTGGGAAGGTATCCATCGTGCCACGACGTTAGCTAAGGCGCTTCTTGGGAGGCAGCCCAAGCATTTTTACCTTGAGCATTTTGATGTTTTGTTGTTTATGATTTTTTAGGTAGATTGGATGCACAAACAAGGAGAAAAGAACACGGTAGGAGTGGTGCTAGACGGGTAAGATTCCGGCACACAAATAAGAAGCACTGCCCTACCACGAGTGTAAAACAGAACAATGGGGAACACGAGATGGTATCAGCGATCTACCGATAGAATACCAGTGCCACCTCGTGAACTGCCGGTGCATAGTCAATTCAAAACAATATACTTGGGAGTTTTGGTAACATCGGTGACCCAATCGGCGGAATGCCGGTGACAACTTGCGAACTGCCGGCCATGAAATAATGAGCTGAGAAAATTTTTGTTCACCTGCGGTAAGGCGAAAAACCACCGGTCCTTAGCGGTGACTACCGGTCAAGGACGTGTACAGGTAAGGACATCATTTAAAAGGTGGACTGCTCAATGGATCGAACCTGACCCGGGTATTTAAAAATACTAGTCAAAACCCCTCTGAATCCCATAAACCCTTCCTTCCACCTTTCTATTTCCCCATTGCACCTTTTTAACTTCCCCATGCACTACCTTTCCACCTTCTCACCATTAAAGCCACCTTTTTACCTACCAATCCATCATATTTCTTCTCTCTTATAAATTTCACACATCATTCCCCTTATTTCATCACTACTTACTCATATTCTCACTACACTATGGTAATAAAATTTTTGTGGAACTCCTTTGTTCAAGCTTTGATCTTTCTCCTCTCTTTGTTCTAAAATCCATTTGGTATGTGACTCTTACTCTACCTTTGATTATTTTTCAAATATATGGATTATTTTGAGCATGTGAAAATCGAAGTTCCCCTACTCATGTGTCCCTATTAACCTCATAACTATGCTTGTTAGTGTTATTGTGGG
Organism: Datura wrightii; assembly: GCA_035772735.1. Taxonomy (NCBI): domain Eukaryota; kingdom Viridiplantae; phylum Streptophyta; class Magnoliopsida; order Solanales; family Solanaceae; genus Datura; species Datura wrightii. The sequence goes on along the minus strand of JASDFA010000027.1, from coordinate 100,426,392 downwards.
TGTGTGGGGATGTGATATATTGTTGAATGACAATGTGGGTCTGGTTTTGGAAAAATGATTGCTTCATAGTGTGTTTGATTTTAGTTTGGGGTGAATTCTGAGTAGCCCCATCTATGCTTAAAATGCACCATTTGCCCAATGATAGATGTAGTGACTTCTTTCTTAATGGTAAATTGCCATTGTTACTTATTTGGCTATTGTTATGTTGAGTGAGTGAGTCTTGAATTTGAATGTTTGTTGACTTTGCTGAGTTTGGGATGAATTTCGCTTACAGGAATCCATCGTTGGACTGCCGGTCAAGCCCGACGAAACACCGGATGAAATGCAGGTCAGGGTTTAGGGCTTCAGGATACTTCCCCAAACCTGGGTTACACTGGCATTTTTCAAGTCAATACCGGTGAAACGTTGGTGTGTTGCTGATTGACCCCTATATCCCCAGCATTGTATTTCTATTCGACGGCTAACCGGTGGTTTGCGGATCTTTATTTGCATTTCGCCGGTGTGCCGCTGGTACTGCCAATGCTTAAAATGTGAACTCTTATACCTTTTTTCCATCCAATCATTATAATTCCTTGTCTTATTTTAGGATAGATGTTCGTTTTTATTTTTTTATTGAGCAAAAATACAAAAAAGAAAGTATGGTTGTATGGCACTAACATGGTTTTACAAAGTTTATCTTCATCCCGACAATCAAACAAGGGAAAGGACCTGACCGCTTCAAAAGGCAAGGGAAAATGGAAAGCAAGGGCGACCCCAACCCCTACCACCCGAGAGGCCATTATATTCTGCGTGCCCGATATGGAGGGGCACCATGCCATTTGCAAAAGGCACTAAATCACTATAGAAAAGCGCTTCAATCTGGCAGGGTTGCGAGGTGATTTCCCAAACATCACAACTCAATTTAAAGACGACAAATGGCATGTCTTTTCCAACCCACAGCCCGACTTCTAATACAACCTAGTACCTGAATTTTACTCATCATACCAGGCGAAGGAAGAGAGCATGCAACATAGAGGCCAGGTTGATGAATTCCCCTGCCTTCCTTCTATCATGGCAAGGGGTGTAGAAGTGGACATAACCCCAGCGACCATCAATTCCTTATTTTGGGAGGATTAGATTGACACTAATTCTGAGTATGCTACAAGAATTGCTGACAAAGAGAACCAGTTCGGGTGGATAGCTCCCGTCATTGCCACAAAAAATCCTTTTTTAGCCTTGATGGGTGGTAAGATATCCCAGCATGATCTTATGAAGACAAGTTGTAGCTAGATTTCATTTGTGGCCGGATAATGCCCTCAAAGAATGAGAAAAGGGTAAGCTTGAAAGCAGCCATCCTCATCACATGCATCATGAAAGGGGTTCCCATATATTTTGGGAATATTTTGGTTGTTCAGATAAATAGAAAAGCGAGGAAAGCTGGCACTTCAATGCCGTACACTGTGCTTGTATGTAAGCTATGCCTTCAAGTTGGAGTACCACTGTTCCTCGATGAAGCCCCTAGCTCTGCTACCGGTGTCATTACTATGGATAGAAAAAGGGATTTAGATGCTCCCAAGAGTAAGAGGAAGCAGTTGTAGACCTTCAAAGACCCCGAGGAGTCCTTCTCTCATGGGTCAGAGCAAGCCCATATGGCGCCCGATCTCAACATGCCACATACTGAGACATCGATCCAAGCTTCAGGAGAAGCACCTATCATGGGAGCCTCACCTCCTCCCACATCGTCCCAGCCAAGTAGCCTCCACAAACTGGATGAGATGACAAATTCCTATGAGAGCCAACATCAGAAATTAGCTGAGAATCTCCCTACCTTGATCGCCAAGACGGTGAAAAAGGAGATGAAGTCAATGTATGATAGCCTAACCAAGCTATCTCATGGGAAGATATTGTGGAGGGGGTTGTCACCTCTCTCTGGGCTGAGGTAAGGGAGTGGAAAGGTCGGACATCAATGGCGGTACCCAATATGAGCGCATTTGATGCAGCGATGGCTGCCCGTTATAGAATCTGAGGCCCAATTGATGACCTGTTCGATGGATTGGGGAATGAGGAGGACCTAGGAGATGAAAACCAGGATGGGGAGGTTGAAGTTTAGATGATGAAGAGTGACCACTTCAGGGAGTTCTCACCCTTTTAGTTTTATATGCATACATTGGGAACAATGTATTGTTTGAGTTGGGGGTGGGATGAGTGTTTCTTTTGTGGTGGTCATTTGTTTTTTTTAATTAATAGATGTGGCCCTTGTCAAACTTTTATTTTTAATTTGTGAGGACTTATGAGCCTTTTTCGAGCTCATTTTAATAATGTTTGATGTTGCCTTTGCTGGGCTATTTGTTTTTTAAGTTTTCTGAATGGTTGTTGAGCCTTTGTCAGGCTCGGAATGGATGAAATGAAAAAAAATCACCTTTGACTGTTAGTGTTAATGAGTGGGTCTTTGTTTTTTTTATTGCCAAAAGATCGTGACCCAAGTTTTATCCTCGCCTTTGTGAATAGTAGATAATGAATAAACTCCAAGGGATTTCTTAATACCACGATTCTTTCCCAAGGAGTAATTTCTTTTTTTTTTCTTTTTGTTGTTGAACTGGGTGACATTTTCCAATGATAGATTGTGAGGCGACTCTCTTAAGGGAAAATGCCATGTTTTTCTTTGAGTATTTTGTGAAACTTCTTTTGAAAGATACCAACAAAATTTATTTTTGTGTGGCATGAAAAATGAATTTGAAAGAAATGGGCATTTAAAATGGTAAATGTAGCACTTTCTTGTCATACATTGTATATTCCTTATTTGGCTTGTCGATTCGCACACTGTATTGTCTTGAATCAAAATCTTGTGATGATAATAAATTGCGTGAACTCTTTGGGTGTGATGCCTTGTGTGGTAACATCATTTGAATGAGTCTCATGCATCTCTTCTTGTCTAGAACTTGCCCTATGTGTGACTCAAGGCGAAATCCTAGATCCAGCTGCACTGAGAACATGATTTTAGGCTTTCTATTGATTAGTCACTTCACCCAAAATGACCTCCAGAAACATCTTACTTTGCTAGCCAATATTGAGCCTCTCGACTGTTTATTCTTGGACACCATATTGCAAGCCCACTTTTCCTTTGTAATCCTCCTCTTTGGCACCCATCCTCCCTAATTTCTATGATGAATGAATGAAAATAATGGGGGCTTGAAATCCAAGACATAGGGAGAGATAAGGAAATCAATGGAAAGAGACGAAAATCGTAATTTTGGGGTTTACAACAAGGGGAGAAATGTGATGAGCTTAAATGTGAGGTAGCACCAAATTGTAACAAAAATGAATGAAAAGATGGGTTAAGAAACCTTGAATCATCAAAAGAGAAAAAAATAGTGAAATGGTGCTACCTCTTACTTAGATGAGGCTTAATGTGAGGGCTAAAGGATTTATAAGGAGGGCTCTTGAGAATTAAAAGATGAAGATGATGAAAAAGGAGAAATAAGGTAGAGTGATCTAAAGAGTTTGATGGGAGGTTACAAGTGTTCACAAAAAGGCATTAGGGAGGTATAGTCACTGTAGCTAAACATTTTTCCTACCCTTTCCCCTAGCCTTCATCATGACCCGCAAGTCCTAATTGATTTTGAGTGTAGTTACTCTACATTAGTGGCGAGTTACACAAAGGGCAAGCCTATGGGTCAATTTGTGTGCATGGAGAATTCTTTTGTGAGAGTGAGTGTGATCGTCTTATTTCTATTGTCCCTTGTGTGTGCATTATTTATGATAAAGAAAGGGGATTCTCTCTTGTAGTGAGTGGCATCACTCCCTTTGAGGACTTGCTTGCGTTGATGTAAAGATGTGATTGAGGCATAGTAGTGTGAGCTTCAAGGCAAGCGTTGAATGTGAAATGATTATGGTTTGAGATGCTATGTGTGTTTGATTGGATAAACCACGTCCTTGTTTTGAGAAATGAAAGCAATTGTGAAGCATGCCTATTCATTGTGGTTACCTCTTGAAACTTTCTCACATTTTAGGGGGAGTCGTTTCTCTTTTTTCTTGAATTGGTGAGCGTTTTTGGGTTGTCTTAGGTTCATTGGTCCTTGATGCATATATTCATATTTAACATGCTATCCATTTTCACAAATGAAAATAGTTGCATTACTTGAGGACAAGCAATGGTTCAAGTTTGGGGATTTGATTACCAACGCATTAGGCTCGTAAACATGAGTTTTTTTTTATTTTTCAAGTTAATTAGGTGGATTTTATGCCTCTTCTACTTGATCTTTGCAGGTACTTAACTTAAATATAGAGAAGCAAGAAAATTGAGAAAAAAGCACAAAAATCGAGTTGAGGACCGGTGCTCCACCGTTGAAATGCTGATCAGCCGCAGTTGTCTACTGTGCTGAAGAAGAATGGAAACCGGTGGATTTCAAATCAGCACTAGTGAATTGCCGGTGCCAACGCTGAAGTAATTAAGAACTTTCTGGAAATCAGTTGTGATCGACCGACGGTCTGTAGATCAGCATCGGAAAACTATCGATGCCAACGCTAAAGTAATCCAAAGCTCACTATCCTTCAACTGTAACTAACTGGCAGCCCACGAAAAAGCACCAGCGAACCACCGATGAATTGCAAGTGACGCCCATAAGCAAGGGGTAAAAATTTCAAGCATGAAAAAAGAGGAGTAGATGTGTACCCTATTTTTGTACATCTCAAAAAGGAAGTGAACATTCCATTCTAGGGATGACTATTGATTATTCTATCAAATTGGCTTGTGGAAAAGTAGAGACAAGTAGAGAGAGAAAGACTCATCTTCTTCATTGAGAAGGTAGAAAACTCCATTCGAGCTTAGACCTTGTTGGAATTTTTCTTACTCAGTTTGTGAATGGATATTGAATTGTTGTTGAATGCAATGTATTACCTTACTTATATGAGTAGCAAATTTCTTTGCTAGGGGTGTGTGAATTATTGGGGTTGATTTGGATTGGGTATTGTGTAGTTGATATTAGATTTACTCAATTGGTATAATTTTAGTGTTTCCTCTGAGTTTTAAGTTGAATACTCATAGTTGCAAATGTGGGGTGCATTTTCTTACTTTAATTTTACTTGAAAAAGAAATTTAATGTATGGGTGAGGAAACTAATGGGTATTGGATGGTAGTTATGTGGGGGTTGGGCTAGACATAGCCAAAACCCATTATTACACACCCATTAAGAATCGATGCTAGAAATAGTAGATTCATACCCAAGTTGATGTGGTTGTTGTGAAAAGGAACCTTGGGGTTTGAGAAAAACCCAAGGTATAAGGCATCTAATTGGTTGAGAAACATAAGATGCCACCTAATCTGCCGCTAATTATAATATTGAGTAAAGCTAGGAGCTATTAGCAAAGCCAATCCAATCGAATGATGCCCCTATCAGTATCACACCCCTAGTAGTGTCTCCTTTGGTCTTTTTAATACTTTACCCCTGGTTTTAGTGTGCAAATTCAATATTTTATTTTATAAATCGTGATTCCCCCAATTCCTTATATTTCTTTCAAGATTAATGTGAATTAGTTCAATTTAATAGATGACTATTCTGTGATCAGCTGACATTCCTTGAGGGATTCTACCCTGACATCCGTCGGGTTCATTTGTTTTGACAATGACCTTGTACTTTCATTCATAAAGAACAATGTATTTTGGACATTGTCAATTCACCAAGCCCAGGTATGTAAGGTTATGAATGGGGGAAATCCTTCCACCCTCATAGCCAATTTCATCCTTATCTCAGGATTTTAAGTCTCCATGTATAATTTACTGAAATTCTAGGGTTAGCTCAATTCCATGAAATCTCTTATGATCTCTTATGAATCCAAGTTTCTTATGATTAAATTCATGATTTATTATTATGATTACATATTTTCTACCATAAATTCTCATGGAGCCACACTTTCAAGTTTAAGATGACTTTGCCCAATTATGCATGATTTTATGAATTTCAAGCTTATGAGCCTATGATTTCAATTATGACTAGTCATTCAAGTATGTACGATTTTCATGACACTCAATTGATATAGCATGGAAAACTCAATGGCATTATTCTCATGACTATTTTACGTATATCAAATATGATTATGATTTCATGAATTAAACAGGCACATGCAAGATCACGTGTGTTTTCACGATGTTGATTATGAGGCATGTCCCTGTTTTTGGGATTACCACTCCTCCCCAATGAAGCCCCTAGCACCGTTACCAGTGTTATTACTGTGGACAAAAAAAGGTATGTAGATGCTCTCAATAGCAAGAGGAAGCGGTTGCAGGCCTTCAAAGTCCCTGAGGAGTCCTTCTCTCATGGGTCGAAACAAGCCCAGCCCGCAATCTCAACATACCACATCCTGAGGCATCGAGCCTAGCTTCAGGAAAAGCACCTACCATAGGAGCCTCACCTCCTCCCATATCATCCCAGCCATGTAGCCTCCACAAACTAGCAGAGATTATACACTCCTATAAGAGCTAGCTTTAGAAATTAGCTAAGAATCTCCCTGCCTTGATATCCAAGACGGTGAAAAAGGAGATGAAGTCAATGTATGATATCTTAACAAAGTTATGCTTGTGGGTAGATATTTTGAAGTTGGCTATCACCTCTCTCCGGGTTGAGGTAAGGGAGTGGAAAGGTTAGACATCAATGGCGCTGCCTGATATCAGCGCACTTGATGTAGCGATAGCTTCCCCTTCTACAATTCGAGGCCCAATTGATGACCTTTTCGAGGGACTAGGGAATTAGGAGGAGAACCTAGGAGATGAAAACCAGGATAGGGAGGCTGAAGCTGAAGATAATGAGGATGATGAAGAGTGACCTCTTCAGCGAGTTCCCACCCTTTTTGTTTTATATGCATACATTGAGGACAATGTATTGTTTAAGTTGGGGGTGGGATGAATGTATCTTATGTGGTGGTCATATATTTTTTTTATCAATTGATGTGGCCCTTTTTAGGCTTTTAATTTTGAGTTGTGAGGATTCGTGAGACATTGTCGGTCTAATTTTAATAATGTTTGATGTTTCCCTTGCCAGGCTGTTTGTTTATTTTAAGATTTGTGAATGGTTGTTGAGCTTTGTCGGGCTCGGAATGGATGAAATGAAAAAAAAACTCACCAATGATAGTTAGTGCTAATGAGTGGTACTTTTTTTTTATTGCCAAAAGATTGTGACCCAAGTTTTATTCCCGCCTTTATGAATAGTAGATAATGAATAAACTCCAAGGGTTTTCTTTATACCACGATTCTTTCCAAAGGAGATATTTATTTTTCATTTCTTTTTGTTGTCGAATTGGGTGACATTTTTCAATGATAGATTGTGAGGCGACTCTCTTTGTTACACCCTATAAGTTTCTAACATTTAGTCGCCCTATTCGTATGTTAGTTAAGAGTTTTGGAATTCAATACGTATGAGGTAGGGCCCGAGGAAGGGTTGAATGAGTACGGGGACAGGACTGCGCGGGAGAAGGCTGGGCCAGCTGCCCAAAGGGGCAAAGTGGCAAGGACCTTGCTCCTCCGCATTGGGCCACGTGGCACGCCTGTAAAATGGCGTGTTGGGGTCCGTGCCACGTTTCTCTATCCATCGCCTCAAGTATATATATGTTCCCTCCTTGGATTTTATTTCATTTAACCGTAGCTTCAGCCAATAGAGGGAGAAGACGAACCAACTAATAGGAAATCTTCCATTTAAGCTACAAATCGCTGCCAGATTCACATTAACTTTGGGTATCGAAGTATAAAGCTATGAGGAGCATTACTACGGAGTTAGTTTCACAAAATTCGCCTGACAAATCGTAACTCCGCCGATGTAAAGTGTTCGGTGCTTTGGGTATATAGCTACACGCAAGTGCACATGGTCGAACAAGTAGTAAAGTGGCTTAAGTAAGCCAAGTATCGATCCCACAGGGACTGGGCTAGGGTAACAATCAACTCAAGTGTCACTATACTTTAACTCTAAAAATGCAGACAACAGTGCGAAGAAGAGTTTGATATTTTGGTTTCTAATTTTATGCTAAATCTAAAATGAATATATAATTTGAGTCTGAACTATGAATATGAGCATGCTGAGGTTAAATGAACATGTAAAGAAACGAATCATGAATACAATTTGGTTAATCTTTCCTCCAGTTGCTAGTCAAGAATTATTGCCAATGGATTAAAACTCTCCTTTTTAACCCAACTTAAGAAGCATGAACCGTCCACCTACATTTCTGTGATAAAACGAAGTTCATATTCTAGCCTTACAAAATTGATTCCTTAATTGACTAATACGACTGTCAGGTATATCTCTATCCTGAAGGTAAATCAATTCTCAATTTTTCCAAACTAAGAAAAGATCATATCCTATCAATTCACAACTTTCCAATTTCTTGCTCTCTCAAGTGAAACCGGACTTTTTAGATATACATTAACATTGGCCACACATTAATGCAGTAAGAACAAGAATCAATAGAACAACCATGGAAGAAAAGATGAAAAACCAATTGATCAATAACTACATTTCAATACAATTGTTCTTAACCTCAGCAAGAAGAGGATTTAGCCACTCATTTGTGGATTAAACATCGTTAAATGAGTGTTAATCATACAAGCAATTGAATTAAAGAAGAAGGAGATAGAGAAAAACCCTGAGATTTTCATCCCCTCAATTGCCTGTAACCCACGTTCTTGCTCCACCAAGTCCGAATAATTAAAAATGAACCTAAGTGTTCTATTTATACTAGTGGGAATTTTTCCCGGAATAACAAGCAACGTGTCACGGAGTGCATCGTGGAGCACTGCCTCCGTGACACGCCACTGACGCGGACCCTTACTGGAATTTGGTTGTCCAGGTATTAAGGCCCAACGTGGCACGACGTGCAACGCGGGGCTAGGCCAACGTGCCACGGCACCAACGCGCACCTTCACTGGAATTTGGCAAAAATTCCATATCCAGGCAGAAGGCATCCGCGATGGCAGCATGACACGGCTCCATCGCGGAGCCCTTTTAATTTGTGCCTTCAAGTGCTTTTTCTCTTGCTAGGATCCGAGTCCAACCCCGATTTTTCCCAACATGCATTTTAGCTTCCCAAAATTATATTTCACCTGCAAAACAATGCTAATCATGTTGGTTAGTATAAATTCACATTTTATTACAAATCACATGAGAATGTATAAACATTGATAGATAAACAAGGCAAAAATGACACATTTGAGTATCACTTGGGCATATAAATTTGCCCAAGATCACTTACCCCACACTTAAATCCTTGTTCGTCCCCGAACAACAATCTTACACCTCATGCAATTGACACCCCAACCTGGCTACTTTGGTTCGACAATTCAAGCTACGGTTATACCGATTATTTAATACAACAAATTATCAAGAAAACATGCATGGTCTTATCAATACAATGACCTTCAACACATTAAGACCTCCTAGACTCAAGAATCGACTCTCGATATCGGCAAACTCATGCAAATCAGCTGATCAAGATATCCGACACGAATTTTAGTCTCTCATCAAGCATGTGCCCTCACAACACAAGAGAATTTTCCCCTTCTTAATCACATGACTCCAAAGATTACATGCAGGGGCATATAAACACAATGTCGCTCTCTCTCCCAAAAGAATTCACATGCATCATGTTATTAACCATAGGCTTGCCTTTAGTGTATTACTCCACTAACATAAGGAAATGTGATGTAGGATCACATAGGACTTAACGGGTTGTAATGTAAGCTACGGAACTAGTAAATATTGGGCTAACCAATAATAGCCACTAGCATCCTTAAGCGCTTTTCCGAAACATCCCATCAACCTCCTGGGTATTGTTTCTTCCTTCATCCTCCCATTCTTGAAGTCTGTCTTTATTTTGACCCATATCTTTGAGCACCCTTGACTCAATAATAAAGATTATTCATACATCTTCATTATATGTAATTTATAACGAGTGCACCTTCAACCTTTTCTTTCCTTTCATCACTCTGCTTTTCTTTTCTTTTCACCATTCTTACTCTTTGGGAAAATTATTTTCTTTTCTTAAGCGCTTAAGAGTTTTGGATCAAATTCATGGATAATGAAAAGAAGGGGTTAAGCTCGGTTTACACCTTTTTGACAAAAGAAAAATAATAGGCTAAAGGCTCAATGGGCTAACTAGGGTGTACATTCAAGGTGGGTACAATAATGAAAAAGAGAAACTTTCAGTTAAAACAAAGAAATGCCTACATCCTTTCCTACAATACACGTCCTTCATTTCGTTTCGTACACACACCAGGCAAGTTCTAGACATTTCACAATAGCATGGAATAAACAAAACCTCACCATACACTTATTGCACATGCTCAATTCAAGACGTATTCACAGACTCTTCAACCAGCTAATTACAAGAATTCAAACATTAAGCCTCAATCACACTGAATCGAATCTATGGCCTAGGAATCTCAACATATTTACACAGTTGCATGCTTTCATATGAATCACCTTTTCATTTCAAATATCATGTACAACACGCAACCAGAATTCCGCAACCATAAAGTAACTACAGGTTTTGGGATGCAACCCACAAAAGAAAAAAAAACTGAAAAATAAATGAGAAAAAAAATCTACTCCTAACGACTACATTTCCCTTAAGACGGTCATCATCCATCCATCATAGGGAATGGTCACTACTAAGACTTCGATTCAATGGGACTATTCTCGGTAAAAGAATCGAAAATAAACGTCGAGAAACCTAAAAATTTAAAAATTCATGAAAATTTTTTAAAAATATCGATCATTTCGATAAAACAAAAATATGTACAAAGCCAGCTAACAACATTCAATAGCACACAACAGCTTCACATTAATTACAATACAAAACATACCCATCACAATCACAGGGTCACAATTTTATCACATGCACGACAATAGAACAGAAACATACATTAAAAACAACAACAACCAACACCTAACTACTCCCACCCCACACTTCAATCGAACACTTTCCCCAGTGTTCACAAAAATTAGCATAGCACAAGAGTGGGTGGTGAAACTCCCTGATCAATCAAAGTATTCCACTTCTTCATCAGGTGCTGCTGCCTCGTCTCCCATGTCTGAATCTTTCCCATCATCATCAGCTGACTCCACATCGGAGTCATCACGACGTGTCTCCTCATCTTTGGGGACATCATCATCTGTGGGCTCCATAAAAGCTGGCCCCACTCGGCATAGAGCCCTGGCATTTTCGCCAAAAGGGTAGTCTAGATCGAGCTGCCACAGCTCCTCTTCTGTTGCAGGCCTCCCGCCTATTCGCAGCTGGAGCATCTGCATCCCGTACATGCGAGCAATATACTAATCATCTCGAGCATGTCGCTCGGCTAGTGTCAGAACTGGCCCGTGAGTGGTGTCGGGTGCCTTAGTTTTGGTGACATCTAAGGCCCGCCGCTCCATCTGCGGGATGTAGTCAAGGGCCTCCTCCTCAATATCCAGGCCCCTCAGGAATGTGGTGAGTAATCCACCAAACCCGTACCGGTGCCCTTGATGCAAACGGGCTCTCTTCATGGCGGAGATAATCACCGCCCCCACATTGATCTCCAGCCCTTTCATCAGGGCGTGTACCAAGCATACACGATCCCGGGTTACATCTGTCATATGCACCCCCGGGATTAGGCAGGAACAAGCAATCTTCAGCCATATCCTGGCTTCCCTGTTCATCTGTGAGTAGGGCAAGGTCTGATTGTAGCCCCTCTACTTATGCCTGCTCCACCGAGCTGTCGACCGGGTTCCACACAAAGTTCGTATAATGTCCGCATATGGTGGAGTGATATTCAGCTGTCGAAACACATGGGCGTCTGTGTCCCACGCCCCTAAGATAGCATTAAGGTGGTGGGGCTCAAAAGTGACTATTTGCCTCCTTATCTTGATGGTGTGACTTTTGAGAGTCGGGTTCCAGTTGGCGTAGAATTCCCGAATCAAGTGCAAGTTGCATTCCTTGGGCTCTTCAAAGATGAAATTCAGCCCGGCTGCCTCGATCCTGTGGACAATCCTGGGGAACTCCTGTGGCAACGGTTCCCTGTCAATGTGTTTTTCGGGGAAGTATTTGCTTTCCTTGTGCTTCGCGTACCATTTCTTCCCCTCCTCTGTCACCCATCTAGTTCTGTATTGACGGCGTTGGCCGCGTGGAACCGCTGGTGCTGCTGGGACTGCAGTTCCCAGCCTAATTCTTTTTCTTCCGGCGCCTGATGTTGATGCGCCTTTTCCCTTGTCTTTCCTGCTTGCCATTGTTCCTGTCAAACCAAATAGACAAGTTCAATGTTAAGCCAATTAAAATTAGCTTCGACTAAGGTTGGGTTAAGCTAGGATACCCCACACTTAGTCTTTAGCCAAAATCACAACATTACGGCAAGATCGTACTTATTTCCACAACAAACAACAAACATAACAAATATGCTTAGTGACTTCAGAGAATTCGACGGTATACATTCTATGTACTACTTAGACTTGGTACAGTGAGTCACAATAATAACCATCGATAAAATTTCATCACATAGCACTTAGCAAGGAGAACAAAGAAACAACAAAAGAATTTATCTACATGAATCCATATAATTCATCCATTTCTTGCAATTTCCACAATTTCCCTAACCCGGAAATCCGTCGGTCTTTTAGTATATTACAGTTAGCATAACCGACTCATCTCACCCAAGATAAACACCCTAACTAGAATTCCAAAGTTCAACTCACTTTTTCGATTTCACACTCAAATTCAAGCCCTAGCTATGCTGTTATTAAAAATCCTATCAAGCTATGTAATTTTCGAGTTCATGTAATCACAATGATTCTACGAACGTCAATCAACAATAACTCAATCGAATTTAAGCTTAATTTCTACTTAGGGCAAGATTTCTTCACTTCCTATGCTAAAAATCGGAAAAATAAGGTAAGAAATGAGATGAAGTTAACAAACATACCTTAAATTCAATGATATCGAATAAAAGTTGATAAAATTGAACTCTTAGGCCGTGTCACGTTGGGGAAGGGGGGAATTTCGGGTTGTTTGTCGCGGAGGAGGTGAGGAATGGGAAAAAATGAGGGAAAATCGAGGTTAAAAGTGGGGTTTTTCGCGCGGGTCACCCGGCGACCCGGTGTGACCCGTCGCGATATACACCTCAACATGTCACGGAGGGTAATGCGGAGCATGCCCTCCGTGACACGGAGCCATCACGCAGGTGTTCTGGAATTTGTAAAAATTCCAGAATTACCTTCAACGTGTCACAGAGGGTAACGCGGAGGCCCTCCTCCGTGACACGGAGCCATCGCGTGGGCTCACTGTTTTGCCACTTTTGATTATTTTTCATACCTCAATTTTTCCTTTGCGATTCTTTGCATATTTATCCTCCGTTCAACCTGAAATTCATCACACAACAAGAAATTTGTTAGAGTTACAGGTTTCACTAAAAAATAAAAAAATATAACAAATATAAAAATTTTGTTTTTAATTATTTTTTCCTCTTTTTTTTTCATTTTTCTTTTTATACAAAATCTATTCACATTTTACAAAGAAAATTTCACAGGTTGCCTCCCGTGCAGCGCCTGGTTTACCGTCGCGGCTCGACATCCTTAAGCTGAGTCATCTTCTAGGGTGACGGACGTTTTCTCTCGACCACCGTCCTCACCCCAGTAATGCTTACATCGCTTCGGTGGTTTTCCCAATAACTCTCGTGACTAAACTATCTGGGCAACATCAGCTCGATCAATCACGTTGATCATCGAGAGTTCCTTGTACACAGCCGGGAGCTTGGTGGCCTTGTATACATCAAACACTTCCACCTTGTCATGTGCTCGCATGGTTAGCTGCCCTGCATCTACATCAATCAGCATTTTCTCGGTCGCCAAGAAAGGACATCCAAAAATAAATGGGACTTTCGCGTCTGGCTCAAAATCCAGCACGACGAAATCTACCGGGAAGATAAGGGAGCCGACTTGCACCAACACGTCCTCCACAATGCCATCAGGTCTGGCTAAGGATAGATCTGCTAGTGACAAGATCACTGTTGTTGGTCTAGGACTCCCTAGACCCAACTTCTTGAATACCGATGACGGCATCAAATTAATGCTTGCTCCCAAATCACATAATCCATGAGCTCGGATACTTTTCCCAATTGTAATTTGTATAGTAAAGCTCCCAGGGTCTTTGAGCTTTGTGGGCAACCGGTTTTGTATCCGGGAAGTGCACTCCTCCGTGAGAGCCACCGTAGCATACTCAGTCAACCGACTTTTGTTCGCCACGATGTCCTTAATATACTTTGCGTACTTCGGCACTCCCTGCAAAACATCAACAAGAGGTAAGTTAATATGTACCTGTTTCAGCACCTCCATGAATTTCTTGAAACACGCCTCCTCCTTGTGTTTCTTTAATCTTTGAGGGAACGGGGGTGGTGGTCTTTCTTGTTCAGCCTCTTTTTTCTTCCCCCTCTCATCACTTTGCTCCCTCTCAACTTTCGCTGCTCCCAATTGTTGAGATGGTGTTTCTGGTTCCACCTCTTTAAGCTGTGAACCACTCCTTGTGGTCACTGCATTCACTTGCTTGGGGTTGGGATCCGTGTCGCTCGGGAGTCCTCCTCTAGGCCTGGTGTTTTGGGCTCCAGCAAATTGCCCAAATTGATACTCCAGTGCCTTGGTAGCTGACTGGTTGTTCTTTACCTCAGCTGCCAATTTCACATAGTCCGCCTGCAATTGATCTTGGTTAGCTATCATTGTCTTGAACATCTCCTAAATGCTGGATGATGGTGGTGGAGGAGGTGCATTGTTGCTTTTATATTGTGCCTGATAGTTCTGCTGCCCTCCTTGATTCCTCTGCGCCCCCTGACTCGAACTTTGCCCTTGATGGCTGTTGCTACCCCAAGAGAAATTCGGGTGATTCCTCCAGTTGGAATTGTAGCTGTTGCCATATTGTAGGTGGTTGTTCCTCTGTACATTTCCCACAAAGCTCACCAAATCAGGATTTTCTCCACAACACTCTGCTGAGTGCTCACTACTCCCACACACTTTACACTAAATCTGCTGCACTACATTCACTGGGGCTTGAGTCTGGTTCATGGTCATGTTACTAAAGTGGGTGTTGAGTTGATTCTATAAAGCAGCTATCTGTGTGGCAATAGCTGTAAAACCATCCACTTCTAGGACTCTTGCTTCTTTCCTTGTTCCTCCTCTTGACAAATCAGCATTCCACTCCGGCTTTCCCTGCGAAATACGATTTAACAAGGTATACAACTCCTCATAAGTTTTCTCCAATGCTTGTCCCCCAGCTGCTGAGTCTAGCAAGATTTTTGTGTGGGGTTCCAAACCCTCTATAAAAGTGTGCACCAGCACATCATTGGATTGGTTATGATGAGGACAATCCCGCAACATAGACTTGAATCTCTCCCAAGCCTGATACAGATTCTCTCCCTCTCTCTGTTTAAAACTTAGAATTTGACTTCTAAGTCTTGCTATTTCACCGGATGGAAAAAATCGTATCAAGAATTTCCGTGCAAGATCATCCCACGTAGTAATAGAATTAGGTGGCTCAGCTTTCAACCACCTCTTGGCTTCTCCCAAAAGTGAAAATGGGAATAATGTAAGCCTGACATAATCTGATGACACTCCAGCGGGGATGTAAGTGTCACTTATCTCCAAAAAATTTTGGAGATGCTGCTGTGGATCCTCATGAGGGAGACCTGTGAACTGCCCGGTGGTGTGCTGCAATTGCACCATGTTTTTTTAAGCCCGAACCTCCCTCCTGGCTCTGGTTTTTTGATGCTAGATGTGACATTGTTAGCATGTGGGATTGCCACCTCGCGAACCGGCCTAGCTGTCATTTCCTCGGGCACTAACATTGCCCTTACAACTGGTGGATTCTGTTGTTGCTCCATGATTGTTCATCTGAGCAACTGCAGCTTTTTCTCTAGAGCTTCTCTCCTTTGACGATGAAATTGTCTTTCAGGCTCTAAATATGAGTCCACCAGCTCCTTGTCTCTTGCCAGTGTTCACAGAAATTAGTATCTACAAAATACAGGCTAAGACCAAGTTGTCAACACTAAGAAGAAATAGTAAACTAACACTTAAGAAAAATTTACCAATTGCCAGTCCCCGGGAACGGCGCCAAAAACTTGTTCGATGCTTTTGGGTATATAGCTACACGCAAGTGCACGTGGTCTAACAAGTAGTAAAATGGCTTAAGTAAGCCAAGTATCGATCCCACAGGGACTGGGCTAGGGTAACAATCTACTCAAGTGTCACTATACTTTAACTCTAAAAATGCAGACAACAGTGTGAAGAAGAGATTGATATTTTGGTTTCTAATTTTATGTTAAGTCTAAAATGAATATATAATTTGAGTCTGAACTATGAATATGAGCATGCTGAGGTTAAATGAACATGTAAAGAAACGAATCATCAATACAATTTGGTTAATCTTTCCTCGGTTGCTAGTCAAGAATTATTGCCAATGGATTAAAACTCTCGTATTTAACACAACTTAAGAAGCATGAACCGTCCACCAACATTTCTGTGATGAAACGAAATTCATGTTCTAGCCTTACAAAACCGATTCCTTAATTGACTAATACGACTTTCAGGTATATCTCTATCCTGAAGGTAAATCAATTCTCAATTTTCCCAAACTAAGAAAAGATCATATCCTATCAATTCACAACTTTCCAATTTCTTGCTCTCTCGAGTGAAACCGGACTTTTTCGATATACATTAACATTGGCCACACATTAATGTAGTAAGAACAAGAATCAATAGAACAACCATGGAAGAAAAGATGAAAAACCAATTGATCAATAGCTACATTTCAATACAATTGTTCTTAACCTCAGCAAGAAGAGGATTTTGCCACTCATTTGTGGATTAAACATCATTAAATAAATGTTAATCATACAAGCAATTGAATTAAAGAAGAAGGAGATAGAGAAAACCCTGAGATTTTCGTCCCCTCAACTGCCTATAACCCACGTTCTTGCTCCACCAAGTCCGAATAATTAAAAATGAACCTAAGTGTTCTATTTATACTAGTGGGAATTTTTCTCGGAATAACAAGCAGCGTGTCACGGAGTGCATCGCAGAGCACTGCCTCCGTGACACGCCACTGACGCGGACCCTTACTGGAATTTGGTTGTCCAGGTATTAAGGCCCCGCGTTGCACGCACGATCCGCCAGGTTGAAATATAGTTAATATTTATATATAAAGTTGTCATTTTCTTCGGACTTAGTATTGAAATTAGCCTCATTCTTCCTATAATACGATTGCAGTTGAGAAGAGCAGTTGAATACGAGTTGAAACTCACTAGTTAATCAGTAACCGGCAATTGAGGTATGCTAAGGCAGTTTCCATCGGAAAGTTAGTTCCTATGGTATTATAATTCAGTCTAAATCCCAGTAAGAGAATCAGAAGTACGTAATCATGAAGAGTTGTTTTTATTAGCTGAGAATAGTATTCTACGTTGTGTTGGGATTTGATTTGTCTAAATAGCCCTCCGTGACCAACCCCAGGGTTTCTAGCTGTGTCGATGCCCGCCAGGGGCGAGATGACGTCGCTCCAAAAAGAGCGGCATGCCATCCACAAGGGACGAGGATGGGGTCCCAGGTCCTCATAGAGTCCATTCCATGGCTAGACTATTATACATACGCCGTATCGGCACCACATCCCCGACAAGCCTGGCACCCAGGGTGCAGATAAGAGGAGTCCACTGGACTCAGACACAACTATAGTCAAGAGCCGAGCGGGCTCAATTGCAGAGCCAGGGTACTGGCAGGACGGCTATAGTTACCAGTATGACCCGTCATGACCTCGATAGGGGTATATAGATTTACGTGTACTCACCAGGGCTTGTGGGGGCCCCAAGTGGGTTGTTCTGTGCTGGTTGTACCTTCCGGCTTATGGGGGCCAGGTAAGGTTCTTGTTTGCTTTAGTTGTTGGTATACTAGATAATAGAAACCCAGCTATTCAGGTATGACTTTTGTCTCCTTTCTTTCATTCATTTCAGCTTTATCTTTACTACTCAGTTATTTACAGTTATCGCCTTACATATTCAGTACCTATTATACTAACGCCTTTTCTGGGGCACTGCATTACTTCCTTGCTGGTACGGATAGATGAGGAGCAGGTCCCTAGTTACTTTACAGTCATAACTAGACATCATGGTGGTCTTGTCGGCCCGCATAGGATTCCTTGTTGTTGTTGTTTCTGGCTAGCTGGTTTTCTTTTACAGGTGGCTATAAGGCCTTGTAAGTTGGGGTCTGTGTTTACAGCCAAGATATAACCCGTTGTTTCCTTAATTTAAGAGTTAGTGTCAGCCATGCACTAGAAGTGCTTAGGCTCAGTCAGCTCAGTCTGTTCAGATCCCAGTAGGGCACCGTCATGCCTCCCAAGGTGGGCGTGACAAACTTGGTAGCAGAGCAGGTCGTATCCTAGGGAGTCTGCAAGCCATTCTAAATAGAGTCTTGTCTATGGATGTGTTGTGCACCATATACTATAGGCAGGAGGATGCGAGTCATGATAGGATGGTTACCCTTTCTTGTTATCCAATCATGCTATAGAGTTGTACGGTATATTGCCATATTCTTTTATCCACAGAGAAATGGCAGACCCGCGACGCCCTACGACTGGCAGGAGATTGGATATAGCAGCAGAAGAGGGCAATAGCATGGTGCCTCATACAGAGTCAGCCCGGTCTGAGGGCGACAGGGAGACTTCATCTCAGTCTCCCCAACACTATTCACCACGTCAGGAGCCGCTCGGAGCGATAAGTGTGACTGCACCGCCTCCAGCAGTCTCTATACCAGTACCATCAGATCAAGAGGTTAGGAGTGTTGTTGTTATGTTAGCTCAGATGATGGCCACACTGTGTCAGCCCGTAGTACCGGTAGTTGCAGAATCTTCAGGAGGGCCTGGTAGCTCGAGGGTCCAAGAGTTCCTTGCACGGAGTCCCCCGTAATTCACAGGGACAAATCGAAAAGAGCACCTTCAGGATTTTCTAGACCTGTTGAAGCGAATTTATAGGGTAATGCATTCCACCCCCGCAGAATAATTGGAGTTAGCACTATATTGGTTGTAGGACATTGCGGTACTATGGTTCAAGAGCTAGGTAAGGTCCCGGGACAGAGATGTTCCCCCTCCGAATTGGCCCAGTTTCTCTGAGGCCTTCCTAGACCATTATCTGCCATGGGAGATCCGCCAGGCCAGGGCAAATCAATTTTTGCATTTGGAGTAGGGTTCGATGAATGTTCAAGAATATGCTATCATGGGGCTGGATCCAGAATATGTGGAGACCTGTATCACAACTACTTTGCGAGAGGGCATGGATATTTCTCGTGTACAGGCCTTCGCCTAGAATATTGAGTGGATCCGACTGCGGCAGCGAGGGATAGAGAGAGAAAGTCAGGAGCAGCACCACAGGAATAGACCTAGTGATATGCAAACAGAGTCCCAGGGTGGACCCAGACCATGATTATCAAACAGACCACCTAGACCCCCACCTCCACAACAGTAGCAGGGGAGAAGGTTTGGTCGTCGGGGACAGTCAGGGCGCGACGAGAGTTCATGGTCAATAGGATCACAACAACAGAGAGGGTCGGAGCAGAGCACATTTACTGTACCACTTTTCCCTATTTGTAGCCGATGTTATTCTAGGGCATGCAGGTATGGTTCTATGACCTGTTATGTATGTGGACAAGAGGGTCATCAGATGAGGGATTGTCCAGCTCGAGGTCTGAGTGATTGGGACCGGTAGGATAGATCTTCAGTAAGGTCATGCACCCTAGCATCTCCAGCAGGGCGCAGGCCCTCAGCTCCAGCCGGTAGAGGCCGAGGTAGGTCAGGGGCCTTCCGTTCATGTACAGATCCAAATCGCACATATGCTTTACTGGGGCGACAGGAGTTAGAGTCGTTGCCAGATGTTGTGACAGGTATGTTGGACATTTGCTTTCATTCTATATATGCTTTGATAGATCTAGGTTACACTTTATCTTATGTTACCCCATTAGTGGCTCAGATGTTTGGTATTACGCCAGAATTGCTTCGACGACCTTTTTCAGTGTCTACTCCCGTCGGTGATTCCATTGTAGCTAAAAGGGTTTACCGAGAGTGTACAGTGGAGGTCATCGATTGCAAGACTTTAGCGGATTTGGTAGAATTAGATATGGTTGATTTTGATGCAATTATAGGTATGAATTAGCTAGCTCCATGTTATGACAATGTAGAATGTTGGACCAAGATTGTCTAATTCCATATTCCCCAGGAGGCAGTATGGGAGTGGAAAGGTAGTGCGGCTACACCGAAAGGTAGGTTTATTTCCTATCTTTGGGTGAGAAAATTGATAGCAAAGGGATGTATTTGTCATATTGTCAGAGTTTAGGATGTTCAAGCAGAATCTCCGACTCTTCAGTCTATTCCAGTAGTCAATGAATTTTTAGACGTATTTCCAGATAAGCTACCTGGCATTCCCCCAGAATGGGAAATCGATTTTGCAATTGATTTATTACCAGGTACTTAGCCCATATCTATTCCTCCGTACCGAATGGCTCCTGCTGAGCTCAGAGAGTTGAAGAACAGTTGAAAGATCTTTTAGATAAGGGATTCGTCAGGCCGAGTACTTCCCCATGGGGAGCACCAGTCCTATTTGTGTGAAAGAAGGATGGCTCTCTCCGTATGTGTATAGATTATCGACAGCTGAATAAAGTCACTACCAAGAATGAGTACCCGCTTCCCAGAATAGATGATTTGTTTGATCAGTTACAGAGGGCAAAATATTTCTCCAAAATTGACTTAAGGTCAGGGTACCATAAGGTCCGGGTTTGTGAGAGGGATATTCCAAAAATCGGTTTCAGGACCAGGTATGGCCATTTTGAATCCCTAGTCATGTCTTTTGGACTGACGAATGTTCAGACAGTGTTCATGGACTTGATGAACAACATGTTTAGGTCGTATCTGGACCTGTTTGTGATAGTATTTATTGATGATATTCTGGTATCTTCCCGCTCAGAGGCTGATCGCCGGGATCACCTACGAACAGTAGTCCAGACTCTCAGGAATTGCTAGCTGTATGCGAAGTATTCTAAATGTGAATTGTAGCTGAATTCAGTATCCTTTTTGGGCCACATTGTGTCAGATGCTGGCATTCAGGTGGACTCGCAGAAAATTGAAGCAGTAAAGACATGTCCTTAACCTACCACCCCAATTGAGGTACATAGTTTCCTGGGGTTAGTCGGGTATTATAGGAGGTTCGTGGAAGGATTTTCTACTTTAGTAACACCATTGACCAAGTTAACTTAGAAAGAAGTCAATTTTCACTAGACTAAAGCATATGAACAGAGTTTTCAAGAATTAAAAAATAGACTAACCTCGGCACCAGTATTAGCCTTTCCAAAAGGATCAGAGGGTTATGGGGTGTACTGCGATGCTTTAGGCGTCGGGTTGGGATGTGTTCTAATGAAGCGTGGTAAAGTAATTGCTTACGCTTCCAGACAGTTGAAGGAGCATGAAAAGAACTACCCCACCTATGACCTGGAATTAGCTGCAGTGATTCATGCCTTGAAAATATGGAGGCACTATTTGTATGGCATATGCGTAGATATATTGTTACTGATCATAAGAGCCTCCAATATATTTTCACACAGAAAGAATTGAACCTACAGTAACATCACTGGTTAGAGCTGTTGAAAGACTATGATGTGAATATTTTGTATCACCTAAGAAAAGCCAATGTTGTAGCATATGCTCTCAGCCGTAAGTCTATGGGGATTTTAGCACACCTGAAGCCAGGACAACAAGGACTAGCCCGAGAATTGCATTAGTTAGCCAATTTGGCCATCCGTATAATTAGATTCAAGAGATAGTGGAACAGTCATTCAAAATACGACAATATCATCGTTAGTTATGGAAGTGAAAGAACGACAGTACAAGGACCTTAATCTAGTTCAGCTTAGAGATAAGGTTCAACATGGGGGAGTTAAAGATTTCCAGGTAACTGAAGATGGAGTTTTGAGATATGGGATCGCCTTTGTGTTCCAGACGCGGTAGGACTTTGCTAGCAAATTATGGGCGAGGTGCATTATTCCCGTTACTCTCTTCATCCGGGTTCAACAAAGATGTATCATGATATAAAAGAGATTTACTGGTGACCAGGAATGAAAAAGGAGATAGCAGAATTTGTAGCACAATGTCCTAATTGCCAACAGGTGATAGTCGAACATCAGAAACCCAGTGGACTAACACAAGAAATAGCAGTGCCTATGTGGAAATGGAAGGCGATTAATATGGACTTTGTGAAAGAGTTACCTCGTACCAGGCGTAAATTTGATTCTATTTGGGTCATCATTGATAGGTTGAGAAAGTCATCCCACTTTCTGCCAGTCAGGGCTACTTTCTCAGTCGAGGACTACGCTGAATTGTATATCAGAGAAATAGTCAGATTACATGGGGTCCTAGTATCTATAATTTCTGATAGGGAAGCACAATTCACAGCTAGATTCTGGCAGTCTCTTCATAGAGGTTTCAGAACCCAGGTCAATCTGAGTACAACATTCCACCCTCAGATAGATGGGCAGGCCAAAGGTACAATTCAAATGCTCGAGGATATGTTACAAACGTATGTGCTGGATTTTGGAGGTAGCTGGGATGAACACTTACCTCTTATTGAGTTTTCCTATAATAACAGTTACCATTCAGCGACTCAAATGGCACCTTATGAGGCTTTATACGGGCAAAAATGTAGGTCCCCAGTTAGTTGGTTCGAAGTGGGAGAATCACGGTTAATTGGGCTAGATTAATTCATTAATCGAAAGAGAAAGTGAAGCTTATCAGAGAACGTCTGCTCACAGCTCAGAGCCGCCAAAAGTCTTACGTTGATATGCAGCGTAGAAACCTAGAGTTCAGTGTAGGTGACTGGGTATTTCTGAAAGTCTCGCCGATTAACGGCGTGATGAGGTTTGGAAAAAAGGGTAAGCTCAACCCGAGATTTATTGGGCCGTACCCATTACTCCAGAGAATAGGTCAGGTGGCATACGAACTAGATTTGCCTTCAGAGTTAGTACCCGTTCATCAGGTTTTCCATATGTCAATGCTATGAAAGTGCATAGGGGATCTATCCCGAGTCGTTCCAGTTGAGGACGTCCAGGTTACTATGGAATTAGCCTATGAAGAGGTTTCAGTAGCCATACTAGATTAGCAGGTTCGCAGGTTAAGAACTAAAGTTGTTGCCTCTGTTAAAGTATTGTGGAGGAACAAGAACAGAGAGAAAATGACTTGGGAAGCTGAGGATGACATGCAATCCATACATCCCCATTTGTTCCAAGCTTAGCTCAGGCCGTGCAGTTAAGGTACCTTTAGTATTTTAGTTATGGTTTTATGATTTGTGTGTTATGTACAGCTCAGTTGACTCCGATCTTATTGTGAAAAAGTTGAGATTGTATTATATGAAGTGCCTGTACTGGACTTTTCCGCATTTTAGGATTTTTGGTTTGTCCATATTACAGGGGAGACTCTGCTGAAATTTTTCCAGAATAAGTAATTGCAAGGTTAAGGTTCTTGTAAGTAAAATTCAACATTCAAGGACAAATATAAGGGGGGAGAATGTTACACCCCGTAAGTTTCTAACATTTACTCGGCCTATTCGTACATTTGTTAAGAGTTTTGGAATTCAATGTGTATGAGGTAGGGCCCGAGGAAGGGTTGAATGAGTACGAGGACGGGACTGCGCGGGAGAAGGCTGGGCTAGCTGCCCAAAGGAACAACGTGGCACGGACCTTGCTCCTCTGCCTTGGGCCCCATGGCACGCCTGTAAAATGGTGTGTTGGGGTCCGTCCCACGTTGCCCTGTCCACTGCCTCAAGTATATATATATTTCCTACTTGGATATTATTTCATTTCACCATATCTTCGGCCAGCAGAGGGAAAAGACGAACCAACTAATAGGAAATCTTTCGTTTAGGCTATGAATCGCTTCCTGAATTAAAATTAACTTCGGGTATCAATGTATAAAGCTGCGAGGAGCATTACTACGGAGTTAGTTTCACAAAATTTTCCCGAAAAATCGTAACTCCGCCGAGCTAAAGTTATTGGAATTTCTCCAAACTAATGTTAATACGATCATAGGCTTAAAGTAAGCATTTCTCCCTTCTAGATTCCCGAGAAATTATGAGTTTTCGATCGTGATCCGCCAAGTTGAAATATAGTTAATATTTATATACAAAGTTATCATTTTATTTGAACTTAGTATTAAAATTAGCCTCATTCTTCCTGTAATACGATTGCATTTGAGAAGAGCAGTTGAATAAGAGCTGAAACTCGCAATTTAATCAATAATCGACAATTGAGGTATGTTAAAGCAGTTTCCTTCGGCAAGTTAGTTCCTATGGTATTATAATTCAGTCTAAATCCTAGTAAGATAATCAGAAGTACGTAATCATGAAGAGTTGTTTTTATTAGCTAAGACTAGTATTCTATGTTGTGTTGGGATTTGATTTGTCTATATAGCCCTCCATGACCAACCCCAGGGTTAACAACTGTGTCAACGCCCTCCAGGGGCGAGAGGACATCGCTCTAGAAAGAGCGGCATGCCATCCGTAAGGGATGAATATGGTGTCCAGGTCCTCATAGAGTCCATTCCATGGCTGGACTATTATAAATATGCAGTATCGGTACCACATCCCCGATGAGCATGGTGCCCGGGGTGCAGATATCAGGAGTCCACTGGACTCAGACACAGCTATAGTCAGGAGCCGAGCGGGCTCAGTTGCAAACCCAGCAGACTGGCAGGACGACTATAGTTACCAGTATGACACGTCATGACCTTGATAGGGGTATATAGTTTTACGTGTACTCACTAGGGCTTATGTGGGCCCCAGGTGGGTTGTTCTGTGCTTGTTGTACCTTCCAGCTTATGGGGGCCAGGTAAGGTTCTTGTTTGCTGTAGTTGCTGGTAGACTAGATAATAGAAACCCAACTATTCAGGTCTGACTTCTCTCCCCTTTCTTTCAGTCATTTCAACTTTATCTTTACTACTTAGTTATTTATAGTTATCGCCTTACATATTCAGTACCTATTGTACTGGCGCCCTTTCTGGAGTACTGCATTACTTGCCTACAGGCACGGATAGACGAGGAGCAGGTCCCTCGTAGCTTTCAACCAGCATTGTCAGAATAGTTAGCTCCTTTCTTCCGGAGCCTATAGATAGAAGGTTTACCCCTTTTGACTGTATAGTTTATGGGTAGGTCGGGGCCTTTTCCCGACCATCATATTATTCCTAGAGGCTTGCAGATTGTATCTATTTTCCTATGGTTAGCTATTATAGGCGGTATGGGTCCTATATGTGCTTCAGTTTATGTGTTGGCCGTGTGGGGCCTTGTTCAGCTGATAGATTAGTGGCCTTGACGGCCATAGTTTAGCGTAGCCTGTATTTACTTTACAATCATAACTAGACATCACGGTGGTCTTGTCGGCCCACATAGGATTCCTTATTGTTTTTGTTTCTAGCTAGCTGGTTTCCTTTTACAGGTGGATATAAGGGCTTGTCAGTTGGGGTTTATGTTTACAGCTGAGATATAGCCCATTATTTCCTTGATTTAAGAGTTAGTTTCAGCCTTGCACTAGAAGTGCTTAGACTCAGTCAGCTCAGTCAGTTCACATCCCAGTAGGGCACCAGGTGCCAGTCATGCCTCCCAAGGTGGGGCGTGACACTCTTAAGGGAAAATGCCATGTTTTTCTTTTAGTCTTTTGTGAAACTGCTTTTGAGAGATACCACTAAATTTTTTTGTTGTGTTAAAAATGAATTTTAATGAAATGGGCATTTGAAATAGGAAATCTAGCACTCTCTTATCATACATTGTGTATTCCCTATTTGGCTTGTGGATTCGCATGATCTATTGTCTTGAATAAAAATCTTGTGATGATAATGAATTGTGTGAACTCTTAAGGTGTGATGCCTTGTGTCGTAAGGTCGTTTGAATGAATCTCATGCATCTCTACTTGTTTAGAACTTTCCCGAAGTGTGACTCAAGGCGAAATCCCATATGTAGCTGCACTTAGAACATGATTTTAGGCTTTCTATTGATTAGTCACTTCACCCAAAATGACATGCGGAAACATCTTCCTTGACTAGCTAACATTGAGCCTTTGGACAATTTATTCTTGCACACCACATAACAAGCCAAGTGTCCTTTTCTAATCCTCTTCTTTGGAACCCATCCTCCCTAATTTCTAGTGATGAATGAATGAAAATAATGGGGTCTTGAAGCCCAAGACATAGGGAGAGATAAGGAAATCAATGGAAAGGGGCAAAAAGCATAAGTTTAGGGGTTTACAAGAAGGGAGAAATGTGATGAGCTTAAATGTGAGGTAGCATCGAATTGTAACAAAAATAAATGAAATGATTGGTTTATAAACCTTGAATCATGCAAAAAAAATAGTGAAATTGCGCTACCTCTTGCTTAGATTAGGCTTAATGTAAGAGATAAAGGATTTATAAGGACGACTCTTGAGAATTAAAAGATGAAGATGATGAAAAAGGAGAATGAAGGCAGAGTGATGTAAAGTGTTTGTGGGAGGTTAAAAGTGTTCACAAAAAGACATTAGGGAGGTTCTCATCACTAGAGCTAAGCATTTGTCCTACCCTTACCCCTAGTCTTAATCATGACCCGCAAGTCCTAATTGATTGAGTGTAGTTACTCTACATTAGTAGCGAGTCACTAGAAGGACGAGCCTATGGGTCAAGTTGTGTGAATGGAGAATTCTTTTACGAGAGTAAGTGTGATCGTCTTATTCTATAATCCCTTGTGTGTGAATTGCTGAATGATAAAGAAAGGGGATTCTCTCTTGTAATGAGTGGCATCACTCCCTTTGAGGACATGCTTACATTGATGTAAAGATGTGATGGAGGCATGAGCAGTGTGAGCTTCAAGGCAAGCTTTGAATGTGAAATGATTGTGATTTGAGATGCTATGTGTGTTTGATTGGATAAAACATGCCATTGTTTTGAAAAATGAAAGCAATTGTGAAGCATGCCTATTCAAGGTGGTTACCTCTTGAAACTTTCTCACGTTTTAGGGGGAGTCGTTTCTCTTTTCTCTTGAGTTGGTGAGCATTTTTGGGTTGTCTTAGGCTCATCGGTCCTTGTTGCATAGATTCATATTTGACATGTTGTCCATTTGTTCAAATGAAAAGAATTGCATTACTTGAGGACAAACAAAAGTTCATATTTGGCGATTTGATGAGTTGGTAATTTACTAACTCATTAGGCTCGTAAACATGAGTTTTTTATAGATTTAAAGTTAATTAGGTGGATTTTATGCCCTTTCTCCTTGATCTTTGTAGGTACACAACTTGAATGGAAAAAAGCATAAAAATCGAGTTGAGGACTGGCGCTCCACCGGTGAAATGCTGATCATCCGCAGTTGTCTACTGTGCTGAGGAAGAATGCATACTGGCGAATGGCATATCAACACTGGTGAATCGCCTACGCCAACGCTGAAGTAATCATGAACTTTCGGGAATTAGTTGTGATTGATCCGTGGTCCGCAGATCAGCATCGACAAACCATCGGTGCCAATGCTGAAGTAATCCATAGATCACTGTCCTTTAGCTGTAACTGATTGGTTCCTACAAACAAGCACCCGTGAACTGCCGATGAATTGCAAGTGACGCCCGTCAGCAAGGGTAAAAATGTCAAGCACAAAAAAAGAGGAGCAGATGCGTCTCCTATTTTTTAATATCTCAAAAAGGAACTGAGCATTCCATTATATGGATGATTATTGATTATTCTATTGAATTGGATTGTAAAAAAGTAGAGAGAAGTAGAGAGAGAAAGACTAATCTTCTTCATTGAGAAGGTAGAAAACTCCATTGGAGCTCAGACCTTGCTTGAATTTTTCTTACTCAGTTTGTGAATGGGTATTGCATTGTTGTTGAATGCAATATCTTACTTTACTATATGAGTAGCTAAATTCTTTGCTAGAGGCGTGTGAATGATTGGGGTTGATTTGGATTGGGTACTGTATATTTGGTCTTACATTTACTCAATTGTTATAATTTTAGTGTTTCCTCTGAGTTTTAAGTTGAACACTCGTAGTTGCAAATATGGGTTGCATTTTCCTACTTTAATTTTTCTTGAAAAAGGAATTTAAAGTATGGGAGAGGAAACCAATGGGTAATTTGATGCTAGTTATGGGGTGGGGGGGTGGGCTAGACATAGTCAAAATACATTATTACACACCTATTAAGAATCGAAGCTAGAATTAGTTGATTCGTACCCAAGTTGATGTGGTTGTTGTGAAAAAGAACCTTGAGGTTTGAGAAAAACCCAAGGTATAATACATCTAATTGGTTGAGAAACACAAGATGCCACCTAATCCGCAGCTAATTATACTATTGAGTAAAGATAAGAGCTATTAGCAAACCCAATCCAATGATACCTCTATCAATATCACACCCTTAGTAGTCTCTCATTCGGTCTTTTCAATACACTGCCCCTTTTTTAGTGTGCAAATCCATATTTTATTTTATAAATCGTGATTCCTCCAATTTTCCTTATTTTTTTTGCAACATTGTTGCAAATTAGTTCAATTTAATGGATGACTATTCTGTGATCAGCTAACATTCCTTGTGAGATTCGACCCCTACACCCGTGGGGTTTATTTGTTTTGACAATGACCGTGTACATTCTTTCGTAAAGAGGAGTGTATTTTGGACATTATCAACTTTCAAAGAACAGGTATTTAGGGTTATGAATGGGGGAAATCCTTCCACCCTCATGCCCAGTTTCATCCTTCTCTCATGGTTTCAAGTCTCCAAATATAATTTACTGAAATTATAAGGTTAGCTTAATTCCATGAAATCTCTTATGATCTCTTATGGATCCAAGTTTCTTATGATTAATTTCATGATTTATGATTATGATTACATATTTTCTACTATAAATTCTCATGGATCCACACTTTCAAGTTTATGATGATTTTGGCAAATTATGCATGATTTTATAAATTTCAAGCTTATGAGTCTACGATTTCAATTATGGCTATTAATTCAAGTATGTATGATTTTCATGACATTAAAGTTATATATAATGGCCAACTCAATGGTGTTATTCTCATGACTATTTTACATATATCAAGTATGATTATGATTTCATGAATTAGACAAGCCCATGCAAGATCAAGTGTGTTTTCACGATGTTAATTATGAGCCATGTGCATGCTTTTGGGATTACCACTCTACCCTGATGAAGCCCCTAGCTCCACTACCGGTGTCATTATTGTGGATAGAAAAAGGGACTTAGATCCTCCCAAGAGAAAGAGGAAGCGGTTACAGGCCTTCAAAGTCCCCGAGGAGTCCTTCTCTCATGGTTCAGAGAAAGCCCAAATGGCACTGATCTCAACATGCCACATCCTGAGGCATCGAGCGAAGCTTTAGGAGAAGCACCTACCATTGGAGCCTCACTCCTCCCACATCGTCCCATCCAAGTAGCTTCCACAAACTGGCGGAGATGACCAACTCCTATGAGAGCGCTCCCAAAACTAGCTAAGAATATCTCTGCCATGATCGCCAAGATGGTGAAAAAGGAGATAAAGTCAATGTATGATACCCTAACCAAGATATGCTTGCGGGTATATATTTTGGAGGGGGCTATCACCTCTCTCCCGGCTGAGGAAAGGGAGTGGAAAGTTCTGACATCAATGGCGCTGCCCGATATGAGCTCACTTGATGCAGCGATGGCTGCCCCTTTCTACAATTTGAGGCCCAATTGGTGACTTGTTCGAGGTCCTTGGGAATGAGGAGGAGGACCTAGTAAATGAAAACTAGGATGGGGAGGATGAAGTTGAAGATGCTAAGGATGATGATGTGAGACCTATTCAAGGAGTTCTCACCCTTTATGTTTTATATGCTTATATTGGGGACAACGTATTGTTTGAGTTGGCGGTGGGATTAGTGTTTCTTTTGAGGAGGTCATTTGTTTTTTGATTAATTAATGTGGACCTTGTCAGGCTTTTATTTTTGAGTTGTGAGGATTTGTGAGCCTTTGTCGGGATCATATTAATAATGTTTGATATTTCCCTTGCTAGGTTGTTTGTTTATTTTAAGATTTGTGAATGGTTGTTGAGCCTTTTTCGGTCTCAAAATGGATGAAATGAAAACATCTTTGATT
Organism: Datura wrightii; assembly: GCA_035772735.1. Classification (NCBI taxonomy): domain Eukaryota; kingdom Viridiplantae; phylum Streptophyta; class Magnoliopsida; order Solanales; family Solanaceae; genus Datura; species Datura wrightii. The sequence goes on along the minus strand of JASDFA010000027.1, from coordinate 100,396,275 downwards.
GTTAGTGCTAATAAGTGGGTCGTTTCTTTTTTATTGCCAAAAGATCGTGACCCAAGTTTTGTTCTTGCCTTTGTGAATAGTAGATAATGAATAAAATCCAAGGGTTTTCTTTATACCACGGTTCTTTCCCAGGGAGAAATTTCTTTTTTGTTTCTTTTTGTTGTTGAACTAGGTGACATTTTCCAATGATAGATTGTGAGACGACTTTCTTAAGGGAAAATGACATGTTTTTCTTTTAGTCTTTTATGAAACTACTTTTGAGAGATACCATCAATTATTTTTGGTGTGGCATGAAAAATGAATTTGAAAGAAATGGGCACTTGAAATGGGAAGTGTAGCACTCTCTTGTCATACATTGTATATTCCCTTTTTGGCTTGCGGATTCACATGCTCTACATCCACATGGACGGTTTTCCAAGCTACACAACTCGGGAAATCTTTTAGTCTACTTATAAATTAAGCTGTTTATAAACTTTGGAAAACTATTGTACTTCTAACAAGCTTGCTTACCCTATGTGTCGAGGCCCTATACTACTTCAAAAGGATCAGCCATACCATTCCTTTGGAAAGGAAGAACAAGAGAGAATTTAGCAGACACTCATATTGTTGAACATAGGAAATCTTTTACAAGAATCAACTAGCTGCGTTCTACTCTTGTCTACTCTACTCTACTCTACTCTGATTTATAGTGGACAGCCTAGCCTCCTTTATATAGAGGTTAGCAGACTACAAGATAAGACTTGGCACACCTTTCTAGAAAGCCTAACAAAATGAAAACGGCACATCTATTCACATGGCCTGATAAATTCAAATATGGCACACTTATTTAAAAAAACTCATCTACAAAGCCTAATAACAATAGCCGCCTAATAAACCAAACATCCTAATAAAATGGCTAGCCTAATATGCACAAGGAACCCATGTGAAAAACATGTGAAGTGGGGCTCGCTTTCGTCTTCTTATGGGTAGTAAATTTTGGCGGGTGATCTAAGGCGGTGAGGTTCTGGAGTCTCGCACACGTCTTGCATACATCATCATCCATTATCTAGTGCGACAAGGTGTAAAGGTGCCATTGGTGGGTTTGAGCATTCTCCACCTGGATCCCATCGGACTCCATGTTTGCCGATGAAGAAGCTAGTATCATGCAAACTCCATTTTAACGATCTCGTAAAGTAGCATTTCCTACTCGACGTTTCTGCAATGGCTTGTTTCATTTTTGGAGAGTCCTGTGATGAAGTATTTGATGGGACGTTCAACCTGATCGGTGTAATGGCATGAGTGATTTCATCCCTAGTGATCTTGTAGGGTGCATTATATTCCATTTTTGCTTTTCGTACTTCTTCCCAGTGAGGATGTGTATCAGTGTGGTTCCATGGTGCCCATTCTTTCGTCCAAATCTCTTTTGGAATGCACTTATTTTGGTGGAAGATAAACCTTTGTGTTTCATAGTGTTCTTCTTCCAAAAACAAAATACAGACTGGAAATCGCCAACAGAAAGAGAGTTTTGGCTCATCATGGACTTCCCCGTCGATTAACTTTACTGGTCGATGCAACATGAATATCTTTGCATCATATGAATTCTTGAAGCATTCAACCCAATATTGTTGTGGTTTGAACCATTGTAGAAATATCTTCAAAGCTGGTTCAATCTTGTCAAAATCCCTGAATACGTCGCATTTGAATTCCATCTGGATGTAATACTGGTGACATAAGTACCAGAAGAACCATAAGAGTTCCTGTGGGAAATCATTAGCAAGTGGAATAAACACGTGACAAAACGGGTATTTCGAGTTAATTCCATAAGGTTTCAAGATGGATCCTCCGCATTTCCTAGAAACTTGTAGCTCATAGAAAGTCCATCTTTCGATCAGGATGGATGGGTCGAATGGGTCCACATATTCACTGAACAAGTCTGGCAGATGGCATGACAGCTTTGATGACTTGGGACCTGGTGGGTTAGTAATCATGAACACATGGCCGACTGGTTCCTTTATCTTCTTGGGCTTCTCTGGAAAAAACCTTTTTGCGAATTCATCCAGTCGTGATAGGAAGTCTGCTAGGAAATTATCTTTCCATTTCAGGTGCTTCACTTGGAATTTTTAGGTTGAGAACCATTGTGCCCATCGAAGAATTTGCGAGTGTGGAAGTATCATTGGATTTAACTGGATCATCTTTGGGAACGCCTTCATATCCATCTCGATGAGGAATTCAGTTTGAATTAGGAAGAAGTTGAATTTCATGATTCCATTTTTCACAGCTAGAATTTCCTTGAAGGTGGAATGGTAGTGCTGCTCTGCATCCTTGAATTTTCCGCTAGCATATCCGCATATCCTTTTGTGGCCATCTTTTTCTTCCATAAGAATTGCACTCCAGTATTCATTACTGGCATCAGTCTGCAGTATCTTCTTTCCATCTGAAGGAATATGGAGAGTCTTTACCTGTTGGGAGATTTTCTTGATCCTTTGTACAGCTTCATCCTGCTCTTTACCCATGCTTGGGCCTTCTTTTTTAGCATTTTTGTAAGTGGATAAATATATGTAGAGACTTCACAAATAAAATCTATAACATAATTTATAATCCCTAAAAATTGTTGAAGCTGCTTTGTTGTGATGTTGGTGTCTGGAAATTTGAGTAATTCCTGACATATGTGCGGACCTTGACTATATGTTCCATTGCTAAAATTCATCCCTAAGAAATCAATGTATTTTTGAACAAAGACCATTTTCTTAGCAGAGAGCATAACTCCATTTGCTCTTACTATATCATGAAAATGACGGAGTAAGGCAAAGTGCCCCTCCAAAGTATCACTGAATAATAGGATATTGTGAATGTATACTAGTGACATGTGGAGGATAGGTTGAAAGATTTTGATCATGGCTTTTTGGAATCGAGAGGGTTCAAGTTTCAGCCTAAATGGCATAACCTTCCATTGGAAGTGTTGGTCAAGAATGCAAAATCCTATTTTTGGTCTTTCCTCAATATGTATCCCCAATTGCCAAAATCCAGATTTGAGATAAAACTTGGAAATATATATAGCTTTGGCTAAGTGTGAAAATAGGGTAAGCCTATTAGGTATAGGGAATTTATCATCTTGGAGGAAATAGTTGAGTGGCTGGTAGTTTATGACTAATCTAAGTTTACCTCTTGTCTGCTCAGCTCTCTTGTTGACATAGAAGGCTTCACATGCCCATTGAGAATCAGACAGCCCGATTAGTCAAAACTCCATGAGTTCAGCGCACTCCTTCTTTGCAAGCTGAAGGTGCTCTGGATTCATGCCAAAATGGTTTGCCTTGGTTGGGTTGATGTTTTCATTCTTCTTGAATGGGAGTTTGATTAAGAATTCTTCATTCATCTACGGTGGGTTGTGACATTTCTTCATGAACTCCTTATGAGATTCAGCACATGAATGTTCCATTAATTGTTGCTCGATTTCTCTGATCTGTTCATCTTTAGTGATCTGGAGTAAGCGTGAGACTTTTGAGTATGGTTTGAACTGCTTTTTGAATGCTATTCCATAGGCTCCAATGTGGATTCGATCCGTGAGTTGTCTGAAGATATCAAATCCGATTATGAGATCCTTTCCTGGGACATCTGATCCGAACAACTTCTTTTTGAATTTTAGTCTTAGAAAGAACTCGATTGTTATCGGATGTTTTGTGATGACCGTGGTTGTCAGGATTCCATTTGATACAGTGTTGAAGTTCTTGAAATGACCGATCCACTGATCATCAGGAAGCACTGCTGGATTCATCAATGATGAGGCCTCACCAGTATCCATGAATGCAATGACCTGAATTGGTTTATCCCATTTGGACGGATAAACATTTAGCTGGACCTGAGGAATATTAATAATGCTGTTGATTTCCTCAGCCGCTGAGATCTGGTAATGGTCATGCCCATGTTCTTCATATACTTCCATATAGAAAAGGGTGTGTTTTGAAGGCTCCTCTTCTGCAGAAAGGACTGATTCGAGATCATTGTCCTTGACATCAGCAAATTCTTCTATTTCTATGAGAAGTCGGATAGACTTTTTAACTTGAGGACAGTTCTTTGCGAAGTGTCCAATCTTGTGGCAGATGAAGCATCTGTCATTCTTCAAGACCTACTTGGACGCTTTCTCCTGATTATTTTGTTCACCTGGTGTATTTGGATCTTCCTCCAGTAGGCTTTGGCCATTTGAGCTTCTTGTATTTCTTGTATCTGCTTTGCCTTCGAGCATGGCAAGAGCAACTGGACTCGGTGATTAGGTCAGTATTGCTGCAAGCTTTATTAAGGGTGGTATTGTTGTGCATGATCTGCTTCAGAACAGATTTTTTTGTGCAGAAATCTTCTAGCGCCATGAAAATTGCTTGCCTTATGTAGCCAACTTGAGGGATTGTGATTGACTGGAACTTTTCCTTAAAAATCATCATGGTTCATCCAGCTAACATCTTTGGCAAGGATGAAATGAAGGCTTCCTTCAAACTAGCACCTCCACCAAGTTCAAAGTATATTTTTGCCATTTTCTAGAAATGAATATCAATGACATCTCTGTCGAATGATACGCATTTCATCTCCTAAGAATTATCTTGGTTGCTTTTCTTTCCTTTGGCCTATATCTCCACAAAAGACTTCATGCAGGATTTTGATGTTGAAAGCAAAGTCTTGGGACGTGAGGAAAGTATTCTTGTCATACATTCCTAGTGCAATTCACCAATCTCTAAGGACGCCAGAGAACCTTGATGAGAACTTTGACAGGATTAGATATTTCTCTCGCTCTAACAAGTGTCGATTTCCTTTGTAGCAATTTCAAAACCTTGACATCATCTAGAGTGAAAGTATGGAATCCAGTTCCAACCGATTTTGGCGTTGGTTGTTCTAGTCTCCTTTCCGGAATTGGGTCTTCTGTTATCTCGTCTTGATCATCATCGACTTCAGAAACTTCTTCTTCTTCCTCAGAGGTGTCTAGTGAGAGATCCTCACTTGACTCGATCTCCGTTTCTTCAATTTCATCAGTTGGCTCGCTGTCTGTTGTCTCTTCAATGATGCATCCTGTGCTATCATTCTCTTCTAATCCATAGAGTTTTGGAACAACTTGATCTGAGATCATCATGTTTTCTTGATCTGGATCCTTTGAACTTTCTCCAACCTCTTTCCTTCTTTTGGCCTGTTTTTCTGCTCCAAGGGCATCTTTCCTTTCCCAAACCCATTTTGTAATATCAAACTCAGTCTCCTCTTTAGATTTTTGAGGATAAGGTGTGGGTTCATATGGAGTGAAAGGAGAGGTAGTACCTGGACGTGCCAATTTAGGTGGTGAGTATGTCTGTGACGACATAGGGAAAAAGGAGGATTTTGGAGAGTGGCTTTGGGTTTTTTGTGGCTCCAAAGGTCCATGTCTTAGTAGTTTGATTTGTTTTTTGATGTCAGCCATTTCCTATTGTTCCTGTGAAAAGAAGTGGAAAAGTGAAGTGCCTTGTGGACAGATCTCATACTGCATATTCTATAGTCATAGTTCCAAGGCTCGGATAAGACTGGCATGTTGATTGGATGACTGTTCCACTTTCTTGTCACTGCTCTCCACCTTGCTCATCATCTTAGTCTGTGTGTGAGCAACGTTCTTGAGGGAAGTGCCTATGTTGGTCAGCACCTTGTTCTGGCAAATGGTATTCTCTAATTGCCATTTGATGGTAGCCTCAATATCAATGGTAGGTGGCTTTTCTCCAATTGGCAACACAACATTTTTCTTTGGTATTTTTGGTGCATGGCTTACACTATCTTTTTCAAAGGGTTGTTGTGATGGGAATTCTAGAGTATCGATAGAGCTAGATGGACTCATCATGAAGATTTGAGGGTTGTGAGGATTTTTAGCTGGTGTAGGGAGAGTTGGCCAATCTTGGGGTTTGTAGGAGACAAGGAATTCATATTTTCGTGGACGGCTAAGGGAACCGATAGATGGATCCCCCTCTTCATATAGCTTACGGAATTCCTTTTCATAGCATCTCCCCTCCTTCTTTTTGTATTTGGCCTTCTTCTCTAAATATTCAACTTCATCCTCTAGACATTCTTGGAAATCACATTCGATATCCCAAGGGCAGTGCCTGGTGAAGGGACATTTGAACCATGTTACGTCACGACCTTCATGATTGAACTGTTTGATCCAATCATGTTCACTCATGACAGCTGGACGGCTCCAATCGAATGGATCCTCTTCATCTTCAGGCAGAGGTTCATATGTAGGCTGGAACATCTTGATAGAAAAGGTTGTGCTATTTGGTTTTTTGAGATGATAGTGGTCAAAGCTTATGGCTACGATTTTATCCTGTTTTTTGACAAAGATTGGTTCTGTGGATCATCAATAGGAGGTTCTCTCATTCTCTCATAATTGGTAACCCATGAGTCAGAAATAATTTTTACAATCTCTTCCTTTGGTATTTTCCTTGGTATTTGGGTGCATGTGTTAGTTCTGTTGGTGGCATCTATATGTAGTAGTACATCATCTCCACCCGAAAATGAAAGATCTATAGCATGGTTCTGAACTTGCCAAGCTATTTGATAGTGAAAAGTTGCCTGGATAGCATCTCTAACTTGTGGGGCTCCCTGTATTTGGACTTGGATCTTTAAGGCTTCTGTAAGATATGGGTCGCTTAGGGACATGTTGAAATTTTTATATAACGTGACAAAAATTGTCCCAACGTTCAAGGTAACCTCGGTTGTTCCCAAATTTGCATGTTGGTACTCCTGGTGATCTTGGGCAGATTTATATGCCCAAGTGATACTCAAACATATCATTTTCGTCTTGTTTGTTGTGCAATGTGTATATATTCTCATGTAATTGGTAATAAAATGTGAATTTATACTAACAAACATGATTAGCATTTGTTTTGCAGGTAAATATGATTTTTAGGAGCTAAAATGCATGTTGGAACTATATCGGAGTTGGACTCGGATGCGAGCATGGAAAAGACATTGGAATGCACAAAGTATAGGGGCTCCGCGATGGAGCCGTGCCACGCTACCATCGCGGAGGCACACTGCCTGGAGAGGAAATTAAATGGCAAATTCCAGTGTGGCCTCGCGACAGCTCCGTGGCACTGAGATAGGCCTTCGCGTTGGCCTCCGTGCCACGTTGAGGCTATTTTACCGGACCCTGGATTTCCAGTGAAGGTCCGCATCCACGCCGTGTCACGGAGGCAGTGCTCTGCGATGGCCTCCGTGACACGTTGCTTGTTATTCCGGGAAAAATTTCCCACTAGTATAAATAGCACACTTAGGTTTATTTTAATTAGTTCAGACTTGGTGGAGCTAGGACGTGGGTTAGGAGCAGTTGAGGGACGAAAAAGCTAAGGGATTTCTTCTCTTCCTTTCTTCTTTCTATCAATTGTATGCATGATTTACACTTGTTTTAGGATGATCAATTCAAAAATGAGTGGCTAATTCTCTTCCTTGCTGAGGTTATGAACATTTGTGATGAATTTTGATTATTAATTTTATGGTTTTCTTCTTCTTCTTCTATGTTGTTCTATTAATTCTTGTTTCTACTGCATTAGTGTGTGGCCGACATTAATGTACATCTAAAAAGTACAATTTCACTCGAGAGAGCAAGAAATTGGAAAGTTGTGAATTAATAGGGTATTGTTCTTAACTTGATTTGGGAAAATTGGGTTTTGATGTGCTTTCCTGATAGAAATATACTTGAAAGCCGTATTAGTCAGTTTAGGAACCGGAATTGTATTGCTAGTTCATAAATTGCATTTGATCACAGAAATGTAGACGGATGGTTTATGATTCTAAAGTGAAATTAAATACGAGAGTTTTAATTTCTAGGTTAATGTTCTTTGCTAGCAACATGAAGAAGAGATTAACCAAATTATTATTATAATCGAATTCATTACTTGTTCTTAACCTTGACATGCTCATATCCATAGTTTAAATTCACAGTAAATAATTGTTAATAGTTTTAGTAAATATATATTTTATAAACAAAAACTTATTTAACTGTTGGTTACGCTCTTGTTAGCATAATTAGAAGTAAGATAAGAATATAGTGTACTTAGGCAATTTTACTTATCCTGAGTCTCCTTGGATCGATACTTGGCTTACTTAGCCACTTTATTACTTGTTTGACCACGTGCACTTGCGTGTTGGTTTTACATATACTGAACCAGCCGGACAAGTTTTTGGCGCCGTTGCCGGGGAGACTAGGCAATTGGTGAAAGTGTGATAAGTGTAAATTTACTGTATTGTTGTTTTATTTTCTTAAGTGTTAACAACTTGGTCTTAGCCTGTATTTTGCAGACTTGATTTCTGTGAACACTGGCAAGGGACAAAGAGCTGGTGGAATCTTACTTAGAGCCTGAACGTGAATTTCATAGTCAACGTAGAGAAGCTCTACAAAAGAAGCTGAAGTTGCTCAGACAATCTATTATGGAGCAGCAACATCCACCAGTTGTAAGGGCAGTGTTAGTGCCCGATGAAGCAGCAGCAAGGCCGGTTCGCGAGGTGGCAATCCCACACGCCAACAATGTACATTCTAGTATCCGCAAACCAGAGCCTGGAGGGAGGTTTGAATTAAAGCAGAACATGGTGCAACTCTTGCACACAAGCGGGCAATTTACCGGTCTGCCTCATGAAGACCCACAACAACATCTCCAAAACTTTTTGGAGATAAGTGACACTTATATACCCGCTGGAGTGTCACCTGATTATGTTCGGCTCACCTTATTTCCGGTTTCCTTACTTGGTGAAGCCAAGAGGTGGTTAAAAGCTGAACCACCCAATTCTATATCAACGTGGGATGATCTTGCACAGAAGTTTTTGATTAGATTTTTCCCTTCTGGTAAAACAGCCAGACTTAGAAGTCAAATTCTAAGTTTTAAACAGAGGGAGGGGGAAAATCTATATCAAGCCTGGGAAAGATTTAAATCCATGTTGCGGGACTGTCCTCATCATCATCAGTCCAACGAGGTGTTGGTACACACATTTATTGAGGGTTTGGAACCCCATACTAAAATTCTGTTAGACTCAGCAGCTGGAGGGCAAGCGCTGGAAAAGACCTATGAGGAGCTGTACACTTTGCTCAACCGAATTTCACAGGGCAATCCAGAATGGAATGCAGATTCATCAAGAGGTGGAGCAAGGAAAGCAGCAGGAGTGCTTGAAGTGGATGGATTTACAGCTATCGCTGCACAGATAGCTGCCTCGCAAAATCAGTTAAATAATCACTTCAGCAATATGAACTTGAACCAGCCTTCAGCTTCAGTCAAAGCGGTCCAACAGATGTGGTGTGAAGTGTGTGGTAGTAGTGAGCATTCAACCGAGTGCTGTGGTGCAAATCCTGATTCTGTTAACTTTGTGGGCAATGCACAGAGAAATCAGCAGTGTTTGGTAGTGGCTACAACTCAAATTGGATGAACCATCAAAATTTTTCGTGGGGTAGCAACAACCAACAAGGCCAAAGTTTTGGTCAGGGTATGCAGAGAAATCAAGGAGGGCAACAAAACTATCAAGCTCAATTTAGAAATCACAATGCCCCTCCTCCACCACCATCACCGACCATTGAGGAGATGTTCAAAACCATGATCGCTAATCAGGCACAATTGCAGGCTGACTATGTTAAATTGGCAGCCGAAGTGAAGAACAATCAGTTGGCGACCAAGGCTCTTGAATATCAGTTTGGGCAATTTGCCAGTGCCCAAAATACAAGACCCAGAGGAGGACTACCTAGCGACACGGATCCTAATCCGAAGCAGGTAAATGCAGTGACCACGAGGAGTGGTTTACAGTTGAAGGAGGTGGAACCGAAAAGACCGCCTCAAAAGTCAGGAGCAGCAGAAGTTGAGGAGGAACAAAGTTTTGGTAGGGGGAAGACCAAAGAAGCAGAAGCAGAAAGACCTCCACCCCCGTTCCTCAACGACTCAAGAAACACAAGGAGGAGGCGTGTTTCAAGAAATTTATGGAGGTGCTTAAACAGGTACATGTTAATTTACCTCTTGTTGATGTCTTGCAGGGAGTGCCCAAATATGCAAAATATATTAAAGACATCGTGGCTAACAAAAGTCGCTTGACTGAGTATGCCACGGTAGCTTTGACGGAGGAATGCACTTCCCGGATTCAGAATAGACTGCCCATGAAACTGAAAGACCCTGGAAGTTTTACTATCCAGCTGACTATTGGGCAGAGTATCCAAGCTCATGGATTATGTGACTTGGGGGCGAGCATAAATATGATGCCATCTTCGGTATTCATAAAGTTAGGTCTGGGGAGTCCTAGACCTACAACCGTAATCTTGCAGCTAGCAGATAGATCCTTAGCTAGGCCGGATGGCATTGTTGAGGATGTTCTAGTGCAAGTGGGCTCCCTTATTTTTCCGGTCGATTTTATTGTTCTGGACTTTGAACCAGATGCTGAAGTCCCATTTATTTTGGGACGACCCTTTTTGGCAACCGAAAAGGCATTAATTGACGTAGCTGCGGGTCAACTTACAATGCGAGCGCATGACAAGGTCGAAGTGTTTGATGTGTACAAAGCACCTAAGCTCCCGATGGTAAATGAGGAACTCTCGATGATCAATGTGATTGATCATGGGAACGCTAATCGAATAAATGATTCCCGAGAGTTAATAGGAAGGCCACCTGATAAGGTTGAGAACTACTGGGGGGATGACAACGATCGTGACAAATCGTCCATCACCCTAGTAGATAATTGAGCATAAAGGACGTCGAGCCGCGACGGTAAATCAGGCGCTGCACGGGAGGCAACCCGTGAAAAATATTTTTTTCTTTCTTTCTTTTTTAGTGTAAATAATTTTTAATTTTATTTTTTCTTTTCTTGATTTGGTATAAATTCTTGTTTTAGTTAATATTTTTCATTTTAGTTAGGGAAATCTATTAATCTAACCAATTTTGTTAAGTGAGGTGATTTTCAGGTCTAACGGAGAGAAATATGCATGGAAGTGGGAAGAATAAGGCAAGGTATGAAAAAATAATTTAATGGAAGAAACAGTGCACTGGCGCGTTGGCTCCGTGTCACGGAGGAAGGGCTCCGCGTTACCCTCCGTGACACGTTGAATGCAAAATCCGGATTTTTAAAAAAATTCCAGTAAGCCAACGCGTTGGCTCCGTGACACGGAGGAGGGGCTCCGCGTTACCCTCCGTGACACGTTGCCTTACATTTGGTGTCGGGTCATACCGGGTTGCCGGGTGACCCGCGTGTTTTCTTTAAATAAACCCCCAATTTTCGCCCAAATCTCCCCATTCCCTCTCCCTTCCGCGACCAAAACACCCATTTCCCCCTCCCCAAGCACCGTGCCACGTTACTAGGCAAGGAATTCGTCAAGTTTCTTCGGTTCTTCAATTCAAAGGTATGTTTTCCTCATTTCTCTCAAATTTTTGGTGATTGTAGTCGACTTTGGGCATGCGAGGTGAGATATATCACCCTAAGTAGAAATTTAACATGATGTTGAGTTATTTGTGATGGATAAATGTTCGGATTGTTCTAATTAGCGTTTGAACTTATCGATTATCTAAATAATTCGAATTTGATTGTAAATTTGTATTCTAGGGCATGGGTTGTTGAAACTGAATTGGGTTATTTGATAAGTTGATGAATTAGATGTCGGGGTGTGGTTGTAAATTGAGCTAAGTCGTGTAAATATTGTATGAATGTTAAGACGACGAAATCTCGAATTTTTGGGAAAGTGCGAAAATTGTGTAAATTGGTTTGATTATTTGGATTCGTTTGTATATAGAATGTTTTTGTCGTTGTTTTTAGTTTTTGTTTTTATTGCTTGTGCGATGGTTGAATTGTTAGCGATAGTAGGATTGGAATTAGCTGTATGAAGTCTGAGTAGTACGCTAACCGTTATGCTGTCGAAATGTTTTGTGAACGTACTAAGCATAAATTGTATAGTTGATTGTTTTTGGTGTAAATTGAGTTGTCCTTGCCATAGTTTGTAAAAGTATCTAAGGCCTAAGTGTGGGGTAAATGTTGTGTAACCCGACCTTAGTCGAAGTTAACATGTATGTAGCTTAATGTTGTGCTTGTTTGTGTATATTGACAGGTATAATGGCGAGTAGGCAGGATAAGGGCAAAGGTGCCTCTACCTCAGGCACTGGTAGAAAAAGAATGAGATTGGGCACTGCAGTCCCAGCTGCACCAGCTGTTCCGCGCGGCCAATGCCGCCAATACGGAACAAGGTGGGTAACCAAGGAAGGGAAGAAGTGGTATGCTAAGCATAAGGAAAGCAAATACTTCCCGGAGGAACATATTGCACGGGAACCACTAGCACAGGAGTTCCCTCGTATTGTGCAGAGGATTGAAGCAGCTGGGCTCAGCTTTATATTCCAGGAGCCCAAGGAGTGCAACCTATATTTAGTCCGGGAGTTCTACGCAAATTGGAACCCGGCCATCAGAAGCCACACAATAAAAATCAGAGGGCAGATTGTTACTCTGGAACCCCAGCAATTTAATGCCATCATTGGAGCGCGGGACACAGACGCCCACGTTCTCCGCCAGCTAAACATCACCCCACCGTACGCCGACATCAGACGTACGTTGTGTGGGGCTCGATCCACAGCCCGATGGAGTAGGCATAAGGAGAGGGGCTACCACCAGACTCTGCCTTATTCGCAGATGAACAAGGAGGCCAGAATATGGCTGAAAATTGTATGTTCCTTCTTGATCCCGGGAGTTCACATGACGGATGTGACTCGGGACCGTGTCTGCTTGGTGTATGCCCTTATGAAAGGGCTTGAGATTAATGTTGGGGCGGTCATTATATCCGCCATGAAGAGAGCCAGACTACACCAGGGCCACAAATACGGATTCGGCGGACTCATCACCACCTTCCTCCTAGGCCTCGATGTCGAGGAAGAGGGTTTGGATTACATCCCGCAGTAGGAGCGGAGGGCCCTCGATGTGACCAAAACTAAGGCCCCCGACACCACACACGGGCCAGTGCTGACTTTGGGCGAGCGACATGCTCATGACGATCAGTACATGGCATGTATGTTGGGCGTGCAAATGCTTCAGCTACGGATTGGTGGGAGACTAGCCACCGAGGAAGAGTTATGGCAGTTGGAGCTGGATTACCCATTTGGCGAGAACGCCAGAGCCTTATGCCGAGTGGGACCAGCCTTCGTTAAGCCTACTGTTGACGATGTCCCTACTGACAAGGAGACACGTCGGGAGGACTCCGATGTGGAGTCCGATGACGACAATGGAGCTGACTCAGACATGGGCGACGAGGCAGCAGCACCAGATGAAGAAGTCGAATATTTGGACTGAGCAGGGAGTTCCACCACCCAAAATTTTGTGCTTTGTATTTTTGTGAACACTGGGGACAGTGTTCGATTTAAGTGTGGGGTGGGGAGTAGATAGGTGCTGGGACTTAGGCTCTAATCTGCTGTATGCTTTTTCCTTGGTTTGTATGTATGTTTGTGTTTCCCTGTTGTGAACTGATTTGTGTTGTAGCTGTATATTTTTTGTGGTTAATGATGTGTGTTGTGAAAAGTTATGGTTGCCAAGGTAAATATTTTGTGAATATTTCTGTATATCGAAATGATCGATGTGTTGCAAAATTTTTCGGTTTTTATTTTGGGTTTCTCGGAGTTTGTTTTCGGTTCTTTTACCGAGGATAGTCCCATTGAACCGATGTCATAGTTAGTGACCGTTCCCTATGATGGATGGATGACGACCGTCTTAAGGGAAATGTAGTCGATAGGAGTAGGATTTTAATTTGTTTTCAGTTTTTTTTTCTTTGGTGGCTTGCATCAATGAACCTGTAGTTGCTTTATGGTTGCAAAATTTTGGTGCGTGTTGTAACTGATGTTCAAAATTTGAAAGTGATTCATTTGAAAGCATGCAATTTTGTAAATACGTTGAGTTACCTAGGCTGTAGAATTTGATTCGGTTTGATTGAGGCTTAATTTTTGAATTCATGTAATTGGCTAATTAAAGAGTCTGTGAATGCATCTTGAATTGAGAATGTGCATGAAGTGTGTGAAGTGAGGTATTGTTATTCCATGCTATTGTGAAGTGTCTAGAACTTGCCTGGTGTGTGTACAAAACGAAATGAAGGAGGTGTAGTGTTGGAAAGGATGTAGGCATTTCTTTGTTTTAACCGAGAATTTCTATTTTTTTTCTTGTCAATCTCTACCTTCTTATATGTTTGTATACCCTAGTCAGCCCGTTGAGCCTTTAGCCGATTTGTTCTTTCTTTTGTCCAAAATTGTATAAACTAAGCTTTATTCCTTCTTTTCATTAGCCGTAAAGTCTATACAGAACTCTTAAGCGCTTAAGAAGAAAAGAAAATTTTTCCCAAAGTGTCAAAGAGTGAGAAGGGTGAAAAGAAAAAGAAAAGCAGAGTGAGGAAAGAAAAGAAAAAGGTGGAGGGTGCACTCATCATAATTAAATGATATTGAGGGTACATGAAAACCCTTTGTTGTTGTGTCAAATGTGTTTGATGAACTGGGCAGTACGAAAGTAAACAAGCATGAATGGGATGATGAAAAAAGAAAAGAGAGAAACAATGTCATGAGTTGATGGGAATGTGTTGAAAAGGCGCTTAAGGATGCTAGTGACTATTATTGGCTAATCCAATATATACTAGTTCCATAGCTTCCATTACAACCCATTAAAGTCCTACTTGATCTTACATCGCATTTCCTTATATTAGTGGAGTAATACACTAAGGGCAAGCCTATGGGTCATGACATGATGCATGTGAATTCTTTTGGGAGAGAGAGTGAAACTAATTTTTACATGCCCCTACTTGAATGTTTGTGTGTTGCATGAACATAAAGGGGAAGACTCTCTTGAGTTGTGAGGGCACATTCTTGATGAAAGATTGATTTTTGTGTCGGATATCTTGATTAGCTGATTTGCATGAGTTTGCCGATATCGAGAGTCAATTCTTAAAGTCTAGGAAGTCTTGATGTATGAAAGGTCATTGCATTGTAAGACCATGCATGTTTTCTTGATGATTTGCAAAAATTGAATAATCGGTATGACCGTAGTGTGAATTGTCGCACCATAGTGACAAAGGTTGGGGTGTAATTTGCATGAGTTGTGTATGTGTTGTTCAAGGACGAACAAGGATTTAAGTGTGGGGTAAGTGATCTTGGGCAGATTTATATGCCCAGGTGATACTCAAACGTATCATTTTCGTCTTGTTTGTTGTGCAATGTGTATATATTCTCATGTAATTGGTAATAAAATGTGAATTTATACTAACCAACATGATTAGCATTTGTTTTGCAGGTAAATATGATTTTTAGGAGCTAAAATGCATGTTGGAACTATATCGGAGTTGGACTCGGATGCGAGCGTGGAAAAGACATTGGAATGCACAAAGTATATGGGCTCCGCGATGGAGCCGTGCCACGCTACCATCGCGGAGGCACACTGCCTGGAGAGGAAATTAAATGGCAAATTCCAGTGTGGCCTCGCGACAGCTCCGTGGCACGGAGATAGGCCTTCGCGTTGGCCTCCGTGCCACGTTGAGGCTATTTTACCGGACCCTGGATTTCCAGTGAAGGTCCGCATCCACGCCGTGTCACGGAGGCAGTGCTCTGCGATGGCCTCCGTGACACGTTGCTTGTTATTCCGGAAAAAATTTCCCACTAGTATAAATAGCACACTTAGGTTTATTTTAATTAGTTCAGACTTGGTGGAGCTAGGACGTGGGTTAGGAGCAGTTGAGGGACGAAAAAGCTAAGGGATTTCTTCTCTTCCTTTCTTCTTTCTATCAATTGTATGCATGCTTTACACTTGTTTTAGGATGATCAATCCACAAATGAGTGGCTAATTCTCTTCCTTGCTGAGGTTATGAACATTTGTGATGAATTTTGATTATTAATTTTATGGTTTTCTTCTTCTTCTTCTTCTATGTTGTTCTATTAATTCTTGTTTCTACTGCATTAGTGTGTGGCCGACATTAATGTACATCTAAAAAGTCCAATTTCACTCGAGAGAGCAAGAAATTGGAAAGTTATGAATTAATAGGGTATTGTTCTTAACTTGATTTGGGAAAATTTGGTTTTGATGTGCTTTCCTGATAGAAATATACTTGAAAGCCATATTAGTCAGTTTAGGAACCGGAATTGTATTGCTAGTTCATAAATTGCATTTGATCACAGAAATGTAGACGGATGGTTTATGATTCTAAAGTGAAATTAAATACGAGAGTTTTAATTTCTAGGCTAATGTTCTTGGCTAGCAACATGAAGAAGAGATTAACCAAATTATTATTATAATCGAATTCATTACTTGTTCTTAACCTTGGCATGCTCATATCCATAGTTTAAATTCACAGTAAATAATTGTTAATAGTTTTAGTATATATATATTTTATAAACAAAAACTTATTTAACTGTTGGTTACACTGTTGTTAGCATAATTAGAAGTAAGATAAGAATATAGTGTACTTAGGCAATTTTACTTATCCTGAGTCTCCTTGGATCGATACTTGGCTTACTTAGCCACTTTATTACTTGTTTGACCACGTGCACTTGCGTGTCGGTTTTACATATACCAAACCAGCCGGACACCTGGTATTGTGTATCAAGGAGTGAAAGGCGTGCAACAACAGGCTGGCCTTTTCTTCCATGATATGGGTGATTCGGACAGCACCAAAATGAATATAGGTGAATCTGTGACTTTTCCATTGCTTTGAAAAATCATCGGGAATCTGCAAGGTGACAAACTGTTCTTCATGAGTAGCAAGAATAGGATGCTGATCGAGTTTTGAAGTAGCAACGTATTACTTTACTCCTTTAGGTTTATGTTGGACCAAAGAACGAATTTGTAACCATGGATTGGTTGTCTTTTTGGCAAAGGCGGAATAAGGTTTAGGAGAGGCAAGTATGTACTGGAGACTTTGTTTTCATCAGGTAGTATATCTACTACATAAAGATAGTCATATTTACAAGACAAAATTTTACAAAGTGTAGTAGAAATAGGACCTTTGGTGATAGATTTACAAAGACTCAACGACGAAGAAGAAGAATATTTACAAGGATTGGATGTAGACTCATTCATAGCTATTCAAACTGCTCCTCCCTCCAAAAAGACTTGGCTCTGGCTTTGATAATGAATTACATGAACTCTTTGGGTGTGATGCCTTGTGTTGTAAGGTCGTTTGAATGAGTCTCATGCATCTCTGCTTGTCTATAACTTGCCCTAAGTGTGACTCAAAAAGAAATCCTAGATGTAGCTGCACTTAGAACATGATTTTAGGCTTTATATTGATTACTCACTTCACCTAAAATGACCTCCGAAAAAATCTTTCTTTGCTAGCTAACATTATGCCTTTGGACTTTTTATTCTTGGACACCACATTACAAGCCCAATGTCCCTTTGTAATCCTCTTCTTTGACACTCATCCTCCCTAATTACTAGTGATGAATGAATGAAAATAATGGGGGCTTGAAGCTAAAGACATAGTGAGAGATAAGGAAATCAATTGAAAGAGGCAAAAATCCTAAGTTTGGGGGTTTACAACAGGGGGAGAAATGTGATGAGCTTAGATGTGAGGTAGCACCGAATTGTAACAAAAATGAATGAAATGATTGGTTGAGAAACCTTGAATAATCAAAAGAGAAAAAAATAGTGAAATTGTGCTACCTCTTCCTTAGATGAGGCTTAACGTGAGAGCTAAAGGATTTATAATGAGGGTTCTTGAGAATTGAAAGATGAAGATGAGGAAACAGGAGAAAGAAGGCAGAGTGATCTAAAGAGTTTGATGGGAGGCTAAAAGTGTTCACAAAAAGGCATTAGGGAGGTTCTAGCTAGTAGAGCTAAACATTTGTCCTACCCTTACCCCTAGCCTTCATCATGACCCACAAGTCATAATCGATTCTGAGTGTAGTTACTCTACATAAGTGGTGAGTCACACGAAGGACGAGCCTATAGGTCAAGTTGTGTGCATGGAGAATTCTTCTGTGAGAATGAGTGTGATCGTCTTATTCTATAATACCTTGTGTGTGCATTGTTTTATGATAAAAAAAAGGGATTCTCTCTGGTAGTGAGTGGCATCACTCCCTTTGAGGACATGCTTGCATTGATGTAAAGATGTGATTGAGGCATGAGCAGTGTGAGCTTCAAGGAAAACTTTAAATGCGAAATGATTATTATTTGAGATGCTATGTGTGTTTGATTGGATAAACCATGCCCTTATTTTGAAGATGAAAGTAGTTGTGAAGCATGCCTATTGATTCTAGTTACCTCTTGAAACATTCTCACATTTTAGGGAGAGTTGTTTCTCTTTTCTCTTGAGTTGGTGAGCGTTATTGGGTTGTCTTAGGCTCATTGGTCCTTGATGCATAGATTCATATTTGACATGCTGTCCATTTGCTTAAATGAAAAGAATTGCATTACGTGAGGAAACGCAATGGTTCAAGTTTGGGGATTTGATGAGTTTGTAATTTAGCAACTCATTACGCTTGTAAACATGAGTTTTTTTTTAGTTTTCAATTTAATTAGGTGGATTTTATTTCTTTTCTCCTTGATCTTTGCAGGTACTTAACTTGAATGGAGAAAAGCATGAAATTTGGAAAAAAGCATAAAAACCGAGTTGAGGACCGACGCTCCACCGGTGAAACGCTGACCAGCTGAAGTTGTCTACTATGCTGAGGAAGAATGTAGATCAGTGGACGGCAGATCAGCAATGGCGAATCGCCTGTGCCAACACTGAAGTAATTAAGAACTTTCTAGCAATCAATTCTGACTGACCCGCGGTACGCGGATCAGCATCGGCAAACCGCCAGTTCCAACGCTGAAGTAATCTAGAGCTCATTGTCCTTCAGCTAAAACTTACTGGTGGCCCTAAAACAAGCACCGACAAACTACCAATGAATTACAAGTGACGCCCATCAGCAAGGGGTAAAAATGTCAAGCACTGAAAAAGAGGAGCAGATGTGTGCCCTATTTTTGTACATCTAAAAAAGGAACTGAACATTCCATTTTAGGGATGATTATTGATTATTCTATAGAATTGGCTTGTAAAAAAGTAGAGAGAAGTAGAGAGAGAAAGACTCATCTTATTCATTGAGAAGGTAGAAAACTCCATTGGAGCTCAGACCTTGCTTGAATATTTCTTACTCACTTTGTGAATGGATATTGAATTGTTGTTGAATGCAATGTCTTACTTTACTTACATGAGTAGCTAAATTCTTTACTAGGGTTGTGAGAATGATTGGGGTTGATTTGGATTAGATATTGTGTATTTGATATTAGATTTACTCAATTGGTATAATTTTAGTGTTACTCTAAGTTTTAAGTTGAATACTTATAGTTGCAAATGTGCGTTGCATTTTCTTACTTTAATTTTGCTTGAAAAAGGAATTTAAATTATGGTGAGGAAACTAATGGGTAATTGGGTGGTAGTTATGTGGGGGTTGGCCTAGACATAGCCAAAACCCATTATTACACACCCATTAAGAATCGAAGCTAGAAATAGTAGATTCATACCCAAGTTGTTGTGGTTGTTGTGAAAAGGAACCTTGGAGTTTGAGAAAATCCCAAGGTATAAGGCATATAATTGGTTGAGAAACATAAGATTCCACCTAATCCGCAACTAATTATACTATTGAGTAAAGCTAGGAGCTATTAGCAAACCCAATCCAATGATGCCCCTATTAATATCACAACCCTAGTAGTCTCTCCTTTGGTCTTTTCAATACTTTGCCTTTGTTTTTAGTGTGCAAATACATATTTTATTTTACAAATCATGATTCCCCTAACTTTTACTTACTTTTCTTGAAACATTGATGCGAATTAGTTCAATTTAATAGAAGACTATTCTGTGATCAGCTGACATTCCTTTGGGATTCGACTCCGACATCCGTTGGGTTTATTTGTTTTGACAATGACCGTGTACATTCTTTCGTAAAGAAGAGTGTATTTTGGAAATTATTAATTCAACAAGCCCAGGTATGTATGGTTATGAATAGGGGAAATCCTTCGACTCTCATGCCTAATTTCATCCTTATCTCATGATTTCAAGACTCCAAGTATAATTTACTGAAATTCTACGGTTAGATCAATTCCATGAAATCTCTTATGATCTTTTATGAATCCAAGTTTCTTATGATTAAATTCATGATTTATGATTATTACTACATATTTTCTACTATAAATTCCCATGAATCCGCACTTTAAAGTTTATGATGATTTTGCCCAATTATGCACGATTTTATGAATTTCAAGCTTATGAGCCTATGATTTCAATTGTGACTATTCATTCAAGTATGTATGATTTTCATGACACTCAAGTTATACAGCATGGTCAACTCAATGGCATTATTCCAATGACTTTTTTATGTATATCAACTATGATTATGATTTTCATGAATTAGACAGGCCCATGCAAGATCAAGCTTATTTTCACGATGTTGATTATGAGCCATGCACATGTTTTTGGGATTACTACTCCTCCCCGATGACTCCCTAACTCCACTATCGGTGTCATTAATGTAGGTAGAAAAAGGACGTAGATGCTCCCAAGAGAAAGAGGAAGCGATCGCAAGGCTTTTGAAGTCCCCGAGGAGTCATTCTCTAATGGCTCAGAGTAGGCCAAAATGGCCCCCGATCTCAACATGCCACATCCTGAGGCATCGATACAAGCTTCAGGAGAAGCACCTACCATGGGAGCCTCACCTCCTCACACATCGTCCCATCCAAGTAGCCTTCATAAACTTGCAGAGATGACACACGCCTATAGGAGCCAGCTTCAGAAATTAGGTAAGAATCTCCCAGCCTTAATCGCCAAGATGGTGAAAAATGAGATGAAGTCAACGTATGATAGCCTAACCAAGCTATGCTCGCGGGTATATATTTTGGAGGGGGCTATCACCTCCATCTGGGCTGAGGTAAGGGAGTGGAAAGGTCCGACATCAATAGCGCTGCATGATATGAGCTCACTTGATGCAGCGATGGCTGCCCCTTTCTACAATTCGAGGCCCAATTGATGACCTGTTCGAGGTCCTAGGGAATGAGGAGGAGGACCTAGGAAATGAAAACCAGGATGGGGAGGATGAAGCTGAAGATGATGAGGATGATTATGTGATACCTATTCAGGGAGTTCTCACCCTTTATGTTTTATATGTATATATTGGGGACAATGTATTATTTGAGTTGGGGGTGGGATGAGTGTTTCTTTTGTGGTGGTCATTTGTTTTTTGATTAATTGATGTGGCCCTTGTCAGACTTTTATTTTTTAGTTGTGAGGATTTTTTGAGCCTTTGTCGAGCTTATTTTAATAATGTTTGATGTTGCCCTTGCTGGGCTATTTGTTTATTTTAAGATTTGTGAATAGTCGTTGAGCCTTTGTCGGGCTCGAAATGGATAAAATGAAAAAAAAATTCATCTTTAATTGTTAGTGCTAATGAGTGGGTCTTTTGTTTATTATTGCCAAAAGATCGTGACCCAATTCTTATTCTCGCTTTTGTGAATCGTAGATAATGAATAAACTCCAAGGGTTTTCTTTATACCCCGGTTCTTTCCTAAGGAGCAATTTATTTTTCTTATTTTTTGTTGTCGAACTGGGTTGACATTTTTCAATGATAGATTGTGAGGCTACTCTCTTAAGGGAAAATGTCATGTTTTTCTTTAATTCTTCTTTTAAACTACTTTTCAGAGATACCACCATATTTTTTTGGCATGAAAAATGAATTTGAAAGAAATGTGCATTTGAAACTTACATTGTATATTCCCTATTTGACTTGTGGATTCGCAAGCTCAATTGTCTTGAATCAAAATCTTGTGATTATAATGAATTACGTGAACTCTTTGGTTGTGATGCCTTGTGTGGTAAGGTTGTTTGAATGAGTCTCATCTATCTCTGCTTGTCTAGAACTTTCCCTAAGTATGACTGATGGCGAAATCCTAGATGTAGCTTGTCATGACCCAAACATAGGCCTTGATCGAGACACAGGACAAAGAGCCCCGAGAGACTCAAAGTCGACCCATGACATGAACATACATCCAAATTAATCAATAAAAGCAGAAGATCGATCATGATAAACATAGCGGAAATCTAATCATAACATAATATTGGAATCAGGATTCACTTCAATGTGACAATCTGATTACTACTTACAGTCTGAAAGCCTCTAACACATCTGATGGGTTGATGGGATAATACCCCCAACTAACCCGACAAGTATGAAAATTGAAAATACAAGATATCTGATAATGAATGGTCCTCCGGAGATAAGAACTCACCACTGAAGCTGAATGCTAACTCCAGGAACTGGCTAATGACGGGACTGAGTCTTAAGATCAGAGCCTATATCATGGAATGATACAACATAGAGTATGCAGTCAGTACGTGGAATGTACCGAGTACGCAAGGTAAGTAAAATCGCTTCAATAAGTAAAATCATTAAAAACTTGCATAATATAAAACATAATCAACATAAGAATCTAAGAGTAGGGCTTGCATGCTATTTTCTAAAATCATGATCTGAACATAACTGAACATCATAACTGAATCGAATGAACCAAAACTGAAATCTGATAATCATAAGTAAATGGTACATTGGGTCAAACCTTCTTTTGAACATATATATATATATATCACGAATGATAAACATGCATAACCGAAATGATGAGGAACAATGGGAGACTCGTCATATAATCGACATTACCACGAAAGAGCTTACGTGGTCCCGACTATCACACTCAAGTGGGCAGAGCTATCCAAAGCCTTGCCAGGGCTAAGGACACTACCATGATATCGATAACAAGCTGAAGGCCCCTTGGGGCAGGGGAAAGCTCACATAGGAGGTCCCAAAATAATCTTATTGTACCTAAGTTGGCGCGTAGTTCAGAGGCATAGGGCTGACTGACCTTAGCCTACTCGATGCTAGACACTACTCCCAAAAACATGCATATGCTCTCTATCATTTTTCAACGAAGATGACCATCATTTAGTGACGAAGCCGAATAATCAAATACATATAAATCTGAGATCATACATGAGGAGCCTTCACTCAAACCATACCACAAACTGAACATAATTGGGAGTCTTGACTCCAAAACCATGTGGTAAGAAAAGTAACTTGAAATCGTACATCATACTTGAAAATATGGGCTTGCCCAATACTTAAACATGCTTGAAAATACTTCATTCACTTGAAACACATGATCATAGACATGGCTAACATCCTACTTGAACATTCATCATAAATATCAACTTTCATGAACTTCTCATGGATGGGCATTTTAATTTATAAAGCTTGAAAACATGATTATAATTTAAAACAATGCAAAACTTTCCCATGAATCATCATTCAATAATAGAACATACTTAGATCATACCCATGGTAGAAACTTAGGAAATACATGCATTGGGTTAAAACCCCATAGGATCAACATATAGATTTTCAGGAATTAGAGAGGGATTGGGCATGGGTGTGAACAAATTCACTCATTCATAACCCTACATATCTCGGAAGAACTGATTCTACAACATCTCTAATTGCCCAAGGAGAAATTGGTGAATAATTTGAAGGAAATTGAGCTTGATCACCTCTCTAGACCTTTACTCCTGCATGCATAAATAAGAATAGCCTAGAACGAACTTACCCCTCTTAAACTCACTATTTATAGCTTAAAACGACGTAGTTTAGGCCTCAGGATCATAAGAATTATGGATAAGCCCCACGAGGGACTGGACGAGTCATTATCATCGTCTACTATTGTGAAGTCCGCTGCCACTTTTTCTCGAGGGATCCCCACGAGGGACCTAACGATTCATTACTGGTAACCACAACTCGTGGTCACCACTCATTACCACCACTGCCCAAAAACCTCAAGTCTTTAATCAACTGATGACCACAACTAGCCTAATGGATCGTGGCATAAGACCACGACTCATTGTGTCCATTCATAGGGAATACTGCCAACTCAACCTTCACCTTTCATTAGCCCTTGACCATGAGTGACTCAACGAGTCGTGAGTGCTGACCACAACTCGTGGTCATGTTCGTGGGGACTCAAAACTATAATTTCCAACTCAAGTCAAACTCCTCACCACGATTCACTTAACGACTCGTGGTCAACCTGACAGGTCACAAGATGACTCGTTTTGTGACCTGGTGAAAAAAATCTTGTTTTCTCCATTTCAACTCCCGGGTCTGATGTTTGAGCTTTTGGGGTATAACAATATCTCCCACCTTGGGAGCATTCATCCTTGAATGTTGGAAAATAGAAAAAAGAGAAATGCAATCATCATACTCAAATACTGGTCATACATGCTGAAAACTAACATAAGGACTAACTCCGATTTAAACTACATGACTAAACTGAATTCATGAATAATACATACATCCATATACATGAAAGAAATTGGGCACATGAACTAAACATGAAACTGAATAGAGTTTTAGGGCAAAAACTGATACCTCAAGTTGGAACTGAGCTGGTAGGGAATAAATGTGGCTATGTAGCCATAATATCTTCTTCGGCTTCCCACATATCACCTTCAACATGCTGATGCCTCCATAAAACATTAACTGAAGCTAATTCCTTATTTCTTAGACTTCGAACCTGACAATCTAGTCTTTCCACTGGAACCTCCTCATAACTAAGGTTGTCTTTCACACCGATACTATCCACTGGAACTACTACAGCTGGATACCCCAAACACTTCTTTAAGAGCGATCATGAAAAACAAGATGAACAGAAGCTAATTCTGAGGGAAACTCCAATTCAGATGCCACCTTGCCAACCCACTTCACAATTTGGTAGGGGCTAACATAACGAGGGCTAAGTTTTCCTTTCTTTCCAAACCTCAAAACTCCCTTCATCGGGAGACACCTTCAGAAACACCCAATCATCCACTTTGAACTTAAGTTCTCTCCTTCTCACACCCGCATAAGACTTTTGGCAACTCTGAGTTGTTTTCAACGTGTACCGTATGAGCTGAACTTTCTTCATGGCCTCATGGACTGAAATTGGTCCTATCATTACAGCTTCAGCGACTTCAAACCAACCAATTGGTGATCTACACCTCTGCGCATAAAGAGCCTCAAACGGAGTCATCTGAATGCTAGAATGGTAGCTGTTATTATACGCAAACTCAATAAGAGGAAAATGGTCATTCCAACTACCCCTAAAATCAATTGCACATGCTCTCAACATGTCATCGAGAGTCTGAATTTTCTACTCTGCTTGGCCATCTGTTTGCAGGTGAAATGTTGAATTGAGCTTGACCTGAGTACCAAGTCTCTTT
The DNA here is from genome assembly GCA_035772735.1 of Datura wrightii. NCBI lineage: Eukaryota > Viridiplantae > Streptophyta > Magnoliopsida > Solanales > Solanaceae > Datura > Datura wrightii. The sequence goes on along the minus strand of JASDFA010000027.1, from coordinate 100,371,062 downwards.
TGAAATGACCTCTAAAACTGAGAGGTAAACTGAGTACCTCTATCTGATATGATGGACAATGGCACTCCATGCAGCCGAACTAGCTCTAGAATGTACAGTTTGGGATAATCCTCCACTGAATCAGTGGTTTTGACCGGTATAAAATGAGTGGCTTTGGTCAACCTGTCCACGACCACCCAAATAGAGTCATACTTCCGATGAGTGTGAGGCAACCCAGTGATGAATTCCCTATTGATTTTTCCCACTTCCAAGTAGGAATGCCGATATCCTGAAGCACACCTCCTGGTTTCTGGTCCTCAACCTTCACTTGCTGACAATTTGGACACTTATCTACAAATTCTGCGATGTCGTTCTTTATGTCATTCCACCAATAGACTTCCCATAGGTCACAATACATCTTGGTGGCCCCTGGATGTATCAAATATCTGGAACCATAAGCCTCATGCAACATCCGACTTCTCAAATCATCAATGTCCGGGATGTACAAGTGACCCTGATATTGAATCACACTATCTCCCCCATTGGAGAAGACCTCTACCTTGTGATTCTGAATGGTTTTCTTTAACTTTACCAAAATAGGGTCCTCGTCTTGTCTAGCTTTCACATCAGTCACGAAGGATGATTTTGACCCGTTCTGAACTATAACACCACCATTAGTCGAGTCAACCAAACAAACTCCTAACTGTGCAAGTCGATGCAGATCCTTCACCAAATCCTTCTCTTATACCCCAAAAGCCCAAAGGTCAGCCTTGGAAGTTGAAACGGAGAAAACTGAAATTTGGATCAGACTTAGAACTAGTCATGGGGAGACTCGTGAGATCAACCCATGAGTCGTGATGTGACTCGTGGGGAAGGACCTGGAATGAATTTGAAAAATGGAGAAAGTGAGACCCCATGGGCATGACCACGACTCGTAGTCAGGTCCCACGAGTCATTACGTTTCCCATGGGGAGGAGGAATAAGAAAAGAAAAGGAAAAGGGGCAGTGGACTTGACGGAAGGTCCCCACAAATCATGGTCAGCCCCACAATTCAAGGGGTGAGTTGTGAGAAGGCATGGAATAAATTTTGTCGAGGCATGGCAGTGTACTTAACAGGCGACTCCACAAGTCGTGACCCTAAGAAATGAGTCATTAGATCTTCCGTTAGGACCACCTGGCAGTTATTTTCTACGAATTTACTAGGGGTTTTTCCGTAATTCCTAAGTTCCTAATGACTAAACTACGACGGTTTAAGTTATGAATAGTGACTTTTAAAGGGGTTAAGTTCATTTTAGTCCTCATTCATTCATGCATGAGAGGTATAAGACTTGAGAGGGTGATCAAGCTTAGCATTCATCAATTTCTTTTAAATTTCCTATTTTCCATCTAAAGAAGTGTTAGAATCAGCTACCAACAGGTATGTAGGGTTATGAATGGGTGATTTCTTTCACACCCATGCCCAATCCCTCTCTAAAGTATGAAATTCTATGTTTAATCGATGGGTTTTAACCCAAAGGCATGAATCTCCTATTTCTGTACATGGGTATGATTTGATCATGATTCTACTACTGAATTATGAAGTATGGGCAAATGTCATAATGTTTTCAATTAAAAATCATGATTTTAGTTTTATGAATTAAAAGCCCATAGATGAGATGTTCCTGAAAGATGAGATTTCTGATGAATAATTGGTGATGATGAGATATTATGATGAAAAGCATGAGTTCAAGCTACCCATGTTTACAATTATGTTTTCGATGAGAATTGAGTATTTCTAAGTATGATACAGCTTTGGGCAATGCCCACATGTTAAGCATGAATGATGATTTTTCCGAATTAAGCTTAACACATTGATTTGGAGCAAAGACTCCCAATTATATTTTTAGCTTGTGGTATGTTTTGGGTTAAAGTTTTTCTATATATAGCTTGCCACATGGTTTTGGAGTGAAGGCTTCCAATTATGTTTACAGCTTGTGGTATGTTTTGAGCTAAAGTTTCTCTTATGCATGATTACATATTTGAGAAGTATTTGATTATTGAGCTTCATAAACAGAAAATATTGATCTTCATAATAAAATAATGTAGAGCATATGCATGTTTTGGGAGTAACGTCTAGCACTGAGTAGGCTAAGGTCGATCACCCTATGCCTCAGAACTACATGCCAAAGTAGGTTTACACATTATGAGTTTGGGACCTCCCTTGTAAGTTTCCACTAACCGGATGGGCCCTAGCTTGATATTGATATCATGGTATCGTCCCTAGCCCTAGCAAGACTTTGGACAGCTCTACCCACTTGAGTGTGATAATTGGGATTATGTATGCTCTATCGTGGTATATCGGTTAAAAAACGAGTCTCCCAGTATTCCTCGTGATTTCAGATTTTCATGTTTCATTACTCATGATATTTATACATATATGCATGTTCTAAAGTTGGTTTGACTCAATGTTTGTTTTACTTATAAATGTCAGAATTCAGCTTTGAGTCAATCGATTCAGTTATGATGTTATGAAGTTAGGTCGTGTTATTTTATGAAAAGATAATAATATCAGAAAGAATGCATGCAATCCCTACTCTTAGATTCTTAATGTTTATGTTTACATTATGCATTGGTTTTAAATGATTTTATTTAATTAAGCAATTTTACTTACTGTGTATACTCGGTACATTCCGTATACTGACCGCATACTCTATGCTATATCGATTCATGATACAGGATCCGGCTCTCAGGTTCATCCCCGCTCGTATTCAACTTATCAGTGTTAGCGTTTGCATTGTTGGTGAGTAATCATCTCTCGAGGACTAGTCTATTCAAATTTCTTATGTGTATTTCAGTTTCAGTTTTTATTGAGCTAGTTGGGATCTTGTCCCATCAACTCGTCATGTTTAGAGGCTTTTCAAACATATATATGTATTCAGCTTCGAATTTCGTATTATGATGTTGTGTTCAAGTTAGACTTTCACTATGAGTATTTTATTGATTATTCAGTTTCTTGATTGAGATTAGATGTATTCTTGTGAAATGGGTCGACTTGAGGTCTCTCGTGGCTCCTTGTTCCGTGTTACAATCCGGGACTCCATTTGAGTCGTGAAAAACTTTGTATCAGAGCCATAGGTTTGAAGTGTCCTAGGGTGTCTGAAAGCCGCGTTAAGTAGATTCTTTTTCATTGGTGTGAAGTGCGCCATAGTTATGACGAAGAGGCTACGAAACGTTTAGGAAATGTTTCCTTCTTTCATGATCTATGTCATGCGATGAAAAGTCTTTCTATCCTTCTAATTAATGCTATTTGCAATTGCAGAATCATGGATCCTCGAAGAATGAATGGTAGGTGAATGAGGATGGTGAAGGGAACGAGGATGTCAATAGGAACGGGCACCAGCAGGCCCCACCAGTTCAAGAGCACCAATCACCGGAGCTAGTTGCCCATGCTGAGTTCCAAGCCACTATTCTAATGCTTGCATAGGCCTTGACCGCTCAGGTTAATCAGCAGGTCATTGCGCACGTTCCGCAAAATGGCAAAGCAGCAATGGCTCAAGTTAGAGACTTCTTGAGGATGAACTCGCCGGAGTTCCTTAGGTCCAAGGTAGATGAGGACCCGCATGAGTTCATATGTGAGATAGTGAAGATCACCCAAGTCATGGGGGTGAATGGAGTTGAGTGCGCAGAGTTGGCCTCTTACTAGTTGGAAGGGATCGCGCATGTCTGGTTTTGCTAATAGAAGGATAGCAGGGTCGTCGGAGCAGGCCCTACCACTTGGGACGAGTTCCATGTTGCATTTCTAGATCGGTTCTTTCCTCGTGAGATGAGGGAGCTAAAGGCAGCTGTGTTTTTGAATTTGAAGAGAGGGAGAATGACAGTTCAAGAGTATGCTCTTGAGTTCACTCGCCTATTGAAATATGCCCCAGAGTTAATAGCTAATAAGAGGTCGGGGTGAGCAAGTTCGTGCGTGGAGTAGCGGGCTATTTGGACAAGGATTGTAGGACCACTATGCTCCACCAGGACATGGGTTTCCCGCGGATAGTTTTGTATGCCCAGTATATGGAGGTAGCACATCTGAGTGAGAGGGAGGCCAAGAGGGCCAGGATCAATGACAACAGATTCTCCCAGCCGAGGATAGGTGGTGGGCACCGACAGTAGGATAACCAGAGATCATAAGCTCCAGCATCTTCGGCATTAAGTGTGCCATCTAGGCCTAGACCTAATTAGAGAGAGTGAGCATCAGGCTCGAGGGGTCAGAGCAGCAGACCCATAGATTCTAGCATCCCAGCTTGTCGCAGATGTGGTCGGGGACACACAGGCCAGTGCTTGATAGGTTTAGGTGCTTGTTTTGGGTGTGGGAAGCCCGAACACATACTTAGAGATTGCCCAGTAGTGAGGTAGGATCAGGTTATGGGCTGAGGCACAGCTTCTTGTTCAGTAGCCCCTCCCACACGCTCAGCCCATCAGGGGGCATCGACTAGCACAACTGGTGGTCAGCACAAAAATAGATTCTATGGTTTAGCATCCTGCTAGGAGCAGGAAGTCTCCGCGGATGTGGTCACGACTATGTTACGAGTTTTCCATATCGATGTTTATGCTCTATTAGACCCGGGGGCTAACTTGTCTTTTATGACCCCTTATATGGCCAATAGCTTCGGAGTCAGTCCCGAAGTCTTGTCAGAACCCTTCTCAGTTTCTACTCTAGTAGGTGACTCAGTTATAGCTAGATGGGTGTACAAAGGTTTCCCAGTCTTAGTCCTTTAAGAGGTCACCTTAGCAGATCTGATAGAGTTATCCATGACCAACTTTGATGTTATTCTCGACATGGATTGGCTATTTGTATGCTACGCTTCAGTTAATTGTAGAACCCGGGCAGTAGAGTTCAGATATCAGGGTGAGCCAGTCTTAGAATGGAAGGGTAGTTCAGTTGTACCTGTAGGGTGTTTCATTTTCTACCTTAAGGCCAGAAAGATGATTTCTAAGGGTTGTGTGTACCATCTAGTTAGGGTTAAGGATGTTGAGTCCAAGAACCTGACTATCCATTCAATTCCAGTACTACATTAGTAACCAGAGGTCTTTCCAGATGATTTACCGGGAATCCCTTCTGAGCGGGAGATCGATTTTGGTATTGACCTTCTTCCCAACACGCATCCTATATCTATCCCTTCTTACAGGATGGCTACAGCCGAGCTAAAGGTGTATAAGGATCAGTTGAAAGAACTGTTAGATAAGGGTTTCATTAGACCAAGAAAGTCCTCATGGGGTGCACCAGTTCTCTTTGTCCGAAAGAAAGATGTTTCTCTTTGCATATGTATTGATTTTCGGAAATTGAACAAAGTTGTTGACAAGAGAAGGTATCCTCTACCCAGGATTGATGATTTATTTGACCAGCTTTAGGGCGTCAATTGTTTCTTGAAGATAGATCTCAAATTTGGGTACCATCAACTCAGAGTTTGGGATAGTGACATCCCGAAGAGAACCTTCAAGACACGGTATGGTCATTGTGAGTTTGTAGTCATGTCTTTTGGACTAACGAATGCTCTTGAAGCTTTCATGGACTTGATGAACAGGGTGTTCAAACCATACCTGGACATGTTTGTGATCGTGTTCATTGATGATATCCTTATATACTCTCGGAGCAAGGAGGAACATGTCGCTCATTTGAGAATAGTGCTTCAGACTCTTAAAGATCGCCAATTGTATGCCATGTTCAGCAAGTGCGAGTTCTGGTTGAACTCGGTAGCATTTTTGGTCCATGTGGTACCAAGTCAAGGCATTAAGGTGGATTCTCATAAAATAAAGGCGGTGAAGAATTGGCCTAGACCGGTGAATCCTTAAGATATTCAGAGTTTCTTGGGTTTAGCTAGCTATTATCAGAGGTTTGTTGAAGGTTTCTCATATATTGTGGCACCTTTGACAAAATCAACCCCGAAGAAGGTGAAGTTCCAATGGTTGGAGGCTTGTAAGAAGAGGTTTCAGGAGTTGAAGACTCGACTTACCTCAGCACCGGTGTTAACTCTCCACGAGGGTATTGATGGGTTCGTGGTGTGTTGTGATGCTTCAAGAATCGGACTTAGGTGTGTGTTGATGCAGCCTTGGAGAGTGATAGCATATGCCTCTAGACAGTTGAAAGTCCATGAGAAGAATTACCCGACACATGACCTTGAATTAGACGCAGTGGTGTTCTAATTGAAGATATGGCTACATTATTTGTATGAGGTCCATGTGGATGTGTTTACAGACCATAAGAGCTTACAATATGTGTTCACGCAAAAAGATCTCAATCTTTTGTAAAAGAGGTGGTTAGAGCTACTAAAGGACTACGATTTGAGTGTCCTTTACCATCCAGGTAAGGAAAATGTGGTAGGGGATGCACTTAGTAGACTCTCTATGGAGAGTGTGTCCCATATGGATAAGGAGAGGAGGGAGCTGGTGAAAGATGTGCATCGACTTGCAAGGCTGGGAGTTAGGCTGGTCGACTCGACCGATGGCAGTGTTGTTGTGAAGAACAGATCAGAGTCTTCCTTGGCGACCGATGTGAAATCTAGGCAAGATGAGGACCCGATCTTGGTAAAGTTGAATGAAGCCATTCAAAGTTAGAAGGTGGAGGTCTAGGGGGAGATGGTGTGCTTCGCTACCTGGGTCGCCTATGTGTTCCAGATGTTGATGATTTGAGGAGTCGGATGTTGAACGAGGCTCATAGATGTCACGACTCGAATGTACACCCGGATCATAGACATGGGACAAGGGACCCCGAGAGACCCCAAGTTGACCCATGGCAAATGCATACATCCAATCTCATTTAAGTAAAGCAGAATACTTAACATAAACATAGCGGAAATGTAAACATAGCATAACACCAGAAATACTAAGCGTACACATGAGCTGAATACTATACATTTTCTAAAAGCCTCTACCACATACGATGGGTTGATGGGACAACAACCCCAACTAACCTGAACGACACTGAAACATAAGATAACACAAAAGTCTGTCAAATAGCCCTCGGAACATGAGGACTCACCAATAAGCTGAGAACGTAAGATGAGATGGGCTAAGGGTGAGGATGAGCTTGAGATCCGGACCCTGTATCATTAAACAATACAACATAAAAGGTATGCAGTCAGTATGTGGAATGTACCTAGTATGCAAGGTAAGTAAAATTGACATTTAAGAGTAAAGCAAAACTCATAAGTAATGTAAGATAAGGACATCATGTATATATCATAAACTTCTTGAGAAAACATGAGGCTCAAGGCTTTCAAATCATTCATAAAGCATTCGTAATCATAATCATAAGTAAACTTTGTCAAAACATAACTTGAGCCATTAACATAAATATAACAATGTATAAAACATGAGGAACAATGGGTGGACTCGTCATAACTGACACCGTCATGGTAGAGCCTTTCATAATGCCCCAACTATCTCACTCAAGTGGGCAGAGCCGACCCTGGCTTGCTAGGAGAGGGTCGTGCATTAGGATTGATATGACATTTGAGGGGATCATTATCAGTACATCATATCATGAAACCCACAGTGGCACATGGTTATGAGACACCAGCGTAGTCCTTTGAACGTCGGGCTGCTCAGTGATAAACACGACTCCCTAAAACATGCATATAGATTCATACATAAATTAATAACATCATGCATTAAGATTCATTGGCTAAAATATAACATTTATCATCATTGATCACCTTTAACACATGCTTAGCCAAGAATCATAGGCCTTTTTCATCGGCCAGCATCATAAATCAATAAATCATGCAATTCGCTTCATAAATCATAAATTATTCTGTAAGATGTGGGCATTGCTGAATACTTCATCATATTAAATTCTTTCAAAATATGCTCATAAACATGGGTAACTTGAAATCATGTTTTTCCATCATCAATAAACTCAAAATATTGAATATTCATCATAAATGATAACTTTCATGAACCTTCATCAAATGGGCATTTTAGATTTAGAAAGATTAAAACATGATTTTGAAGAAAATAATATAAAACCTTCCCATCATTCATAATTCAATAATTAAAACTCAATTAAATCATACCCATAAAGAGAAATCACACATTCATTCATTTGAGTAAAACCCCATAGACTTGAATAGGAGGGTTCATGATTCAAATTGAGATTTGGGCATCGGTGAGGAAGAATTTCACCCATTCTAAAATCCTTCATACCTGGGAATGGATTGCTCTCGAGGTTCCTTGAATACCCACAAAGAAATTGATGAAAATTTGGGGAAAAAGACCTTAAATCTCCCAAAATCTCTCTCTAAGCTTTTGCATGAGAATAGACATGCATAAAGGACTTAACTCATCTTATAACACTCAAAAAATACACAAAAAACGACATAGTTTTAGGGTCTTAATATGTGGAAAAGTCAAAATGCCCTTAAAATTACTTTCCTGAAAATTACTCCGGACATACCAACAACTGACACAACAGGTCGTTGCAACAAAATACGGCTCGTGGTGTCGAGTCGTTGGATCCACTGCCCCACGACATCCTCAGATTCTTCCCACGACTTGTCAGGACAAGTCTTTGCATCAAACAACAGGTCGTTGGATCGACCGTCGTCGACTTCTTGGCCAAATCTAATTTCCTTTCCACGAGACTCACCACGACTCATGATTCCTTCCAATGAGTCGTGGTCTGAACCCGTCTCCTACACTGGAAACTATCAACCTCCAACAACGACCACATCCAACGACCCATGGCTTCAACAAACAGGTCGTTGGGTCAACCGTTGTTTACCCTGTCGCCCAACCTGACACTAACCAAGGCTACAAAGGACGGCCTATTGTATCCCACAAGGGGTCGTCATACCTCCTGCTGTCCCCACTGCCACCAACCTTTCCCTAACCCACGACAGCATACAACGACTCGTGGTTTGATACCACTAGTCGTTCTGTGGTCCGTTCTATGATATTTTTGCCAATTTTCTGCACTTTTCAAATTCAACTCCCGGGTTTGTTCTTAGGACCCTCCGAGGTATTACAATAGATCCAGGTATTCTATCCATCTGGGTGCCACCAAGATGTACCGTGACTTACGGGAAATCTATTGGTTGAATGGCATGAAAAGGGATATTGCAGAATTCGTAGCTAAGTGTTTGAACTGTCAGCAAGTAAAGGTTGAGCATCAGCGACCGAGAGGCGTACTTCAGGATATCAGCATTCCTACTTGGAAGTGGGAAGAAATTAATACGAATTTCATCACAGGTTTACCTCATACTCGCTGACAACATGACTCCATTTGGGTTGTGGTAGACAGGGTCACCAAGGCTTCATATTTTCTACCAGTTAAGACCATGGATTCGGTGAAGGATTATGCCAAATTATATATCTGGGAGTTAGTCTTCTTGCATGGAGTTCCCTTAGAGATAATTTTAGATCGAGGTACTCAATTTACCTCTTAGTTTTGGACGTCATTTCAAAAAGGGCTTGGTATGCGGATTAAGCTCATCACAGCATTTCACCCGCAAATGGATGGTCAAGTAGAGCAGACAATCCAGTCTCTCGAGGACATGTTGAGGGCATGTGTGATGACTTCAAAGGTTGTTGGGATGATCACCTTCCCCTAATCGAGTTTGCCTACAATAACAGCTATCACTCTAGTATTTAGATGGCGTCCTTCGAGGCTCTCTACGGGTGGAGATGTAGATTGCCCATCGGATGGTTTGAGGTTGGTGAGGCGGCAATGATAGGGATGAATTTGGTTCATGACACAATGGAGAATGTTCAGTTGATAAGGGACAGGCTGAAAACTTATCAGAGTCACCAAAAGTCTTATACGAACGTAAGAAGAAGGTAATTAGAATTTGAAGTCGATGACTGGGTATTTATGAGGGTGTCTCCCATGAAGAGAGCAATGCAGTTTGGAAATAAAGGGAAAATTAGTCCCTGCTATGTCAGCCCGTATCGTATGGTGAGACGTGTTGGCAAGGTGGCTTATGAAATGGAGTTTCCTTCAAGGTTAGCTTCTGTGCATCATGTGTTTCATGTATCTCTTTTGAAAAAGTGTTTACGTGATCCAGCCTTAGTTGTCTCGGTGGACAGTATTGGTGTAAAATACATCCTTAGCTATGAGGAGGTTCCGATGGAAGTTTTGGATCGACAGGTTCGAAGGCTAAGGAACAATGAAGTATCCTAGTTAAAGTGTTATGGAGGAATCAGCATGTTGAAGGAGCTACATTGGAGGCCAAAGAGGATATGATGGATATATACCCACATTTATTCTCTGTCGGCTTAGTTTCAGTTTGAGATATCAGTCTGACCTAAAACCCTATTTAGTTTTCATATTCAGTTCATGTGTGCAAGTTTCTTTTATGTATGTGAATGTATGTATGATTCGTGAATTCAGTCAGCTATGTAGATTGCATCGAAGGTAGTCATAGTTTTAGATTTAAATGATCAGTATTTGAATATGATAATTTCATCTCTCTACTTTTTGGTGTATTTTCCAACATTTGAGGGTGAACGTTCCCAAGGGGGAGATAATGTTATACCCTGGAAGCCCAATGATCAGCCCCGGGAGTTGAAATGGAGAAAAATGAAATTTGGCATCAGACTCAGAACGAGTCGTGGGGAGACTCGTGAGATCAACCCATGAGTCGTGATGTGACTCATGGGGAAGGCCAAGGAATGAATTTGAAAACTAGAGAAAGTGAGACCCCACGGGAATGATCACGACTCGTGGTTAGGTCGCACGAGTCGTTAGGTCAGCTATAGGGAGGAGGAATAAGAAAAGAAAAGAAAAAGGGGCGGTGGACTTGACAAAAGGTCCGCACGAGTCGGTGTCAGCCCCACAATTCATCGGGTGAGTCATGAGCAGGCATGGAATAAATTTTTTCAAGGCAAGACAGTGTACTTAATGGATGACACCCCAAGTCGTGACCCTGAGCAACGAGTCATTAGGTCCTCCATTAGGACCACCTGGCAGTTACTTTCTGCGAATTTAGTAGGGGCTTTTCCGTAATTCCTAAGTTCTTAAGGCCTAAACTACGATGTTTTGAGTGATGAATAGTGACTTTTAAAGGGGTTAAGTTCATTTTAGTCCTCATTCATTCATGCATGCAAGGTAGAAGACTTGAGAGGATGATCAGTCTTAGCATTCATCAATTTCTTTTCAATTTCCTATTTTTCATCTAAAGAAGTGTTAGAATTAGCTACCACAAGTATTTAGGGTTATGAATGGGTGATTTCTTTCACATCCATGCCCCATCACTCTCTAAAATATGAAATTCTATGTCTAATCGATGGGGTTTTAACCCAAATGCATGAATCTCCTCTTTCTATACATGGGTATGATTTGATTTTGATTCTACTATTGAATTATGAAGCATGGGCAAATTTTATAAGGTTTTCAATTGAAAATCATTATTTTAGTTTTATGAATTAAAAGCGCATAGATGAGATGTTCTTGAAAGATGAGATTTGTGATGAGTATATGATGATGATAAGATATTATGATGAAAAGCATGATTTGAAGCTACCCATATTTACAATTATGTTTTAAATGATAATTGAGTATTTCTAAGTATGAAATCTTTGGGCAATACCCACATATTAAGTATGAATATGATTTTCCCGAATTAAGCTTACCACATTGTTTTGGAGCGAAGAATCCCAATTATATTTTCAGCTTATGGTATGCTTTGAGTTAAAGTTTTCCTATGTATTGCTTACCACATGGTTTTGGAGTGAAGGCTCCCAATTATGTTTTTATCTTGCGGTATCATTTAAGCTAAAGCTTCTCATATGCATGATTTCATATTTGAGATGAATTTGATTATTGAGCTTCATTAACAAACGATATTCAGTTTCATTATAAAACGATGTAGAGCACATGCATGTTTTGGGAGTAATGCCTAGCACTGAGTAGGCTAAGGGTCGATCACCCTATGCCTCAGAACTATGCGCCAACATAGGTTTACAATATTATATATATTACTTTGGGACCTCCCTTGTGAACAGGTGGAATGGGCCTTCAACTTGATATCAATATCATGGTATCATCTCTAGCCCTTGCAAGACTTTGGACGGCTCTACCCACTTGAGTGTGATAGTTGGGACCATGTAAGCTCTATCGTGGTATGTTGGTTAAAAGACGAGTCTCCCATTGATCCTCATGATTTCAGATATGCATGTTTAATTACTCATGAGATTTATACATATATGTATGTTCTAAAGTAGGTTTGACTCAATGTTTAGCTTTACTTATAAATGTCAGAATTCAGCTTTGAGTCAATCGATACAATTATGATGTTATGAAGTTAGGTCATGTTATGTTATGAAGAGATCATGACTTTAAAAAGAATACATGCAAGCCCCTACTCTTAGATTCATAATGTTTATGTTTACACTATGGATTGGTTTTAAATGATTTTATTTACTTAAGCAATTTTACTTACCCTGCATAGTCCGTACATTCCACGTACGGACCCGATACTCTATGTTGTATCATTTCATGATACAGGACCCGACTCTCTGGTTCAGCCCCGCTCGTAGTGAGCTTATCAGAGTTAGCGTTTGCACTTTTGGTGAGTCCTCATCTCTCGAGGACTAGTCTATTCAGATTTCTTATGTGTATTTCAGTTTTAGTTTTGTTGAGTTAGTTGGGGTCTTGTTCCATCAACTTATCATGTTTAGAGGCTTTTCAGACATATGTATGTATTCAGCTTCGGATTTCGTATTCTGATGTTATGTTCATGATAGACTTACGCTATGAGTATTTTATTGATTATTAGTTTCTTGATTGAGATTAGATGTGTGCTTATGCCATGGGTGAACTTGAGGTCTCTCAGGGCTCCTTGTCCCGTGTTACGATCCGGGCCTCCGTTCGGGTTGTGACACCTTCTTTCCCTCATCTACATGGGACACCCTCTCCATAGAGAGTCTACTAAGTGCGTCTGCCACCACATTGGCCTTACCCGGATGGTAAAAGACACTCATATCATAATCCTTTAGTAGCTCCAACCACCTCCTTTGGCGTAGATTTAGATCCTTCTGTGTAAACATATATTGTAGTCTTTTCTGGTCCGTAAACACATCTACATGGATCCCATGCAAATAGTGTCCCCAAATCTTCAATGCAAATACCACCGCCGCTAATTCAAGACCATGGGTCGGGTAATTCTTTTCATGAACTTTTAGCTGTCTGGAAGTGTATGTTATCACTTTACGATGCTGCATCAATTCATAACCAAGGCCTATTCTAGAAGAATCACAATATACCACAACTCATCAATACCCTCGGGTAGAGTTAACACCGGTGCTGAGGTGAGTCTCGTCTTTAACTCCTGGAAGCTCATCTCACAAGCATCCGACCATTGGAACTTCGCTTTCTTTTGAGTCAATTTGGTCAATGGCGCTGCAATGGATGAAAAACCCTCAAGAAATCTCCGATATTACCCAGCTAAGTCCAAGAAGCACTTGATATCATATGGTTTCACCGGTCTAGGCCAATTCTTCACTGCTTCTATTTTTTGAGAGTCTACCTTTATGCCCTCACTTGATACCACATGGCCAAAAAACGCCACTGAGCTCAACCAAAACTCACACTTGCTGAATTTTTCATATAGTTAGTGGTCCTTGAGAGTCTGTAGTACCACCCTCAAGTGAGCGGCATGTTCCTCCTCACTCCGAGAGTATATCAGGATGTCATCAATAAAATTGATCACGAACATATCCAAATATGGCTGAACACCCTGTTCATCGAATCCATAAAAGCTGTAGGAGCATTCGTTAGTCCACAAGACATAACTACAAACTCATAATGACCATACTGCGTCTTAAAGGCTATTTTCGGGAGTCACCCTCCCGAACCCTTAACTGATGATATCCGGATCTGAGATCTATCTTCGAAGAGCACTTAGCACCCTGAAGCTGCTCAAACAAATCATCAATACTGGGTAGAGGATACTTGTTCTTGATGGTGACCTTGTTCAATTGTCGATGGTCAATACACATTCGAAGAGAGCCATCTTTCTTTTAGACAAAGAGAACTGGTGCACCCCATGGGGATTTACTCGGTTTGATGAACCCCTTATCTAAAATATCTTTCATCTACTCTTTCAACTCCTTTAGCTCGGCTAGAGCCATTCTACAAGGAGGAATAGATATCGACTGCATATCGGGAAGAAGGTCTATACCAAAGTCAATATCCCGCTTGGGAGGGATTCCTGGCAGATCATCTGGGAAGACTTCTGGATATTCACATACTACTGGGACTGACTGGATAGTTGGGGTCTCAGACATGGCATCCTTAACCCTAACTAAATGATACACGCAAACCTTGGAGATCATCTTCCTGGCCTTAAGATAGGAAATGAAACTACGTACAGATAAAGCTGAACTACCCTTCCATTATGTGACTGGCTCACCTAGAAATTTGAACTCTACTTCCCGGGTTCTACAATTAACTGAGGCATAACATGCAAATAGCTAATCCATGCAAAGGATAACATCAAATTTTTTCATGGCTAAATCTACTAAATCTACTGAGGTGACTTTCTGAAGGACTGTGACCGGGGAACTTCTATAAACCCATCTAGCTACAACTAAATCACCTACTAGAGTAGTGACTTAGAAGGGTTCTGACAAGATTTCGGAACTGACTCCAAAACTACTAGCCACATAAGGTTTCACAAAAGACAAGGTAGACCCTGGATCTAACAAAGTATATACATCAAGATGGGAAACTCGTAACATACCAGTGACTAAATACGGGGAGACCTCCTACTCCTGGTGGGATGCTAAGGCGTAGAATCTATTTTGGCGTTGACCGCCACCTGTGCTAGTAGATGCCCCCTGCTGGGATGGGCGTGTTGGTGGATCTGTTGAGCTGGAAGATGGGCCTCGGCTGTTATCGTGGCCCTACCTAGCTGATGGACAATCCCTAAGCATATGTACAAGCTTCCCGCACCCGAAATACGCACCTGTACCCTCCAAACACTGACTCGTGTGCCTCCAACCACACCTATTGCAAACAAGAATACTGGAATCTGCGAGGCTGCTGCTCTGACCCCTAGAGCCTGATGCTCGTCCTCTCTGGTCGTGCTTTGGTATGTATGGAACACTCAACGCTGAAGATGTTGGGGATGAAGATCTCTGGTGGGACTATTGTCGATGCCCTTCACCTGGCATCGGCTGAGAGAATCTATAGCTGTCTGTCCTGGCCCTCTTGGCCCCTCTCTCCCTCAAATACGTCGCCTCCTTCTACTAAGAATACAAGACTATCCGAGGAAAATCCATATCCTGATGGAGCATGCCAGTTATGCAATCCTTGTCTAGATAGTTCGCCACCCCATGAACCAACGTGCTCACTCGAGCCCTCTGATCAACTAATAACTCTAGGGCGTACTTTGACAGATGAGTGATCTCTAGGGAATATTCCTACAATTTCATCTTACCTTGTTTTAGATTCATGAACTTGGCCGCCTTCAGCTCTCTAATTTCCCAATGGAAGAACCCATCTATGAACGCGACATGAAACTCATCCTAACTGATAGGGCCTGCTCTGACTGCCCTACTATCCTTCCGCTATTTAAAACAAATGTGTGCTACCCCCTTCAACTGGTATAAGGCCAAACAAGAACACTCTTCTCCATTCACCCCCATGACCTAGGTGATCTTTAAGATCTCGTTAATAAACTCATGTGGATCCTCATATACCTTTGACCCAAGAAACTCTAGTTGATTCATCCATAGGAAATCTATGACTCGTGCTGCCACCGCATTCCCGTTCTGTGGGACATGCACTACCGCCTGCTGGTTGACCTGGGCAGTCAAAGCTTGGGCTAGCATCTGAATGGCTTCCCTAAATTCAGTGTGGGTAACCGGATCCAGTGCATGGTGCTCATGGGCTGGTGGGGCTTGTTGGCGCCCGTCCCCATTGCCATCCTTATGGCAAATTCAATTTCCATTTCTTCTGCTATAAACTCTGTGGGCAGGCATGATTATGAAATAGCGAATAGCACGAGTTAGAAGGATGGAGGGACATTTCACCCCACGACATAGATCATGAAAGAAGGGAATATTTCCTAAACGTCTCGTTGCATCTTCTTCATAAGTGTGGCGCACTTAATGCCCATGAAGAATGTTACACCCCCTAAATTCTCGACATTTAGATGGCCTATTCGCATGTTGGTTAAGAATTTTAGAATGCCATACATGCTAGAAAAAGGCCCGGGGGAAGAACGACAAGCGCCACATAGAACCATCACAAGAGGAGGCTGGACAGACCCCCTCCGCGATGGCCAACGTGTCACAGAGTGCTCACCTCAACGATGGCCAACGTGCCACGGAGGTGTGGTTCAGCCTCAAGTATATAAACCCCTCCACTTCAGTTTTGTCTCATTTTAATTAATAATTTCTAGAGAGTAATTAGAAAACAGAGGGCACGAGAGAATTCGATGAAATTCTATCCGTTTACGTTATTAAACACGGTCCAAAATCGAATTAATCTTGGGTAGTGAAGTATTAAGCTGTCGGGAGCATTCCTGCAGAGTTAGTTTCGTGAAATTCGGCCGGCGAATTGTCATCCTACCGAGCTAAGGTAAGTGGAATTGCTCCAAATTAGTGTCAATATACTCCTAGCCCTAAAGTGAGTATTTTTCCCTTCTGTACTTTCGAGAAATAGCGAGTCTTCGGCTATTTTTCGATAAGTCAAAGTTTGGGTTATATATATATTCAAAGTATTATTTTCTTCTAGAATATTGATGAATCTAGTTCTAATTGCTATGAATGAGAATACAGTTGGAAGAAATAGCTGAATATTGGTCGAGTTATGCCAGTTAGCTGAAAAGCCGACAACTTAGGTATGTGAAACCAGTTTCTTCGGCAAGTTAGTAATTCTAGTATAGTAAAATAGAATAAATTTAAGAAGGAAGTTCCAGAAGCCGAGTATTAAGTATGTTTGTGTTATTATGTCATATTCAGAATAAAAGTCAGCATATCAGTATTAAACAGCGAGATATTATTTCAGACTCAGTACCAGATTCAGTTTAATCCAGTCAAAGAATCAGAATAGAATATCAAAGAATGAATCGTATTATTAGATTTATTATACATGTTATATGTGATTATTGTTGCTTGTTGAGACCTGATTGTGTTATGTGGGCACCCTTAGAGCTTCCTTGCCACCCCAAAGTTAATAGTTGTGTCGACTCGCCCGCCAAAGGGAGAGGATACATCACTCCAAGGAGTGGCATGCCATCCGCAGTAGGACGAAGATTGGATGCAGCATTCCCCATAGCATGCTGATCAGCATTACAGTATACCCTGTCGAGCTCTTGCGCCCAAGGAACATATAACAAATTACAAATACATATCTCAGATTACAGTTACTAGAGTCCTCCAGACTTAGATGCAGTTATAGTCAGGGGCCTAGAGAGCCCAAGCTACATACCTAGGGGGCCGGCGGGATGCTCGTAGTTATTAGGTGAGTGGAGTGAATTTATTTTTGGATGTTTGACCTGGGTAGGGGTATATAGATTGCGTGTTGATTGGCACCTTCTGTCTTATGGGGGCTAGTATAGGTTCTAGTATGCTATATATATATATATATATATATATATATGTTACTTATTAAATTGATAGTTAGCAGGACGCCGCAACGACAGGTATGATTCTCACCTTCTCTCAAGTATAGCTAAGTTTAGTTCAGATTCTGTCATCCCAGACAGTTTTAGCCATCTCTTATGTTTCAGTAACTATCAGCATTACTGTCTGTTCTTAGTTGTATTTAGTTATTGCTTTGAATACTCGATATCAGTGGTACTGACTCCCGTTTGAGGGCGTTGCATTACTTACCTGCAAGTTCTCATAGACGAGGAGTCGATCCCTCGTAATTCCAGCCAGCACACAGAGTCATCTGCTCCAGTCATCCAGAGCTAGACAGCTAGTCATTTATTCATTTTCTTTTGTTGTACAATATGGGGAGGGCGGGGCCCTGTCCCGACCATCTTATCAGTATTCTTAGAGGCTTGCAGATTGTACATTCCCTGTGGTTAGCTGTACCGGTCATGTGAGGCCGTGTGTATGTTTTAGATTGTTTATAATGGTTGTGTGGGGACTTATTCAGTTGGTAGTGGTGACCTTGTCGGTCATGTAGCAGTTTCATACTTGTTTTCTTGATTCAAAACTAACTAGACAACATGGTGGCATTGTCGGCCCGCATAGGTTCCCTATTGATTCAGTTGTTCAAGGTAGCTGTTGTTTCTTACAGGTGGCTATAGGCCTAGTCGGCCGGAGGCTGTATTTACAGCCGTTATATAGCCCGTCGTTTTCTTGAATCCAGAGTTAGAGCCGGAAAGCACCAAAAGTGCTTAGGATGAGCTAGTCCAGCAGTCCAGGTCTTAGTAGGGCACCAGGTGCCAGTCATTCCTCCCAAGGCGGGGCGTGACAAACTTGGTATCAGAGCAGGTCATGTCCTAAGGAGTCTGCAAGCCGTGCTAAGTAGAGTCTTGTCTATGGATGTGTTGTGCACCACATACCATAGGCAGGAGGCTGCAAGGCATAATAGGATGGTTACTCTTTCTTCATATTCAGTCGTGCTATAGAGCAGTACAGTATAGGGTCGAGTCCCTAAAACTTATCATACTCTTTGTTTATAGATAAAATGGCAAACCAGCGACATCTTGTAACGGGTAGAAGACTGGATGCCGCAGCAGGAGAAGGCACCATCAGGATGCCTCAACTTCATCTAGAATCATCCTGATCTGAGGGCGATATAGAGGCATCATCTCGACCTTCTCAGCAGTCCCCACCTCCCCAGGAGCTACTCGAAACGACGACGCCTCTGATAGTTCCTGTACCCACACCATCCGACCAGGAAATTTAAAGTGCAGTACCTATGTAGGCGCAAATGATGGCTACTCAGGGCCAATAAGTTCCACCCGCAACAGCAGAGTCATCAGGTGGGTTTGGCAGTTTGAGGGTCCGAGAATTCTTGGTACTAGGTCCCCCACAGTTCACAGGGTCGGATCAGGCAGAGGACCCCCAGGATTTCCTAGATCAGATGTAGAGAATCTTTCGAGTCATGCATGTGACATCTATAAAATGAGTTGAGTTAGCGGTATCCCGACTGCGGGATATTGCTGTGTTGTGGTACGAGAGTTAGGAAAGGTCCCGAGGGAGAGATGTTGCCCCTCCGACCTGGACCAGCTTTTCAGAGGCCTTCCTAGATCGTTATCTGCCACGGGAAATTCGACAGGCCTGAATGGATTAGTTTTTACATTTGGAGCAGGGGGCGAGGAGTGTACGGGAATACGCCTTACAGTTCGATTCCTTGGCCCGCTATGCTCCACCTTTTGAGGACACCATGCCATCTAAAGTCCACCGGTTTATTATGGGTCTGAACCAAGAATACATACAGGCGTGCATGACAGCTACACTACGGGATGTTATTGACATTGCTCGGGTGTAGGCCTTTGCCTAGACTATTGAGGGCCTTAGACAGTGGAAACAGGATAGTAGACGAATAAATCAGGAGTAGCACCGCAGGGATAGATCAGATGAAATACATAGGGAGATTCAGAGAGGCCCCAGGCCCCAGTTGTAAGACAGGTCACCTATACCCCCACCTCCATCACAGCAGCAAAGGGGTAGATTCATTCGCCGAGGACAGTTAGAGTCCGGCGGCAATTCTCGAACGGTAGATTCACCTCAATAGAGGAGGGCAGAGCAAAGTAGGTACACACCCCCACCTTGCCCTATTTGCAGCCGACCCCACACTGGAGCTTGTAGATATGGCTCCATAAGGTGTTATATATGCGGGCAGGAGGGTCATATGATGGGAGACTATCCAGCCAGGGGTCAGGGTAGCCGAGATAATCAAGACAGGGCATCAGTAGGGTCGCGAGCTCCTGCAGCCTCGGCAGTGCGTAGGCCCTCAGGTCCAACAGGTAGAGGCCGAGGTAGATCAGGGGCCTCTTGTTTAGGTATGAGCCCAAGTCGTACCTATGCATTACTAGGGAGGAAGGACTTAGAGGTATCTCCAGATGTGGTAACAGGTATGATGACTATTTTCTCACACCTTGCTTATGCATTGATTGATCTAGGATGTACTTTGTCCTACGTTACCCCATTTGTGGCTCGAAAGTTCAGTGTTGTACCAGAGTTGCTTCAGCAACCCTTTTGAGTATCTACACCCGTCGGTGTCTCCACTATAGCCAGAAGGGTTTATCGAGGGTGTACAATAGAGGTTGTTGATCGTCAGACTATAATAGATCTGGTAGAGTTAGAGATGATTGATTTCGATGCCATCATGGGTATGGATTGGTTAGTGCTGTGCTATGCCAATGTAGAATGCTAGACCAAGATGATCCGATTCCACTTTCCAGGGGAGGTAGTACGAGAGTGGAAGGGCAGTACAGCTATGCCAAAAGGTATGTTAATTTCCTACCTTCAGGCGAGGAAGTTGATAGCTAAAGGATGCATTTACCACATAGTCAGAGTCCAGGATGATAGGGTAGAGCCTCCAACTCTCCAGTCTGTTCCAGTGGTTAATGAATTCCGTGACGTATTCCCAGATGAGCTACTTGGTATTCCCGCAGAAAGAGAAATAGATTTTGCAATTGATTTGCTACCAGGCACTCATCCCATATCAATCCCTCCGTATTGTATGGCTCCTGCTGAACTCAGAAAATTAAAGGAGCAGCTGAAAGATTTGTTAGATAAGGGCTTTATTAGGCCGAGTACTTCACCTTGGGGTGCGCCAGTTCTATTTGTGAGAAAGAAGGATGGCTCGCTCCGCATGTGTATAGATTACCGACAGTTGAATAAGGTTACAGTTAAGAATAAGTATCCGCTTCCCAGAATAGATGATTTGTTTGATCAGTTACAGGGGGGCAGATATTTTTCCAAGATTGAGTTACGGTCCGGATACCATCAGGTTTGAGTTCGTGAAAGGGACATTCCAAAGACTGCCTTCAGGACCAGATACGACCATTTTGAATTCCTAGTCATTTCCTTTGGGCTGACGAATGCCACGGAAGTATTTATGGACCTGATGAACAACATCTTCAGACCATACCTGGACCTATTCGTGATAGTGTTCATTGACGATATTCTAGTGTATTCTCGCTCAGAGGTAGACCACCAGGATCATTTGCGGATAGTGTTCTAGATTCTCAAGGACCGTCAGTTGTATGCCAAGTTCTCTAAGTGTGAATTTTGGCTGAACTCAGTAGCTTTCTTAGGGAATATTGTGTCGGATGCTGGTATATAGTTAGACACCGCAGAAAATAGAAGTAGTAAAAACGTGGCCCAGACCTACCACTCTGATCGAAGTCCACAGTTTTCTGGGATTAGTGATCTTGGGCAGATTTATATGCCCAAGTGATACTCAAAAGTATCATTTTCGCCTTCTTTATCTATCAATGTGTATACATTCTCATGTAATTGGTAATAAAATGCAAATTTATACTAACCAACATGATTAGCATTGTTTTGTAGGTAAAATGTGATTTCGGGAAGCTAAAATGCATGTTGGATGATATCGGAGTTGGACTTGGATGCGAGCAAAGGAAAAGACATTGGACAGCATGAATTAGAGGGGCTCCGCGATGGAGCCGTGTCACGCTGCCATCGCAGAGGCATTCTGCCTGGATGGGGAAAATTCACCCAAATTCCAGTGGAGGTCCGCGTTTGCTCCGTGGCACGGAGCCAGTGCTCCGCGATGCATGCCATGGCACGTTGAGCCTTAATTCCGAACCCCCAGTTCTAGTGAGGGTCCACGTTCATGGCATGTCACGGAGGCAGTGCTCCGCGATGCACTCCGTGACACGTTGCTCATTATTCCGGGAAAAATTCCCAGCAGTATAAATAGAACACTTAAGTTCATTTTTCATAATTCTGACTTGGTGGAGCAAGGACGTGGGTTACAGCCAGTTGAGGGACGAAAAGTTCAGGGTTTTTCTCTCTTTCTTTCTTCTTTAATTCAATTGCTTGTATGTTTAACACTCATTTTATGATGATTAATCCACAAATGAGTGGCTAATTCCTCTCCTTGCTGAGGTTATGAACAATTGTGATGAAGTTTGATTATTGATTCTATGGTTTTTCATCTTTTCTTCCATGTTGTTCTATTAATTCTTGTTTTTACTGCATTGGTGTGTGGCCTACATTAATGTATATCTAAAAAGTCCGGTTTCACTCGAGAGAGCACGAAATTGGAAAGTTGTGAATTAATAGGATATGTTCTTTACTTGGTTTGGGAAAATTGAGTCTTGATTTGCTTTCAGGATAGAAATATACCTGAAAGTCGTATTAGTCAATTTAGGAACCGGAATTGTATGGCTAGGACATGAATTGCATTTGATCACAGAAATGTAGACGGATGGTTCATGATTCTTAAGTGAGGTTAAATACGAGAGTTTTAATCTCTTGGCAAATGTTCTTGGCTAGCAACTGGAAGAAAAGATTAACCAAAGTATGATGATAATTAATTTCATTACATGTTCGTTTAACCTCAGCATGCTTTCATTGATAGTTTAGATTCAAGGTAGATAATTGTTCTTAGTTTTAGTATAAAATTTATAAAACAAACTATCAACTTTTTGGTTACACTGTTGTCTGCATTTTTAGAAATAAAAAATAGTGCACTTGAGCAATTTGCACTTCATCCAAGTCTCTGTGGGATCGATACTTGGCTTGCTAAAGCCACTTACTACTTGTTCGACCACGTGCACTTGCGTGTCGGTTTTATAACCCCACCAAACACCCGAACAAGTTTTTGGCGTCGTTGCCGGGGACTTGGCAATTGGTGAAATTGTTTTAAGTGTTAATTTACTGTATTTTTATTTCTTAGTGTTGACAACTTGGTCTTAGCCTGTATTTTGCAGACTTAATTGTTGTTGAACACTGGCAAGAGACAAGGAGCTGGTGGAATCATTTATAGAGCCTGAAAGAATATTTCACAGTAAGAGAAGAGAAGCTCTATAAAGAAAGCTGCAGTTGCTCAGACAGACGATCATGGAGCAACAACAGAATCCACCGGTAGTACGGGCAGTGTTAGTGCCCGAAGAAGCAGCAGCACGGCCGGTTCGCGAGGTGGCAATCCAACATGCCAATAATGTTACATCAAGTATCCGCAAACTAGAGCCCGGAGGGAGATTTGAACTTAAACAAAATATGGTGCAGTTGTTGCACACAAGCGGGTAATTTACCGGTCTCCCTCATGAAGATCCACAGCAGCATCTCCAAAACTTTTTGGAGATAAGTGACACTTACATACCCGCGGGAGTGTCACCAGACTATGTCCGGCTTACATTATTTCCATTCTCATTAATAGGAGAAGCCAAGAGGTGGTTGAAAGATGAGCCACCGAATTCTATTTCTACGTGGGATGATCTTGCACGGAAGTTCTTGATAAGGTTTTTTCCCTCTGGTAAAATAGCAAGACTTAGAAGTCAAATTCTAATTTTCAAACAGAGAGAGGGAGAAAATTTATATCAGGCCTGGGAGAGATTTAAATCCATGTTGCGGGACTATCCTCATCATCATCAGTCCAATGATGTGTTAGTGCACACATTTATTAAAGGTTTGGAACCCCACACCAAAATATTGCTAGACTCAGCAGCTGGAGGGCAAGCACTGGAGAAGACTTATGAGGAGTTGTATACCTTGTTGAACCGGATTTCACAGGGCAATCCAGAATGGAATGCTGATTCATCACGAGCTGGGACAAGGAAAGCAGCAGGAGTGCTTGAAGTGGATGGGTTTACAACTATCGCTGCACAGATAGCTGCATTGCAAAATCAATTGAACAATCACTTCAGCAACATGACATTGAACCAGCCTCCAGCCCCAGTTAATGCAGTCCAGCAGATGTGGTGTGAAGTGTGTGGAAGCAGTGAGCACTCAACTAAGTGTTGTGGAGCCAATCCTGACTCGGTAAACTTTGTGGGTAATGCAGAAAGGAACCACCAGCAGTATGGTAGTAGCTACAACTCCAATTGGAGGAATCATCCTAATTTCTCATGGGGTAGCAACAACCATCAAGGCCAAAGTTCGGGTCAGGGTGTGCAAAGGAACCAAGGAGGGCAACATAACTACCAAGCTCAATTCAGAAACAACAATGCACCTCCTCCACCACCATCACCCAGCATTGAGGAGATGTTCAAGACCATGATAGCTAACCAAGCTCAATTGCCGGCTGACTATGTGAAATTGGCAGCCGAAGTGAAAAAAAACCAGTTAGCTACCAAGGCTCTTGAATATCAATTTGGGCAATTTGCTAGTGCCCAAAACACAAGGCCTAGAGGAGGACTGCCAAGCGAAACGGATCCCAATCCCAAGCAGGTAAATGCAGTGACCACAAGGAGTGGTTTGCAGCTGAACGAGGTGGAAGCAGAAAGACCACCTCAACAGTCGGGAGCAGCAGAAGTTGAGAGGGAGCATAGTTCTGAGAGGGGGAAGACCAAAGAAGCTGAATCAGAAAGACCTCCACCCCCGTTCCCTCAACGACTAAAGAAACACAAGGAGGAGGCGTGTTTCAAGAAATTCATGGAGGTGCTGAAACAGGTACATGTTAACTTACCTCTTGTTGATGTCTTGCAGGGAGTGCCGAAATATGCGAAGTATATAAAGGACATCGTGGCAAACAAAAGTCGGTTGACTGAGTATGCTACGGTGGCTCTAACGGAGGAGTGCACTTCCCGGATCCAAAATAGACTGCCCACAAAGCTAAACGACCCTGGGAGTTTTACTATCCAGCTTACTATTGGGCAGAGCATCCCAGCTCGTGAATTGTGTGACTTAGGAGCGAGCATAAATTTGATGCCTTCATCGGTATTGAAAAAGTTGGGTCTAGGGAGTCCTAGACCCACAACGGTAATCTTGCAGTTGGCGGATCGATCCTTAGCTAGGCCGGATGGCATTGTTGAGGATGTTCTGGTGCAAGTTGGCTCCCTGATTTTCCTGGTAGATTTTGTCGTGCTGGATTTTGAACCAGACGCGGAAGTCCCATTTATTTTGGGACGTCCCTTCTTGGCAACCGGGAAAGCACTAATTGACGTAGCTGTGGGGCAGCTAACAATGCGAGCACATGACAAGGTAGAGGTGTTCGATGTGTACAAGGCACCCAAGATCCTGATGGTGCATGAAGAACTCTCGGTGATCAATGTGATTGATCAAGGTGATAACAAGCAGATGAAGGATTCCCGAGAGTTAATGGGAAAACCACCGGAAAGGTGTAAGCACTACTGGGGGGAGGACGGTGATCGAGAGAAATCGTCCATCACCCTAGCGGACAATTGAGCTTAAACGACGTCGAGCCGCGACGGTAAACTAGGTGCCGCACGGGAGGCAACCCGTGAAAACAAAAATTTCTTTCATTTTGTAAAGTGTAAATAGATTTTTCTTTTCTTTTTCTTTTTCTTGATTTAGTACAAAAATTTTCATTTTAGTTTTTGTTTATTTATATTTAGAGTGAAACCTATAATTCTAACCAATTTTGTATAGTGAGATGATTTTCAGGTCAAACGGAGAAAAATACACACGGAATCGCGAAGGAAAAGTCGAGGTATGAAAAATTAATAAAAAGTGGAAAACAGTGAGCTGGGGCGATAGCTCCGTGTCACGGAGGAGGACCTCCGCGTTACCCTCCGTGACACGTTGAGGTATAACCCGGAAATTTTAAAAATTTCCAGAATAGCCTCGCGATGGCTCCGTGTCACGGAGGCAGTGCACCGCGATGAACTCCGTAACACGTTGCCGTGTATATCGCGATGGGTCACACCGGGTCGCCGGGTGACCCGCGCGATTTTCTTCCTTTTTAACCCCGAAAACCTCCCTTTTTCCCTTATTTTCGAATCCCTCCGCGACCAAACCCCCCAAAACCCATCCCCCATCAACGTGCCACGGAGTAAGGCAAGAAATTCACCAAGTTTTCTTTGATTCTTCAAAAACAAGGTATGTTTTTCGAGTCCCTCTCAAATTCTTGTCGATTTTCTGCGATTTTTAGCATGGGAGGTGAGCTAAATTGCCCTAAGTCGAAATTAATCATGAATTTGATTTCATTGTTGATTGATGAATGTTCGGAATGTCGTATGATTGTTTGAACTTGTCGATTTCATAAATTGATCGAATTTGAATGATAAAATCAACTCTAGGGCTTGTTTGTTGGAATTTGAAGTTGAAAATGTATTGAAATTGTGAATTCTATGCCGGGGTGTATGTGTTGAATGAGATGAGTCGATGTACAAATTGTTAGGATGTTAATAGAACAACGGATTCTCGGGTTGGGGGAAATGTTGAAATTTGTAAGAATTGGTTGGTTGGATAGGTTCGTGTGTAGATATATTTTTGTTGTTGTTTTGGTTTCTTTGTTTTTCTTTGCTAAGTGTGATGGTTAAAATGTTAGCGATGGTAGTGATTGTGATTAGCTGTACGAAGTCTGAGTATTACGCAGAAGTTATACCGTCAAATTTTTCGAATGCACTAAGCATGATTGTATAGTTGTTTGTTTTGTGTAAATAAAGATATTCTTGTCGTATTGTTGTAACTGTAGCTAAGGACTAAGTGTGGGGTAACCTAGCGTAACCCGACCTTAGCTGAAGTTAATATCCGTGAGCTTAACATTGATCTTGTTTACTTGGGTTGACAGGTGAAATGGAAAGTCGGCAAGAGAAAGGAAAAGGCGCGTCAACTTCAGGCGCCGGAAGGAAACGAATCAGATTGGGCACAGCAGTCCCAGCTGCACCAGCGGTTCCATGCGGCCAACGCCGCCAATACGGAACAAGATGGGTGACCGATGAGGGGAAAAAGTGGTACGCAAAGCACAAAGAAAATAAATATTTCCCCGAGGAGCATATAACACGGGAACCATTGGCACAGGAGTTCCCCAGGATGGTTCACCGGATCGAGGCAGCTGGGCTCAAGTTCATCTTTGAAGAGCCCAAAGAATGCAATCTACACTTGGTTCGGGAGTTCTATGCCAATTGGAACCCGACAATCAGGAGTCACACCATCAAGATCAGAGGGCAAATAGTCACTCTGGAGCCCCACCACCTCAATGCCATCATAGGAGCGCGGGACACAGACGCCCACGTCCTCCGACAGCTGAACATTACCCCACCGTATGCGGACATCAGACGCACATTGTGTGGGACCCGATCAATAGCTAGATGGAGCAGACACAAAGAGAGGGGCTACCACCAGACGTTGCCCTATTCACAGATGAACAGGGAAGCCCGAATCTAGCTGAAGATAGTCTGCTCATGCCTAATCCCGGGGGTACATATGACTGATGTAACCCGGGATCGTGTTTGCCTGGTCTACGCCCTGATGAAAGGGCTGGAGATCAATGTAGGGGCGGTTATTATATCCGCCATGAAGAGAGCCCGGTTGCACCAGGGGAACAGGTATGGTTTTGGTGGACTACTCACCACTTTTCTCAGGGGCCTCGATGTTGCGGAGGAGGCCCTCGATTATATCCCGCAGTTGGAGCGGCGGGCCTTAGATGTTACTAAAACTAAGGCTCCCGACAACACCCACGGGGCAGTGCTTATACTTGGCTAGCGACATGCTCGTGATGACCAGTATATGGCTCGGATGTATGGGATGTAGATGCTCCAGCTAAGGATAGGTGGGAGGCCGGCGACACAGTAGGAGCTATGGCAGCTCGAGCTAGACTACCCTTTTAGCGAAACACCAGGGCTCTATGCCGAGTGAGGCCAGCATTTGTAGAGCCTACAGATGATGACGTCCCTACGGATGAGGAGACACGTCGGGAGGACTCCGATGTGGAGTCCGATGATGACGACGGAGGCGACTTGGACATGGGAGATGAAGCAGCAGCACCCGACGAAGAAGTGGAATACTTTGACTGATCAGGGAGTTCCACCACCCGAATTTGTGCTATTTTAATTTTTGTGAACACTGGGGACAGTGTTCGAGCTAAGTGTGGGGTGGGAGTAGTTAGGTGCTGGGCTGGGCTGTTTTGCATGTATGCTCTATTTTGCTGTCGTGTATGTGAAAATGTGTTTGTCCCTGTGAGTTGTGAATTTTCAAGTTATTGTTCTGTATTTGTAAATATTTGTTAAATTGATGTGTGTTGCTGAATGTTGCTAGCTGATTCTTATTCTGTACATATTTTTGTTATCGAAATGATCGATATTTTTAAAATTTTTTACAATAGTTTGTAAATTTTAAAATATTTTGTAAATAATTTTTCTATCGAAATGATCGATATTTTCGACATTTTTTTTTAATTTTGGGTTTCTCGGCGTTTGTTTTCGGTTCTTTCACCGAGAATGGTCCCATTGAACCGATGTCTTAGTTAGTGACCGTTCCCTATGATGGATGGATGACGACCGTCTTAAGGGAAATGTAGTCGTTAGGAGTAGTTTTTTTTTCTCAATTATTTTTTTTTCAGTTTTTCTTTGGTGGATTGCATCCCGAAACCTGTAGTTACTCTATGGTTGCGAAATTCTAGTTGCATGTTGTACATGATATTCAAAATGCAAAGGTGATTCGTATGAAAGCATGCAAATTTGTAAATATGTTGAGATACCTAGGCTGTAGAGTTTGATTCAGTGTGATTGAGGCTTAATGTTTGAATTCATGTAATTAGCTGATTGAAGAGTCTGTGAATACATCTTGAATCGAGCATGTGCAAAAAGTGTGAAGTGAGGTGTTGACATTCCATGCTATTGTGAAGTGTCTAGAACTTGCCTGGTGTGTGTACAAAATAAAATGAAGAAGGTGTATTGTAGGAAAGGATGTAGGCATTTCTTTGTTTTAACCGAGAGTTTCTATATATTTTTCCGTGTCATACCCCCCTTTCTGTGATTGTATACCCTAGTCAGCCCTTTGAGCCTTTAGCCGATTGTTTCTTTCTTTTGTCCAAAAAGTGTAAACCGAGCTTAGTTCCTTCTTTTCATTAGCCAGAAAATCTATACAAAACTCTTAAGCGCTTAAGAAGAGAAAATCATTCTCCCAAAGCGTCAAAGAGTGAGAATGGTGAAAAGAAAAAGAAAAGCAGAGTGAGGGAAGAAAAGAAAAGGTTGAAGGTGCACTTGTATAAATAAACGATAATGAAGGTGCATGAACAATCTTTGTTGTTGTGTCAAGTGTGCTTAATGAAATGGGCCATACTAAAGAAAATCATCAAGAATGGGATGATGAAAAAAAAAAAAGAGAAACAATGTCCATGAGTTGATGGGATGTGTTGAAAAGGCGCTTAAGGATGCTAGTGGCTATTATTGGCTAATCCAATATTTACTAGTTCCATAGCTTCCATTACAACCCATTAAAGTCCTACGTGATCTTACATCGCACTTCTTTATATTAGTGGAGTAATACACTAAGGGCAAGCTTATGGGTCATGACATGACGCATGTGAATTCTTTTGGGAGAGAGAGTGAAATTGTGTGTACATGCCCCGGTTTGAATGTTTGTGAGTCATATGAGCAAAAACGGGAAGATTATCTTGTGTTGTGAGGGTACATGCTTGATGAAAGATTAATTTTCGTGTCGGATATCTTGATCCGCTGATTTGCATGAGTTTGCCGATATCAAGAGTCGATTCTTAAAGTCTAGGAGGTCTTAAGGTATTGAAGGTCATTGCATTGAGAAGACCATGCATGTTTTCTTGATGATTTGCTGTATTGAGTAATCGGTATGACCGTAGCCTAAATTGTCGAACCAAAGTAGCGAGGTTGGGATGTAAATTGCATGAATTGTATGTTTGTTGTTCGAGGACGAACAAGGATTTAAGTGTGGGGTAAGTGATCTTGGGCAGATTTATATGCCAAAGTGATACTCAAAAGTATCATTTTCGCCTTGTTTATCTATCAATGTGTACACATTCTCATGTAATTGGATATAAAAAATGTGAATTTATACTAACCAACAAGATTAGCATTGTTTTGCAAGTAAAATGTGATTTCGGGAAGCTAAAATGCATGTTGGATGATATCGGAGTTGGACTTGGATGCGAGCAAAGGAAAAGGCATTGGACAACATGAATTAAAGGGGCTCCGCGATGGAGCCGTGTCACGCTGCCATCGCGGAGGCATTCTGCCTGGATGGGGAAAATTCACCCAAATTCCAGTGGAGGTCCGCATTTGCTCCGTGGCACGGAGCCAGTGCTCCGCGATGCACGTCGTGCCACGTTGAGCCTTAATTCCCGGACACCCAGTTCCAGTGAGGGTCCGCGTTCATGGCGTGTCACGGAGGCAGTGCTCCGCGATGCACTCTGTGACACGTTGCTCATTATTCCGGGAAAAATTCCCAGCAGTATAAATAGAACACTGAAGTTCATTATTCATAATTCTGACTTGGTGCAGCAAGGACGTGGGTTACAGGCAGTTGAGGGACGAAAAGTTCAGGGTTTTTTCTCTCTTTCTTTCTTCTTTAATTCAATTGCTTGTATGATTAACACTCATTTTATGATGATTAATCCACAAATGAGTGGCTAATTCCTCTCCTTGCTGAGGTTATGAACAATAGTGATGAAATTTGATTATTGATTCTATGGTTTTTCATCTTTTTTTCCATGTTGTTCTATTAATTGTTGTTTTTACTGCATTGGTGTGTGGCCTACATTAATGTCTATCTAAAAAGTCCGGTTTCACTGGAGAGAGCACGAAATTGGAAAGTTGTGAATTAATAAGATATGTTCTTTACTTGGTTTGGGAAAATTGAGTCTTGATTTGCTTTCAGGAAAGAAATATACCTGAAAGTCATATTAGTCAATTTAGGAACCAGAATTGTATGGCTAGGACATGAATTGCATTTGATCACAGAAATGTAGACGGATGGTTCATGATTCTTAAGTGAGGTTAAATACGAGAGTTTTAATCTCTTGGCAAATGTTCTTGGCTAGCAACTGGAAGAAAAGATTAACCAAAGTATGATGATAATTAATTTCATTACATGTTCGTTTAACCTCAGCATGCTTTCATTCATAGTTCAGATTCAAGGTAGAGAATTTTTCTTAGTTTTAGTATAAAATTTATAAAACAAACTATCAACTTTTTGGTTACACTGTTGTCTGCATTTTTAAAAATAAAATATAGTACACTTGAGCAATTTGCACTTCATCCAAGTCTCTATGGGATCGATACTTGGCTTGCTAAAGCCACTTACTACTTGTTCGACCACGTGCACTTGCGTGTCGGTTTTATAACCCCAACAAACACCCGAACAAGTTTTTGGCGCCGTTGCCGGGGACTTGGCAATTGGTGAAATCGTTTTAAGTGTTAATTTACTGTATTTTTATTTTCATAGTGTTGACAACTTGGTCTTAGCCTGTATTTTGCAGACTTAATTGTTGTTGAACACTGGCAAGAGACAAGGAGCTGGTGGAATCATTTATAGAGCCTGAAAGAATATTTCACAGTAAGAGAAGAGAAGCTCTACAAAGAAAGCTGTAGTTGCTCAGACAGATGATCATGGAGCAACAACAGAATCCACCGGTAGTACGGGCAGTGTTAGTGCCTGAAGAAGCAGCAGCACGGCCGGTTCGCGAGGTGGCAATCCCACTTGCCAATAATGTTACATCAAGTATCCGCAAACCAGAGCCCGGAGGGAGATTTGAACTTAAACAAAATATGGTGCAGTTGTGGCACACAAACGGGCAATTTACTGGTCTCCCTCATGAAGATCCACAGCAGCATCTCCAAAACTTGTTGGAGATAAGTGACACTTACATACCCGCGGGAGTGTCACCAGACTATGTCCGGCTTACATTATTTCCATTCTCATTAATAGGAGAAGCCAAGAGGTGGTTGAAAGCTGAGCCACCGAATTCTATTTCTACGTGGGATGATCTTGCACGAAAGTTCTTGATAAGGTTTTTTCCCTCTGGTAAAACAGCAAGACTTAGAAGTCAAATTCTAAGTTTCAAACAGAGAGAGGGAGAAAATTTATATCAGGCCTGGGAGAGATTTAAATCCATGTTGTGGGACTGTCCTCATCATCATCAGTCCAATGATATGTTGGTGCACACATTTATTGAGGGTTTGGAACCCCACACCAAAATATTGCTAGACTCAGCAGCTGGAGGGCAAGCACTGGAGAAGACTTATGAGGAGCTGTATACCTTGTTGAACCGGATTTCACAGGGCAATCCAGAATGGAATGCTGATTCATCACGAGGTGGGACAAGGAAAGCAGCAGGAGTGCTTGAAGTGGATGGGTTTACAGCTATCACTGCACAGATAGCTGCATTGCAAAATCAATTGAACAATCACTTAAGCAACATGACATTGAACCAGCCTCCAGCACCAGTTAATGCAGTCTAGCAGATGTGGTGTGAAGTGTGTGGAAGCAGTGAGCACTCAACTAAGTGTTGTGGAGCCAATCGTGACTCGGTAAACTTTGTGGGTAATGCACAAAGGAACCACCAGCAGTATGGTAGTAGCTACAACTCCAATTGGAGGAATCATCCTAATTTCTCATGTGGTAGCAACAACCATCAGGGCCAAAGTTCGGGTCAGGGTGTGCAAAGGAACCAAGGAGAACAACAGAACTACCAAGCTCAATTCAGAAACAACAATGCACCTCCTCCACCACCATCACCCAGCATTGAGGAGATGTTCAAGACCATGATAGCTAACCAAGCTCAATTGCAGGCTGACTATGTGAAATTGGCAGCCAAAGTGAAAAAAAACCAGTTAGCTACCAAGGCACTTGAATATCAATTTGGGCAATTTGCTAGTGCCCAAAACACAAGGCCTAGAGGAGGACTGCCAAGCGACACGGATCCCAATCCCAAGCAGGTAAATGCAGTGACCACAAGGAGTGGTTTGTAGCTGAATGAGATGGAACCAAAAAGACCACCTCAACAGTCGGGAGCAGCAGAAGTTGAGAGGGAGCATAGTTCTGAGAGGGGGAAGACCAAAGAAGCTGAATCAGAAAGACCTCCACCCCCGTTCCCTCAACGACTAAAGAAACACAAGGAGGAGGCGTGTTTCAAGAAATTCGTGGAGGTGCTGAAACAGGTACATGTTAACTTATCTCTTGTTGATGTCTTGCAGGGAGTGCCGAAATATGCGAAGTATATAAAGGACATCGTGGCAAACAAAAGTCGGTTGACTGAGTATGCTACGGTGGCTCTAACGGAGGAGTGCACTTCCCGGATCCAAAATTGACTGCCCACAAAGCTAAAAGACCCTGGGAGTTTTACTATCCAGCTTACTATTGGGCAGAGCATCCCAGCTCGTGGATTGTGTGACTTAGGAGCGAGCATAAATTTGATGCCTTCATCGGTATTCAAAAAGTTGGGTCTAGGGAGTCCTAGACCCACAACGGTAATCTTGCAGTTGGCGGATCGATCCTTAGCTAGGCTGGATGGCATTGTTGAGGACGTTCTGGTGCAAGTTGGCTCCCTAATTTTCCCGGTAGATTTTGTCATGCTGGATTTTGAATCAGACGCGGAAGTCCCATTTATTTTGGGACGTCCATTCTTGGCAACCGGGAAAGCACTAATTGACGTAGCTGTGGGGTAGCTAACAATGCGAGCACATGACAAGGTAGAGGTGTTCGATGTGTACAAGGCACCCAAGATCCCGATGGTGCATGAAGAACTCTCGGTGATCAATGTGATTGATCAAGGTGATAACAAGCAGATGAAGGATTCCCGAGAGTTAATGGGAAAACCACCGGAAAGGTGTAAGCACTACTGGGGGGAGGACGGTGATCAAGAGAAATCGTCCATCACCCTAGCGGACAATTGAGCTTAAACGACGTCGAGCCGCGACGGTAAACTAGGCGCTGCACAGGAGGCAACCCGTGAAAAAGAAAATTTTTTTCTTTCATTTTGTAAAGTGTAAATAGATTTTTCTTTTCTTTTTCTTTTTCTTGATTTAGTACAAAATTTTTCGTTTTAGTTTTTGTTTATTTATATTTAGAGTGAAACCTATAATTCTAACCAATTTTGTATAGTGAGATGATTTTCAGGTCAAATGGAGAAAAATACACACGGAATCGCGAAGGAAAAGTCGAGGTATGAAAAATTAATAAAAAATGGAAAACAGTGAGCTGGGGTGATAGCTCCGTGTCACGGAGGAGGACCTCCGCGTTACCCTCCGTGACACGTTGAGGTATAACCCGGAAATTTTAAAAATTTCCAGGACAGCCTCGCGATGGCTCCGTGTCACGGAGGCAGTGCACCGCGATGAACTCCTAACACGTTGCTGTGTATATCGCGACGGGTCACACCGGGTCGCCGGGTGACCCACGTGATTTTCTTCCTTTTTAACAAAAGTATGATGATAATTAATTTCATTACATGTTCGTTTAACCTCAGCATGCTTTCATTCATAGTTCAGATTCAAGGTAGATAATTGTTCTTAGTTTTAGTATAAAATTTATAAAACAAACTATCAACTTTTTGGTTATACTGTTGTCTGCATTTTTAAAAATAAAATATTGTACACTTGAGCAATTTGCACTTCATCCAAGTCTCTGTGGAAACGATACTTGGCTTGCTAAAGCCACATACTACTTGTTCGACCACATGCACTTGCGTGTCGGTTTTATAACCCCAACAAACACCCGAACAATTAGCAGGGTTCTATAGAAGATTTGTTAAGGGATTCTCCACCATAGAGGCACCTCTGACTAAGCTGATGCAAAAAGCAGTAAAGTTTCAGTGGACGGAGGCATGTGAGCAGATTTTCTAGGAATTGAAAGACAGATTGACCTCCACCCCAGTGTTAGCATTGCCAGAAGGTACAGAGGGTTATGCAGTTTATTGTGACGCTTCGGGTATTGGGTTAGGATGTGTGTTGATGCAATATGGTAAGGTAATTGCTTATGCTTCAAGACAGCTGAGGAAATATGAAAAGAATTATCCTACCCACGACCTGGAACTAGCCGCAGTGATCCACGCTCTAAAGATATGGAGACATTACTTGTATGGAGTCCATGTGGATATTTTCACTAATCATAAGAGCCTACAATATATCTCCACTCAGATAGAGTTGAATTTGCGGCAATGTCACTGGTTGGAATTGCTGAAGGATTATGACATAAATATTCTGTACCACCCAGGAAGAGCCAACGTGGTAGGAAATGCCCTCAGCCGCAAATGAATGCGGAGTTTGGCATACTTGCAGCCTGGGAAGCGGGAGTTGGCCAGAGAAATACACCAGTTTAGCCATTCGGGTAGCAGAAATAGAGGATAACAGAGTGGTAATTTAGAACTCCACTGTGTTGTCATTAGTTGTACAGGTAAAGGAACGACAGTATGAAGATCCTGACCTGGTTCAGCTTAAAGATAGAGTTCACCAAGGAAAAGCATCGGATTTTTAGGTAACTGAGGATGAAGTGTTGCGACGTAAGGGCCACCTTTATGTTCCAGATATATTAGGGCTTCGCCAACAGATCATGAGCGAGGTACATTACGCCCGCTATTCTCTCCACCCAGGCGTGATGAAGATGTACCACGATATTAAAGAAATCTATTGGTGGCCAGGTATGAAGAGGGAAATAGCAGAATTCATAGCCTAGTGTCCTAACTGCCAGCAAGTAAAAGCGGAACACTAGAAACCAGGCGGGTTGACTCAAGACATAGTTGTGCCTCTTTGGAAGTGGGAAGCA
The DNA here is from genome assembly GCA_035772735.1 of Datura wrightii. Taxonomy (NCBI): domain Eukaryota; kingdom Viridiplantae; phylum Streptophyta; class Magnoliopsida; order Solanales; family Solanaceae; genus Datura; species Datura wrightii. The sequence continues at coordinate 100,335,536 of JASDFA010000027.1, read as the reverse complement.
GTAAATGTGGATTTTGTAGCAGGATTACCCCGTACCAGACATAGAAATGACTCAATTTGGGTAATTGTTGACAGACTGACAAAATCAGCCTATTTCCTACCAGTAAGGGCTACTTTCTCTGTCGAAGATTATGCTGAGTTGTATATCATAGAAATAGTAAGACTGCACGGTGTTCCAATGTCCATTATCTCTGACAGAGGGGTGCAATTTGCAGCTAAATTTTGGCAATCATTTCAGAGCGGCCTGGGAACAAAGATTAATCTGAGCACAACATTCCCCTCTCAGACAGATGGGCAGGCATAACGCAATATTCAGACACTCAAGGATATATTACAAGCGTGTGTGTTAGACTTTGGAGGTAGCTAGGATGAGCACTTTCCACTTACTGAGTTTGCTTATAATAATAGTTACCACGCAGCTATCCAGATGGCGCCCTATGAGGCTTTGTATGGGCGAAAGTGTAGATCATCGGTTGGTTGGTTTGAAGTAGGAGAGTCAGCGCGTAATTAGGCCGGATATATTCATTAGTCAGAGGAGAAGGTAAAGCTTATCAGAGAATGCCTACTGACTGCTCAGAGCCGCCAGAAATCGTATGCTGATGTGCGGCGTAGAAACCTGGAATTTAATGTGAATAACTGGGTGTTTTTGAAAGTTTCTCCTATGAAAGGGGTGATGAGATTCGGCAAGAAATGTAAGCTCAGCCCGAGATTTGTTGGGCCTTATCAGATTGGTCGAAAAATATACCAAGTGGCATACGAGTTAAACTTGCCTCCAGAATTTGAGTCTGTTCATCCAATTTTCCACGTGTCCATGCTGAGGAAGTATATAGGAGACCCGTCTAGAGTTGTCCAAATTTAGGATGTTCAGGTTACGGAAGAGCTGGCTTATGAAGAGGTTCAAGTAGCCATACTAGGAAGGCAAATTTGCAGGCTGAGAACTAAAGATATTGCTTCTGTCAAAGTATTATGGCGTAAAAGAAACCGAGAGGAAATGACTTAGGAAGCAGATGAAGATATGAAAGTCAGATATCCTCAACTCTTCCAGAGTTAAACAACCAGAGGTATATTAGTATTGTTGTTTTATGAATTGCCTTATATTATGTGAATAAATGAAATAGTTGGCTTTTGTGATGAATACTAGTGTTGCGTGGAGTACCTATATTGGACTTTTCTGCGTTTCGGGATTTTTGAGATAGTCCATATTATAGGGGAAACTCTGCAGAAATTTTTCTAGAATAAGTCAAGTAAGTTGAATTTCTTGCAAGTAGAAGTTTACATTTGAGGACGAATGTTCTTAAGGGGGGAGGATGTTACACCCTGTAAATTCTCGACATTTAGATGGTCTATTCACGTGTTGGTTTAGAGTTTTAGAATGCCATACATGCTATAAAAAGGCCTGGGGGAAGACCGGACAAGCGCCATGTCGAACCATCGTAAGAGGAGGCTGGGCAGACCCCCTGCGCGATGGCCAACATGTCACGGAGGGCTCACCTCCGCGATGGACAACGTGCCACAGAGGTGAGGTTCAGCCTCAAGTATATAAACCCCTCCACTTCGGTTTTGTCTCATTTTAATTCATAATTTCCAGAGAGTATTCAGAAAACAGAGGGCACAAGAGAATTCAACGAAATTCCATCCGTTTACGATATTAAACGCAGTCCAAACTCAAATTAATCTTATGTAGTGAAGTATTAAGCTGCCGGGAGCATTCCTGCGGAGTTAGTTTCATGAAATTTGGCCGGCGAATCATCTTCCTACCAAGATAAGGTAAGTGGAATTGCTCCAAATTATTGGCAATATACTCCTATCCCTAAAGTGAGTATTTCTCCCTTCTGGACTTCCGAGAAATAGTGAGTTTTCGGCTGTTTTTCGATAAGTCAAAGTTTGGGCTATATATATATTCAAAGTAGTATTTTCTTATAGAATATTGATGAATTTAGTTATAATTTCTATGAATGTGAATAGAGTTGGAAGAAATAGCTTAATATTGGCCGAGTTACGCCAGTTAGCCGGAAAGCTAACAACTGAGGTATGTTAAGCCAGTTTCTTCGGCAAGTTAGTAATTCTAGTATAGTAAAATAGAATAAATTCAAGAAGGAAGTTCCAGAAGTCGATTATTAAGTATTTTTGCGTTATTATGTCATATTTAGAATAAAAGTCAGTAAATCAATATTAAACAGTGAGATATTATTTCAGACTCAGTACCAGATTCAGTTTAATCCAGTCAAAGAATCAGAATAGAATATCAAAGAATGAATCGTATTATTAGATTAATTATGCATGTTATATGTGATTATTGTTGCTTGTTGAGTCCTGATTATGTTATGTGGGCACCCTTTGAGCTTCCTTGCTGCCCTAGGGTTAATAGTTGTGTCGACTCACCCGCCAGAGGGTGAGGATATGTCAATCCAAGGAGTGGCATGCCGTCCGCAGTAGGACGAAGATAGGATGCAGCATTCCCCATAGCAGGCTGATCAGCATTACAGTATACCCTGTCGAGCGCTTGCACCCAGGGCACAAATTATAGATTACAGATACTGATCTCACATTACAGTTATAGGAGTCCTTCGGACTTAGATACGGTTATAGTCAGGGCCCAGAGAGCCCAAGCTGCATACCCAGGGGGCCGGCGGGATGCTCGTAGTTATTAGGTGAGTGGAGTGAATTTATTTTTGGATGGTTTGACCTGGGTAAGGGTATATAGATTGCGTGTTGATTGGCACCTTCCGGCTTTTGGGGGCTGGTATAGGTTCTTGTATGCTATATATATATATATATATATATGTTACATATTAAATTGATAGATAGTAGGACGCCGCAACGACATGTATGATTCTCACCTTCTCTCCAGTACAACTAAGTTTAGTTCAGATTCTGTCATCTCAGACAGTTTTAGTCATCTCTTATGTTTCAGTAACTATCAGCATTACTGTTTGTTTTTACTTGGTTTTAGTTATTGCTTTGCACACTCGGTACCAGTGGTACTGACGCCCGTTTGGGGGTGCAGCATTACTTGCCTGCAGGTGCTTATAGACGAGGAGCCGATCCCTCGTAATTCCAGCCAGCACACAAAGTCATCAGCTTTAGTCATCCGGAGCTAGACAGCTAAAGGTTTATTCCTTTTCTTTTGTTGTATAGTATGGGTAGGCCGGGGCCCTGTCCCGACCATCTTATTAGTATTCTTAGAGGCTTGCAGATTGTACATTCCCTGTGGTTAGCTGTACCAGTTGTGTGAGGCCGTGTGTATGTTTTAGCTGTACCAGTTGTCGGTCATGTAGCAGTGTAGTACTTATTTTCTTGATTCAGAACTAACTAGAAAGCATGGTGGCCTTGTCGGCCCGCATGGGTTCCCTATTGATTCAGTTAGTCTGGGTAGCTGTTGTTTCTTATAGGTGGCTATAGGCCTAGTCGGACGGAGGCTGTATTTACAGCTGTTATATAGTCCATCGTTTTCTTGAATCCAGAGTTAGAGCCAGCCTGGCACCAGAAGTGCTTAGGCTCGGCTAGTCCAGCAGTCCAGGTCTTAGTAGGGAACCGGGTGCCAGTCATGCCTCCCAAGGCGGGGCGTGACAAAAAATACTCTACTTAATACGGCTTTCTAACACCCTAGGACACTTGAAAACCTATTGCTCTGATACCAAGTTTGTCAGGACCCAACCGTAGGCCCAGATTGAGACACGGGACATGGAGCCCTGAGAGACTCAAAGTCGAGCCTTGGCATGAACATATATTCAACTCAATCAATAAAAGCGAAAGATCGATCATGATAAACATAGCTAAAGTCTAATCATAACATAACATAAGAATCGGGATTCACTTCGTACATGACAAGCTGATTACTATATACAGTCTGAAAGCCTCCAATACATCTGATGGGTTGATGGGATAACACCCCCAACTAACCCGACAAGTTTGAAAATTGAAAATACAAGATTTCCGATAACAAATGTTCCTGGGGAGTTGAGGACTCACCATTGAAGTTGATGCTAACTCCAGGAACTGTCTAATGACAGGGCTGAGTCTGAAGATCGGAGCCTGTATGATTAAACGATACAACATAGAGTATGCGGTTAGTATGTGGAATGTACCGAGTATGCAAGGTATTTAAACCGCTTGAATACATAAAATCATTTAAAACATGCATAATATAAAACATAATCAAGATAAGAATCTGAGAGTAGGGCTTGCGTCCTATTTTCTGATATCATGATCGGAACATAACTAGACATCATAACTGAATCGAATGACCTAAAGATGAAATTTGATAATCATAAGTAAACTGTACATTGGGTCAAACCTACTTTAGAACATATATATATATATATATATATATATATATATATATATATATATATATATATATATATATATATCATGAATGACAAACGTGCATAATTGAAATCTTGAGGAACAATAAGAGACTTGTCATATAACCGACATTACCACGGTAGAGCTTACGTGGTCCCCACTATCACAATCAAGTGGGCAGAGTCGTCCAAAGCCTTGCCAGGGCTAAGGACGCTACCATGACATCAATATCAAACTGAAGGCCCCTTGGGGAAGGGGAAAGCTCACATAGGAGGTCTTAAAATAATCAGATCATACCTAAGTTGGCGCGTAGTTTTGAGGCATAGGGATGACTGACCCTTAACCTACTCGATGCTAGACACTACTCCCAAAAACATGCATATGCTCTCCATCGTTTTTCAAAAGCTAACCATCGTCTAGTGACAAAGCTGAATAATCATATATATATATATATATATATAAATGAGATCATACACAAGGAGCCTTGGCTCAAACCATACCACAAGCTGAACATAATTGGGAGTCTTGACTCCAAAATCATGTGGTAAGCTATTTAACTTGAAATCATACATCATACTTGAAAATATGGGATTTCCCAATACTTAAACAAGCTTGAAAATACTTGATTCACTTGAAAACATTATCATAGACATGGGTAACTTGAAAACATGCTTTTTATCAATAATATCTTATCACACTTGAACATTCATCATAAATCTCCACTTTCATGAACTTCCCATGGATGGGCATTTTAATTTATAAATATTGAAAACATGATTATAATTGAAAACTATGTAAAACTTGCCCATGAATCATAATTCAATTATAGAACATACATAGATCATACCCATGGTAGAAACTTAGGAAATTCATGCATTGGGTTTAAACCCCATAGGATTAACATATAGATTTTCATGAATTACAGAGGGATTGGGCATGGGTGTGAATAAATTCACCCATTCATAACCTTATATACCTGGGAAGAACTGATTCTACAACATCTCTGATTGCCCAAGGAGGAATTAGTGAAAAACTTGAAGGAAATTGAGCTTTATCACCTCTCTAGACATTTACTCTTGCATGAATGAATAAGAATAGCCTAGAATGAACTTACCCCTCTTAAATTCACTATTCATAGCTCTAAACGACGTAGTTTAGCCCTTAGGATTGTAGGAATTAAAGATAAGCCCTTACTAAATTCGCAGAAAATAACTGACTGCCAGTGGACGAGTCGTTACCAAGGAAATGAGTCTTCTTCTGCTATCGTGAAATCCACTACCACTTTTCCTCGAGGGGTCCCCACGAGGGACTTAACGACCCATTACTGTCGTGGTCACCACTCGTTACCACCACTGCCCAAAAACCTCAAGTCTTTAATCAACTGATGACCACCACTAGCCTAAAGGATCATGGCATTTTACCATGACTTGTTGTATCCATTCATAGGGAACACTGCCAACTCAACCTTCATCTTTCATTAGCCCTTGGCCACAATTGACTGAATGAGTCATGGGTGCTGACCACGACTCGTGGTCACATCCGTGGGGACTCAAAGCTATAATTTCCAACTCAAGTCAAACACCTCACCATGAGTCCTTAACAACTCGTGGTCAACCGGACGGGCCACAGGACGACTTGTTCTGTGACCTGGTGCAGAAAATCCTATTTTCTCCGTTTAAACACCCAAGTCTAATCTTTTGGATTTCGGGGTATAACATAGCTGCACTTAGAATATGGTTTTAGGATTTCTATTGATTAGTCACTTAACCCTAAATGACCACCAAAAGCATCTTCCTTTGCTATATAAAATTAAGCCTTTGGACTTTTTATTCTTGGACACTACATCCCAAGCCCAATAACCCTTTGTAATCTTCTTCTTTGGAACCCGTCCTCCCTAATTTCTAGAGATGAATGAATGAAAATAATGGGGGCTTGAAGCCCAATATATAGGGAGAGATAAGGAAATTAATGGAAAGAGGCACAAAGCCAAAGTTTGGGGGTTTACAAGAAGGGGAGAAATGTTATGAGCTTAAATGTGAGGTAGCACCGAATTGTTATAAACATGAATGAAATGATGGGTTGAGAAATATTTCTTAGATGAGGCTTAATGTGATAGCTAAAGGATTTATAAGGAGGACTCTTGAGAATTAAAAGATGAAGATGATGAAAATGGAGAAAGAAGGTAGAGTGATCTAATGAGTTTGATGGGAGGTTAAAAGTGTTCACAAAAAGGCATTATGGAAGTTCTAGTCACTAGAGCTAAACATTTGTCCTACCTTTACCCCTAGCCTTCATCCTGACCCGCAAGTCCTAATTGATTTTGAGTGTAGTTACTCTACATTAGTGGCGAGTTACACGAAAGGCGAGCTTATGGGTCAAGTTGTGCACATGGAGAATTATTTTGTGAGAGTGAGTGTGATCGTCTTATTTTATACTCCCTTGTGTGTGCATTGTTTTATGATAAATAAAGGGGATTCTCTCTTGTAGTGAGTGGCATCACTACCTTTGAGGACATGCTTGAATTAATCTAAAGATGTGATTGAGGCATTAGCAGTGTGAGCTTCAAGGAAAGCTTTAAATGGAAAATGATTATGATTTGGAATGTTATTTGTGTTTGATTGGATAAAATATGCCCTTGTTTTGAAAAATGAAAGTAGTTGTGAAGCATGCCTATTCGTTGTGGTTACCTCTTGAAACTTTCTCATATTTTAGGGGGAGTTATTTCTCTTTTTTCTTGAGTTGGTGAGCATTTTTGGATTGTCTTAGGATTAATGGTTGTTGATCCATATATTCATATTTGACATGCTGTCCATTTACTCAAATAAAAAAAATTGAATTATTTGAGGACAAGAAATGGTTCAAGTTTGAGAATTTGATTAGTTGGTAATTTGCCAACTCATTATGCTCGTAAACATGAGTTTTTGTTTAGTTTTCCAGTTAATTAGGTGGATTTTATGCCTTTTCTCCTCGATCTTTGCAGGTACATAACCTGAATGGAGAAAAACATGAAATTGAGCAAAAAGCATAAATATCAAGTTGAGGACCGGCGCTCCACCTGTGAAACATTGATCAGCTGCAGTTGTCTACTGCGCTGAGGAAGAATGGAGACTGGGGGACTACAGATCAGCAACCGAAGTAATCAAGAACATTCTGGCAATCAGTTGTGAACGATCGGCAGTCCGTATATCAACATCAGCGAATCGCCGGTGCCAACGCTGAAGTAATCCAGAGCTCACTATCCTTTAGCTTTAACTGATTGGCAGCCCTCGAATAATTACCGATGAACTACCAATGAATCGCAAGTGACACCCGTCAGCAAGGGTAAAAATGTCAAGCACGAAAAAAGTGGAGCAGATGTGTACCCTATTTTTGTACATCTCAAAAAGGAATTGAACATTCCATTCTAGGGATGATTATAGATTATTCTATTAAATTGGATTGTAAAAAAGTAGAGAGAAGTAGAGAGAGAAAGACTCATCTTCTTGATTGAGAAGGTAGAAAACTCCATTGGAGCTCAGAACTTGCTTGAATTTTTCTTACTCAGTTTGTGAATCGATATTGAATTGTTGTTGAATGCAATGTCTTACTTTACTTATATGAGTAGCTAAATTCTTTGCTAGAGTTGTAAGAATGATTGGGGTTGATTTGGATTAGATATTGTGTATTTGATCTTAGATTTACTCAATTGGTATAATTTTAGTGTTTCCTCTGAGCTTTAAGTTTAATACTTATAGTTGCAAATGTGGGTTGAATTTTCTTACTTTAATTTTTCTTGAAAAAGGAATTTAAAGTATGGGTGAGGAAACTAATGGGTATTTGCGTGGTAATTATGTGGGAGTTGGGCTAGACATAGCCAAAACCTATTATTATACACCCATTAAGAATTGAATCTAGAAATAGTAGATTTGTACTCATGTTTATGTGGTTGTTGTGAAAAGGAACCTTGGGGCTTGAGAAACATCCAAGGCATAAGGCATCTAATTGGTTGAGAAACATAAGATGCGACCTAATCCGCAATTAATTATACTATTGAGTAAAGCTAGCAGCTATTAACAAGTCTAATCCAATAACGCCCCTATCAATATCACGCCCCTAGTAGTCTCTGCTTTGGTCTTTTTAATAGTTTGTCCCTATTTATAGTGTGCAAATCCATATTTTATTTTATAAATAGTAATTCCCCCAATTTTTCCTTATTTGTCTTGCAACATTGATGCGAATTAGTTCAATTTAATAGACGACTATTTTCTGATCAGCTGACATTCCTTTGGGATTCGACCCTAACACCCGTCGGGTTTATTTGTTTTGACAATGACTGTGTACATTCTTTCGTAAAGAAGAGTGTATTTTGGATGTTATCAATTCAGCAAACCTAGGTACGTAGGGTTATAAATGGGAGAAATCCTTCCACCCTCATGCCCAATTTCATCCCTATCTCATGATTTGAAGTTTCCAAGTATAATTTACTGAAATTCTAGGGTTAGGTCAATTCCATGAAATATCTTATGATCTCTATTGAATCCAAGTTTCTTATGATTAAATTCATGATTTTTGATTATGATTACATATTTTCTACTATAAATTCTCGTGGATATATACTTTCAAGTTTATGATGATTTTTCCCAATTATGCATGATTATATGAATTTAAAGCTTATGAGCCTATGATTTTAATTATGAGTACTCATTCAAGTATGTATGATTTTCATGACAATCAAGTTATATAGCATGTCCAACTCAATGGAATTATTCTCAGGACTATTTTACATATATCAAGTATGATTATGATTTCATAAATTAGACAGACACATGCAAGATCATGTGTGTTTTCATGATGTTGATTATGAGCCATGTGCATGTTTCTGGGAGTACCACTCTTCCCCGATGAAGCCCCTAGCTCTGCTATTGGTGTCATTACCGTGGCCAGAAAAAGGTACATAGATTCTCCTAAGAGCATGAGAAAGCAGTTGCAGGCCTTCGAAGTCCTCAAGGAGTCCTTCTTTCATGGGTCAGAACAAGCCCAAATAGCCCCCGATCTCAACATGCCACATCCTGAGGCATCGAGCCAAGCTTCAGGAGAAGCACCTACCATGGGAGCCTCACCTCCTCCCATATTATCCAAGCCAACTAGCCTCCATAAACTGGCGGAGATGACACATTCCTGTGAGAGACAACTTCAGAAATTAGCTAAGAATCTCCCTACCTTGATTGCCAAGACGATGAAATAGGAGACGAAGTCAATGTATGATAGCCTAACCAAGCTTCGCTCGCGGGTAAATATTTTGGAGGGGCCTTTCACCTCTCTCTGAGCTAGGGTAAGGGAGTGGAAAGGTCGGACATCAATGGCGGTGCTCGATATAAGCGCACTTGATGTAGCGATGGCTGCCCCTTCTGCATTTGAGGCCTAATTGATAAATTGTTTAAGGGCTTGGGGAATGAGAAGGAGGACCTAGGAGATGAAAACTATGATGGGGAAGCTGAAGCTAAAGATGATGAGGATGATGATGAGTGACAACTTCAGGGAGTTCTCACCCTTTTTGTTTTATATGCTTACATCAGGGACAATGTATTGTCTAAGTAATCCATAGCTCACTCTCCTTCAACTGTAACTGACCAGCGGCCCGCAAATAAGCACTAGCAAATCGCCAATGAATTACAAGTGACGCCCGTCAGTAGGGATAAAAATTTCAAGCACGGAATAAGAGGAGCAGATGTGTACCCTGTTTTTGTACATCTGAAAAAGGAACTGAACATTCCATTCTAGGGATGATTATTGATTATTCTATAGAATTGTCTTTGTAAAAAAGTAGAGAGAAGTAGGTAGAGAAAGACTCATCTTCTTCACTGAGAAGGTAGAAAACTCCATTGGAGGTCAGACCTAGCTTGCTTCCACTTCAGTCTCGTACCATCCCAGTTTTGGTTAGTCCTCATTATCCGAGTATGGCAGTTTTGGTTGATGTCTCTTTCTCATATGTCTTTTAGTTTTAGACTTAGTGAGCTAGTTGGGGATGTTGTCCCATCAACTCATCGTATGATTAGAGGCTTTCCAGATAACTATATATAGATGATTCAGCATTTTTCACTTATTCTCTATGCTTATGTTTTATGATATGTAGACTTCTGCCTATTTTGTGATCATGTTTTATTTTTTCTTAGTTATGCTTATAATCATGCTATGTATGTACATGGGTTAGCATGGAGCCGATTGAGGTTCTAGGTTTTGTGTCTCTATCTAAGGTCCATGCTTGGATCGTGAAAATCTTGGTATCAAAGCACTAGGTTTAAGTTTGTCCTAGGGTGTCTTAAAGCCGCGTTAAGTAGAGACTTTTCCATAGGCGTGTAGCGCATCACACTTATAGGAAAGGGGCTACGAAAAGTTTTATGAAATTTTCCTTCTTTCATGATGTATGTCGTGCGATGAAGGACATTTCTCTCTATTCCTCTAACTTAGGCTATACACATTCGCAAAAATATGCCTCCCCACCGAGTCAATGGAAAAAGGAATGGCAATGATAATGGCAAAAGAGATAGGCATCAGCCAGCCCCACCAGCCCCACCAGCTCCATCTGATCATTTGCATGAGCAGGTGACTCATGCTAAGTTCAGGGCTGCATTTTAGATGTTAGCACAGATTATGACAGCCCAAGTCAACCAGCAGGCAGTTGCCCACTTGAAGCAAAGTAGGAACGCGACAGAGGTTAGGGTGTGAGATTTTATTAGGATGAACTCTCCTGATTTTTATGATTCAAAAGTGGACGAGGACCCAAATGAGTTTGTTGAGGAGGTCCAGAAGCTTACCAAGGTTATGGGTGTTTTAGAAGAGGAAAGTGCAGCATCCTATTGGTTCCGACAGTGAAAAGAGAGCCGGGGAGTTGGTGTAGTCCCCATTGACTTGTTTGAGTTTGTTATGGCTTTGTTATACTGATTCTTTCCCCGAGAGTTGAGGGAAGCAAAGGTAGCAGAGTTCATCAACTTGAAGTACAATGACATGACTGCTCAGGAGTATCCCCTAAAGTTTACCCAGCTATCCAAGTATGCTACAGAGATGGTTGATGATCCAAGGGTTCGTACGAGCAAGTTCGTGAACGTGGTTGCAGATTCATAGTCAAGGAGTGCATGACCTCCATGCTGATTAGTGAAATAGATATCTCTCGAGTAAGGTTATATGCTTAGTAGATAAAGGAAGAGAAGATGAAGGAAAGGGAGAGAGAGGCCAAGAGGGCCAGGAAAGGAAACTATGGGAACTCTCAGCTGAGATCCGGTGATGGACATCACCCTCAGTCCCATAAGAGGTCGTCAGCCGAAGCTCCACCATCAGCCAGCTCTCAATCTAGACCACGAGGATATCAGAGGAGTAGAGTGTTAAGCTCCAGGGGTTAGTGGAGCATGAAAGGGTAGTACACTTTCCCAGCTTACAAGAAATATGGTAAGAACCACCTAGCAGAGTTCTTGGTTGGCTCAGATGTTTGCTTCGAGTATAGGAAGCCCAAGCACATGTGCATAGATTGCCCTTTAGCAAAATTGGATAACAGTATAGGTCGTACCCCACCCACCACTTCAGCAGCTCCAGCAGCTCTCCCATCTTAGCTGGGTGCCTCCTCTAGTGCGGCTGGCAGACAACATCAGAATAGGCTCTATGAACTTTCATCCCATTAGGAGCAGGAGTACTCACCTGAAATCCTTTCAGAACCCTTTTTAGTCTCTACTCCTGTTGATGAGTCAATTTTAGCTCGATGGGTATAAAAAAATTTCCCTCTCACGATTCTTCAAAAATTCACCTCAACGGACTTAGTGGAGTTAGATATGATTGATTTTGATGTTAACTTAAGTATAGATTATGCTTTCTATGGTTCAGTTAATTATAGAACCTCTACGGTAGAGTTTAGGTTTTCGGGTGAACCAGTCCTAGGTGAAGGGTAGTTGAACTATGCCTGTAGGTCACTTTGTTTCCTACCTTAAGACAAGGAAGATGATCTCCAAGTGTTGTGGGTACCATCTACTTTGGGTTAAGGATTCTACATCTGAGACCCCGACTCTTCAGTCAGTTCCTTTTGTATGTGAGTATCTAGAGGTGTTCCAGATGATCAACTAGGAGTCTCTCCCTAGCAAGTGATTGACTTTGGTATTAACCTTTTCCCTGACAAGCAAACTATATCCATTCCTCCTTACAGATTGGCTGCAGTCGAGCTAAAAGAGTGAAAAGAGCAGTTCAAAGATCTCTTATATAAGTGTTTCATCAGGCCTGATAAGTCCCCATGGGGTTCTCTAGTTATCTTTTGTAATGCCTCGGAAGCCCTAATATCAGACCCAAGAGTTGAAATGGAGAAAACTAGAAAATCTGCACTAGGTCACAAAATGGGTCATTACTGGACCGGTGAGGTTGACCACGAGTTGTTAAGTGACTCGTGGTGAGGTACTGGTCTTATGTTTTGGAAATTTTGAATGGAAGTCACCATGGGTGTGACCACAAGTCATGGTCAGACCCCACGACTCGTTGAGTCAGCTAGGGTAAAGATTGGTCAAGGGATAACAGTTTTTTTAGATAGTGGAGACCATGAGAGATGACCACAAGTCATGGTCACTAACAACGATTCATTAGTTCCCTCGTGGGGACCCATTGAGGAAATATGGGCAGTGCACTGGACGACAAAAGGCCACAAGTCGTGGTCCAAGGTGATGACTCATCCAGTCCCTCATTGGGATTGGCATCCAGTTATTTTCTGCGAATTTATTATGGGATTTTCCATAATTTCTATAATCCTAAGGCCTAAATTACATAATTTTGAGATCAATTAAGGGGTTTTTAAAGAGTAAACCTATCCTAAGCCTTACCATTCCATGCATCCAAGACTAGGAGGCTTTTAGAGATGATCAAAGCTTAAATCCATCAGTTCTTCTTCAATTTCTTTTGGGTGTTCAAAGAAGAGGGAAAAATCAATTTACCCAGGTATGTGAGGCTATGAATAAGAGTTCCTCTCACTCTCAGGCCCAAACTTCTATCAATTTCCATGAGATTCTACTTCTATAATTCAAGTTCCATGATCTATGGGGTTTAATCTAATTCTTGTGAATTTCTCTATGATCAATCTATGGGTCAATGTCTTTCATGTATTAAATCATGTTTTATGATCTACGAGCAGATTTTATAATTATTTTGAATATAAATTTATTGATTTGAAATTAAATCAAATTATGCCCAATTATGCATATTTTAATTAAAAATCATGTTATGATTTCATTAAGATCGTGATCCTCTTTAGCCCACTATGATTTATGATTCATGATATGATTTCTCTTAAATGCTTATCTTGATTTATGACTATTAAGTACAAATAATTTACAAGCATGTATGAATCTCATGATTTATGAATTTATGATTATGGCCGACTCACAGGCCTTATTTCATAGCTAGTTCACGTATTTTCAAGCATGATTATGATTATCATGATTTAACTAGTCCATGAATTTCATGTATATTATCCTATGAGCACTAAATATGTTTTGGGAGTAGCATTTAACACCGGGTAGATTCGGGGCTCAGGTTTTGCCTCGAATCTCATAACTATGTGCCACCATAGGCCACGATGGGTCCTCCCTTGAGACTGTCCCCTGTGCCCCAAATGGGCCTTTCATGAGTGATATCACGCCTTTCATGGTTCTACCCTCAACAAGGTGCGAACACCATCCCGACTAGGCGTTTACAGGTCGGGCTCCATGTGTGCTCATATGGGGTATGTCGGTAATAAGAATCTCCCACTTTTCCTCATGATTTATGTATTATTATGATTATATACTTTGGCTTCAGTCATGTTTAATAAAGCTTTTCTCTCGTGAGGATACTTATGAATGAATTTCGAATGTTTTGATAATCTTGGTCCTTATGTATCATTATTATATTTATGTTATATTCATGTTGTCCTACTCTTATGAACTTTTATGTATTTTTAAATGTCCGTTTTACTTACCTCGCATACTTGGTACATTCCTCGTACTGACTTCATACTCTAAGCTGTATCATTTCATGATACAGGCTCAGGCACTCAGATTCAACCTCGACCCTAGCTAGCTTTCGGAATAGCATCAGTCTCTGTTGGTGAGTCCTCATTTGTCGAGGGCCCCTCTCTTATTCATATATGTAGGTGTATTTCAGTTTTAGTTTTAGAGTGTTATTTGGAGTCTTGTCCCATCAACTCATTAGTAGTAAAGGCTTTCTCGGACATAGTTTACATTAAACTTTAAACGCATGTAATGTATTTCAGATCTTATGCCAGGTTTAGATTTCCGCTATGTTATGTATGTTAAATCTTCCACATATTTTGATTGAGTTAGTGGGATGTTCATGCCATGGGTCGACTCAGAGTCACTCAGGGTTCCTTGTCTTGTTTCTTGATCCGAGCCCATGTTCGGTCATGATAAACTTGGTATTAGAGCCATAGGTTGGAAGTGTCCTAGGGTGTTCAAAAGTCGCGTTAATTAGAGTTTTTTTCATGGGTGTGACGTGTGCCACACTTATGACGAAGAGGGTACAAAACATTTAGGAAATATTCCCTTCTTTCATGATCTCATGTCGTGTGATGAAATGCCTATCTATCCTCCTAACTTGTGCAATATACGTTTCCAGAATCATTCCTCCACGTCGAGTGAATGAAAGGAGAAATGGAAACGGCCATGAGAATGGCAACAGAGGGGAGCACCATCAGGCCCCACCAGCCCATGAGGAGCATGCACCAGAGCTAGCTGCCCACACTGAATTCAGGGCAGCCATACAGATTCTAGCACAAACCTTGACCGCTTAGGTCAATTAATAGGCAGTGGCGCAGCTCTCTCAGAATGGAAATGCGGCGGTGGCTCGGGTTAGGTATTTTATGAGGATGAACCCACCAGAGTTCCTTGGATCAAAAGTAGATAAGGACCCGCATGAGTTCATTAATAAAATTCTAAAGATCATCCAGGTCAAGGGGGTGACTAGTGGGTAGTGCATTGACTTTGCTTCTTATCAGCTGAAAAGGGTTCTGCATATCTAGTTGAAATAGTGGAAACATAGTAGGGTAGTGGGAGTAGGCCTTTTCTGTCGGGAGGAGTTTCATGCCTCATTTCTAGATCGGTTCTTACCTCATGTGAGAGGGAACTGAAGGCAGTCAACTTTGTGAATCTGAAGTAGGGTAACATATCAGTTCAGGAGTACCCTTTGGAGTTCACCCATTTATCCAAGTATATGCCAGAGTTAGCGGTAGATCAGAGAGCTCGGGTAAGAAGATTTGCACATGGAGTGGCGGACTACCTGGATAAGGATTATAGGATCGCCATGCTGCATCAAGGCGTGGATTATCCTCGCATAGTTTTACACACCCAGCCGATGGAGGTGGTGTATCGTAGGGAGAGAGAGGCCAAGAGGGCTAGGACAGACAGTTATGGGACTTCTTAGCCTAGATCATGGGGGGGAGGGGGAGAACATCGCCAGCAGTCTCATCAAAGGTTTATTTCTCTAGAACCATCATTAGTTAGTACACCATCTATAACAAGAGGTGATTAGAGGAGTAGGGCCTCAGATTTGAGGGGTCAGGGAAGCATGCAGATAGAGTGCACCTTCCCAGCCTGTGCGAAGAGTGGCAAGAATCATCCAGGAAGGTGTTTAGTTCGCTTAGACGCTGGTCTCGGGTGTGGCATGCCCCAATATACACTCTGCGATTGTCCTTGTCACACCTCGAGCTTACACCCTGGATCGGACACGGCACTTGGACTCACAAGTAACCCCAAGTCAGCCCCTGGTCTATCATACACAGGACTTCTGAGTAACATATAAATATATGCACAAGAAATGTGAAGAAAACAATATAAATACTTGAAAGAAATAAAGCTGGTTCATAATATTTGAAAATATTTGAACAAAGCTACATGTCTGAAAACCAAATATGTGTTTGAAAGCCACTACGAAAGATGAATTTCTGGGACAAGCCCCTAGCTAACTCCAAGTCTAACTATAAGAAAAAAATGTAACTAAATGAAATAATCTCTGTCCTTGAAAGATGAGGACTCACCAACTAGTACTGTTGAAGTCTTTAGAGAGCGATCGGTTAGCGAGGCTAAGACTGAGATCCTGTAGCTATATCATAAAACAATATAGCATAAACGTATGCATCAGTACTTTAAATGTACTAAGTAATAGAAACCATACACAAGAAATGAAATAACTGAACTGGAAGGACATGCAGTGACCCACTGAAGCTACTGAACTAAATAATTGAAATAACTGAAATGGTCTAAAAGACCCTGTATAATGGTCAAAACATATTCTAAATCTGGAATATTGATCTGAACTGATCTGAAACTGGACTGAGCTGACTAGTTGGAGAGTCTGTAACCAACATATAACCACGTGAGCTAGACGTGGAGTCCGATATATACACCCCATAGATAGGACCCAATATAACTTACTAGGGTATAAAGGCATGAACTGGGTGATCACAAGAGTCTAGGGCTAGCAGGCCAATAAAGAACTGTAACCTATGGTGTCAACATAGTTATGGGAACCTTGGTGCGTTGGAACCCCGGTCCACTCGCTTCTAAGTCCTACTACCACTAGATAGTCCTAGACTGAATACTAAGATGATAGCTCAAAATGGGGTTCCAAGACAAGTCAGGGATACATATCTGAAAGCACCCTGAGAGTCATATCAGACCGGATTCTAGAGATGGGTTCTAAGACTGGTCAGAGTTGCTTATTTGGAAGCGTCGTAATCGTCTAAAGAAAAAACTACAATCTGAAGATGGGGTCCTAAGGCTAGTCACTAGAGCTACTTATCTAAAGTGTCATGAATTCCTAGTGGACCACTAAAACTGAGTTCTAAATCTGATTCTAATAATTAGGAGGTACTACTGACACCTCGGGAGTTTCGGTAGTCAAACTGATCAGCTGACATTTCTGACTAACAATGAGAATTCTAAAATTTTGGCTAAAACTGAACTGACAATAATCTGATTGAGTTTCAATGTTACTAACAACATGGGATTCCCCAATACTGATATAATCAAGCAAAATTTTGATATTCAAACACCATTGCAAGATTCATGATTTTCTACGTTCAAGAACTAGGGCTAAATTTCACTTCACAAGTATAAACATCATTTCAGTCAGAAACTAGTGGAAAATGTCTACAACTAACATGAAATAACACTCCACATGAATTAGATGAAGTATAACTAAAATTTCTTAACATTCGATAATTTCAGGTCTAGAACTGATAGAGAAAAGAAAGGAGTAAATAGGGAACACAAGGGAAGAACTATTCCCTTGTTGAATTCCCACATACATGGCTAAGAATTTGTGGAAAAGATCTCTGAGAAAAAAATCTGAGAAGGCAATTGTCTGCCCTAGCTCCTGCTCTGAACTACCTGACTATTCCATACTTAGACTTTGACGAAAGGAGTGAAAATGAAGGGAAAAAGATCGTTCTAACCCTTTAACTCCCCCCTAAATGAACCCAAAATGACGGGGTTTAAGCATTAAAAGGTGGGAAATTACCAACATACCCTTGTAAGAAGGAACTCAAAACTGTCCAACACAGAACAACGGGCCTCAGAAAGGGTTTTTAGTCGGACCCACGACCCGTTGGAACCCATCATTGTTTCTGGGTACAGAACCCATGCCCAATGGATATGAACCACAGGAGGAGACCACGATTCGTTGGAAGAAAGCACAAGTCGTTGGTACCTTTCATTAATACTGGTAAGGGAACTGAGCCTTGACATAATGATCAACCCAATGACTTGTGGGTAGGACCAACGAGTCATTGCCTCGACTCTTGGTCTGCACTACTAGGGCCTGGAACTGGGCGAGGCTTGTAGCAACAGCTAGTCGGTAGGAACCATGAGTCGTTAGTTCCTCTCATTGCCTCAAGGAAGGGTCTGCTAGGATTCAAAAAATTGTGATCCAACAGACAATAGGACGACTCGTTGGTTGAACCAACAGGTCATCCTATGCCTCGTTGTTTCCCCCGAAGGAAAACTGCTATGCTAACAATGACTCAGACAATGACCCGTTGGAGCTTCCCACGACCCGTTGTTTGGGTCATTCTGCAATACAATTTTTGGTTTCTTTTCTAAACTTTCTTGAAATTCCTGAGCCTGGTCTAGTAAATTTTTGTGTTATTACAGCCCTTCAGCCAGATTAGGGGATGGTGGAGCTCGTATGCCTGCCTCTAGTTCAGCAGCTCCAGCAGTATGTCCCTCCCAGCAGGGTGCTTCGACTAGTTCAGCTAGTGGCTAGCGCCAAAATAAATTTTATGCCCTTGCATCCTGACAGGAGTAGGAGATTCCACCCGATGTGGTGTTAAGACTGCGCCCAAGCGCACATGCAAGCTTACGTGGTCTTACAAGTAATATAGTGGCCCTTTTTAAGAGCCGGATGTCGAACCACAGGGACTAGACCAAATCAGCTAATTATCAAGTTCAAGTGTGATATTAACTTTCACAAGTGTTGATTATAAAAGTTTTCGATAAGTTCTATTTAAATCTAGGGGTGGTCACAGAAATACTCTGAAACAATATAAGAAGCAACTAGAGTCAAGGACGGATAATCATGCAATGCTACCCTTTCTAATGGTTCAAGCACGAAATTATCAATTGTTGTCTCACATAGTTGAAAATGTGATGTTCATGATCTCTCGAGCCTCTAAACACGACAAACCAGCCTCACAACTACATCATTGCTGGGGACAGGTGAAATTGGTGAATTTCTTGTTTTGTGTTAATGTCTAATTTTCTAAGTGTTGAAAAAAAAAGAATTTTTTTATTAGTTTTAGATTTATTTTATTTTTGTTTTTAGTCTGATACCCTTCTTGACATGACATCATAGAACACAAATGGGTTGAATGCTGGATACTCATATTTTGGTGAGTCCTGTCTGAATTGTGGAGGACTCCACTTGTGGCAACACTGTCACACTTGCAGTCTATGTGGTGTTCAAGATGGCCATTGGGATAGTTGTACTCATGCATATTTTCCTTCCCAAGCCCCTACTATGATCCTTCTATTGTTTTTGATGAGTATAGGAATGATGAAAAGGAGGACTTGGAACACCAAACTCAGATAGAAAACATGTTAAAAAAGGTGCTTGAGTAGACAAAAGCAATGAGGGAGCAGATGGAAGTATTGGGAGCTCAGACCAAGGAAAATGGAGAGGCCTTAGAAATGATAAGCGCCAAGTTCATGGAGATGATGGATGAGGCTGAAGCTTGCTTTGATTTGCAAGTGACGGTCTTATGCAATACTCAGGAGGGACTACAAGGAGAAGAAAAGGGTGAGTTCTTGGAAAAAGCTCAACAATTAGAAGCTCCTGAGAGTCCTCATGATGGACTCACACATATGGCCAATCCAGTCATGAAAGGAGATATAGAGTTCCAATCATTTGACATTCATGTGGAGTTAGATGTTGATATGGAGAGGGTGTACACAAGTAAGGAGGTCAAGCACAATGCAGTTTCAACTTTGTAGTGTATTGTACCCCACTCGAAGCATTTCTCGACATTAAGTTTGGTTGACAATCTAGAAATAGAGTCTTCCAAGCCTGTAGAGAAAGGTCTAAAGGAGGAACAAGCCCCGTATATTCAGAAATTTGCTGATTCTGAGAGACAAAATGACTTCACTTACGTAAGGGCCAATAAGTGCCAGAGGTGACATCTACTGCTTGGTCCTTTCATTTTTTCACCACCACCCCTGGAGCATAAGAGGAAACTGGAGAATAAATTAGGGGTGAGATTCATACCTCAAGGTGCAGGAAAAAGTGGTGAAACGTGATGCATCATGTCGTGACGTAAAATAAGGCACTACTTGGGAGGAAACCCAAGGGTACCACAGGTACAATTTTTATTTTTTTTTATGTAGATTTTGTTTATTTTCATGTTGTTGTTGTTTCTGGTTGAGAATTAAGCACAGATAGAAGGGAAATCTGAGTACCCTTGGAGGAGGAAGCTAAAAAGCATGGAAGAGTGAAAGTATGGGGTCAAACACCCACTTGTGCAAATTTGAAGAAAAACATGTTGTTAGCTAGGCCTAGAGGCCTGAGGGAGTGTTTCTCACCCTTGTTGAATTTTAATTAGATGCTTTCGGGACGTAGCATGATTCATGTATGGGGTGAGGTAAATTTCAAAAATTTTGTGCTTAATGATTTTGGTGAATGTAGTGCTTGATACATATTGGAAATTTTTTTTGAGTTGAGCATGACCTCACCAACCTTTGTGTTTTTCTTTTCGGTTCTTTTCCGACGGGGGGTCTTTGAACCGAAGAATAAAAAAAATTTCTTTATCTGTATATAGTGTTTTTATTCATAGTTTGATACTATTTCAGATGATAGATGGATGACGACCGTCTTGAGGGAAAATTAGTCAATAAGTTTTGGTTTTTGAAACCGTAGCTAATTGATGGTTTGATGTTCTTGTTATATGCTATACATGATTGTAAGATGCAAGTGCAGTTAGTGTTGAAGCATGTAAACAGACCGTCTGTGTGCCAGCGCCATTTCACGCCAATGCCAGGTGCAAGAACAACGCAGCAAACAGACCGTCTGCACGCCAGCGCCTTTTCACGAGAGGCACATCTGCATGCCAAGGGCGTGTCACGTAGGCTATAACGCCGCACAAGCAGCATGCCACGCTGGCCATCGCGGCAAGCTTCAGCCGAATGTCATTTTTAGGTGCTTTCCAGTGTGCTTTTGTGATACCTCCGTGTCACAGAGGTAAATTAGCGCGACCACCTCCATGCCACGGAGCCAGTCCATGACGGGCAAAAATTGTACATTCCCTATTTACTATATATAGGACCCTTAGCTTCTAAAATCATTTTGGTCACGAAATATTTTCTGAAAACTGTAAAGGAGCGAAGGGAGAAGTGAAGAACTCACCTAGGGTTCACCAAATTTACCTTCTCTTTTATCTATTCTTGTAAGTACAATACTTTAACGATGTTTTTGAGTAATTGTGTGAACATGAGTGGCTAAAACCCTTCCTCTAGGGTTGAGGCCACATGGTATGGTTGTAATTGCATGAATTTGTTTTTGTTTGAGTTGTTAATTGTTGTTTTGTCTTACATTATACATTATGGTTGTTTTTATGCTTGATCACCATGAAAACAAAGGCATTAAGCTTAGGTAAAAGCTCGAAAGAGAAACCCTAGGCAAGAACAAGAGAATGTAGGGAGAAAGTTCTTATCTTTAAATATGATTCGCAGTTAGGATAGAAATTATACTTAATTAGCCTATCTTGGTTGATAATACGGGATGATAGAGAGACACTGGCTTAGAATTGTCACTCCACCACTCATAGAAGTAGTTGTGAAGCTAAGCTGAGTTAAATGATTAGAGGTACGAAAGTCCATAATCAAGAGAATAAACCCCATAAACCACATCCATGTAGTTGAATTGCCCACGAACTAGAATGTCACATCCCTGCTCAATGATGTAGTTGTGAGTCTAGTTTGTCGTGTTTAGAAGCTCGAGAGACCACGAACATCTCATTTTCAATTATGTAAGACAACAATTGATAATTTCATACTTAAACCATTACAAAGGGTAGCATTGCATGATTATCCGACCTTGGCTCTAGTTACTTCTTATATTGTTTCAGAGTATTTCTTTGACCACCCCTAGATTTAAATATAATTTATCGAAAACTTTTATAATCAACACTTGTGAAATTTAATATCACATTTGAACTTTATAATTAGTTGAATTGGTCCAGTCTCTGTGGGTTCGACATCCGGCTCTTAAAAAGGGCCACTGTATTACTTGTAAGACCACGTACGCTTGCTTGTGCGCTTGGACGCAGTCTCAACATGTGGTTACTGTTATGTTATGAGTTTTTCACCTTGATGTTTATGCTTTGTTAGATCCAGGGCTACCTTGTCTTTTGTGACCCCTTATGAGGCTAGTAGTTTCGAAGTCAGTCTCGAAATCTTATCAAAACCCTTCTCAATCCCTACTTTGGTGGGTGATTCAATCGTAGCTAGATGGGTATATAGAAGTTTATTGGCCATAATCCTTCATAAAATCACCTCAATAGATATAGTAGAGTAAGCCATGACCGATTTTGATGTTATCCTCAGCATGGATTGGCTATTTGCATGTTATGCCTCCGTTAATTGTAGAACCTGTACGGTAGAGTTCAGATTTTTGGGTGAGCCAGTCTTAGAATGGAAGGGTAGTTCAGATGTGTCTGTAGGTCATTTCATTTCGTATCTTGAGGCCTGAAAGATGATTTCTGAAGGTTGTGTGTACCATTTAGTTAGGGTTAAGGATGCTGCGTCCGAGACCCCGGCTATCCAGTTAGTTCTAGTGGTATGTGAGCATCCAGAAATGTTCCCAGATGATCTACCAGGTATTCCTTCCCTCATATCTTCGTGTTGACCTCATACCTGAAACGCAGCCTATATCTATTCCTCCTTACAGAATGGCCCCAGCTGAGTTAAAGGAGTTCAAGGAGTAGTTGAAACACCTTCTAGACAAGGGTTTCATTAGACCCAGCAACTCCCCATGGGGTGCACCAATTCTTTTTGTCCAAAAGAAAGATGGCTCTCTTCATATGTGTAATAATTATCAACAACTGAAGAAGGTCACTATCAAGAACAGGTACTCTCTACCCAGGATTGATGATTTGTTTGACTAGCTTTAGGGTGCCAAGTGCTTTTTGAAGAAAGATCTCAAGTCTGGATACCATCAGCTCAGGGTTCAGGAGAGTGACATTTCGAAAACAGCCTTCAAAACTTGGTATGGTCACTATGAGTTTATAGTTATGTCTTTTGGACTAATGAATGCTCCCGCATCTTTTATGGACCTAATGAATAGGGTGTTCAAGCCATATCTAGATATGTTCGTGATTGTGTTCATAGATGACATTCTCATATACTCTCGGAGCAAGGAGGAGCATGCTGCTCATTTGAGGTTGGTGTTGCAGACTTTTAAGGATCATCAATTGTATGAAAAATTCAGTAAATGTGAGTTTTGGTTAAACTCTGTGGCATTCCTGGGTCATGTGGTGTCTAGTGAGGGTGTGCAGGTAGACTCACAGAAGATAGAGGCAGTGAATAGTTGGCCCAGACCGGTGAATCATTCAGATATCAGAAGTTTCTTAGGCTTAGATGGCTACTATCAGAGGTTTTTTGAGGGGTTTTCATCTATTGTAGCACTATTGACTAAACTGACCTAGAAGAAGGCAAAGTTTCAATGGTCGAAGGCTTATGAAAAGAGCTTCCAAGAGCTGAAGGTTCTACACACCTCCGCACCGGTGTTGACCCTACCCGAGGGTACCGATGGGTTCGTGGTGTATTGTGATGCTTCAACGATTGGACTTGGGTGTGGATTGATGCAACACAGAAAAGTTATAGCTTATGCTTTTAGACAGTTGAAAGTACATGAAAAGAACAACGCGACTCATAATCTTTAATTGGTGGCAATGGTATTTTCCTTGAAAATATGGAGACATTACTTGTATGGAGTTCACGTGGATGTGTTTACGGACCATAAGAGTTTACAATATATGTTTACCTAGAAGGATCTCAATCTTCAGCAAAGGAGGTGGTTGGAGCTACTTAAGAATTATGACATGAGTGTCCTTTCCCATCCGAGAAAGGCTAATGTAGTAGCAGACGCACTTAGTAGACTCTTCATAGAAAGTGTGTCCCATGAAGATGAGGGAACAACGGAGCTAGTGAAGGACGTGCATTGACTTACAAGGTTGGGAGTTTATTTGGTTGACTCGGCTGATTGCAGGGTGATAGTTCAGAACGGATCAGAATTTACCATAGTGGCTGATGTAAAAGCGAGACAAGATGAGGACCCTATTTTGGTGAAGTTAAAGGAGGTCGTTAAGAAACAGAAGGTAGAGGGTTTCTTCAAAGGAGGGTTGGTGTGCTTCTATACTAGGGTCACTTACGTGTTTCAGATGTTGATGATTTGAGGAACCAAATATTGCACGAGGCTCATGGATCCAGGTATTCTATACATCTAGGTTCCACCAAGATGTACCATGACCTGCAGGAAGTCTATTGGTGGAATGGCATGAAGAAGGACATAGCAAAATTTGTGGCAAAGTGTCCAAACTGTTAGCAGGTGAAGGTTGAGCACCAAAGACCCAGAGGTGTGCTCCAAGATATTAGCATTTCTACTTGTAAGTGGGAAGAGATCAACATGGACTTCATAACAAGTTTGCCTCGCACTCGTCGACAATATGACTCCATTTGGGTTGTTGTATACAGGTTGACCAAATCCACTCATTTTCTACCTATCAAAACCACTGATTCCATGGAGGATTATGCCAAACTATACATTCGAGAGTTGGTTCGATTGCATAGAGTTCCCTTGTCTATCATATCGGACAGAGGAACTCAGTTTACTTCTCAATTTTGGAGGTCGATCCAAAAAGGTCTGGATACTCAAGTTCAGCTCAACACAACATTTCACTCGCAAATGGATGATCAAGCAGAGAAAACAATTCAAACTCTCGAGGACATGATGAGAGCATGTGCTATTGACTTCAAGGGTAGTTGGGATGACCATTTTCCTCTTATCGAGTTTGCGTTCAATAACAACTACCATTCCAACATTCAGATGGCTCCGTTTGAGGCTCTCTATGGGCGGAGATGTAGATCACCTATTGGCTGGTTTGAGGTTGGTGAAATTGCGATTGTAGGACCAGATTTAGTCGATGCGGCTATGGAGAAGGTTCAGCTCATATGGGACAGGTTGAAAACAGGTCAAAGTCCCTAAAAGTCCTATGCTGATGTGAAAAGGAGAGAACTAGAGTTCGAAGAGGATGATTGGGTATCTCTGAAGGTGTCTCCCATAAAGGGAGTGATGAGGTTTGGAAAGAAAGGAAACTCAACCCTCATTATGTTGGCCCCTACCAGATTACGAAACGGGTTAGCAAGGTGGCATATGAATTGGAGTTTCCCTCATAATTAGCTTCCGTTCATCCTATTCATCATGTGTCTCTCTTGAAGAAGTGTTTGGGTGATCCATTTTTGGTGGTTTTGGTGGATACTGTGGGTGTGAGAGACAGCCTTAGCTACGAGGAGATTCCGATGGAGATATTAGATCGTCAGGATCGGAGACTAAGGAACAAGGAGGTAGCTTCAGTCAAGGTGTTATGGAGGAATCATCATGTTGAGGGAGCTATATGGGAAGCTGAGGTGGACATGATAGCTAGATACCCATACCTATTCCCTTCCGGCTCAGTTTTAGTTTGAGGTATAAGTTTTTTGCCTTAGCACACTATTTAGTTTTCATGTTTAGTTCATGTGCCCAAGTTTCCACTTTGTCAAAGTATGTATGTATGGTTTGTGAATTCAATTCAGCTTTCTAGTTTAGTTTAGAGGTAGTCATTCCGTCAGTTTTCAACTTAGATGATCCGTATTTGAATATGATGATTGCATTTCTCTAATTTTCTGTATGTTTTTCAACATTCGAGGACGAATGTTCCCAAGGGGGAGATATTGTAATACCTTGAAAGACCTAAGATCTGACCCGGGAGTTGAAACGGAGAAAACTAAAAAATCTGCACCAAGTCACATAACTGGTGATTACTGGACCTGTGGGGTTGACCACGAGTCGTTAGGTGACTCATGGTGAGGTCATGGTCTTAAGTTTTGGAAACTTTGATTGGAAGTCATGACGGGCGTGACCACGAGTCGTGGTCAAACCCCACAACTCATTGAGTCAACCATTGTCAAGATTGGTCAAGGGATAATGGCTTTTTTAGATAATGGAGACCACGAGAAGTGACCACGAGCCGTGGTCACCAACCACGATCCATTAGGTCCCTCGTGGGGACCCATTGAGGAAATATGGGCAGTGCACTCGACGATTAAAGGACACGAGTCATGGTCCAAGGTGACGACTTGTCCAGTCCCTCATTGGGACTGGCAGACAGTTATTCTGCGAATTTATTAGGGTCTTTTTCATAATTCATATAGTCCTAAGGCCTAAACTATATCGTTTTGAGCTCAGTTAAGGGGGTTTAAAACAGTAAAATATATCCGAAGAGTTACCATTCCATGCATGCAAGACAAGGAGGATTTTAGAGGTGATTAAAGATTAAATCCATCAATTCTTCTTCAATTTCATTTGGGTGATCAAGGAAGAGGAAAAAAATCAATTTACCCAAGTATGTGAGGCTATGAATGAGAGTTTCTCTAACTCTCATGCCCAAACTTCAATCAATTTCCATGAAATTCTACTTCTACAATTTCAAGTTCAGTGATTTATGGGGTTTAATCTAATTCGTGTGAATTTCTCTATGATCTATCTATTGGTCAATGTCTTTCTTGTATTAAATCATGTCTTATGACCTACAAGCAGATTTTATAACTATTTCGAATATAAATTTATGGATTCGGATTTAAATCAAATTATGCCCAATTAAGCATGTTTTTATGAAAAAATCAAGTTATAATTTCATTATGATCTTGATCCTCTTTAGCCCACTATGATTTATGATTTATCATATGATTTCTCTTAAATGCTCATCATGATTTATGATTATCATGTACAAATAATTTACAAGTATATATGAATGTTATAATTTATGAATTTATGATTATGGCCAACTCACGGGCCTTATTTCATGGCTAGCTCACGTTCTTTCAAGCATGGATATTATTATCATGATTTAACTAGTCCATGAATTTCATGTATATTATCCTATGAACACTATATATGTTTTGGGAGTAGTATTTAATACCGAGTAGGTTTGGGGCCCAGGTTTTGCCCCGAATCACAAAACTACGTGCCACCATAGGTCACAACGGGACCTCCCTGGAGACTGTCCCCTTCGCCCCAAATGGGCCTTTCATGAGTGATATCACGTCTTTCACGGTTCTACCCTTCATAAGGTACAAACACCATCCCAACTAGGGGTTTACAGGTTGGGCTCCATGTGTGCTCATATGGAGTACGTGGGTTATAAGAATCTCCCAATGTTCCTCATGATTTATGTTTGATTATGATTATATACTTTGGCTCAAGTCATGTTTAATAAATCTTTTCTCTCATGACAATAATTTTGAATGAATTTCGAATGTTTTGAAAACCTTGAGCCTTATGTGTCATTATGATATTTATGTTATATTCATGTTCTCCTACCATTATAAACTTTTATGTAGTTTAAAATGTCCATTTTACTTACCTTGCATACTCGGTACATTCCTCATACTGACTGCATAGTCTATGCTGCATCATTTCATGATACAGGCTCCGGTACTCAGATTCAGCCTCGACCCTAGCCAGCTTTCAAAATAGCATCAGTGTTTGTTGGTGAGTTCTCATCTGTCAAGGGCCCCTCTCTTATTCAGATATGTTGGTGTATTTCAGTTTTAGTTTTTGAGAGTTAGTTGGGGTCTTGTCCCATCAACTCATCAATGAGAGAGTCCTTCTTGGATATAATTTACATTGAGCTTTAAACACATGTGATGTAATTCAGATCTTATGCTAGGTTTAGGTTTCTGCTATGTTATGTATGTTGAATCTTCTGCATTTTTTGATTGAATTAGTGGGATGTTCATGCCCTGGGTTGGACTCGTATTTCCTCAGGGTTCCTTGTCCCTTATCTCGATCTGGGCCTATGTTTGGGACGTGACATCTTTTCTGAAATAGGATGGTTCCCTTAGGATGTGCATTGATTACCGACAGTTGAACAAGGTCACAATCAAGAATAAGTATCCCCTTCCTAGGACTGATGACTTGTTCGACCAGCTTCAAGGTGATAAGTGCTTCTCAAAGATAGAACTCAGATTTGGCTATCATCAGCTCAGAGTTTGAGAGAGTGATATTCCAAAGATAGCTTTAAGGAGTCGGTATGGTCACCATGAGTTTGTAGTTATGTCTTTTGGACTAACGAATGCTCCTTCAGCTATTATGAATGTGACGAACAAGGTTTTCATGCAGTATTTGCATATATTTGTTACTATCTTTATATATTATATCCTCATTTACTATCAGAGTGAGAAGGATCATGCCGCTTAATTGAGGATTGTGTTGCAGACTCTCAAGGATCGTCAGGTATTTTCTAAATTTAGCAAGTGTGTTTTTTGCTGAACTCAGTAGCATTCTTGGGTCATGTGGTGTCTAGTGAGGGTGTGCAGGTAGATTCTCAAAATATTTAGGTGGTGAAGAACTGTCCTAGACCCGTCATCTCCACTAATATTAGGATCTTTTTGGGTTTAGCTGGCTACTATAGGAGGTTCGTAGAAGGATTTTCATCCATTGCAGTGTAGTTGACTAAGTTCACCTAGAAGAAGGTCAAATTTCAATGGTCTGATGCTTGTGACAAGAGTTTTCAGAAGTTGAAGACTCGACTCACATCAGCCCCCGTATTAACCCTATGAAGGGCACATATGGCTTTGTTGTGTGTTGCGATGCTTCTATAATTGGCCTTGGTTGTATGTTGATGCAGCATGTTAAGGTCATTGCTTACGCCTCGAGACATCTTAAGACTCATGAAAGAAATTACCCGACATATGACCTAAAGTTGGAAACAGTGGATTTTCCTTGAAGATTTGGATGCACTATTTTTATGGGTTTCATATGGATATGTTCACGGATTACAAGAGCCTTCAGTATATATTCACTTATAAGGACCTAAATTTGGGGTAGAGGAGATGGCTAAAGCTTCTCAAGGACTATGACATGAGTATCCTTTATCATCCGGGCAAGGCCAATGTAGCAGCAGATGCTCTTACTAGGTTTTCCATGGAGAGTGTGTCCCATTTCAAGGATGGGAAGAAGGAGTTAGTAAAGGATGGCTATAGGTTTCTCGTTTAGGAGTTTTCCTTATATATTAAATGGATTGTGGTGTTAATGTTCAGAATGGGTCGAAATCTTCATTAGTGACAAAAGTTAAACAAGGATAGATAAGGATCCTATCTTAGTGAATTTGAAGGAAGCTGTCTAGAATAAGAAAGTGGAGGTTTTCTCCCAAAGGGGAGTTGGTGTACTCCGATATTAGGGACGTTTGTGTTTTCTAGATGTGGATGACTTAAGAGAGCGGATGTTGAGCGAGGCTCATGGCTCTGGATACTCTATCCATCCAGGTGCTACCAAGACTTACCTTGATCAACAGGAAGTCTATTGGTGGAGTGACATGAAAGACATAGCGAAATTCGTGGCTAAGTTCCAGAATTGCGAACAAGTGAAGGTTGAGCATTAGAGACCCGGAGCTATGCTTCAGGACGTCAGTATTGCTACTTGAAAGTGGACAGCGATCAACATGGACTTCATCATAGGGTTTCCTCGGATGCGCTGACAGTATGACTCTATATAGGTGGCCCTAGAAAGGATGACAAAATCAGCATATTTCTTACCTGTCAAAAATACAAATTTAGCTAAGGATTATGCTAGACTCTACATTTAGGAGTTTCTTCGATTGCATGGATTCCTTTTGGCCATTATCTCAGATAGGGGCACTTTTTTTACCTCTCAATTGTGGAGATCATTTCAAAAGGGTCTTGCTACTCAGGTAAAGCTTAGCACAACTTTTTAGAATCAAACAGATAGTGAGGCCGAGTGGACCATTCAAATTCTTGAGGACATGTTGTGAGCATGTGTGATTGATTTCAAGGGTAGATGATCACTTGCCTCTCATCGAGTTTGCTTGTAACAACAGTTATCACCCCAGCATTCAAATGGCACAATTTGAGGATTTTTTTGAGTGGAGGTATAGGCCAGCTATTGGATGGTTCGAGGTAGGTGAGGCTACATAAATAGGGCTAGATTCAGTTCACGAGGATATGGAAAAGTTTAGCTTATTCGAGAGAGGCTGAAGATAGCTTAGAGTTGACAAAAATCATATACGAATGTTAGGAGGAGAGAACTTGACTTCGAGGTTGATGATTGGGTATTTATAAAGGTGTCTCTTATGAGTAAAGTTATGAGGTTTGATAAGAAAGGGAAGCTTAGTCCCCGATATGTTGGTCCTTATAGAATTCTGAGGCGGGTTGTCTAGATGGCATATGAGTTAGAGCTACAAGTAGAGTTAGCTTCGGTACACCCAATTTTCTAAGTGTCCTTGTTGAAGAAGGGCACTGGTGATCCAGCTTTAGTTGTTCCAGTAGAGAGCATTGGTTTGAAGGATAGCCTTCCCTATGAGAAGGTTTCGATTGAGATCCTAAATCATAAGGTTCATGAGTTGAGGAACAAGGAGGTGGCCTTAGTGAAGGTTTTGTGGAGGAATTAGCTAGACGAGCGAGCTAGGTTGGAAGCCAATGCAGATATGATGGCTATATGCCCGCATCTTTTCCCTTTAGTCTCCATTTTATCATGAGCTACCAGTTTTCCCATTAGTACTCTATTGAATTTCATTTCAAGTTCATGTCTCTTAGTTCCTTAATTTTACTTGTATGCATATATGTTTCATGAATTCAATTCAATCATATATTGATGTGGTAGGTGCACCGACGAAATGCGGGTCAACACCTGTGAACTGTCAGTGCTAACGTTAGACTGCTACATAAGTCAATGGCCCTAATTGTTATAGAGCAATTCCCCGCGGGTGGGCACCGGTGAAATGTTGGTGTCTCGCAAATAAGGCCTTCATTTGAAGGGAAAAATAATCCAACATGGGATTTGAGGAGCATTTTTAACCTATTGTTGTACATTTCGTGAAAAGTACTGAACATTCCATTCCTTTCCATCAGAATATTGAATTGTGTTGTATTGAATAGTCTTTAATTTTTTAGAGAGAGACAAAATAGAGTTAGCTTTTCTTCATCTTCTTCTTCTTCTTCCTCAAGGTAAAAACCTTCATTAAAGACAGATTTGAGCTTGCTATTCACGCTTAATGATGAATTCTATGAATTTATTTATCAATATGATTTTGTATTATTCATATATGAGTGGTTAAATATTTTGCTAGGGGTGTGTGCATGATTGGGGCTAAATGTGATCAGTATTTCTAGATTGATTTCTCAAAATTATAATTGAATTATCCATAGTTGCAAATGTGGGTTACTTACTTATTCTATTTTTGCTTAAAAAAGGGGAATAGAATATGGGTGAGAAAGCAATGGTCGGTAATTGGGTCTTGGTTATGTGCTTGGGCTAGAGATAGTCGAAACCAATTTTCATACAACCATTAAAGAGTTGAGGCTACAAATAGTTCAATTCTTGCTCAAGCCATAGCGGATGAATTAATTGAGACCTTGGGGTTTGAGAAAACCCAAGGAAAAAGGCACCCAAGTGATTGGAAAACATAAGGTGCCACCTTGTCCATGGTTCTTTATGCTTATGAGTAATAATTTGATTTACTAGTTGATTCCAATCCAATCGATGCCCCATAAATAGCAAACCCCTGGCCCTTGCTCATATTTGTTCATTTAATTTGGTTGCTTTGTTTTTGATTTGTAGTTGATTCAAATTTAAATTGTGATCTTACTTTCCCCCAATATTTATATTTTTCATTTTTAATGCAATGATGCAATTTAGTTCAATTCAATAAACAACTTTTGTGCAATCCAATCGCTATTCCCTGTGGATTCGACCTCGACTCTTAGTAGGGAATTTATATTGCGATGATCATTTAGACTTTCTCCTTGTGAGAAGTGAATTTGAACGTCATCAATTTTTGGCACCGTTGCTCAAGACTAGGATCATATAGCCCATAGTTGATTGTTGATTTGAATTAATTTAGCATCTTGTGTTTTGTTTTTACAATTGTTGTAGTTTTTGGTGAATACCCTTAATTGCAAGTTGGTGTGGGTGATGTAGGAAGCTCGAAGATTGAAGAGATGCTGAATAGAGTGCTAAAAAGAGTGGAATCTATGGATAGCAGGGCCAAGGAGCTCAAAGGGGAGGTGTTTAACCTTGCCCAAATAGTGAGTTCACATTCAGATTCTATCAAACACTTGGAAGCTCAAATAAATCACTTTTCCACAAAAATGACCCCCATGATGAAAGGGACTCTCCCTAGTGACACCATGTGTAATCCTAAGAAGGAAAGTCATTGTATGGCTAATGTCATGAGGAGCGGTAAGTTGTTGGCTGATGGGGGTGTTAAGCCTAATAAAGTTGTTGACCCTAAAACGAGAAGTGATATGAATGATGAGGTGCCAAAAGCACCAGATGATGTTGATGAAAAATAAGAACTTAAGGAAAGGGGAACTAATGTTGACCCCTAGAAGGTTGTTGAGGAGGAAACAAGCAAGGAAGCTTTAGCCAAAATGGGCCAAGAGCCTAGGATTCCACCTTCTTATCCTCAAAGGTTAGCAAAGAAGAAGGAGGAAAATCAGTTTCAAAAATTCATTTAGATGTTCAACAAATTGTCCATGAATATACCTTTGGTAGATGCATTGCTTCAAATGCTGGGCTATGTGAAATTCATGAAAGAATTGCTGAAGAAAAATAAGGTTGTTGATGCTGGCATAGGGGAAGTAAAACACCATTGTAGGGAAATGATGGTGAGAAATCTTGCTCCCAAATGATAGGATCCTGGAGCTTTCACTATCCCCACACCATTGTGTTGTGTGTTTTCAAAAAGGCCTTGTGTGAGCTTGGTGCAAGCATAAACTTGATGCCTCTTATCATTTTTAAGATGTTAGGTGTGGGAAAACCTAAGCCTACTACTATGAAACTATTGATGGAGGATAGGTTTATCAAGAAACCCGTGGGAGTGCTAAAAGACGTTCTGGTCCGAGTGGACAAATTCATCCTTCTAGTCAGCTTTATGGTATTGAATTGTGAAATGGATGATGAGGTGCCCATCATCTTAGGGAGACCATTACTAGCCACGGTAAGAGCACTGGTGGATGTGGAGTTAGGGGAATTGAAGATTAGAGTAGGTGGTAATGAAGTCACCTTTGGTGCATGTCAAACCACTAAGACCCTGGATGAGTGCAAGGTGATAAAGGTATTCAATGATGAGATAGAGCAAGATAAATTTTGGGATGTTGAGGCTGATCCGGAGGCTTATCCTTCAGAGTATTTACAATTGAGGAGGTATCCGTCATGCCACGATGTTAAATAAGGCGCTTCTTTGGAGGCAACCCAAGTGTTTGTTTTATGTTGATGCTTTGATATTTTTGTTGATTTTGTTATGTAAGATGGATTGATTAAGAACTAGGTGGAAGAAAAATAGGGCACTAGCGGTGCGAGACCTGCGAAACACAGGTGCTTAAATGCGAGTCACCGCACCAATACAAGAGAGAGGCAGAAAGATGAGAGTAAAAAGGGGGAACCAGTGCCATATCAGCAAAATGTCGGTGGCAATCTGCGACCTGCGGGTTTGATGCTGGCTCAATCAAGTGAACCTGGGAGTTGAATAGTAAACTCGAACCACCGGCAGAACGCAGGTGGAAACCCGTGAACCATCGGTCAAATGCAGCTTTCAAAATAGTGAACTAGGCAAAAGTGGAGGTCACCTGCACTTGAATCAGCAAGACGCCGGTACTCACCCACAGTCGAAGGTTTAGCACCGGCGGAGGTATGTACTTCATTTTATATCTTGACTGACCCGACCCATGGCTATTTAAAAATTTGATCAAGCAATTATTAAATTCCTAAAATCCCTTCTCCCCACCATTTCATCTCCCCTACAAAACTTTCTACTTACCCAATACCCCATTTCCCCACTATTCCATCTTCCCAACTCCCTACCATTAAACCTACCATTAAAAACTACCTTCTCACTACCCAATCAATATTCCTCTCTTTAGCTTATAAAACCCCCATTCCTGTTCTTTTCATTTCACATTGCCTCACACAATTCTCACTAAGCAAAAGCAGATTCCATTGTTGGAGAAGCCATTATTGGTCTAGACACTAAGCTCTACTCTAGTTGTTTTTGTTCTCTCATTACTCAATCAGTATGCGTTTTCATGCTCTTATTGCTTGTTATTTGAGAATGTGTATTAAATATTGAGCTTTCTAGATTAGATATTTTTAGTACCCATGTTCCCGATTTCCTTATTATGCTTTTCCATTATTGAATGATTCTCATAGTATGGGTATGTTGGTGGTAGTGTTAATTGCATAACATTGATGTTGGTGTTCATTTTGTTTGAAATGATATATAAAGTTGTGTGCTTGATATAATGGTTGGGGGTGAAGTCTTAGTGACCCCCTGTGCATAAAATGCATGATTTTCTCAATGACAAATCGGGTGATGTCGTTCGTAAGGGCGAATCATCATTTTTATTTTGTTATGTTGTTTGAGTAAGTAGATTATAATGCAAGAAAGTGTTGAGTAAGGCTTGTGTTTGAGAGAATTCTTGTTTAGTTTATTTGGGGAGAGAAATACTGAGCATGTTCTCACTGTGAGTGGTCGGTTAGGCCCAGTGAAATGCCGACTGAAGCGCAGGTGCGGGTTTCAGGCTTCAGACCACTGCCCAACACCCATATTTAACCTACACTTCACGGATCATGACAGGAGAAATGCCAATAAGTAACAACTCTGCCCAATTTTCTACCCAAGTTTGCGGCTCAGCAGCGACTCACGGGTCTCCACCGGCGTTTTGCAGTTGTGTCACCAGTACTGCTGGCACATGCTTTTAAAGTTGCATCTTGTTATCATCCAATTGGTAGATTCTTATTTCTAGCTTAGTTTGGATGGTTCTTCATATTATCTAAAAGCAAAAAAATATTGTAGTGTGTGGAACTAACATTTCTCTTGTAGCATAATGTCTTCATCCAGGCAAGGAGACAAGGGCAAGACACCCTCCACATCCAAAAGTAAAGGAAAGGGGAAGTACAAGGCAACCCCGACCCCTACCAACACCAGAGAGGCCATCATTTTCTACATTCCTTACATGAAGGCATATTATGTTATTAGTGAAGGAAGGCCAATCACCATAGAGAAACGATTCAATTTGGTGGAGCTGAGGAATGATTTTCCAAATATCACTGCCCAATTCAACCACTGCCAATGACACATATTTGCTGAGCCTATCTGGAGTACTACACCAACCTCATCCCAAAATTTTATGCTTCTTACCAGGCACACCAGGAGGCAATGAAGCATAAGGGGAAGGTGGATGAATTCCCTTGTCGTCCCTTAGTAAGGATCAGAGATCTGGAAGTCAATATTACTCCGGCCACCTCAATGCACTATTCTGGGCGAATGAGATCGATCCAAGAATAGACTATGTAGCAACAGTGGCCAACAAAGAGCAGCAGTTTGATTGCATAGCTCCCATCATCACCAATGGGTAGCCATTATGAGCCTCTATAAAGGGTAAAATCTTGACGCATGATCTCAAGTTTGAGGCCAAGTTATAGCTGGAGTTGTTTGTGGTAGAATTATTCCCTTAAAGAATGACAAAATAGTGAACTTGGAGACAACCATACTCATCGCCTACATCATGAAAGGGGTACCCATCAACTTTGGGGTGTCCATCCAAATGAAGTGAAAGACCAGGCAATAGAGAACATCAATGCCATATGCTGTGCTTATTTCTCAGCTATGCCTCAATGCAGGGGTACTATTATTCCTTGATGAATTCCCCAGATCTACCATCAATTTCATTAATGTGGAAAGAAAGAGGTATACTGAGAAACCCACGGTGAAAAGAAAGACGTTGCAAGCTTTTGAGACTCCCGAAGGCTCCGCCTCTTATGACATAGAGGAGACCCCCATATACCTTAATATGCCACACACTGAGGCATCGGACCACGCATATGGAGAAGCACCATTAGGGGGTCTTCAGCTCCTCCCACATCCTGTCGCTCAAGAGGAATATAGAGGCTAGAGGACATAACACAATCTCATGAAAGAAAACTTCAAAATTGGCCCATAATCTCCTGGATCTTATCGCTAGGACAGTGAAGAGGGAGATGAAGAATGGGTCGATGGCTTGGCCAAGCTCTGCTCCCGAGTAGATGTGGTTGAGGGAGCTGTCTTTCCTTTCCGAGCTGAGTTGCGAGTGATGAGGGACCGGACACTAATGGCAGAACTAGACTTGAGTTTCCTTGATGCAGCCATGGCTGCCCCATCTACAGCTTGGGGCCCCATTGATGATCTATTCAAAGGCTTAGGTAGGGAGGGTTAGCCATATTTGGGTGTAGGCGGCCTTGATGAGGATGAAGAGTCCAAAGATAGGGAGGACGAGTAGCTGCTTCAGGGAGTTCCCACCACTCTTTATTCTTCATGTTTACAATAGGAACAATGTACATTCATGGTTGGGGGTGAGTTTTGTGGTCTTGTGTTGGTCTTCTTATTACCCTTGTTAGGTTAAATTTCTTATGCTCTGGTTGATTGTTAGTTTATAATTGTGATTGAATGCTCTCATCAGGATTTTTGTTAAAAGAATTGTTGTTTGTTGAATTAGTAGTGCCAATGATGGGTTATTTTAAATTGCAAAATATTGTTGACCCATATTTTGATTATCGCCTTTGTTCATAGTAGTTAGTAAATAAACTCCAAGGGTTTTAGTTATGCCACAGTTCTTTCCCAAGGAGCAATTTTCTTGTCTTTTCTTTTCTTTTATTGTCGAACCGGGTGGCATTTACCAATGATGGAAGGAGAAGAGACTTTCTTAAGGAAAAATGCTGAGTTTAGAGTCCTTTTTTAATTGGTTATTACGATGGATTTTGAGAGGTACCACCAAAAATTCTAAAATGACATTGAAAAGATAAATGAATTTTAAGGAAAAAGGGGCATTGGAATTTAAAAGTTGAGTACTCTTTTGTCATAAATTGCACATTCCTTGTTTGGCTTTTGATTCACATGCTATCGTATTTTAAGTCATACCATTGTTATGGTTATGAAAATTGTGTGAACCCCTTGGATGGTGATGCTTTGTGAGGTGAGGTTTAAGCTGAATTCTCATGCATAAATGTTTGTCAAGAATTTTCCCCAAGCATGAATCAAGGCAAAATCCTAGATGTATCTGCACTTAGAATAAGATATTAGGCTTTCTTTTGATAGCTACTTCACCTATATGACCTCTTTGAACATGAATCCTTGCTATCCAATGTTGAGCCTTTAAACCTTTTTCCTGAGAACCATATTACAAGCCTATTACCCTTTTGAAATCCCTCTTTGGCACCCATCCTACGTAGATCTAGTTATGAGAAGAAATGCAAAAATGATTCTTGAGTCCAAAAAGTGTGGGAATATAAAAGGGAAAGATAAGGCATAAGCCTAAGTTTGGGGGTTGCAAAAGGAAAATGAAAAAAAAAAATTTGAGCTCCAACGTGAGGTAGCATCAAATTATATGGAAATGAATGAATTAGTTAGGCGAAAAGGACCTTTAACATTGAGAAAAACAAGAGAATTGTTGAAAGGTTCTACCTCTTATTAGATGAGATGAAAAGTGGTAAATAACGAGATATAAGGGTGGCTCTTGTTCAAAAAATGAAAATGTTGATCAAGGAGAGACAAGATGGGGTTGATCTCAAGAGAAAATCGAGTATGCAATAATGTTCACAAAAGAGGAATAAAGGAGGTTCTACTCATTAGAACTAAAAAGTCATCCTACCTTTACTTCTAGCCTTCATTATGACCTTCGAGTCCTAATTGATTTAAAGTGTAGCAACTCTACATTAGTGGCAAGTTACATGAAGGGAAAGCCTATGGGTCAAGTTGTATGCATGAGAATTTCTATGTAAGAGTGAGCATATTTTTTTCATTTATAATCCCTTTGAGTGTGAATTGCTTGAAAATTAAATGGTTTTCTCTCTTGATGTGAGCAGCATCACTTCCCTGGGGAACATGCTTGCACGTACCAAAAGAGGTGATTGAGACAAGAATGCGGTCAGCTTTAAGGCAAATTTTGAATGTGAAATTTAATGACATAAGATACTATATAAGCTTTCTTTGATCAATCATGCCCCTTGTTTTGAATAAAGGAATCAACTGTAAATCATGCCAATTGATTGTGCTCATCTCTTGAAACATTTGCATATAGTGTTGAGTCTGCTCTTTTCCTTTGAGTCGTTGAGTGATTTTGGGGTTGTCAAGTTCTAGTGGTCCCTTGGGAAAAATCTCATGTAGTGTGACATGCTTACTTCAATTGTTCAGTTGTAAAGCATTGCCTTGCTTGAGGACAAGCAATGGTTCAAGCTTGGAGGTTTGATGAGTTTGTAATGTAACAACTCATTAGGCTTTTAAACATGAACTTTTGCTTGGTTTTCAATTCATTTAGGAAGATTTTAAGCTCTTTCACTTTGGTTTTTGCAGGCATTCAATTTAAAAAGAGAAAGCAAGGAATTGAACAAAAGCATGAAGCTAAAGAAGAGGACCTACGTCCCACCAGATGGGACCAGCGAAACACCGGCCAAATGCAGGAGCACACTATGTGGAAATGGAAAGTGCACTAGGGGAACATGGGTCAGCACCTGTGAATTGTCGGTGCTAATGCCAGACTGATACGAAAGTCACAAGCCCCAGTTGCTATAGAGCATTGCCCCACGGATGGGCACCGGCGAAACGTCGGTGTGTCACAAGTCAGTAGTCATAAAAAGGGAAAAATAATCCAGCATGAGCTTGCTATTCACATCTTAATGATGAATTTTATGAATTTATTTATCAAAATGATTTTGTATTATTCATCTATGAGTGGCTAAATATTTTTCTAGGGGCGTGTGCATGATTGGGGATAAATTAGATTTGATATTGCTAGATTGATCTTATAATTACTCATCTAGTATAAATTTTTTGTTTTCTCCAAATTATAATTCAACAATTGAATTATCCATAGTTGCAAATGTGGGTTATATTTACGTATTTCATTTTTTCTTGAAAAAGGGGAATAAATTATGGGTGAGAAAGCAATGGTGGGTAATTGGGTCATGATTATGTGGGGATGGGCTAGAGATAGCCAAAACCCATTTTCATATACCCATTAATGAGTTGAGGCTAGAAATAGTTCAATAATTTCCCAAGCCATAGTGCATGAATTAATTTAGACCTTGGGGTTTGAGAAAACCAAAGGAAAAAGACACTCAAGTGGTTAAAAATGTTGACTGTCACCTTGTCCATGGTTATTATATGCTTATGAGTAATAATTTGATTTTCTAGTTGATTTTCATCCAATCAATGCCCCATCAATAGCTTACCCCTAGCCCTTGCTCATAATTTTTAATTCAATTTGGTTGCCATATTTTTTATTGGTAGTTGATTTAAATTTAAATTGTGATCTTACTTTCCCCTAACATTCATTTTTTCATTTTTAATGTAATGATGCAATTTATTTCAATTCAATAGAAAAATTTTGTGTCATCTAATCCCTATTCTCTGTGGAGTCTATCCCGATTCATAGTTGGGTATTTATATTTTGACAATCATTTACACTTCCTCATGAGGAGTCGATTTGAACATCATCAGGTACGACTGGTGGTCATGTGTCCTACTGAGGTTGTACGATTCGTACCTAAGGGTCGTAAGGTGAATGTTTAGAGAATGGTAAAGTGTAGGACTCATAGTTACGGATGTCAATAAGAGTCATAGACTCTAGGTACAACTCGTGGTATAAGTCGTAACATTGGACGGGGTAGTTTTAAATATGAAGTCTCAAGGTTATTTCTGTAATTTCCTAAGCTTTTAACTCCGATTTGATGTCATTTTGGGTTATTAACAGGGTGTATTAATGAGTTTTGCTAAGCCTAAACCCTCATTCTACTCCTAACACCTCAATCGGAGGATCAAATCCTCTCAAACCAAGATTAGGGTTCTTCATCAAATTCCTTCAGTTCTCTCTTAGGTCTTCAAGTCAAGCCAAAATTCATCAATCGCAAGTATGTATGGTTATGAATAGGGGAAATTCTTCCACCCTCATTCCCAATTTTCCTCCCTATCTCATGATTTCAAGTCTTAAGTATGATTTATTGAAATACTAGGGTTGGGCTCAATTCCATGAAATCTCTTCTGATATTTTATGACTCTAAGTTTCTTACGATAAAATTCATGATTGATGCTTATGATTACTTGTTTTTTTACTAGAATCTCTAATGGATCTATGCTTTCAAGTTTATGGTGATTTTTTCCACTTATGCATGATTTTATGAATTTCAAGTTGATGACCCCATGATTTCAGTGACTATTTATTCAAGTATGTATGATTTTCATGAAACTCAAGATATATAAAATGGACAACCCAATGGCATTATCCTCATTACAATATCATATTATGTCAAGTATGATTATGATTTCATGAATTTGACAAGCCCATGCAAGATCAAGTATGTTTTCACAATGTTGATTGTGAGCTATATGTATATTTTTTGGAGTAGTGTCTAGTAGCGAGTAGGATGGGGGTTTAAGTATACCCTGTGTCTCATAACTACATGCCACCATAGGTATATATTTATATTCATTCCCTACGGGGATCCACGAATGATACCACGCCTTAATCGTTCCTCGCCTTGGCAAGCTTGGGATAACTTTGCCCACTTGAGAAAGATAGTTGGGGCATCATGTAAGCTCTATCATGATGGTGTCGGTTATGATGAGTCCACTATTGTTCCTCATGTTTTAAGTTGTTCATGTTCAAGACTTATGTTACTAAGTTTTATAGTGTATTTGTCGCATTGATTAGTTTATGAGTTTGCACTTATGATTTCAAGTATGTTACACTATATGATTTCTATTTTCAAACATTGGGTCAATATACTTCAGCTTATGATGAATAACTCATGTTTATGGCTTATGATGAATAACTCATGTTTATGACTTATATGATTATGATATCAGTGTGTGCCCTATTCTCATGTCTCATCTTAGCCTTTATTCTCGACCCCGATTTACTGTTTTATGAGAATTTTTTACTTTCTCTACATTCTTAGTACATTTAAAGTACTTACCATATACTTTATCCTATATCGTCTCATGATATAGGTTCAGGAGATTAGTCTCCATCCCGACATTAGCTCTCTCCCTTTTCAGTCTTATACCATACCGGTTTTGATGGGTCCTCATGATCCGAGGATGGCAGTTTTGGTTCATGTCTCTTTCTCTTATGTCCTTTAGTTTCTGACTTAGAACTAGTTGGGGGTGTTGTCCTATCAACTTATCATATGGTTAGAGGCTTTCCAGACAGCTATGTATAGATGATTAAGCATTATTGACTCATTGTCTATTATGTTTTATGATATGCAGACTTCCGCCTATGTTGTGATCATGTTTTATTTTATCTTAGTTATGCCTATAATCATGCTATGTATGTACCATGGGTTAGCTTGGAACACTTCGTGATTCTAGGTCCCGTGTCCAGGTCCGTGGTTCATGCTCGGGTCATGATGAAGCCCCATTTTTCTTTCATCACTAGCAATTATTGAGGACGAGTGCCAAAGTAGAGGATTAGAAAGGGTAAAAGGTTTGTAATGTGGTTTCCAAGAAAAAGGGCTTAAGGCTCAAATATTGGCTAACAAAGGTTGATGTTCAAGCAGGTCCTTTTATGGTGAAGTGACAATCCAAAAAGGGTCTAAGGTAATTTTTCAAGTGCAGCTACATCTAGTATTTTGCCTAAATCACTTTCGGGGAAAGTTTTAGAAGATGTGCACACACAAAAAATTAAGCACAAAATCTCAGCACACTAGGCATCACACTCAAAGG
This sequence comes from Datura wrightii, assembly GCA_035772735.1. Classification (NCBI taxonomy): domain Eukaryota; kingdom Viridiplantae; phylum Streptophyta; class Magnoliopsida; order Solanales; family Solanaceae; genus Datura; species Datura wrightii. The sequence goes on along the minus strand of JASDFA010000027.1, from coordinate 100,293,710 downwards.
ATTTAATCTATCCTCAAGAGCAATTAACAAGCATGATTTTAGACAAGTTATTTTTATTTCTATACACTCATTCTGCAAATCAAAAAGCCAAACAAAGAATGTACAACTCATGACAAGAAAGTGCTCATTTCAATTTCAAGCCCCTTTTGAACTTAAAAACCCATTGCTATGCCTTAAAAAATATTATTTGGTGGTACCAATCAAAGTAAGAGAAATAATGACTCAAAGACATGACATTTTGTATTAAGAAAGTGGTCTCTCAATCTATCATAGAGAAATGTCACCCGGTTCGACACACGAAAAGAAGAACAAAAATTTACTCCTTGGAGAAGATCCGTGGTATAAAGAAAATCCTTGAAGTTTATTACTATCTACTATCTACAAAGGCGATTGCAAAGCACGAGTCAAGAATCAATTGAAATGTAAGACCAACCCGTCAATGACACTTCACATCATCAAAGAAAGAAAAATAGCCCAATAATTTTGATTAATTCAAAACAAGCCCGATGAGGGCATTCATTCAGCTAAGCAACTATGCTAAATACTTAAAAATATCAAAAGCAAACAAGCCCAAAGAGGGCAACAAGAGTCAATAACCAAATGAAAAAGAGCACTCCGCACCCCCAACTAAAAATTACACATTGTCCCCAATTTACAAATGAAGAATTAAAAAAGGGGGGCGGGTAAGAACTCCCTAAACCAGCTACTCCTCTCCATCATCATGAGCTGTTTCATCGTCATCACTGTCCTCTTTATTCTTATCTTCATCATCCTCCCCTAAGGTTGCAAGAAAATGATCAATAGGGCCTTGGGCTATGTGTGGACAGCCATGGCTTCATCTATGAAGTTTGCATCAGCATTGACTATGGGTGCCCTATTCCTTAAATCTCTCACATCAGCCCGGAGAGAGAAGACCGCTCCGTGAACTACATCAACTCGAGAGCACATCTTATTTAAGTTGTCAACTGTTACACCCCGTAAGTTCCTAACATTTAGTCGGTCTATTCGTACATTAGTCAGGAGTTTTAGAGTACGACGCGTGCGAGAAAAGGCCCGAGAAAAGGTCGAATGAGAGAGGAATTGGGGAAGCGAGGGAGAAGGCCGGAGTAGGTTGCAACAAGGGCAACATTCCATGGACGCCCTCCCTCCGCATTGGGCACCGTGGCACGCCCGACTTTTGGCGCGACAGGGTCCGTGCTATGGACCCCCTGTCCACTAGTCTCATTCTCCTAGTAATACGATTACAGTTGGAAAGGGCTGTTGAATACCGATTGGAACTCGCTGGTTAGACAAAAAGTCGGCACTTGAGGTATGTAAAGATTTCCCTTCAGCAAGTTACGTTCGTCGTAAAGTTAGTATGACCCGTGTGTCTATAGTACCTCTAACTAAACCTATTGGTGTCAGCTGTTATAAATTGAATTGAGCCTATGGTGACAACGTAGTAATTCTTGTCCGAGTTAATCTATCTAGAATAGTCTTACTTCGATGTTGAGTAGTTAGATGTTATCCCATACATAGTTCCAATTATTGAAACCCTGAGGGACACATTGAGTTCCATTTATTGAGGCTATGAGGGCCATACAAAGTTCCATTTACTAAGGCCGCGAGGGCCACATTAAGTTCCATTTATTGAGGCTGCAAGGTACATATAGAGTTCCATTTACTAAGGCTGCGAGGGCAATTTTGAGTTCCATTTATTGAGGCCGCGAGGGCCATAGAGAGTTTCATTTACTGAGGCCGCGAGGGTCGTAATGAGTTTTACCAGATTGAGGCTGCAAGGGCCATCATGAGTTACAGTACACACCATCCTTAGTACTAAGGTAGTAAGAGTGGACATATTTGTACTTTCTGGAACTTATAGGGGCTTAGATAGGTTCTTCTGTTTTGTTTGTACCTTCCAGGCTTATAGGGGCTTGTTTAGGTTCTTGTTTGTTTTTATAAACTTGTTGTTTAGATAATTCAACCAATGAAGGTATTCAGGTTAAATACACACCCTCTTTCTTTAATTACGATAGTTTTACCAGCTTCCAGAAAGTTATTACCTTTCTACCTTACATATTTGATACAAGTTGTACTGACGCCCACTCAGGCCCTACATCGCTTGCCTGCAGGTACGGGTAGACGCGGTTTGGGATGTTCGTAGCCTCTAGCTGAAGTCAGAAGTTTATTCATCTCTTTCCCTCGGATGTTGAAAGTTAGTAGAGGTTTGTACTTTTGACGTACATTCTTTAGGTAGGTCGGGGCCCTATCTCGACCATTATATCACTCCTAGAGGCTTCTAGATTGTTGTACAGTCCTTTTGGTTAGTTGTTGTTGGCCTTGTGGGGCCTTGTTTAGGTGTTAGTTGGCAGTCTTTTTGTCCATAGTATAGTTTAGTGCTTGATTTACTTTTCAGTTATAACTAGACAGCATGGTGGCCTTGTCGGCTCGCATTGAATCCCTGTTATTGCATTGTTGTGGTCAACTGTTTTCTTTTACAAGTGACCTTGTCGGCCAGGGGTTGTACTTACAGCCGAGATATAGCTTGTTTGTTTCTTGAGTCAAGTGTCACACGTACCCCAGTCCAGTCATGTTAGTTCAAACCAGTAGGGCACTAGGTGCCAGTCATACCCCAAGTGGGCCGTGACAAACTTGGTATCAAAGCAGGTCGTATCCTAGGGAGTCTGCAAGTCATGTCAAGTAGAGACTTGTCTATGGGTGTGTTTTGCACCATATTCTATAGGCAGGAGGCGGCAAGGCATAATAGTGTAGTTACTCTTCTTTGTCCTCCAGTCGTGCTATAGAGCTGTGTTGTGTAGGGTAACTTCCTAAGCTTATGTTATCCGATATATTTACAGAGAAATGTCGGACATTCGTCAGCCGTGACTGATCGAGAGTTGGATGTGTCAGCAGAAGAGGGAACTAGTAGGGGACCATAGGAAGAGTCAGCCCGATCTAAGGGCGATAGGGGGACACCACCTCGATCTCCCCAGCACCAACCAGCATATTTAGAGCCTGCTAGGGAGGCAGATATATCAGCACCACCCCCAGCTATACCTTTTCCATCAGATCAGGATCTCAGGGGTACTTTTTACATGTCGATACAAATGATGGCTGCCTAACGTCAGCCTCAGCCGGTAGTACTAGCTACCGTTGAGCCTGCTAAGGGCCCAGTAGTTCAAGAGTTCATGAGTTTCTGGCATTGAGTCCCTCGCAGTTTACAGTGACAGATCGCAAAGAGGACCCCTAGAACTTTATAGACCAACTGTAGAGGATATTCAGGGTCATGCATGCCTCGTCCTCAGAATAAGTTGAGCTAGTAGTATTCACTTTGCGAGATGTAGCAATTTTGTGGTACGTGTTCGCTGCTTTGGTAGGGGTTAAAAACCGACACGCAAGTGCACGTGGTCAAACAAGTAATAAAGTGGCTAAGTAAGCCAAGTATCGATCCAAGGAGACTCTGGATAAGTAAAATTGCTTAAGTATACTATATTCTAGTTTACTTCTAATTATGTTGACAACAATGTAACCAAAAGTTAAATAATCTTGTTTATAAACTATATACTAAAACTATTAACAAATATTTACTTGAATTGAAACTATGGATAAGAGCATGCCAAGGTTAAGAACAAATAATGAATTCGATTGTAATAATAATTCGGTTACTCTCTCCTTCATGTTGCTAGCCAAGAACAATAGCCTAGAAATTAAAACTCTCGTATTGAATTTCACTTAAGAATCGTAAACCATTCGTCTACATTTCTGTGATCAAATGCAATTTACGACCTAGCAATACAATTCCGGTTCCTAAACTGACTAATACGGCTTTCAAGTATATTTCTATCAGGAAAGCACATCAAAACCCAATTTTCCCAAATCAAGTTAAGAACAATACCCTATTAATTCACAACTTTCCAATTTCTTGCTCTCTCGAGTGAAATTGGACTTTTTAGATGTACATTAATGTCGGCCAAGCACTAATGCAGTAAGAACCAGAATTAATAGAACAACATGAAAGAAGAAGAAGAAAACCATATCATTTACAATCAAAATTCACTACACATGTTCAAAACCTTAGCAAGGAAGAGAATTAGCCACTCATTTGTGGATTGATCCTCCTAAAACGAGTGTAAATCATACGTATAATTGATAGAAAGAAGAAAGGAAGAGAAGAAATCTCTTAGCTTTTTCGTCCCTCAACTGCTGCTAACCCACGTCCTAGCTCTCCTCAAGTCTTCCTACTCAAAAATAAACCTAAGTGTGCTATTTATATTAGTAGAAATCTTTCCCAGATTAACAAGCAACGTGTCACGGAGGCCAACGTGGAGCACGGCCTCCGTGACACGCTATGGACGCGGAGGCTTTCTGGAAAATCACCCGAAATCGGCCCAGGCAGCACCTTGCCGCGTTGGCAACGTGTCACGCTGCCTGGGCAGCGCGTTGTAGCCCCATGGTCGCGGAGTCCACCTGCCGTGGCACGTTGCCAACGCGCAGGTGGGCTGTTTTGAGCGGCCTGCCTGCCGTGGCACCTTGTCGACGCGCCGGTGGGCTGTTTTGTGCCTCTTCCTTGCCGACGTTCGCGTGTTAATTCCGTTTCCAAGCTTCTACTTCACCAACTCATGGATTAGTTACTCAAACATCATCAAAACCTACAAAACAAAGGCTAATCATGTTGGTTAGCACATATCTTTATTTTATCTAAAATTACATGAAAATGTATACGATAACTTAGATAAACAAGACTAATTCAAGTAATAAAGAGTATCTCGGGCATATATTTTTGCCCGTGATCAGTACGAGAGTTGGGAGAGATCCCGAGGCAGAGGTATACCTCCACCTATGTGGCCTATCTTATCTGAGGCTTTGATAGATAATTATTTTCCTTGAGAGGTTTTGCAGACCAGAGTAGAGAAGTTTTTGCATCTAGAGAAAGGCCGAATGAGTGTAAGAGAATATGCATTGAGGTTTGACTTCTTAGCAAGGTATGCACCCTCAGATTTCCAGGCAGATTTTTAGGGCAGGCCCACACCCCGTTTCTTAAGCAGGCCACCTACGCTCCCATTTCAGTATCAGCAAGACAACATATCAGATCATCGGAGGCAGTAAAGCCCCGGTAAAAGTTCACGAGCGCCCAACTCGCAGCAACAGAGGGGGGCAGACCAGAAAGAGTTGGCAATACCCCGATGCAGTACTTGCCATAAACAACATCTGGGGAGGTACAGATATGGTTCCACCGCCTGTTATACCTGCAGGTAGGAGGGCCACATGATGAGAGACTGCCCGACTAGATGCCAAGGCGGTCAGGACAAGAAAAATAGATCCTCAGCAGGTTCGTATGCCCCAGTACCTTCTGCAGGGAAAAGGCCCTCAGCTCAAACCGATAGTGGCTTAGGTAGATAAGGGGCATCTGGTTCAGGTAGCGGTCAGGATCGCACCTATGCATTACTAGGGCGATAGGAGTCAGAGTCATAGCCAGATGTTGTGACAGGTATATTAAATATTTTTTCTCACTCGATTTATGCTGTGATAGATCCGGGCTCCACTTTGTCATATGTAACTCTGTTAGTAGCCTGAAAGTTTTATATAGCACCAGAATTGCTTCAGCTACCCTTTTCGATATCTACCCTTGTTGGTGACTCTATTATTACTAAAAGAATTTATCGGGGTTGTACAGTAGAAGTTGTGGGTTGTCCTACCACAACAAATCTGGTAGAATTAGAAATGTTTGATATTGATGTGATTATGGGTATGGACTGGTTGGCACCATGTTATGCTACAATAGAGTGTTGGACCAGAATTGTCCGATTCCACTTTTCGAGAAAGGTAGTGCGATAGTGGAGAGGTAATACAGCTACGCCGAAAGGTAAGTTTATATCCTATCTTCAGGCAAAAAAGTTAATAGCAAAGGGTTGTATCTACCATATTGTCAGGGTTGGGGATATGCAAGCAGAATCCCTGACTCACCAGTCTATGACTTTTGTTAATGAGTTCCTGGATGTGTTTCCAGATGAACTTTCTGATATTCCCCCTGAGTGGGAAATAGATTTCTCTATAGATTTGCTACCAGATACTCAACCTATATCCATACACCTGTATCAAATAGCCCCTGCTGAATTAAAAGAATTAAAAGAATAGTTAAAAGTATTTTTATATAAGGGTTTCATCAAACCCAGTACGTCACTGTGAGGTGCACCAGTCCTATTTGTTAAAAATAAGGATGGGTCTCTATGCATGTGCATAGATTATCGAAAATTGAATAAAGTTACTATTAAGAATAAGTATCTTCTTCTGAGAATAGATGATTTGTTTGATCAGATGCAAGGGGCGAAATATTGCTCTAAAATTGACTTGAGATTCGGGTACCACAAGGTTCGAGTTCGGGAGAAAGATATCTCGAAGACAACTTTCAGGACTAGGTACGACCATTTTGAGTTCTTAGTTATGTCCTTCGGGTTGAAAAATGCTCCAGCAGTGTTCATGGACCTAATGAACAGTATCTTTAGGCCGTATTTGGATCTATTTGTAATAGTGTTCATTGATGATATTCTAGTCTACTCCCGCTCAGAAGCAGAACATAAAGATCATTCACGGGCAGTACTTCAGATCCTCAGAGACCGCCCGTTATATGAAAAGTTTTCCAAATGTGAGTTTTGGTTGAATTATGTATCTTTATTGGTCCACGTTGTATCAAAGGCTGGTACTCAAGTCGATTCGCAGAAAATTGAGGTAGTGAAAACATGGCCAAGACCTACGACCCCAACAGAGGTTCGCAGTTTCCTAGGGTTAGCCGGGTATTACAGAAGGTTCGTGGAAGGATATTCTACCCTTTCAACACCTTTGACTAAATTGACTAAAAAAGCAGCTAAGTTTCAGCGTACTGAAGCCTGTGAGCTGAGTTTCCAGGAATTGAAAACTAGATTGATATCAGCACCAGTGTTAGCTTTGCCGGAAGGTTCAGAGGGTTATGCGGTGTATTGTGAAACTTTAGGCATCGAGTTACGGTGTGTTTTAATGCAGCATTGAAACGTAATAGCGTATGTGATCTTGGGAAGAATTGCATGCCCAATGCTTCATTTCGACTTGTTTATCTATCGTTATGTGTACATTCGCATGTGATTTTAGTTAAAATGTGAATTTATACTAACCAACATGATTAGTGTTGTTTTGCAGGTAAAAGGAAATTTTGGAAGCTAATATACATGTTGGTGAAGATCGGGAATGAACTTGGAGACAAGGAGTGGAAAATGACAAGGGAGAGCAGCAAAAATAGGGGCTCCGCGATGGAGCCGTGTCACGCTGCCATCACGGAAGCATTCTGCCTCGGATGAAATAATTTTGGCAATTTCCAGTGAAGGTGCGTGATAGAACCGTGGCACGTTGGCCAGGCTCCGCGATGCAAGTCGTGCCATGCTGAGGTGAAATTGCCTGGGGAGCCGACTTACAGTGAGGGTCCGCGATACCTCCATGGCACCGAGGGAGTGCTCCGCGATACACTCCGTGCCACGTTGCTTGTTATTCCGGGAAAAATTGTCAATAGTATAAATAGCACACTTAGGTTTTATTTTAAACATTCTGACTGGGTTGAGCAAGAACGTGGGTTACAGGCAGTTGAGAGGACGAAAATTCTAGGGTTTTTCTCTATCTCTTTCTCTTTTATCTCAATTGTTTGTATGAATTCTACTTATTTGATGATGTTTAATCCACAAATGAGTGGCTAAATTCACTTCTTGCTTAGGTTAAGAATAATTGTAGTTGAATGTAATTGTTGTTCATTTCAGTTTTAATCTTTTCTTCAATGGTTGTTCTATAAATTCTTGTTTTTACTACATTAATGTTTGGCCAATGTTAATGTATATCTAGAAATACAATTTTGGTTTTGAAAATGAAAGAAATTGGAAAGATGTGAATTGGTAGGATATGCTCTCTTCTTAGTTTAGAAAATTGAGAATTTATTTACATTCAGAATAGAAATATATTTGAAAGTCTTATTAGTCAATTAAGGAATCGGTATTGTATGGCTAGAGCATGAAATTCTTTTATCACAGAAATGTAGATTAAGGCTTCATGATTCTTAATTGGATAGGAGTCGAGAGATTCAATCCATAGGCAATAATTCTAGACTAGCAACCGAAGAAAATATTAGCTGAATTGAATCGATAAATTACTTCCCTGCATGTTTGTTTTGACCTCAGCTTGCTCATTACTATTGTTCAGACTCAAATTATAATTTTAACTTAGATTTTTATTACTTAGCAAACTTACTCTCAAAATATTGTTTAATTGGGTGTCTGCATTCATAAAGACATAGTTCACTGACGCTTAAGTTAATTAGTACCGTAGTTTAGTCCTTGTGGGATCGATACTTGGCTTTACATAGTCACTTTACTACTTGTTCGACCACGTGCACTTGCGTGTAGTCACCACCACACCAGAACTGAACAAGTTTTTGGCGCCGTTGTCGGGGACTAGTAATTGGTAAAATTATTTTCTTAGTGTTTGTTTACAAATTCTATATAAGTGCTGACAACTTGATCTTAGCCTTTGTCTTGCAGATATTGAATTCTTCTGAACATTGGCAAGAGATAAGGAGTTGGTAGATTTGTATATAGAGCCGGAAAGACAATTTCATCGTCAAAGAAGGGAAGGTCTAGAGAAGAAGCTACAGTTGCTAAAACAGGAAATTCTGGAGCAACAATAGAATCCACCACTTGTGAGGGAAGTTTTAGTGCCCGAGGAAATGGCAGCAAAGCCGGTTCGCGAAGTGGCAATCCCACATGCTAACAATGTTACATCTAGTATTCACAGATCAGAGCCAGGAGGGAGGTTTGAGCTTAAATAGAACATGGTGCAATTGTTGCGCACCAGCGGGCAATTCACAGGTCTCCCTCATGAAGATCCACAACAACATCTCCAAAACTTTTTTGAGATAGGTGACACTTATATTCTCGCTGGAGTACCATCTAACTACGTGAGCCTTACATTATTCCCATTTTCATTATTGGGGGAAGCAGAAAGGTGGTTGAAAGATGAACCACCTAACTCTATCACCACTTGGGATGATCTTGCAAGAAAGTTTTTGATATGATTCTTTCCATCTGCGAAAACAGCAAGACTTAGAAGTCAGATTCTAAGTTTTAAACAAAGAGAGGGTGAAAATCTGTATCAAGCTTTGGAAAGGTTCAAATCGATGTTAAGGGATTGTCCTCACCATCACCAGTCCAACGATGTGTTGGTGCATACTTTCATAGAGGGTTTGGTGCCACATACAAAAATTTTGCTAGACTCAGCAGCTGGGGAAGCCATTAGAAAAGACTTATGAGGAGCTTTATACTTTGTTAAATTGTATTTCACAGGGAAATCTAGAGTGGAATGCGGACTCTTCAAGAGGAGGAACAAGGAAAGCGGTAGGAGTCTTTGAGGTGGATGGTTTTGCAGCTATCGCTGCTGAGATAGCTGTGTTGCAAAATCAACTCAACACCCACTTTAGCAGTAAGAGCTTAAATGAAGCACAAGCCCCAGTAAATTTAGTGCAGCAGGTATGGTGTGAAGTATGTGGGAGTAATGAACACTCAGCTGAGTGTTGTGGTGCAAATCCAGATTCAGTAAACTTTGTTGGGAACGTCCAGAGGAATAATGACCAACAGTATCGCAACAATTATAACTCAAATTGGAGGAATCATCCAAATTTCTCTTGGGGTAGTAATAGCCATCAAGGGCAAAGTTCGAATCAGGGTGTGCAGAGAAATCAAGGCGGGCATCAGAATTATCAGTCTCAATATAGAGAAAACAATGCACCTCCTCCCACAACCAACAACATTGAGGAAATGTTCAAAATAACGATAGCTAACCAAGCACAAATGCAGTCTGACTATGTGCAATTAGCGGCAGACATGAAAAATCAGAAGTTAGCTACAAAGGTGTTGGAGTACCAGTTGGGACAACTAGCTGGAGCTTAAAAAACTAGGCCCAGATGAGGACTACCGAGTGACACTGACCCAAATCCCAAGAAGGTCAATCCAGTGACCACAAGGAGTGGATTACAACTCAAGGAGGTGGAACCAGAAAGACCACCCCAGCAATCAAGAGTAGTGGAAAAAGATAGGGAACATGATGATGAGAGGGGGAAGGAGAAGGCAGCTGAGGCAGAAAGACCACCACCCCCGTTCCCTCAAAGATTAAAGAATCACAAGGAGGAATCTTGCTTTAAAAAGTTCATGGAGGTGTTGAAATAGGTATACATTAATTTACCTTTGGTTGATGTTTTGTAGGGAGTGCCGAAATATGCAAAGTATATCAAGGACATCGTAGCAAACAAAAGAAGATTGACGGAGTATGCTACGGTGGCGCTTACTGAGGAGTGCACTTCCCGTATACAGAACAGGTTGCCAACAAAGCTCAAGGATCCTTGGAGCTTTACCATTCAGATCACAATCGGGCAAAGTATCCGAGCTCGCGGACTATGTGATTTGGGAGCGAGCATAAACTTGATGCCGACATCGGTGTTCAAGAAGTTGGGGCTGGGCAGTCCTAGACCAACTACAGTGATATTGCAGTTAGCAGACCGTTCTTTGGCCAGACCAGATGGTATTGGTGAGGACATGCTAGTGAAAGTGGGCTCCCTCATTTTCTCGGTAGATTTTATTATATTGGATTTTGAGTCGGATGCGGAAGTCCCATTTATTTTGGGACGTCCTTTCTTGGCAACTGGGAGAGCATTGATTGATGTAGCTGCGGGGCAGCTAACCATGCGAGTGCATGAAAAAGTGGAGGTATTTTATGTGTATAAGGCCATGAAGCTTCCGGCCATCTATGAGGAGCTTTTAGCAATTAATGTGCTAAACAAGGAAGAAATTCTTCAGATTGTTGATTCTCAAGATCCTTTAGAAAGAGCTTTGATGGGCTCCGATAATTTCATAGGGATACTTATGAGATGGTGCAAATGTTGAAAGAACCAAAATGGTCTCTAAGGAAGCAAGACTTTCAGCCATTGATGAGGTCCTTGGAACCATTGCCAAAACCATCTATTGAGGAAGTACCAAAACTTGAGTTGAAGACATTGCCTCCACATTTGAAATATGTATTTTTAGGGGAAGATGACACCTTTCCGGTCATCATCTCCGCAGAGCTGACAGAGGCAAAGATAAAGGATGCATTGGTGGTTCTCAAGAGGAGGAAGAAAGTAATGAGCTGGCAAATGTCAGATATTAGGGGTATCAATCCATCTTTTTGCACACACAGAATTTTCATGGAGGAAGGAGAAAAGCCAACTGTACAACATCAGCGGAGGTTGAATCCGGTGATGAAGGATGTGGTTAGGAAGGAAGTGATCAAGTGGATTTATGTAGGTGTGGTCTATCCCATTTCAGACAGTGAATGTGTCAGTCCCGTTCAGTGTGTCCCAAAGAAAGGAGGGATGATCGTGGTCACCAACGAGAAGAATGAGCTGATCCTTACACGCACAGTCACAGGCTGGCGAATTTGGATGGACTACAGAAAGCTCAATGAGGCCACAAGGAAAGATCATTATCCTATTCCATTTATTGATCAGATATTAGACAGGTTGGCAGGTCAAGCATACTATTGTTGCCTGGATGGATATTCTGGCTATAACCAAATAGCCATAGCACCGGAGGACCAGGATAAGACTACTTTCACATGTCCTTATGGGACATATGTTTTCAGGCGGATGCCATTTGGTTTATGCAATGCACCCACCACATTCCAGAGATGCATGATAGCGATCTTTCATGATATGGTGGAAGATTTCTTCGAGGTATTTATGGATGATTTTTCTATTTTTGGTAATCCGTTTGCTACATATTTGCAGAATCTTGACAGGGTGCTAGCTCGTTGTGAAGACTCCAACCTTGTACTCAATTGGGAGAAATGTCATTTTTTAGTCAAGGAGGGTATCGTCCTTGGCCATAAGGTTCCTTGCAAGGGGTTGGAAGTCGATCGTGCAAAGATCAGAGTGATTGAAAAGCTACCACCGCCTGTGTCAGTGAAGGGTGTTCGCAGTTTTCTCGAATATGCAGGGTTCTACAGACGGTTCATCAAAAACTTCTCTAAAATTTCTATACCAATATGTAGGTTGCTAGAAAAAGAGGTGAAGTTTGAGTTTGATGAGGATTGTGTTAAAGCATTCGAGGAGTTGAAACAGAAGTTGATAGAAGTATCTATTCTCATTTCTTCAGATTGGGAGCAACCGTTTGAATTAATGTGTGATGCAAGCGATGTGGCTGTAGGAGTTGTATTGGGGTAGCAGAGGAATAGAATTTTTCAATCCATTCATTATGCAAGCAAAATACTTGATGCAACCCAAGTCAATTATACAGTCACTGAAAAGGAGATGCTAGCATTGGTGTTCGCGTTTGATAAATTCAGGTCCTACTTGGTGGATTCTAAAGTAGTGGTGTATACCGATCATGCAGCGATTCGATATCTGTTTAACAAGAAGGATGCAAAGCCCAAGATGATCAGATGGATCTTGTTGTTACAAGAGTTTGACCTAGAGATTCGGGACAGAAAGGGGAGCGACAATCAAGTGGAAGATCACCTATCGCGACCGGAAAGCCGGTCGCATGTGAAGGAAGGTGACAACATCAAAGAAGAGTTCCCGGATGAGCAGCTTTTGGCAATAAGTGAAGCTGAAATCCCTTGGTATTCAGACATTGTGAATTTGGTGGTGAGTGGAGTCTATCCACTAGAGGCTACGACTTAGCAGAGAATGAAGTTGAGACATGATTGCAGGTATTACATTTGGGATGAGTCGTACTTTTTTAAGCAGGGACCGAATCAGGTGATGAGAAGATGCATTCCTAAGAGCCAGATTGCAGAAGAATTGAGGAGTTGTCACTCATCATTGTATTGAGGGCACCATGGACATGAGCGGACAATGCACAAGGTGCTACAGTCAGGTTTCTTTTGAACTACACTGTTTAGAGACTCTATGGCACATGTAAAAATGTGTGATAGATGCCAAAGAACAGGCACAATTGCTAGAAGGTAGGAGATTCCGCTGCAGCAGATATTAGAAGTGGAGATCTTTGATGTATGGGGAATAGATTTCATGGGCCCGTTCCCACCATCATTTGGTAATCGTTACATCTTGGTAGCCGTTGATTATGTATCCAAGTAGGTCGAACAAACAGCTTTCCCCAGGAATGACAACAACGTGGTAAGAAAATTTTTGAAAAAGCATATTTTCACCAGGTTCGGGACACCCCGAGCCATTATCAGTGATGGAGGGGTTCATTTTGTAAATGCAAGCTTCAAGAATTTGCTAGCTAAGTATGGGGTGCGGCACAAGGTAGCAACAATGTATCATCCCCAAACTAGTGGGCAAGTGGAGGTGTCGAACCGAGAGATAAAGCAGATTCTATAGAAGACAGTGAATGCATAACGTATTGATTGGTCAAGCAAACTCGACGATGCATTGTGGGCTTATAGAACTGTGTACAAGACACCCATTGGGACTTCTCCGTACATATTGGTCTATGGAAAGGCTTGTCATCTGCCTGTGGAGCTAGAACATCGAGCTTTTTAGGCCGTGAGGAAATTGAACATGGATCCGGAGCTAGCAGGGAAGAAGAGGCTGATGCAACTCAGCGAACTTGATGAGTTTCATTGGCATGCTTATGAATGTGCCAAATGCTACAAGGAGAAAATGAAGAAGTGGCACGATAGGCATATGGTGCATCGGATCTTTGAGCTGGGGTAGAAGGTGTTGCTATTTAATTCGAGACTGAAGCTTTTTCCAGGAAAGTTGCGGTCCAAATGGTCAGGGCCGTTTGAAGTAGTGAGAATGACCCCGCACGGGGCAGTGGAGTTGTGGCAAGAAGATTGAAGTGCCACATTTTTGGTAAATGGGCAAAGATGTAAGCATTATTACGGTGAGGACGTTATCCGAGAGAAGACGTCCATCACTCTAGAGGATGATTGAGCATAAATGACGTCGAGTTGCTACTATAAATCAGGCGCTGCACAGGAGGCAACCCGTGAAATTGTTGTAATAGATAAGTAGAACTATTTGAAAGAAAAAGAAGAAAAAAATATAAAAAGAGAAAAACAAAGAAAAAGAAAAAAATAAAAATTATTTTGTGTTGAAACCTATGGGGTCTAACCAATTTTGTTGTGGTGAAATGATTTTCAGGTGGAACATAAGGCAAAAATGCAAAGAAACGCAAAGGAAAAAAATCGAGGTGAGAAAAATAAAAATTGGCACATTACAGTGAGCCTGTACGATGGCTCTGTGTCACGGAGGGGGTGCTACGCGTTACCCTCTGTGACACGTTGAGGTGTGTTCCGTATTTTTCAAAAATGCAGAACACTGGCACGATGGCTCCGTGTCACGGAGGGGTTGCTCCGCGTTACCCTCCATGACACGTTGAGTGTTATTTTGCGTCGGGTCACACCGGGTCACCGGGTAACCCGCGCGAAAAATAACCTTAAAACCCCAATTCCCCTCATTTTTTTCCTATTTCTTCACTTCCTCCGCGACCCACACCCCAAATCCCCTTCTCCCTCAACGTGACATGGACCTAGGCATCAATTTTCTTCAAGTTTTCTTCAATTTCATCAAATCAAAGGTATGTTCTTGAATTTTTCCTTGTTTTTGCTCAAATTTTTGATTCTTGAACATGTGTGGTGATTTTACCTTGCCCTAAGTGAGAATTAAGATTGAATTCACTTGATTTATGATGGATTTATGTTCGTAGTATCATTTTGAATATATGAACTCGATGATTGCATGATTTATTGAATTCTTGAGAAATTGATAGCTAGGTTGAAAATTGAATAGGAAGAAGATTAAATTCTTTGAAATATTGAAAAAATTGGGTTGTGCATGTTGGGTGAAGTGAAATATAGTGTGATTGAGGTTGAATATGCTAAGTTAGAAGAAGGAATTTTTGGAAAATGCAATTGGAGAATTACATAGGTTGTTCAAAGAATTGCTAAGTGCTATGATGTTGAAATTGAATTGATGGAGAAATGTGTAGTTGTTGTACGAGGTCTGAGTAGTACATAGTAATTGTTTAATCGACTCACATGAATGCGCTAAGAATGTTTAATGTAAGAATTGGAAAATCATGAATGTCTTGTCGAATTGTTTGGATTGCGGCTTAAGACTAAGTGTGGGGTGATCAAATTAAACCCAACCTTAGTTGTAGTTAATTATGACTTGCATAACATTTGGAATGTATGTTTGATTGTACAGGAACAATGTCAGGCATAAAAGACAAGGGAAAGGGCGCATCCACATCGGGCACCAACAGGAAAAGGATACGATTGGGAACAACATTTCCAGCAGCACCAGTGGTTCCGTGAGGCCAACGCCGACAATACGGAACCCGGTGGGTGACTGATGAGGGGAAGAAGTGGTATACAAAACACAAAGAAACCAAATACTTCCCGGAGGAGCAGATAGCACGGGAGCCGCTGGCATAAGAATTTCCGCGGATTGTACACCGGATTGACACTGCAGGGCTGAACTTCATCTTCGTAGAGCCCAGGGAGTGCAATCTCCATCTTATCCGGGAGTTCTATGCCAACTGGAACCCGACCATACGCAGTCACACCATCAAAATCAGAGGGCAGATTGTCACTTTTGAGCGCCAATACTTGAATGCAATCCTGGGGGCGCGAGAAACAGACGCTCATGTCCTTAGGCAACTGAACGTCACTCCACCTTATGCAGACATCATACGCACCCTATGTGGAGCCCGATCGACAGCAAGGTGGAGTAGGCACAAGGAGAGGGGCTACCATCAGACTTTGCCCTGCTCTCAGATGAACCGGGAGGCCCGGATTTGGATGAAAATTATGTGTTCCTACTTGATCCTGGGGGTGCACATGACAGATGTAACCTGGGATAGATTGTGCTTGGTGTATGCCCTGATGAAAGGGCTGGAGATCAATGTTGGGGCGATAATCATCTCCGCCATGAAGAGAGCCCAAATGCATCAGGGGCATAGATACGGGTTCGGTGGTTTGCTTACCACGTTCTTGAGGGGCCATGATATTGAGGAGGAGGCCCTGGATTACATCCCACAAATTGACAGGCGTGCCTTGGATGTAATCAAAACCAAGGCACCTGACACTACTCATGGGCCGGTACTCACACTAGCCGAGTGACATGCTCGGGATGACTAGTATGTGGCCCGCATGTATGGGATGCAGATGTTGCCGCTGCACATAGGCGGGAGGCCGGCAACGGAGGATGAGTTGTGGCAGCTCGAGCTGGATTACCCATTCGGCGAGAATGCCAGGGCTCAATGTAGTGTGGGGCCTGCATTTGTGGAGCTCGTAGATGATGATGTCCCCACTGATGAGGAGACACGCCGAGAGGACTCAGATGTTTAGTCAGACGAGGAAAACAGGGGCGATTCTGATGTGGGAGACAAAGCAACGGCACCTAATGAAGAAGTTGAATATTTCGACTGATCAGGGAGTTTCACCACCTACCTTTGTGATATGTTGAAATTTTGTGAACACTGGGGACAGTGTTCGGTTTAAGTGTGGGGTGGGAGTAGTTAGCTGCAAGCTGCTTTGTTTATGTTTATGTTTTGTTTTCTGTTGTAGTTGTTGTGCCTATTCAAAATTTGACCTTGTGACTCTATGTTGTGTGTTCTGTAATTAATTTGGTGTTGTAATGAATGTTGAGTTGTTGTGTGTTGTGTGAGCTACTGTTGGTTGTGTTGTGTAAATATTGTTCAAATTAAATTTTTTTAAATCTTTTTCTATCAAATTTTTTTGAATTTTTTATGTTGGGTTTCTCGGCCTTTTTTTTTGGTGCTTTTACCGAGAATAGTCCCATTGAACCGAAGTCATAGATAGCAACCATTCCCTATGATGGATGGATGACAACCGTCTTAATGGAAATGTAGTCGATAGGAGTAGTTTTTTTCTTTCTTTTCTTTCTATTGTTTGTGTCCCAAACGTGTCATTACTTCATGGTTCGAAATTCTTGTTACGTGTTGTACATTATATTAAGATGCAAAAGTGATTCGTATGAAAGCATGCAAATGTGTAAACATGTTGAGATACCTAGGCCATAGAGTTCGATTTGGTGTGATCGAGGCTTAATAGTGAATTCTTATAATTCGCTGATTGAAGAATCTGTGAATATGTCTTGAGTTGAGCATGTGCAATGAGTGTGAGATGAGGTTTCGATTATTCCATGCTATTGTGAAGTGTGTAGAACTTGCCTGGTGTGTGTAATAAACGAAATGAAGGATGTGTATTGTAGGAAAGGATGTAGGCATTTCTTTGATTAAATCGAAGCTTTCTCCATTATCACACCTACCTTGAATGTACATCCTAGTTAGCCCCATTGAGCCTTTAGCCTATTTTTTTCTATCTTTGAAGAGGTACAAACAAAGCTTAATCCGTTCTTTTCATTAGCTGTGAATTTGATCCAAAACTCTTAAGCACTCAAGAAAAACAATTTTCCCACAGTGTAAAGGAGTACGAAGTGTGAAACGGAAGGAAAAGCGGAAGTTGTGAAAGTTAAAGAAAGGTCAAAGGTGCACTTGCTGAAATTAAATAAAATAAAGATATATAACTAATCTTTGCTAGTAAGTTGAGTGTGATTAAAGAAATGGGAACAAAAACAAAGGAAAAAAAATTTCAAGAATGAGAGGATGAAGGAAGAAACAATGGCCATAATGATGGTGGGATGTATTGAACAGCACTTAAGGAAGCTAGTTGCTATTATTTGTTAGCCCAATATTTACTAGTTCCTTAGCTTACATTACAACCCATAAGTCCTACGTGATCTTACATCACGCGCCCTTATATTAGTGGAGTAATACACTAGAGGCAAGCCCATGGTTCATGACATGATGCATGTGAAGTCTTTGGGAGAGAGAGCGAAATCGTATACATATACCCCTACATGTAGTGCTTTGGAAATCATATGATGGCAATGGGGTAATTCTCTTGTGTTATGAGGGCACATGCTTGACGAGAGATTAATTTCGTGTCGGATGTCTTGATCAGTTGATTTGCACGAGTTTTCAAACATCGAGAATCGATTCTTGAGCTTAGGAGTTCTTAATGTGGTGTACTTCATTGTATTTATGAGACCATGCATGTTTTTCTTGATGATTTGCTATATAAAATAATCGGTATAGCTGTAGCTTGAATTGTCGAGCAAAAGTAGCAGTGTGTGGGTGTCAATTGTATGAGATGTAAGAGTATTGTTCGAGGACGAACAAGGTTTTAAGTGTGGGGTAAGTGATCTTGGACAGAATTGCATGCCCAAGTGATACTCGAATGCTTCATTTCGACTTGTTTATCTATCGTTATGTGTACATTCTCATGTGATTTTTAGTTAAAATATGAATTTATACTAACCAACATGATTAGTGTTGTTTTGCAGGTAAAAGGAAATTTTGGAAGCTAATATACATGTTGGTGAAGATCGGGAATGAACCTGGAGACAAGGAGTGGAAAATGACAAGGGAGAGTAGCAAAAATAGGGGCTCCGCGATGGAGCCATGTCGCGCTGCCATCGCGGAGGCATTTTGTCTCTGATGAAATAATTTTGGCAATTTCCAATGAAGGTGAGCGATAGCACCGTGGCACGTTGGCCAGGCTCCGCGATGCAAGCCGTGCCACGCTGAGGTGAAATTGCCTAGGGAGCCGACTTCTAGTGAGGGTCCGCGATACCTTCGTGGCACCGAGGGAGTGCTCCGCGATACACTCTGTGCCACGTTGCTTGTTATTATGGGAAAAATTCTCAATAGTATAAATAGCACACTTAGGTTTTATTTTAAACATTCTGACTGGGTTGAGCAAGAACGTGAGTTACAGGCAGTTGAGAGGACAAAAATTCTAGGGTTCTTCTCTATCTCTTTCTCTTTTATCTCAATTATTTGTATGATTTCTACTTATTTGATGATGTTTAATCAACAAATGAGTGGCTAAATTCACTTCTTGCTAAGGTTAAGAACAATTGTAGTGGAATGTAATTGTTGTTCATTTCAGTTTTAATCTTTTCTTCAATGGTTGTTCTATCAATTCTTCTTTTTACTGCATTAATGTTTGGCCAATGTTAATGTATATCTAGAAATACAATTTTGATTTTGAAAAGGAAAGAAATTGGAAAGATGTGAATTAGTAGGATATGATCTCTTCTTAGTTTAGAAAATTGAGAATTAATTTACATTCAGAATAGAAATATATCTGAAAGTTTATTAGTCAATTAAGGAATCGGTATTGTATGGCTAGAGCATGAAATTCTTTTATCACAGAAATGTAGATTAAGGTTTCATGATTCTTCATTAGATAGGAGTCGAAAGATTCAATACATAGGCAATAATTCTTGACTAGCAACCGAAGGAAAGATTAGCTGAATTGAATCGATAAATTACTTCCCTGCATGTTTGTTTTGACCTCAGCTTGCTGATTACTATTGTTCAGACTCAAATTATAATTTTAACTTAGATTTTTATTACTTAGCAAACTTACTCTCAAAATATTGTTTAATGGGGTGTCTGCATTCATAAAGACACAGTTCACTGACGCTTAAGTTAATTAGTACCATAGTTCAGTCCCTGTGGGATTGATACGTTGCTTTTGCATAAGCCACTTTACTACTTGTTCGACCATGTGCACTTGCGTGTAGTCACCACCACACCAGAACGGAACAAGCGTATGCTTCGAGGCAATTGAGAAAACATGAAAATAACTATCCCACCCACGATTTGGAGTTAGCTGCAATGGTTCACACCTTAAAAATATGGAGGCATTACTTATATGGGGTGCATGTGGATATTTTTACGGACCATAAAAGTCTTCAGTACATTTCACACAGAAAGAGCTGAATTTGCAACAACGCCATTGCTTAGAATTGTTGAAAGATTATGATGTGAACATCTTGTATCACCCAGGGAAAGGTAATATTGTGGAGGATGCTCGTAGCCGCTGCTCTATGGGCAGTTTGGAATTTCTGAGGACAAAACAGCGGGAAATGGCCCGAGAATTTCACCGGCTAGCAAGCTTAGCAGTTCGGGTAGTTGATCAAAGGATAATGCAGCCATAATTCAGAATACTACAGTATCATCCCTAGTTGTAGAAGTAAAAGAGCAGCAATATGAAGATCCTCATTTAGCACAGCTCAGAGATAAGGTACAGAAAGGGACAAGTACCAGTCTTTGAGGCAACTGAGGGTGGAGTTTTGAGATGTAGACACCTCTATGTTCCAAATGTGGCAGGACTTTTCCAGTAGATCACGACAGAGGTACATTATTCCCATTATTCTCTTCACCCAGGTTAAACAAAGATGTATCATGACATAAAAGAGATTTATTGGTGGTCGGGAATGAAGAAGGAGGTAGCATAATTTGTAGCACAATGTCCTAACTGCCAACAGGTAAAGGAGGAACATCAAAACCTGATGGATTGATAAAGGAAATAGCAGTCGCTATGTGGAAATGGGAAGAAATCCATATGGATATTGTAACAGGATTACCCCGTACCAGGTGCAGATTTGATTCCATCTAGGTGATTATTGACAGATTGACAAAGTTAGCACATTTATTGCCAGTCAGGACCACCTTCTCAACCGAGGACTATGCTAAATTATATATCAGGCAAGTAGTTCAATTGCATGGTGTTCCAGTATCGATCATTTCTGACCAAGGACTGTAGTTCACAGCGAAATTCTAGCAGTCCTTTCAGAAGGTCCTGGGGACACAACTTAATTTGAGTACAGCTTTCTGTCCTCAAACAGACGAACAGGCAGAACGTACCATCCAGATGCTCGAGGAGATGTTACGGGCGTGCGTGTTAGATTTTGGAGGAAGTTGGGATGAGCACTCTCTGATGAAATAATTTTGGCAATTTACAATGAAGGTGAGCGATAGCACCGTGGCACGTTGGCCAGGCTCCGCGATACAAGCCGTGCCACGCTGAGGTGAAATTGCCTGGGGAGCCGACTTCTAGTGAGGGTCCGCGATACCTTCGTGGCACCGAGGGAGTGCTCCGCGATACACTCTGTGCCACGTTGCTTGTTATCATGGGAAAAATTCTCAATAGTATAAATAGCACACTTAGGTTTTATTTTAAACATTCTGACTGGGTTGAGCAAGAACGTGAGTTACAGGCAGTTGAGAGGACAAAAATTCTAGGGTTCTTCTCTATCTCTTTCTCTTTTATCTCAATTATTTGTATGATTTCTACTTATTTGATGATGTTTAATCAACAAATGAGTGGCTAAATTCACTTCTTGCTGAGGTTAAGAACAATTGTAGTGGAATGTAATTGTTGTTCATTTCAGTTTTAATCTTTTCTTCAATGGTTGTTCTATCAATTCTTCTTTTTACTGCATTAATGTTTGGCCAATGTTAATGTATATCTAGAAATACAATTTTGATTTTGAAAAGGAAAGAAATTGGAAAGATGTGAATTAGTAGGATATGATCTCTTCTTAGTTTAGAAAATTGAGAATTAATTTACATTCAGAATAGAAATATATCTGAAAGTTTATTAGTAAATTAAGGAATCGGTATTGTATGGCTAGAGCATGAAATTCTTTTATCACAGAAATGTAGATTAAGGTTTCATGATTCTTCATTAGATAGGAGTCGAAAGATTCAATACATAGGCAATAATTCTTGACTAGCAACCGAAGGAAAGATTAGCTGAATTGAATCGATAAATTACTTCCCTGCATGTTTGTTTTGACCTCAGCTTGCTGATTACTATTGTTCAGACTCAAATTATAATTTTAACTTAGATTTTTATTACTTAGCAAACTTACTCTCAAAATATTGTTTAATGGGGTGTCTGCATTCATAAAGACACAGTTCACTGACGCTTAAGTTAATTAGTACCATAGTTCAGTCCCTGTGGGATTGATACGTTGCTTTTGCATAAGCCACTTTACTACTTGTTCGACCATGTGCACTTGCGTGTAGTCACCACCACACCAGAACGGAACAAGCGTATGCTTCGAGGCAATTGAGAAAACATGAAAATAACTATCCCACCCACGATTTGGAGTTAGCTGCAATGGTTCACACCTTAAAAATATGGAGGCATTACTTATATGGGGTGCATGTGGATATTTTTACGGACCATAAAAGTCTTCAGTACATTTCACACAGAAAGAGCTGAATTTGCAACAACGCCATTGCTTAGAATTGTTGAAAGATTATGATGTGAACATCTTGTATCACCCAGGGAAAGGTAATATTGTGGAGGATGCTCGTAGCCGCTGCTCTATGGGCAGTTTGGAATTTCTGAGGACAAAACAGCGGGAAATGGCCCGAGAATTTCACCGGCTAGCAAGCTTAGCAGTTCGGGTAGTTGATCAAAGGATAATGCAGCCATAATTCAGAATACTACAGTATCATCCCTAGTTGTAGAAGTAAAAGAGCAGCAATATGAAGATCCTCATTTAGCACAGCTCAGAGATAAGGTACAGAAAGGGAGAAGTACCAGTCTTTGAGGCAACTGAGGGTGGAGTTTTGAGATGTAGACACCTCTATGTTCCAAATGTGGCAGGACTTTTCCAGTAGATCACGACAGAGGTACATTATTCCCATTATTCTCTTCACCCAGGTTAAACAAAGATGTATCATGACATAAAAGAGATTTATTGGTGGTCGGGAATGAAGAAGGAGGTAGCATAATTTGTAGCACAATGTCCTAACTGCCAACAGGTAAAGGAGGAACATCAAAACCTGATGGATTGATAAAGGAAATAGCAGTCGCTATGTGGAAATGGGAAGAAATCCATATGGATTTTGTAACAGGATTACCCCGTACCAGGTGCAGATTTGATTCCATCTAGGTGATTATTGACAGATTGACAAAGTTAGCACATTTATTGCCAGTCAGGACCACCTTCTCAACCGAGGACTATGCTAAATTATATATCAGGCAAGTAGTTCAATTGCATGGTGTTCCAGTATCGATCATTTCTGACCAAGGACTGTAGTTCACAGCGAAATTCTAGCAGTCCTTTCAGAAGGTCCTGGGGACACAACTTAATTTGAGTACAGCTTTCTGTCCTCAAACAGACGAACAGGCAGAACGTACCATCCAGATGCTCGAGGAGATGTTACGGGCGTGCGTGTTAGATTTTGGAGGAAGTTGGGATGAGCACTTGCCACTTATTGAATTTTATTATATTACAGTTACCATTCAGCAATCCAGATGGCACCTTATGAAGCCTTATATGGGCGAAAATGTAGGTCCCTAGTTGGTTGGTTCGATGTAGGAGAATCAGAGTTAATTGGGCCAGAAATAATCCACCAGTTATAAGAGAAAGTAAACCTTATCAAAGAATGCCTGCTGACAGCTCAAAGCCGCCAAAAATCTTACACTGACGTACGATGTAGAAGTATGGAATTCGATATAGGCGATTAGGTATTTCTGAAAGTTTCACCCATGAAGGGCGTGATGAGGTTTGGTAAAAGGGGAAATCTTTTCCCGAGGTTTATTAGGCTGTACCGAATCCTCTGGAGAATAGGTCAGGTGGCATATGAGCTAGATCTACCTTTAGAATTGGAATTTGTTCACCTGGTCATTCGTGTGGCGATGTGAAGAAAGTGCATAGGGGATCTATCCCGAGTTGTGCCAATTGAGGATGTCTGGGTTATTGAGGAATTAGCCTACGAAGAGGTTCCAATGGCCATATTGGATAGGCAAGTTCGCAGGTTGAGAACTAAAGATGTCGCCTCTGTTAAGGTATTGAGGAGAAACAGGAATAGAGAAGAGATGACCTGGGAAGCCGAGGATGACATGAGATCCAGATATCCTCTTTTGTTCGAGGCTTAATTCGGATTACGCAGTTAAGGTAAAATTGTTGGTTCAGTTTTTGTTTTACAATTTATGTTATATATAATGTTTAGTTGTCTAGCATTTTACCGTGAAAGAGTTGTTATAGTGTCACGTGAAATGCCTGTATTGGACTTTTCTGCATTTTAGGATTTTCAGATAGTCCATATTACAGGGGAGACTATGCCAAAATTTTTCCAGAATAGTAGTTAAAGGATTAGATTCCCATAAGCTAAAGTGACATTTGAGGACGAATGTTACTAAGGGGGGAAGATGTTACACTCCGTAAGTTCCTAACATTTAGTTGGCCTATTCGTACGTTAGTCAAGAGTTTTAGAATACGATACATGCGAGAAAGGGCCCTTAAAAAAGTCGAACGAGCATGAAATCGGGGAAGCAAGGGAGAGGCTCGGAGCAGGCTGCAACAGGGGCAGCGTGCCACGGACCCCCTCCCTCCGCGTTGGGCGCCATGGCACGCCCGACTTTTGGCGCTACAGGGTCCGTACCATGGACCCCCTGTCCACCGCCCAAAGATTATATAAGTTTAAGTTTTCATTTGTGTTATTTCATATATACATACATACCTTCGTCTAGAGAAAGGAAAACACGAAACTTAAGGTAATTTTCTTCCGATTACACTGCTGAATGCCGCCCAAAGTCAAAATAACTTTAGATATCAGGTTATAAGCTTGCAGGGAGCATTACTACAGAGTTATTTTCTCAAAATTCCCCCAGCAAATCATAGCCCCGCCGAGCAAAAGTTGTCAGAATTTCTCCAAACTAATTTCTATACGATCATAGGCTTCAAGTAAGTATTTCTCCCTTCTAAACTCTCAAGAAATTATACATTTTCGACCGTGTTTTGTTAAGTTAAAGTATAGTTAATATTTGTATTAAAAGTTATCATTTTTTTCTGAATTTAGTACTGAAACTCGTCTCATTCTCCAGTAATATGATTATAGTTGGAAAGGGCTGTTGAATACATATAGAAACTCGCCAGCTAGACAAAAAGTCGGCAGGTAAGGTATGTAAGGCTATTCCTTCGGCAAGTTGCGTTCGTCATAAAGTTAGTACGACCCGTGTGTCTATAGTACCTTAGAGTAAACCTATTGGTGTCAGTTGTTATAAATTGAATTGAGCCTATGGTGACAACATAGTAATTCTTGTCCGAGTCAATCTAGCTAGAATGGTCTTACTTCGATGTTGAATAGTTAGATGTTATCCCCTATAGAGTTCCATTTATTAAGGCCACGAGGGACACATTGAGTTCCATTTATTGAGGTCGAAAGGGCCATACAAGGTTCAATTTACTGAGGCCGCGAGGGCCATATTGAGTTCCATTTATTGAGGCCGCGAGGGCCATACATAGTTCCATTTGCTGTGGCCGCGAGGGCCACATTTAGTTCTATTGAGGTTGTGTGGGCCATACAAAGTTCTATTTACTAAGGCTACAAGGGCCATTTTGAGTTCCATTTATTAAGGTCGTGAGGGCCATACAGAGTTCCATTTACTGAGGCCACGAGGGCCGTTATGAGTTTCACCAGATTGAGGCTGCGAGGGCCATCCCAAGTTACAGTACACACCATCCTTAGTACTCAGGTTGTAAGAGTGGACCTTATTTGTACTTGACGTGGCTTATGGGGACCCAGGTAGGTTCTTCTGTGTTGTTTATACCTTCTAGGCTTATGGGGATCCGGTTAGATTCTTGTTTACATATATAGATATGTTGTTTAGACAATTCAGCCAGTGAAGGCATTCAGGTTAAATTCTTACCCTTTTCCTTTAATTACTACAGTTTTACCAGCTTCCAGTCAGTTATTATATTTCTGCCTTACATATTTGGAACATGTTGTACTAACGCCTACCCAGGGCGCTGCATCACTTGCCTGCAGGTATGGATAGACGCGGTTTGGGACGTTCCTAGCCTCCAACTAAAGTCAGTAGTTTACTTAGCTCCTTCCCTCCAGAGTTGAAAGTTAGTAGAGGTTTGTACTTTTGATGTATAGTATTTGGGTAGGTCGGGGCCTTGTCTCAACCATTATATTACTCCTAGAGGCTTGCAGACTATTGTACATTCCTTATGGTTAGTTGTTGTTGGCCGTGTTGGGCCTGTGTATGCTTTATTTCCTTTGTTGGTTGTGTGAGGCCCATGTATGCTTTATTTCATATGTTGGCCGTGTGGGGCCTTGTTTAGCGGTTAGTTGGTGGCCTTGTCAACCATAGCATAGTTTAGTGCCTAATTTACTTTTCTGTTATAACTAGTCAATACGATGGCCTTGTTGGCCTGCATAGAATCCCTATTATTGGGTTGTTCTAGTCAGTTTTCTTCTGTTACAGTTGGCCTTGTCAGTCAGGGGTTGTACTTACCGCCGAGATATATCCCGTTTGTTTCTTGAGTCAAGTGTCACACGTGCCCCGGTCCAGTCAGGTTAGTTCAGGCTAGTAGGGCACCAGGTTCCAGTCATACCCCCTAAGGTAAGGCACGACATCAACAATGTCCTTCATGGTATTCTTCATAGAATTTTGGATGAGGGCTGGTAGACTCATGGCCATTTTCTTTAGTTGGTTCTCATGAGAATGGGTCATATTGGCCAACTTTTGAAGTGTACTTGGCCTTGAACATGAAAGTGGTTATGTAGACCCCTGATGTGGCACTTCTGCCCAAGCATGTCCTGACATTTTGTAAGTAGGAACATTCAAGTCAGGGGTCCCCTCATCAACATTGTCATGACCCAAACGTAGACATGGATCATGACACGGGACAAGAAACCCTGAGAGGCCCCAAGTCGTCCCATGGCATAAGCATACATCTAACTTAATTCTTAATAAGAGGAAGACTAATCACAAGCGTAGAGAAAATGTAAGAATAATCATAATATATCGTAACGTAATGAAATCTCTAGACATACTTGCAAGCTGAGTACTACATACTTACTATCTGAAAGCCTCTACCGCATACGATGCATTGATAAGACAACACCCCAACTAACCCGAACAAGTACTGAAGCATATAATAGCATTAATGTCTGTCAAATGGCCCTCGGAACATGAGGACTCACCAATAAGTTGAAAGTGCACTCTGATATGATCTAGATATGAGGATGAGCCTGAGAGTTGGAACCTGTATCATAAGACGATACAACATAGAAAGTATGTGGTCCGTACGTGGAATGAATCGAGTATGCAAAGTAAGTAAAACAGACATTAGATTGTGTGAAAACTCATAAAACAACATAGGAGTAGGACATCGTGCTCATATCATAAATATCATAACATAACTTATAATAAGGCTCAAGATTTTCAAAACATTCGTAATACAATCAAAATCATAATTATAAGAGGAAAGTCGTATTAAACGTAACTTGAGCAAATATACATAATCATAGACATGCATAAATCAGGAGGAATAGTGGGAGGTTCTCTTAACCGACATACCCTATATGAGAACACATGAAGCCCGACTTGTAACCCTAGTCGGGAGGGTGTTCGTACCTTGCCACGGGTAGAACCATGAAAGTGTGATATCACTATGAAAAGGGCTATTTAGGCCAGGGACAGTCACAAAGGAGGTCCCTAACATACCAACGGTGGCACGTAGTTTCTGAGATGGCCCCGAACCTACTCGGTGTTCGATACTACTCCCAAAACATATAAAGTGTTTATTGTATAACATGCATGAATTCATGGACTAGTTAAATCATGATAATCATAAACATAATCGTAAATACGTGAAATAGCCATGAAACAAGGCCTATGAGTCGGCCTAAAACACAATTCATAAATCATAAGTTTCATACATACTTGTAGATCATACATATAGCTTGTCAATCATCAAATCACGATAGGTAATTGGATAAGTTCATATTTAAAACCATAAATCATGTTGGGCTCGTAAATATCAACAATTGGAGTGAAGATCATAAATCAACTCATCATAGATCCTACATAATTCGGCTTAATTTGGTAAAAATTGAAATCAATGATTTGATAATCAAAATAGTTGTAAAATCTAATCAAAATCCATAAAATATAATTTAAATCACAATTTAAAACAACCCATTGGTAAATCATTAAAATTCCACAAGATTTGAATTAAAACCCCATGAGATTTTTGATAGATTTTCATGAATCAATGGACAGTGGGCATGGGTGTGAATTGGAAACACCCATTCGTAACCCTACATACTTGAAAAGGCTTGATTCTACCACTTCTCTAATTTCCCAAGAAGGATTTGAATGAGAACCTTGAAAACTTGTTCTAGATCACCTACTCAATCACTCAAGTTTGCATGCATGGAAGGAAACAACTTAGAATAGGTTTTCCTCCCTCCTAAAACCCACTAAAGCGAGCCTTGGGCGACGTAGTATAGGCTTTAGAAACTTGGAATTTACGAAAAGGCCTTTTCAAATTCACAGAAATTAACTGTCGAGTGGTCCTAACGGACGACCTGACGACTTATCCACACCGGCCATGACTCGTCGTGGCGATCGTCGAGTGTATTGCCTAGCCTTGTCTTCTGGGCTCATAATGGGTCACATCACGATCGTCAGTGGTGACCACGACTCACGGTCACCAGTCATTGGGTACACTGCCTTACTTCCTTCTCTCCTACCCCACGACTGACCTAATGGCTCGTGGGATATGAGCACGAGTCGTTGCCACGCCCGTGGGGACCCTTTTTCTTCAAACTTCACAAACTCCTCACTGGTCTCCCCACGAGTCACCTAAAGTCTCGTGGGTTGTCCTCACGAGTCGTCTCACGACTCGTCCTGTGTCTGCAACATCAACTTTACATTTTCCCCATTTCAACTCCCAGGTTCGATCTTTGAGCTCCTGTGGTATAACAATATCTCCCCCTTGGGAACATTCATTCTCAAATGTTGGAAAAGACATGGAAATAGGCAACATGTGATTATCATATTCAAATACTGATCATTTAAACTGAAAACTAATGGAATGACTACCTCCAATTAATATCACATAGCTGAACTGATCTCATGCTTCGCATACACATCCATAC
The DNA here is from genome assembly GCA_035772735.1 of Datura wrightii. Classification (NCBI taxonomy): domain Eukaryota; kingdom Viridiplantae; phylum Streptophyta; class Magnoliopsida; order Solanales; family Solanaceae; genus Datura; species Datura wrightii. The sequence continues at coordinate 100,264,920 of JASDFA010000027.1, read as the reverse complement.
ACATAAAAGAAACTTTAACACATGAACTGAACATGAAAACTAAATGGAGTCATAGAGCAAAATTGATACCCCAATTCGGAACTGAGCTGGTAGAGAATAAGTGTGGGTATTTAGCAATCATATTCGCTTCGGCTTCCCACGTAGCACCTTAGACATGCTAATTCCTCCATAATATGTTAGCTGAAGCTACTTTTTTGTTCCATAACCTCCAAACCTGATGATCCACTATCTCCACCGGGACTTCCTCATAGTTAAGGCTATCTTTCACCCTAATGTTGTCCACCAGAACTACTAAAGATGGATCTCCCAAACATTTCTTCAAAAGCGACACATGAAACATAGGATGCACGGAAGATAACTCTAACGGCAAGTCCAACTCATACGCTACTTTACCAACTCTTCTCATAATTCGGTAAGGATCAACATAATAGGGACTGAGTTTTCCTTTCTTCCCAAAGCGCATGACTCCCTTCATGGGAGAACCTTTAGAAATACCTAATCGTCCACCTCGAACTCCATCTCCCTCCTCCTCACATTAGCATATGACTTTTGACGACTCTGAGCGATTTTAAACCTGTCCCTTATCAACTGAACCTTCCCAATAGCCTCATGAACCGAATTTGGCCCTATCATAGCTGCCTCACCAACCTCAAACCATTCGATGGGCGATTGACATCTCCGTCCATAAAGAGCCTCGAACGATGCCATCTGGATGCTAGAGAGTGTTAGCTGTTATAATAAGCAAACTCGATCAGTGGAAAATGATCATCGCAACTACCTTCGATGTCCATCACACATGCTCTCAACATGTCCTCGAGGGTTTGGATTGTTCGCTCTGCTTGACCATCGCTCTGCGGATGAAATGCTATGCTGAGCATAACCTGAGTCCCAAGCCCCTTCCAAAAAGACCACCAAAACTGGGAGGTAAAGTAAGTACCTCGGTCGGAAATAATGGACAAGGGCACTCCATGTAGCCGAACCAACTCTCCGATATACAATTTGGCATAATCATCCGTTGAATCTGTGGTTTTGGGGTGTGTTTCATTAAGTCTTGCTTTGCTTGATATGAGGCATAGAATTCTACCACTAGGTTGGGGTAGTAACCAGATAGAGCATTCAAGAATGGGTGCCATTATCGCTCAGTAAACTATTTATTGACGGGGAAATCTTTCCCCAGCCCCTTTAGATTGAATTGCTTCTCGGGTTCATTTACCGGTCCTGATAGGTGATATAATATGCCTCTATGCCATCCACACAAAATTGGATGGCATCTCTACAGTTGGTCAGGGCTGCGGTTTCCTTTGCCTTGCCTTTGCCCTTGATTTTAGAGGAGCCTAGAGCCTTCCCTTTTTCATGGCGCCTAGAAGAAGACATTCTCCTACAAGACAATCTGAGAACCACAAACAAAAGAAAACTCTTTTTGTATTTTTCATTAAGGAAAATAAAAGAAATAATTATCCTAAGATAAGGAACAAAAAAGAAAGAGATTGGATATCAAAAACAAATGAAACAACACTTTCCAACCACTGGCAGCAATTGCACCAGATCTGCGTTTTGCAGGTCGGGACCTACGGCCCGTAGGTGAGTCACAGGTGCAAAGGTAAACCTTGCAAAAATGTACCAGTACCTGCCGTTCACCTGCATTGTGCAGATGGTAATCTGCGGTCCGCGGGTGTAACGTAGGAGGCGGGCAGTGAACCGGAAGCCCAACTCAATACCTGCATTATGATCTACGTTCGACAGGTTAATGTTTGCGACTTGCAGGTGCTCCACAGTGCCTAATCGTCATGTTTTTCATTTCACAATTTTTCACAAGTATGAATAAAATCAACATCTAATGATTACTCAGACTTCCCTGAAATATCTACCAATAACACTAACAGAATAAAGACTATTATGACCACTTAACAACTTCCCTTAAGAAGGACATTACCCTGTCTATCATCGCGAAACGTCAAGTGACCTATCCAACTACAATCAACAACGTTCAACATTTTACAGTTCTCCCCTACATACATAATAAATATTTTCATCTATAATATCAAACATATAAGAAGAAATGAAGATTTTCACTTAAGAAAGACGTCACCCAATCTATTGGGAAAAATCATACGTTTCAAGCAAATGGGTTACTCAGATTTCACCCCCAACTAAAATTTCAAAGCATAAGAGCATACCCAATAGATATAGCATTAAGAAACAAATGCATTTCTACCCATTTAATTACACAATTTCAAGCTCACTCACAACCCCCACAAAGTTAAGTTTATATAGATATGGAGAAGCATATCTTGGCAAAATAGGGAAAAACATGGGTAAATTTTTCACATTTTCTTCCCAAGTACACTACCTAAAACCTATGCTACACCTGCGGCTCGTGGATCTGTACCTGCGTTTTGCCGGTAAGGTGCAGGTCCTCATCACTTTGCCAGTTATTTAGGACCACACCTATGCTTGACCTGTGCTTTGCAGGTTGGTGCTTATGTTTCATAGGTCCCACGTAGTTGCTCATCCCCTATTTTCTTCCACTTGTTTTCAATCTAATCAACCTACACACAAAAACAATAAAAATGTGAAGTAAAAAATAATTTAAAAACACTTAGGTTTCCTCCCAAGAAGCAATTGATTTAACATTGCGGCACGATGGTTTTAACTCACAAGTTTATCACTCATCTAGAGGTTTGTCCTCCTCATCTAGATTAACTCCTTGCTCATCTTAGTCATGCATCACCGCTATCACCTTCTATTAAACAAGTGGTTCCATTAGTTGCCGCACAATAAATGCTACTTCATCACCAACAACCCAAAACTTCTGCTCCCCAAGATATGCATCAACTAAAGCTCGCCCTGTGGCCTATAGTGGTTGCCTCAAGATAATTGGAACCTCAATATCAATATCACAATCAAACATGACAAAGTCGACTAGAAGGATAAATTTGTCAACCTTGACCAACACAGCTAGAAGAATTCCCACCGGGCATTTTATAGAACAATCCGCCATTCGCAACCTCATTGTTGTAGGCTTGGGACTTCCTAAACCTAACATCTTGATGATCATGAGAGGCATCAAGTTTTTTCTCACCCTGATATCGCAGAAAACTATGTCGAACATATAAAGTCCAATTGTGTATGGAGTAGTGAATTCATCGGGGTCCTCCCTTTTTAGAGCAATGTTACTTGGAATCACGAACTGTAATGATGTGACATCTCCACTATGCCTAAATCAACTATTCTTATCTTTTTTAGAAACTCCTTTATGAACTTTGCACGTACGGCGATTTGGATCAAAGCATCAACTAGTGGAATATTGACGGACAAGTTGTTGTATATATTGATGAACTTTCTATATTGATTATCCTCTTTCTTGTTTGCTAACCGTCGAGGGTAAGGAGGTGGGACTCTAGGCACTTGGCCTTTATCATTGGGGCCTGCTCTCCCTCTTCATCAACATTCTCAATTTGCGGAGGAGCATCAACTCCTTCCACCTCTAACATCACTTCATTTTCAGCACAAATAGGTGTTATTGGCACCTCCTCATACTCTTCATATTCATTTGTTTTGGAATCAACAACTATTTTGGCTTATCATCCGCATTAGTAACAACTTTCCCACTCCTTCTGACAATGGCCATGCAATGATTATCTTCTTTTAGGTTTAGCATCCTGTCAGTAGGAAGAGTTCCGTTCATTCTCAGGTTCATTTGTGTGGAAAGATGATTCATTTAGGCTTCCAAATGCTTGATTGAGGCTGAATAAGAGATCACCATTTGGTCAAGCTTAGACACCCCCTTTCAATTCTTTAACACTATTGTCGGTGGACGCCACTCTCTTAAATACTCTCTCGAAAGCATATCCTCAATCATGGAACTACCCACGTCAATCAGACTAGGCTGCATCGGGGTCACATCAGCTTTAAGAGAGGAAATATATGGCTTTGCACTTCTATGGTACCTATCCCCATCTCACTCGGGCTATCAGTTCCTCCACCTATTATCTCTATCACCCCATCCTTTTTTGTCTCGATCACTCCAACATTGATTCCCATTATGAGGATGCCAAGGGCCTTGGTTGACACCTTGATATTCTTGATAAGAACTCATCATTTGGCTAGCCATGAACTGACACTCCTTAACATATCTCGGTTGTGGGACATCTTCCTCATATGGGTTGTGACCTTGGGTTCCAACAATATTGACACTTTTTTTCTAGATCGCAAAATATGCTTGGACATCAACAAAACATGAGTCATCATCTTAGCCAATGTTTCGTTCCTCTTATCATCTCACCTTTTTAACTAGTCTGCTAGCTGGTAGGAAGATGTACCATTTGTGGATACCTCACTGTCTCTAGTGTGCCATGCTCTATTAATTTTTGTCATCTTGTAGATAAGTGCCTTATCCATGCCAAATGTTTGGTTAATAACTAAACCCCCTTCAAGATTGTTGGACACTAATTTATTGATAGTGTCATGACCCGAAGGGAGGCCCGAATCGCAACACGGGACAAGGAGCCCCGAGAGACTCCAAGTCGACCCATGTCATGAACATACATCTAACTCAATTACTAAAATCGAACAATCAACATAATAATCTTAGCGGATGTCTGAAATAAACATTACGTCAGAATACATAATCTGAAGTTGAGTACATCCTTTTTATCTGAAAAGCCTCTAAACATGATGAGTTGATTGAAAAAGACCCCGACGAACTCGAATAAGCTAAAAACTAAAAATACATATAGGAATCTGAACGGGGCTATGAACAGGGTTGAATCTGAATACTCTTTTTCTTTAACTCAAATCATACCACAAGCTGAAAGATAATTGGGAGCCTTCGCTCCAAAATCATGTGGTAAGCTTAATTCGGAAAAATCATAAATCATAAACTTTGCATATCCTGGCATCTGCTCTAATTCTTCCACCAATGCTATGTTCACGATAGTTGCTTAAGCATTGAAAGGAATTTCTAGAACTTACCATTCTCCGCCTTCTTCTTCATCCTTTGAGGGAATGGTGGCGGTGGTCGTTGGATAGCTTTATACACTTGGGTTGTCATTCACCAAAGAACATCCTGTGGGTATAAGAAACACAAAAATAAATGTAATTAAGGAAATAACTACCAAAAATACAAATACAAGCTAATAATCTAGTTTCATCCATATTCCCCGGCAACGACACCAGTTTTTGATAACGCTCAAACCACACCTCTTACTAACGATGAAGTGGACGCTGTCAATAAAGAACCCAATTAGAGGTTGGGGTCGAACCCATAGAGAATAAGGGTGAACTAGATTTAAGTCGATAAGTGAACTTGTGAGGTAGTTACTTTAAAATTGGGGGGTCCTAAAGAAAATAAATAATAAAAAGAAGTATTAAAAGTCTGGTGTTGAGTCAATATCAAAGGATAACTAGGGTTTGTGTTCCCCATGGGTTCATAACTGCTTTGGTATACACTCGTGATTATCTCCAATACTTACTTATAGAACTGATAACTTAGGTTCATTCAGACGACCGACCAGTCCCTATTGAATGACTATACCCAATCACTCAACCAAGTCTCATGAGTGGTTTCAAACTATCCGTTATCACTAAGTTCCAGATTTAACTATCCTACGATCATAGCTCAAGTTAATACAATGATTATCAAAATCAAGAATCTATTGTAATTCTCTTTTCCTAATCTCTACCTCTTAGTTCTAAGCATGTAAAGAATTTGGGCATGTCCTAACGTTGCGCACCGTTAAGAAACGTTTAAGCATGAAGAGAATACAATATACGTTTTTGTATTGGTTTTAAAATCACTTTGTGCAACCCTAGCTTGTTAATCCACCATGGTTCCTACAACCCTAGCTATGGAGGTTTTAGCCGCTCATAGTTGTAAGGTCGTGAATTGCATTCATGATTAAAAACATAAATCAATACTTACAAGAATGAATGATAAAAACACTTCCTTTAATCACTCAGCAAAATCATCAAGAACAAATAGCAAGAACAAGAAGAATTAAGAAAAAGGTTGATCACAAGTCAAATCAACTCAATTCTCTCTTTCTCTCATAAAAATCTCTTCTCTTGTCGCTTCTCTAAAAGTTAAAACCTAAAAAGTACTTATACAGACACAAAAATCCTTTTCCTAGGCTAACAGGGTGAATTTTCATATCTGGTTCCACCTTTGTCACAAGTCAACCTACGAACCGTAGCAGAATCCTACGACCCGTACCATCATTTCGTACCTTGCATGACCAGCTGGACTTTGGCTAAGTGTTGGATCCTAGTACGACTTGTACCTCCATCCGACGATCCGTACTGAGCTCCCGTGGCTTGACGCTGAAACTTTGAAATTCTTTTGAAGTTTATCACGACCACCATGGTACGACTCATACCATCTTCCCACGGTTCATACTTTCTTTCCATAGCAGGAGTCAGCCTCTTATGCAAATTTTCTGATTCTTTTCACGAGTCCATCACCACGACTCGTACTATCTTAGTACCAATCGTACTGAGATTCTTACATTGCATCTATTCAACGTTAGCCTTCTACAACTTTTCATGGCCATCAGTACGACTGTAGGACCTTCCAACAGCTGGTACTGCGGAATGCACTTTGAGCCTATTTTGCATACTGCAGGCAATCTTTTGCATTCTTTAGCTCCGACACCAATTTATCCTGCAACAAAAGGAAAAGTACCTTATATCCACATAAACACACTTAAGTCCATGCTATTTTCTCAGTTTTGAGCGTCAAAAGTGCTGTAAATACACAACACATCAATGCTTACAATAAATCACATAATGATTCCTTATTTCCAACAACGACTCGTTTCTTGAGTCATTTTGTGACTCTAGTGCAATTTTTTTATTTTCTTGGATCCAACCCTTAAGTCTGATCTTATGGACTTTTGGGTTTTACATTATCTCCCCCTTGAGAATATTCATCATTGAATGTAGATTAAGCATACTGAAAGGTTGGGGAAAGAACTATAATCCCAAAACTAAACTTCTATAATTGAAAATTGACAGAGTAACTGACTCTGGACTGATATACATGACTGAACTGACTTCATGAAGCATACATGCATGCAATAACATGAAAGGAACTATGAGACATGAACTTTATATGAAGCTGAATAGAGTACTAAGGATAAAATTGATACCTCATGTTGGAACTGAGCCGAAAGGAAAAAGATGTCGGTATCTGGCCATCATATCTTCTTCGGCTTCCCATGTAGCTCCTTCAGCAAGTTGATTCCTCCATAAAACCTTCACTAAAGCTACTTCCTTGTTCCTCAACTTCCAAACCTAATAATCAAGGATCTCAATTAGAACCTCCACATAGGTAAGGCTATCTTTCATACCCATGCTCTCCACCGGAACAACTAAGGATGGGTCACCAATGGAATTCTTCAACAACGACACATGAAAAACTGGATGCACCAAAACTAACTTTGCTGGTAGCTCCAACTCATATGCCACCTTGCCAGCTCGCCTCAGAATCCTATAAGGAATAACATATTGGGTTCTAAGCTTCCATTTCTTTATGAATCTCATCACTCCCTTCATAGGAGATACTTCAGAAACGCCCAATCATCAACCTCCAACTTAAGCTCTCTCCGCCTAATATCTGCTTATGATTTCTGATGACTCTGAGCTATTTTAAGCCTTCCTCTAATGAGCTGCACTTTCTTCATTACATCATAAACTGGATCTTTCCCTATCAATGAAGCTTCACCTACCTCAAATCATCCAATAGGTGATCTACACCTCCACCCATAAAGAGCCACAAATGGAGCCATCTGAATGCTGGAGTGATAACTGTTATTTTAGGAAAACTCAATGAGAGGTAAGTGACCATCCCAACTACCTTTGAAATAAATCACACATGCTTTCAACATATCCTCAAGATTCTAAATGATCCGCTCGGCCTAACCATCTGTCTGGGGTGAAAAGCTGTGCTAAGCTTTACTTGAGTACCAAGGCCCCTCTAAAATGACCTCCAAAACTGAGAGGTAAACTCAGTACCCCTATTTAAAATGATGGACAAAGGAACTCCATGCAATTGAACTAACTCCTGAATGTACAATCTAGCATAATCCTCAACTAAATTGGTAGTTTGTACTGGTAAGAAAGAGGATGAGTTGGTCAACTTGTCCACAATCACCCATTTAGGGTCATAATGTCGGCTGGTATGAGGCAATCCTGTAATGAAGTCCATATTGATCTCCTCCCACTTCCAAGTAGGAATAAAAATATCCTAAATCATACCTCCAAGTCTTTGATGCTCAACCTTCAACTATTGGTAATTCAAACACTCAGCCACAAACTCCGCTATGTCTTTCTTCATGCCTTTCCACTAATAGACTTCCCATAGATCACTATACATCTTGGTGGAACCTTGATGGATAGAGTACTAAGAGCCATGAGCCTTGCTCAACTTCTTCTTTATCAAGTCATCTACAGCTGGAACATACAATCAGTCCTGATATCGGAGTACACCATCATCCTCTTGGGAAAAAACCTCGACTTTTTGATTCCGGACAACTTCCTTCAGATTCTAAGATAGGATAGTCATCTTTCCTGCCTTTGACTTCTTTCACTAAAGAAGATTCTAACCCATACTGAACAATACCACTATCATCTACCCAATCTGTAAGGCAAACCCTGATAACACTCAAACTCACACCTCTTACTAAAGTATGAAACAGACATTGTCAATAAAGAACCCAACAAAGAGGTTATGGTCGAACCAACAGGGAATATGGAAGATCTAGACTAATGCCGGTAAGTGAACTTGTAGGTTAGTTATTCCAATTTGGGGGTTTCAAGAAAATAGTAATTAAAACAATTATTGAAATTGTGATGTAGATCAAGATAGAAGAATAACTAGGGTTTATGCTCCTCATGGGTTCATCACTGCTTCAGGTATACACACGTGATCAACACCAATACTTATTTGTAGAACCGATAACTATAGTTCATCTAAATGATTGGTTCGTCCCTATTGGATGACAATACTCAATCACCGGGTCAGGTCTCATGAGTGGTTTCAAACTATCCATTATCAATATGTTCGAATTTAACTATCCTGCGACCACAACTCAAGTTAATACAATGCTTATCAAGAACAAGGCTTTGTTGTAATTCTCTTTTCCTAATCTCTACCTCTCTAGGCTCAAGAAAGTAAAGAATTTGGGCAAGTACTAACATTGTACACCATTAAGAAACATTTAACCATGAAGAGAATATAATACAAGTGTTTTGCATTGGTTTTGAATCACTTTTGTGTATCCCTAGCTCGTTAATCCACCATGGTTCCCACAACCCTAGCTATGGAGGTTTTAGCCTCTCATAGTTGCAAGGTTATGATATGAATTCATCATTAAACGCATAATTCAATACTTACAATCATCTATGAGAGAAAAGATTCTTTGATTATATCAGAAAAACCTCAAGAACAATTGATAAAGATCAAGAAAGAATCCAAGAAAAGGTTGATCACAAGTCAATCAGCTCAATTCTATGTTTTCCCATATATCTCTATTATTTCCATGCTTCTCTCACTTCTCTCTAATGTTCCCTATTGTTATCTACTGAAAATAAAATATGAAAGGTATTTATACAGACATAAGAATCCTTTTTCTAAGCTAACAGGGTGATTTTCCATAATTGGCGTTGCCTGAGCCTTGACTGATCATAGAACCCGTACCAGGATTGTACGGGTCATACCTACTGTCCCTAAGTCCTTGGCTTGCTAAAATTTGGCTAAGTGTTGGGCCTTGGCATGACTCATACATGCATACTACGAGTCGTGAGTTGCTTCCATGGCCGGCTCTGAGAACTCGGACTTATTCTTAAATTATTCATGAGTGTTATGGTACGACTCGTACCTTCAAACCATGACTCGTACTGTCTAAAGTTCTGCTTATCATTGAAAATCCTCTGAAGCTCACCACTGCTCCTGATACGATTCATACCTTTTTGCCATGGTTCGTAGTTCCATCCGTATCAGGAGTCTGCCTTTGTGCAATTCTTCTGAATATTTCCACGACTCAATGTACGACTCATACTTGTGTTGGACGACTCGTACTAAGAGTCGTAGGTTGCCTTCTTCACCAATACAGCCATTTGAAACTTTTCACGGTTCTCAGTATGGATCGTACCATTAACATATGGCTCGTACTAAGACTGTGACTTACTCATTTTCTGCACTTTCAGGCTTCTTTTGAATATTCTTGCTCCAACACCTATTTATCCTGTAATCAAAGAATAAGTTCCTTGTATACATATAAACATACCTAAGTTAATGCTATTTTCATAGTTTTGAGCATTGAAAGTGCTTTAAAATCACAACATATCAACACCCTCAACTTGATACTTTTGCATGTCCTCAGGCAAAGAAAAGAAAAAACTAAATGCGATGCTCAACTAGAAAATAAATCTAGGATACTACAGCCAATACCACACAAAATTTTGCACTATAAATCCAACAACTTTTGACCCTTCTTCCATGAACCAATATCTGCTAATGTAGTATGAGAAACCATAAAACATGATAAGCAGTGATCAAGATATTTCATCTAGATATTAGCAGACAATCATTTCATAACCAATGCTTTTCACTAAGAGCACTGGTAAAATTAAACATAAACCATGTACCCTTATAGAAAATGAAGTCCCCACTCACAGATATAGTCATAGATATGGTATGGGACTGAACAAGAGAGACTCTCACTCTCACAAAGAATTTTCAAGTACTGTGTACCAAATACCATAGGCTTGCCCTTATTTTCTCTGCTTCGGTCTATAAGATGGTCAGATTAGGGTCACAATAGGACTTGTTGCGGCTTGTAATTGATACACCACAAATTTTTTTTGATAATTATTTCATGGTTATATGTCATATTAAGGGAATTATGGGTTATATGTTGTCCATAGTTGAGGAGGGAAACATGTGCAAAGGGAAAATCGAAGAGTGTGTGAAGTTTATAAATAAGGGTCAACTTTAAATGGACATATCTCAAAACATATAATGATTCAGAAGTCCCATAACCTATCAAATGAAAGGTATTTGAGTCTAGTTTACAATGAAAAAACTACCCATCAATCGGAGTTCGGAGTAAAAAGTTATGCTCATTTACAGATAGCAATATCGACTAGGAAAAGGCCTAGCGCCGAGATAGGCAGGCAGCAGGGGCGCTTGCTCACACACGAGGGCATGTCGCACGAGCGCTGCACGCGGGTACCGCCCATACCTTGGCCAACCTACCTATATGAAGTAAAATTGATCTAGAAAGCTCATCTCTACTCCGTTTTAGTTGATTTGTTTTTCAGAATTCATAGAATTCAAAGCCCTATCACATGGTGAAAAGATATCCCAGGTAAAAAACTTCACTTTTGCCTCTTTTGGTATTTGAAAAGAGAACCTTGGAAGAAAGTCATGGCTTGTTGTTTTCTTGTGGTTGGTGTTGCTGCATTTTTATATGATTCTAGGCAGAGGAAAGAGTATGAGTTTACTCTTGCATTAGCCAATAACATCTCCAAGAAAGGGTAAGTAATTCCCTTTTTGATTTCTTTTAGTTTATCAGGCTATAAATTGGAGAATGTAGAAGTATTGTGTTGTTGTTTCTTTGTGTGTTCTAATGGCATGTTGCTGCCCAAATTTTCCAGAACTTTGATGAAGTGAAGTTTCTTATTGTTTTGTTTTAAATTGAACTTGGAAGGAGCCTTAAGGAGTAAGCTTGAAAGGAAGATTTTCGGCAAAATTAGAGTCGACGTGCCAAGGTATATAAAGGCGTCCCTTTCCTTGTTTTTCAAGCACGAAACTAAGTCATTGAAAGGATCAATATTTCTATGTTTTTAAAATCATATTGAGGCATGTATGATACTGTACAAAGGGTTGGAAATACTTGGCATAAAGCTTGAATCGTTAAGAATGGTTGAAGCGAACAAATGTGAAGTGAAAGGCGTAATTTTTATACGATTGTTGTCGTAGTTGTAAATCGAGTCTGATGTCCCCTTAACGTGGGTACCGTGAGCTGGTCCTTTGCAGTATACTATATATGTGATGTTGAATGTATGTTAAGATCTGGTCTCTTAGTGAAATTGGTAGGAAATGCTAAGACGACAACATGTAATTGAACTTAAGCTAAGAAGATGACGCTAAGCCGATTGAGGGTAAACGAGCTTATTGAAATGACATTTTAATATTATTGTTCATCCCTCCTATATTTTTATGTTTTAAAGTTCTTCAGGTAAAAAGTAGATTTTATGTTTTCCCTCCTTAAAGCTAAGCAAGCGGCAGGTGGAGAATAAGCTAAGTCGATAGATGTTAACGGGGAAAGTGTAGCTAAGTTATTAATATTTTTGTGACATTATAAAAAAGGAATATAAGAGTAAATGTTATCCCTTTTAAGGTAATATGTGATTAATAAGCACTCTACCCGTAATTGCTTTCTAGAACCGTTGAATGACGTTAAAATATAAGCAAGACAAGATTTAACAGATAAAATTGTCAATTAGGTAAAGAGGTAAGTGCCTATAGGAATTGATGGAATAGTGAAAATGAGGGTAAAGACTTGAGTATAAAGTGAATAATGTTTGGCAAAGAAGTTAAGATGAATAAGGAAAGTAGAGCTAAATTTTGTTAAATTAGACGATACGGGTTATGATGGTGAACGAGTTAGGCAAACAACTAGGAAGATTAACCCTATTCTAAAGATGTTTAGTAAAAGAGTTATCAATTAAGTTGTTTATGTTCAGTATGTGTTACGTTGATAAATAGCCAGTAAAGTGTTAACCTTCTACGAAATAATTAGAGTTGAACGTCTATAAAATAGTAACTTAAGTTGAGAAGCTCTCCGCTATACCCCTATACAATTATGTTAAGTTATCTATTCTAAGTGTTGAAATTATCTACCATGTCTGAAAAGGGTAATCCTAAGATCTTCTAAGTTGCTTATAATTATGTAAACTTTCTTAAGCTCCTCAAAAAATTTCAAAAGTTATGTAAGTCAATCCAGCATTGCCCGAATTTCGGCTATATATCTTTATTTTCCTATAAGGTATCACTTAGAGAGTTACTCACGAGTTCCTATGTTACAGAGCTCCAAGTCTCAGATCCTTAAGTTATGTCTTCACGTCCCTAATTTATGTTGAAATGTGCTAGCTAATCTAAGGAGTCTTAATATATATGATTTTCATGTTATAATATACAGTTGAATTCTTTCAGTTAAAGTGATACATCTATATGTTTAGCTCTTGTTGGATTTATAATTTGAATTTTCCTAAATTCAGAGGAGATATTATCCATGTACCAATGTTTCTAATGTCTAAGTAAGTATAAGCGCAGGCTATGACAATGATCAGTTAAACTTAGAACTTTGAATACCAGGAAGTCTCCTGGAGGTCACTCAATTAACTAAATATGAGTTATACATTATATAGAAGTCTTATATGTTGTAAATCTGTAGTTCAGCTCTTAGCTCTATGTATATGTTAAGTGTTATGACAAATAACTCCAAGTTCCTAGTTATAATTTCCATGTTTCTTTGCAAATAAATCAAATGAATTAAGAAGTATATGTGCTTATCTACGTGATAAGTTTGGCAATGAAATTCTAATGTATAATTGTCGATACAGGTAAAGGAACCACCTGGTGGGCAGTATCTATTTGTAGTTCCCAGATGTTAAAGAATTATATAGAAATGAGCAATATGTGTTTATATCCAAGCAATATGTTAAATTGGTAGGATTATTTGTAGGACATTGTTTGTAAGCCTACAAAATTTCTTATGTTATCTAAACCTCTTGAATGTCCATCGAGTAACTGAGTCGACATGTATATATATATATAATTTGACAGATTTACGTGATATATATGCATATTTTTTTAGCTTTACATGATATGTTTGCTCACTTCAATTTATGTGCTACGAAAGAGGTTTATTTCGTCCACATATTTAACATTTGTCATTTATATGTCATACGTGTTAAATTGACTTAATATAATCCACATCGACTCCAATTATGATTATGATTGAGAATTATTTTTCTTATTTTAATCCGGTGTGACACACCGACTGGATATATTTTTATTTTATCCTAGTATGGCACACCAGCTGGAGATATTTTTATTTTACCCCAGTGTGGTACATCGGCTGGAGATATTTTTATTTTACCCCGGTGTGGTAAATCGGCTGGAGATACTTTTATTTTACCCCAGTGTGATACATTGGCTGGAGATATTTTTATTTTACCCCAATGTGGTACATCGGCTGGAGATATTTATATTGTACCTCAGTGTGGTACATCAGTTGGAGATATTTTTATTTTTCCCCGGTATGGTACATCGACTAGATGAATTTTATATATGGATTTATGGTTAGCTGGTCGCTGGCATTACAGTTATAGTCTCTTTATTGTGCATTTCTTAATTGCATTTTTATCTCATTATAGAGTTATTATCAGGTTTCAGATTCCAGGTTGTTCCTATTCCTTATTCCTGGTTCAGTTATCTTGAGTTCACTTATGTTATAGTAAGTTGTTATGAATTACAGGTTGCAGAGTTCCAGGTTATAACTATCCTTTATATGTTTAAGTGCTGAGTCATTTATTAAAAGATTGTTATCTCATGTTTACAGTTTTAGCCTTACATACAAGTACATTTCATTCGTACTGACGTCCCTTTTCTTGAGGACCTGCGTTCGTGCCGCAGGTGCAAGTAGAGGTCAGGATTTCCAGTTGAATAGAAGTTCATGAGATCAACGGATGGTTGGTAGGCTCCTTTCTTCCTAGAGCTAGGGCTTAGTTATTTATGCTTATGTTTTGAGATGCAGTTATGGGTAGGTCCGAGCCCTGTTCCGACCATCAGTCAGTTTACTCTTTAGAGGCTTTGTGGACTTAGTGTGTATGGTGTTATTCAGTTTGTGGCCTCGTCGGCTCATTGTTTCTTGGTTTTGCACACTAATTGCCTTGGTTGCATTTCGATTGTTTACCCCATATTGTTGAGACCTTATGTGTCAAGTTTAGACTTCAGTTGATTGTGACAGGCGGCCTGGATGGCCTAACTGTTACAGTTACAGATGTCATATAGTCGGCTTCTTGATCAATCATGAATCGAGTGCCAGTTGCACCCTACCCCAGTTTTGGGGCATGACAGTAATGTAGGCTTTACGGCTGGACATAATAAATATGGGATCTTTTTAGGTGACTAATGATGAGTTGGTAATTTACCGACAATAGGCTCTAAAATGTGAGTTTTCGTTTTGTTCTTGAGTTGATTATTTGGATTTTATTTCCTTTTTACTTTCGTTGTGTGCAGATGGATAAAAGTGAATAAAATAGAAAAATGGAGCAAAAAGAAGGGAGTGAGAGTGAATCGGCGATTCGCAGATGTAAACTAGCAAAACGCTGGCCACGGGCCAAATGTCACTACCTCAGAGGATTAATACCACCGGCGGTTCGCGACTTGCTAGTGGTGAGTTGCTGATCCAGTCGATGAATGATACTCAAAAGTTTTGGTAAATGTCTTGAAGACCCGGCGGTTCATGGATTCGCATCAGCAAAACACCGGGTGAAGCGTCGGTGTTCGCCGAAATTTAGTGAAGACGAAAGAAAGACACCCGGCGGTCCACGGATTATAACTAGCGAACTGCTGGTGCTTCCACCGGTTCCAGAATGGTGCTCATAAGGGTGTACTCATTCAACACTTGAAAAGAGATGTAAAGTGCCCTACTTTTCAGTGTATAAAAAGAAAAAAGTACTTTGTACTTAGATATGCAGAAGGAGAGATAGAAATAGAGATATTGAGAGAGAACAAAGCTTGCATTATATCATTGTTTCCCCTTTTAGCTGTAGAACATTCTCTTAGCTGAGAGAGGGAGATTCTGATTGAAAATTGTAGAAAGTACTCTGCTTTATTTCCTCTTGTACTAGTAAGTTTCAGTGATTGTTGAAGAATATTTTGTGAAGTCGATTTATCTACTCTTGCTATTAAATTCAATGATTCGATTGATGAATGTGTTTTTAAATTTATTAGCTATGAGTAGCTAAAATCATTAACTAGAGGTGTGTGATGATGAGTACTTAATTGGATTGTGTATTGCTAGAGTAATCTACATGTTGTTCAATTAAGTGTAAATCTATTAGATTCTCTTCAATCTATCAATCAAGATCCATTTATTATGATATGAGTCTATTTATTCTTGCTTGATTATTGCTTGAGAGAGAATAATTAACTATTGGAAGAGAATCTAGTAGTGGGAATGGAGAAGAGATTGTGAAATAGTCTAGAAATTGCTGAAATTGCTTTCTCATTCCTTATTGGAAACTAATAGCTAGGAATAGTGCAGTTGCAACCCAAATCAAATCAAGCTGAGCTAAGTTGTGGCTAGAGTTTTGATAAAACTCTAGCAAGAGGTAGTCAATAGGCTGAGAAGATGAGATTACCCACTTCCCGATATTATTTACACTTGTTGAACTTACAAGATGACCTGGCATGTCCCGAAGTAGTTAGTATTTCATCTGCACTGCACCTCTAGTATTTCACACCCTTGTTGACAACTTAGCTGATCTTGCTATTTTACTTTACTAAATCAACCAATACAATACTCTAAAAATTTCAACTTCCCAATTTTTATTTGTTTTTATATTAAATCTACGTGGTGCAAGCTAAAATCAATTTCTCAATCGACACTTGAAATTATCGTTCCCTAGTCCTCGTGGGATTATGTTACACCCTGTAAATTCTCGACATGTAGATGGCCTATTCGCATGTTGGTTAAGAGTATTTGAATGCCATACATGCTAGGAAAAGGCCCGGGGAAAGACTGGATAAGTGACACGTCGAACCATCGCAAGAGAAGGCTGGCAGACCCCCTCCGCGATGGCCAGAGTGTCACGGAGGCTCACCTCCACGATACACAGCGTGTCACGGAGGCTCACCTCTGCGATACACAATGTGTCACGGAGGCGAGGTGCAGCCCTAAGTATAAAAGCCTCCAAACTTCGGTTTTTGCTTTAATTAACTTATAATTTCCAGTAAGAACAGAGAGTAAAACAGTGAGGAGGAGGAACAAAAAATTCTATCCATTTCTCATCCGATTATGCCACCAACCGTAGTCCAATCTCAAATTAACTCCAGATACCGAGGTATTAAGCAGCAAGGAGCATTCCTACGTATTTAGTTTCGTGAAATTTGGCCGGTGAATCGTCATGCTACCGAGCTAAGGTAAGTGGAATTGCTCCAAATTAGTGTCAATATACTCCTATCCCTAAAGTGAGTATTTCTCCCTTCTGGACTTCCGAGAAATAGCGAGTTTTCGACCGTCTTTCGATAAGCCAAAATTTGGGCAATATATATATCAAAAGTGTTATCTTTTTCTATGATATTAATGTATTTAGCCCTAATTGATATATATATGAATACTGTTGGAAGGAATAGCTGAATATTGGTCGAGCTACGCCAGTTAGCCGGAAGCCGACAACTGAGGTATGTAAAGCTAGTTTCCTCGGCAAGTTAGTAGTCTCGGTATAGTAAAATAGTTCAAAGGCCAGTAGAATGTTTCAGAAGTCGTGTGTTATGTTTAGTATGAATATTAGTACGATATTGGAAACATCATGTTATGTATAGCGTGAAACTTGCTAGCACGATATAAATTCTAATACAAAGTGATAGGAACTGTACAGCATGCCCAGTATGTGATTTAATAAAGTATGTTAGGATACTATCGTGTTCAGTTGAAACTTAGTAGAGCAATATAAGTCTCTGTAAGATATTTCAGAAATAGAATGGTAGACTAAAATGAAGTTTAGAAAGTGATCGTGGGCTAACATAGCATGCCCGAGTGATGCTTTATACCTTAATGTAGTCTAGTTTATCTAATTTATTTTATACATTTTCATGTAATTTTATATAAATGTGAATATATGTGCTAACCAACATGATTACTCCTTATTTTGTAGGTTTCAAGGATATTGAGGAACTAATTCATAAGTTGGTGAAGTAGAGGAATGGAGTCGGAAACAATCGGCGAAAGTAGGCAAGGAGTAGGCCATGGCATGGCTGGCCGCGCCAGGCAGCGCGCCACGCTATGTGTGTGCCGTGCCAGGCGCCGTGCCACGCCTAGGCATGGAAAGCGAGCAGATGCGACAGCAGGCAGTGCTCCAGCGCGCCAGCAACGTGCCACGGCATGCCATCCCTGCGCCAGAGGAGTGTCAACGCGCTGCCCAAGCAGCGTGACACGTTGCCAACATAGCAAGAAGGCTGACTAGGGTCGATTTTGGGTGATTTCCAGAAAGCCTTCGTGTTACCTCCGTGTCATGGAGGCAGAGCTCCGTGATACACTCTGTGACACGGAGCCGTTCCATGACAAGCTAAATTGGGCACGTTTCTCATTTATTATAAATAGGTCCCTTAGCTCCTAATTCCATTTGGTCACGATTTTATTCTAGAAAACTACCTAGGAGTGAAGGGAGAAGTGGGAGAACTCATCTAGGGTTTGTCAAATTCCCTTCTCATCTACCAAATTCATGTAAGTATGTTAGTTTAGTAGTAGTTAGTTGTAGTTTTATGAACATGAATAGAATGAACCCTTCCTCTAGGGTTGAAGCCATGAATTATGACTGTGATTTTATGAAATTGTTTTGGAATTAAGTTATTGATTGTTGTTTTCATCTTGCAGTCTGGATTGTTGGTTGTTTTTATGATTGATCACCATGAAAACATATACGTTAGCTTGGGCAATTTCTTGAGAAAGAATTACCTAGGTCAGGACATGAGAATGTAAGGAACATGTTTGTATCTCACGATATAATTTCGTGTTAGGATAGAAATATACCTAACACCTTGCTTGGTTGATAAAATGGGGGTTATTAAGAGACCAACTTAGGATTATCACATCACCACTCAAAGAAGTAGTTGTGAGGGTAAGTTGAGTTAAATGGTTAGACGCAAGAAAGTCCCTAATCGTTTCCCTGTAAACCACAACATAATTAATTGCCCACGAACTAGAAATTAGCATCCTCGCTCACAATGATGCAGTGAGGCTAGTTTGCCGTGTTTAGAGGCTCGAAAGACCATGAACATGCAATTCTAATTATGTGAAATAATAATCGATAGTTGCATACTTAACCCATTGCAAATCATAGTATCGCATGATTATCTGGTTTTAACTCTATGTTGCTCCTAGAGTGCATTCAGAATATTTTGTTGACCAAATTTAGACTTAATTAAAAATCTCCCTCGAAAACTTCTATAACCAACATTTTTTGGTATTTAAGATCACACTTGTAATGGATAGTTAGAGGAATGGGTCCAGTCCTTGTGGGTTCAACATTCCGGTTCTTAAAAAGAGTCACTATATTACTTGCACGACCCGTACACTTGCGGGCACATCAAGTTTTTGGCGCCGTTGCCGGAGACTCGGCGAAGTTTTGATAATATATCTGTTTTTGTGTGATTTTTAAATTTCCTTAAGGTTTGAGAAACTTGGTCTTAGTCTACTTATTGCAGGTGACAGGTTGTCCTGCCGAGCTGGCTAGAAATAGAGAGCTTGTGGAACCGTTGCTTGAACCTGAACGTCAAATCCATTTGCGAAGGAGAGTAGCTCTAGAGCAAAAGCTGAAGAGACTTCTAGAAAAGGTACAACAACAACCACCCGCGGGACAAACACAATTGTCATGGACAGCAATGGCAGCTAGACCAGTTCGCGAAGTGGCAATCCCACTAGTGACTAATGTGAAGTCCAGTATCCGTAAACCGGAGCCTGGAGGGAACTTTGAGCTTATACAAAACATGGTGCAGCTATTACATTCTAGTAGTCAATTCACTGGGATGGCACATGAGGACCCGCAACAGCACTTACAGAGCTTTTTAGAGATTAGTGACACGTTTGTCCCCACCGGCGTGTCCACAGATTATGTCTGACTGACCCTCTTCCCATTTTCACTATTGTGGGAGGTGAAAAAGTTGCTGAAGGCTAAGCCACCAAACTCCATAACTTCATGGAATGACTTGGCTACGAAGTTCCTTATCAGATTCTTTCCTTCAGGCAAGACTGCAAAGTTGAGAAGTGAAATACTCAGTTTCAAGCAGAGGCCTGATGAGAACTTGTATATGGCTTGGGAAAGATTCAAGTCATTGTTGAGAGACTGCCCCCATCACCAGCAATCAAATGAAGTGCTGGCTCATACCTTTGTAGAAAGTCTAGACCCACACACGAAAATATTACTAGACTCTGCATCGGGTGGGCAAGCCTTGGAGAAGACTTATGATGAGTTGTATACTTTGTTGAACAGAATTTTTGAAGGAAATCCAGAGTGGCACAGTGAGTCATCGAGGGGGGCAGGAAACAGATCGGGGTTGATAGAAGTAGATGGTTTGAATGCCTTGGAAGCACAGTTAGCTGCATTCCAGCATCAGATGATGACTCAGTTCAATAAACTGAGTATGAACCAACACCAGGGCCAGGTTAATGCAGTTCAGCATGCTCTGAGTTGGTGCGAAATTTGTGGTAATACTGGGCACAATGCAGAATCTTGTGGAGCCAATCCGGAATCAATCAATTTTGTTGGTAATGTAGGAATCAGAATTTTGGGAACAACTCCAACAGAAATTGGTAGGGCCACCTGAATTTTTCTCGAGGTGGAAACCAAAAGCAGAATTATATGCAATCTCAACAACAGCAGTATCAGCAGAATAGGCAGAATGAGGGGAAATTGAGTAGCAGCATTGAGGAAACACTGCAGAAAATTTTGGAGACCCAGAATCAGTTAGCGGAAAATCAGGCGAGGATGGCAACAGACTTAATGAATCAGCAAGTAGCCACCCACAATCTTGAAAAACAAGTGGGTCAGATAGCAGCTGCTCAGAACATGAGGTCGCAGGGGGGATTACCAAGCGATGCAGATCCTAACCCCCGGCAAATCAATGCCATCAGTCTTAGAAGCGAAACGCAATTAGCTAATGCAGTGCCTAAAGAGTTGAGAAAGGAGGTGCAGTCGGAGTTGGTTAGACCAGGACCATCCACCGACACTGGAGCGAATCAGTGTGTTGGGAAACAAAATGCACAACCTGCATTGCAGCCAGCGCAAAGACCACCACCACCATTCCCTCAGAAAGTCAAAAAGAGCTAGGAGGAGGAATGCTTCAAACTTCACATAAATTTGCCTCTTATTGATGTTTTGTAGGGAATGCCCAAGTATGCTAAATACTTAAAGGATGTGATGGCGAACAATGTTAGGTTGGTGGACGTCCAGACTGTAGCACTGACTGAGGAGTGCAGTCACAGGGTATTGAGCAAGATTCCAAAGAAGCTCAAAGACCCAGGGAGTTTTACCCTCCCCATACAAATTGGTAAAGCTGAGGTGCTACGGGCTTTGCGTGATCTAGGGGCAGCAGTTAACCTAATGCCCCTATCCTTATTCAACACCCTGGAGTTGGGAAAACTGAGGCCGACGTGGTCGATGCTGCAGCTGGCTGACAAGTCGCGAGTGACACCTGATGGAATAATAGAGGACCTTCTCATCAAAGTAGGTAAGTTTATTATACCTGCTAATTTTATTGTTCTAGATTTTAAGGTCGATGACCAGGCCCTTAATCTTGGGACGACCATTCTTGGCCACCGAAGGAGCGGTGACTGATTTGAGAGCAGGGACCTTGAAAATGAGGGTCGAAGATGAAGAAGAACTCTTCCGCGTTTACCAAGAAATGAACCCATCCACACACTACACTAACCTTTGTCAGGTTAGTGTGTTGGCAGAGGATGAGTGTGAGGTGGAGGATTCCACAGGTGCACGGCCAGAGGCAAGGTCAAGTGTTAAGCTTGAGTCTGATAGAGGACTTCAAAATGTGAAGAAGTTGGAGGAAGAGAGGAACAGAGTGGAGGCTGTTTCCTCTAAAAATCAAAAGAGAAGGAGATGGTTCTCGAATGGGAACCCACATATGAGGATGTCCTAAAAAGGACAGTCCACGTCGTGCCGCGACGGAAAATTAGGCGCTGCTTGGGAGGCAACCCAAGGGTACCACATGTACCATTTTAATTTCTTGCATTTGTGTTGATTTTATTTATTTTTCATCTTGTGTTGTTTTTGGTGGAAAGTTAAGCACAGATGGAGGGGAAGTCTGAGTACCCGTGGAGGAGGAAGCTAAAAAGCATAGACGATAAAAAGTGTGGGGTCAACACACACTTGTGCAAAACTGAAGAAAAGCATGCTATTAGCTAGGCCTAAAGGCCTCAGGGAGTATTTCTCACCCTTTTTAAAATTTAATTTGATGCTATGAGGACATAGTAGGATTCAAGTGTGGGGTGAGGGAAATTTCAAGGGAAACCTCAAAATTTTTGTGCTTAATGATTTTTAGTGAATGTAATGCTTGTGAGAAATATTGGGAAAATTTTTTTGTGAGTCAAGCATGACTTCATCACCCGTTGGTTTTTCTTTTCGGTTCTTTTCCGACGGGGGGTGTTTGAACCGAAGAATAAAAATTTTCTTTTTCTTTCCTTTGTCTGTATATAATGTTTTAGTCATAGTTAGGGACTGTTTCCAACGATGGATGGATGACGACCGTCTTGAGGAAAAATTAGTCGATAGCTTTTGGGTTTTTAAAACCATAACTAATTGGTGCTTGATGTTCTTGTTATGTGCTATACGTGATTGTAAGAGGCAAGTATGTTTAGTGTGAAGCATGCAGGTGTATAACTTTGTGTGAGACACTTAGGCTCTTGAATTTGACTCAATATGATTGAAGCTTAATTCTGAATTCTTGTGATTAGCTGAGTAAGAGTCTGATGAATGTGTCTTGAATTGAGCATGTGCCATGAGTTTAAGGTTTTTGAGTATTTTGTGCTATTGTGGATTGTCTAGAACTTGCCTGGTGTGTTTATAAAACGAAATGAAGGATGTGAAGTGTAGGAGATGATCTAGACATTTCTTTTAATGAACCAAATTTTTATCCCTCATTTTACCTACCTTGAGAAACTAATCCTAGTTAGCCCCATTGAGCCTTGAGCCTATTCTTTGACAGCTGCAACATAAGCTTAATCCTTTTTCTTTCATTAGCCTTGAATTTGATCGAAAACTCCTAAGCGCTTAAGGGAAAAATATGAAAGAGTGAAGGAGTGAGAAGAAGGAAAAGAAGGAAAAATGGAAGTTGTGAAAGTTGAGAAAGGTCAAGGGTGCACTGATGTGAAAACGGCTGATTATTATAAGGAGTAAGAAAATAAATTAATGAAAAGTTACGTATAGAACTCCTTACTAATAAGCCCAAAACTGCCTAAAAGAAAAGGGGAACAAAAGAGGAAAAAGAAAGCTGAAAGGAGAAAAAGGTGAAGTAAGAGAAGGGAAGTTTGTAATGAGGGCATAATGTATTGAAAGATCTTGGGAAAGTTAGTCACTATTATTGTCCAGAATAGTACCTACCTGTCCCTTAGCTTACATTACAACCCATTAAGTCCTACTTGATCTTACATTCACACATCCTTAAATTAGTGGAATAAAACACTAAGGGCAAGCTTATGGGTCATTACATGATGCATGTGAATTCTTTGTGACAGTGAGCGTAATTCTATTCAGGTACCCACACATGTTGTGATTTAAAAATTGTTTTTTGCGTGTGAAATTGGGTAACTCTCTTTTCGTGATGGCACATGTTGAATGAAGGATATAATTCATGTCGGATTTCTTAATCAGTTGATTTGCATGAGTTTGCTAAGATTGAGAGTCAGTTATTGAGGTTAAGAAGTCTTAACATAGTTGTACTTCATTTCAATGATCAAATCGTGCATGCTCTATTTTTAGCTTGTTATCTTGCGTAATCATTGTAGTCGTAGCTTGAATAGTCTTGCTAAATGAGTTACGGTTGAGTCTCCATATACATGATATGTAAAAGGTTGTTCGAGGACGAACAAGACTTTAAGTGTGGGGTAGGTGACGTGGGCTAAAATAGCATGCCCGAGTGATGCTTTATACCTTAATGAAGTCTTGTTTATCTAATTTATTTTATACATTTTCATGTAATTTTATATAAATGTGAATATATGTTCTAACCAACATGATTAGTCCTTATTTTGTACGTTTCAAGGATATTGAGGAACTAATTCATAAGTTGGTGAAGTAGACGAATGGAGTCGGAAGAAATCAGCGAAAGTCGGCAAGGAGTAGGCCATGGCATGCCTGGCCGCGCCAGGCAACGTGCCAAGCTATGCGTGTGCCACGGCAGGCGCTGTGCCATGCCAGGCGCCATGCCACGCCTAGGCATGGCAAGCGAGCAGATGCGGCAGCAGGCAGTGCTCTAGTGTGCCAGCAACGTGCCATGGCATGCCATCCCCGCGCCAGAGGAGTGTCAACGCGCTGCCCAAGCAGCGTGACACGTTTCCAATGAGGCAAGAAGGCTGACTAGGGTCGATTTTGGGTGATTTCTAGAAAGCCTTCACGTTACCTCCGTGTCACGGAGGCAGAGCTCCGCGATACACTCCTTGACACGGAGCCGTTCCATGACAAGCTAAATTGGGCACGTTTCTCATTTATTATAAATAGGTCCCTTAGCTCCTAATTCCATTTGGTCACGATTTTATTCTGGAAAACTACCTAGGAGTGAAGGGAGAAGTGGGAGAACTCATCTAGGGTTTGTCAAATTCCCTTCTCATCTACCAAATTCATGTAAGTATGTTAGTTTAGTAGTAGTTAGTTGTAGTTTTACGAACATGAATAGCAAGAACCCTTCCTCTAGGGTTGAAGCCATGAATTAAGATTGTGATTTTATGAAATTGTTTTGGAATTAAGTTATTGATTGTTGTTTTCGTCTTGCATTCTGGATTGTTGGTTGTTTTTATGATTGATCACCATCAAAACATATATGTTAGCTTGGGCAATTGCTTGAGAAACAATTACCTAGGTCAGGACATGAGAATGTAAGGAACATGTTTGTATCTCACGATATAATTTCGTGTTAGGATAGAAATATACCTAACACCTTGCTTGGTTGATAAAATGGGGGTTATTAAGAGACCAACTTAGGATTATCACATCACCACTCAAAGAAGTAGTTGTGAGGGTAAGTTGAGTTAAATGGTTAGATGCACGAAAGTCCCTAATCGTTTCCCTGTAAACCACAACATAATTAATTGCCCACGAACTAGAAATTAGCATCCTCGCTCACAATGATGCAGTGAGGCTAGTTTGCCGTGTTTAGAGGCTCGAAAGACCATGAACATGCAATTCTAATTATGTGAAATAATAATCGATAGTTGCATACTTAACCCATTGCAAATCATAGTATCGCATGATTATCTGGTTTTAACTCTATGTTGCTCCTAGAGTGCATTCAGAATATTTCGTTGACCAAATTTAGACTTAATTAAAAATCTCCCTCGAAAACTTCTATAACCAACATTTTTTGGTATTTAAGATCACACTTGTAATGGATAGTTAGAGGAATGGGTCCAGTCCTTGTGGGTTCAACATTCCGGTTCTTAAAAAGAGTCACTATATTACTTGCACGACCCGTACACTTGCGGGCACATCAAGTTTTTGACGCCGTTGCCGGAGACTCGGCGAAGTTTTGATAATATATCTGCTTTTGTGTGAGTTTTAAATTTCCTTAAGGTTTGAGAAACTTGGTCTTAGTCTACTTATTGCAGGTGACAGGTTGTCCTGCCGAGCTGGCTAGAAATAGAGAGCTTGTGGAACCGTTGCTTGAACCTGAACGTCAAATCCATTTGCGAAGGGGAGTAGCTCTAGAGCAAAAGCTGAAGAGACTTCTAGAAAAGGTACAACAACAACCACCCGCGGGACAAACACAATTTTCATGGACAGCAATGGCAGCTAGACCAGTTCGCGAAGTGGCACTCCCACTAGTGACTAATGTGAACTCCAGTATCCGTAAACCGGAGCCTGGAGGGAACTTTGAGCTTATACAAAACATGGTGCAGCTATTACATTCTAGTAGTCAATTCACTGGGATGGCACATGAGGACCCGCAACAGCACTTACAGAGCTTTTTAGAGATTAGTGACACGTTTGTCCCCACCGGCGTGTCCACAGATTATGTCTGACTGACCCTCTTCCCATTTTCACTATTGGGGGAGGTGAAAAAGTTGCTGAAGGCTGAGCCACCAAACTCCATAACTTCATGGAATGACTTGGCTACGAAGTTCCTTATCAGATTCTTTCCTTCAGGCAAGACTGCAAAGTTGAGAAGTGAAATACTCAGTTTCAAGCAGAGGCCTGATGAGAACTTGTATATGGCTTGGGAAAGATTCAAGTCATTGTTGAGAGACTGCCCCCATCACCAGCAATCAAATGAAGTGCTGGCTCATACCTTTGTAGAAAGTCTAGACCCACACACGAAAATATTACTAGACTCTGCATCGGGTGGGCAAGCCTTGGAGAAGACTTATGATGAGTTGTATACTTTGTTGAACAGAATTTTTGAAGGAAATCCAGAGTGGCATAGTGAGTCATCGAGGGGGGCAGGAAACAGATCGGGGTTGATAGAAGTAGATGGTTTGAATGCCTTGGCAGCACAGTTAGCTGCATTCCAGCATCAGATGATGACTCAGTTCAATAAACTGAGTATGAACCAACACCAGGGCCAGGTTAATGCAGTTCAGCATGCTCTGAGTTGGTGCGAAATTTGTGGTAATACTGGGCACAATGCAGAATCTTGTGGAGCCAATCCGGAATCAATCAATTTTGTTGGTAATGTAGGAATTAGAATTTTGGGAACAACTCCAACAGAAATTGGTAGGGCCACCTGAATTTTTCTCGAGGTGGAAACCAAAAGCAGAATTATATGCAATCTCAACAACAGCAGTATCAGCAGAATAGGCAGAATGAGGGGAAATTGAGTAGCAGCATTGAGGAAACACTGCAGAAAATTTTGGAGACCTAGAATCAGTTAGCGGAAAATCAGGCGAGGATGGCAACAGACTTAATGAATCAGCAAGTAGCCACCCACAATCTTGAAAAACAAGTGGGTCAGATAGCAGCTGCTCAGAACATGAGGTCGCAGGGGGGATTACCAAGCGATGCAGATCCTAACCCCCGGCAAATCAATGCCATCAGTCTTAGAAGCGAAACGCAATTAGCTAATGCAGTGCCTAAAGAGTTGAGAAAGGAAGTGCAGTCGGAGTTGGTTAGACCAGGACCATCCACCGACACTGGAGCGAATCAGTGTGTTGGGAAACAAAATGCACAACCTGCATTGCAGCCAGCGCAAAGACCACCACCACCATTCCCTCAGAAAGTCAAAAAGAGCTAGGAGGAGGAATGCTTCAAACTTCACATAAATTTGCCTCTTATTGATGTTTTGTAGGGAATGCCCAAGTATGCTAAATACTTAAAGGATGTGATGGCGAACAATGTTAGGTTGGTGGACGTCCAGACTGTAGCACTGACTGAGGAGTGCAGTCACAGGGTATTGAGCAAGATTCCAAAGAAGCTCAAAGACCCAGGGAGTTTTACCCTCCCCATACAAATTGGTAAAGCTGAGGTGCTACGGGCTTTGCGTGATCTAGGGGCAGCAGTTAACCTAATGCCCCTATCCTTATTCAACACCCTGGAGTTGGGAAAACTGAGGCCGACGTGGTCGATGCTTCAGCTGGCTGACAAGTCGCGAGTGACACCTGATGGAATAATAGAGGACCTTCTCATCAAAGTAGGTAAGTTTATTATACCTGCTAATTTTATTGTTCTAGATTTTAAGGTCGATGACCAGGCCCTTAATCTTGGGACGACCATTCTTGGCCACCGAAGGAGCGGTGACTGATTTGAGAGCAGGGACCTTGAAAATGAGGGTCGAAGATGAAGAAGAACTCTTCCGCGTTTACCAAGAAATGAACCCATCCACACACTACACTAACCTTTGTCAGGTTAGTGTGTTGGCAGAGGATGAGTGTGAGGTGGAGGATTCCACAGGTGCACGGCCAGAGGCAAGGTCAAGTGTTAAGCTTGAGTCTGATAGAGGACTTCAAAATGTGAAGAAGTTGGAGGAAGAGAGGAACAGAGTGGAGGCTGTTTCCTCTAAAAATCAAAAGAGAAGGAGATGGTTCTCGAATGGGAACCCACATATGAGGATGTCCTAAAAAGGACAGTCCACGTCGTGCCGCGACGGAAAATTAGGCGCTGCTTGGGAGGCAACCCAAGGGTACCACATGTACCATTTTAATTTCTTGCATTTGTGTTGATTTTATTTATTTTTCATCTTGTGTTGTTTTTGGTGGAAAGTTAAGCACAGATGGAGGGGAAGTCTGAGTACCCGTGGAGGAGGAAGCTAAAAAGCATAGACGATAAAAAGTGTGGGGTCAACACACACTTGTGCAAAACTGAAGAAAAGCATGCTATTAGCTAGGCCTAAAGGCCTCAGGGAGTATTTCTCACCCTTTTTAAAATTTAATTTGATGCTATGAGGACATAGTAGGATTCAAGTGTGGGGTGAGGGAAATTTCAAGGGAAACCTCAAAATTTTTGTGCTTAACGATTTTTAGTGAATGTAATGCTTGTGAGAAATATTGGGAAAATTTTTTTGTGAGTCAAGCATGACTTCATCACCCGTTGGTTTTTCTTTTCGGTTCTTTTCCGACGGGGGGTGTTTGAACCGAAGAATAAAAATTTTCTTTTTCTTTCCTTTGTCTGTATATAATGTTTTAGTCATAGTTAGGGACTGTTTCCAACGATGGATGGATGACGACCGTCTTGAGGAAAAATTAGTCGATAGCTTTTGGGTTTTTAAAACCATAACTAATTGGTGCTTGATGTTCTTGTTATGTGCTATATGTGATTGTAAGAGGAAAGTATGTTTAGTGTGAAGCATGCAGGTGTATAACTTTGTGTGAGACACTTAGGCTCTTGAATTTGACTCAATATGATTGAAGCTTAATTCTGAATTCTTGTGATTAGCTGAGTAAGAGTCTGATGAATGTGTCTTGAATTGAGCATGTGCCATGAGTTTAAGGTTTTTGAGTATTTTGTGCTATTGTGGATTGTCTAGAACTTGCCTGGTGTGTTTATAAAACGAAATGAAGGATGTGAAGTGTAGGAGATGATCTAGACATTTCTTTTAATGAACCAAATTTTTATCCCTCATTTTACCTACCTTGAGAAACTAATCCTAGTTAGCCCCATTGAGCCTTGAGCCTATTCTTTGACAGCTGCAACATAAGCTTAATCCTTTTTCTTTCATTAGCCTTGAATTTGATCGAAAACTCCTAAGCGCTTAAGGGAAAAATATGAAAGAGTGAAGGAGTGAGAAGAAGGAAAAGAAGGAAAAATGGAAGTTGTGAAAGTTGAGAAAGGTCAAGGGTGCACTGATGTGAAAACGGCTGATTATTATAAGGAGTAAGAAAATAAATTAATGAAAAGTTACGTATAGAACTCCTTACTAATAAGCCCAAAACTGCCTAAAAGAAAAGGGGAACAAAAGAGGAAAAAGAAAGCTGAAAGGAGAAAAAGGTGAAGTAAGAGAAGGGAAGTTTGTAATGAGGGCATAATGTATTGAAAGATCTTGGGAAAGTTAGTCACTATTATTGGCCAGAATAGTACCTACCTGTCCCTTAGCTTACATTACAACCCATTAAGTCCTACTTGATCTTACATTCACACATCCTTAAATTAGTGGAATAAAACACTAAGGGCAAGCTTATGGGTCATTACATGATGCATGTGAATTCTTTGTGACAGTGAGCGTAATTCTATTCAGGTACCCACACATGTTGTGATTTAAAAATTGTTTTTTGCGTGTGAAATTGGGTAACTCTCTTTTCGTGATGGCACATGTTGAATGAAGGATATAATTCATGTCGGATTTCTTAATCAGTTGATTTGCATGAGTTTGCTAAGATTGAGAGTCAGTTCTTGAGGTTAAGAAGTCTTAACATAGTTGTACTTCATTTCAATGATCAAATCGTGCATGCTCTATTTTTAGCTTGTTATCTTGCGTAATCATTGTAGTCGTAGCTTGAATAGTCTTGCTAAATGAGTTACGGTTGAGTCTCCATATACATGATATGTAAAAGGTTGTTCGAGGACGAACAAGACTTTAAGTGTGGGGTAGGTGACGTGGGCTAAAATAGCATGCCCGAGTGATGCTTTATACCTTAATGAAGTCTTGTTTATCTAATTTATTTTATACATTTTCATGTAATTTTATATAAATGTGAATATATGTTCTAACCAACATGATTAGTCCTTATTTTGTAGGTTTCAAGGATATTGAGGAACTAATTCATAAGTTGGTGAAGTAGACGAATGGAGTCGGAAGAAATCAGCGAAAGTCGGCAAGGAGTAGGCCATGGCATGCCTGGCCGCGCCAGGCAACGTGCCACGCTATGCGTGTTCCACGGCAGGCGCTGTGCCATGCCAGGCGCCGTGCCACGCCTAGGCATGGCAAGCGAGCAGATGCGGCAGCAGGCAGTGCTCTAGTGTGCCAGCAACGTGCCACGGCATGCCATCCCCGCGCCAGAGGAGTGTCAACGCGCTGCCCAAGCAGCGTGACACGTTTCCAATGAGGCAAGAAGGCTGACTAGGGTCGATTTTGGGTGATTTCCAGAAAGCCTTCACGTTACCTCCGTGTCACGGAGACAGAGCTCCGCGATACACTCCTTGACACGGAGCCGTTCCATGACAAGCTAAATTGGGCACGTTTCTCATTTATTATAAATAGGTCCCTTAGCTCCTAATTCCATTTGGTCACGATTTTATTCTGGAAAACTACCTAGGAGAGAAGGGAGAAGTGGGAGAACTCATCTAGGGTTTGTCAAATTCCCTTCTCATCTACCAAATTCATGTAAGTATGTTAGTTTAGTAGTAGTTAGTTGTAGTTTTACGAACATGAATAGCAAGAACCCTTCCTCTAGGGTTGAAGCCATGAATTAAGATTGTGATTTTATGAAATTGTTTTGGAATTAAGTTATTGATTGTTGTTTTCGTCTTGCATTCTGGATTGTTGGTTGTTTTTATGATTGATCACCATGAAAACATATATGTTAGCTTGGGCAATTGCTTGAGAAACAATTACCTAGGTCAGGACATGAGAATGTAAGGAACATGTTTGTATCTCACGATATAATTTCGTGTTAGGATAGAAATATACCTAACACCTTGCTTGGTTGATAAAACGGGGGTTATTAAGAGACCAACTTAGGATTATCACATCACCACTCAAAGAAGTAGTTGTGAGGGTAAGTTGTGTTAAATGGTTAGACGCACGAAAGTCCCTAATCATTTCCCCGTAAACCACAACATAATTAATTGCCCGCGAACTAGAAATTAGCATCCTCGCTCACAATGATGCAGTGAGGCTAGTTTTCCGTGTTTAGAGGCTCGAAATACCATGAACATGCAATTCTAATTATGTGAAATAATAATCGATAGTTGCATACTTAACCCATTGCAAATCGTAGCATCGCATGATTATCTGGTTTTAACTCTATGTTGCTCCTAGAGTGCATTCAGAATATTTCGTTGACCAAATTTAGACTTAATTAAAATTCTCCCTCGAAAACTTCTATAACCAACATTTTTTGGTATTTAAGATCACACTTGTAATGGATAGTAAGAGGAATGGGTCCAGTCCCTGTGGGTTCGACATTTCGGTTCTTAAAAAGAGCCACTATATTACTTGCACGACCCGTACACTTTCGGGCATGTCAGAATGCATGTTAGAAAAAGTAAATCATGTTACTATGAAACTCAGTTATACAGCATGATTCCCAGCAGAAAAACTATATCTTGTTCAACATTAGACTCAGCACAGTATGATAGAAGATTATATATATATACCATTATCAGTCTCAACATGTATTAAATACATACATATCACTATCACTAGTTCAACATATAGTATATATAGATACATTATCATCACTAGCTTCAACATGTGGTATACGCAGTTTGTATTACTAGTTGAGACCATTGTATTGTCTTGGGGTTGGATTACCTAGCATTCATGACCGCCCCAGGGTTAATTGCTGTATCGACTCATCCGCCAGAGGGCGAGGATACGTTACCTTATGGAGTGGCATGCCGTCCCACAGGGGACGAAGATGGGATGCCGGTTTTCCCCATATTTTGCCTTGGTCGGCTTTTATACACCCCCGTCGAGCGGGTACGCCCAGGGTGTTGATTCAGGAGTCCTCCAGACTTCTGTACAGTTATAGTCAGGGGCTCAGTGAGCCCAAGTGCATACCCAGGGGATCGGCAGGATGCTTATAGTTATTATAGGAGATGGGATGGCCGGGGTAGGGGTATAGATTGCGTATTGATTGTACCTCCCGGCTTATGGGGGCCGGGTAAGGTTTGTGTGTGTGTTATGCTATGTCATGGTATGTTATGTTATGCCATGTTATGCGAGATATGAGTAGATCGATAGCAAAGCGTTACATTTCCAGGTATGACTCCTACTCTTTCCGGCATAGTTGAGAACAGGCTTAGCTTTACATTTTCAGTCAGTTCCAGCCTATTTCTTTTTGTTTCAGTTCCATCGGTTGTATTGTTGTTTTCATATATTTTTCAGTTGTTGCTTTACATACTCAGTACCAGCGGTACTGACGCCCGTTTGGGGTGCTGCATTACTTGCCTGTAGGTACTCATAGATGAGGAGCCGATACCTCGTGATTCTAGCCAGCTCACAGGGTCATCAGCTCCAGTCATCCGGAGCTAGATAGCTAGAGGTTTATCCCTTTTCTTTTGTTGTACAGTAAGGGTCGGTTGGGGCCCTGTCCCGACCATCTTATCAGTATCCTTAGAGGCTTGCAGTCTGAATATATTTCCCTGTGGTTAGTTATGCCGGTCGTGTGGGGCCATGGATTATTTAGTTGTTTATATTGGCCGTGTGAGGCCTTTCTCAGTTAGTAGTGGTGACCTTGTCGGTCACGTAGTTGTTTAGCATCTGTTATATTGATTCAGAAGTAACTACATGATATATGGGTATATTTGGTAATTTTACATGGTATATGTTCTCACTTGCATTTATATGCTACGAAAGAGACCTATCACAGCCACAAATTTAGTATTTGTAATTTCAATACTCTATGTGTTAAATAGACTTAGTATAAGCTCTACCAGCTACATTCATGATTATGATTGAGATATTTTTATTTTACCCCGATATGGTACATCGTCTGGATATTTTTTTACTTTACCCTGGTATGGTACACGGACTGGAGATATTTTTATTTTACCCCGGTGTGGTATACTGGCTGGAGGCATTTTTACATGAATATGGTGGTCGGCTGGCCGCCGGCATTACAGTTATAACTTTGCTTGTGCATAACTCGGTTGCATTTGCTCTTCAATATTCAGTATTTGTTAGGTTTCAGTTTCTAGGATTCCAGATTTTGGCTCAGTTATCATTGCTATCTTACATGTTTATAGTTTTCAGCCTTACATACTAGTACATTTCATTCGTACTGACGTCTCTTCACTTAGGGACCTACCTTCATGCCACAGGTGTAGTTAGAGGCCGAGATTGCCAGTTGTAGGAGCGGTACACGAGATCAGCAGATGTGTTGGTGTGGTCCTTTCTTCCTGCAGCTAGGGTTTAGTTATTTCAGCTTTAGTTTTGACTTATAGTTATGGGTAGATCAGAGCCCTGTTCCGACCATCAGTTCAGTTTACTCATTAGAGGCTTTGTGGACTTAGTATGTGTAGTATTATTCAGTTTGTGGCCTTATCAGCTTTCCGTTGCTTGGTTTAGCATAGTCTTGGCCTTATTGGCATTTCAATTATTTATTAGTGGTAGTGGAGACTTTATGGGTCCAAATATTTACTCCATTCGATTTTGACAGGTGGCCTGGAAGGCCTAGGTGTTAGTGTTACTGATGCTATATTGTCGGCTTCTCGGTCAATTAGGTATCGGGAGTCGGTCGCGCGCTTCCCCTGTTTTGAGGCGTGACAAAATACTTCTCAAAAATTTCCCAACCCATGAGAAAGCTTATCGAGAAAGAGGAAAATTTATATTTGATGATAGATGTCTTGCAGCATTAGAAGATATGAAGAAGCAGCTAACTACATCCCCTATCATTGCAATACCTGGCTAGTATATTCCTTTTGAGCTAATGTGTGACACCAGTAACATTGCTATCAGAGCTGTTTTAGGGAAATGACACCAGAAGATTTTACACCTTATTTATCACTCAAGCAAGACCTTGGATGCAACAAAAATGAACTACACAGTGACTGAGAAAGAGTTACTGGCCATAGTCTATGATTTTGAGAAGTTCCAAACATATTTGTTAGGTTCTCGAGTGATGGTCTATACATATCATGCAAACATGCGGTACTTGATGACTAAGAAAGATATAAAGCCATGGTTGGTCAGCTGGGTGGTTCTATTAAAAGAATTTGACTTTGAAGTTAAGGATAAAAAAGGCACTGAAAACCAAGTAGCTGACCATATACCCTGACTTGAGAATATAGGGAGACCTATAAGAGAGCTTGAGGTTGATGATGCTTTTCTTGATGAATGAATACTGGCCTTGACTAGTGCTCTGGTCCACCGGTATGAGAATTATACAAACTACTCAGTGATTGGAATGATATGCGATGAGCTGAAGTGATATCAAAAAGAAAAGGGTCCTAACTGAGGTGACACTACTTCTGGGTGCAACCATATCTGTTCCACATATGTGCTGATAATATCATCAAACAGTATACACCCGAGGAGGAGGTATTTCCAATTCTAAAGGCATATGATTGACTCTGCAGTTGATATTTATCATGGAGGAAATTGCACAGCAGCCAAGGTACCGGAGTGTGAGTATTAATGGCCTACGATATATCATGATGCAAATCTGTTGGCTAAGTCATTTCATCAATGCAAGAGATAAGGATTGATGTCACCAAGCACACGTGGTCGTCAAGTAATATAGGACGGTGAAGTCCCGATATCATACCCATGGAGACTTGATAGATTATTTGCTTAAATTTGAATCTTTATTTCAATACTCAGAAAAATACAAGTGAAATGGGGAAATGATTTTGAGATTATTCTACTAAACTTGGAATATTAATTAAACTAGGAACTAATTTTGTTTGCAAAAGAGTTTGTAATTCAAATGATGAGTAAAATCTAGAATCTTGGCATTTTTGCTTTCAAGTTGAGTTTTAAGATTCGAATACGCTAGTCAGCATTCTTCTAAGATTGCTAGTTGCCAAGATATGAACTCACTTCTCATCTATTCTCCCCAATAGACAAAAACTATCTCATGAACCCTAACACCCATATCCCTATGGTTGTAGAAGATACATGAGACGACGATTGAAGCTAGTTGGCTCAACTGAATAGGGTTGTAGGGTATATCCCTAACCTCAACAACAAAATCAACTCTTGAACCATTGAACAAGATTATTAAAACCTATTTTATGCTACCTTTTAACCCTCATTAGTTCTATCTCTCAAATTCAACCTACGAGCCAAAATAAAATATTCATAAGGTGATCAATCTAAAGATAAACATGAAATTATGATTGTTGCGCCACAAAAATAAACAATTTTAAAAAGAAGAATTGAAAGTCTATAAAAAATGAATATTCTAACTACAACCATTAGCTATAGCTAAAACTCCAGAACAGGACTTCAGCCACACATGTTCAGGTGCAAATCTGAAGTATTCATCATTCAAATTAACAAAGATAAAATTAAAGAAGAAAAACCTAGTAGAAAATGAACTTCTTGTCTCTCCCACAAAAGACTGTGTATAATCGATCTATCTGAGGAAAGATGCCTAACAAATTCCCTAGGCAGAGCTACTTATAAGCAAGGTAACAATTGACTCTTTTTCCCTTGAGTAATTCAACTTTTAGACATAGAAAAATCCATCTCGAAAAGGCCATGGCACGCCATGCCATCCATCTTGCCAAATATTGCTTGAATTTCCACTAGAGTTGAGCCTCTGGCACCCCGCACTAGTCATCTTGCCAAGGTGTTAGATAAAATTATGTGCTTCTAGGACCTGGGGTACCACTTCTACCAATGTAGCAGAGTGTTAAAAAATTTTCCAAAGCCTAGAACCTCTTGCGGGCATTCCACTCCATTCGCCAAGGTGTTAATAAAAAATTCTTTTGAATTTTGAGGTCTGGTGCACCATGCCAGCCATAGCACCAACCTGAGCACAATTTTCTCTAAATTTTTGTGGCTGGTGTGCCACTCGAGCTATTGCACCAGGCTAAATTTTCTCGAATTCTTCTTTCTTCATACCTTGGGCCGTTTTTGAGTCTTTTTTCATGTGTTACCTGCTACAATCATCTAGAAACACTTTTTATCTCGTGTAATACACATATTCATGAAATCATGCTTTTCATAAGGCTAATCATCTGTAGCATGATAAAATATGGGTAAAAGTATAGCAAATGGGCATAAGAGTACGCCCAACATCACCACCCCACACTTAAACCATTGTTCATCCTCGAACAATCCTTACTTATATACAACGGACACTACTTGTCACCTCTATCAACTATCTTTCAAACAACTAGAACATAGCACAAGACTAAGTGGTTCATCCATTCATTATAAATCTACATCATACACACAAAGAAGTTCTTCACATTCAAAACTACATACTTTCTATAACTGACTCATCTTTTTCAAAACAGGGCCAATATGATTAAGTATGAAAAATGTAGTACTTAATACACCGACTATGACCATCTTGTGCCCTCACTTATTTATTGATGCTCCTTCCCTCATATTATCAGTTCAAAACTTGGAACAAAATAAACAAGGTAAACTCACTCTTTACAAATGATGTTTCATACACACGTAACATACCATACGCTTGCTTTTCGTGTGTAGCTAGATTGCTTAGTCGCTTCAAAAAGAGTAAGATCATAAGGACTTTTTCTGGTTGAAATGTCGGCTAAGGGTCGGGTAGGAATGATTTTCTTTAATAGTTCCTACCAATCCAAAGCACTTTAAGACATTTATACTTCATCTTTCTTGTCCACCTCTTTTTCTTTTCACTACTCACCCTTTCTTTCACTAATCCCTTTTTTTTTCTCATGCCCCTCTTTACACTACTTGACTGCTAGTTTCTACTTATAAGATCAACAAGAATAACAAACCACTAAAAATCTTTCAATTATGCTCTAGCAGCAAGTAAACATGTTATTCTGTCTGGGCACCACACTTTCCTAATTTCTTTCTCATCCTTGCCATCCACATTTTTTCTTTCTCTCCTTTCCCTTAACTTTGCTACATTGGTGGAACCTTCATTCTTAAATCTCAAAGTGCCTTAGACTATCTTTGGATAAAAATTCTTTCACAACAAAGGGAGTAGGCTTCTTCTATGGCTAAGAAGCAAATTAAGGATTATAGCTCAATGTGGTTAACTAGGGACAATGTTAAAGAAGGTATAACAATCAATGGACAAACATGATTTTTTCAAAGAAATGTCTTAATCACATCTTACCTCTTCGGAAAAAAGCTATCATATACACACTTAGACAAGTTCTAGATGTTACACTATGTACAAAGCACAACAAATTCAAGCTCACCCCTCATGAAATCACTATCCGAGTCAATTTCTTGTGTCCACATATCCACAAAATCATATTGAATGAACTTCTATTGTTATGCCCTAAAGTCTATCTTCATGAGTTAAGTTAAAGAACATATGTGTCTCTCATAGAATTGTACTTCTCATGGCTTCATGATCACCACTTCATTGCTTCTAGCTTAACTCTAAGTGGAGTATAAGATCACATCAATGGTTGTTTTTTTGACTTCATCCTTACAAGTTAAAAAATGTGACTAGTTTTCCCTTAAGTTTGTCATCATCCATAAATCATCGGGAGCAGCCACTACCTCTATGATGGACTCCAAACATTTTTGTTGAATCTCAATTAAAACACTTAATTAAAACAAACACACAAAGATGAACAATCACGTGACATAGCATCATTCAGATAGTTTCAACAACCATCCACATACTACTTATTACAGCCAAGCTAACATAGAAGTTTGGCAATAGTTACTACAGGCAATAAAAATTTTAGCAAAGATAGCATAAATAGGAAATCTATTTCCTCCACCCCTCACATAAACAATGCACTATCCCTAGTGCATGAACATATCATGTCAAGTAGGGAGAGAAAAAGAATTTGCTTGGGCCTCTAAGAAAAGTCATCATCATAAAGATTATACTCCTGAACGTCATCATCATCATCATCTCCTTCTGCATAATCAACATGCATAGCTCTAGTGGTGACATCCTCCTCTATGATACCCTGAAAGCCCAAAGATCAAATCCGGGAGTTGAAATAGAGAAAACTATAAATCTAGCACCAGGTCACAGAACGAGTCACTCTACGACCCATGGGGTAAACCACGAGTCATGAAGAGACTCGTGGCGAGGTGTAGGACTTGACTTGAGATTTTTTGGTTTTGAAGTTCCTACGCACCTGACCACAAGTCGTGGTCAGTCCCCACGACTTGTTGAGTCAGTCGTGGTCAAGGGCTATGGGAAGGAGAAGAAAGAAAGTTGGCAGTGTACCCTATAGTTGGTCACCACGAGTCGTGGTCAGACACCATGATTTGTGGGATGAGTCGTGGTCAGCCGGTTGTTGAAGATTTGAGATTGTAGGCAGTGAAGGTGATGAGTGGTGACCACGAGTCGTGATCACCAATAACGACTCGTAGGGTTCCCCGTGGTGAGCCCTAGATGAATTATTGGAAAGTGCACATGACGACTGATGCCATGAGTCGTGGTCTTGGGTAATGATCCGTCCAATTCCTCGTGGGGACTGGCAATCAATTATTTTTAGCGAATTTAGTAAGGGTTTTCTATAATTCTTAAGATCCTAAGACCTAAAATACATCTTTTTAAGCTTTGAATGATAAGTTTTAAGAGGGAAAAGTACATTTTAGGCCATTCTTACTCATGCATGAAAAGTTAGAGAGCTAGAGAGGTGATCAAGCTCATCTTCATTCAAGTTTTCTTCAATTCTCCATTGGGCAATCAAGGAGTGCTAAAATCAGTTCTTCCCCAAGTATGTAAGGTTATGAATGGGTGAATTTATTCACACCCATGCCCAATCCTTCTCTAAATCATGAAAATTCATATGTTGATTCAGTGGGGTTTTAACCTAATGCGTGAAATTCCTAATTTTCTACATGGGTATGTTCTAAATATGTTTCTACTATTGAATTATGACTCGTGGGAAAGTTTTACATTCTTTTAAATTAAGATCATGTTTCAAGCTTTATAAATCAAAATGCCCATTTATGAGAAGTTCATGAAAGTTGACATTTATGATGAATGTTTAAGTATGATGAGATAATATTGATGAAAAGCATGTTTTCAAGATACCCATGTTTATGATCACGTTTTCAATAGAATTATGTATTTTCAAGCATGTTAAAGTATCAGGCAATGCCCATATGTTCAAGTACGATTTATGATTTCCCGAACTAAGCTTACCACATGGTTTTCAAGCAAAGACTGCCAATTATTTTCAGCTTGTGGTATGGTTTTAGATAAAACTTCTAATATATAATTTCAAATTTGAGATGTATTTGATTATTGAGCTACATCAATAGATGATGGTGAGCTTCGTTGAAAAATGATGGAGAGCATATGCATATTTTTGGGAGTAGTGTCTAGCACCGAGTAGAATAAGGTTCGATTACCCTATGCCTCAGAACTACATGCCAACATAGGTTTATACATATCATATATATACTTTGGTATCTCCCTTGTGAGCTATCCCCCACCCTGATTGGGCCTCGAGCTTGATATTGATATAATGATATCGTCCTTAGCTCTGGAAAGACTTTGGACGACTCTATCAACTTGAGTGTGATAGGTGGGACCACGTAAGCTCTATCATGATATGTCGGTTATATAAGGAGTCTCCCATTGTTCCTCATGATTTCAGTTATGCATGTTTATCACTCATAATATATATATATATATGTTCTAAAAGTGGTTTGACCAAATGTCCATTTTTACTTATGATTATTAGATTTAAGCTTTGGATCATTTAATTCAGTTATGATGTTATGTTATGTTTAGATCACGATTTCAGAAAATAGCATGCAAGTCCTGCTCTAAGATTCTTGTTTTGATCATGTTTTACATTATGCATGTTAAATTATTTTACTTATTTAAGCGTCTTTACATATCTTGCATACTGGGTACATTCCATGTGCTAAATGCATACTGTATGCTGTGTCGTTTCATGATACAGGCTCAGATCAACAAACTCAACCCCACCTCTAGCCAACTTTTGAAGTTAGCATTAGTCCTTGTTCGTGATTCCTCATCTATTAAGGGCCCCTCTTTTATTTAGTTATTCTTGAGTATTTATAGTTTTAGACTTAGAGAGTTAGTTGGGGTCTTTTCCCATCAACTCATCAGACTTAGAGGATTTTCAGTGAATAGAATTTATTCAACTTCAGACTCGTGTTGTATTTCTGAAATTATGCATTATGCTAGACTTCATCTATGTTTATTATGTTAATTCTTCTGCTTTAACTGATTGAGTTAAATGTATGTTCATGCCATGGGTCGGCTTAGGTTCTCTTGGGGCTCCTTGTCCCGTGTCTCGATCCGAGCCTATGTTCGGTTCATGACAAACTAGGTATTAGAGCAATAGGTTTGAAGTGTCCTACGGTGTCTGAAATCCATGTCAAGTAGAGTCTTTTTTATGGGTGTGAAGTGTGCTACACATATGACGAAGAGGGTACGAGATGTTTAAGAAATGTTCCCTTCTTTCATGATCTATGTCATGCTATTCACGATTGTAGAATACGTGCTCCCCGTAGAGTTAACAGTAGAAGGAATGGAAATGGAAATGGACATGAGGATGGTAATGGGGATAGGCACCAAAAAGCCCCACCAATCCAGGAGCATCATGCACCGATGCTAGTTGCCCATGCTGAATTTCGGGCAGCCATTCAGTTGCTAACGCTGGCCATGACCACCCAGGTCAACCAGCTGGCAGTGGTGCATGTTCCACAGAACGAAAATGCAGCGGCAACATGAGTCAGAGATTTCTTAAGGATGAACCCACCAGAGTTTCTTGGGTCCAAGGTTCACGAGGATCCACATGAGTTTATCAATGAGATTGTGAAGATTACCCAAGTCATGGGGGTGAATGGACTAGAGTATGTTGATTTGGTCTCATATCAGTTGAAGGGAGTCGCACACATTTGGTTTCGATAGTGGAAGGATAGTAGGGCAGCCGATAGGTCCTATCAGTTGGGAAGAGTTTAATGTTTCTTTTCTAGATTGATGTTTCCCTCGTACGATGAGGGAGTTAAAGGTAGAAGAGTTCATGAATCTTAAGTAGGGGAAGATGACGGTGTAGGACTATGCCCTTGAGTTCACTAGTTTTTCAAAGTACGCCCCAGAGTTAGTGATTGATCAGAGTGCGTGAGTGAGCAAGTCTGTTCATGGGGTGGTAGACTATTTAGACAAGGATTGCATGATCTCTATGCTTCATCAGGATATGGATTTCCCTTGGATAGTCTTGTACGCCCAGTAGATGGAGACAGCGCATATGAGGGAGAGAGAGGCCAAGAGAGCCTGGACAAACAGCTATAGATTCTCACAGTTGAGGCCAAGTGATGGGCACCAACAGCAGACTTGCTAGAGATCTTCAACCGCAACATCTTCAGGCGATGACTATGCCATCCAGCCTAGGCATGACCAGAGAGGACAAGCATCAGGCTCCCTAGGAGTCAGAGAAGCAGTCCTACAGATTCTAGTATCCCAGTTTGCAGCAGGTGTGGTTGGGGGCACATGGTTCAGTGCTTGCTTCGGGTGTGGGAAACCTGGACATATGCTCGGAGATTGCCCAACAATCAAATAGGGCCATGAAAAGGGGCGAGACCCAGCTTCCAGTTCAGTAGCTCCACCTGCACGCCCAACTTAGCAGGGGGCATCTACTAGCATAGGTGGCAGTCAGCGCTAAAATAGATTATATGCCTTAGCATCCCGCCAGGAGTAGGAGGTCTCCCCGAATGTAGTCACTGGTATGTTATGATTTTTCCATCTTGATGTATATGCTTTGTTAGATCCATGGGCTACCTTGTCTTTTGTGACACCTTATGTGACTAGTGGTTTTAGAGTCAGTCCTGAAGTCTTGTTAGAAGCCTTCTCAGTCTCTACTCTAGTGGGTGATTCAGTTGTTGCTAGACAGATGTATAGAAGTTTCCCCGTCACAGTCCTTTATAAAATCACCTCAACAGATCTAGTAAAGTTATCCATGACTGATTTTGATGTTATCCTCAACATGAATTGACTATTTGCATGTTATTCCTTAGTTAATTGTAGAACCCGGGTAGTAGAGTTCAGATTTTCGGGTGAGACACTCATAGAGTGGAAGGGCAGTTCAGTTGTGCCTGTATGCTGTTTCATTTCCTACCTTAAGGCCAGAAAGATGATCTCCAATGGGTTTTTATACCATCTAGTAAGGTTTAGGGATGCTACATCTGAGACCTCGACTATCCAGTTAGTCCCAGTAGTGTGTGAGTATCCTGAAGTCTTTTCAGATGATCTATCGAGAGTCCCTCCCGAGCGGGAGATTGATTTTGGTATTGACCTTCTTCTTGATACACAGCCTATATCTATTCCTCCTTACAAAATGGCCCAAACCGAGTTCAAGGAGTTGAAGAAGTGGTATAAGGACCTCTTAGATAAGGGTTTCATTAGACCGAGCAAATCCCTATGGGGTGCACCAATTCTATTTATCCACAAGATAGATGGTTTTGTTCGTATATGTATTGATTGTCAACAATTAAACAAGGTCACCATCTAGAGAATGTATCTTCTACCCAGGATTGATGATTTGTTTGACAAGCTTCAGGGTGCCAAGTTCTTTTTGAAGATAGGCCTCAGATCCGGGTACCATCAGCTTAGGGTTCGGGAGGGTGACATTCAGAAAATAGCCTTTAAAGCTCGGTATGGTCACTATGAGTTTTTAGTTATGTCTTTTGGACTAACGAATGCTCCAAGTGCATGTTTTTGTTGAACGCAGTGGCATTTTGGGCCATGTGGTATCGAGTGAGGGCATAAAAGTGGACTCTAAGAAAATAGAACTGGTAAACAATTGGCCTAGACCGGTGAATCCTTCGGTTATCAAAGTTTCTTGGGTTTAGCCGGCTACTATTAGAAATTTCTTGAGGGCTTGTCATCCATTGCAGCACCATCAACAAAATTGACCCAAAAGAAAGTGAAGTTCTAATGGTTGGAGGCTTGTGAGAGAAGCTTTCAGGAATTAAAGACTCGACTTACCTCAGCACCATGTTAACCATACCATAGGGTACTAATAGGTTTGTGGTGTATTGCGATGCTTCGATAATCAGGCTTTGTTGTGTAATTATGCAGCACGACAAGATTATAGCATATGCTTCCAGACAGCCAAAAGTTCATGATAAGAATTACCCGACCCATGATCTTGAGTTGGTGGTGGTGGTATTCACCTAGAAGATTTGGAGACATTATTTGTACAGGTCCATGTAGATGTGTTTACGGACCATAATAGTCTACAATATGTGTTTACCCAGAAGCATCTAAATCTATGACAAAGGAGGTGGTTGGAGCTACTTAAGGATTACGACATAAGTGTCCTTTACCATCCGGGCAAGGCTAATGTAGTAGAAGACACACTTAGTAGACTCTCTATGGAGAGTGTGTCCCATGTGGATGAGGGGAGAAAGGAGCTGGTGAAGGATTTGCATAAACTTGCAAGGTTGGGAGTTCGGTTGGTTGACTCGATCAATGGCGGTGTTATTGTTTAGAATGGATCAGAATTGTCCTTGGTGACTTATGTAAAATCTAGACAAGACGAGGACTCTATTTTGATAAAGCTAAAGGAAGCCATTTAGAATCAGAAGGTAGAGATCTTCTCCAAAGGGGGAGATGGTGTGCTTCAATATTAGGGCCACTTATGTGTTCCGGATGTTGATGATTTTGGGAATCAGATATTGCACGAGGCTAAGGGATCCAGGTATTCTATACATCTAGGTGCCACCAAGATGTACTGTGACCTACGCGAAGTCTAATGGTGGAATGGCTGAAGAAGGACATAGAAAAATTTGTGGCTAAGTGTCCAAACTATCATCAAGTGAAGTTTGAGCATCAGAGAACGAGAAGTGTGCTTTAGGATGTCAGTATTCTTACTTGGA
Organism: Datura wrightii; assembly: GCA_035772735.1. NCBI lineage: Eukaryota > Viridiplantae > Streptophyta > Magnoliopsida > Solanales > Solanaceae > Datura > Datura wrightii. Next base: position 100,220,804 of record JASDFA010000027.1, on the reverse strand, counting down.
TGTGGGAAGAAATCAATATGGACGTCATCACTGGGTTTCCTCACACGTATCGACAATATGACTCCATTTGGCTGGTTGTGGACAAGTTGACCAAAGCCGCTCATTTTCTACCAGTTAAAACCACTGATTCAGCAGTGGATTAAGCCAAACTATACATCTAAGAGCTAGTTCAGTTGCATGGAGTGCCCTTATCTATCATATCGGACAGAGGTAGCCATTTTACTTCTCAGTTTTGGAGGTCGTTTCAAGAAGGACTGGGTACTTAGTTTAAGCTCAGCACAACATTTAACCCGCAAATGGATGGTCAAGTGGAGTAGATAATTCAGACTCTCAAGGAAATTTGAGAGCATGTGTTATTGACTTCAAGGGTAGTTTGGATGACCATTTCCCTCTTATTGAGTTTGCATACAATAACGGCTACCATTGTAGCATTCAGATGGCTCCATTTGAGGCTCTCTATGGGCAGAGATGTAGATCGCCTATTCGTTGGTTTGAAGTCAGTAAAGCTGCAATGGTAGGACTAGATTCAGTCCATGAGGCTATGGAGAAGGTTCATCTTGTACGCGACAGGTTGAAAACAACCCAAAGTAGCCAAAAGTCTTATGATGACGTGAGAAGGAGGGAACTTGAGTTGGAAGTTGATGATTAAGTGTTTCTAAAGGTGTCTCGCATGAAGGGAGTGATGAGATTCATAAAGAAAGGAAAACTCAGCCTTCGTTATGTTAGTCCCTACCGGATTGCGAGACGGGTTAGCAAGGTGGCATATGAATTGGAATTGCCCTAAGAATTAGCTTCCGTTCATCCTGCTTTTCATGTATCGCTCTTAAAAAAGTGATTGGGTGATCCATCTCTAGTTGTTCTAGTGGACAGTGTTGGTGTGAAAGACAGCCTTAGTTATGACGAGGTTTCGGTGGAAATACTGGATTGGCAGGTCTGAAGGCTAAGCAACAAGGAAGTATCTTTAGTTAAAGTTTTATGAAGGAATCAGCATGTTGAGGGAGCTATGTGGGAAGCTGAAGTAGACATGATGGCTAGATACCCACATTTATTCTCTACCAGCTCAGTTTCAACTTGAGGTATTAGTTTTATTCCTAAACCTCCATTCAGTATCATATTCAATTCACGTGCCCCAGTTTCTTTCATGTATATGCATTTGTATATGATTCATGAATTTAGTTTAGCCATGTAGTTTGAATTGGAGTTAGTCATTCCATTAGTTTTCAGATTATATAATCAGCAATTGAGTATGATGATTGCATTTCTATGCGTTTTTGTATGATTTTAACCATTCGAGGACGAATGTTCCCAAGGGGGAGGTATTGTAATACCCCGAAAGCCCAAAGATAAAACCCGAGAGTTGAAATGGAGAAAACTATAAATCTAGCACCGGGTCATAGAACCAGTCGTTCTGTAACCCATGGGGTAGACCACGGGCGTGAAGAGACTCATGGCGAGGTGCAGGACTTGAGTTGAAATATTAGGTTTTTAAGTTCCCACGGACCTGACCATTGAGTCGTGGTCAGTCCCCACGACTCGTTGAGTCAGTCATTGTCAAGGGCTATGGGAAGGAGAAGAAAAAAAGTTGGCAGTGTACTCTACGGTTGGTCACCATGAGACATGGTCAGTCACCACGATTCGTGGGAGGAGTCGTGGTCAGCCGGTTGTTGAAGATTTGATATTTTGGGCAGTGAAGGTGACGAGTAGTGACCACGACCATTAACGATTCTTAGGGTTCCCTGTGGCGAGCCCCAAATGAATTATTGGACAGTGCACACGATGAATGATGCCACGAGTCGTGGTCTTGGTAATGAGCTGTTTAGTTCCTTGTGGGGACTGACAGTCAGTTATTTTTCATAAATTTAGTAATGGCTTTTCCATAATTCCTAAGATCCTAAAGCCTAAACTACGTCATTTTAATCTTTGAATGATGAGTTTTAAGAGGGGTAAGTTCATTTTAGGTCATTCTTGCTCATGCATGCAAAGCTAGAGAGCTACAGAGGTGATCAAGCTCATCTTCCTACGAGTTTTCTTCAATTCTGCATTGGGCAATCAAGGAGTGGTAAAAGCAGTTCTTCCCCAGGTATGTAGGGTTATGAATTGGTGAATCCATTCACACCCATGCCCAATCCTTCTCTAAATCATGAAAATTCTTATGTTGATTATGAAATTCCTAATTTCGTACATGGGTATATTTTAAATATGTTTATACTATTGAATTATGGCTCATGGGAAAGTTTTACATTGTTTTCAACTAAGATCATGTTCATGATTTATAAATAAAAATGCCCATTTATGGGAAGTTTGTGAAAGTTGAAATTTATGATGAATGTTCAAGTACGATGAGATAATATTGATGAAAAGCATGTTTTCAAGTTACCCACGTCTATGATCATGTTTTCAAGAGAATTATGTATTTTCAAGCATGTTAAAGTATCGGGCAATGCCCATATGTTCAAATATGATTTATGATGTCCCGAACTAAGCTTACCACATGGTTTTGGAGCGAAGACTCCCAATTATTTTCAGCTTGTGGTATGGTTTGAGCTAAAGCATCTCATATATATAATTTCAGATTTGAGATGTATTTGATTGTTGAGCTTCGTAAATAGACGATGGAGAGCTTTGTTGTAAAACGATGGAGAGCATATTCATATCTTTCGGAGTAGTGTCTAGCACCAAGTAGGAAAAGGGTCGATCACCCTATGACTCAGAACTACGCGCCAACATAGCTTTATACATATCATATATATACTTTGGGACCTACCTTTATAGCTATTCCTTGCCTCGATTGGGCCTCGATCTTGATATCAATATCATGGTATAGTCCTTAGCCCCCGCAATACTTTTGACGGCTCTACCCACTTGAGTGTGATAGTTGGGACCATGTAATCTCTATCATGGTATGTCGGTTATACGACGAGTCTCCCAATGTTCCTCATGGTTTCAGTTATGCATGTTTACCACTCATGATACTTATATATGTTCTAAAACAGGTTTGACCCAATGTTCAGTTTTACTTATGATTATCAGATTTATGCTTTGGGTCATTTAATTCAGTTATGATGTTATGTTAAGTTCAGATCATGATTTTAGAAAATAGCATACAAGCCGTACTCTCAGTTTCTTGTTTTAATCATGTTTTACATTATGCATGTTTTAAATGATGTTACTTATTTATGCAGTTTAACTTACCTTGCGTACCTAGTGCATTCCACGTACTGACCGCATACTCTATACTGCATCATTTCAATATACAAGCTCCGGTCATCAGACTCAGCCCCGCCACTAGCTAGCTTTTGGAGTTAGCATCAGTCTCTGTTGGTGAGTCCTCATCTATCAAGTGCCCCTCTTTTATTCAGTTATTTACCATTTTAGACTTAGAGAGTTAGTTGGGGTCTTGTCCCATCAACTCATCAGACTTAGAGGCTTTTCAGACAACTTCAGACTCATGTTGTATTTCTGGATTATGTGTTATGCTAGACGTTCGCTATATTTATTATGTTAATTCGTCCGCTTTAATTAATTTAGTTTGATGTATGTTCATGTCATGGGTTGACTTGGGGTCTCTCAAGGCTCGTTGTCCCATGTCTAGATCCGAGCCTATGTTCGGGTCATGACATCCTCCTCCTTATCATCATAATCAACTGCATCAGTTAGTACAATAGGCTCATCATCATCTAATGGCTCCTCAAATACCGGTCCCACATTGCACATTGTTATGGCACTTTCTTTGAGTGGGTACCTCTCCTCTAAAGCCGACATCTCCTCAGCAGTCGTAGATCTACCTCCAATCATCAACTGTAACTCAAACATCCCAAACATACGACCTCTCCAATTGTTATACCGAGCATGAAGCTTGGCTGGAGTGAGGAATGGTGTTGATGAATTGATTGGCTCCTTAAATTTTGTGACATCAATCATTTTTCCTGCCAAGTGCCTTGCTAGGGGTAGATGTAGGTCTGTCACCTCATTCTCTACCATGTTCCTGCAAGAACTGAGTCATTAAGCTGCCATAACAATACTTCCATCTGCAGTTATCCCTAGATCGCCGCATGTTGTCCCTCAGCACTGTATCAGAGTTAATTGGCAGTCCCTTCATCAGCATGTACATCAATACAATTTGATCTCAAGTGATCTCCGTGGTATGTTTCCCCGAGAGAAGTACAATGCATACCAACTTATCCTAAACTCTAGCCTCCTTAGTCAAGTAGAAAATGAGAGTGTTGAATTAGTTCCACTTTCACCTCTTCTCCACCGGGTAGCTGAATTCTCTTCACACAAAGTGTGGAAAATTGTTATACCCCGAGAATTCAAGAATCGGACCCGGAAGTGAATCGGAGAAAAACTGGAAAATGTTGCAGCAGCTGTAGAATGAGTCACTGAATGACTCATGAGGAGGCCCAATGAGTCATCAGGTGACTCGTGGGAAGGCCTAGAAGGATTAGGGACTCGAGGTCCCCACAGGTGATGTAACAACTCATGGTTAGACACGATGATTCGTCATGCCAGTCGTGGGGTGGATCTAGAGGAAGATTGGAAAATTGATCTAGTGCACTTGATGGGAGGTGGCAACGAGTAGTCGCTGCTGGGGACGAGTCGTCATTTCACTCGTTAGGAAGCCCGGCAGACCATTTATCCAGTGAACCTAACGAGCAAACCAACAGATTGTGAGCCTCGATGACGAGTCATCAGGTCGTCCGTTAGGACCCCCTGGCAGTTATTTTCAGCGATTTTAGTAAGGGCTTTTCCATAATTCCTAAGTTCTAAGGGCTATACTACATCGTTTTAAGCTCGTAATAAAGGGGTTTTAGTAGGGAGAAACCTATCTTAGGCCATTACTTCATGCATGCAACGTTGGGGGTTTGAGGAGAAGAATCAAGGTGAATTCTCAAGGTTTTGAAAGGGGCAATCTGAGATTGGCAATTAGGAAGAGCTAGGAATCTTCAATCCCAGGTACGTAAGTCTATGAGTGGGTGCTTTGTTTGGTCAGTTTGGTATAACTACACGCAAGTGCACGTGGTCGAAAAAGTAGTAAAGTGGCTCAAATAAGCCAAGTATCGATCCCACAGGGACAAGACTAAGGTAACAATCTACCCATGTGTCAATAAACTTTAACTCTAAATTGCAGACAACAGTGTGAAGAAGAGTTTGATATTTCGTTTCCTAATTTTATACTAAGTCTAAAACGAATATATAATTTGAGTCTGAACTATAAGTATGAGCATTTTGAGGCTAAAATGAACATGTAGAGAAATAAATTATCGATACAATTTGGTTAATCTTTCCTCCGGTTGCTAGTCAAGAATTATTGCCTATGGATTAAAACTCTCGTATTTAACCCAACTTAAGAATCATGAACCTTCCACCTACATCTCTATGATACAAAGAAATTCATGTTCTAGCCATACAAAACTGATTCCTTAATTGACTAATACGACTTTCAGGTATATTTCTATCGTGAAGGTAAATCAATTCTCAATTTTCCTAAACTAAGAAAAGATCATATCCTATCAATTCAAAACTTTCCAATTTCTTTCTCCCTCGAGTGAAACCGGACTTTTTAGATACACATTAACGTTGGCCACACATTAACGCAGTAAGAACAAGAATCAATAGAACAACCATGGATGAAAAGATGAAAAACCAATTTATCAATAATTACATTTCAATACAAATGTTCTTAACCTCAGCAAGAAGGGAATTTAGCCACTCATTTGTGGATTAAACATCGTTAAATGAGTGTTAATCATACAAGAAATTGAAATAAAGAAGAAGGAGATAGAGAAAAACCCGAAGATTTTCGTCCCCTCAGCTACCTGTAACCCACGTTGTTGCTCCACCAAGTCAGAATAATTAAAAATGAACCTAAGTTTTCTATTTATACTAGTGGGAATTTTTCCCGGAATAACAAGCAATGTGTCACAGAGTGCATCGCGGAGCACTGCCTCCGTGACACGCCACCAACGCGGCCCCGCATTGGATTTCGGTCGTCCAGGTATTAAGGCCCAACGTGGCACGACGTGCAATGCGGGGCTAGGCCAACGTGCCACGGCCCCAACGCGCACCTTCACTAGAATTTGGCATATTTTAAGCATCCAGGCAGAATGCATCCGCGATGGCAGCATGACACGGCTCCATCGCGGAGCCCCTTTAATTCGTGCTTTCCTTGTGCTTTTTCCCTTGCTAGCTTCCGAGTCCAATCCCGATCTCTCCCAACATGCATCTTAGCTCCATAACTTTATATTTTTCCTGCAAAACAATGCTAGTCATGTTGGTTAGTATAAATTAACATTTTATTACAATTCACATGAGAATGTACAAACATCGATAGATAAACAAGGTAAAATGACACATTTGAGTATCATTTGGGCATATAAATTTGCCCAAGATCACTTACCCCACACTTAAATCCTTGTTCGTCCTCGAACAATAATCTCACACCTCATGCAATTGACACCCCATCCTGGCTATTTTGGCTCGACAATTCAAGCTACGGTTATACCAATTATTTAATACAGCAAATCATCAAGAAAACATGCATAGTCTTATCAATACAACGACCTTCAACACATTAAGACCTCCTATACTCAAGAATCGACTCTCGATATCGGCAAACTCCTGCAAATCAGCTGATCAAGATATCCGACACGAATTTTAATCTCTCGTCGAGCATGTGCCCTCACCACATAAGAGAATTTTCCCCTTTTTAATCATATGAACTCAAAACATTACATGCAGGGGCATATAAACAAGATTTCGCTCTCTCTCCCAAAAGAATTCACATGCATCATGTCATGAACCATAGGCTTGCCTTTAGTGTATTACTCCACTAATATAAGGACACATGATGTAAGATCACGTAGGACTTAACGGGTTGTAATGTAAGCTATGGAACTAGCAAATACTGGGCTAACCAATAATAACAACTAGCCTCCTTAAGCGCTTTTTCAATCCATCCCATCAACCTTATGGACATTGTTTCTTCCTTCATCATCCAATTCTTGAAGTTTGTCTTTATTTTCGACCCCATATATTTAAGCACACTTGACTTAATAACAAAGATTATTTATACATCTTCGTTATATTTAATTTATACCAAGTGCACCTTCGACCTTTTCTTTCCTATCATCACTCTGCTTTTTCTTTTCTTTTCAAAATTCTCACTCCCTGGCGCTGTGGGAAAATTATTTAATTATTTTTTTTGTCTTGAGCGCTTAAGAGTTTTGGATCAAATTCACGGATAATGAAAAGAAGGGGTTAAGCTCGGTTTACACCTTTTTGACAAAAGAAAGACATAGGCTAAAGGCTCAATAGGCTAACTAGGGTGTACATTCAAGGTAGGTACGATAATGAAAAAAAAAACTTTCGGTTAAAGCAAAGAAATGCCTACATCCTTTCCTACAATACACATCCTTTATTTTGTTTTGTACACACACCAGGCAAGTTCTACACACTTCACAATAGCATGGAAGAAACGAAACCTCACCATACACTCAGTTCACATGCTCAACTCAAGACATATTCACAGACTCTTCAAACAGCTAATTACAAGAATTCAAGCATTAAGCCTCAATCACATCGAATCGAACTCTATGGCCTAGGTATCTCAACATATTTACAGAGTTGCATGCTTTCATACGAATCAGCTTTGCATTTCAAATATCATGTACAACACGCAACCATAATTTCGCAACCATAAAGTAACGACAAGTTTTGGGATGCAAACCAATAAAAGAAAAAACTAAAAGAAAAAATGAACAAAAGAAATCTACTCCTAATGAATACATTTCCCTTAAGACGGTCGGCATCCATCCATCATAGGGAACGGTCACTAATTACGACTTCGGTTCAATGGGACTATTCTCGATAAAAGAACCGAAAACAAACGCCGAGAAACCCAAAAATAAAAATTTCACAAATTTTTTTTAAAAATATCGATAATTTCAATAAAACAAAGATATGTACAAAACCAGCTAACAACATTCAACAGCACACAACAGCTTCACCTTAATTACAATACAGACATACACACAAAAATCACAAGGTCACAAGATTATCCAAGCACAATAACAGAACAGAGACATACATTAAAAACAACAGCAACCAACACCTAACTACTCCCACCCCACACTTAAATCGAACACTGTCCCCAGTGTTCACAAAGTTCAGCATAGTATGAAAGTAGGTGGTGAAACTCCCTGATCAATCAAAGTATTCCACTTCTTCGTCAGGTGCCGCTGCATCATCTCCCATGTCTGAATCGCCCCCGTCGTCATCATCTGACTCCACATCGGAGTCATCATGATGTGTCTCCTCATCTGTGGGGACATCATCATCAGTGGGCTCCACAAAAGCTGGCCCCACTCGGCAAGAGCCCTGGCGTTTTTGCCAAAAGGGTAGTCTAGCTCGAGCTGCCACAGCTCATCTTCTGTCGCCGGCCTCCCACCTATGCGTAAGTGGAGCATCTGCATCCCGAACATGCAATCCATGTACTAATCATCCCGAGCATGTCGCTCGGCTAGTGTAAGAACTGGCAGTGAGTGGTGTCTGGTGCCTTAATTTTGGTGACATCTAAGGCCCACCTCTCCATCTGCAGGATGTAGTCAAGGGCCTCCTCCTCAATATCCAGGCCCCTCAGGAACGGGGTCAGTAAGCCATCAAACCCGTACCTGTGCCCTTGATGCAAACGGGCTCTTTCATGGCGGAGATGATCACCGCCCCCGACATTGATCTCCAGCCCTTTCATCAAGGCGTATACCAAGCATACACGATCCCGGGTGACATCTGTCATATGCACCCCCAGGATCAGGCAGGAATAAGCAATCTTAAACCATATCCTGGCTTCCCTAATCATCTGTGAGTAGGGCAATGTCTGATGGTAGCCCCTCTCCTTATGCCTGCTCAAACGTGCTGTAGACCAGACTCCACACAAAGTGCATCTGATGTCCGCGTATGGTGGAGAGATATTCAGCTGCCGAAGCACATGGGCGTCTGTGTCCCGCGCCCCCAAGATGGCATTAAGGTGATGGGGCTCAAAAGTGACTATCTGCCCCCTTATCTTTATGGTGTGACTTCTGAGTGTTGGATTCCAGTTGGCATAGAATTCCCGAATTAGGTGCAGATTGCACTCCTTGGGCTCTTCAAAGATGAAGTTTAGCCCGGCTGCCTCAATCCTGTGGACAATCCTGGGAAACTCCTGTGCCAACGGTTCCCTAATAATGTGTTCTTCGGGGAAGTATTTGCTTTCCTTATGCTTTGCATACCATTTATTCCCCTCCTCTGTCACCCATCGTGTTCCATATTGACAGCGTTGGCTGCGTGGAGCCGCTGGTGCTGCTGGGATTGTTGTTCCCAGTCTAATTCTTTTCCTTCCGGCGCCTGATGTTGATGCGCCCTTCCCTTTTTCTTGCCTGCCAACCATCGTTCCTATCAAACCAAACAGACAGTCCCAATGTTATTCAAATTAAAATGTGCTTCGACTAAGGTTGGGTTAAGATAGGCCACCCCACACTTAGTCTTTAGCCACAATCACAGCATTACGACAAGATCATACTTATTTCCAATTTACCAAAAAAAAACAAAACACAACAAATATGCCTCGTGCATTCAGAGAATTCGATGGTATAAATTCTTTTGTACTACTCAGACTTCGTACAGCTAACCACAACATTACCATCGTTCACATTTCATCACATAGCACTTAGCAAACATTTCTATCAATAAAACTGATACAATTCTCCCAATTTCTATGCAATTTCAACAATTTCATTAACCCGACAATCCGTCGCGCCTTAATCATCTTAACGTTAAGCACAACATAATGTTCCTCACCCAACATGCACAAACCAAGAAGAATTTCACATTTCAACTCAATTTTAACTTCTTCATATTTGAATTCTAACCCTAGCTACAATTGCGCAAGAATTTCAATCAAACATGTATTTATCGAGTTCATACCATCACAACGATACTATGAACATCAATCAACAATAATTTACATGAATTCATGCTCAATTTACACTTAGGGCAAGTTTTCCTCACTTCCTATGCTAAAAATCGGAGAAATAAGGCAAGAAATGAGATAAAGTTAACAAACATACCTTCAATTCGATGATATCGAAGAAAAGTTGACAAATTTGAGCTCCTAGTCCGTGTCACGTTGGGGAAGGGGGGTTTTGGGTTGTTTGTCGCGGAGGGGAGTGGAAAAATGGGAAAATGAGGGAAAAAAGGGGTTAAAAAGAAGGTTTTTCGCGCGGGTCACCCGGCGACCCGGTGTGACCCAACACGAAATTACCCTCAACGTGTCAAGGAGGGTAACGCAGAGCATGCCCTCCGTGACACGGAGCCATCGCGCAGGTGTTCTAGAATTTGTAAAAATTCCAGAATTACCTTCAACGTGTCACGGAGGGTAACGCGGAGGCCCTCCTCCGTGACACGGAGCCATCGCGTGGGCTCACTGTTTTGCCACTTTTTATTATTTTTCTTACCTCAATTTTTCCTTTGCGATCCTTTGCACATTTATCCTCCGTTCAACCTGAAATTCATCTCACAACAAGAAATTGGTTAAAATTTATAGGTTTCACATAAAATACAATTTTTTTTTTTATTTTCTCATTTTTTTCTCTTTTCTTTTTTTTTAACGAAATCTAATAAAATATTACAAAAATCTTCACGGGTTGCCTCCCGTGTAGCCCCTGGTTTACCGTCGCGGCTCGACGTCATTAAGCTCAGTCATCCTCTAGGGTGACGGACGTTTTCTCTCGACCACCGTCCTCACCCCAGTAATGCTTACACCGCTGCCCATTGACCAAGAACGTGGTGCTCCGATCTTCTTGCCACAACTCTACTGCCCCGTGCGGGGTCATTCTCACTACCTCAAATGGCCCTGACCATTTGGACCACAACTTTCCTGGAAATAGCTTCAATATTGAATTGAAGAGCAATACTTTCTTCCTCGGCTCAAAAATACGATGCAACACATGCTTGTCATGCCATCTTTTCGTTTTTTCTTTGTATTACTTGGCACTCTCATAACCATGCCAACGGAACTCTTCAAGTTCACTGAGTTGCATTAGTCTCTTCTTGCCCGCTAGCTCTAAGTCCATATTCAATTTTCTCACGGCCTAGAAGGCTCGGTGCTCTAACTCCACTGGCAGATGACACATTTTACAATAGACCAATTGGTATGGAGAAGTTCCAATTGGTGTCTTGTAAGCAGTTCTGTGTGCCCACAATGCATCATCAAGTTTGCTTGACCAATCATTACGTTGTGCATTCACTGTTTTCTAGAGAATCTGCTTCACTTCTCTATTTGACACCTCCACTTGCCCACTGGTTTGGGGGTGATATGTTGTTGCCACCTTGTGGCGCACCCCATACTTGGCTAGTAGCTTCTTGAAACTTGCTTTGACAAAATGAGCCCCTCCATCACTGATAATGGCTCGGGGTGTCCCGAACCTAGTAAGAATGTGTTTTTTCACAAATTTTGTTACCACCTTGTTGTCATTCCCGAGGCAGGCTATTGCTTCAACCTGCTTTGATACATAATCGACGGCCACCAAGATGTAACGATTACCAAATGATGGTGGGAACGGGCCCATGAAATCTATGCCCCACATATCAAAGGTCTCCACTTCCAGTACATTCTACAGCGGCATCTCATGCCTCCTACCAATTGTGCCTGTACGCTGACATCTATCGCACATTTTAACGTATGCCATAGAGTCTCTGAAAAGTGTAGGCCAAAAGAAACCTGACTGTAGAACCTTGTGTGCTGTCCGCTCGCCTCTATGGTGCCCCTAATACAACGAAAAGTGAAAACTCCTCAACTCCTCTGGAATCTGGCTCTCCGGGATGCATCTTCTCATCACCTGATCCGGTATCTGTTTAAATAAGTATGGCTCATCCCAAATAAAATACCAACAATCATGCCTCAACTTTCTTCTCTGCTGAACTGTCGCCTCCGATGGATAGACTCCACTCACTAGAAAGTTGACTATGTCTGCGCACCAGGGAACTTCAGCTTCCCCTATTGTCAAGAGCTGCTCATCCGGGAACTCCGCATTGATGTTATCACCTTCCTTCACATGCGACCGACTTTCCAATTGCGATACGTGATCTGCCACCTGGTATTCGCTCCCCTTTTTGTCCTTAATTTCAAGGTTGAACTCTTGCAACAACTGGATCCATCTGATCAGCCTGGGCTTTGCATCCTTCCTGTTAAATAGATACCGAATCTCTGCATGATCGGTGTACACCACTACTCTTGAACCTACCAAATAGGACCTAAATTTATCAAATGCAAACACCAATGCTAGCATCTCCTTCTCTGTGACTGTATAATTACTTTGGGCAGTATTTAGTGTTTTGCTTGCATAATGAATAGAATGAAAGATTCCATTTTTCGTCTGCCCCAATACAGCTCCCACAGCCATATCGCTTGCATCACACATCAATTCAAATGGTTGTTCCTAATCCGGAGGAATAAGGATAGGTGCTTCTATCAATTTCTGCTTCAATTCCTCGAAGGCTTTAGCACACTCATCATCCAACTCAAACTTCACCTCTTTTTCTAACAATCTGCGTAGTGGTCTAGAAATTTTGAAAAAGTTTCTGATGAACCGTCTGTAGAACCCTGCATGCCCAAGAAAACTATGAACACCTTTCACCGACAAGGTGGTGGTAACTTCTCAATAACCTCGATCTTAGCACGATCGACCTCCAACCCCTTGCGAGACACTTTGTGGCCAAGGACGATACCTTCCTTGACTAAGAAATGGCATTTCTCCCAGTTGAGTACAAGGTTGGATTCTTCGCAGCGAGCCAGCACCCTGTCAAGATTCTGCAAACAAGTAGCAAACGAATTGCCGAAAACAGAAAAATCGTCAATAAATACCTCAACAAAATCCTCCACCATGTCGTGGAAAATAGCTATCATGAATCTCTATAATGTAGCGGGTGCATTGCATAACCCAAATGGCATCCTCCTAAAAGCATATGTCCCATAAGGACAGGTAAAAGTAGTCTTCTCCTAGTCCTCCGGAGCTATGGCTCTTTGGTTATAGCCAGAGTACCCATCCAGGAAACAATAATATTCCTGTCCAGCCAACCTATCTAATATCTGATCAATGAATGGGATAGGATAATGATCTTTCCTTGTGGCTTCATTAAGCTTTCAATAGTCCATGCAAATCCGCCAGCCTGTGATGGTTCGTGTAGGAATCAGCTCATTTTTCTCATTGGTGACCACGGTCATCCCCTCCTTTCTTTGGAATGCACTGAATGGGGCTGACCCATTCACTATCCGAAATTGGGTAGACCACACATGCATCAAGCCACTAAATTATTTCTCTCCTAACCACATCCTTCATTGCTGGATTTAACCTTCGCTGAGGTTGAACAGTTGGTTTTGCTACTGTCTCCATGAAAATCCTGTGTGTGCAAAAAGCTGGATTGATACCCTGAATATTTGACATATGCCGACCCATTGCTTTCTTCCTTTTTTTGAGGACACCCAATGCTTCCTTCTCCTGTGCCTCCGTCAATTCTGCAGAGATGATGACTGGCAACGTCTCATCTTCCCCCAGAAAGACATATTTTAAATAGGGAGGCAATTCTTTCAATTCCAACTTTGGTGCTTCCTTAATGGATGGTTTCAGCAATGGTTCCAGAGACCTCATCAAAGACTGAAATTCCTGTTTCCTCAGATGCCTTTGTGACTCGTTCAACATTTGTACCACCTCATAAGCGTCTCTATCTCCAAAATGATCGGAGTTCATCAACACTCTTTTTAGTGGGTCTTGAGATTCAACAATCTGACGAATTTCTTCTTGATCAAACACACTGATTGCTGAAAGCTCCTCATGTATGGCCGGAAGCTTCATGGCCTTAAATACATCAAATACCTCAACTTTGTCATGTGCCCTCATGGTTAGCTTCCCTGTAGCTACATCAATCAGAACTTTCCCGATCGCCAAGAAAGGACGTCCCAAAATAAATGGGACTTCCGCGTCTGGCTCAAAGTCCAGCACAACAAAGTCTACTGGGAAGATGAGGGAGCCCACTTGCACCAGCACGTCCTCCACAATGCCATCAGGTCTTGCCAAGGAACGATCTGCTAGTTGCAAGATCACCGTTGTTGGTCTAGGACTCCCTAGCCCCAACTTCTTGAATACCGATGTCGGCATCAAGTTAATGCTCGCTGCAAATCACATAATCTGCGAGCTAGGATACTCTGCCCAATTGTAATTTGTATTGTATAGCTCCTAGGGTCCTTGAGCTTTGTGGGCAACCTATTTTGTATCCGGGAAGTGCACTCCTCCGTAAGAGCCACCGTAGCGTACTCAGCCAACCTGCTTTTGTTCGCCACAATGTCCTTAATATTCTTTTTGTACTTCAGCACTCCCTGCAAAACATCAACAAGAGGTAAGTTAATGTGTACCTGTTTAAGCACCTCCATGAACTTTTTGAAACACGCCTCCTCCTTGGGTTTCTTTAATCGTTGAGGGAACGGGGGTGGTGGTCTTTCTGGTTCAGCATACTTTTTCTTCCCCCTCTCATCACTTTGCTCCGTCTCAGTTTCTGCTGCTCCCAACTGTTGAGGTGGTCTTTCTGGTTCCACCTCTTTAATATGTAAACCACTTCGTGTGGTCACTGCATTCACTTACTTGGGGTTGGGATCAGTGTCACTCGGAAGTCCTCCTCTAGGCCTGGTGTTTTGGGCTCTAGCAAATTGCCCAAACTGGTACTCCAGTGCCTTTGTAGCTAACTGATTGTTCTTTACCTCGACTGCCAATTTCACGTAGTCAGCTTGTAATTGAGCTTGGTTAGCTATTATTGTCTTGAACATTTCCTCGATGCTGGGTGATGGTGGTGGAGGAGGTGCGTTGTTTCTTCTGTATTGTGACTGATAGTTCTGCTGCCCCCCTTGATTTCTCTGCGCCCCCTAACTCGAATTTGCCATTGATGGTTATTGCTACCCCAAGAGAAATTCGGGTGATTCCTCCAGTTGGAATTGTAGCTGTTGCCATACTGTAGGTGGTTGTTTCTCTGTACATTACCAACAAAGTTCACCGAATCAGGATTTTCTCCACAACACTCAGCTGAGTGTTCACTACTCCCGCACACTTCACACCAAATCTGCTGCACTACATTCACTGAGGCTTGAGATTGGTTCATGCTCATGTTACTGAAGTAGGTATTGAGTTGATTCTGTAACGCAACTATTTGTGCAGCAATAGCTGTAAAACCATCCACTTCTAAGACTCCTGCTGCTTTCCTCGTTCCTCCTCTTGACGAATCCGCATTCCACTCCGGATTTCTCTGCGAAATACAATTTAACAAGGTATACAGCTCCTCATAAGTTTTTTCCAATGCTTGTGCCCCAGCTGCTGAGTCTAGCAAGATTTTTATGTGGGGTTCCAAACCCTCTATGAAAGTATGCACCAGCACATCATTGGATTGGTGATGATGAGGACAATCCCGCAACATAGATTTGAATCTCTCCCAGGCCTGATACAGATTCTCTCCCTCTCTCTGTTTAAAACTTAGAATTTGACTTCTAAGTCTTACTGTTTTACCGGATGGGAAGAACCGTATCAAGAATTTCTTTGCAAGATCATCCCACGTGGTGATGGAATTAGGTGGCTCAGCTTTCAACCACCTCTTAGCTTCTCCCAAAAGTGAGAATGGGAACAATGTAAGCCTGACATAATCTGATGACACTCCAGTGGGGATGTAAGTGTCACTTATCTCCAAAAAATTTTGAAGATGTTGTTGTGGATCCTCATGAGGGAGACCTGTGAATTTCCCGTTGGTGTGCAGCAATTGCACAATGTTTTGTTTAAGCTCGAACCTCCCTCCTGGCTCAGGTTTGCAGATTCTAGATGTGACATTGTTAACATGTGGGATTGCCACCTCGCGAACCGTCCTAGCTGCCATGTCCTCGGGCACTAACATTGCCCTTACAACTGGTGGATTCTGTTTTTGCTCCAGGATTGTTTGTTTGAGCAACTGCAGCTTTTTCTCTAGAACTTCTCTCCTTTGACGATGAAATTGTCTTTCCGGCTCTAAATATGAGTCCACCAGCTCCTTGTCTCTTGCCAGTGTTCAACAGAAATTAGTATCTACAAAATACAGGCTAAGACCAAGTTGTCAACATTAAGAAGAAATAGTAAACTAACACTTAAGAAAAATTTACCAATTGCCAGTCCCAGGCAATGGCGCCAAAAACTTGTTTGGTCAGTTCGGTATAACTACACGCAAGTGCACGTGGTCGAACAAGTAGTAAAGTGGCTCAAATAAGCCAAGTATCGTGCCCACAAGGATTGGACTAAGGTAACAATCTACTCAAGTGTCAATAAACTTTAACTCTAAATTGCAGACAATAGTGTGAAGAAAAGTTTGATATTTTGTTTCCTGATTTTATACTAAGTCTAAAACGAATATATAATTTGTGTCTAAACTATAAGTATGAGCATGCTGAGGCTAAAATGAACATGTAGAGAAATAAATTATCGATACAATTTGGTTAATCTTTCCTCCAGTTGCTAGTCAAGAATTATTGCCTATGGATTAAAACTCTCGTATTTAACCCAACTTAAGAATCATGAACCTTCCACCTACATATCTGTGATAAAAAGAAATTCATGTTCTAGCCATACAAAACCGATTCCTTAATTGACTAATACAACTTTAAGGTATATCTCTATCCTGAAGGTAAATCAATTCTCAATTTTCCCATACTAGAAAAGATCATATCCTATCAATTCACAACTTTCCAATTTCTTGTCTCTCAAGTGAAACCGAACTTTTTAGATATACATTAACGTTGACCACACATTAACGCAGTAAGAACAAGAATCAATAGAACAACCATGGAAGAAAAGATGAAAAACCAATTTATCAATAATTACATTTCAATACAAATGTTCTTAACCTCAGCAAGAAGGGAATTTAGCCACTCATTTATGGATTCAACATCGTTAAATGAGTGTTAATCATACAAGCAATTGAATTAAAGAAGAAGGAGATAGAGAAAAACCCTGAGATTTTCGTCCCCTCAACTGCCTGTAACCCACGTTCTTGCTCCACCAAGTCAGAATAATTAAAAATGAACCTAAGTTTTCTATTTATACTAGTGGGAATTTTTCCCAGAATAACAAGCAACGTGTCACGGAGTGCATTGCGGAGCACCGCCTCCTTGACACGCCACCAACGCGGACCCTCACGGGAATCCGGTCGTCTAGGTATTAAGGCCCAACGTGGCACGACGTGCAATGCGGGGCTAGGCCAACGTGCCACGGCCCCAAAGCGCACCTTCGCTGGAATTTGGCATATTTTAAGCATCCAGGCAGAATGTATCCGCGATGGCAGTGTGACACGGCTCCATCGCGGAGCCCCTTTAATTCGTTATTTCCTTGTGCTTTTTCCCTTGCTAGCTTCCAAGTCCAATCCCGATCTCTCCCAACATGCATCTTAGCTCCATAATTTTATATTTTTCCTGCAAAACAACACTAATCATGTTGGTTAGTATAAATTCACATTCTATTACAATTCACATGAGAATGTACAAACATCGATAAATAAACAAGGTAAAATGACACATTTGAGTATCACTTGGGCATATAAATTTGCCCAAGATCATGCTTCCTTCCACACCCATGCCTATTCCCTATCAATATTGGTTTGTAATGATCAAGTATGGGGTTTCATTCAATTACATGATTCTTACATCTCTATTCATGGGTATGATGAAATTGAGTTGGTATTGATGATTTTACCAAGCTTGGGTGGATTCGAACTTAATTTCTTTTACAAAAATTATTTTCTAAAAATTGAATCTAATACGCCCATGTGTGGATAGTTCATAGTAGAATGTGATGATGATAGAATAGATGATGAAAAGCATGTTTCCAACCTTAACCACGATTTTGATGATGTTTTTAAAGAAGGTTAAATAGACCCAAGTATGATAGTGCTTTAGGTGATGCCCATATGATGTTTTCAAATAGTGTTTTTCCTCGATATGAGCTTACCACATGGTTGAGATGAAATTTTCCTTTAACCCTTATTATGAATTCTAGCTTGTGGTATGTTTCATAGTAAAGTCTTCTCTATGCTCAGATCGTTAATTGATATTTTTATTAATGTTGAGCTTTGTCAAGGAAAATTTTAAGCTTCATTTAACATGATGTTGAGTCTAACTATGATTTAATAATGAGCTTTGTCAATAGACAATGCTGAGCTTCATTTCATACGATGTTGAGTTTATGCATGATTTCATGATGACCTTCGTCACTAGATGATGTTGAGCTTTGTATTTATAAGATGTAGAGAATTGCATGTTTTGGGAGAAGAGTCTAGCACAGAGCGGGCTAAGGGTCGAATACCCTATGCCCCAGAACTACGCGCCAACGTAGGTTCATACTATTATATTATTGGGACCTCCCTTTTGAGCTATCCCTGGCCCGATTAGCCCTTCAACTTGATAGCAATATCATGATATCATCCATCGCCCTGGCAAGGTTACGGACGACTCTACCCACTTTAGTGTGATAGTTGGGACCACATAAGATCTATCATGGTATGTCGGTTAAGAGATGAGTCTCCCACTGTCTATATCATTTAGATTTGCATACTCTTTACTAAGAATGATTACTTATGCATGTGTGTTCATAAAGTAAGGTTTGACTCATTGTTCAATTTTTAATATAAATGTTATGTTTCATCTTTGAGTCATTCTATTCAATCATGATGTTCTAAGGCTATGCATGGTCATGTTATGATAAGAGTACGATCACAAAATGATTGCATGTAACCTTCTATTTTCACCCAAAATCTTATGACATGTCATGGAATGTTTTAAATAATTTATTTACTTAAGCGGTTCTACTTACCTTGCATACTCGGTACATTCCACGTACTGACCACATACTTTCTATGTTGCATCGTTTCATGATGCAGGATACGGTTCTCTGGTCCAACCCCTTTCTTAGTCACTTATCAGAGTCAGTACCTTCTTGGCTGGTGAGTCCTCATCCTTCGAGGAATAGACTTTCACTTATCTTGGTTGTACTTTAAGTTTTAGTATTGTTGAGCTAGTTGGGGGCGTTGTCCCATCAGCTCATCCTGATTAGAGGATTATCAGACTTAGACATGTATTTAGCTTCAGATGTTCATCCTGTTATTATGCTAAGTTAGACTTCTGCTGAGTTTATAATTATGTTTTCTTCATGTTTATTGAATGAGTTAGTGAATGCTTATTCCATGGGTTGACCTGGGGTTTCTCAGGGTCCCTTGTCCCGTGGCTACGATTTGGGTCTACGCTTGGGTCATGACACAAACGTCCGATATGGGGCTTCTCAAGGAACATGAAATAAATCTCTAGGTCCATCACTGGCGTGTCAAGGATTGCATTGAAACACCTGGCAGTGAAACGGATCACTTGTCCCCAAACCTTAATCTTTGTGCTCTCTCCATAGAGGTGCTGCAATTGGCATAAACTTCCCTCACTAAGGTGAGGTTTCACTCCTCTGGCTCAGCAAGCACGTATCCCACCCCCAACTCATGGACTATGTCATGAATGGAGGGGAAATCAAGTGCTAGAAGACCCTCATCAATCCAATTCTCTAGGCCATACTTGGCTTCCTTTTGTGAATTTAAACCACTTGAACCCATGCTTTGGCTCCAAACCACTTAGCAGGGGGTGCCCTTTTGGGGTAATGAGCTTGATTCAACTCCTTTTCTGAGCCTTTTGAACCCTTTCTAGCAACTGCTACTTTTCTTCCTTTGTCTACACGTGAAACCATAATACTTGCCAATCACATCAATAACCATAGAGTTTGTTCATGAACAACAAGGCTATTTAATTAGGTGCAAGATGCGTAAAACAATCTTCATACTTTGCTAGCATAAGTGTGAGAATTTGTCAAATAGGGTACTTAGACTTCCCCCATTATCGTGCCAAATCTCAATAGCTCAATTCCTTCACAAACTTTACACTCCAAACCACATTGATGATTTTTATCACATTCCTCTCATTTTTTCCCAAGAGTGCTTCATGTTGGCCAGTGACTTTACTTCCTCCATTATTGATTCATAATTCACAACAACCTAAGTGTGGAAGTATTCACAATATATTCAACCAACAATTTACATGAGTTCCTCTAGCTTCCACAGTAAATTAACATGAAATTCCAACAATCCAATACTTTCACAATTCAAACATCATGTTATTCAAGCAACTTCTTCCTCCACAAAGAATACTCCAAAATTCACTAATTTTCATGAAATTATCTACAATCCATCATTACCCTCTTCTCACCCACAACTTAAAACCACAAAATTTCAACCAAAACAAGCAACTCAATCAAGGATACAACATTATTATGGAAGAATATATGGTATTTAAGTCATGAAAACCCACATTATGAAGTTTAAGCTTCTTTCCCAACAATGGTGATTTTGGATTTTTAATTTAGGGAAGAAGGGTAATGGGAGCATGCTTACAATATTAGATACCAAAAGAGAGAAGAAATCTACTTACTTGAGTTAGAGAATCTTGCTTCACTAAGCTTTTTAGAGAAGACAACAAAGGCGGCTTGGGAGGGGTACTTATAGCTTTTAAGAGTGGGAAGGGGATAGAAAATTCTTTTCTTTTCTTTTTGACTTTATAAAGAGAGAAGAGGAATGGGAATTAAAATAAAGGGTATGAGTCATGAGTTTTTATTAATTTAGGGTCCTTGTGTCAGATTTTACCCATGGACCAAAAAAAATGTTTTTGCCTGGACTCCGGTTGGTGAATGGGTTGGTGTAGCGCGCTAGACACTATGCCAACCTGAAATTTTTTTTCTTCTAAAGTTCAACACCTAGCGCCCCAGACTTAAAATTTTTTCAGCTTCCTTTCCCTCCTCTTTCACCTTAATTTCCTTGTTCGTCTCAACAACACAAGCAATATGTTAGAAAGATGGATTGCCTCCCACCAAGCGCCTTATATATAGTTGTGGAACAACATTCATGGGTTGCCTCCAGTGCAATGCTTTATTTAACATCACAGCACAACGCAAGACTTCTCACTCCTCCAATTGAGTGAGATGATCCGTAACCTGATTTACTGTTGAGTTGACTCGAAACACATGTTGCTCAATGACCTACTTATACCTTCTAGGCTCCACATTTGTGCTCATCTTAAGCTCATCATAGTGAGGTGGCAATCTTACTACTCTAAATACATCAAAAATTGCCTCTTGGCCATACACAATCATCGATATCTTACCAAACTTCACTCTTATAACTACATCAAAGTGGCCAAGAATCCTCTTTCTGAAATGATTGAAACTATCATCAGCATCATAGTAAAGGATGATAAAGTCCACCAGCAGAATGACCGGTCCCACTTTGATCAACACATCTTCAATAATGCCTTCGGGGTAAGTAATGGACTTTTCAGCCAACTACAATTTCACTATGGTGGGACGTAGTTCTCCTAACCTCAATGTTCTAAACAACGATGGAGGCATAAGATTGATACTTTCACCTGGATAACACAATTCTGAGCCGATCTCTTGTCTTCCAATTATGACTGGAATAGTGAAGCTCCTAGGACTTTTCAGCTTCTTCAAAATCTTGTTTTGCACCTGGGAACTAAACTTTTCTATGAGAGCTACACTTTGAACTCTGTGATCCTTCATTTATTTGCCACAATATTCTTAAGATATCTAGCTTACTTTGGAAGCTCTTACAACAACTCTACCAATAGTAGATTCACATGGACCTACTTCAACACATTAAAAAAACTTTTTACAAGCCGCGTCCTCCTTCTGCTTTTTGAATCTCTGTGGGAATTAAGGGGCTGGTCAAACTTCTACCACTTTTGGTTGTGAATGACTTAACTTACCAACCTCCTAGTTTGACTTAGCAACCTATTCTATCTCTGGCTTGTTATCTATGGGTATCACTTCAGCTAGCTCCTTTCCACTATGCAATAAGATTACACTGACATTCTCCTTGGGGTTCTTCTCAGTGCTACTTGGAAGTGCCCTTGAAGTCTATTTGTCTGCGGAAGGGTCAATTGGCCCATTTTCCTTTCTAACTCATGGATTGACTTCTACATCTCATTAACAACTCGAGTCTATTGAACAATCCAGTGCTTCATATTCTCCTCTAAAAAGCTTCCATGATGCTAGCCCTGGGTCTTTGGAAGTTATCGGGGCCCTCTGGAAGTTCTGATTCCCCCCCTAAAGGATTAGCTGCACTTTTGTACCTCTAATTGTAACTATTTCCTACAAAACCACCACTACGACTACTTTGACCCACAAAATTGATAGAATATCGGTTTAGTTGGACAATCTTAATATGCATGACCTTCTCCACATGCCTTACATGATGGCAGTGAAGTCTTAACTTGCTAAACCTGATGAACCTAACTTACTGTTGGTGTGATCACTAACTTAATTATCACATTTATGAATTGACTAATATCTTCTTGAATTGCTGCTACACCATCAACCTCAAGTTTCTTTGGGACTTTGGTTGCTGTAAAACCTTTGCCTGAATCCTGATAATCTTGACTTCCAACAAATATGAGATTCAGCAGCCTCTATCTCGTCAAAGCTTTTGTACAAAATTTTCCCCTTTGCGGTAGCGTCCAGAAGAATCTTAGACTCTGGCTTTAACCCTTCTATGAAGTTGTGTCCAATGATCTCCTTAGGCTGCATATGGTGCGAACAATCTTGCAAGTATCCCTTGTATCTTCCCCAAGCTTGAACCAGGGTATTACCATCTTTCTGTGCAAATCCTGAGATCTTTCCTCTCAACTAATTCGTTCTCCTTGAAGAGAAAAACCTAGTTATGAACTTGTTGGAAAGTTCTTCCTATGTAGTTATGGTCCCAGCTAGCTCATTCTGAAGTCACTCATTTGCTTCTCCGATCAGTGAAAACAAGAACAAAGTGAGTTTAACATACCTGTAAGAAATATTTTGATAGTGAAAATTTTCACTAAGTTCCACGAATGTCATAAAAATGTCTGTGGGGATTCTCATGTGGCTTGCCCTGATATTGCCATGTATTTTGAACCAACCACATGATTTCCTCCTTTAACTCAAAGTTTCCAGTGATGGCTGGCTTGATGAATGCTTTGGAAACGTTCTCAAAGTTTGGCCTAGAAACATTCAGCACTGTAATCCTATGTTGGTAGTCTCCCTGTGCTTGCTCAATGTTTTTGGCCATTGCTAACCAATGAAAAGTTCTCTCAATTTCCAGATCAAAGTGAGCAAAAGGTTGTCCTTAACTTCTATTAGTTGGCTTACATCGAGCAAACATAATCTGAAATTTTCAACTACCAACAACAAAAGTAAAATGCAGAATAGAGTAATAAAAATCCTAACCACAAATAATTAATCAATTCAAGTCCCTGACAATAGCGCAAAAGAACTTGATATCGCCAAGCACACGCAAGCGCACATCATCAGGTAATATAGGACGATGAAGGCCCGATATCATACCCACAGAGACTTGATAGATTAATTTCTTAAGTTTGAATCTTTATTTTGCTACTCAAATAGCATGAGTAAAACGGGAAAATGATTTTGAGATTATTCTACTAAATTTGGAATGTAAATTAAACTAGAAACTAATTTTGTTTGTAAAAGAGTTTGTAATTCAAATGATGAGTAAAATCCAAGGTCTTAGAACTTTTTCTTTAAGGTTGAGTTTTAGGATTTGAATACGCTAGCCAACGTTCTTCTAAGATTTCTAGTTACAAGTTACGAACTCACTTCTCCACTACTCTCTCGAATAGCCAAAAACTATCTCATGAAACCTAACACATATATCCCAATGGTTGCAAGAGAAACATGAGAAGATGGATGAAGCTACTTGGCTAAACTTAATAGGGTTGTAGGGTATATCCCTATTCTCAATAATGAAATCAACTTTTGAACTATTGAACAAGATAATTGAAACCTATTCTATGCTTCCTTTTAACCCTCATTATTTCCTTCTCCCAAATTCAACCAACGAGCCAAAATAAAATATTCATAAGGTGATCAATCTAATGAATAGGCATGAAATCAAGTAACCATGAAGAATCTTGAAAAGAAAAATTGAAAGTCTAGCATAAATGAATATTCAAACTACAACCATCAGCCATGGCTAGATCCCAGCACAAGAGTTTAGCCACTCATGTTCAAGTGCAAAACTAAAGTATTCATCATTTAAATTAACAAATATAAATGTAAAGAAGAAAAACCTAGAAGAAAATTAACTTCTTGTCTCTCCACCAAAAGACTTCATATAATCAATCTATCTGATGAAAGATGCTTAACAAATGCACTACATTTGTAAGCAAACAATTGAATCATTTGGCCTTGGGTAATTTAGCTTTTAGACTTATAAAAATCCTTCCTAGAGAGGCCTGACGCATCACACCATCCATCTTACCAAACTTGAATTTCTTCTGAAGTTGATCCTCTAGCATGCTGCACCAGCCATCTCGCCAAGGTGTTTCTCGAAATTCTACACCTCTTGGACCTGGGGTGCCACTTCTGCCAATGCACTAGAATGTTAGAAAATTTTCCCAAGTCTGGAACCTCTCTTGCATGCAAATCCACTCAATTCGCCAAGGTGTTGATCAAAAATTCTTTTGAAGTTCGAGGTGGCATGCCACGCCATCCATAGCACTAACCTGAGCATAATTTTTTCTAAAGTTTGGTGGCTAGCGCATCACTCCAGCTATCTCACCAAGCCAATTTTCTCAAATTATTCTTTCTTCACACCATGGACCCTTTTTGAGTCTTTTTTCACGTGTCACCTTCGAAAATCATCTAAAAACACTTTTTAACTCATTTAACAGACATAATCATGAATCATGTATTTCATAAGGATAATCATCTCAAAACATGATAAAATATTAGTAAAAATATGGAAAATGGGCATAAGAATATGCCAAACATCAGGGATCCATATAAAAGAGGCATGAGATGCCTTTAAATTTTGTGCTGGAAGTCGAGATCTTCGATGTTTCGAGGATCAATTTCATTGGACCCTTCATGAACTCTTATGGGTTGACATATATCCTTGTTACTATGGATTATGTCTCCAAGTCGATTGAAGTTGTGGTACTGCAAATAAATCCTAGAGTGCGACAACATTTCTAATAAAGAACATCTTCACCAGGTTGGACACTCAAAGGGCCATAATCAGTGATAGGGGTTCTTACTTCTGCATTAAGGCATTTGCAGGATTGCTCTTAAAATATGGGGTGAAACACAAAGTGGCGACTCTCTATCATCCACAGAAAAGTGAACAAGTAGAGGTCTCCAATAGAGAGATAAAGATTATCCTAGCTAAAATAGTGAATACAAACAAGATTGATTAGTCCGAAAAGTTAGGTGATGCTCTATCGGTGTATCAGACTGCACATAAAACTTCAAATGAAGCCTTGTGTTATCGTCTACTTTTTGACAAGGCCTGCAACCTTTTAGTGGAACTCATACACAAGGCACTGTAGGCCTTGAAGAAGCTAAATATTGACTAGAGTGAGGCTAAATTAACTAAATGAGATGGATGAGTTCTGCTTCCAAGCCTATGAAAACACAGTTATGTATAAGTAAAGGATGAAGCAGATGTGCGACAAGAAAATCTGTGTGATTTTAATCCTGGTGATCAGGTATTACTCTTTAACTCTAGAATTAAACTCATTTCAGGTACGTTGATGACCAAATGGTCAGGATCAATCAAAGTGGTGAGCATTGGCCCAAATGATGCAGTTGAACAAGAGTCCGAAGATAAAACCCATTTATTCAAAGCAAATGGATAACAGGTGAAACACTACCTAGGCAACAATGGGGAAAATGAGCTGGTGGAAAAGTTTTACCTCTGGGACTACTTGACCAATGCTTAATTCAAGAACCAAGGTATATGCGTTGTGCCGCAATGTTAAATTAGGCACTTCTTAGGAGGAAACCAATGAGATTCACACTCAATGTGATACCTACGTTGTAACGCTATGTTAAATTATCATCTTCTTAGGAGGAAAATCATGAGATCTACACTATGTATGGTATCTACATCATGCCGCAATTCTAAATCAATCATTTCTTGTGAGGCAACCCCAGTTGTAAACTAAAGAATGTAGGGATTACACGTTATGAACTCGTAGAAATAATATGGATTAGCATAGGTAAACCCAACTATGGGCTGTAAAATGATTTTATGGACTATAATTGGAGAGCTACAACCACAGAATAATGGCAAAATTGAGACCTTTGATTTACGGGCTCACTTACGAGCCGCAGATTTCACTTGCGCTTCATAAGTGGAAAGTGTAAATCGAAGGCTAGGTAGGAAATCCATTGGTTACCACTTCTGATAGGATCTACAGCTAGAAACCCTATTAATAGCTCATAGATTCCATTCATAAGTGAAGGAACAACTTGGCAACTCGTTGTTTACAATTTATGGTCCTAACAGACGGTCCGCAATTCCATTTTCTACGAATCGTAAAATATGTGCATAAGTGGAAAGTAAATTTTGGAGCTACATTTTTTCTGACTTACGACTCCTATATAGACTGTACATTTAAATCACAACATGTATAAGAGTTTGCAAGTGTAACTAAAAGATGCATAAAATATTAACGATATGTCACATACAACCCTCAGTTTATTCTATGGACGAACTTACAACCATATGTGACCATTTTTGGGGAATCATATTAACCCACCTATGGCTCGTAAGTGGAATCGTATAATCCATTTACGATCATACACCGGGAAATCTGGCCCGACAACCACCATAGATCAAAATTTTTTTGTATAAAACCAACCTAGTCTTATCCCCTTTTCCCATACCACTCAAAAGCATATTTTGTCATTCTTCATACGATTAGAGCTTTGTCATAGTTTACTGCACTTACATCTCACGTATATTCATATACACACAACGACACCGGTATCCAAAGCTTCAAAGACCTAGGGTTCGCCTTTAGCTCGATGTTCAAAATTTAAAGTCACGCACTCACCTCACACACAACGTAACTACTTTCGATTGAAACCCTTGGTGAGCAAAAACTTTTGGTTGAACTAATTTCTAGCTAAGTAGGTAGAAGGAAATTAAGTATGAAATGCCATGGGGGGTAGGTTCATAGAGAATGCACTTGATTTCTAGGGATTTGAACTGGATAATGTGAAACAAATCATAAAATGCATTTACGGTCCATATTTTATACACGTAATCCTCATGTTTGAAATTTTGGCTAACTTTTGATAATCCCCTTAATAAGTGAAAAATATGAATGTATAATGCATATATGCAATCACATGTGTGACCATAAGTCAAGGCCAAAATTTTTGGAACTCTGTTTAAGACTTACGGTCTAAAATGTAGCTTATATATAGAATATATGAGCTGAACATGTGATTCAGAGCAGCATAATCTTTGGGGGAAAAAATTTTACGGAGCACATTATAAAAGTATGGCTTGCAAGTAGTGATCGTAGGTCGACGTCATCTGTGATGAAGTTTTGTTAATGATTTATGACATGATTTACGGATGGTAAAAAGATATAGGTATCATAGTTCCCATTTATGGTCTATAACTAACTGAAATGCAACACCATCTCTAAATATTTATTTCCTTTTACCATTATTTAGTAATTCATAATTAACTGATAAGATTACATTGTTCTTAGTTGTGGCTCCAAAATAGGATTTAAAATAGGGGTGGAAAGGTGACTCTGCCAAAGAGGTCTAACCTACGGATTCTCCAACTAATTTCGATGAGCAATGGGGCACACCACTTACCTGATCAAAAAGGCAAAAAGCCACTCCAAAGTCAAACGCCTTCTCAACCTCAAACATAGATTGAGTGCGATATGTTTCTGTTATATCCCAGAAGCCAAAAGAGCAGACCCGGGAGTTCAAATGGAGAAAAACTTAAAATCTAGCACCAGAAATCAGGACAGGTCGTGTGGTGACTCGTGAGACCAGCCCACGAGTCGTGATGTGACTCGTGGGGAGGCCCAGGTGATTAGTTTAAAAATTTGAGAAATGGGATCCCACGGACGTGACCACAAGTCGTGGTCAGGCCCCATGACATATTGGGTCAGTCGTGGGGTGGGGGAGAAAGAAAAAAGAAGGAACAGAGTTAGTATACTTGACGGGAGAACCCCACGAGTCATGGTCAGTCACCATGATTCGTGGGGAGCATCGTGAGCAGCAGGATGAAGCAAGGTAAGAATCAGAGGCAGTGCATATCACAGATGATGACCACGAGTCGTGCTCACCAGGTAACAAGTTGTTATGTCTTCCGTTATGAGCCCAGAAGACTTGAGAACTAGTGAACCTCATGGACGACTCCATGAGTCATAGCCCTTGGTGACGAGTCGTTAGGTCTCTCATTGGGACCATCTTGCAGTTATTGTTTTGTGAATTTAGTAAGGATTTTTCCGTAATTTCTAATATTCTAAGGCCTAAACCATGTCGTTTTGAGTTATGAATAATGACTTTAAAAGTGGTTAAGTTCATTTTAGTCCATTTCATATTCATGCATGCAAGAGTGATAGTCTAGAGAGGTTATCAAGGTAATGCTTCAAAGTCTTTCCTCAATTCCTTCTTGGGAATTCTAGGAAGTGTTAGAATCAGCCATAACCAGGTATATAAGTTTATGAATGGGTGTTTTCATTCACACCCATTCCCAATCTCTCCTAATTCATGAATATTTGTTCAAAAATATTGTAGGGTTTTATCTTAAATCTTATGGAATTCTAATGATCTATCCATGGGTTATTACTTCTCATGTTTTACACCATATTTTATTAATCATGATAAGAATTTACAACTAATTCGATTATAAATTTATTGATTTCAATTTGTATTAAATTATGCCTAATTATGCAAGTTCTATGATGAATCGATTTATGATCTTTACTTCAATTGTTAATATTCACAAACCCATCATAATTTATGAGTAATAATATGGATTTTCGAATGCCAATTATGAAATTATGATTTAAAAAGCCTATACATGATTTTCAAGCATGCATGAACCTCATGATTTACTAACTATGTTTTTGGTCGACTCACGACCCTTACCTTTATGGCTAGTTTACGTATTTACAAGTATGCTTATGATTATCATGATTTAAATAGTCCATGAATGTCGTGCACATTATACTATGAGCACTATATATGTTTTCGGAGTAGTATTTAACAACGAGTGGGTTCGGGGCTTAGGTTTTGCCCCGAATCTCAAAACTACGTGCCACCATAGGACATGATAGGACCTCCCTTGTGACTGTCCCCTCGCCCAAATGGGACCTTTCATGTGTGATATCACACCCTTCATGGTTCTACCCTTGGCAAGGTATGAACACCCTCCCGATTAGGGATTTATAGGTCGGGCTCCATGTGTGCTCATATAGGGTATGTCGGTTATAAGAATCTCCCACGGTTACTCATGATTTATGCATGCTTATGATTATGCTCTTTGGCTCACGTCATGTTCAATAAAGCTTTTCTCTTATGATTATGATTATGACTGATTTACAAATGTTTTTAAAACCTTGAGCCTTATGTTTTCGTATGCTAATTATGTTATGAGCATGTTGTCCCATTCTCATGTTCTCTTTTGATCTTTTTATGTATTTTAAATGTCCTTTTTACTTACCTTGCATACCCGATACATTCCATGTACTAACCGCATACTCTTTGTTGTATCATTTTATGATACAAGCTCCGATCCTCAGATCCAGCATCGATAGTAGTCCATCTCAGAGTGTAGCATCCAGCTTCGTGGTGAGTCCTCATTCTCTGAGGACTATATGTTTCAGATATTGATGTTCCTTTTAGATTTCAATTTTTTTGCCGAGTTAGTTGGGGATGTTTTCCCATTAACCCATCTGATACGATAAAGACTTTCAGACTAGATGTAGTACTCAGCTGTAATGTATTTAGTATGTTCCGCTTATCATGATATGTTATGTTTATGCTTCTGCTATATCGTTATGATAAGTATTCTGCTTTAATGATACGAAGTTAGATGAATGTTCATGCCATAGGTCGACTTGGAGTCTCTCGGGGCTCCTTGTCCCGTGTTATGTCTGGGTCTACGTTCAGGTCGTGACAAATGTGGTATCAGCACAATAGTTTTGAAGTTTCCTAGGGTGTCATAAAGCCACATTAAGTAGAGTCTTTTTTATGGGTGTGAACGCGCCACACTTATTACGAAGAGGCTATGAGACATTTAGGAAATGTTTTGTTCTTTCATGATCTATGTCATATGATGAAATATCTCTCTATCCTTATAATTTGTGCCATTCGTGATTGAAGAATCATGGCCCCTGAAGAATGAATGGTAGGAGGAATGAAAATGGAGATGGCCACGAGGATGGCAATGGTAATGGACACCAGCAGGCACCACCAGTTTAGGAGCACCAGGCATCAGAACCAGTTGCCCATGTTGAGTTTCGGGCAGCTATTCAAATGCTCGCGCAGGCCTTGACCGCTCAGGTCAATCAGCAGGCAGTTGCACATGTTTCGCAAAATGACAATATAGCGGTGGCTCAAGTTAGGGATTTCTCGAGAATGAACTCACTGGAGTTCTTTGGGTCAAAAGTAGATGAGGACCTGTATGAATTCATCGATGAGATTCTGAAGATCACCCAGGTTATGGGGGTGAAAAATTTGGAGTGCGTTGATTTGGCCTCTTATCAGCTGAAAGGGGTGGCACATATTTGGTTTAAACAATGAAGAGATAGTAAGGCAGTGGGAGCAGGCCCTATATGTTGGGAAGAGTTTCATGCAGCCTTTTTGGACCGGTTCTTCCCTTGAGAGGTGACGGAACTGAAGGATGTCGATTTTGTACATCCGAAGCAAGCTGATATGTTGGTTCAGGAGTACGCTTTGGAGTTCACCCGCTTATCGAAGTATGCACCAGAGTTAGGTGCAGACCAGAGGGCTTGGGTAAGACGATTTGTGCATAGAGTGGCAGACTACATGGAAAAGGATTAGAGGATCTCTATTCTGCACTGAGACATTGATTTTCCCCATATAGTGTTACAAGTCCAACTGATGGAGATAGTTTATCGAAGGCATAGATAGGCCAAGAGGGCCAGGACAGACAATTATGGGATTTCTCAGCCTAGATGGGGGGTGGAAAGTGCTAGCAGTCTCATCACAGGTCTTTTACTCCAGCTCCATCATCAGGTAGTACACCATCTAGATCATGAGGGGACTGGAGAAGCAGCGCTTCAGATTCGAGAGGCCAAGGTAGCATGCAGATAGAGTGAATTTTCCTAGCTTATGAAAGTTGTGGCAAGAACCACCCAGGGAGGTGCCTAGTTGGCTCAGAGGCTTGTTCATGTGTGGCAAACATAGACACAGGTTGAAGGATTTCCCTTCCGCTAGGTCAGGGGGCGGGGGAGCCTGTATGCCAGCCGCTAGTTCAGCCGCTCCAGCAGCACATTACTTCCAGCAAGGAGCCTCAACTAGTTCAGTCGGCGGTTAGCACCAGAACAGGTTCTATGCCCTTGCGACCCGTCAGGAGCAGAAGACTTCACCGGATGTGGTTACTGGTATGTTATGAGTGTTTCACCTTGATGCTTATGCTTTGTTAGATCCAGGGGCTACCTTGTCTATTTTGACACCTTATATTTCTAGTAGCTTTGGGGTCATTCCAAAAATTTTGTCAGAACCACTCTTAGTCTCTACTCCTGTTGGTGACTCAATTGTACTAGGCGAGGGTATAGAACTTGTCCGATCACAATATTGCAAAAATTCACCTTCGCAGACCATGTAGAGTTAGCCATGACTGACTTTGATATTATTCTCGGCATGGATTGGTTATATGCGTGTTATGCTTCTACTAATTGTAGAACCCTGGCAGTAGAGTTCCCAAAAAGTTGATTTCTAAAGGTTGTGTGTACCATCTTGTTAGGGTTAAGGATGTTGAGTCTAAGACCCCAACTATCCAGTCAGTTTTGGTTGTCTGTGATTAACCAGAAGTATTCCCTAATGATTTATCGGGTGTTCCGCCTGAGCAGGAGATTGATTTTGGTATTAACATTCTTCCCGACACACAACCTATATCTATTCCTCCCTACAGAATGGCTCCAGCTGAGCTAAAGAAGTTAAATGATCAATTGAAGGATCTTCTAGACAAGGGTTTCATTAGGCCGAGCAAGTCTCCATGGTGTGCACCAGTTTTATTTTTCTGAAAGAAAGATGGTTCTCTTCGGATGTGTATTGACTATCGAAAATTAAACAAAATCACCGTCAAGAACAGGTATCCTTTACATAGAATTGATGATTTATTCGACTAGCTTCAGGGTATAAGGTGTTTCTCAAAAAGAGATCTCAGGTCCTGGTATCATCATCCTAGAGTCTGGGAGAGTGCCTTCCCGAAAATAGCCTTTAGGGTGCGGTATGGTCATTATGAGGTTGTAGTTATGTCTCTTGTACTAATGAATGCTCCTACAACTTTTATAAACTTGATGAACAGATTGTTCAAGCCATACCTAGATATGTCTGTGATCGTATTTATTGATGACATCCTGATATACTCTCGGAGCGAGGAGGAGCATGCCGCTCATTTGAGAATAGTGCTTCAGATTCTCAAGGATCTCCAATTATATGCCAAATTCAGCAATTGCAAGTTTTGGTTGAACTCCATAACATTTTTGGGCCATGTGGTATCAAGTAAAGGCATAAAGGTGGATTCTCAAGAAATAGAAGCAATGAAGAATTGGCCTAGACCGGTGAATCCTTTAGATATTCAAAGCTTCTTTGGTTTAGCTGGATATTATCCGATATTTGTTGAAGGTTTCTCATTGATTGAAGCACCTTTGACCAAATTGACCCAAAAGAAGGTGAAATTTCAATGGTTGGAGGCCTGTGAGAAGAGCTTCCAAGAGTTGAAGACCCGACTTACTTCGACACCATGTTAACTCTACTGGAGGGTACCGATGTGTTCGTGGTGTATTGTGATGCTTCGAGGATTGGACTTTGGTGTGTGTTAATGCAGCACTGGAAGGTTATAGCTTATGCCTCTAGACAGCTAAAAGTTCACGAGAAGAATTACCCGACCCATGATCTTGACTTGGCCGTGGTGATATTCGCCTTAAAGATATGGCGACATTATTTATATGGGGTCCACGTGGATGTGTTCACGAACCATAAGAGTTTGAAATATGTGTTTACCTAGAAAGACATCAATCTTCAGCAAAGGAGGTGGTTGGAGATACTTAAGGACAATGATATGAGTGTCCTTTACCATCCGGCTACGGCCAATGTAGTAGCACACGCACTTAGTAGACTCTCTATGGAGAGTGTGTCTCATGTGGTTGAGGGAAAGAAGGAGTTAGTGAAAGATGTGCATCGACTAGCGAGGTTGGGAGTTCGGTTGGTTGACTCGACCGCAGTGTTATTGTTCATAACGGATCAGAATCGTCCTTGGTGACTAATGTGAAAGCAAAACAAGTGAGGACCTGATTTTGGTAAAGTTAAAGGAAGTTGTTCAGAATCAGAAGCTGGAGGTCTTCTCCAAAGGGGGAGATGGTGTGCTTCAATACCAGGGTCGCTTATGTGTTTTGGATGTTGATAATTTGAGGAGCCGGATGCTGCACGAGGATCACGAATCCAGGTACTCAATCCATCCAAGTGCCACCAAGGTGTACCGTGAGTTATGGGAAGTTTATTGGTGTATGGAATGAAGAAGGACATCTTGGTATTCATAGCTAAGTGCCCAAACTGTCAGCAAGTAAAGGTCGAGCATTAGAGACCGGGAGGTGTGCTTCAGGATATCAATATTCCTACTTGGGAGTGGGAAGAATTAATATGAATTTCATCACAGGTTTACCTCGCACTCGTCGACAATATGAATACATTTGGATTGTGGTGGATAGGTTGATAAAGGCTGGCCATTTTCTACCAGTTAAAACCACGGATTCTGCGGAGGATTATGCCAAACTATATATCCGGGATCCAGTTCGTTATATGGAGTGCCCTTATCCATCATTTCAGACAGGGGTGCCTAATTTACCTCTTAGTTTTAGAGGTCATCTCAAAAAGGACTTGGTACTCAGATTAAGCTCAACACAGAATTCCACCTGCAAACGGATAGCCAAGTGGAGCGAACGATCCAGACTCTCGAAGACATGTTGAGAGCATGCGTGATTGACTTCAAAGGTAGCTGGGATGAGCATTTGCCTCTTATTGAGTTTGCATAAAATAACCGTTATTATTCCATTGTCCAGATGGCACCGTTCAAGGATCTTTATGGGCGGAGATGTAGATCGCCCATTGGTTGGTTTGAGGTTGGTGAAGTGGCGGTGATTGGGCTAGATTCAGTTCATGAGGCTATGGAGAATGTTCAGTTGATAAGGGACAGGTTGAAAACTGCTCAGAGATAGCCAAAACTCATTTTCATACACCCATTAAAAGATTGAGATTAGAAATAGCTCATTTCTTGCCCAAGTAATAGTGGTTGAATTGTATGGGACCTTGGGGTTTGAGAAAACTTGAGGCAAAAGACACCCAAGTTGTTGAGAAACATCGGGTGTTGCCTTGTCCATGAATATTTATGTTTGTAGGTAATGCTTTTAATTGATAGTTATCCCCAATCCTACTAATGCCCTGTCAATAGCACACCTCTAGTCATCACTCATGTTGTTATTTCGATGTTGGTTGCCTTGTTAATTGATTGTTGAGTTGAATTCCAATTGTGATCTTACCATCCCCCAACATTTATATTTCCATTGTTAATATATTGATGTGATTTAATTCAATTCAATAGATGATTTTTGTGCCATCAATCTCTATTACCTGTGAATTCGACCCTGACTCATGAGTTGTGTAATTATATTACAATGATCTTTTACACTTTCTCCTAGTGAGGAGTGGATTTGAACTTCATCAATTTCAGCGTCGTTGTCGGGAAATATGATTAGATAGCCTCTAGTTGTTGTTGATTTGAATTAATTGAGCATCTTGTGTTTTTTTTTACGTTGTTGTTGTTTTTGGTGTCTCTTTATGTTGTCTTGTATGAGCCAACACTTTCAAGTGGGTTCTGTGGACGGCTACGTGGACCATGAGGATGATGATCCAATGATACCCGATATGGCTAGGTCTATTCACCTATCTCCTATGGTAGGGAATGTCGTTTTTTACGTGACAAGCACTATGTTGCATTTTTTCTAGATAAAAGGGTTATTTGAAGGGAAACCTATTGAGCACGCCAACCGAAACCTTTCGGAATTTCTTTAAGATATGCCAACCTTTCAACATAACTAATATTAGCCAAGAGTCGATTAGAATATGCCTCTTCCCATTTTCCTTGGTGGGAGAAGCCACCATGTGGCTAGAGGAGCTTCCTCTGGGGTGTATTACATTGTGTAAATATTGACGGAAGCTTTCTTAGATAGGTTCTTCCCTCCATCGTGGATGTTGCAGTTGAGAGATGACATCACCAATTTTAGGCAAATTGTAGTGAATCCTCACATGAAGCATGGCTTCTGTTCAAGAAGAAAGTGGCCCTATGTCCAAACCACAAGTTGCCGGATGGAGTTCTTCAGAGCTTCCATCGCACAGTCAACTCCATAATAAAGACTATTTATAATTAATATTGTTGGAGGGTCCTTGAATTACAAAATTTATGGGATGGCCAAGGCTCTTTTGGATAGGATAACCAATACAAATCGAGCTTGCACACTAGGGACACTGAAGTGCCCTCTAGTGGTGCTAACTCCAGCCTTGTGACTGTGGAGATGAGGTAAAGAGATGAAGAGAGAGGTGAGACCCTAGAAATATATGATGACCCATCTTGAACTAACGACAAAGCATGTCATAGGAGCCAGGTCCAAGAATGTCAATGTTGTGGGGACTCAAGGTCCCATGCAATATGAAGGTGAAGCTTCATCGCCAAGGTATGAAGGAGAGTGTCAATTCTTGGCGGGTCAAATATGTGGTTCTTGTTAGGGATATCAAGGTGCCAACCAATGCCTTTTGCATCCACGGTAAGAGAATCAAGGTTGGAGGAACCACGATAACCAAGGTTGGGTTGATAGGAACAAAAGACGGGGAAATAGAGTGACAAATCTTGAAGGGGAGAGATACCATCGAAGTTTGAACCCATATGTGCCTCCTCCTAAGGCTGATCCACCCCTAATGCAACCAGGGTAAATGATGTTGGGAGTTTTAAAATCAAAGAAATGTTAAGACGAGTACTAAAGAAGGTTGAATCTACATACAACAGGGTTAAAGAGTTAAAGGGCGAGGTGTCTAACCTTGCCCAAATGGTGAGCTCTCATTTGACATCCATTAAACATGGAAGATCAAATGAAACATCTATGGACTCAGATGAACTCAGAATGAAAGGGGCTCTCCCAAGTTACACAATTCCTAATCCGAAGAAATTCAATCCTTGCATAGCCACTGTCACAAGGAGCGGGAAGGTGTTGGCCGATGATGAGCTGGTAATTTACCAACTCATTAGGCTTTTAAACATGAGA
The DNA here is from genome assembly GCA_035772735.1 of Datura wrightii. Classification (NCBI taxonomy): domain Eukaryota; kingdom Viridiplantae; phylum Streptophyta; class Magnoliopsida; order Solanales; family Solanaceae; genus Datura; species Datura wrightii. The sequence continues at coordinate 100,184,302 of JASDFA010000027.1, read as the reverse complement.
TTTTGCTTGGTTTTCAAGTCATTTGGGAGGATTTTATGCTTTTTCTCAGTTTTTTTGAAGGCATTCTAATTAAAGAAAAGGAAATAAATTAGACAAAAGCATGGAATTAAAGAACAGGATCAGAGCTCTATTGGATGGGAGCAGCACACCACCTAATAGGATCGGCGAAACACCGGCTAAAATGTAGGAGCCTACTGGACAGAAGTAGAAGGTGCACTGGTAGAATGTTGGTCAGCACTTGCGAACCGATAGTGCCAACACCGATCAAAGCCCCAGAGACACTGAAACCAACGACGGTAAAGCGGCATTCTACGGATGGGCAATGGTGGAACATCGGTGACTCGCAAGTGAGGCCACCTTCAGGAAGGGTAAAATCATCTAGCATGGGATTTGAGGAGCATTTTTTAACCTATTTCTGTACATTGTCTAAAAAGTACTAAATATTCCATCCAAGATTTGGAGAGTTAGAGAGAAAAATATTGAATATCTTTTGTTCTTCTTCTTCCACTTCATCAAGGTATAAACCAACATTGAAGACAATTATTTGGCTTACTATTTACTCTTAATGATTAATTTTAGGAATTTGTTTATCAATATTCTTTTCTATTATTCATCTATGGGTAGCTACATATTTTTCTAGGGTTGTGTGCATGATTGGGGATATATTGGATTGGGTATGACAATTTTAATCTTGTAATTACTCTTTTTGAATAAATCTATTGTTTTTTTCCCAAATTATGACTCAATTATAGTTGAAAATGTGGGTTATGTCTATTTATTCCATTTTTTCTTAAAAAGGAAAAATTGAATATGGGTGAGAAAGCAATGGTAGGCAATTAGGTCTTGATTTAGTGGGGTTGGTCTAGGTATAGCCTAAACCCATGGTCATGCACCCATTAGAGATTTGAGGCTACAGATAGCTCAAATTTTTCCTAAGCTATAGTGGATTAATTAGTTGATGCCTTGGGGTCTGAGAAAACTCAAGGTAGAGCACCCAATTGGTTGAAAAACATCAGGTGTCACTTTATCCATTGTTTTTTTATACTTATGAGTAATTATTTGATTTTCTAGTTAATTCCAATCCAATCGAACCTCTATCAATAACATACCCCAGACCCTTTCTCATAGTTGTTAATTTAATTTGGTTGTCTTGTTCTCTCGATAGTTGATTTTAAATTAAAATTGTGATTTCGCTTTTTCCTCCAACATTTTATTTTTATTTTCAAATGCATTGATGCAATTTTTGTTTAAGTCAATAGGAATCTTTTTCATTATTCAACTGCTATTCCCTGTGGATTCGACCCTGACTCTTAGTTGGGTATTTGTATTGTGATGATTCTTTACACTTCCTCCTCGTGAGGAGTGGATTTGAATGTCATCACTTTTGGCGTCATTACCGGGGAATAGGATTAGATAGCTCCTAGTTGATTGTTGATTTAAATTACTTTAGCATCTTGTATTGTGTTTTTTACAAGTATAGATGTTTTGGGGTGGTTTTTAGGATGCCTTATACTGGCCAGCATCGGCAAGAAGGTTCAATAGATGGTCATATGGACCACAAGGATGATGACCTGATGATCCTAGACATAGCAGGTGCTATTTGCCTACCACACACGGTAGGGAATGCGGTTTTCCATTGGACCAGTACACCTGCTATAAATGAAAGGACTCTTTGGAGGTCATCCAAGTGAAGATGCAAATCGACATCTTCGATATTTTCTTGAGATATGCCAACCTTTAAACATGACAAACATAACTCAAGAGTTGATAAGATTGAGGCTCTTCCCATTTTCTTTGACTGGGGAAGCAACCATGTGGCTTGAGGAACTACCTTCAGGCTGTATCACTTTATGGCAAGAGTTCATTGAAGCTCTTTTTTATAGGTTCTTTCCTCCATCGAGGATGTTGCAGCTAAGAGATGATATTACCAACTTCAGGAAACTCCCTGGGGAACCTTTACATTAATCATGGTTGAGGTTCAAGAAGAAAGTGGCCCTATGTCTAAACAATGGACTTCCGGATGGAGTGGTCCTTCAAAGGTTTTATCATTCCTTGGATTCCATCAAGAAGTTTGTGGCCAATAACTTGGTAGGCGGATCTCTTATGTACTAGACCTATGGTATACCCAGAGCTCTTTTGGATAAAATGACCAAAACAAATCGAGCTTTGCATAGGAGGGACGTTAAAGTACCCACATATGGTACTAGCTCGAGTGTTATGACTGCTCAGATGCGGAGAAGAGATGAAGAAAGGGATGAGACCCTAGCAAATATGATAACCCAGCTCGAGTTGATGACAAAGCATGTTTTGGGTACTGTGTCAAAAAATGTTAATGATGTGGGGACTCAAAGTCCTATCTAATATGAGAATAAAGCTTCACTGGAAGAGTGCCAATTCATGTCAAATCAAATGGGGGGTTCTCAATTGGGGTACAAAGGTGTAAATAAAGGCCCTTCGCTCCACTAAAAGAGACAATGTTTGAGAAATCGCAACAACCAAGGTTGGATTGATAGAAATGACAGAAAGGGTAATCGTGATCCAAACAGTTATGGGGAACATTATCACCGAAGCTCAAACCCATATGTTCCCCCTCCAAAAGCTGAAGCATCTCAAAGGAAACCCAGAGTTAGCGATGTAGGGAACCCAAAGATTAAATATATGTTGTCAAGAGTGTTGTAGAAGGTGGAATCCACCGATAGTAGAGTCAAGGAATTTAAAGGGAAGGTGTCTAACCTTGCCCAAATAGTGAGCTCCCACTCAGCATTGATTAAGAACTTAGAAGCGCAAATGAATCCTTTGTCTTCCCAAATGAATCCCCGATGAAGGGGATGCTTCCTAGTGACAGCGTACCCAACCCGATGAAGGATAGCCATTGTATGGCGATTGTTACTAGAAGTGGCGAAGTGTTGGAATATGTGGGTGTGAAGCCCAGAGAAGTTGTTGACCCAAAAGCAAGTGGTGATGAAGTAATGGATGCAGTGCCAAAAGTGCCAAAGGTTTCTAATGATGAAGAAGGATTTGATGAGGGAGAAGTTGATTTTACTCCGGTGAATGATGCTGTTGAAGAGGAAACAAGAAAAGAGGCTTTACCCGACATGGGCCAAGAGCCTAGGATTCCACCTCCTTATCCTTAAAGGTTAGAAAAGAAGAAGGAGGACAATCAGTTTCAAAAATTCGTTGAGATGTTTAGTAAATTGTCCATTAATATACCTCTGGTGGATGCATTGCTCCAAATGTCGGGTTATGCCAAATTTATGAAAGAATTGTTGATGAAAAAGAAGGTTGTTGATGCTGGTGTAGGGGAAGTAACACACTACTGTAGTGCTATGATGACAAGCAATCTCGCTCCCAAAAGAGAGGACCCAGGAGCCTTTACTATCCATTGAACCATTGGGTTGTGCGTGTTCAAGAATGCCCTATGTTATCTTGGAGCAAGCATAAATCTAATGCCTCTCATTATTTTCAAGAAGTTGGGGTTGGGGAATCCCAAACCCACTTCAATGACACTGTTGATGGCAGATCGATCCATAAAGAAATCAGTGGGAGTGTTGGAGGACGTCTTGGTTTGGGTTGAAAAGTTCATCCTTCCAGCTAACTTCATCGTGCTAGATTGTGATATGGATGTTAAAGTACCTATCATATTGGCGAGACCATTTCTTGCAACGTGCATAGCTTTGGTTGGTATGGAGCTTAGTGAGCTAAAAAGTTTGAGTGGGAGGTGAGGAAGTCACTTTCAAGGTTTGTCAAGCCACTGAGCCCCAGAATGAGTGCAAGGTGATAGGGGTTTTTAATGATGAGGCAGCACAAGATGAACTTTGTGTTGATGAGGATGATTCGGAGGATGACCCTCTGGATAACTGATAGTTGAGGAAGTATCCGTTGTGCCACAACATTAAGTAAGGCCCTTCTTTGGAGGCAACCCAAGTGTTTTTATATTTTGATGCCTTGATACTTTCTCGATTTATTTTTTGTAGGATGATTGGATTAGAAACAAAGAGAAGGAAAATTAGGGTAGCCACTAAGCTAGATTAGCGAAATGCCAGTGCTCAAGTTCGAGTCTCCACCTTGTCATACAAGAGAAGAAAGAGTCGGATAAAAAAGGAAGGAAGTCGGTGTCTCACTGCGAACCACTGGAGGCATTCCGCAGCACACTGGTCTGGTGCAGGTGTGAACCAGTACAACTGAAGGAAATTGGAAAATGAGAGTGTGAGCAATGACTCACCGATATAACATAGATGATGACCCGCGAAATGAAAGTCAATTGCAGTTACCAAGTAGTGAACTGGGCTTACAAAAAGTCACAGACAGTTGTACCGGTGAAACATCGGTACTCAACGACGGTCGCAGGTCTAGCGCGGGTCAAGGTAAGTAATTATATTTTTTAATCTTGACCGACCCATTGACTAACTCGAACCATTGCACTTTAAAAACTTATAAAAATCGGTCAAAACACCCTTTTTACCTTTCCGACACACTCTCTCTCTCCACCTTTAAAACTAACCACAACCCTTTTACCTTCCCAAGTTCCCTCCATTAAACCCATCATTTACCTCTGCCTTTTCACTATCCAATATACTCCCTCTCTTCAACCTATAAAAAAAACTATTTTCATTATTTTCTTCTCACTCCTACTCACTCCAACCTACACTAATCTTAAGCACTCCTCATTGTGCAACCACCATTGTTGGTCAACACAAAGCTTCGGTCTATTTTCTTTTTCTTCTCTCATCACTCATTTGGTATGTGTCATTTTACCCTCTCTTCTTATTTGATTGTTGAGAATGTGAGTTAAATATTGAGCATGATAGATTAGAAATTTCCCACACTCATGTTCCCCATTACCCATTTTGTGCTTTTCATTATTGAATATTTCTCATTGTACGGGTATGTTGAGGGTTGAATATTAATTGCATATTGTTGCTGTGCATGTTAATTTTTGTTGAAAATATGAGGTGAAGTGTGTGTTGAATCTAATAATTGGGGGTGAAGTCTAAGTAACCCCATGTGCTAAATAGGCATGATTTGCCCGATAATAGATTGGGTGACGTCGTTCTTAAGGGAAAATCATCATATTTTCTTTATTTTGCTGTTTGAGTGGGTGAATCATAATATGAGAGGGTGTGAATAAGGCTTGTTTTTTAGAGCTATTTTGTCTAAGGGGTTTGGGACATAACTGATAGATGGCGTATCACCTGCGAGTCCTCGGTCAAGACCGGTGAAACACCGGCTAAAGCTCAAGGGAGGGGTTGAGGCTTCAGGCCACTTCCCAAAATCATGGTTTATCGGCTCTTCGTGGATCATGAACATCAAAATTCTAGTGTAGTGCTGCAGAGATACAAATTCATCACTGATAACTGCCTATACCTGCATCTTGGTTGTATCTCGTGGGTTACCACTTGTGTTTCGCCACTTGAGTTGCCAGTGTTATTGATGTCTGCTTTTAATGTTTCACCCTATTTGTCATCTAATCCTTAGAATTTTTTTCCTTATCTTCAAATAGTTATTTCCTTTTCTTTTCAATTATGGAAAATACAAAAAAAATGTTGTTTGTTGTGACACTAACATGGCCTTGCAGAATAATGACTTTATCCGGGCATTCTGACAAGTGCAAGGCTCCCTTCATTTCAAAAAACAAGAGTAAAGGGAGGGAAAAGGCAAACCCATCCTCCACTAGCACTAGGGAGGCAATCATCTTTTGTGTGCCTGACATGAAAGCACACTATGCCATCTACGAGGGCAGATTAATCACAACGAAGAAAAGATTTGATCTAGAAGGGGATGTGGAATGACTTACACAATATCATTGCCCAATTCAACCACCATCAATGCCACGTATTTGCTGAGCCTCTTCCAGAGTACTATACTAACTTGGTTCTTGATTATGCATCATACCAGGCATGACAAAAGACTATGAAGCATAAAGATAAGATTGAAGAGTTTCCCTACCTTCCCTTTGTCTGAGTCGGGGGTGTAGAGGTAGATGCTACTCCAGTCGCCATCAATGCATTGTTTTGGGCTGATGAGATCCATCTAGGGACTAAGTATGCAGATAGAGTTGCTGATAAACAAAATAAGTTCGATTGGATAGCTCCAATCATTTCCAATGGTCAGCCATAGTGGGCCTCCATGGGTGGGGAGATTTCGAGGCATGAAGACAAGTTTGAGGCAAAACTATGGCTGGAGTTTCTATGTGGCCAGATCATCACATCAAAGAATGACCAAAGAGTGAACTTGGAGGATAATATATTCATAATTTGTATCAAGACAGGGGTGCCCATCAAGTTCAAGAAGATCGTGGCCAACCAAATAAAAAGAAAAGTCAGGCAATAGGGAATGTTGATGCCATGTGCGGTGCTTATCTCTCGGTGGTGCCTTAATGCAAGGGTTCCACTATTCCCTAACGACTCTCCCTGCTCCTCCACTAGTGTGATCAATGTGGAGAGAAAAAGGGATGTTGAGGCACCCAATTTGAAGAGAAAAAGGTTGTAGGTTTTTGAGGCTCCCGAAGGATCCACTTCCCATGACATAGAAGAAAACCCCATTGCCCCTGACCTTAATATGCCACATCCTGAGACATTTGGTCATGCATCAGGGAAAGAATCATTTTGAGGGCCTTCAACTCCTCCCACATCCTCCAACCCAAGCAGAATTCACAAGCTTGCTGAGATGACACACTCTCACGAGAGCCAACTCCAAAAGCTGCCTCAAAATCTCCTGACCCTTATTGCTCGGACAATAAAAAATGGTATGAAGAATGTGTATGATAGCTTGACCACGCTATGCTCTTGTATGGATGCAGTGCAGTGCGCAATCTTCGGGTTGAAGTACAAGATTTGAGAAGCTGTGCTCCAATGGAAAATACAGATATAACGCAATTGATGCAACCATGGCTACTCTATCTACAACCCAAAACCCCATTGATAATATGTTTGAGGGACTAGGTGATGATGAGGAGACCTGGGTAGATGAGGTCCATGATGCAGATGATGAGGCCAATGTTAATGATGAGGAGTAGCCACTTCAGGGAGTTCCCACCACCCTTTCTGTTTTTCATTCAATCATTGGGGACAATGTATTGTTATAGTTGGGGGTGGGTTGAGCTCTCTTTCTCTCTTGTAGTTATTATTAAGTGTTTATGCCTTTTTCGGGCTTGTTGTTGATATTTTGTTGCCCGGGCTGATTTGTTTTGTTTTTTGTTGTTGTGGTTGTTGGTTGTTTCCTTTGTTAGGCCTGTGATGAATGAAAAAGAACTATCCTAAAATTGTTAGTGTCATTAATTGGGTCTGTCTTCTATTGCTAAATATTTTTTGACCCATGTTTTTATTATAGCCTTTTGTTTATAGTAGTTAGTGAATAAACTCCAAGGGTTTTCTTTATACCACGGTTCTTTCCCAAGGAGAGATTTTCTTTTCTCTTCTTTATTTTCAAACCGGGTGGCATTTCCCAATTATGGAAATTTTTTGAGGGAAAATGCCGAGTTTAAAGTTCTTTTTGAGTTAATGATTGCAATGGCTTCTGAGAGATACCACTAGAAAAATTTCTTAAATGGCATGACTAAAAAAATGACTTTTGAGAAGCAAAAGGGTAATTAAATTTGAAAGCTAAGTACTCTTTTGTCATATGCTACACTTTCTTTGTTTGGATTCTTGATTCACATGATATATTGTTTTATGACTCTTGAGGTGGTGTTGAGAATGGTGTGAACCCCTTAGAGGGTGATGCTTTGTGGGAATGGTTTTAGTTTAATTCTTTATCATGAACGATTGTATAGAACTTGCCCTAAGTGTGACTCAAAGAGAGATCCTAGATGTAGTTTCACTTGGAATATGCTTTTTAGGCTTTCTTTGGATAGCTACATTACCCATATGACCTCCTTGAGCATGAATTATTGCTAGCTAATGTTGAGCCTTTAAGCCTTTTCCTTGGAAAGCACATTATAAGCCTAGTACTCCTTTTGTAATCCCACTTTGCACCCATCCTCCCTAGTGCTAGTTGTGAGAAGAAATGCAAAAATGATTCTTGAAATCCCAAAAGTGTGAGAATAGAAAAGGGAAAATATGAGGCAAAAGCCTAAGTTAGGGTTTTCAGGAAGGAAAATGGGAAAAATGATGTGAACTTCAATGTGAGGTAGCTCCACATTATCAAAAGATTGAATGAATTGTTTTGGTGATAAGAACCAAATTGTAGGAAGGTGCTGCATCTTGCTCAAATGAGTTGAAAAGTGATTACTAAGGAGAGATAAGGAGGGATCTTGTTTCAAAAGTGAAAATATTGTTCAAGGAGAGATAAGGTGAGGGTGATCTCAAAAGATAATGGAATATGCAATAAAATTCACAAGCATTAGGAAGGTTCTAGTCAGTAGAACTTAAAAATCGTCCTACCTTTACCCATAGCCTTCATCATGACCTCCAAGTCCTAATTGATTTTAAGTATAGAGACTCTACATTAGTGGCGAGTTACACGAAGGGCAAGCCTATGGGTCAAGTTATGTGCATGAGAATTTCTTTGTGAGAGTGAGCGTATTTGTTTAATTCTATAATCCCTTGACTATGAATTAATTAATGACTAGATTGGATTCTCTCTTGTTATGAGTAGCATCACCTCGTTGAGGAACAAGCTTACACATGCCAAAAGTTATGATTGAGACAGGAATGTAGTGAGCTTGAAGGAAAACTTCGATTGTGAAATTTTAATGGCCTAAAATGCTATATAAGCTTACTGTGATCAACAATACCCTTGTTTTGAATGAAGGATTAAAATGTGAATTATGCCAATTGATTGTGGTCATCTCTTGAAGCATTTGCATATAGTGTTGAGCCTCCTCTTTTCTTCTTTGCTGGTGAATGATCATTGGGTTTGTCTTGGTCGTAGTGGTCCCTTATGCATAATCTTATATAGAATGACATGCTTATTCCTATAGTATAGCTATAAAGAATCGCCTTGCCTGAGGACAAGCGATGATTCAAGTTTGGGGGTTTGATGAGTTGGTAATTTACTAACTCATTAGCCTTTTAAACATGAGCTTCTCCTTGATTTATTCATTTTGGAGGATTTTATGCTCTTTCTCTTTTGTTTTTGCAGGTATTCAAATTAAAGAGAGAAGGAAAGAAATTGGACAAAAGCATGGAATTAAAGAAAAGGATCGTCGCTCTATCAGATGGGATCGGCGCTCTACCGGATGGGACCACTAAAATGCCAGCTGAAACTCAGGATCCTACTCGATAGAAGAAGAAAGTGAACTGGAATAAGCGGGTCAACACCTGCGAACCGCTGGTACCAATGCCGATTAGAGCCCTAAAGACACTGACACCAGTTGTGGCAAAGCAACATTTTGCGGATGGGCATTGGCGAAACACCGGTGAGTCATAAATGTGGCCACCTTCAGGAAGGGAAAAATCATCTAGCACATAATTTAAGGAGCATTTTTTAACCTATTTTTGTACATTCTATAAAAAGTACCAAATGTTCCATTCCAAATTCGGAGAGTTAGAGAGAGAGAAATAGTTGAATATATTTTCTTCTTCTTCTTCTTCTTCGTCTTCCTTAAGGTTTAAACCACCATTGAAGACAATTATTGATCTTACTATTCACTCTTAATGATGAATTTTATGAATTTGTTTATTAATATGCTTTTCTATTATTCATCTGTGAGTAGGTAGATATTTTGCTAGGGGTGTGTGCATGATTGGGGATAGAATGGGTTGGGTATGGCTATTTTAATATTGTAATTACACATTTTGTAAAAATCTGTTGTTTTCTCCCAAGTTATATTGAATTACCCATAGTTGCAAATGTGGGTTATGTCTACTTATTCCATTTTTTCTTGAAAAAGGAAAATTTAATAGAGGTGAGAAAGCAATGATAGGTAATTGGGTCTTGAGTGTCTGGGGTTGGGCTAGAGATAGCCAAAACCCATAGTCATGCACCAATTAGAGATTTCAGGCTAGATATAGCTCAAATCGTGCCTATGCTATAGTGGATTGATTAATTGATTCCTTGGAGTTTGAGAAAACTCAAGGAATAGAGCACCCAATTGGTTGAAAAACATCGGGTGTCACTTTATCCATAGTTATTTATGCTTATGAGTAATTAATTGATTTTCTATGTAATCCCAATCCAATAGAACCCCTATCAATAGCATACCCTTATCCCTTGCTCATAATTGTTAATTCAATTTGGTTGCCCTGTTCTCTCGATAGTTGATTTTAAATTCAAATTGTGATCTCGCATTTGTTACATCCCGTAAGTCTCCATTGGTTAAACGATGTGTGCATATATATGTTGAGAGTTTTGGAGTACTACGCACATGGGAAAGGGCTCGGGTGATGTGGACACGAGCACGTTGTCGAGTGAGCTGGAGGCCGGGGCCAGAGGCAGGCGCACTAGGAGTCGTGCTACGCAGCCCACACCAGCAGGGGCCGGCCCATCGCGCCCATTTTATTAGTGCCATGAGAAGCGCGTCGTGCACCCCCACCACCTCCTCTTGTATATTTTATATGTTAAGTAGGTAAGAGTGATTCATTTTAAACATTTTCATAAGAGAGCATAGGAGTGGGGCGACCAACTTCATGAGGGAACGTGAATTTGAGCCGAATTACGCCATTAAATCACCTCCAAACGTCGATTCTTCTCAGGCAGTGATTCCTAGGAATGCAAAGAATGTATCTATGGAGTTATATCTTCGAAATTGGTCTGGTTCGATGGAGTCCTGCTTAGTAGAAGTTGAATAAATCAGTTCTAATGAAGTCCTAATCATCTTCAAGTGCGTAAGGGCTGCAAGATGAAGGAATCACCTACTTTAGGTTGGAACTGATTGCGTGAACAGAAATCAATGATTAAGGTATGTTAAGGCTAACCTCTTCGAAAATTTATTTTCATAAAACTACCATGGCTTCTACTTCTGTAACAACTTAATATCCCTAGTTGGGGTTGATTGTATTTCATACGGCCTTTCGCCATGAATAGCTCTGGGGCTGCTAGTTGTATGAACTGCTTACGGAGCTATAAATTTCTTATGGAGCTATGATGCTGCTGATGCTTATGGAGCTATAGATTGCTTACGGAGCTACGATGCTGCTATCACTTACGGAGCTATAGGCTGCTTTCGGAGCTACGAACCTAAATTTCTTATGGAACTACAGAATTGCTTACGGTGCTAATAATTATCTAAAAGGACTAAAGTAAAGCCTTTAGGGCCATCTGGGAGTCTGCTATAAACTCCTTTTGTGCTAAGATGGCATTACCGACCCTTACTAAGGCCTGGTGTTCTCGAGACAGAGTTGTATTCACTTGTAGGGCCTTAGGTTATCAATAGGGGTATATAGACTGATTGGCACTTGTCAGGGCTTATAGGGCCTGGGTAGGTTATCTCTGTGTTGATTGTACCTTCCAAGCTTATGGGGGCCCGGTTAGGTTCTTGTTTGAGTATTATCGACTAATTATAGCTTATCATTATGACATTGCACAGGTTAGATTCTAATTCCTGTTGCTAATTACTTTCAGTTCTTTTAGAAGATTTTGTTCAGATATTTCTATTGCTGCCTTACATATTCAGTACATATTATACTGACTCCCACATTTGGGGCACTGCACACTTGCCTACAAGTTCGGACAGACGAGTTTCAGGACCTCCTTAACAGCTACTCAGGGTCAACAGATTGGTCAACTCCTTTCCTTCATAGTTTCCAGCTAGAGAAGGTTTGCTTATTTTTGTTGTATAGTTTTGGGGTAGGTCGGGGACCTGTCCCAACAACTATTTCACTATAAGAGACTTGCGAACTGTAGTTCCTAGTTAGTTATCCGTTGTTTGCCATGTGGGGTCTAAGTGTGTTATGTTTTGTATGTTGGTCGTGTGGGGCCTAGCTTAGATATCTATTAGAAGCCTTGTCAGCTGTAGGTTATATATATGTGTATATATATATATATATATATATATATATATATATATATATATAACTGCCTGCCTTCCTTCTGTTATGGCTTAGACAGCATAGGATCCTTTTATTATCATGATTGTTGGGTTAGCTACTTTTATGCAGGTTCATTCTATGGCCTTGTTGGCCTGAGGCTGTGTTTACAGCCAAGATATAACTATTCATTTTCTTGATTATATATTTCTGTTAGGCACCAGGGATGCGTATGCCCAGCTAGGCCAGCTTACACTTTAGTGTGGCACTAGGTGCCAATCATTCCTCACAAGGTGGGGTGTGAAAAACATGGTATCAAAGAAATGTCTTAAATCCGTGTCTAGTAGATTCTTGTTTATGGATGTGTTGTGCACCACATTCTATAAGTAGCGTGGTTACCCTCCTTCCTTCTCAAACAATGACATAGAGCTAAGTGTATAGGGTTGAGTCCTTAAGCTTACATTTTTCTACTTATCCATAGAGAAAATGTTTGTAGGCTACGACTGGTCGGGAGTTGGATACCGCGGCAGGGGAGGGCACTAGCAGAATGGCATAGTTGGAGAAGGCTCAGCCCGAGAGCGAGAGGGAGACACCACCTCGATCTTCCCAACATTCTCTGCCACAGCAGGATCCCCTCAGGGCTGCAGATACACCAGTACCACCCCCTATGATCCTTATACCATCGGATAAGGAGGTCAAGGTAGTGCATGCTTTGTCCACAAAGCAGTTGAGTTGGCAGTGTTTCATCTGTGAGATATGGCAGTTCTGTGGTATGAGAATTGGGAAAGGTCCAGAGGAAGAAATGTATCCCCACCTACTTGGTCCAGTTTTTCAGAGGCCTTCATAGATTATTATTTCCCTCGAGAGATCCAACAGGCCCGGGTGGATCATTTATTCGTATAGAGTAGGGCAGGATGAGTGTTCGGGAGTACGCGTTGATGTTTGAACCCTTGGGAAGATTTACACTAGCTTTTGTTGATACTATGTCAGCTAGGGTAGACCGATTTATCATGGGGCTTTCTACGGAGTGAGTGGATGCCTTTATTATAGCTACGTTGTGTGAGGATATGGATATTTCGCGCATTAAATATTTTGTTCAGAATATAGAGGTGATCAGGCAGTGCTAGCATGAGGCTTAGTGGGTGAATCGGGAGCAGCACCGGAAGGCTAGAACCACTGATTTGCAGGTAGAGTTTAGGGGGTCCCATACCTTGGTTGCCATGTAGGCCACCTAGACCTTTACCTCCGAGGAAGTCGGATAGAAGGTTAGATCAAAGTGAATAGCCAGGTCCCTGCGAGAGTTCACGAGCATCAGGCTCACAGCAACAGAGAGGTTCAGATTAGTGCTGGCCTCTTACACCATGTTGTAGCATTTGTAGTCGATGGCATTTTGGGAGGTGTAGGTGCAACTCTACTACTTGCTATACTTGTGGGAAAAAGGGTCATATGATGAGGGACTATTCGAAAAGAGATCAAGGGGATCAGTACCAGCAGAACAAGTCCTTAGTAGGATCACATGCTCTAGTACCTTCAGCAGGGTGTAGGCCCTAAGCTCCAACCGGCCGAGGTAGAGGTAGAAGGGGGGGCATCCAGTTCTGACAGTGGTCAGGATCACACTTACTCCTTACAAGGCTGACAGGAGCCGGAGTCATCACCAGATGTTGTGATTGGAATGTTGGATGTTTTCTTTCACCCGATTTATGCTTTGATAGATCCAGGTTCTACTTTGTCTTATGTTACTGCACTAGTGGCACGAAAGTTTGGTATAACACTAGATTTGCTTCAACGACCATTTTTTGTATCCACACCCGTAGGAAACTCTATTATTGCTTAGAGGACCTATCGAGGTTGTACAACAGAGGTTGTTGGCTACAAGACTTTAGTAGACTTAGTAGAGCTAGAAATGATTGATTTTGATGTTATTACGGAAATGGATTGGCTAGCTCCATGTTATGCCAAAGTGGAGTGCTAGACCAAGACTGTCATGCCCCACCTTGTGAGGCATGTCTGGCACCTAATGGCACACTGGGACCTGGGCTGACCTGGCTGGGCATATGCACCTCTGGTGCCTGCCAGCAACTCAAAATCAAGAAAACAAACTGTTATATCTTGGCTATAAAAACAGCCTCGGGCCAACAAGGCCACATAGCAAACCTGTAAAAGAAAACACCGAACCCAGCAAATATATGCATGAAGGGATCCTATGCGAGCGGATAAGACCACCATGTCGTCTAGTCATAACAGGAGGAAAGCAGGCAGTCATATTCAAACTATAGTTGACAAGGCTACTAACTAAAAGCTACACTAGGCCCCACGCACCCAACACGCGAAATATAACATGCATAGGCCCCGCACGACCAACAACAACCAACAATTGAGAATTGTATTCCGCAAGCCTTTAAGAGTGGAATAGTGGTCGAGAGAGGGCCTTGACCTACCAAAAAATTGTACAAAAAAAGGAGCAAACCTTCTAACTGTAAACTCCGGAGAAAAGGAGCTGACTGAACTGCTAACCCTGGTTGACAGCTGGAAGGTCTTGAACCACGTCTATCTACACCTGCAGGAAAGTATGCAGCTCCCCATCGATGGGAGTCAGTACAACATGTACTGAATATGTAAGGAAATAATGAAAATGACTGAATACAACATATAAAAGAATAGAAAGTAATCAACAAGAAGGGTAAGAATTATCACCTGAATAGCCTCATAACCTGAAGTATAGCTAAAAAATAAGGATACAAACAAGAACCTTACCTGGCCCCCATAAGCCTAGAAGGTACAACCCGCAAAAAATAACCTACCTGGCCCCCATAAGCCCTAGAAAGTACAACTCAATCTATATACCCCTAGTATGGCCAATATGATTTAGCAGGTAACTATAGCTAACCTACCTAGCCTCTAGGTCTAGAACTGAGCCCGCGGGGCTCCCATAGTTGTGTCTGAGCCCTATGGACTCCTTTAGTTGTGTCTGAGCCCTATGAGATCCTATGAGTGGAGCATGGATGCACAAGGCTCGATGGAGGGTCAGTGATGCCGTTATGGAATAAAAGAAGTCCATTCGTGGATGACTGTAATATGGCCTTATAGGCTTGAATATAGTCCTGTAAGACATCATATAGCTCCTTTGAGTGATCTATAGACCCATAGGCGATGACACAGCTAGAAACCCTGAGATTGGTCTACGAAAAGCAATATTAGGTGGGGTCAGTCCCAACTGAAATAATCAACTTTAATCTCAAAACTATCAGTAGCAGTTAATCACAATATACATTCTTACGACTTGCTTACAAGGACATAGGTCGTATTACTATACGAAGGGAATAACATGCCTAAGAGATTAGCCTTAACATACCTCGAATGCTAATTTTTATTCACCCAAATAGTTCCAACCCATAGTTGACAATCCCACCAAATTGCAGCTCTACGCTGAGAGCATAAGACTATTTTAAATACTAGGACTCGACAAATAATGATATCTTTCAATAATACTAACTATAATTCAACTTCATTCAATTCAGTCAAAAACTCACATTTTTCGGAGAGTTTAGAATGTAGAAATGCTTACCTATCACTTTTAGCCTCTTAGGACACAATTAGAAGTGATTTCCACAACTTTAACTCGGCGGGGTTCTGGTACTCTTAGCAAATTTTCAAGAAATGACTCCCCGGGGACGTTCTTCATAGGCCTAGAACTCATTATCCAAGTCAAATTTGTGTTTGGACAGAGTTTAGTGGCATAAATCGGTGAAAAACGGATGAAAAATGGAGAGAAAATATCGTAAGGTCAAGGTTCTAAATTTGGGAAATTTCTAGTGACTTAAACTTTGAACTTACACTCTATATATAGATTAGGTGGTGGGCTAGGGGGTGCGGCACGCTCGACCATAGTGCCAGGCCACTGGCACAACGCACCGACCAGTGGGCTGGCATGGCCTGCGTGGCGCGGCGCACAGTGCGCCCAGCCTCCTGCCCCAGCCTCCTACTTCCTTGATACAGTGCTCGTATACTCAACCCTCGAGCCCTCTTCCACATGCGTTGTATTCCAAATCTCTCAACATACGTATGCATGTATCGTTTAGATGAAAGGAACTTATGGGGTGTAACATCTTACCCCCCCCCTTTTTAGGAACAATCGTCCTCGAATGTAACTTTAAGCTTAAGAGACTCAACTCCTTTGACCATTGACAGAAAAATTTTGGCAAAATCTCCTCTGTAATATGTACTATCTGAAAACTTGAAATGCAGAAAAGTCCAACATAAGCATCTCACATGACTCTACAAGAAACGATACAACATAGCTCTATATCATAAAAGAGAATACGAAACAATACTGATAGTATAAGTAACAACACAATAACTGAACAACAATCTTACCTCAATTGTACAATCTGAGTCAAGCCTGGAATAAGTGAGGATATTTAGACATCATGTCGTCCTCATCTTCCCAAGTCATCTTCTCTACATTGTTATTTCTCCACAAGACATTAATGGAGGTTACATCTTTGGTTCTCAATCTACAAACCTGCCGACCTAGTATGGCAAGTAAAGTCTTTTCATCGGACAACTCTTTATTAACTTGAACAACCCGAGACGGATCTCCTATGCACTTTCGAAGCATTGACACATGGAAAAATGGATTAACAAATTCTAGCCCTGAAGGAAATTCTAACTCATATGCTACTTGGCCTATCCTTCAAAGGATTTGATATTGGCCAATGAGCTGTCATGACCCGAATGGAAGCCCAGATCGTAACACGGGACAAAGAGCTCTGAGAGACCCTAAGTCGACCCGTGGCATAAGCTCACATCTAACTTAATCAAGAACTGAATAACCGTCAATAAAATTATAGCGGAAGTCTAGATTGAATATAACATCAGAATATAAAATCTGAAGCTTAATACATACATATGTCGGAATAGCCTCTAAACATGACAAGTTGATGGGACAAGACCCCAACTAACTCAACAAGCTGTAAAATGAAATACATAAAGAAAAGATAGATAGTATGGTCCTTAGAAGATGAGGACTCACCAATAAGAAGACACTAACTCCGATAAGCTGTCTAAGAGCTGGGCTGATCCTGAGTGTGGGGTCCTGTATCATTAAACGATACACCATAGAAAGTATGCGGTCAGTACGTGGAATGTACCTTGTATACAAGGTAAGTAAAACCGCTAAAGTAGATAGAATCTTTTAAACACAATGCATTAATTAAAACATAAAAATCAGTAATATGAGAGTAACGCTTGCATGCATTTTTTTCCTGAAATCATGATCTTTTCATAACATGAAAATACATAGCTTTATAATATCATACTGACTAGAATGACTCAAGATGAAATATGCCATTTATAGAAAAGCTGAACATTGAGTCAAACCTTGCTTTTAGAATATGCATGTGTATATAATAACCATGAGTAATGAATATGCATATTTGAATCATATAGAACCATGGGATACTCGTCACTTAACCGACATACCACGATGGAGCTTATGTGGTCCCAACCGTTACACTCAAGTGGGCAGATCCATCCAAAACCTTGCCAGGGATAAGGATGCTACTATGATATCGATATCAAGCTCATGGGCTATTAGGTCCAGGGATAGCTCACAAGGGAAGTCCTAATAATATAATAGTATCATCCTACATTGGCGCGTAGTTCTGGGGCATAGGGTGATCGACCCCTCCGTGCTAGACTCTTCTCCCAAAAACAGGAAAATGCTGTACATCTTATAAAATGAAGCTCAACATCATATATTGACGAAGCTCAATGATCAAATATATCTCAAATATGAAATCATGCATATGAGAAGCTTTAGTTCAAAAATACCACAAGCTGAAAACATACTTTGGAGCCTTTGCTCCAAAACCATATGGTAAGCTATGCATAGGAAGATCTAAATCGAAACATACCACAAGATAAAATATAAAATTTGGGAGTCTTCACCCCAAAACAATGTGGTAAGCTTAGTTCGAGAAAATCCTCATTTAAACTTAACAAGAGGGCATTTCCCAAGGCTTTATCATACTTAGAAATACTCAACTCTCATTGAAAACATAATTATAAACATGGGTAGCTTCAAATCATGCTTTTTATCATAATATCTCATCAATATCACATTTACTTAACAAATCTCACTTTTCATGATGATATCATCCATGGGCTTCCACATTCATAAGGCTAGAAACATAATTTTAGTTGAAATCATTTTAGAATTAGTCCATGCTTCACAATTCGATAATAAAATCATAAACAATTTATACCCATGTAAAAAAATTGAAGATTCATGCATTTGAGTAGAATCCCCATAACTTTGTCATAGGAAATTCTCATATTTAGATAGAAATTGGGCATGGGTGTGGAAGGAAACACCCACTCATAACCGTACATACCTTGAAGGGATTGATTCTACCCCTTCTCTGATTGCCCAAGAAGGATTTGAATGAAGACCTTGAAGACTTGCTCTAGATTACCTCCTCCACCTCTAAGTCTGCATGCATGGAAGGAAATAACTTAAAATAGGTTTTCCCCTCCTAAATCCCACTAAAACGAGCCTTAAACGATATAGTTTAGGCTTTAGGAACTTAGAAATTACCAAAAGGACCTCACTAAATTTGCAGGAAATTACTGCCAGGTGGTCCTGACAGACGACCTGACGACTCTTGGTCCAAGGCAATGACTCATCACCCTGTAAGGGATAACTTCACAACTCGTCAGAGGTGACCACGACTTGTGGTCACCAGTCGTTGAGTACACTGCCTAACCAATTTCCTTTACTCATTTCCCTTTATCAGGGCTGACTTCATGAGTCGTGATGACTGACCATGACTCGTGGTCATGCCCGTGGTTACTTCAATTTCCATTTTCCAAACACGGACCCAGCCCCTCACCACGAGTCACCCAACGACTCATGGTGCATCCTCACAGGACATAGAACGACTCGTTCTATGACCTGGTGCAAAAATTTTTGTTTTCCCCATTTGAACTCTCGGGTCTGATCCTTGGGCTTCCGGGTATAGTAATATCTCCCCCTTGGGAACATTCGTCCTCGAATGTTGAAAACAAGCAGAAAAAAGAAATGCAAATATTATATTAAAATACTGATCATTTAGACTGAAAACTAACAGAATGACTAACTCCGATTCAAAATATACAGCTGAACTGAATTCGCAAATCACATACACACCCATATGCAGAAAAAAACTTGTGTGCATGAACTGAACATGAAACTAAATAGAGTTTTAGGTAAAAATGGGTACCTCAAGCTGACATTGAGCTGGTAGAGAATAAGTGTGAGTATTTAGCCATCATATCCGCTTCGGCTTCCCACATAGCTCCTTCAACATGTTGATTCCTTTATAATACTTTAACTGAAACTACTTTTTTGTTCCTTAACCTTCCAACCTGCTGATCTAGTATTTCCACTGCAACCTCCTAACAGCTAAGGTTATCCTTTCCACCAAAGCTATCCACCGGAACTAGTAACGCTGGATCTCCCAAACATTTATTCAGAAGCGATACATGAAACACAGGATGCACGGAAGACAACACTGAGGGCAAGTCCAACTCATACGCTACCTTGCCAACTCTTCTCATAATCCGGTAGGGACCAATATAGCGGGGACTAAGTTTTCCTTCCTTTCCAAACCACATGACTCCCTTCATGGGAGATACCTTTAGAAAAACCCAATCGTCCACCTCGAACTCCAACTCTCTCCTCCTCACATCAGCATATGACTTTTGACGACTCTGAGCGCTTTTTAGTCTGTCCCTTACCAACTGAACCTTTACCAAAGCCTCATGAACCGAATATAGCCCTATCATAGATACCTCGCCAACCTCAAACCATCCAATGGGCGATCTACACCTCTGCCCATAGAGTTCCTCGAACGGTGTAATTTGGATACTGGAGTGATAGCTGTTATTGTAAGCAAACTCGATCAGGAGCAGGTGGTCATCCCAACCACCTTTAAAGTCCATCAGGCAAGATCTCAACATGTCTTCGTGAGTTTGAATCGTCCAGTCTACTTGACAATCTGTTTGCGGATAAAATGTTGTGTTGAGTTTAACCTGAGTCCTATGCCCTTTTTGAAAAGACCGCTGAAATGAGAGGTAAATTGGATACCTCGATCTGAAATAATGGACAAGGGCGGTCCATGTAATCTAACCAACTCCCGGATATATAGTTTGGCATAATCATCCACTGAATATGTGGTTTTGACCGGTAGAAAGTGTGCATCCTTGGTCAACCTGTCTACTATCACCCATATAGAATCATACTGTCGGTGATTACGAGGTAGGCCTTTAATGAAATCCATATTAATCTCTTCCCACTTCCAAGTGAGAATGCTAATATCCTAAAGTACGCCCCCAGCCTTTAATGCTCAACCTTCACTTGCTGACGGTTCGGGCACTAGGCTACAAATTCTACAATATCCTTCTTCATGCCATTCCACCAGTATATTTCCTGCAAGCCATGATACATCTTGGTTGCACTTGGATGAATAGAGTATCGGGATCCATGAGCCTCATGCAACATCCGACTCCTCAAATCATCGACATCCGGAACACATAGGCGCACACTGGTACCGCAACACACCATCTCCCCCTTGGGAGAAGACCTCCACCTTCGAACTTCGAATGGCTTCTTTCAACTTTTCCAACATCGGATCCTCATCTTCGCTAGCTTTCACATCAGTCACCAAGGATGATTCTGATCCATTTTGCACAACAAGACCGCCATCGGTTGAATCGACCAACCTAACTCCCAACCTTGCAAGTTGATGGACATCTTTCACAAGCTCCTTCTTTCCCTCATCCACATGGGACACACTCTCCATAGAGAGCTAGCTAAGTGCGTCCGCTACCACATTAGCCTTAGCTGGATGGTAAAGAACACTCATATTATAGTCTTTGAGTAGCTCTAACCACCACCTTTATCGTAGATTGAGGTCTTTCTGTGTGAAGACATATTGTAAGATCTTGTGATCCATAAACACATCCACATGGACCCCATACAAGTAATGTCTCCGTATCTTTGATGTGAACACCACCGCTGCCAACTCTAGATCATGGGTTCGGTAATTGTTCTCATGGACTTTCAGTTGTCTATAGGCATATGCTATCACTTTTCCTCACTATATCAATACAAACCCGGGTCTGATCCTCAAAGCATCACAACACACCATAAAACCATCAGTATCCTTGGGTAGGGTCAACACTGGTGCTGAAGTGAGTTGAGTCTTCAATTCTTGGAAGCTCTTCTCACAAGCCTTTGACCATTGATCAATAGTGCTGGCATTGACTAGAAACCCTCAACAAATCTTCGGTAGTAGTCTGATAGGCCAAAGAATCTACGAATATCTGAAGGACTCACCAGTCTAGGCTAGTTTTTCACTGGCTCGATTTTATTAGAATCTACCTTTATACCCTCACTTGATACCACATGGCCCAAAAATGCTACCGAGTCCAACCAAAACTCGCACTTGATGAACTTGGCATACAATTGGAGATCCTTGAGAGTCTGAAGCACTACTCTCAAATGAGAGGCATGCTCCTCCTCTCTCCGAGAGTATGTAACAATTTCATCAATGAACACGATCATGAACATATCTAGATATTGCTTCAACATCTTGTTCATCAAGTCTATGAAAGCTGCAGGAGCATTCATTAGCCAAAAAGACATAACTAAAAACTCATAATGGCCATACCGCGCCCTGAAGGCTGTCTTCGGGATATCACTCTCCCGAACTCTGAGCTGATGATACCCGGACCTGAGATCTATATTTGAGAAAAACTTGGAACCTTGAAGTTGGTAAAACAAATCATCAATCTTGGGTAAAGGATACCAGTTCTTGACAGTGACTTTGTTCAATTGTTGATAGTCAATACACATGCGAAGAAAACCATCCTTCTTTCAGACAAAGAGGACCAGTGCACCCCATCGAGACTTGCTTGGTCTAATGAAACCCTTATCTAACAAGTCTTTCAATTGCTCTTTCAACTCCTTTAACTCTGCTTAAGCAATCCGATAAGGTGGAATAGATATCGGCTGGGTGTCCAGAAGAAAATCTATATCGAAATCAATCTCCTGCTCAGGAGAAACACATGGCAAATCATCAAGAAAGACCTCTGGATACTCGCATACTACTAGCACTGACTGGATAATTGGGATATTGAAATCGACATCCTTAACCCTAACTAGATGATACATGCAACCCTTAGAAATCATCTTCCTGGCCTTAAGGTAGGAAATGAATCAACCTATAGGGCACAACTGAACTACCCTTCCATTCTAAGACTGGATCATCCAGAAATCAGAACTCTACTTCCCGGGTCTACAATTAATTGAAGCATAACATGCAAATAGCCAATCCATGCCAAGAGTAACATTAAAATTGGTCATGGCTAACTCTATGAAATCTGTTGAGGTGACCTTATGAAGGACTGAGAGTGGGTATCCTCTATACACCCATCTAGCTATAATTGAGTCACCTACTAGGGTATTAACTAAGAAGGGTTCTGACAAGACTTTGGGACTGACTCTGAAGCTACTGGCCACATAAGGTGTCACAAAAGACAAGTAGCCCCTGGATCTAGCACAACATAAATATAAATATGGAAAACTCGCAACATACTAGTGACCACATTGGGGAGACCTCCTGCTCCTGATGGGATGCTAAAGCATAGAATCTCTTCTGGCGCTGACCACCATCTATGCTAGTAGGTTCCCCCTGATGAGCTTAGCATTCGAGAGGGGTTGCTGAACTAGAAGTTGGGCCTCGGCCCCCAACCTAATCCTATCTCGCAGCTGAACAATCTCTAACCATGTGTTCAAGCTGCGCACACCCGAAACAAGCACCTGAACGTTCCAAACATTGGCCTGTGTGTCCCCAACCACATCTGCGACAAGCTAGACGTTAGAATCTGCGGGTCCACTTCTTGGCCCCTCGAGCCTGATGCCCGCCCCCTATGATCATGTTTGGGCCTAGATGGCACACTCTATGTTGAAGATGCTGGGGCTGATGATCTCTGGTGGGTCTTCTTTCAGTGCCTACCACCGAACCTTTGCTGAGAGAATCTGTGGTCCTCAATCCTAGCCCTCTTGGCCTCCCTCTCTCTCGAATGTGCCACCTCTATCTGCTAGGCGTACAACATTATCGGTGGGAAATTCATATCCTGATGGACCATAGAAGTCCTACAATCCTTTTTTGAGTAGCACGCTATTCCATGAATTAATCTACTCACTCACATCCTCTGATAGGCTACCAACTCTGGGGTATATTTTGATAGGCGAGTGAACTCAAGGGCATACTCTTGTACAGTCATTCTCCTATGGTTCAAATTCACGAACTCAGCTATTGTCAACTCCCTCATGTCCCGAGGGAAGAACCGGTCTGGGAAAGCAACTTGGAACTCTTCCCAAGTAACCAAACCTGCTCGTGCGACCCTGCTATCCTTCCATTGATGAAACCAGATATGCACGACCCCTTTCAGCTGATAAGAGGCCAACTTGGAGCACTCAACCCCATTCACCTCTCTGACTTGGGTGATTTTTACAATATCATCTACAAGCTCATATGGGTCCTCATCTACCTTATACCTAAGGAACTACGGTGGGTTCATCCTCAAGAAGTCTTTAACTCAAGCCATCGCTGCTTTGCCATTTTGCAGAACATGCGCAATGACTTGTTGATTGACCTAAGCAGTCAAGGCCTGTGCGAGCATCTGAATAGCGGCCTCGAACTCAGCATGGGCAGCTGGCTTCGGTGTTAAGGGCTCTTGAACTGGTGGGGATGGCTGATGCCCATGACCATTGCCACCCTCGTGGCTTTCACCTTCTCCATTCCTCCTTCAATTCATTCTTCGAGGAGCCATGATTTTGCAATCGCGAATAACACGAATTTGAACGATAGAAAGAATTTTCATTGCACGACATAGATCATGAAAGAAGGGAATATTTCCTAAGCGTCTCATAGCCTCACCGTCATAGGTCTGGCGGGCTTCACACCCATGAAAAAGACTCTACTTAATAAGGCTTTCAAACACCCTAGGTAACTTCAACCTATTTCTCTAATACCAAGTTTGTCACGACCCGAACGGAGGCCCGGATCGTAACACAGGACAAGGAGCCCTGAGAGACCCCAAGTCGACCCGTGGCATAAGCAAACATCTAACTCAATCAAGAACTGAATAACAATCAATACAATCATAGTGGAAGTCTAGCTTGAATATAACATCAGAATATAAAATCTGAAGCTAAATACATACATATGTCTGAATAGCCTCTAAACATGACGAGTTGATAGGACAAGACCCTAACTAACTCAACAAGCTGAAAATTGAAATACATAAACAAAAGATATATACTCTGGTCCTCGGAAGATGAGCACTCACCAATAAGCAGACGCTAACTCCGATAAGCTTTCTAAGAGCGGGGCTGAACCTGAGAGCCGAGTCCTATATCATGAAATGATACATCATAGAAAGTATGTGGTCAGTACGTGGAATGTACCAAGTATGCAAGGTAAGTAAAACCGCTAAAGTAGGTAGAATCCTTTGAACGCAATGCATTAATTAAAATATAAACATTAGCAAACTGAGAGTAAGGCTTGCATGCATTTTTTTCTGAAATCATGTTCTTTTCATAACATGACAATACATAGCTTTAGAACATCAAACTGACTCAAATGACTCAAGCTGAAATATTCCATTT
Source organism: Datura wrightii (assembly GCA_035772735.1). Lineage (NCBI taxonomy): Eukaryota > Viridiplantae > Streptophyta > Magnoliopsida > Solanales > Solanaceae > Datura > Datura wrightii. Next base: position 100,159,678 of record JASDFA010000027.1, on the reverse strand, counting down.
ATAGAAACGCTGAACATTGAGTCAAACCTTCCTTTTATAACATGCATGTGTGTATAATAACCATGACTAATGAATATGCATATCTGAATTATATAGAACCATGGGAGACTCGTCACTTAACCGACATACCACGATATAGCTTACGAGGTCCCAACTATTACACTCAAGTGGACAGAGCCATCTAAAACCTTTCTAGGGTTAAGGACACTACCATGATATTGATATCAAGCTCATGGGAAATTAGGGCCGGGGATAGCTCACAAGCGAGGTCCCAATAATATAATAGTATCATCCTACATTGGCGCGTAATTCAGGGTCATAGGGTGATCGACCCTTAGCCTTCTCGGTGCTAGACTCTTCTCCCAAAAACATGAAAATGCTCTACATCGTATATAAATGAAGCTCAACATCGTCTATTGACGAAGCTCAATGATCTAATATATCTCAAATATAAAATCATGTATATGAGAAGCTTTAGTTTGAAACATACCACAAGCTGAAAACATACTTGGGAGCCCTTGATCCAAAACCATGTGGTAAGCTATGCATAGGAATATTTAACTCGAAACATACCACAAGCTAAACTATAAAATTTTGGAGTCTTCGCCCCAGAACAATGTGGTCAGCTTAGGTCGGGAAAATCTTCTTTTAAACTTAACATGTGGGCATTGACCAAGGCTTTATCATACTTAGAAATACTCAATTCTCACTGAAAACATAATTATAAACATGAGTAGTTTCAAATCGTGCTTTTTATCATAATAACTCATCATTATCACTTTTACTTCACAAATCTCACTTTTCATAATCATATCATCAATGGGCTTCCACATTCATAAGGCTAGAAACATGATTTTAGTTGAAATCGTTATAGAATTAGCCCATGCTTCACAATTCGATAATAAAATCATAATCAATTCATACCCGTGTAAAGAAATTGAAGATTCATGCATTTGGGTAGAAACCCTATAAAATGGTCATAGGAAATTCTAATATTTAGATAGAAATTGGGCATGGGTATTGAAGAAAACACCCACTCATAACCCTACATAACTGGAAGGGTTTGATTCTACAACTCCTCTGATTGCCCAAGAAGGATTTGAATGAAGACCTTGAAGACTTACTCTAGATCACCTCCTCAACCTCTCATGTTTGCATGCATGGTAGGAAATAACTTAGAATAGGTTTTCCCCTCCTAAAACCCACTAAAACAAGCCTTAAATGACGTAGTTTAGGATTTAGGAACTTAGGAATTATGAAGAGCCCCCTACTAAATTTCCAGGAAATTACTACCAGGTGGTCCTAACGGACGACCTCACGACTCGTGGTCCAGGGCAACGACTTGTCACCCTGCTCGTCAAGTACATTGCCTTGTCTATTCTCCTGGGCTCGTAACGGGGCACTTCACGACTCATTAGGGGTGACCATGAGTCGTGGTCACCAGTCATTGAGTACACTGCCTACCCAATTTCCTTTACTCATTTCCTTGAGCATGAATGACTTCATGAGTCGTGAGGACTGACCACGACTCGTGGTCATGCTTGTAGTGATTTCAATTTCAATATATCAAACTTGTCCCCAGTACCTCACGAGGAGTCACCCAACGACTAGTGGTCCATCCTCACAGGTCACAGAATGACTCATTATGTGACCTGGATGAAAATTTTCAATTTTTCCCTGTTTTGAACTCCCGGGTCTAATCTTTGGGCTCCCGGGGTATAATATCAACCTTGGAGTAAGCTTACCCTTCCTGCCAAATCTCATCATGCCCTTCATAGGTGAAACTTTAGGAAATACCCAATCATCAACATTTAACTCCAATACTCTACGTCGAACATCGGAATAGGACTTCTGATGACTCTAGGCTGTTAACAACTATTCTCTGATAATTTTCACCTTTTGTTCTAACTAATTGATCATATCAGGTTTGATAGACCCTGACTCCCCTACTTCAAACCATCCTATAGGGGACCTTCATTTCCGCTCATATAAAACCTAATAAGGCGCCATCTGTATAGTAGAATGATAATTGTTATTGTATGCAAATTCGATAAGGGGTAGATGTTCATCCCAACTCCCTCCAAAGTCTAGCACACACATACTCGTAGAATTTCCTCGAGTGTATAAATGGTGCGCTCTGCCTAACCGTTTGTCTGGGGATGAAAATTTGTACTCAGATTAACCTGCGTCCCCAAATCTTTCTGAAATAACTTTCAAAATCTAGCGGTAAACAGTACCCCTTTAGGGCACCGTGTTGTCGGACTATCTCCTTAATATACATCTCAGCATAATCTTCAACTAAAAATGTAGTCCGACTAGCAGGAAATGGGATGATTTTGGCAAGTTGTTGACAATAACCCAAATGGAGTCAAATTTACGACTGGTGCGAGGTAACCCTGTAACAAAAAGCATATCAATGGATTCCCATTTCCACATAGGTACGACTATCTCCTGAGTTAGTCTACCAGGTTTATGATGTTCATCTTTTACATGCTAGCAATAACGACACTATGCTATAAACTTAGCTGCACCTTTCTTCATTCCAGGCCACCAGTATATATCTCTTTTATATCATGGTACATCTTCGTAGAACCTAGATGAAGAGAGTAATGAGAATAATGTACCTCTTCCACGATCTGTTGGTGAAGCACTGCTACATCTGGACCACAGAGTCGATCTTTGGACCTCAAGACACCATCTCCTGTTAACTCAAAGGCCAATAGTTCACCTTCCTGAACCTTGCCCCTGAGTTGCACTAGTCTAGGGTTCTCGTACAGCTGGTCCTTCACCTCTACAACTAGAGATAACACTATTGTATTCTAGATCACGACCCCATTTTCTTCTGAATCTACTACCCAGACTGCAAGACTAGCTAATTGGTGCAGATATCAAGCCATTTCCTGTTGTTCTAGCCTTAAATATGCTAGGATGCCCATGGATCTACGGTTAATGGCATCGACTACAATATTAGCTTTCCCCGGGTGATATAAGATATTCACATCATAGTCTTCTAGAACCTCTAGCCAATAACGCTGCCAGAAATTCAACTCTTTCTGCGTGAAGATATAATGGAGGCCTTTGTGGTCTATAAATAAATCTACATGAACACCATAAAAGTAATGCCTCCATATTTTCAAGGCATGAACAACTGCAGCTAACTCTAAATCATGGGTGGGGTAGTTCTTTTCGTGCTTCCTTAGCTGCCTCGAAGAATTGACAATCACCTTACCATTTTGCATCCAAACACACCCTAACCCAATGCCTGAATCATCACTGTATTCGGCATAGCCCTCTGATTCTTCCAATAAGGCTAATACTGGTGCAAATGTCAATCTATTTTTCAACTCTTGGAAACTCTACTCTCAAGCCTCAGTCCAGTGGAATATAGCTGCTCTTCGTGTTAACCTTTTAAGCGAAGCCGATAATGCAGAGAATTCTTTCCATGAATCTTTTGTAAAACCCAACTAACCCCAGGAAGCTACGAAACTCGATTGGAGTCATGGGTCTAGGTCATCTCTTTACTGCCTTAATTTTCTGCGAGTCAACCTGGATACCTGCATCTAATACAATATGGCCAAAGAAAACTACAGAATTTAACCAGAACACTTATTTCAAGAACTTTCCATATAATTGGCAGTCTGTAAGGATCTGGAGTACTTTTTCCAAATGATCTCCGTGTTTAGCTTCTAAGCGGGAATATACTAGAATGTCATCAATAAACACTATCACAAATAAATTTAAATAGGGCATAAAGATGTTCATCAAATCCATAAACACCGTTGGGGCATTCATCAATCCGATGGACATGACCAAGAATTCAAAATGACCATATCTGGTCTGAAAAGCTGTCGTCGAAATATCTTTCTCTCGAACCCGCACTTGATGATACCCTGACCATAAGTCGATTTTTGAAGAGATATTTCGCCCCCTGCAGCAGATCAAACAAATCATCTATCCATGGAAGGGGATATTTATTCTTAGTAGGAACTTTATTCAACTTCTAATAATCTATACACATTCATAGGGAGCCATCTTTCATCCTCACAAACAGAACTGGCACACCCCACGGTGAAGCATTAAGCCTGATAAAGCCCTTATCTAGAAAAATTTTCATCTATTCTTTGAATTTCTTCATCTTGGCAGGAGCCATTCGATACGGAGGGATGGATATAGGTTGTGTGCTTGGTGGCAGGTAGATAGAGCAATCGATCTCACGCTCTAGGGGAATATCAGGAAGATCATCTGGGAACACATCCGGAAACCTGCTAACCACAGGAATTGGCTGAAGACTTGGGGATTCTTCCTGCGTATCCCGAACACTAACAATATGGTAAATATAGCCCTTTGCTATCAACTTCCTCACCCGAAGATAGGATATAAACCTACCTTTTAGCATTACATTGCCATTCAATTCTCGCACTACCTCTCCTAGAAAGTGAAATTTGATGGTTCTAGTCCAACACTCCACATTGGCATAACATGGAGCTATCCAATCCATACCAATAATGACATCAAAATCAATCATATCTAGCTCCACTAAATCGGCTAAGGTCTGGCGACCAACAATCTCTACTGTACAACCCCGGTAACTTCTCTTAGCAATAATAGAGTCACTAATGGGTGTAGACACTGAGATTGGTTGCTGAAGCAATTATGGTGTTATACCAAACTTATATGCCACTAACAGAGTAACGTAAGACAAAGTAGAACTTGGATCTATTAAAGCATAAACCGGGTGAGAGCAAACATCTAGTATACCTGTCACAACATCTGGTAACGACTCTGACTCTTGTCGCCCTGGTAAGGCGTAAGTGCGATCCATGCCACTGCCAGAATTGGATGCCCCTGATCTACCTCTGCCTCTTCCTGTTGGAGACTGAGGGTCTGCGCCCTGTCGAAGGAGCTGGAAAATGTGATCCTACCGAGGACCTGTTCTGCTGGCCCCGTCACCTAGATTTCTAGTTAAACAATCCCTCATCATATAACCTTCTTGCCGATAAGTATTACAAATAGTAGAGTCGTATCTACACCTCCCAAAATATCATCGACTGCAAATGCTATAACATGATATAGCGGGCATTCTCTGATCTGATCCCCTCGCTGTTGGGAACCTGACGCTCGCAAGCTCTCACAGGGACTTTACTATCCGCGACGATCTGATCTACCGCCCTGCTGCTGCTGAGAGGAAGGTCTGGGTGGCGTACCTGATATTCACGGCCTGGGTGCGCCCTGAAATTCTTCCTGCATATCAATCTGCCTAGCCCTCCCGTGTTGCTCCTGATTCTCTCTTTCTACCTCATGATGACGCAGCCTAATCACTTCAATCTTTTGGGCAAAAGCCTGAATGCGCGCAATGTCCATATCCTCCCATAGGGTAGTTGTAACACAAGTTTCCACATATTTTGGAAGAAGCCCCATTATTAACTGGTGTACCCTGGCTTGTATGGTATTCACAAAAGCTGGCGCATATCTTGCCAAGGAGTCAAACCTTATCGCGTACTCTAGAACGCTCATCGTACCTTGCTCAAGTGCAGGAACTGATCCACCCGAGCCTCTCAAATTTCTCAAGGCAAATAGTGATCTATGAAGGCCTCTAAAAAACTCGACCAAGTCGGAGGGGGTACATTTCTACCTCGGGACCTCTCCCAACTCTCATACCATAACACCACTATGTCTTGTAGCTGAAATGCTGCCAACTCGACTAACTCTGTGGGTGCGGCATGCATCACCCTAATATCCTATGCAACTGATCCAGAAAGTCCTAAGGATCCTCTACGCTATTTGTCCTTATAAATTGCGGAGGACTCAGGGAAAGAAACTCTCAGATCCTCGAACTTATGGGTCCTCTAGTAGATTCAGCGATAACGGGTGCTACGGGCTGGCACTGAGTGGCCATCATTTGAGCCATCATATAATCCACTCTACTAACCTCCTGATCTAATGGTATGGGGATTACTAGGGTGGTGTTGACGTATCTGTAGCACTGGGTGCTCCTGGCATGGCGGAGAATGCTGGGAAGATTGAGATGATGTCTCCTTCTCGCCCTCAGGTTGAGCCAGCACTGGCGGTCGCACTCTGCTAGTGCCCTCTCCTGGCGTAGTGTCCAACTCCCAACCAATTGTGAACCATTGTGGACCTGATATTTTCTTTGTAGATATGAAGAATAACGTAAGCTTAGGGAGTCAACTCTATACAACATAACTCTATGGCACGATTGGAGAAGGAAGAAGGGTAACCACACTATCATGCCTTGTAGCCTCTTGCCAATAGAATGTGGTGCAGAACACATCCATAGATAAGACTCTAATAGACATGGCTTGCAGACTCCTTAGGATACGACGTTGCTATGATACCAAGTTTGTCACACCCCACCTTGGGAGGCATGACTGCAGCTAATGCCTTACTGGGACCTGCACTGACCTGGTTGGGAATAGGCACCTCTGGTGCCTGCCAGCAACTTAAAATCAAGAAAGTAAATAGCTATATCTCGGCTATAAACACAGCCTCGGGCCGACAAGGCAACAAAGCAAACCTATAAAAGAAAACAGCTAACCCAGCAAACATAACCATAAAGGGATCCTATGCGGGCTGACAAGACTACTATGCTCTCTATTAATAATAGGAGGAAAGCAGGGATTCATATTCATACTCTAGCCGACAAGGCTGCTTAGTAAAAGTTACACTAGGCCCCACACAGCCAACACGCAAAATATAACATGCATAGGCCCCACATGTCCAACAACAACCAACAATTGAAAATTGTAGTCCGCAAGCCTTTATGAGTGGAATAGTGGTAAGGACCTACCCAAAATATGTACAACAATCAACTTCGGAGAAAAGGAGCTGATTGAACTACTAACCCTAGTTGATAGCTGGGAAAGTCCTGAACCATGTCTTTTCGTACCTCCAGGCAAGTACGTAGCGCCCCATAGATGGGCTTCAGTACAACATGTACCGAATATGTAAGGCACTAATGAAAATGACTTAATAGAGTTGATAAAATAACGTAAAGTAACCAACTAGAATGGTAAAAATTATCCCTTGAATAGCCTCATAACCTAAAGTATAGCTAACAAATAAGGATACAAACAAGAACCTTACCTGGCCCCCATAAGCCTGGATGGTACAACAAGCACATAATAACCTACTTGGGCCCCCATAAGATCTGGCAAGTACAATTCATTCTATATACCCCTAGTATGGTCAATATAATTCAACGAATAACTCTAGCCAACCTACCTGGCTTCTGGGTCTGCAAATGAGCCCGTTGGGCTTCTGTAGTTGTATCTAAGCCCTCTGGACTCTTGTGACTGCACCTTGGGCTAATAAGGCTCAACAGAGGGTCAGTGATACTATTATGGAATAAAAGAAATCCATTCATGGATTGACTATAATATGGCCTTATAGGCCTAAATATAGATCTTTCAGACATCATATAACTCCTCTGAGTGATCTATAGCCCCGCAGGCGATGACACAGCTAGCAACTCAGAGGTTGGTTAAAGGAAGGCTATATTTTGTGGGATCAGTCCCAATTGAAATAATCAACATTAATCTCAAAACTATCTGTAGCAGCTGATCACAATATACATGCTTACGAATTGCTTAAAAGGACATAGGTCGTATTACTATACGATGGGAATAACATGCCGAAGAGGTTAGCCTTAACATACCTCGAATGCTGATTTTCGTACACCTAAATAGTTGCAACTTGTAGCTGACAATCTCACCAAATTGCATCCCTACGCGAGAGAATAAGACTATTTTTGATACTAAGACTCGGAAAATAACGGTATCTTTCAATAATACTAACTATAACTCAACTTCATTTAATTCGGCCAAAAACTCACAAATTCCCAAGAATTTAGAAGGTTGAAATGCTTACCTATCACTTATAGCCGCTTAGGACTCAATTAGAAGTTATTTCCACAACTTTTACTCGGCGGGGTTCGGGTACTCCAAGAGAATTCTCAAGAAATAACTCTGTAGGGATGTTCCTCTAGGCCTGGACTCGTTATCAAAGATGAATTTGCATTTGGATGGAGTTTAGCAATGTAAATTAGTGAAAAATGAATGAAAAATGGAGACAAAATATTGTAGGGTCGAGGTTCTGATTTTGGGAAATTTCTAATGACTTAAAGTCTGAACGTACACCCTATATATAAATGAGGCGGTGAATAGGGGGCGTGGCACACAGGCTACAGTGCTTGGCCACTGGCACGATGCGCTGGCCAGTGCAATGCGGCGCCCAAAACACTCAGCATCCGGCCCTAGCCTCCTACTCTCTCAATATCGTGCTCGTATACTCAACCCCCGAGTCCTCTTCCGTATGCATCGTATTCCAAAATTTTCAACATATGTACCCACCCACTGATTAAAAAATTGGAACTTACTGGGTGTAACAAAGACTGTTTGATTTTACTTTCTCGGGGAGGTAGTGCGAGAATGGAAAGGCAATACAACTATGCCAAAAGGTAGGTTCATATCCTATCTTCGAGCGTGGAAGCTGATAAGAAAGGGTTGTATTAACCATATTATTAGGTTTTGAGATACACAAGAAGAATCCCCAACTTTTTAGTCTATTAATGTGGTCATGGAATTTCTTGATGTATTTCCAGACAAGCTTCTGGGTATTCCCCTAGAGCAGGAAATTGATTTCTCTATTGATATGCCACCAGTTACATAACCCATATCCATACCTCCTATTACACCCGAAATTTTTTTGATGATTATTTGATTTTTATATGTCATATTAAGGGAATTATGGGTTGTATGGTCGTAGGTGAGGAGGGAAACATGTGCAAAGGGAAAAGCAAAGAGTATGTGAAGTTTGTAAGTAAGGGTCAACTTTAAATGAACATATTCTCAAATATATAATGATTCAAAAGTCCTACATTATTTGAATATCTTATTTCCTATTAGACTAAGCATATAAATCCAATCACTAGGATTATTAACTAATAAGGATTGTGAGTATTCCATAAGATGAAAGATATTTGAGTCTTTCTAGTTCATAGTCAAAAAAATCACTCGTTAATCAGAGTTCGGAGTAAAAAGTTATGCTCGTTTGAAGACATCACTGTCGGTTGGGAAAGCGCCCATGCGCGTGGGCGCCAAGATAGGCAAGCAGCAGGCATCCATCACGTGCGCAAGGGCATGTCGCACAGCACACCGCACGCGGGCATCGCCCTGCCTGGCCATCTTGCCTACAATAAGTTGTTTTGAGCTAGAAAGCTCATTTCTACTCCGTTTTACTTGTTTTTTTTTTAGAATTCAGAGAATTCAAAGCTCTATACAATGGTGAAAATAAATCCCAGCTAAGAACTTGTATTGATAGGCCAAATTTCCTTATAGTCCAAGCTAGGAAAGAGGTTTCTTATGCCCTATGCTTCTAACCGTGGAGTTGCTTAGTTTTTGGCTGCCTAGACGCTGCGTTGTTTGGGCAGTAGGGAAGTGAATTTATACCTCCATCTTGGTTAGAGTCCAATACAAAAGGAGGTAAGTATTTCTACTTGTTTTATTTGCTCAAAATTTGCAAACTAAAGTGAGGAGATGAAGTGAAGCTTGGTATGTGTTTGTGGGAGAGTTTCTGATTGTTTTTGGGAAGGGGAAAAAGCTATGTGGATGTTGGAAGTCTATCAAAACCGTGTGGGAGTTAATTACCAAAAGGAGGTAAGTGAAACTCTCTTTAAATCCTTCAAGTATGCAGCACAAAAAGTGTGTAAAATTGTTGAAAGTTGTTATAAATTGTGGTTGTTTTGTGGCGTGTTTCTGACTTGGATTATTTCTGGAATCTTTTCATAAGACAGCCTCCATTTCATGAGTTGTAAGCAAGGAATTTGAAGGTGTCTGCGTTGCTAGAAAGCAGAGGAAATTGGATAAAAGAGATGCGACGAAGTAAGGTATGTAAAGGCGCATCTATGCTTGTTTTCTCAAGCACGAAATCTTTTTGTTGAAAAGGAAAATGTCCCTATGTTTTTTGACTCATATTGGGGCCTATATTATTCTTCCCATAGTGTTAAAAGTATTAGATAAAAATCTTGAAGAATTGAAAGTGTTGGAAGTAAAAGAAAGTAAAATGGAAGGGCAATTGTTTATGGTTATTGTCATAGTTGTAAATCGAGTCTGAAATTCCCTCAGTGTGGGTACTATGAGCTGGACCCTTATTTTATGTTACATATATGTGGTGCCAAATGTGATAAATGCTATATGCTACGTGAATTGGTAAAAAGGGCAAGACAACGTGCCGCAAATGAACTTAACGCTAGAAAATGATTTTAAGCTAAATAAGGGTAAATGAGAACAACAAAATGGAAATGCCTTATGATAGTTATCCACCCTATTATACACATGTTCTAAGGTATATAAGTCCAAGAGGATATTCCTTGATTCTTCTCCCTTTAGATAATCATCTAGTTAACGAGTTTCCGAACAAATCGATACGTTGTACTTGAAAAATAGAACTTGAATGTGTAAATTATCGATATTTCTTTGAAACCATATATATGGGAAGGTTATACACAATATATTAAGGTTATAAGGTTATATGGAAATAAGAATATATTTACTCTTATGCTTATGTTCAATTTACATGCTAAGGCAACAAAATTGCCTTTAGAATGTCGCCGTAAGATTAGTGGAACTCTTGTGCTATCTTAACCTCCTGAGAGTCGCTAAGGCATTAAGTTAAATAAGTGGTGTAAATACATTATGTGGTAAAATTATATAATGAATATTATGTAACGACCTTCTATGAATCAATTAGAATTGAACGTCTGTAAAATAGTAACATAAGTTAAAGAGAAGCTCTCTGCTATACCCCTAAACGATTATGTTAAGTTATCCATTCTATGTGTTGAAATTATTTTCCAAGTTTGAAATGGGTAATCCTAGGAGATTCTAAGCCACTTATAGTTATGTATGTTTTCTTAAGCCCTATAGGTAATTTCACATTTGGATATGTCAATCCAACATCGTCCGAATTACGGCTATAAGTCCTTATTTGCCTATGAGGAAGCACTTAGAGAGTTGCTCACGAGTACCCAAGTTACAGATCTCCAAGTCTCAGATCCTTAAATTATGTCCTCGCGTCCCTATGTTATGTTGAAATGTGCTATGCTAATCTAAGCAGTTCTCAAGAAATCATATTTTAAGAATTATGCTAATGTCTCAGTCAAGTATTTGAAGTTGCACACAACTCATTATAAGAATTTTTGGTAAAAAGTCTTAATGTATATGATTCTCATGTCATAACATATAGTTGAATTCTTTCAGTTATATTCAAGTCATACATCTATATGTTCAGCTCTTGTTGAGTTATCATTTAAATTTCCTAAATTTAGTGGAGAGAATCTCCCACGTACCAATGTCCCTAACATCGAAGTAGGTATAAGCACAGGGTATGATAATGATTAGTTAAGCTTAGAACTACTAAATCCCATGAAGTCTTCTAGAGTTCACTCAATTATCTAAATATGAATTTATACGTTATATAGAAGTCTCATTCGTTCTATGTCTACAGTTCAGCTCTCAGCCTTATGTATATGTTAAGTGTTATGATAAATAACTCCAAGTTCCAAGTTATAAGTTCCATGTTTTCCTACAAATAAGACAAATAAATTAAGAAATATATGTACTCATCGAAGTGATAAGTTTGATAACAGAATTCCAGTGTATAGTTATCGATACATGTAAAGGAACCACCCTATGGCAGTATATATATGTAGTTCCCAGATGTTAAAGGATTGTATAGAAATGAGAATCTATGTGCTTCTACTCAAGCGATACATTAAATTGGTATGATTATTTGAAAGACATTGCTTGTAATCCTGCTAAAGTTCTTACATTGGAAAAACCTCCTAAAGATCCATCGAGTCACTGCGTTGACATGTTTGTATATAATTTTATAACTTTACATGATATATGCGTATATTTTCTAATTTCACATGGTAAATGTGCTCACTTGCATTTATATGTTTCGGAAGAAACCTATTATGGACACAGATTTAGCATTTGTCATTTAAATGCCATATGTGATAAATTAACTCAGTATAAACTCTATTGGCTCCATTCAGGATTATGATTTAGATATTTTTATTTTATTGAGGTATGGTACACCGGTTGGAGATACTTTATTTTACCCCGGTATGATACACCGGCTGGAGATGTGTTTATTTTATCCCGATATGATATACTGGATGGAGATATTTTTATTTTATCCTGGTGTGGTACTCAAGATGGATATATTTTTATTTTACCCGGTATGGTACATTGGTTGGAGGAATTATTACATGAATTTATGGTCGAGTGGTCGCCCGCATTACAGTTATAGTTTTTCTTGTGCATTACTTGGTTGCATTTGCACTTGAGTATTGACTTATTGTCTGGCTTCAATTTCCAGAATTTCAGATTGTTACTATTCCTTATTTCTAGCTCAGTTATCATTGCTATATTATATATCTACAGTTTTAAACCTTACATACCAGTACATTTCATTCATACTGAAGTCCCTTCGCTTGGGGACCTGTGTTCGTGTCGTATGTGCAATTAGAGGTCGGGATTGCTTGTTGCAGTAGCAGTTCGTGAGATGAGCGGATGTGTTGGTATGCTCCTTTCTTTCTAGAGCTAAGATCTGGTTTTGTTTCAGTTTGAGTTTGGAGATGTAGTTATAGGTAGGTCAGAGCCCTGTTCCGACCATCAGTCAGTTTACTCTTTAGAGGGTTTGGACTTAGTGTGGACGGTGTTATTCAGTTTGTGGCCTTTTTGGCTATTTGTTGTTTGGTTTAGCACACTCATAGCCTTGTTTGCATTTCAGTTGTTTACCCTATATTGTTGAGACACTATGGTTCTAGTTTGTACTCCAATTGATCATGACTTGTGGCCTAGATGGCCTAAGTGTTGTAGTTATAGATGTCATATAGCTGGCTTCCCAGTTAGTCAAGTATCGGGAGCCAGTCGCGCCCTACCCCAGTTTTGGGGTGTGACACCTCCGTACCCAATGGATCCTACCGAGCTGAAGGAACTAAAAGAATACTTGAAGGACTTGTTAGATAAGGGCTTTATCAGGCCTAGTGCTTCATCGTTGGGTGTGCCGGTTTTGTTTGTAAGGAGGAAGGATGGCTCCCTACGAATGTGTATAGATTATCACCAATTGAATAAAGTTACTATTAAGAATATATATCCCCTTCCAAGGATATATGATTTATTTTATTAGCTGCAGGGGGAGAAATATTTCTCCACGATCGACTTGAGGTCAGGATAGCACTAGGTGCAAGTTCAGGAGAAAGATATTCCAAAGATAGCTTTTAGAAATAGATATGGTCATTTTTAGTTTCTAGACATGTCCTTCGAGTTGAAAAATGCTCCAAAAGTGTTCATGGACATGATGAACAGCACCTTCAGACAGTATTTAGATCTATTTGTAATAGTGTTTATTGACCTGCTGTGTACCTTCTCAAAAGCTAAACATAGAGATCATTTGCTAATAGTTCTCCAGGTCCTCAAAGATCGCAAACGGTAAACAACATTCTCTAAATGTTTGTTTTGGTTAAAATCTATAGCCTTCTTAGGCTACATTGTGTCAAATACCAGTATTTGGGTTGACTCACAGAAAATAGAAGCTGTAAAGACTTGGCCCAAACCCATGAATCCAAAGGAGGTATGCAGCTTTTTGGGTTAGGTATCTATTACAGGAGGTTTGTAGAGGGATTCTCTGCTGTATCAGCACTATTGATGAGGCTGACTCTGAAGGAAATGAATTTTCAGTGGACTGAGGCTTGTGAGCAGAGTTTTCGGGGGTTGAAGGACATATTAACATCTACACTAGTGTTGGCCATACCATAGGGTTTATAGGGTTATGTGCTATATTGTGATGCTTCAAGCATTGGGTTAGGGTGTATTATGCTGCAACATGGAAAGGTAATTGCCTATGTTTCAAGGCAATTGAGGAAGCATGAAAAGAACTACCCCACCCATGATATAGAATTAGCTGCAGTTGTTCATGCTCTAAAGATATGGAGACATTACTTGTATGGTGTGCATGTGGATATGTTTACTGATCATATAAGCCTTCAATATATTTTCACGTAGAAAGAGTTGAATTTGAGACAGTGCCGTTGGCTAGAGCTGCTGAAGGACTATGACGTGAATATCTTATATCACCCAGGGAAAGCTAATAATGTAGCTGATGCCCTTAGCCATAGATCCATGGGTAGTCTAGCATATTTGAGACCAAAATAGCGGTAATGGCTCGAGAGTTGCACCAATTAGCTAATCTAGCAGTATGGGTAGAAGATTTAGAGGATAGTGGGGTTGCGATTTAGAATACAACAGTGTCATCTCTAGTTGTAGAGGTAAAGGAGCGACAGTATGAGGATCCTAGCAACTCAGAGACAAGGTTCAGCAGGGCGAACTACCGGCCTTTGAGTTAAAGGGAGACGGTGTCTTGAGATTCGAAGGTCAACTTTGTATTCCAGATATAGCAGGGCTTGGCCAACAGATTAAGGTAGAGGTACATTATTCTCATTACTCTCTTTATCCAGGTCTGATGAAGACGTACCATGATATAGAGGAGATATATTAGTGGGTAGGAATGAGGAAGGCCGTAGCTTAGCTTGTAGCACAGTGCCCTAATTTCCAATAGGTAAAAGCTGAACATCAGAAACCTAGAGGAATGAGTCAACAAATAGTCATTCCTATGTGTAAATGGGAAGCAATTAATGTGGATTTTGTTACAAGGTCACCTCGCACTAGGCATAAATTTGATTCTATTTGGGTCATTGTCGACAAGTTGATAAAATTAGCCCATTTCTTTCCAGTCAGGACTACGTTTTTAGTTGAATATTATTCTGAGTTGTATATTAAGGAGATAGTCCAACTTTATGGTGTCCAAGTATCATTCATCTTTGATAGAGGGGCACAGTTCACAGCAAGATTCTGGTAGTCATTTTACAAAGACTTGGGGACGCAGGTTAATTTGAGTACATCCTTTCATCTCCAGACAGATGGGCAGGCTGAGCACATGATGCAGGCACTCAAGGACATGTTACGAGCGTTCATGTGAGATTTCGGAGGGAGTTAGGACAAGCACCTTCCTCTTATTAAGTTTGCGTACAATAATAATTATTATTTCGCTATTCAGATGGCGCCTTATGAGGCTTTATATAGGCGGAAATGTAGGTCCCCAATAGGTTTGTTCGAAGTAGGGGAATAAAGGTTTATCGGACCTAATATGATACATCAATTAGAAAAAAAATGTGAAACTTATTAGGGAGCGTTTGCTGACAGCTCAGAGTCATCAGAAGTCCTATTCCGATGTTCAGCGTAGAGACTTAGAGTTTGATATTGATTATTGGTTACTCCTTAAGGTTTTTCCTATGGAGGGCGTTATAGTAATTGGAAAAAAGGGCAAGCTTAGCCCTAGGTTCATTGGGCCATATCAAATCCTTCGTAGGATAGACCGAGTAGCCTATGAATTAGAATGTCCTTTAGAGCTAGAATCTGTTCATCTAGTTTTCCATGTGTCTATGCTTTAGAAGTGCATAGGGGACCCATCTCATCTTGTTCCAATTGAGGATGGTCAAGTCATAGAGGATTTCTCATACGATGAAACTCCAATTGCTATACTAGATCAGCAGGTTCATAGATTGAGGACTAAACATGCAGCCTCTGTTAAAGTCTTAAGGAGGAACATAAATGTAAAGGAGATGACTTGGGAAGTTGAGGACAACATGAGGTCTAGATACAGTTACTTATTTCAGACTTGACTCAGATTTTACAAAGAGGTGAAATTGTTTTATGTTGTTATTTTTGCTACTTATGTTATCAGTATTGATTAGTTGCTCGCTTTTATGTTATGGAGCTATGTCATATAGTTGCTTCTAGAGTCTTTTGAGATGACTATGTTTTCTGTGTTTTAGGTTTCTTGATAGTCCATAATACAGAGGAGACTCTGCCAAAATTTTAATGTCAATGGTTAAAGAATTGAGTCTCTTAAGATTAGATTAAATTCAAGGATGAATGTTCCTAAGGGGGGATGATGTTACACTCCGTAAGCCTCTACTGGTTCACCGATGCATGCACATATATGTTAAGAGTTTTGTAGTATGATGCATGCGAGAAAGGGGTCAGGGGATGAGCGCGCGAGCACAATATCAAGTGGGCTGGAGGCCAGGGTCGAACCGCGCAGCCTACCCCAGTGCATGGGCCAGTGCATCGCGCTCGTGCATTGGCGCTATAGGCGGCACGCTGTGCCCCCCTGCCATCACCTATTGTATATTTATATGTTAAGTAGGTAAGTGTGATTCATTTTAAATATTTACAGAAGAGAGCATATGAGTTAGGCGTCCAAGTTTGTGAGGGAACATCAATTTAAGAAGAATTACGCTATTAAATCACCTCCAAACGTCAATTCTTCTCAGGTAGTGATTCCTATTCCATTGAACAACATATCTACATAGTAATTTCTATGAAATTGGCCCGCTTCAATGGATTACGCTGAGTAGAAGTTGTAGAAATCACTTCTAATCAAGTCCTAACCGTCTACATATGCGTAAGGGCTTCAATATGAAGGAATCACCAGCTTTAGGTTGGAACTAATTAGGTGAACTAAAATCGATGATTAAGGTATGTTAAGGCTAACCTCTTCAGCAAGTTATTCTCTTCATAAAACTACTATGGATGGTACTTAAAACAACTTAAGAATTCAAATGTTGTAGTTAGTTGATACAAATAGAATTGAGATTGTAGCGTAATATCCCTAGTTGGGGTTGATTGCATTTCGTACGGCTTCTTTCCATGAATAGCTTAGGGGCTGCTAGTTGTATGAACTTATTACGGAGCTATAAATTGCTTATGGTGATACGGTATTGCTGTTGTTTATGGAGCTATAGATTTCTTATGGAGCTACGATGCTTCTATCGCTTACAGAGCTACAGAAAGCTTTCGGAGCTACGAACCTAAATTGCTTATGGAGCTACTGAATTCCTTACAGAGCTATTAATTGCTTAAAGGACTAAACAAGTTTTGGAAATTTGTTAAGATGTTTAGCAAGTTTTCCATAAACATACCATTGGTGGATGCACTACTTCAGATGCCGGGCTATGTAAAATTTATGAAGGAATTGTTGAAGAAGAAGAAAGTTTTGGATGCGGGCACCGGAGAGGTGACATATCATTGTAGTGCAGTAATAGTAAGCAATCTTGCACACAAGAGAGAGGACCCCGGAGCTTTTACCATCCCTTGCACCATTGGAGTGCGCGTGTTCAACAAGGCTTTATGTGATCTTGGTGCGAGTATCAATTTGATGCCTCTCATCATCTTCAAAATTTTAGATTTTAGTAATCCAAATCCTACCACTATGAGCCTGTTGATGGCATACAGGTCAAATGCAAAGTGATAGCAGTACTCAATAAAGAGGAGGAGCAAGATGATGTTTGGGAGGTTGAGGTTGATTCGAAGGATGAACCTCCAGAGTATTGATAATTTGTGCGATATATGTTGTTCCATGACATTGATATCGTCCAAATTCACTCCTCTTAACAAGACAGTGTAAACGGTCGTTGGCAAAACAAATATACTCGACTAGTGTCATGGTCGAATCCCATAGGGAATAGTAGTTAATCAAAAGAGAGTTATCCATCAAATTAGAATAACATGCATCAATGTCTCAACAACAATAAAGTCAAAATTGGTAAAATCACAACTTGTCAAATAAACTACAAATTTGCTCACGAAAACAAGGAAAAAAACATAGAAAATACCAAAGGAGAGACTACTAGGGTGTGATATTATCGTGGCATCATCAGATGGGGATTATTAACAGCTCCTAGCATTACACAATAGTATAATTAATTGTGGATGAGATGGAACCTTATTTTTTTAAACCAATTAGGTGCCTTATACCTCGGGTTTTCTCAAACGCCAAAGTCCTTTTTCACAACAACCATATCAACTTGGATAAGAATCAACTATTTCTAGCTTTGATTCTCAATGGTTGTGTGACAATGGGTTTTGGCTATCTCTAGCCCAACCCTACAAGATCAACACCGAATTACCCACTAATGTTTCATCATTCATACTCTAAATTCCCTTTTAAAGCAAAATTAGAGTAAGTAAATACAACCCACATTTAAAACAATAAGTATTTAGATTAAAACTCAGATGAAACACTAGAATTATACTATTTGAGTAAATATAAGATCAATTAAAGAATACCCAATCCAAATCAACCACAATCATTCACATATCCATAAAAAGGAATTTAGCTACTCATTTAAGTAGAAGAAGACATTATATTAAGGATGACCGGGGTTTCGCTGGTGTTCTCCGGCAGAGCGCCGGTTCTTATCTCAATTTCTATGATTTTTGCTCCATTTAATGTTTTTTATATTCATGTTAAATACCTTCAAAGATCAAGGAGAAAGAGCATAAAGTCCACCTAATTGAATTGAAAACCAAACAAAAGCTCATGTCTAAGAGCCTAATGAGTTGGTAAATTACCAACTCATCAAACCCCCAGACTTGAAGCACTGCTTGTCCTTAAGTAATGCAATTCTTCATAGCTGAGCAAATGAAACAACATGATATGACATATGAGTCTAGGCACCAAGGGCCACCAAACCTATAACAACCCAAAAATTGCTCACCGACTTAAGGAAAAAAGAAGAGACTCCCCAAAACATGTTGCAAATGTTTCAAGAGGTAACTACAATGAATAGGCATGATTCAAAAATGCTTTCATTCATCAAAATAAGGGCATGGTTTATCAAAACAAGGACATATAACATCTCAAATCATTACACATTCAAATTCAAAGCTTTCCTTGAAGCTCACAACACTAATGTCCCAATCACTTCATCACACAATTGCAAGCATGTTCTCCAAGGGGGTGTTGCCACTCACAAGAAGAGAGAATCCCTTTTTTATCATCATGCAATGAACAACAAGGGATTATAGAATAAGAAAATAATGCTCACTCTCACAAAGAAATTCTCCATGCACACAACTTGACTCATAGGCTCGCCCTTCACGTAACTCGCCACTAATGTAGAGTTGCTACACTAAAAATCAATTAGGAATTTAGGTTCATAAACAAGGATAGAGGTTAAGGTAGGATAAACAATGAGTTTTTGTAGTTAGAACCTCCCCAATGCCAATTTGTGAACGTTTTTAACATCCCATCATACTATTGAGATCATTCCAGCTTATCTCTCTTTGTTCATAATCTTCATATTTTGTTTAACAAGATCCACTCTTATAACACCTTTGAATTCCACATTACACCTCATTAGAGCCAGAGGTAACACCTTTCACTGTTGTTTCTCTTTTGAATGATTCACGGTTTTTCAACCAACCAATTCATTCATTTAATCACAATTTGGTGCTATCTCACATTGTAGCTATCACATTTCTCCCTTTTCTTGCGAACCCCCAAACTTAGGCTTCTTCCTCATTTCCATATATTTTCTTATCTCTCCCTATTTCTGAGTCTTGAAGCCCCATTTTTCATTCTTTCACCACTTAGCAACTAGGGAGGATGGGTGCCAAAAGACGGGGATTAAGAAGGGTCATTAGGCTTGTAATATGGTTTCCAATAAAAAGGGTCAAGGGCTCAACATTGTCTAGAAAAGGAAGATGTTTAAGGAGGTCTTTTTGGGTGAAGTGACTATCAATAGAAAGCTTAAAATCATATTCTAAGTGCAACTACCTCTAGGATTTTTCTTTGAATCATACTTAGGGCATGTTCTAGACAAATGTATATGCATGGGAATCATTCAATCAACCTCACCACAAAAGGCATGACACTCCAAGGAGTTCACATAATACATCACCCATAGCCAGATTACAATTTTAAGAAAATTGAGTACGTGAATCAATAAGCTCAACAAGGAATATGCAATATATGACAAGAGAGTGCTACATTTTCCATTTAGAATGCCCCACTTCTTCAAAATTCATATTTTTTATGCCACACAAAAAAAATTTGGTGTTACCCATCAAAAACAATTTCAACAAGACCCAAAAAACATGGCATTTTACCTTAAGAAAGTTTCCTTACAATCTATCATTGGGAAATATCACCCGATTTGACGATAAAAAAAGAAAAGAAAAAGAAATTTCTCCTCGAAAAAGAACCGTGGACTAAAAAAACCCTCGAACTTTATTCACTAGCTACTATTTACAAAGGTGAAAATCAAACTTGGGTCATGAAGCATTTGGCAATTTAAACAAGGACCCAATCATATGCAGTAACAATTCATGAACAACAATTTTCATTTCCTCCATCTTGAGCCCAATAAAGGCTCAAAAACCAATCAATAATTATCAAAACACCAGCCCGACAAGGGCAACATCAATCATCATCAATAACAGCTTAACAAGGTTACCCCAAGCCTGACACAGGCTCAACAACCATCATAATTCAAAACAAAAGCCTGAAGAGGGAAACATCAGTATCAATAAGAATTACCACAAAAGAGATACACTCATCCCACCCCAACTAAAACAATAAATTGTTCTCAATGTATCCAAAAAAAAAGTTAGGGTAAGAACTCCAATTTATATTAAAAGGTGCAACTCTTTTGTAAAACAAAAAATCAGGTCTTTCGAGTATTTGAAATTCACTAATTTGATTAAGCCATATTCAAATCGTACAGGGTCCGTTAAAGGAAAAATGCTTTCTATCTAGAGTCAATGTGGTCACTCATCATCATAATCATCCTCAGCATCAGCATCCCTATCATGGCCATCATCACCCAAGTTCTTCTCATCATCCTCTAAGCCCTCGAACAAGTAGCCTATAGGGCCTCGTGTTGTTGGAGGGGCAGGCATAGCTGCATCAAGTGCGCTTATATCAGGAACCTCCATTGACATTCGACCTTTTCATTCCTTTACTTCAGCTCAGAGAGAAGTGACAACCCCCTCCAAAACATCCACACGCAAGCTATCATACATAGACTTCATCTCCTTTTTCACCGTTCTGGCAATAAGGGGAAGGGAGAATTTTAGCCAATTTCTGAAGCTGGTTCTCATGGGAGTGTCATCTCCATGAGTTTGTGGAGGCTACTTAGCTGAGAAGATATGGGAGGAGGTGAGGCTCTCATAGTAGAAATTTCTCCAGAAGCCTGGCACGACGCCTCAGGGTGTGGCAAGTTGAGATTGGAGGCGATGAGAGCCTTCCCTAAACAATGGGAGGTGGATTCCTTAGGGACCTCAAAGGCTTGGAGCTATTTTCTCTTGCTCTTGGGAGCATCCACGTCACTTTTTCTATTCACAGTGATCACACTAATAGTGGAGTTGGGGGTCACATCTGGGAAAAGTGGCACTCTCGCTCAGAGGTAAAGCTGGGATATAAGAACATCATAGGGAATTAGGGTTCCATCTTGCCTCGCCTTTCTTGTAATCTGAATAGCCACTATTTCCCCAAAGTTTAAGGTTACATCTCTAACGATTCAAGTGATGAAGATGGTTGTCTCCAAATTTACCCTCTGCTCATTATTTGAGGGCATGACGCGGATGCAAATAAAATCAAGACACAACTTGGCACCAAACTTTAAATCATGCTGAGAGATCTAGCCACCCATAGAAGCACAGAAAGGTGTAACGGTGGCAATGGTGGCACAATCCAACTGAATTGTTTCTCTTTGATGGCGATTCTGGCTGAATACTCAGTTTTGGGATCCATCTCATCCTCCAAAAATAATGAATTGATGGTTGCTTGTGTGATTTCAACTTCTACACCCCTCACCATAACTGAGGGAAGGTGGGGGAATTCGTAACCTTGTCTTTATGAAGCATACTCTCTTGCTTAGCTTGGTATGATGCTTGGAACTCGATCACTAGGCTATTATAGAAGTCTTTTAGATAATTGGAAAAGACATGCCATTGGCAGTCAGTGAATTGTGCTATGATATTGGGGAATTCACCCCGCAACCTCACGAAGTGGAAGCGTTTCTCTACCGTGATAGAGCGCCCCATGCAAATAGCACAACGCTCCTCCATGTAGGGCATGCAAAAGATAATAGCTTCTCTAGTGTTGGGGGCTTGGGTCTCTCTTTCTTTCCCCTTGCCTTTTCTTTTAGATAAGGACGGGGCCTTTCCTTTGCTTGGTTGTCTAGAGGAAGTCATAATCTGCAAAGCTATGTTAGTGCCACAAAAAAATATTTCTTTTTGTATTTTTTAATGAAAATTAAAAACAAACATGTATTCTAATCTAAGGTAAGAAATTGTAAAAATTGGATGAAAAACAAATTGAATAGTATAGAGGTTAAGTGCAAGCAGCACCGGCGGAACGTAGGTGAAGACCTGCGAGGCGCCGGCTATTCGTCGGTCTTACACAGTTGACTATGGGAAATAAGGTCATCTAAAACCACAACGGTGTTTTTCCGGTGTTGAACCATGGAGCATCGATGAAACACAGGTTTGAGGCAGTGTCCTGAAGCCTTGTACCTCAACCGGCGCTTCATCCAATGTTCCACTAGGCCTGACTGGTGGGTCACCAATGAACTCCTTTCAATGCATTTCACCCCCAAACATAGTCAAGAAAAAATCTTTCACGGTCATGGATTAATCACCCAATATCACAAAAACACAAAAAAAATGATGATTTACCCTTAAGTAAGATGTCACTCTATCTATCATCGGGCAAATTGTACATTTTAAGCACTTAGGGCAACTCAGACTTCACCCCTAACTAAAATCAAGTACATCAAGAACAAATCTATTTACCACAGATGATACCCACATTAACATTCAGCATTTTATCAACACCCTCACATACACACAATATGAAAAATGTACAAAATCGATGAAAAGCATAAAAGCAGGGTAATGGGGAAACATGCATGGGGAAACTTCCAACGTAGCATACTCAAATGTATTCACATCCTTAACCAATAAAAAAATCAAGGTAGGACACACATACTGAATAAGATTAAGAACAAAGAGACAAGAAAGATAGAAGTTTTGTGTTGACCAACAATGGAGCTTCCACAAGACACTTGCTTTAGTTTAGTGAAAAGATGAGTGAGAAGTGATGAAATGATGGGAGTAGGAATGGGGAATTCATAGGAGAGAAGAAGTGGGTAGGAGTGGTAGGTTAGGAGATGGATTTATTGGTGGGAAGTTTGAAAGGTGGTGTATTCGGATGTTAAAAAGTATAATGTCAAATAAAAAGGTTGAGAAAAGGGTTTATGGGGAGTTGAAGAGGTTTTGGCCGTATTTGTAAATCCATGGGTCGGGTTGGTTAACAGGGTGGTCAATATTTTAAATGCACAATGTATCTTGACTTGCGTATAACTGACAGTCACCAGCCAAGACTGTGTTTCATCACTTTAATGTAGTTCATCATCTCCCCCTTCAATTTACTTCCTTGTATGCAGTGGGTGATCGGTGGTTCGCGAGTTAGCACTTGCGTTTAACTGGTCTGGTCGCGGGCCATGCTTCAATTCCCAGGCATTCTGATTTGTACCGGCATTGCATCCAGCGGTTCATGGTTTGGCATTGGCATTCCATCGGCATATCGCCAATTTTCCCCTTTCTACACCAGCTTTCTGCCCTTGACTCATGTTCAAGCGGCGTTTCACGCATGTGGACTGGTGGTTAGCCGGTCATGCACAGTTCCTGCTCTGTTCTTCTTCTCCTTGTCTTTCATCCAGTCTACCTACAAAATCAAAAACAATAAAAACATCAAAATGCCCAAAATAAAAATGCTTAGGTTGCCTCCCAAGAAGCACCTTAGGTAACATCGTGGCACAACAGATACCTTCTCGATCTTTAACAATTCAGAGGATCATCCTCCAATTCATTCTCAACATCAACAGGTTCATCTTGCTTCACTTCACCATCAAGCACTACTATGACCTTACACTTCTCCGGGGGATTGGTAGGATGATGCACATTGAAGGTGACCTCATCATCACCTACTTGGAACTTAATCTCCCTAAGAAACAAATCAATCAAATCTCTTCCCGTTGCTAGTTGTGGATGTCCCAAGATAATTGGCACCTCGATGTCCATCTCAAAATCTAGCACAACAAAATCATTAGGGAGTATGAATTTATCTACTTTTACAAGGACATAAACTAACACTTCAATGGGTCATTTAGTCGACCTATGTGCTATCAAAAGCGTCATTGAAATAGGTTTGGGATTCCCCAACCCAAGCTTATTGAAAATCACTAGAGGCATCAAATTAATGTTGGCACCGAGGTCGCAAAGAGCTTTATTGAACACGCACAAGACAATTGTACAAGAAATGGTAAATGCTCTAGGATCTTCATGTTTAGGGGCAAGGTTGCTGGACAACACAACAATATAATGTTGGGTCACCTCCTCTGTACCAATATCCCCCACCTTCTTTTTCTTCAAAAGTTACTTCATAAACTTTGAGTATCCGGCATTTGCAATAAGGCATCCATAAGTGGTATATTGATGGATAATTTGTTGAACATTTCTATAAACTTGCGAAATTTATTATCCTCCTTCTTCTGGTCAGCCACTATAGGTATGGAGGTGGAACTCTTGTCCCTTGGCCTTTGTCATTGTGTACTTTCTTGTCCTAATTCACATTCACATCATTCAAGAATGTCAAATCGACTTCTCCCTCGTCCTTCCCATCTTCACCATCACCAACACTAGGTGTTTTTGGCTCCTGTTCTAACTCATCGTCAACATTTTCCTTTTGGAAAACAACACCTTTGGATTTCACACCAACATCATTTAATATCTTGTCACTCCTAGTCACGATTGCCATGCAATGGCCATCTTTCTATGGATCGGGAACAATGTCACTAGGGAGTGCACCATTCATGCGGTGATTCATTCGTGAAGAAAAATGGTTCATTTGGGATTCAAGGTGCATGATCGATGCTGAGTGTGAACTTATTGCATGGGAAAGGTTATACACCCCCCTTTTTAATTCTTTGTCCCTACTGTCGGTGGATTCCTTCTTCAACACCCAAGACAACATGTCATCGATGTTTGAGTTGTCTAAAACACTTACTTCGGGCTGCCCTTAAGATGCTTCTGCTTTTTGTGGAGGCACATAGGGGTTATCACTTCAGCGATATCGCTCTCCTTTGTAATTTTTATCATTATTCCCCCATCGATCATTTCTATCACCCTATCCTTGATTATCACGATTTCTCCAATCTTGGTTCTCATCCCTTAGGCGCCAGGGGCCTTGATAGCACCTTGATACCCAGGGCGAGAACCCCCTACTTGGCCTGCCATGTATTGGCACTCCTCCTTGTATCTTGGTGGTGAAGTGTCATCATCTAATTGAGTGTGGTCTTGGGCACCTACAACATTCACACTCTTTGCACCAGCACCCATCACATGTTTCTTCATAAACACTAGCTGGGTAATCATCTTAGCAAGAGTTTTATCTCTAGCCTCTTCCCTTTTTCTCATCTCAATAGTCAAAAGGTTGGGAGCAAGACCAATAGAAGATATCTCCGCTACTCTAGTATGCCATGCTCGATTAGTCTTAGTCATTCCATCAAGAAGCGCTTTGGCTATTCCATAGGGCTGATCCATGATGGGACTCCTCACAAAATTATTTTCCACAAACGTATTGATAGAATCCAATAAATGATAGAATCCCATCGGGTAAACCATGGTTCAGGCAAATGGCAATTGTTTTGTTGAACCTCAACCATGCTTGATGGGAGTTGTTCCCCTGTAAGTCGTCGAATGTTTGTAATGTAATTCCTCTACTGTAGAATCCTCGAGGGAGGGAAGAACCTATCCAAAAATGCTTTCGTGAGTTCATTCCAAGATGTATTCGATTTAGGAGGCAACTTCTCCAACCGAGCAGTTGCTTCCCCGGTTAGCGAAAATGGGAAGAGCCTCAATCTAATTAACTCTTGACTTATATTTGCAGTGTTGAAGGGTTGACAAATCTCAAGAAAATTTTAGAGATGCCTGTTTGCATCCTCACTTGGCATTTCTTCAAAGAGCCCTTTCATTTGGAATAAGTGAAGCATTATACTCGTCACATGAAATATTGCATTCCCTATCGTAGAAGGTATGTGAATGGCACCTGCTATATTGGGCATCACAGGATCATCATCCTGATGATCTAGGTGCCCATCTACCAAACCTTCTCCTTCTTGTGAGTGTCAAATCATATCAAAATCAACCTAAATGGCACCAATCACAAGAGTAAAGTCAAACCAACAAATATGCAACAAATCACTTCAAAATAACAAAAAATTAAAGGTTATCAAACTACATTCCCCAGCAGCGACGCCATTTTTTATAATGTCCAAATTCACTCCTCTTGACAAGAGAAAGTAAATGGTCTTTAGCAAAACAAATATACCCGACGGGTGTTGGGGTCAAATCCCACAGGGAATATTAGTTGATCACGTAAGAGTTGTCTATCATATTGAAGTAACTTGCATTAATGTCTAAACAACCAGAAAGTAAAAAGTGGGGAATCACAACTTGTCAATTTAACTATAAAATTTCCATACAAAAATAGGGACAAAGTGTGGCAAATACCAAAGGAGGGACTGCTATGGGTGTGAAATTATCGAGGCATCATTGGATTGGGATTATTAACGTCTCCTATCCTTTGTAAAAAATATAATTAGATGTTGACAAGATGGCATTGTACGTTTTTCTACCAATTAGATTCCTTATACCTACGGTTTTCTCAAACCCCAAAGCCTTTTTTACAATAGCCACATCAACTTGGGTAAGAATCAACTATTTCTAGGCTTGATTCTTAATGGGTGTTTGACAATGGGTTTTGGCTATTTCTATCCCAACCCCACATGATCAACACTGAATTACCCACTAATGTTTCATCACCCATACTCTAAATTCCTTTTTCAAGCAAAATTAAAGCAAGAAAAAAACAACCCACATTTGCAAATATGAGTATACATATTAAAACATAGATGAAACATTATAATTATACTAATTTAGTAAATCTAAGATCAATTCAACAATACCAAATTCAAATCAACCCCAATCATCCACACACCCCTAGCAAGGAATTTAGCTACTCATATAAGTAGAATAAGACATTGCATTCAGTAATAATTCAACATCCACTCAACAAAATGAGGTAGAAAAATTCATGCTCAAAGGTCTGATCTCTAATGGAGTTTTCTACCTTTTCAAGGAAGATGAAGATGAGTGCTTCTCTCTCTACTTCTCTCTCTCTTTCTCTCTCTAATTCAATATAAAGCTAATAGAATAGTGAAAACAGATATGGAATAATGGATAGTTCAGTTTGTTTTTGAAATGTACAAAAATAGGGATATATTTTTTCTCTTTTATTTTAGTTGTACATTTTTACCCTTTTTTTGACGGGTGTCACTTGCGATTCACCGGTGATCATCTGCAGTCCGCTAGTTGATTTTGGCTGATGGTTAGTGAGTTCCAAAGCACTTCAACATTGGCACTGGCGCTTTGCCGGTGCTAATCCGCTGCTGACCGGAATTTGTTTCCCAACAACACAGTAGGGAACTGCGATCAACAAGCATTTCGCTAGTGTCCTCTGGTGGAGCACTGGTCATCATCTCCTTTTTTCATGCCTTTTGCTCAATTTCATGTTTTTTATATTCAAGTTAAGTACTCCAAAGATCAAGGAAAAGGGAATAAATCCCACCTAAATGACCTAAAAACAAGCAAAAACTCATGTTTAAGATCCTAGTGAGTTGGCAAATTACCAAATCATAAGACCTCACTTACGAGTCAGCAGCGGTTCACCGATGCTGATTTGCGGTCTGCCGGTCTACCACATCCAGGTTCCAATGGTTTAAAGATATATTAAGTGTTGGCACCAGCGATTCACCGTTATCCATTCTTCTTCATCCCATTAGGTTTCTACGATTGACAGGCATTTTGCCATTGTCCTCCAGTGGAGAGTCGGTCCTAATCTTAATTTTCATGCTTTTTGCACCATTTCATGATTTCTCTACTGAAGTTATTTATTTTCATGCTTTTTGCACCATTTCATGATTTCTCTACTCAAGTTAAATATCTAAAAGGATGAAGGAGAAAGATCATAAAATCCACTTAATTTACTTGAAAATCAAACCAAAACTCATGTCTAAGAGCCTAATGAGTTTGTAAATTACCAACTCATTAGACGTTAAATAAGGCACTACTTGAGAGGCAGCCCAAGTGTTTTTTCCTCGATGATTTGATGTTTGTGTTGTTTTTTATTTTGTAGGAGCATTGTATGAGAATCAAGTAGAAGAACAAAATAGGGCAAGCCTCACGTGAGTCATGTGAAACACAAGTACTCATGCGCGAAGCACAACCTATTCGCGAAAGGGAACCAAAAAAGTTGGAAGAAAACAAGTGTTTTTGCACCTTACCTGTGAAATGCAGGTCTGACCCAACCCACAGGCAGAATACCTGGGAAAATCATGAGCAAAAGGAGGATGAACAATGAGCCACCTTTGAAAGAAAGATGGAAATCCATGAAGTGCAAGTCAAGCTCAGTTCACAAGCAGATCACTAGGGAAGATGGGGGTCATTAGCGCTTGGAAAAGCGAAATGCAGGTGCTCTCCTGCGGTCACAGGTCCATTGTAGGTGTAGGTAAGTGCTTTCATTTAAAATATTTACCAACCCCTTGACTGACCTGACTAAAGGCCAACCCATCCAATTGAAATTCTTCTTCACTTCCCAAAAATCACCTTTTCTTCAACTTTTCACCTTACACGTGAACTCAACTACCTCCCATTAGAACTTTTCATTTTCCCAATAAACCCCATTTACTTTTTCCATTACTTTTCCATCTTCCCACACATTCATCTTCCCCATTACACCACTCATTAAACCCACCAATTACTTCAACTTCTTTTCACCTATAAAACCCCATTTCCTTCACCTAACCGTCTCTCCCTACACTCTCACTAGAGCAAAAGAAGTCAATTTTTCAGGTTAGCCATTATTAAACAAGCCTCCAAGTTCACATTTCTTTGCCTTTCTGTCTTCTCACTTGGTATGTCTGATCACTATTCTTGTTCTTTTTTGTTTTTGAGAATGATTAGCACAAAGGAAAACATGCTAATTTTGAAATTTTCTTAACCCATGTTCCCCATTACCCATTTTGTGTTCTTACTTTTTCAAGAATTATATTTGTTGTGGGTAAGGCAGGAGAGTAAAAATTTCATAATGTAGGTTTGGTTGTTCATTTTCATATAGTTTCTATATGAGTTTATGTTTTAAAATCATAATTAGGGGTGAAGTCTAAGTAACCCTGTGTGCTTGAAATGCAAGATTTTCCCGATGATAGATAGGTTGACATCTTCTAAAGGGAAAATCGTCATTTTTACTCTTTTGTGCATCTTGAAGTAGGTAAAAATGTGATGTATGAGTGAGTCGAGTAAAGCTCCATGAGTGCTTCGTAAAATTTTGGGCTTGAAAATTTGACGCTAGGCACTACCATACACTTAAGAGTTGCAGGTCGGGTTCTGTTAAGTGCA
This sequence comes from Datura wrightii, assembly GCA_035772735.1. Lineage (NCBI taxonomy): Eukaryota > Viridiplantae > Streptophyta > Magnoliopsida > Solanales > Solanaceae > Datura > Datura wrightii. Next base: position 100,130,228 of record JASDFA010000027.1, on the reverse strand, counting down.
AGTGTGAATTGAGGATTTAGTCCACTACCACCCACCTACTCTACACCTGTGATTCACGGATCAAAACTTGCAAAATGCAGGTTTAGCACAGGTGCAGGTCCAGTTGGCCCAGTTTTCTACCTCACTCCTGCGACACATCTACGTTTCATGGGTGTCCACCTGCGTTTCACAGGTGTAGCGCATATGTGGCCAGATGTTAATTTTGATGTTTCAACTTGATGTCATCAAACATGTAGATTTTTATTTCTTAGCTTAGTTTATTTGTTTCATTTAATTTCATATTATCAAAAACACAAATAAAATGGTAGCTTGTGGAAATAATATTATTTTGAAGAATCATGACTTCATCCAGGCAAGCCGACACAAGAAAAGCCCTTTCCTCATCCAAGAGCAAAGGAAAGGGGAAGGCCAAAGCAACCTTAGCCTCTGCCAACATTAGGGAGGTGATCATCTTTTATGTGCCTGACATGAAAGCTCATTATGTAACATACACAGGGAGGTCATTCACCACTGAGAAGCGATTTGACTTTGAGGGGTTGGGGAATGAATACCCCAACATCACTGCCCAATTTAATCAAAGGTAGTGGCATATGTTTGCAGAGCCTCTCCCTTTCTACTACCCCAACCATAACCCAAAGTTCTATGCTTCCTATAAGGAATGAAAAGATGCCATGAAGAACAAAGGGAAGATTGATGATTTCCCTTGCCTCCCTATGGTCAAGGTTCAGGGTGTAGAGGTAGACATCCCTCTCGATGCAATTAATGCGTTATTTTGGAAGGATGAGATTGACTCTGAAACAAAGTTTGTGACAAGGGTGAAAACTAAAGAAGGCCAGTTTGGTTAGGTGGCTCGAATTATCACCTATGATCAACCATTATGGGCCACCAATGGGGCAGACATTCTGATGAAAGACTTGAAGTTTGAGGACAAATTATGGCTTGAGTTAGTATGTAGCTGCATCATACCATCCAAGAATGATCAGTGAGTGAAACTTGAGATGGCTATCCTTATTTCCTACATCATGTCTAGAGTTCCCATCAATTTTGGTGAAGTGGTTACTACCACCAATTAAGCGTAAGGCCAGGCAATAAGCGACGTTAATGCCTTATGTTGTTGTTATTAGCCAGTTGTGTCTCAAAGTGGGTGTTCTACTATTCCTTGATGAACAAGCCAGTGCCACACGGGTGTCATAGCTATCAATGAGATGACGATGCCAACGCTGCTCAAAACTAAATGAAGCGGCTGCAAGCATGGGAGACAACAGAGGGCTCCACCTCTCATGGCATCGATAAGACTCATATTGCTCCTGACCTCAACATGCCAAAGCCCGAGATGTCGGGGCATTGTTTCAAAGTAGCACCACCCCATGGTCTTCACCGCCTCCAACTTCATCAAGACCAATTGGCCTTTACAAGTTGGGCAAGATGACACAGTCTCATGAGAACCAACTCCAAAAGTAAGCTCAAAATCTTCTATCCCTTATCTTCAAGATAATAAAGAAGGAGATGAAGAGCATGTTTGATTGATTAAACAAGCTATACTCCCGAGTTGATGTAGGTGAGGGAGCAGTCTCTTCTCTCCACACTTAGGTGAGAGAATGGAAGAGTCGAGCACCACAGGAGGACCTAGATATGAGCTTACTTGATGAACCCATGGTTGTCCTACCTATAGTCCAAGGACCCATTGATGATTTATTTGAGGTCCTGGCGGCGGATGATGAGGAAAACCATGGGGATGAAGGCAATGATGAGGAAAATGAGGCGGTTAATGATGATGTTAAAGATTAGCCAAATCAGGGAGTTCTTACCATCCTTCATTCTTTGTGTATATATTGGGGACAATGTAATTCTATAGTTGGGGGTAGGATGTGTCTCTCTTTTTCTCTTATTGGTTATTTTTGATCTTTTGTTGGCCTTGTCATGATGAATTTCTTATGCTTTGGTTGTTGCTGGTTCTAATTTTTTCTTAGTTGGTTGAATGCCCTTTACGGGCTTCTGGTGAATGAAAATGTTGCTCTGTGATTTCTTAGTGCCATTGATGGGTCCATTTCGAATTACCAAATGTTAAATGATACATGTCTTAATAATCGTCTTTGTTTATAGTAGTTAGCAAATAAACTCCAAGTATTTTCCTTATTCCACGGTTCTTTCACAAGGAGCGATTTCCTATCCTTTTCTTTTATTATCGAACCGGGTGGCATTTCCCAATGATAGATTAAGAGGCGACCTTCTTAAGGGAAAATGTCGTGTTTTGAGTCTTTTTGTGTTGGTTGTTGCACTTACTTTTTAGAGGCACCACCAAAAATTTTTAATGGCATTGAAAATGGATATTGAGGAAAAATGAGGCACTTGAATTTAAAAATTGAGCACTCTCTTTTCATGAGTTGCACATTCCTTAATTGGCTTTTTGATTCACATGCTATCTCGTCGAAATTCATAATCTTAATGAAAGTTGTAAGAATTCTGTGAACTCCTTGGAATGTGATGCGTTTTGTGTTGAGACTTTTAGCTTAATTTTCATGCATGAATGGCTGTCTTGAAGTAACCCTACATGTGACTCAAGGAAAAGTCCTAGATGTAGATGCACTTAGAACATGATTTTTTAGGCTTTGTTTTGATAGTCACTTCACCCATATGACTTCCTTGAACGTTCATCCTTCCTAGCCAATGTTGAGTCTTTAACCCTTTTCTTTGAGAATCTCATTACAAGCCTATTACCCTTTTGAAATTCCACTTTTAGCACCCATTCTCCATAGTGCTAATTGTGAAAAGAAATGAAAAATTGGGGCTTGATGCACAAAACTTTGGGAATAATAAGGGAGAAATTAGGTAAAAGCCTAATCTGGGGTTTTGCAAAAGGAAATGGGAAAAGTATGTGAACTCTAATATGAGGTAGCACAAAAGTGTGAAGAAATGAATGAATTAAAAGAAAAAGAATGGTTGAAAGATGCTACCTCTTGCTTAGATGAGGCTAAAAGTGAAAACCAAGAAGATAAAAGGGTGGCTGAGAGAAATTTCTTTTGAAGACGTTGATCAAGGAGATATAAGGTGGGGGTAATATCAATAGTAAAATGGAGTATGTAAAAGTGTTCACAAAAGGGCATTAGGGAGGTTTGAGTCACTTGAACTAAAAATTTATCCTACCTTTTACCCCTAACCTTCATTATGACCCCCAAGTCCTAATTGATTTTAAGTGTACTATCTCAACATTAGTGGTGAGTTACATAAAGGGCAAGCCTATAGGTTAAGTCGTATGCATGAAAATTTCTTTGTGAGAGTGAGCATATTTGCTTATTCTATAATCTCTCTTGTGTGTAAATTTCTTTAAAATTAAATAGGATTTTCTCTCTTGATTTGAGTGACATCACTTCCTTGGAAAACATGCTTGAATGTGTTCAAAGTGAAATATGTGATTGAGACAAGCGTGCAGTGCACTTTAATGAAATCTTGGAATGTGAACATTCAATGACTTAAGCTATGACTTCAGCTTGCTTTGATCAACCATGCCCCTTGTTTTCAATGAAAAAAACACTTGTGAATCATGCTAATCATTTGTGGTTACCTCTTGGAGCATGTGAAAAACTGTTGAGTCTTTCCTTTTCATTGACTCGGGGTGTGGTTTTGGGGTTGTCTTAGTCCAAGTGGTCCCTTGTGTACAACTTTTGTGGTTTACATGCTTAATTCAATTTTTGCAGCTGTGAAGAAATGCCTTGCTTGAGAGCAAGCAATGCTTCAAGTTTGGGGGTTTGATGAGTTGGAAATTTACCAACTCATTAGGCTTTTAAGCATGATCTTTTGCTTGGTTTTCAATTCATTTAGCAAGATTTTATGCCCTTTCTCTTTGACTTGTGTAGGTATTCAACTTAAATAGGTAAATCAAATGAATTGAACAAAAAGTATGGTGCTGGAAGAAGAGCACCTTTGCTTCATAGGATGATACCTGCGAAACACAGGTCAAACGGAGAATGCACTGGTCTGAGGCTAAGAGTACCTACAAAATACAGGTCAGTACCTACGAAACGCAGATTGCAAACGTAGGATCTTTTCAGGAGTTTTGGTCCAGATCTGTAAGACACTTGCACCCTGCAAATGAGCACCAACGAAACGCAGATGCCTCATATGTAAGGGCTATTGAAGATCATAAAATGGTCCAGATTTGACACAAAAACATTACTAAGGCTGCTGTGGACAAAATGGGAAGAAAATGCACTAGAAAAAAGGAGTAAGACTTTCCCTAACTGGCACACCTTTTGTAGAAGAATAAAATATTCTTTTCAACAACATTCCATAGTGTATTGTTTTGAATTTCTAGATAGAGAAAAAGAGAGAGCTTTTCTTCATCTTCATCTTCTTCTTGCTCCTTAAGGTAAAACCCACCATTGAAGAATAACCTTGAGCTTGAAATTTACTCTTGATGATGAATGGTATGGATTTATTTATTAATATAATATCTTGTTCTTTATTTATGAGTAGCTAAACATCTTTCTAGGGGTGTGTGCATGATAGGGGATAAATTGGATCGGGTGTTGCTATTTTAATCTTAGAATTACTTATTTAACATAAATCTATTATTTTCTCTAAATTATAATTGAAATATCCATAGTTGCAAATATGTGTTCTGCTTACCTATTCTAGTGTTGCTTGAAAAAGAGGAATAGAATATAGGTGAGAAAACAACAATAGGTATTTGGGTTTTAATTAATTGGGGTTGGACTAGAAATAGCCAAAACCCATTTTCATACACCAATTAAAGAATTGAGGTTAGAAATAGCTCGATTTTTTCCCAAGTCATATTGGTTGAAGTGTATGGTATCTTGGGGTTTGAGAAAACCCAAGGCAAAAGACACCATGTGGTTTAGAAACATTGGGTGTTGCCTTTTCCACGACTATTTATGTTTGTAAGTAATACTTTGAATTTCTAGTTAATCCCAATCCGATGAATGCCCTATCAATAGCACACCCCTAGTCATCACTCATATTGTTATTTTGATGTCGGTTGCCTTGTTGATTGATTGTTGACTTGAATTCCAATTGTGATCTTACCATCTCCCGACATTTACTTTTTTATTTTTAATGCAATGATGTGATTTAGTTCAATTGGATAGACGACTTTTGTGCCATCAGTCTCTATTCTATATGGACTCGACCCCGACTCATGAATTGGATAACTATATTGCGACGACCGTTTATACTTTCTCCTAGAGAGGAGTGGATTTTGATGTCATAAAGGGGATACTTATTCTTGATGGTGACTTTTTTCAATTGAAGCTAATCGATACACATTCTGAGAGTATCATCTTTCTTATGCATGAAGAGGACTTTATCTAGAAGATCTCTTAACTACTCGTTTAACTCAGTTGAAGCCATTCTTTATGGTAGAATAGAGATAGGCTTAATGTTAGGAAAAACATCAATCCCAAAGTGTATTTCGCTATAAGGAAAAACTCTGGGAAGATCATCTAGAAAGGACTTTGAAAACTTATTCACAATTGGAACTGACTTAAGGGATGGTGTCTTAACGTTAAAGTCTCTAACTATTACCAAGTAATAGACACAACCCTTATAAAATAACTTTCTGGCCTTAAGGTATGAAATGAAATGACACTTAGCTATGACAGGACTACCGTCCCAATCTAGGACTGGCTCATTTGGAAATCAAAACTCTACTACTTGGGTCTTACAATGAACTGACCCATAAAAGGAGTATAAGCAATCCATGCCTAGAATGATATCAAAATCTACCATATCTAACTCAATAGATTTTGTAGTGGTGTCTTTATGATGGATCAAAATGGTATAATCTTTGTAGATTCACTACGTAAGACTGTCTCACTAGCAGGAGTAGAAACAGCTCCAAGAGTTGTTTCAGACATATTCTGAATGTTATCCGCCTGTCTATGAAGTAGTGCCCTTTTAGGTGAATTTGCCTACTGAAGAAGTAGATTGAGCCTTGTTTCCCACATTGCCCAACTGTTATGGATAATCCCCAAAAAAAGTGGCTGTATTAGCCACATCCATAACATCCATATCTACCTCAATGGCACTCCCTCAAGTTGGTCTTGCCATACTTGGGACAAGGTGGGTGTCGAGGGCTTACCAGAACCATGTTACCCTACCTATGAGTGATCTGATCATTCTTGTTGCTCAGAGCTAGTGCACTAGCAGCTGCTGGTGCAACACTAGAGGATCTCTTCCTAAAGAAGAACCTATTACCATTTTCGTTCCTCTACTTAGTAACCTCATTAAAGGCTAACTTCGCCCACTTGCTCTAATGCTTCTCCCTATCCTTCTATTTATCCTCTTGATGTGCTGTGAGTTTAGAGCTCTTTCAATGTATAAATTTGTGAAAAAAGCATGGACTTAGGTGTGTTTATATGGATATGTGGTACTTTTACTTTATTTTCAAGGAAAATAGATGTTAAAGCTGAATTATGCAAAAGATGGAGAAAAATTTCATAAAATTGGCTAAGTACGAACCTCAGTATGAGCTGTACAATCTTGGTACGAGCTGTACTAAGAGTCGTGGGAATTTTCAAGCCAAGAGGTATGAGGCAAAGGCGATTTACGGATCATGGTACAAGCTGTACCATCCATGTACGAGCCATACCATGGTTATCGTAGGAAAATTTAGAAGATATTGCACAGGCTAAGTCTCCAGGGATGTGTAGCAACCACAAATCATGAGATCTACCTAAAACACATACTGAGGAGCCATGGAAAAGTTCAGAAGAAGTGAAGACTAGAAGGTCTTAAGGTACAAGAAGGAGTCACGGGTTGTAGAACCAAGGTACGAGTCGTACCATGTCATCTGTGCAAAAGTTCAGGAGATTTCAAGAATCCTCAGTATCAAGCCAAGACTGATTGTATGAGTCATAGGTTCATGGGACGAGTCGTACCAATTCACAACACTTACCCAGATTCAGCAGAGGCCAGCCAACATACGAGTCAAGGCACAACCTGTACAATCTTATTATATATCGTAGGTGAAGTTGGCAATAGTTTTTAGTAGTTTCCCTATTTATTTGGGAGAATGTTCCAAATATTTGTATAAATACTTTTTAGGTTTTTTCCAGTAGAGAGAGCCGCAGATTGAGTTTTCTCATAGAGATGTACATTGAGAGACAAGTTTTTGTTAATTTTAGTTCAAGTCTTGGAGATATTCTTATTTAGATTTCCTCATTGTTCTTTAATTATTCATCATCAATTCTTGCAATAATCGAGCAGGTTTTCTTTCAATCATCATTGTAAGTATTAACTTATGTGTTTGTCTATGAATGTTTACAATTTTCTTACAATCATGAGAGGCTTAAACCTCCACAACTAGGGTTGTGGGAACCATGGTGAATTAATGAACTAGGGTTGCACAAAGTGATTCTAAACGAATGCTAAAAACTTGTATTGTATTCTCTTCATCTTTACTATTTCTTGATGGAGTTCAACGTTAGAAATTTTTCGAATTCTTTACATGCTTGAACATAGAGAAGTAGAGATTAGGAAAAGCTAATTACTACAAAACCTTGATCTTTATAGGTCATTGTATAACATGAGCTGCGATGTAGGATGGTTAATTTGGGACAATTTTGATAACAGTGGAATTAAAATTGCTCATGAAACCTTACTTGGTGATTGAGCATAGTCATCCAATAGCGATAAACTAGTTAATTGGATGACGCCTAGTTATCAAGTTCTACAAGTTAGCATTGGGATAGATCACAAGTGTAAAATCCGAAGTAGCTAAGAATCTATGGGGAACACTTAATTGCATAATATTGATAAACAACAACCAATTCTCAATGTTTTCTTATAATATATTTTATAAAACCCCTCTTTTGGAGATAAAATACTTAAAAGCTTAAATACTAGTATTATTCTACATCTTGACATTATTACCTATGGGATCGACCTCAACCTTTATTGGGTTCTTTAATGACAACATCTGGTTCATGCTTTATAAGGAGTGTGAGATTGAGCTTTACCAAAAAGTGGCGTCGTTGCTCGGGAATACGACTTAGGATTAGAGTAATTGTTGTGTTTAAATTTTAGTTGTTATTTCCTCATTTACATTTTCTTTTTGTTTTTGACACACACAGGTTGTCTCTTTGTGAATGCTAAGTACTCGATGAAGCGGAAACACCCTGATTCCTCTTAATCTTGAATTAGAGCAAACACTGCGGATAATGGAGACCCTTGAGAAAAGAGAGGCCCATATTGCTAAAGAAGCTCGGCAATCTGCACTTCAGGAAGCCAAGGATGCTTGAAAGGAAGTCGTGAATGTTGGCCGGCACGAAAGGGGCAATAGAGGCAAGACATATGCTACTTAGTCTATAATGGGGATGACCCGGATATTGATGAAGTTGGGTCAACTGGAGCCATCTTACACCACCTTTGCCTGCTGAGGCGAAGTCTGATATCACTAGCACCATGATACGACTGTTGAATAAGAAAGGGGTGTTTAGTGGTCATGCAGCTGATGATGCTAACCTGCATTTGATGAATTTTGTTAGGATATGCAAGGCATATAGGTTACCTGGTGTAACACCCCAAAAGTTTCTAAGATCAGACCCCAGATTTAAAGATTGAATTCAGTGGGAAGTGGAAAATTTACCTCAGAACTAGTTGTGGTATGACTTGTCAAGTGATCCTACAAGTCGTGGTAATACTCATGACAAGCAGACAGTGAATGTTCCTTTCTAGAACTCAGGGGTAAAGACTCACATCACGACTTCTGAAGTGAGGTAACGAGTCGTGAAGTCCACCATTCCGAGCAGCAGTTTAGTGAGTTGGGGTCAAGTTTTCGGTGGACCACGAGGGAAGTGACGACTTGTTGGGTCATGTAATGAGCCATCCGTAGGAGTCGTCAAATGGATTTTCAGAAACAATGCACATGGGGCTTAGTGGTAACGGACGACACAATGAGCTGTTTGGATAGGCAACAACTCTTTATACTAGTTGTTGGAAGAATTTTCAAAAAGTATATCACCCGAGGCAGTGGTGACCATGGATGAAAGGACTAGTCGTTGGGTAGGTAACGACTCGTCATGTCCGGTCGTGGGGCGAGGGAGCAGAAATTGTTTTAAATGGTAACGATGGCAGTCACGAGTCATGGGGCACCTCAAGACTTGTTTAGTGAGTTATTGGAAAGCTATTGAATTTGAAGAAAAATTTCCAGTACACTTCAAGACATGGCACCATGAGTCATCCCTGACCCTACGACTCGTGAAGTGCCTTGTAAGGACTAGCAGGGTCCTTTTTTTTTGCAAATTTCCTAGGGTGTTTTTGTAATTTTCTAAGCTCATCACTGCTAAAATGCATCATTTTTGGCATCAGGTGGGATGGTTTTAAGGGGAATATCTAGCCTAAATCCTCTTTCCATTCTAAAGCACTCACAAATCCTCCTGCTTCCTTTCTCACTCAAGGCTCAAGAACTAGGGTTCCTCTCCAAGGTGCAGCAACTTCAAGATCTTTAGAGAGATCCTTCAACTAGGTATGTGAGACTTCAGCAAGGATCTCCTTTTGTCCTTGTGTCCTGAGTTTTATGTTTAAACCCTAGTTACTTATTTTAGAAACGTATGCCTTAAGATCCCAATCTAAGCATGATCCCTCCCGTGACTTACATTAAGTTCAAGACTCTCATGATAAGCATTAAAGTATGTTATAAAATTTCTCCCAAACTCATGATTTAGGTATTTGAAATAATTGTAGCATGTTTTCTAGATTTTACTATGCATTAGCACTATTTTCAAGTTATGGCTCTTATGAAGTTTGTACTTATTTTTACCATGATTTCACTATATATGTTTAAAGTATGATTTGAATATATGATTTTGCATGAATATGGAACACATAATTTATTTTACGCCTTTGGATTATGATTCTATGAATTGAGTAAGAAAAAGCGTGTCTATGAATTCCCTAGACACTCAGGTCTCTGGTTAGCTGAAAGTTCATTAGTCTTTGTCCTTATCATAAATTAGAGCAGAACTTTTATGTTTAGGACTCAAGTAGAAATGTTATGTTGATATGTTAGATTTTGTTCGAATTATAACTGATTAACATAGATCCTTGAGTAGAAGTTAATATCTTGGTATATTCAGCCTCAAAGTCTCAGTCAACACTCAAAAACATAGTGGTTTACGGAATGGTCAGTTATCAGGGTGGCTATAGTTAGTTTACTTGGAGTGTCAGTAATAACTCCTATTCTTAGATTAAGTTATCATTATCAGTTTGA